>CM057453.1:859180000-860488750 GCA_016271365.2 Neoceratodus forsteri | reverse complement strand
ACAACCGACTTAATTTTTATAATACAGTCCCCTAGTAACTTTTTACCTTTATCAAAAACACCTAGTGCCATGGTATTTTTAACATTTACAGGTTTTATACACATGAGGTACATACATCAAGGTATTCTATGAAATAGTGCCACTGAATACTAAATCCAACAACGAGGAACACAGCCTGTTGTTTTACATCAGCTCGGAGGTCGCAACAATAACCTCCCTGTAGGAGGACCTGAAAGGGAAAAGGAAAATGAAAGAAGACACTGTAGCATAGTCAAGAAAGGGGAGGGGGTGCTCAGAGGTGGCCAACCTTATGGACTAGACATTGTAAAGGATAGATTAGGCTAAGAAATAGAAGAACTGTTGCAACAGATTTAAGAAAAGGTAGGTCCTCAAACATGGCAGGATCTCCTTGTAACATATCCCCCACCTTAAGAGGGACGCAGTTATTTCAGACTGCTTACCACCTTCCTATCCCAGGAATGGATGGAGCTTCCACCCATACATCTTCAGAAGCTCTGTCTCAGGGTCCCTATTAACGATAAACATTCCATCATAAACACAGTGAATATCATAATTCTTTACCCTGAGGCATTAACACATTTCTCAACGGAGACTAATGGTACAGTGTGGCAACATTAGCGTCTTTAGCCTGCAGTATACCTTAGTCAATACTGTTAATAGATTTAGCTGTATCAATACAAGAAAAAGTCCCTTCAGCCTCATAGGCTTCTTCTTGCTTGCTTTGAGTCTTCAACCCCAGCACAATATCACTAGGCATAGCCTTACCTGGGGTCTCACATTCAAGTTTCATACTTGCATCTCTGACCTCCAACAGGTAACATCCTGGGAACACAGGCAACAGTGGCATATCCTGCTCTGTCAGAGGGTCCTCCTCCAGCTGAGCCCATGAAAAATCCTCCTCCGATTCTTTATCCAAACTCTCTGACAGGGACCTCTTGAGCACCTAGCACCGGTGTTCCTCTTCTCTGCGTAGTCGGTCTGCCTTGTCCTCATGGTAGTTCTTCATCCCTTTACATCTCTTTGTCGTCTTCAGGCTTGGCCTTCCTCTGAGCTCCCAGGTCCAGTCCAGGCAGCAGCTTCTCTCCTTCTGTCAGCCATGGTTCTGGTCAGAACTCCACAGACTTTCTTCTCTGGGTTCTCCTCTGGCAACTCCTGATACATTGGTCCACCTCGGATACTGGTGATATCCACCAGAAAATGTCCCTCTTAGGCCAGTCCAGACATTTCCAGCAAGTTATCCCACTTCTCACATCAAGTCTGTGGAGGGGTTGTGGGATAACAGATGGACCAAACACCGAACTTTAGGTTCAACTCACAATCTCTGTGTGTTTATTTAAAATACAAAAGATAACCTTCAGCAATGGTATTTCCTTTCTTCAGTACATCAGTTTGCAGCAACAGACAGTGCATGTTCTTCCTCTGCATCTAGTCAACACCTACTGACCAACTGATCTAACTTTTCAGTTGAGATTCAGCTTCTCCTGTGTGGGCCATGTTTGAGTGGGTGTTGGGGGGCTCAAATTAAAAAATAAAAAAAAAAGCTAAAGACAAAGAACCTCAGAACAGAAGCACTGAAGCAAGGGTTACCCCAAAGGGCATTAGCAATAAGCCAACATCACTCATACTCCCATAATGCATAGTATCATGACTGAGGCAAGTGGGGAGAATGGAAGGGCAGAATAGGGGCTGGGGAGCATGGAATGTTAGGGAACCTAGACTGGGCCCTGGCCCCCAGGCTACGGGGCATGGCTCAGGGGCTGCATGGTGTGCAGGTAGTTGGCTCTGATCAGGGAAGAGGTGAGGGGCCTGAGATGAACTTTCAGGAGAGCAGAGGAGAAGGGTAGGGGGTGGGACTGGCAGGGGCTTGGTGAGGGAGGAAGCAGGAATTGGGGCAGGAGGGGAAGTTCACTGAGGGCAGCAGGGGGCAGGGAGGTAGTAGGCATGCCTTGGCCAAGGAAGGGATGGAGGAGAGCGGATGAAAATAAAAGCAGAGAGAAGAGGATTGAGTTGGATAGCAGGGAATACGAAGGGAGGTGAATCTGGTGTGAGTGCAGGGCAGTAACATGGGGTGGGGGAGATGGAAGTTTCTTAGAGGCAAGGGGCCTAGGACAAACTTTAAGGAAAAAAGGTGGGACATGCCCCCGTAGGGAAAGGGCAGTTAGAGGGCTTTGTGCACAAAAATAGGTTCACTGAACTACAGTCCCAGGATGAGGGTGGGAGCAAGGAAGTTAGTATTAAGGTGGATCAAGGGACAGCAGAGGGGGTAGGTCTGTCAAAGCCTATAGTTGAGGGGAAGATAGAGGTCCCTACTCCAGGTAAAACAAATAAAGCAGAGGTAAACTCCAAGCAGGGAGACGAGAGCACAAGGCTGAAGTCAACCCAGAACAGTGGCAACCAGAAGGGTCCATTAGTAGCCAGGGGAAAAGTAGGGGAGCCTACCCAGGAGGGTAGTGGGGAAGATAACCAAATTATCAGGTTTGCCAAACACAAAGCAAGGCAGAAGAGTCCTAGCCTGGGGTGGGAAGCAAGGGTTGGAGATAAAAGGGTGAGATGCCGGACGTGATATATAGGGGCAGAAGGTGGGGAGGGGGGCATCAGGAACTTCAGACACAAGACCGGTAAATGCACGGCATGGGAAGGACAAGGGGCTTGTCACAGAGCAAGAGAAAGTGTGGAAGGAGGGAGCACAGAGCCTGCGAAAGCGCGGCTGAAGAGAGGAGTCCAGGGGTAGGGCTCTGGAGGGGGATCAGTGCATGGATATCAGAGGGGAAGTCCAAGACTAGGGGAGGTGCAGTGGGGGTGGGGGTAGTGGATGCAGTAGGGACAATGGGGTTGTGCTGTACACAGAGAGGCTGGCAGGGAACCGGGCCAGTCCAGAGGGGGTGGAAGATAGGGTACTGATTGTTGGGGACGCCGTTATTAAGGGCATTAGCTGGGGGTGGGGTGGGGGAGTAAAGGAAATAAGATCTGGGTTAAATGTTTGCCAGGCATGACGACGGCAGAGGTCATACATCACATCTCCTCCTGGGGAAAACGGCAGGATGAGAAAACCCACTTGTTGTTCCACTTGGGAACAAATGACCTTGCAGGAAACAGTTTGTTGGAAGTGCAGGCAAGGTTCTGGGTACTGGCATGGTTCTGTAGCAGTTTGAGGTTCCAATTGGTGGCATTCTCAGAGTTGCTGCCAGTCCCTAGGGTCTGACAAGAAGCAGAGAATAACAGAGTTTAACAACTGGCTCTCTGGTTGGTGTGCTCAGAGAGGCTTTGAGTTGGAGGGAGATTGGGGGACAACGTGGAAGGACGACAGCCTCTGTGCGGCAGATAAGTTATACCTAAATAGGGAAGGTAAGGCAGTGCTAAAGTGTAACCTGGCAGACTACATAGAATACCACTACAATTTAAATTAAATTGGATGGGGGGTTGCAGGCAGAGTCGGGCCACAGTGCAGAGGATAAGGAGGAAAGCCAGCCCCCCCCCCCGATCACAAAGAGCCTAGATGGGGGAGTGAGTGGGAAAACTAGGAAAAGAAGAGGTGGCAGGGAGCCTGGAGCCTGGAGGGCCTTGTGTGCCAATGCCAGGAGTCTGGGAAACAAGATCCCGGACCTGCAGCGGTCATGGCTGAGGCAGAACTGGACTTAGTGAGAATCACTGAGACCTGGTGGCAGAATGGGCAGGATTGGGACATGACAATACCAGGGTACACGTTGTTTAGGAGGGACAGGAAGGACAGGAGAGGGGGAGGAGTGGCACTTTACATGAGGAAGGGGATTAGAGCAGCAGAAATACAGTGCAGATGGGGGGGAGACTGAGGCCTTATGGGTTTTGTTGCCCATGGGAAGGGGGGAGGTGGTGCACACTGGGGTGATATACAGGCCACTAGGGCAACAGGAATCAGTGGATAAGCAGATGGTGGAAGAGATCCTGAGGGTGGCGAATAGGTGCTGCTGATGTGGTACCTCAACGTGCTGGACGTGGAGTGGGGCACACTATCAGCAGCCTCCACCAGTAGCAGAGCAATTGTGGACTCTTTCCATGTAGCCCTACTCAGACAGATGGTCAGGGAACCAACTAGGGAAGGTGTGGTGTTAGACTTGGTACTAACAAATGCAGACAGAGTGGGGGAGGTATCTGTGGGGGGGAACCTTGGTACGAGTGATCACAGCACCGTGTGGTTTATGGTATGCATGTCAGCTGTAGTGCACAAGTGCTCGATTTCAGACACGCAGATTTTAAAAAGATGGGGGAATACGTTCATCGCACACTAGTAGTGATAGGGGAACTCGGGGGTGAGGTGGTGGAGGATATGTGGGATACAATAAAGGGGGCCATTGTGGGGGCTACTGACCTTTGTGCAAGGCAGGTGAGCAAGAATAAAAGGAAAAGGAAGCCCCTGTGGTTTAACAGGGAAGTGCCTGAGAGCATCAGGGCTAAGAGGAGAGCGTTCAAGAGGTGTAAAACGACGCTGAGAGAGGAAGATTGGGAAGAGTATCAGGTGAGACAGAGGGAGACGGAACGGGAGGTATGATGAGCTAAGGCAAGAATGGAGAAGAGAATTGCCAATGTGATCAAGAAAGGGGATAAAACCTTTTTCAGGTATATAGGCGAGTGGAGGAAAACAGGAAAGGGGATACAAAGCTTAAAAAACAATACTGGGGAGATAGTGGAGGGGGATCAGGAGAAAGCTGAATTGCTGAATAGCTATTCTAGGGACATGGATATGTTCTAGCCACATTTCTTCGCATGTCCTTTTCCCCTTTAATTCTTGCCGGAAGGTCTTAAAGCTGTCTCCTCCCACCCTTCTGGGTGGTATAACCCTCGGCTCCGTCCCATGACTCCAGATCTTCCTTTCTGCTGGAAGATTCAGGTTGCCTCCTCACCGCTTCTGCATTTGTAGGCCCTAGCTTCATTTCCTTCAGATTCTCTGAAGATTAAGCTTGTTCAAGCTAGCGATTGTGATCTCTGTTTCTTGATCATGGAAGATAAATCTTTCCCCGGTTTCCATCGGTGCCCGTGCGGCCAGAAAATGTCATGCACAGACCCACATACCTCATGTGTCTACTGTTTGGGTGTCGGCCACGACACGAAGGCCTGCGAGATGTCTTGCTTTTCACTCTAACAGTCTCGACGATCATATGGCACGTCTTAAGCTGGGTAGGCCCAAAAAACGGAATCTACCAGTGAAATCGAAGGAGGCCCAGTGGGTGGTCTCCGTGGCTGCAGGGTCTGCCAAACAGTTAGAGCAAATGCAGACCTTTGAGGAAGATGCAGTGTGGGCCACGGAGCTCTCCTCTCGCGGATTATTTTCCACTCAATCTGGGCTCCACCTTCTCGGGCTCCTTTCGGGAGATGTGCCAATCTTTCTCCACCAAGGGCGAGGGAAAATTGGGCTTGTATGTCTCCCAGTCCTATAAAAAGGACAAGGAACCGAGAGACTCTTCGTCTCAGCGCAGTTCTTGGGATTGAGAGTGATCTCGGTCCCAGAGATCTCCAGTCTCTACTTCAGTCGAGATTCCTACTTCAGCCGCCGGCTTCTTGGCTCTGCCGACTGATCAGACAATCGAAGTTTCGATTGACAGCAGAGTGGAAATCACTCTCGACCCTGCCGATCTGTTGTTGCCTGACGAGGCTGACAACTCACTTACCAGGACTCCGGTCCTGCCTCTTCCCAATGAGGTTACCCAGCCTGCTGGCAATCCCATCGAGGAACCAGTCCCCAATCCAGGAAAGTCACTGCCCCCCCCCCCCGGTCTCCAGAACGACCCGGTCGGCCAGTCCGATCGAGGTTGAGGTCTCTGACCCCCTTGACTGATAGGCCGAAGAAGGCGCATAAGTGCTCAAAGAAAAGGTAACACTGACATTCATTATCGTCCTCGGATGAGGAGAGGCTTCGACGAAAATTCCATCAATGCTACGAAGATTACATGTGGCAACAACTGATCTTGTCCAGCCAGAAACTGGCCATGGTTTCCACACTGGCTATTACTTGGCTTTCGCCTTCTAGGTCGAAGCTGGCTCCATCAAAACTGATCATCTCGGTTCCTCTGCCCCAGTTTGGCCAAAATCGACCTTTGTACCGATAGTGGTGGAGTCGCCGCCTAAACAGCCCACGGAAGGGACTCCTTTGAAGGAAGCTCGGATGGTTCCAAGTCTTCCCTGTAGGATATCAGTCACCTTCACGCCTGACCACCCCAGGCGTGTAGGGGGGGGACCTTGCTGGCCAGCCGATTTATCCGGATACTTCAGATTCTGATAACTCTGACCTACACTCTTGTCGATTAGACGATGAGTCGGTGGGCAGTCTGTCGACGGAGGAAGGTCCTTCATCCTTCTTGGGAATTCTCGGTCTTGTCTGTGAATCCACAGGGATGCCCCTGGAACCTGTCCAGAAATGGGCGGAGTACCCTCTTACAGATATCCTTAAGAGAAGGGATACCCCTACGGAAGCCTTCCCAGTGGCCAAGGCCATTGTTGGTCTGGCTTTGGAAGCACCCTGCCTCCTGCCCAGTGCTGTCTGCCCAGATGGCCCGCAAGTACACGGTGCCCATTAAGTCCCTCTCGGGGCTCATGGAACACCCCTCAGTGGAAGGGTTGGTGACCGCTTCTGTGTTCAGACACACAGACAGCTCCACAGATATAGACAGACCTCCAGACAAGGAGTCCAAAAAATAGGATCACTCTGCCAGGAAGGTTTATACCGCCTCTTCACTAGGCCTCCGTTAGGCAAGCTCAGCCATCATCACGGTGCACTTCTCTTATGCCCTGCTGGGCTCCTTTGATGAGGTTCTCCCGCAGCTCCCCACAGACCTTCGGACTATGGTTATGCAGGTCCAGGACCAGGGTTGGGCCGTTGCCAAACAACAACTCCAGACGGCCCTAGACCTCTGGGACTCATGCGCCCGTTCGGTGGCAGCCGCAGGTGACATGTGCCGCATGGCTTGGCTGAGAATTTCCACCTTCACGGCGGATACCCAGCACAAACTCACTGATGTTCCTTTCCTGGGTACCGATCTCTTCAGCCCAGGTGTGGATGGTCACCTTCAGCGAATCAAGCAGTTGAATGCCACCTTGAACTGAGCTACTTCTGCTCAGAGAGACACCTCTGGCACCAAGAAACAGCAGAAGAAGCCATTTTGGCATCCTGCTCCTGTGGCCAAGCAGCCCTCCTGCCAGGGTGGGCAGCAACAGCTGGCACAGAAGAGGTTGGGGTTCAGGCGGTTTCCAATCTGGACCCTCTTTCTCCAAGCCCGCCCAGTGTTGGGATAGGGGCTGCCACTCCTTTTCCCGTCACGCCAGCTCTGGGTCCTTCCGTTGGGGGCTGGCTCCACCACTTTCTTTCCACCTAGTCCACTGTTACAACGGACGGGTGGGTCCTAGAAGTGGTCGGCCAGGGTCTGCCTCTAGAGTTCGAACAGTACCCTCCCAGCCGAGACCGCACTCCACGGGAGGAAAGGGTATCAGTCCACACTCGGTAGACTCTGAGATACGACATAGCCCAACTCCTCCTCACGGAAGTGGTGGCCTGAGTGACAGATCCCCCCCCCCCAGTCAACCCAGGGTTCATTTCCAGGTACTTCCTAGTCCTGAAGCGGATGGGGGGGCTAGTGCCCCATTCTAGATCTGCACGTCCTGAACCAGTTTCTCAGGCCATGCACCTTCAGGATGGTAACTGTGTCCCAGATCATACCATCCCTGGAGCAGAACATGTGGTTCTGCTCACCGAATCTCCAGGATGCATTTTTCCATGTCCCAATTCTTCCATCTTACCAGCAGTTCCTTCACTTCAGAGCAGAGAAAACCCTATATGAGTTCTGAGCCATGCCATTCGGTCTGTCATCAGCCTCATGGGTCTTCAGCAAATGCATTGCAGCAGTGGTGGCAGCCCACCTCAGGCGCCGAGGGGTCAGAGTCTACCCCTGCCTCGATGATTCGCTCTTAGCGGTTTCCACCCAGCAAGAGGTGGAGAGGTCCAGGGACCTGGCCCTCCAGACCTGCACTCAGCTTGGCCTCCTGATCAGCGAGGCCAAGTCAGAGCTCGTGCCTTTGCAGGTGATATGCTTCATCGGTGCAGAGCTCAGCTCCTGCCAAGCCGGAGCCCTGCTCCTGGTGGACAGGGCAGATGTTCTCTCCTCCTTTGCCCAGTCATTTCTGGTTGGGCACTTGCGCCGTTTCCGGGACTTTCTGCACCATCTGGGGGTTCATGGCGGTCTGCACCACCGTGGTCCGATGAGCCCGGTGGCATATGCGCCCCCTCCAGTTGGAGCTGGCTGACCAGTGGACTCAGCACCAAGGTCATTTTGACCAGCTGATCACTGTGACCCAAAAGATGTGGGACACTCTCCAGTGGTGGACCATCCTGGATCATCTGCAGGAAGGGATCTCATTTGCCCACCTAAGCCGACAGTCGTCCTCACGACCGATGCGTCTCTCACAGGCTGGGGAGCCCACATTGGAACAGCAGGGCCCACGGGTTCTGGACCCCCGAGGAATCCCTATACCATATCAACCTGCTGTAGCTCAGAGCAGTCAGACTGGCATTGTCAGTATTCACTCAGCAGCTTTGGGGTCAAGTGGTTCAAGTCCAAATGGACAATACCACGACCATGTACTACCTCAACAGACAGGGTAGCATGCACTCCCGGCTGCTGTGCAGGGAAGTGCTCCGCATCTGGACACTCGTGAGCTGACTGGAAGCAGATCTCCTAGCTATCCATGTGGCAGGAGCCTCAAATCAAGTGGCGGATGCTCTCAGCCATGTAGGCGAGACATCCCACGAGTGGTCTCTCCATCCAGAGGTAGCTCGCAGCCTGTTCTCCCACTGGGGCATACCAGTGGTGGACCTGTTGGCCTACAGGGAAAACACCAAGCTGAGGCTATTTCATGCCCGCCCACCCGCCTCAGCAGGGCTCTCTGCAGGGGTATGCCTTCTCAAGACCGTGGACTCCAGGCCTCTTCTACACCTTCCCTCCATTCCCATTGATCCACAGGGTGCTTTTCAAGGTGAGGAGGGACAAGGCACAGGTGATCCTGGTAGCCCCAGACTGGCCCTGCCAGTTCTGGTATCCAGATCGCCTCAGCAACAGGCTCCCAAGGCATCTTCCAGCATGCCTGGACCTGACATCAGTCAATCAGGGGAAGATATTCCATCCAGACCTTCAATCCCTGTACCTGACAGTCTGGTTCCTGAGCGGCTAGAGTTCCAGGCTTTGGGTCTCTCCGAGTATGTACTCACTGTAGTGGAAGCATCCAGGAAGGAGCTGACCAAGAGGTGCTGTGCCTTCAAATGGAAAAGATTTTCCATTTGGTGTCAGGGTAAGGGCCTGGACCCTCTGTCTTGTCCAGTGGCTAACATCTTAGACTACCTTTGGTCTGTCCAAAGGGGGTCTTCGGTCTACGACCCTTAAGGTGCACCTGGCAGCCATCTCTGCTTTCCGGGCGTGGGCTGGTCAGCAGATGATGCCACAGGAGAAGGTAGTCTGGTGCTTTTTCAAGGGCCTAGATCACATATCCCCTCCGGTGCATGAACCTCCACCTCTGTGGGATTTACTGCTGGTTTTGGCTAAACTCACGGGCAAGCCATTCGAACTAATGCACAAGTGTTAGATGTCACACTTGTCGTAGAAGACCACCTTCCTGGTGGCTGTCACATCAGCCAGAAGGACTAGGGCACTCCAGGCGCTTTCAGTGGAGTCTCCTTACCTGGTCTTCCACAGGGAAAAGATCGTCCTGTGCCCCCACCCGAAATTCCTCCTGAAGGTGGTGTCAGAGTTCCATCTCAACCAGGTGATGACTCTGCCTGTGTTCTACCCAAACTACACCTCAGATGCTGAGTACAGGCTCCATACTCTGGACCTGAGACGTGCTCTCTCCTACTACAAAGACAGAACGGTGGAAATTCGAGGAGAGGTTCTCCAGCTGTTCGTCACCTATGCTGAAGCCACACCTGGCAGACCTGCAGCAAAGCGGACGATTGGCAGGTGGTTCACTTACTGCATTGATCTCTGCTATAGGTTGGCGTGTAGGGAGCCTCCTGTAGGGCTAAAGGCTCAATTCACCCACGATACCACTGTGTCGGTGACTGTTTCCAGGGACATCCCTATCCAGGAAATCTGTCAGGCTGCTACCTGAAAGACAGCAAACACCTTCCTCACCTGCTACCACATCGATCTTGAGTCACACTGGGATGCTGGTTTTGGGGTCTCAGTTCTCCAGTCTCTGTTCCCTAAGTAGGGGTGTGCATCTTGCCTCCCTCCTCCCAAAGAGCTGCTAGGAGTCTGCCAAGAAATGTGGATAGAACAACATATCCACGGCCCTAGAAACACAGGTTACTTACCTGTAACAGTAGTTCTAGTAGTACATGTTGTTCACCCACACTGACGTCCCCGGCTGCGACGCACATCCTGACTTCCAGTGGCTAAGATCTGGCGTCATGGAGCGGAGCCAAGGGTTATACCACCTGGGTGGGTGGGAGGAGCCAGCTTTAAGACCTTCCGGCAAGAATTAAAGGGGAAAGAGACATGCCAAGAAGTGTGGATGAATAACATATACCACTCCTAGAACTACTGTTACAGGTGAGTAACCTGTGTTTTCTGTTCAGCATTTACGAAAAAGGAGGAGTGGGAGGGTAGTGACAAAGGGGAAAAAGAGGAAGTGGGGGAGGGGGTGGACAGAAGTCCTTTTTGGGTAGAGGAGATCCTGAGTGAACTGGATAGCCTGAACTTTGACAAGGCTATGAGGCCGGATGGGGTTCATCCCAGAATACTGAGTGAGCTGGGGGGTATGCTGGCTGCTCCCTTGACCGCTCTCTTCAACTGTTCCTTGAAAGCGGGGGTGGTACCAGAAGATTGGAAATAGGCGGATTTGGTACCCCTTCATTGTGGGTGGAGGTGAGCAGTTACAGGCCACTGAACTTGACGTCTGTGGTTGGCAAGCTCATGGAGAAGCTGCTCAAAAACAGAATCACCGGCTACCTGGAGGCAAACGGCCTGCTGGATCAAAGGCAGCACGGGTTCACTGAGGGCAGATCCTGTCAAACGAACTTGATAGAGTTCTTTAACTGGGTGGTTTATCCTGTTATTAATAAGTGTTACAGGTTTTTGGTTTGCCCAGTTGGCAACCAGATCTATATGTGGTTGTTTAATGCCAGCAATACAGAGTATGGGAACTGAGGGTAATGGGGGTGATATAGAAACACTGGAAATTGATGGGGGGCTGATTTTAGATGCTTGGGAGAGTATCCGGGACTACGGACGAATGGGTTGTCCTGTTTGCAGTTGAAGATGGGTGTGGGGAACTAAAAGGACGTGGGTTCAAGACTGGGCAGCTCCTGAAATATATGATGTTGCAATGAGCACACCTGCACTAATACTGTTATTTAATGTGAATGGTGTCCACAACCCCATTAAGAGGAGGCGATTACTTCGTCTGTTTAAACAAGATAAACCAGACATTATTTTATTACAGGAGACCCATCTCCCTAAAGCTGAACATGCCAAACTTAGGTCTTGGGGTTTCAGATTGTGGTGGCCTCCTCGCACGCCTCTGTCAGGCGGAGGGGCACTGCAATACTCGGTCCCAGAGGGATTCCATTCCTCCTTCAAAAGGAGATTGTAGACTGGGAAGGCAGGTATGTTACTGTTGTGGGTATGCTGTATTCCACGCAGATTACACTGGCCTCTGTATATTTTCTGCCGGTCTCACCGGTGCAGGTGGCCAAAAACTTTGGGGGGGATCTCACACTCCATATGCAGGGTATCTGCGTGGTGGGTGGCGACCTTAATGTTGCATTAAATGTCAGGTTGGATACCTCCACCCCCTCTCAATATAGTTCAACACTGCTACAAAAATATTTAAAAGCGACTATTCCTAAATTGGGTATGGTAGACGTGTGGCACCATTTTTTCCCTTCAGCAACGTCATACACATACTACTCTCCTAAAACCCACACGTCCTCTAGGTTGGACTATTTTATTACTTCACTTGAACATCTGGAAAAGATCCAAGATAAGACAGTGGGGGCCTCCATCTTATCAGATCACTCCCCTATATATTTAAAAATAGATGTGATTAAGCTGAGGAAATGTGCTTTTTGGGGGTTAAATTTAATGTATTTACAAGATCCAGAATTTATAAAGTTGGTCAAAGAAGCCATACCAAAAATTTTGGCAGACAATAATTCCCCGGAGATTTCCCCTGGTATCAGATGGAATACTCTCAAAACTGTATTAAGGGGGAAATCATTAGATATTCTACCCATAAAAAAAGATTTCGGGAGGTGCTACAGGCCAACTTACAGGCTGAGTTGCTGCAGTTGCAGACTAGACAATTCCAAGGGGATCAATCAGTAAAACCACAAATGGATATTGTCAGACAAAAATTACAGAAGCTAAGGGATCAGAAGATAGAGCATCAACTGTGCTATTTGAAGCTCGGACATCAGGAGGGTGGACCACGAGGGTCTAGGAACCTGGCCAGGTGTTTAAGGGGTGCGAAGGCACAAGCTATTGTCATGAAGTTATGGGATCCTGTCTCAGGCCACTTGGTTGCTACATCCTGATGAGATTAGACGGGCGTTGTCTCGACTTTATATACTGAAGAACTCCAATCAACTCCTCAGCAAATAACCATCTGTTTGCAAAATTCTCTGGTGCCCAGACTCTCCCCTTCCCAGGCAGAAGGGTTGCTTCGCTCTATTACAGCTAATGAGATATGGGATGTCCTCAAGTTGACTAAATATCAGAAAGCTCCAGGACCTGATGGGTACCCTGCAGAGTTTTACAGAACTTTCCATCGGTTGCTATCCCTGGCTGTTATTGCAATGCACGTAGACATCCAGGAGGGTCAGCCTCCCCTCCCTCATGGTGATACACAGAAATAGTGGCCATCCCTAAACCGAGAAAGGACCCATCTTTGATTGCATCCTACCAACCAATTTCGAAGCTTAACTGCGACTATAAACTTTTTATGTCAGTACTGGCACGTAGAGTGGATGTGTTGCTACCCAACTAAATTGATGGCGACCAAGTAGGTTTTATTATGAAGTGCCAAGCTCAGGATGTAGTCTGACGGGTTTTATTGCTTACAGAATTTGCTCCACATATACAGATACCTTTAGTATTTCTCGCCCTAGATGCTGAGAAGGCATTTGATGGAGTGTCTTGGCCCTACCTGTGGGCCACTTTAAAGTGTTTTGTGTTCCCAGAGAAATTTATTTCTCAAATACAGGCTATGTACCAAGCCCCCTTAGCATATCTTAAGCTTGATGGCATACTTTCCTCACCATTTGCTTTATCTAGGGGCACCCAGCAGGGATGCCTGTTATCCCCTTTGTTATTTGCCCTCTATTTGGAACCTTTGGCAGCTGACATCAGGGCTCAGGCTCCCATTGAGGGAGTCCCAGTGGGGGGATGGTCACATAAATTGACCCTTTTTGCCGACAATATCCTTCTGACTCTTACCTCACTGGAAACCTCTGTTCCAGTGGTGTGGGAGCAGCTGGGGTTGTTTAGTAAACTGGTTGGTTTTAAGGTAAACGGCGCCAAGACGGAGGTCTTAACAAATTCATTTAAGCCTCCTCAGACTTTGAAAGCTAGTTTCCTGTTCCGCTGGAATAAAGTGGAGATGAGGTATTTAGGTATTAAAATACCATATAAGACGCTGCATCTAGAATTGGTAAATTTCGAGCCTATCATGCAACAAATTGCCTTGGATCTCTCTAGGTGGCCCCTGCTTCCGCTGGGGATTCTCCCCAGTCTGAAACTATACAGCAAAATATATTGCTAATGCCCATTGAACCTGTAAGTTACACTGTAAACCTATTGCCCTGCTTACTATTTTTTCTACAAACTCTTTCCATGCGCCTGTCTAATGTTTACTTTCAAACATGGGACAGATTGATCTCTAGATTTATTTGGTGGGATAAAAAGCCACGGGTGAGATACTCCTCATTACAGCTCCCTAGGACACGGGGGATTCAACCTCCCAAATATGCAGTGATATGCACAAGCAGCTCAACTACGCATAGCCTTACTGCATACAGCAACTCAGTACATAGCCCACTGGAAGGATATCGATGCGACTCTTAATGGCCTTGAGGACTTTGCATTATTGGGGGACACAGTATAGCACAGTGGTTTATGGCTCTGATCTACAAATCTGGAGACCTGGGTTTGAATCCCACAGCCCCCCACTTGTATACTGTGTGACCCTGAGCAAGTCATTTAACTTCCCTCTGCTCCCAGGTCACACCTATAAACAAGCTGTCAGCTTAGTGTCTCTTCTTGTTGAACAGTTGGAAAAAAATCTTCTTTTGGGGGATCCTCCAGATTGCATACAACTTACAAGGTTTATGGGGTTCACCTCAGAATTTTTTAAGTGTTGGTTGCATATATGGCACTCCCTCCTGTCCCCTCAGGAGAGACGGTACCTTTCTGTGGTCCTGATCCAGCAATGAAAAGCATATAATCTATGTCATATCTTTCAATTGGTGGGCCCCTTGGGTATTCACTCTTTCTCACCTTTTCAAGTTGAATATAAACTTCCTAACAGCCAATACAAGCCATATCTGAACCTAAAAGGTTGATTATTACCGTTTGAGGAGACCCTATCCGGGGTAGCCGAATGCGCTTCAGCCTTAATCCCGATGGTGATATACAGTACCACTTGAGGGGACAGGTGCAGGAGCACATTATTAGTGGCATATATCAAGCACTAGGTTTATGTGGTACAAACTCACTGGACTACCTTAGAACCAGATGGTCTAGGGAGCTGAGAGTAGAACTGGAGGGAGGGCCAATGGCAAACATCAGCCATGTTATATTCAAGAATTACCCCAATGTATATTGGGAGGGAGTATGCATGGAAATCTACAATCTGTTTTTTCAGGACCCCAGATATAACTGCAAAATTTAGGGGACAGGAATTTGGGGCATGCTGGTGGAAATATGGTCAAGTGGGCATGGGGCCGGGACACACCTTATGGTCATGCCCAGGCTTAACGGGATATTGGCAAAAGATTATAACTGAATTAAATGCTATATATGGGAGCCCGGAGGTACTTACTCTGACTTTTATTTTGACAGCGATGCCACCTGCCCGTATTAAGATACAGGGGATACTCTATCGAATGCTAGTGCTGTTGGTTTTGATAGCCAAAAAAGTCATTACAAGACTTTGACTCTCCAAGCAGACCCCGGTTAAGGAGTCTTCGGAGAAAGCTAACATAATGAACTATATAATTTGGAATGGAAAGTTGAATAACAGAGTCCCCAGTTTTGATAACCGATGGAAAAAGTGGACTCTGTGTCAATTGGAGCACTATCCAGACTTTGTACCATGAATATATAAAATTACCCCCAAATTATTTTTGGGTTTAAAAGGGCGGAAATGATTATGGGGAGGAGACACGGTGGGCTCGAGTGGGTTAGTACATGTAGGCATCTGGGCCTGGCCAGAAGAGAGATTGTGGTGTTATATTCTTATCTTACAGGTAACTCTTCTTCTAGCAGCTATGAGAAGATCCCATGATACAAACGGTTGGCAATGGAGTTGGACTGTATATATTGGACATTACCCCTTTCAATATAACCTGATTCTATATATATCTCTGTATGGAATATTGTATTATCTTGTCGTGCAAATTATAAGGCAAAAACTAATAAAAAATAATTAAAAAAAAGAGTTCTTTGACTGGGTTACTAAGGTGGTGGATCAGGGGTGTCGGTAGATGTCACATACCTTGATTTCAAGAAGGCATCTGACTCCATACTGCACAGAAGGCTACTTCACAAGTTGGGATGTCTGGGACTGGAGCGGACAGTAATACAGTGATTGAAGAACTGGCCAGAAGGCAGAAAACAGAGGGTATTAGTAAATAGGGTACCTTCAGGGGAGGCTAGGGTCATCAGTGGGGTTCCCCAGGGGTAGGTATTGAGGCCACTACTATTTAATATATTTATAGGCGACATAACAGTGGACCTGGAATGGAGGGTGTGTCTATTTGCGGATGACGCAAAGGTCTGCGGTACAGTGAACACACAGGAGGGGGTGGAGACGATGCGTAGGGATCTGAGGAAACTGGAGGAGCGGTCCAGGGAGTGGCAGCTGTCATTCAATATGATGACATGTAAGATCATGCACTTAGGCAAGAAAAATGGGAAAGCAGAATACTGGATGGTGAGGCAGCCCCTTGAGGTAACCGAACAGGAAAAGAACTTTGGCATCACAATTTCACAGGACCTGAAGGTGGTGAAGCAGTGCGAGAAGGCAGTAAAAAGGGCCAGCAGGATACTGTGTTGCATAGGGAGGGGGATCACTAGTAGGAGGAGAGAGGTCATAATTTCCCTGTATACCCAACTGGTTAGGCCGCATCTGGAGTATGGAGTCCAGTTCTGGAAGCCATACCTCAAGAAAGATGTGGAGCGAGTGGAACGGGTCCAGAGGAGTATGACAGAGATGGTAAGGGGATTCAGTCACTTACCATATGAGGAGAGGCTGAGAGACATACACATATACTCTCTGGAACAGAGGAGGGAAAGGGGGGACATGATTGAGACTTACAAATACTTAAAGGGAATCAGTAAGGTACTGGTGGGGAGCATCTTCCAAGAAAAAGAGTGACCTAGGACAAGGAGCCATGAATTGCAAATTGTGTGCAGTGGATTCAGAGGTAACATTAGGAAACACTTTTACAGAAAGAGTGGTGGACAAGTGGAACTGTCTGCCGAGGGAAGTGGCGGGGGAGAAAATGGTGGGAGGTTTCAAAAGGGCCTGGAACAGGCACAAGGGGCTAGTGGCACGGTGGGGGGATGGATTACTGGAAAGACCTAGCAGATGTCTAGGTGGGCCTGGCAGTCCTTTTCTGCCATCACATTCCTATGTATATGCAAATCACCATGACATTTCAGACTGGCTCAGTTTACAGCAGGAATCCATGGTGCCAAAGGGCCTCTCAAATAATGTGTGATTTACATGCATTTTAAATAACACAACTTACTTTTTATAGTACAGCTCCTAGTAACTTTTCACCTTTATCAAAAGCACCTAGTACTGTGGTGTTTTTAACATTTACATGTTTCATACACATAAGGTACATACGTCAAGGTATTCTATGACATAGTGCCACTACATACTAAATCCAACAACGGGGAACACAGCCTGTTGTTTTACATCAGCTCGGAAGTCACAACAATAACCTTCCTGTACGAGGACCTGAGGGGAAAAAGGAAAGAGGACACTACAGCATAGTTAAGAAAGGGGACGGGGGTGCCCAGAGGTGGCCAACCTTATGGACTCGAAATTGTAAAGGACAGATTAGCCTAAGAAATAGAAGAACTGCTGCAACAGATTTAAGAAAAGGTTGGTCCTCAAGAGTGGCAGGATCTCCCTGTTGCACTCTCAATCTTTTATCATACGAACATGCAAATTTGCCAGCAGATAAAGGCCTTATGGTCTATCGAGTCTGCTCGAGTGTGCAGCTAGCAACCCTTATACTGCAGCTGCTCCTCCCCTGGCCCTCCCACTTACCCTATCCCATCCTCTTTTGAAGCAGTCCACTGTTTTACAGGATACCACTTCCGCAGAAGTGTCTTCTCATTTCCCTCCTGAACCTTCCCCCCCTCCAATCTGAGATTGCAACCTCTAGTGTCCCTACCCCCCCTTAACTTGAATAGTCCCTCTGTGCCTGTCTTGTTTATTCCCTTCATGTATTTGAAGGTTTTAATCATATCCCCTCTGTCTCTCCTCTCCTCTAGTGAGTACATGTTCAGCTCCCTCAGCCTGCTCATGTAGGGTATGTCCCCTAGTCCCTGGATCATCTCTGTTGCCCTGCGCTGCACCCCCTCCATTAACTTAATGTCCCTCTTCAGGTATGGGCACCAGTACTGCACGCAGTACTCCATGTGTGACCTAACCAGTGACCTGTACAATGGCAGGATCACCGCCCCTCTCCTTGAAGTTATACCCCTGGCAATACAACCCAGCATTTTGTTGGCCTTTGCAACTGCCTTCCTGCATTGTGCCAAGTTGTTCACTGAGAACGTTATAATCACTCCCAGATTCTTCTCCTCCTCTGTCACAGCTAGCTGAACCCCCCCCAGCTGGTAGCTGTTTCTTGGGTTTTATGCCCCGAAATGTAGCACCTTTTGGCACTGAACCCCAACTGCCAGGTGTTCGACCAGGTCTCCAATTTTGACAGATCATCCTTCAACCCATGCCACCCTCCTAGGTCATCCACTACTGCTCCCATCTTGGTGTCATCTGCAAACAAACTGATCTTGCTGTTGATGCCTATTGAGATGTCTGATATGAACAACTCAGACAACACCGGTCCCAGCACTGAGCCCTGTGGTACTGAAATGAGGGACAGTGTGAGACACTGACCCTCATAATGAGTAGAGAAGTTTTACTTTGCCAAAGTTGTAAAATTCTTCTGCATGAAAAACTTCATGAATTTCCCACTTTGTCACTTTGCAGTGAGTTTTCCTGGAAAAGTAGCAATTTTTTCTGGTAAAGTCAGGCATAGCCATGGCAAAGTTGCAACTTTGCTAGTGAATTTTCCATGACTTTGCTTGAAATAGCATTGCATTGCTTGCCAGAAACTTCACAAAGTCGACACTTAGTGAATTTGTCAAACTTGCCGAATTAATTGCAATTTAATTTCCAAGTGAAATTTGCCAACTTCGAGCATCTCTAAGAATGAGGGACACATCTCCAGACCGGGAGAGGCAGGGTCAGAAGACTGTGGAAACTATTGCCTTTACTTGTTTGAAGTTTGTATTTTATTTAATGTTAGAATATTGTGAATTTCTAGCCCATCCATCAGCGCAGCAGTAGGGCATAGCTCATGACCTGAGTTCAAGAACGAGTTCAGATCATCAGGGGCCGGCCGGGGAAGGAGATTTGAATGTTACAGAGGATGCCCTTCTTCTCCACAGAGGGAAGGATGCTAGCTCTGCTGCTATACTGCCACCCGGGTCACCACAGGCGGCAGTGCAGTCAGGAGTAACTCATTGGTGGGAGGATGTCAGCTGGTACCACAGTGCATGCGCTTGTGTGCGTGCCTGTACACCCTTGCCACTGGCATCCTGAGGATAATGGGAGAAAGCAGGATAACCCGACCAGCCAGATGACGCTGGCTGCTCACAGGCCCCACACCTGGCTACCAAGGCACGGCCTTCTACAACTGGATCTGTCCTGCAGCAGGAATTGAACTGAGGTGCCCCGCCTTCCCAGCCAGAGGGGGAAAGCTCTGGGAGCACACAGAAGGTGAAGGCAAGTCCTGGGGGATGCCAGGATGTTGGGGATGGGGTGCCCAAGCAGATGGGGTCTCACTGGAGAACAGGAGCATAAATAAAAAAAAGACTATTGTGAATTTCTGCTTTAAAGTCTGAATTTACAGCAGCTTCTCTGTGTGGGCAGCATATTTTCTGTGAGGGACGGATGGGGGGAAAAATGTTTTATGGGTAAAAAGAGGGATGTCTTTCATAATCAGGGACAGTTGAAAGATATGCCAGTGGTGCTGGGAATTGAGTAAATCAGTTTTGGGAACAGGATTTCAGTATGTCCATCCTGCAGTGTGTTGATCTTTTGACACAGTGCACCCCTTACATACAATAAATCAAAGTACCCACTTGGAGCATCCTAAGCACTATCATTTTCCATGTTTTTCACCATTTCCCCCTGCTCTTTATTCCCTGCCCACTGTTTGTGGCCATGTTTGAGACTCCTGCCATATACTGTTAGTGATCAGACCTCTGGGAGTGCTGTTCAGCTATCCGCACTAAATCCTCCTCTTGGATAGTGACCACATAACCCCAGCAGTGCAGTAACTTAATGTTTACCTGGAGAATGACATGCCCAAGTTTGTTACTAAACCCAGCACAGTGCATATTCTGTAGGCCAGAACTTTTTATTTAAACCATAAGGCAAGATAGGGTGTGCGTTATTGTGGAATAACGGCACGCTTCAGGAAGCGAGGCACGAAGTACTGTCAAGTGCCTTACACACCTGAGTAGTGCCATCATCTCACAATTAAAAACTGAGCAATGCTGGCCCATTGGCGCAGCGGTCGGATTTCCGCTCGCGACGCCGATGACCCAGATTCGGGAATGGACACGGGTTGCCAGAGGGTTGGCCGGGAGAAGGATGGAGCATCCTATGGACTGCCTCCTTCTCCTGGGGAGGTGGTAGTGTCCGCCGCAAGGAGGACCCCTGGCAGAGGCCTGTAGTCACTAAAGCTGCTGGCACTTAAAACATAAGGGAGGCAGAGCAGACGCTGGCGTCATTGCACGTCCCCGCCTCTGAAACAGAAAAAATTGGAAAAAGGGATAGGCGGGTGGGTCCACTGTCTAGGTGAAGCCCTCCCTGGGCTTCGATTGGCCACCATCGCCATCACTCCTGTGACCAGTTACTAGTTCCGCGGCTTGGATACAGGGGTCTGATGCCGCGGCCCCACCCTCCATGGGGTAACCCAGGGGTAATGGGGGAGAATGGCCATAGATGGTGGTGGAAGTCCCAGGGGCCGTGACCAGGGCTGAGGGTCGACTGTAGGGACTCACCAAATTAAAGAAAAAAAAAAAATAATACTGAGCAATGAGGTTCAGAATGTTAAGTATTTCTGACTTGTGTTATGATGGAATAAGACACGGTCATGTGATCACATTTGACCAATCACAGGTCTTGTTTTCTCTAATCTGTTTTATAATTTGTTATAATTGAGTGTGTGGTTCCATAAAGAACCACTAACCTAGGCACACATGCAAATCTAGGCTCAGATCCTTCTTGGTCTAACTCCCACAAGACCCATGGATACCTGTTTTTAGAAGAGCACTTTGTCCTGACCCCTTATCCACAACTGCGGGGGCAATAATGTCTGAAACATCCACTCTTAAAATCCTGGCTCTGGCCACCAAGCCAGAAGCAAGCACCATCTTTCTACACAATACCCCCTCCCTATCCCCATCCCCCCAACCCACTTTGATAGTGCAGCCCCCCTCCAGATAACCAGTCCATGACTAGGGGCCAGTAGTCCAAAGCCTGGCTAGCTCAGTCACCCCTTTACATAACAGTGGAACATCTGGTTGTCAATGGACTACAGGACCCAAGGCAGCATGGTTTCACCAGGAGGAGGTCATGTCAGACCAACCTCATTGAATTTTTTGACTGGGTGACTAGGGAGGTGGATCAGGGGAGGGCAGTGGACATGGCCTATCTGGACTTCAGCAAGGCCTTTGACACTGTGCCACATAGAAGACTATTACACAAACTGGGGAATATGGGTGTGGGCAGGAAAGTAGTGTGGTGGGTAGGTAACTGACTGGGCGGCAGGACACAGAGGGTGGTGGTAAATGGCTGTCACTCCACAGAGGGATCAGTGACCAGTGGGGTACCACAGGGATCAGTGCTGGGACCGGCCCTATTCAACATCTTCATCAATGACATTGCGTAGGACCTAGAAGGCAGAATTTCACTGTTCGCTGATGACACAAAGCTCTGTAACAGAGTAGACACACCAGAGGGTGTAGACAGAATGAGAAGGAACCTGCAGAAACAGGAAGAATGGTCAGGGGTTTGGCAGTTGAAATTCAGTGCAAAGAAGTGCAAGATAATGCATATGGGGCACAAAAACCCTGGCACAATATATCAGTTGGGGGGGGGGGGTGAAGATATAGCATGCACCAAGCAGGAAAGGGATCTTGGGGTTATCATCTCTGATGACCTCAAGGTAGGGAAACAGTGTGACAAGGCAGCAGGTAAAGCAAATAGGATGCTGGGATGCACAGGCAGGGTATCACCAGTAGGAAAAGGGAGGTCATAATTCCACTATACAAGACACTAGTGAGGCCCCCACCTGGAGTACAGTGTACAGTTCTGGAGACCTTACCTACATAAGGACATAGACAGGGTAGAAAGGTTCAGAGGAGGGCAACAAAGATGATCGTGGATTGCATCACAAGTCCTATGAGGACAGGTTGAAGGAACTGAATATGTACTCCCTGGAGGAGAGGAGGAGAGAGGATATGATAGAGACATACAAGTATCTTACAGGGAGGAACAGGGTGCAGGAATACACTATGTTTAGCGAAAAGATATTCCAGGACTAGAGGCATGGGATGAAGTTGGAGGGAGGGCGATTTAGAAAGCGTGAGGAAGAATTTCTTCACAGAGCGGGTGGTGGACAAGTGGAACACCCTGCCAGAGGAAGTGGTGGGGGCTGAAACAATCACGGGATTTAAGAATGCATGGGATAGACATAAAGGAATTCTGGAGGTCAGGGGTAAGGGGCAACAGACTTCTAGGAAAACATAAACTGAACTTACAAGCTCAAATGGGCAGACTGGGTGGGCCATAGGCCTTTATCTGCCAACACTATCTATGTATCTATGTAACCCACTGTATGCACCACAGTCCCACTGACAGACAGACTGCCTGCCCAGGAGGTTGGGAGGAAGGAAGTGAGCAGTGCTGGTGGTGTCATTGATGATGCTAAGCAGTTTTTCTGTGATCGTAAATTCTGCCACAAGTCTCTTCTCCCCCTTCCTCTGTCTCTCCCAGCTGTGTGCTTAGTCATTGTGTTAGTGGGACCTAGGTGTGCATCCTGGGTTTTTGGAAGGGGGCAACTGAGCTAGCCGAGTGTTGGACTGTCGCCCCAACAATCATGGATTGGGGGTTGGGAGGCGTCCTCTATAAAATAAGGTATGTAGGGGCCATGGGCTGGGGGTTGTGTAGAATGATGGTGACTGCTCCTGGCATGGTGACAGGAGCAGAGATTCCAGAAGTTGACATTTCAAACAGGATCACCCCCTCCAGATGGTGAATGAGAGGGGGCGTCTTGTAAAAGCAGATATTTGGGGTCTTGGGGGTTGGGCCTGGAAAGGGAGGAATCTGTGTATTGCTTATGTTTGCATGTGTGCCTAGGTTGTCATTTCTCTTTGAACTACGTGACTGCCATGGACAAACAAACACACGCACAGACCCAATTTCATTGAATATGCACTTTATTCCTCTACCTGACCACAGCAGGTGCTTGCACTGTTTGGCCACTCCTGTCCTCATCACTACCTTTCTGCCACTGGTTCACACCACAGCCTGCCATGTCAGACCCCCAGCCCATAATATAAGCTGATTTATGTCTGAGAAGTATGTTTTTTTCACAGTTTCCTCTGGGACATCAGGGGTTCTTTGAGGAAGTGCAGTACTAAATATTTTTAGGTACTTGATTCATAATTACCGCAGCATTTCAAGACAATGAGAAAGTTTTGTTTTGTCACCACTGTTTAATACATAGCACAGGCATATCCTATGTTTTAAACCATCCTTGACAAGCCAGGGATGTGAGCCTCTGAAAGGTAGGCAAGGCATTCTTATATAGCACCCTATCCCAAGGGCTGAGGGACCTTGGCAAAACTAAAAACAGAAATGATAAATTATAACTACAATGCTTAAATGAATAAATTACAGATCCAAGTGAGCTTTGCTTTCAAAACCTTCTCAAATAATCAAAACAGAAGAGAAGTTTTCAGAATGTATTAAGGGCTGACTTAGTCCTTGAGCAGAGCTATTAGAATCTTTAGAAGAAACAGCATCAAAGGAAGCAGAAAAAGAATCTTCTGAAATTCTTTCAAGCTCCTTTTCTCTTCTATTTTTGTCTGCAGAAAAGTGCCCTACAGATCAGTCAAAAGAAATGCACATAATATTTTTATAAGACAGTTTTACTTTGCACAAAAAGGGCACACTGAGGGTAACACCAATTTTTTTCTTTTATGCCCATTTCCCCTCCCATTTTGAATCAGTTCGATAGATCGGTGCCCATGAGCTGCGCTTGAAACAACAGTGGACCAGAGTTTGAGTAGAGCCCACCAAAGGCAATCCCAGTGCCAGACACAGAGATATGTGGCCAGATCCTGAAACATTAATAGGAACAGCCAAAAGGGGTGCTTTGTGCACACACAATTGTGCTGTTTCCCAAAGGTGCAGTACTCAAATATGGGCACTTGTCATGGTGGGGGTCTCCCACCAACCCCCAGTATAACAAAGTTTCAATGCAAAACACTGAAGAAGCCACATTGCTGGCATGATACGTAGGGGAAGTTGACCAACATTTCTTTGCACCAATAAATCATTGTTTTGCCATAGCGCTTAGTATATGCACTGTTTTGTACCTAGCCATTCCTCTTTCTTCTCCGTGGCCAAGTTAAAAGGCTCGATAGTTGTCCAGTCGACCACTCTTCACCCACCTGCTGTCCGGGTAATATACAGTGCTGGTAGTCCAGTTGTTTCCCCATCATTCCTAACCCCAGCACATTCTCTTTTCTTTGTGGTCCCTTCTTCAACAGAACCTTGAGTTCAGGACTGTTGGGCACAAGATGCACCTGGTTCAGTCACTTTGTGACCCTGTTAGAGCAGGAGGGAAACAGATGGGGGGGTGGGTGTCTGCACAGTGGCCTGCAGTAGCCACCATGCTATTGTTAATGTTCGTGCAGGCTATTTGCATGCCCACCCACACCCTTTTTCCTTTCTGAACTACTCATAGTGTCTTTTTTTTTACTTTTTCTTTATTCTCCCCCTATCCGCAGTGCCCCCACTCTTCAGAAGACACACACATATGGCCTTATTAGTCCCTGCCCTCTTACCTGGAGCCTGGCATGGTCCATCCCCCATGTAGCCTTGGTTATACATCCCAGGTGGGGTACGAGGTGGGGTCCCTTACACCCCGAGGTCCTTCCTGTTTTCATCGGCATGCCGTCACCTAGGGCAGGTAGGGGCATTGGGGATCAGGGCCGTTGTGCTCCATCTACCGGCGGCGCTGCAGGATGTTTTCCCCTGTTTCTTGGCGTGCTGTGTGCCCTGACGTCAAGACGCTAAGTGCCGATGTCCAGCACGACACTCTTCTCACTGGCTTGGGCTTGCCGTACCTCGGGTCTCCACCTGAGGTCAGACATTCACCGAGCCCTGGATCCCCTCTCCCCCCAGAGAAGGTGAGCTGCATTTAGGACGCTCAAGCCTCCTCCCCCCAGCCGGTCCTCCAGCTCCCAGGCTTGTTCCCGAACCCAGGTCGCTGACGTCACAAGCGGAAATCCAACCGCTGCGCCGGTGGGCCGGCACACTCATAGTGTCTTAACACCCTGTCTAGGGTTGGGTAAATTAACCACTTTAACAAGCAGCTAATGGATATGAAGCAATGTGGAGGGTAGGTATGACTGGGGGCAACCATGTGGGCTATGCTCTGAAGTGTCAGTCACTGCCCCATCTGCAAGAGATTTGCAAAACTCAGGTCACAGCTGCAAACAACACAGGATGAAATATAGCAGATGTACAGACTGCTGGACTGGAGTCTGCTGCCACATCCCCCCTCACCACAGGCCTATTGTTCGGAGAGTGGTGGACAGGAGGAAGGTAGTAAAACAAGTCATGCAGGTGGTAAAAAGGGTTCTTCAGTCACAACTAGAAAATGTTTTGCACCCCTCAAAGAAGTCCAGGTACCTAACTCTGTCAGGGGAGGCTGCGAACCAGTTGGGAGGAAGATGCTAGCCAGAAGGGCAACACCCAGCAAGGGGATAGGAAGAAGGAAGCCAACAGGGGACTGGTAGTTGGTGACTCAGTGCCTAGGGACATTTACTGTAGAGGTTGGTGTGTAGGGGTGAGAAATAGAGGGATCAGATGCCTGCCAAGGGTCTTGGTTTACAGAGAGGTAGAGCCAGAATTGGGGAGCTAAGTTGAATGGGGGGGAGGGGGGACGCTTGTAAAGGGGAGGCTGTTTAATAAATGCAGTTTCAGTATAAATGTAAAGTAGGTTATAAAAGGGTATGGGAAAGTCCTGAAATCTGATTAGCTGTTGTTCATGTGGCACTTCTGGTTCATGCATGGAAAATAAAAAGTGCTGCCAAATGTGCACTGATCACCACTGGGATCATTACGCTAATAGAATGTTAAGAATTCAACTGGCAGCCATTGTTTTTTTGCCCTGTAAATGTAAACATCACATTTACTTGCATTGGCCCGTAAAAATAAAACTACCTTAAATACAAAATAAAACAGATTGAATGTTGCTTCCCTGATCATCACATTCTCCTTACACACATAAACAAATTGGAATTATACAATGGCATAAAAGAATTTCAGACACTGATTGGTCCATCTGGGACTGGAGCCGTGATGTTATCCCAGTATAACATCACAGCTCTAGTCCCAGTACACAGATGACTTCATGAACCGCTACCAGAATCATTGCACTGTAGCCCAGTTCAGTCGTCATCACTGCCGGTGAGTCTGCTTCTGTCACTTCCACGCTGAAACTGTTCCCTACACGTTAACACCTGAAAGTTCAAACCTCCCACCCAACAGATCACTATTTAGTCCCCCAGCACAGAATTCGGAGAAAAATTCTACTTCTGGGCCGTTTCTTCCCCAAACCGTCTGCTACAGTGCCCGCAGAGACCATAACTGTTGGTCGCGTGGTTCACTGACGCCACTCAGTTCCTCACAGAACAGCAGCTCTCCCCAAACAACAACCAAAGTACTTAAAAAAGATAGCTTTTACCTTAAAAAAACAGCAGGGTAAACCTCTCTTTTCCTTCAAGAGGCACACAGTCTTAACTAGAAAAACCAGAAGTGCACATCTACGTCTTTCTCCTGAGTCCCTATCATGCACCTGAGGCAATATATTAAAAAAAAAAAAAATCTTCAGCCAGTGCATGGAAGACTGCAGAACTGGCTCAATTAAACCTGATGGCAAAAAAAGAAAAAGAAATGAGAGAATGTGTGTGTGTGTGTGTGTGTGTGTGTGTGTGTGTGTGTGTACTGAAGAAGCAAATGCAGCACCACCACCTACTGAACAAACAATAGAACTGCACTATTTTCTCATTACGTATTCCTCCTCAATGAAAAAATCAGGAATAAAACACATTTTAAACATATTTCCAATATATTTTTTATTTCATTTTACAAAGGAGCCACTGTATTTTTTTTGTATTCACTTTTTATTGATTTTGTACAAAAATAACATTTACATGTATACAAGACAACAGATGACAGATAACAATTTGTAGTGCTTGTTAGATCAAGTTACAGACATTCGATTATAGAGAGTAATAATCTTATCTAAGAGTGTATTACTGACAGAAATATAATTACTTCAAATTCATTTTTAGCAGCTCAGTTTTTGGATACATTCCATTCTACATGCCCATTGATTGGCATTCTGAAATGATTCAGGGGATCCGAGAATTCCAGGGTTTCTCTCCTACTATTCTAGTTATCTCTCTGTCAGGGTAGAATATATTGGTGGCAACTCTTGGAATTATTGTATGTATTGAGAGGGTAATTTCCCAATAGTCTAGCGGATCTTGCGTTGGGGATGCTGTCCTAGGGATCTCCGGGCTTACATTCTATGGGACAAATGATGGGTCTTGCAGCATGCAGGGATTTACTTAACTCTAAAAATTGATTAGCGTTTTGCTCATAAAGGTGCTAAATTTTTGTGAAAATGCATAGCTCTTGCCTCACTGTGTTTAACAAACACAGCACTTCTACAAAATCTATATAAATACTTTCTGTACAGTTAGTATAGTCCCAAGATAAAAACTGCTAATCAATTATTTAAAACCCTGGCATGTAGTAAATTAGCCAGCGGGTCCATTTAGAAGAAAAGTTTTCTTCTCTTTCATTTAAATTGAAGGTAATTCGTTCTAGTTTATATAATTGTTTAGTGGTCTCCCACCAGTCTCTTATTGTAGGTGTTTTGTCAGTTAACCACAATTTTGTTATAGCTTTTTTAGCTGCAGTAATTAGTAGGTGGATAAGATATTTAATATTAGTATTCCTATGTTCTTTAGGTAGAATAAGGAAAAGATACATTTCCTTGGTTAGGTGAAATTGGGGGTCTAATAGTTCTCCAAGTTGCTCTTCTATTTGTTTCAAGAAGGGGGTGAGGAGCCATTGTATAATAGCAATAACACACTCCAGGGTGTGTGTTGTGCTGGGATAACATCATGCCTGGAGTATTGGATGCACTTGGCCTGCTGCCTTGTGCCCAACCACCCCAGGCGTGACGTTATCTTAGCACAACACACACCCTGTTGTGCATTATTGCTTAAACATTAAGTATTGTTTATAGTTTTATTACAACTGTTTCTTCCCTGGCAGTGAAAAATCCCCCTTCTATCTTTACCTGCTCATCAGGGAAATCTATTCTCCTTACCCTGTCAGTGAGATAAAGTCTCTGGCTGTAACAGAGGCCTTTGTTTTGTGTGTGTGTGTGTGTGTGTGTGTGTGTGTGTGTGTGTAGTATGTTAGGAGAGTAACCTTCTAGCAGTGGAACTGAACAGAATTTTGAATCCATGTATTCCATGGTAAACATTCCATATCTTGAATGTGGGGAAAAACAGAAAAAAAACAGGAAGAAGAAAGTAGGCAACAATACAATGACATCATCAATGACATCATTTGTAGTGGGCGGAAAGACTATTGTATCATAAATGTACACAAATAAATCTATTGTTTCTACATATAAACATGCTTTTACCAACTGTAAAAAGTTTTTAAAAAAGCTCATTTTATAAGCGCAATTAGGCACTCCGGGATGTGCGTGTAACACAGTTTACTGCATGGCCAGTGGCTAAAGTCACTCGGCCTTCCGCCTAATGCCTTATTACACCCCTGGACATGCAGTAAAATGTGTTCCACGCACACCCCATCATGTCTTATTGCTTACATAAATGCAGTTTCATAGCATTCTAAAACTGTAAACACAGCCTCTTCTGATTCAGAAATCCTGCTCTCATAATTTTAAAATGGCTAAAATAATTTTTCATTTTAAAGTTATTTGCATTTGAATGCAGTTAGTAGAGCTAGAATACATCTGAACAGCTGGCATCTGTCTCATCTTTGACATCTTCACGGAAGCCATTTTAGAATTCTGAGAGCAGGATTTTTGAATCCGAAGAGGCTGTGTTTACAATTTTCAAATGCTATGAAACTGCATTTATCCTACTTTAATAAATGCAGTTGTAGTATAAATGTAAAGAACAGCATCTCCTTTACAAGTCTATGGAGTAATTTAAAAAAATGCATAAAAAAAGATGGTTTAGGTATCCTTTAAATAAATAAAAATAAATAAAGGAGATGGTCCTCATCTCTCGAATGAAGGAGGTAGAGCACTGGGACAGAACTTGGATATCTAAACAGCTATGCATTTAAACTGAGCAGGGAGAGATTGGAGCTAGGGGAGTCTTTGGAAAGGGGGGAGGGGCAACCTAGCTAGGATTCTTCAAGAAAAAGGTGGAAGGCACAGGGAGTTAGAGATGGCATAGGTTGGAAGCGGGCTTGATCAGGAAGTGGGGAGGAGGCCATGGGAAGTCAACAGGGGGTAGAGGCAACACGAGGTGAAGGGTGGAAGGTGCCGACGAAAGGCAGTGCACAGGTACATCCAACAGTCCACTAAGATTAGTTGTTCCTAAAATCTCTACTAGCTTGGATATGTCTGTTCTTTCATGTTCTGCTCAGATTCATTGGAATAATCTACTAACAAATCTGCATCATAATATTAGTTGTACAACTTTCAAGTTGTTATTAAGACAGCATTATGTTGAGTCTTTGAATTGTGATTGTTCATAACTGTTTCAGCACTTAAAGAGCAGCGGCAGACACCTTTGAAAAAACTTTGAAAAACATAATAGCTGGACATAATTCAGCTTGTATTTCACATATCTTGTATAGATATCTCCTCTTCATTATTTGTTGTTGAAGAAATTCCCACAAAATAAGATCTTTATCCCTGAGAGCTCATCTGCCTCTATAACTTACTCCCTACTTGACACATAATGCTCTGTTGTGACATCACAGTCTGTTGCTACGGGAATAACTGTGATGTCATAAGCACAGTATTATGACATTAGGTTGGGAAGAAGCAATAGGAGACGATGAACCCTCCGAGAACAGCTCTTCTGTTTTCATGCATCTGACCTCAGTAAGAAATAATGGAGGTAAGAAATACAGAGCTAATGGGAAATATAAGCTGTTTTGAGTCGAAATATTATGTTCTTCAAAGTTTTTCTTGAGGCGTTGGTGGCTCTTTAAAATACTTGTGTATCTCTGTTTTATCTTTGTGTAGTCTGACTGTTTTGTATGGTCCAGGATCACACTTGAAAAAGGGCATTGGCTCATATTGCTTACCCAGTTAACAAAAGTTTACAATAAAAAAAAATAAATAGGAAACATAGCATGAGGGGAACAAAGAAGGGAGGATGGAAGGTGATCTGCCGAAATGCTAGGAGCATGGGCAAGAAAATCAGGGTGCTCCAGGCGACAGTGGCAGGTACCAAGTAAGATTTGGTGGCCATAACAGAGACATGGGTGACTAGGAATAATGATAGGGAACTAGCTGTCCCAGGTTATATCCTGTGTAGGAGTGGTAAGGGTAAGGACAAGGAGGTGGTGTAGTCCTCTACATTACAGAAAGCAAAGAGGCTACTGAGGTTGGTACTGTCAAAATGGGAGGGTTGAGTGATGGTGATTGGGGTGCAGCTGAGAAAAGCTGTGACGAAAAAAGATAAGAAGGGGAGGGGTCTACAGACAGCCAGGGCAGAAGGAGGAGGGGGGATAGTGAACTAGGGAAGGAAATTAGGAGATGGGCGGCAAAAGGGGAACTAATGGTTGTGGGTGACCTGAACCTTCCTGGTATTGACTGACCTACCCCAGCAGCTGTGAAGATCTAGTTAACAGAAACAGTAGTGCAGTCATGAGAGGACATATGTGGTGGCTATTTGGTGGAAACCTCAGGAGGGACATAAGAAAGATCTTCCTGGACATAAGTCTCCACCACTCATTCACACTAGTGGGATTGGCGCCGGAGGCACTAAGACCCATCGGGAGCAAACTTTTTGCTGGAGGGTCGGCCTTGAGAGGCAGGCGCGCGAGACAGCTGCGAGCAGCGGCTCGACAATAATGACCATCTCAGCGACCCTCAACCACGCCTCAGTTCCTTTTTCCGCCCGTCGAGTGCGCTTCAGTAGCGTGACGCTCGCCTGTCGGGAGTCAAACTTCAAACTAGCACTTAGTTTTCAGTTTGTTTTTTTGTAACATTATCACGATAGTAGTATCGCTTAGTTTTATTCTATTTTTCGTAAAATTTTTCTAATATTTAAATTTAACTTACTTGAAGAAGTCTCGGCCTACTGAACGGAGTCGACCATGAGCAGGTCAGGTGACGGTAGGGAGACTTTGTATGAAAGCTGTTCAGTCAGCCGGGCTGGGTCCGGTCAGCCTCCTTCTCCTCAGCGGGGTTCCGACTACGGTCAGTCCGATGCCCGGGGGGATGGGCGGTCCCCCCGCCGGCATAAAAATAAACGGTCGCATTCTCGGCGCCGTTCGGCCTCGAGCTCTTCTTCGGCCCACAGGTCAAAAAAGAGAAGGCATCACTCGAGGTCGCCCTCTGGTATGTCTGCGCGTCGACGGTCGGTTATCGTTGCTAGTTGCCGGTCTCCTTCTTCGGAGTCGCCAACTTCCGATAATCGTCGTCCTCGACATCGGAGCCCCTCCCCGCCTATAGGTAGGGCTCCAGATGAGCAGTTTCATCAGTGGGCCGCTCTTATGGAGCGATGGGCTCGGAGGTTGGTTCTTCTGCCTGGCTCGGTTACCTCGGAGCCCTCGGGCTCCTCCGGGGATCAGGTAGGGCGGTTGGACCTTACTAGTCGCGCGGCGCCTTCTTCGGTGCTAGCGACTCCGTGTTTAGGTGTTTCCCCCCCTCACATGGCTGCGGCGCAGGGGGCCTCACCGATGCCCTTATCTCCTGGTATTTTTCCTTCTCTTGTTTTCCAGGTTCCTGGGGCTTTTCCGGCGCCTTAGGCAGGGTCTGTGGCCGTGTCGGCCCGTTTTAGAACGCCCGAGCTTGCGGCGCCGTTGGCGGCGCGCGTGGTCTCGGCGCCCGTTAGCTGCGCCCGCGTGGTCTCGGCGGCGCGCGCGGTGGTGCCGTTGGATCGGGCGGCGCCGTTCGCGGCGTCATCTGCGATGCCCGTTGGCGGCGTCGTCCGCGGCGCCATTCGCTGACGTCGGTCGCGGCATAAATCCAGCGCACCCGCGGGCGTTCGCGAGGGCAGCGTGCCTCTTGGCGCCGTCGCCTCCTCGATGCCGTCTTGACCCGTTTTGCCGATCTCGGCGCCGGCGTATGAGGGACTCTCCTTTTCTGCCATTTCCTCCTCTCTAATTTTCACTCCTTTCCTGTCCAAACAGTCCTTTCTGGACCATCAGGAGATGATGTTGAGCCTGACCCAGACCCGGTTGGGTGATGAAGTGGAGAAACAGGATCTTTCTTTGCTACAGAGCCTGTGGTGAGGACCTGTCCTTTAAGTCTCTGTTGAAGAACCTGGGATCCACTCTTTCTCTCAGACTACAGACATCGATCCTGGGAAGATATTAAGACTCCAGTATCTTCATGCCTGGAGATCCCTACAGTTTGACTCCTCCGATTCAGCCTTCCTTGAGGCGCTGTCTCAAATGGTATGGAATAACCTGCTCTTATTCCCTCAGTGGCTAAATCCATTGATAAGAAGTATTCAGCTCCCAAGGATCGTCCCATTTGGCATCCCAAGCCTTTGCGGATCCTATTGTAGTCCTGGCAGAGAATGACAAGGTCGTTCTTCCTCAAACTACTACAGCTCGACCTATTAACAAAGAGTCTCGTAAGATTGATACATTAGGTAAGAATCTTTGCTGCCTCCACTCTAAGTATGCGTGTTGCCAGTTATCAAGGCTATTTTTCTCAGTATGAGTATATCCTGTGGCACTCTATGAAAAGAATGGTTGAAGCTCTTCCAGATTTGGATTCCAAGTCAGAGCTTCTTCGACCGTTATTAGAGGTATTGAGTCCAATAACCAACAGGTCAAAGCCGCCATAGACGCTTCGACACTGCTTCTCGCTCAGCAGCAGCGGGTTTGTACTCGGCGCCATTCCTGGCTGCGTGCTACTGGCTTCACGAATGATGCTCAGCAGCAGGTGATGGCGCTGCCTGATGGCTCCTTTCTTTGGCCCTCAGGTGGAGCAAGCCTTGAGGCCACTCAGAAGACTAGATCAGCCATTAAGTTGGCCAGACCTCGCCTGCCCCTCTCGGGGCATGTGAACAGACGTCAGTTTCATAGTCGTCAGTCCTTTCGAGGCAGAGGCAGGGAAGCTTCCATAAAGCCACCTACCCAACCTCAAGAAGGCCTTGTAAGCGCCCGGGACCTAAAGCTCCCAGCGCTACCTTATGAGTCGTTGGCCCAAGTTCCATCCACTCTGCCCGAGGTGGAACTTTCTCCTCCGGTGGGAGGTCGTCTGATGTACTTCTACAACCAGTGGAAGTCCATAACCTCAGACAAATGGGTTCTTCGGATAATTCAGCAGGGTTATTCTTCAATTTCTTGAACCCCCAATTGTCCTCCCATACGACAACCCAGGTTGTCGGCCTCTCAGTCAGATCTCCTCACCGCGGAGATCCAGGGCCTTCTGAACAACAGGGCAATAGAACTGGTGCCCCGCATCTGCGAAACACAGGGTTCTACTCCCATTACTTTCTGGTTCCAAAGAAATCTGGGGGATCGCCCCCATTCTAGACCTCAGAAAGTTAAACAAATTCCTCCCCAGGAGAAATTCAAGATGATTTCCCTAGGTACCCTGTTACCCTTGCTGCATCAACACGACTGGCTGGCCTCTCTGGATATGCAGGATGCTTACCAGCATATCCCGTCCACCCGACCCGCAAATTCCTCAGGTTTGTAGCTTTGGGTCAGCATTATCAGTTCAAGTCCTGCCCTTTGGGCTATCCTCGGCGCAAGTTTTACAAAGTGTTGTGCAGTTCTCGTGGCGCATCTCAGGAAAGTCGGACTGAGTGTTTCCCCTACCTGGACGATTGGCTTCTAGCAAGCCCTTCCGGCCAAGGGACTTTGGAAGCCGTGCAAGCGACTTCGTCTTCTCACGTCCATGGGAGTTCTGCTGAATTTGAAAAATCTCAACTGCAACCCTCCCAGAGGCTCCTTTTCATAGGGGCGCTTCTAGACACCTCTTCAGCGAGGCTTTCCTTCCAGAGGACAGAAGACTCGACATCCTCCATGTGCCCGTTACATCAGGGAGAACCAATCGGTTACAGCTCTCTCGATGCAACGCATGTTGGGTCTCATGGCGTCCTCGGTCTTCACTGTCCCTCTGGCCCGACTGCACATGAGAACCACCCAATGGATGCTCTCCACTCAGTGGTCCCGACTCTCACCCCAGTCTTATCCCATCAAGGTGGCGGAGCCCCTTGAAGGTCTCTCACCTGGTGGTCTCAAGAAAGCAATCTCCTGGAAGGATTCCCCTTTGCTCCCCGGATCATCAGATCTCCATCACCACAGATGCATCGCTAATGGGATGGGAGCTCACTGTCTCTCCCTCCACACTCAAGGTGTATGGACTCAGTTGAAACTCATCTCCACATAAATGTCCTGGAGATGAGGCGGTCCTCTATGCAATCCGAGCTCTGAAGGATGTCCTTTGTCACAAGAACATTCTCCTTCAAGCGGACAACAAAGCAGTGATGTATTACATCAACAAGCAAGGCGGTGCTCATTCTTATCCCTTTGCAGGGAAGCAATGAGGGTGTGGGAGTGGTGCTTGGAGCACAAGTCTCTGATTCAAGCGGTTTATCTGCCAGGTATACAAAACGACCTAGCAGATCACCTCAGCAGAACGGAGGCAGACCCTCACGAGTGGTCTCTCGATTCAGCCGTAGCTCGGTCCCTGTTCAAGAGTGGGGACTCCAGACCTGGACCTTTGCATCCCCACTCACGCAAAACTGCCTCTCTTCTGCTCCAGAAATCCAGGGCCTGGCATTTTCTGTCAGGATGCGTTCAGGCTGCGGTGGACAAAGCGCTTTCTTTCGCCTTTCCACCACTTCCTCTAATCCAGAGTACTCCTCAAGTTCGAGTCTCAGGGGACCAAGATGATTCTCATTGCTCCTTCCTGGCCTCGGCAACTATGGTTTCCTCTACTCAACAGTATGTTGGCAGCCTCTCGAGACCACTTCCTTTGCAAATCAGTCTTCTGACTCAGGGTTCGTTGGTCCATCCCAACCTGAAATCACTTCACCTTCATGCTTGGCTCCTGAAGAGATAGAAGTGAATCGGTTCAACGTCTCTCGTAAGTCTCAGACATCCTTTCTGGCTGCTGGGAAGCCAGCCACCCAGCGTGTGCTTCCAAATGGAAGCGTTTTCTCTCTGAATCAAAATCCTCTTGGAATCCCTTTTCCTGTCCTCCTGGCAAGGTTCTGGAGTATCTTTTGGACCTATCAAACTTAGGTCTTCAGTACTCCACAGTTAAAGTTCACCTTAGTGCCATCTCAGCGTTCCATGAGCGGTTTCTTCCTTAACTCTGGCTCAGTTACCTATGGTGAAGAGATTTCTTAAGGGATTCTCCATACCAGACCCCTGTTAAGCGTCCAGTTGCAGCCTGGGACATTAACCTGGTGCTGGACATGTTCACTCGAAGCCTTCGAACCCTAGCTACCTGTGAGCTAAAATTTCTTACCTGGAAGACTGCCTTCCTGGTGGCCATTACCTCAGCCATGAGGGTCTCTGAGATACATGCCCTGGTTACGGACCCTCCGTATACTGTATTCCATAAGGACAAGGTAGTTCTCCGTACTCATCCTAAATTTCTTCCCAAGGTTGTGTCAGAATTCCATCTGAACCAACCTCTGGTACTCCGCTTACTTCGCTAATTTCCAAAATGAGGGAGCAGGCTCTTCATTCTTTGGATGTTAAGAGAGCCTTGCGGTTCTATTTAGATAGAACCAAGGATGTTGTAAGACTCAGCAACTGTTCGTTTCTTTCAGCGACACCCGGCTGGTCAACCTGTCGCTATTAGATGTATCTCTTCATGGTTAGTGGCATGCCTTCGTCATTGCTATTCCATGGCTCAAGTTAAATTAGAAGGTAGAGTGACGCTCCACTCTACTAGAGGCGGTCGCTGGCATCCCTAGCGGAAGTCGCAATGTTCCAATTGCAGATATATGCAACGCCGCTACCTGGAGCTCAGTGCATACATTCGTTAAGCACTATGCACTGGATGTTCATGCCAGGCGACATTCCGCGTCGACAGAGCTATCCTTAATGGGCTTCTATCTTAGGCACGTGAGCTCTGGCTTTCCTGCCGCCCTTTGGTGGATTATCAACTTAGTACTCTCCACTAGTGTGAATGAGTGGTGGAGACTTATGTCCAGGAAGATAGGAAAAGTACGTACCTACCGTAATTCTTGATCTTCTTGGAATGAGTCTCCACCACTCATTCTACTCTCCCTCCATCCCGAGCTCACGCTGTATTGGTCTTCACTCCCTCAAATCTTTAGGCGTGAGGACTTCTTTGCTGACCCTTCTTACACGGGTCATACGGACTATCTTATGTCCGTTTTTCCTTTGGTTTACCCTTTCGTTAGTTGCGCTGCACCTCCTTGGTAAAAAAGGTACTGAAGGCGTTGGAGGGAGTCGTCGCCGAGATGGTCATTACCGCTCGAGCCGCTGCTCGCGGCGCCGTGTGTCGCGGCGCCGTCTCTCGCGCCGACCCTCCAGCAAAAAGTTTGCTCCCGATGGGTCTTAGTGCCTCCGGCGCCAATCCCACTAGTGTGAATGAGTGGTGGAGACTCGTCCAAGAAGATCAAGAATTACGGTAGGTTCGTAATTTTCCTTTCTACATCACCGAGAGGGTGTGATGCTGTGGAACAGATTACAGGCAGAAATGATGGGAGCAGGCATTATAAATGGGTTCAGACAGAGCTGGGATAGGTTTAAAGGGCTGATAATTCCAGGAGAAGGCGGTGGGGAGGGCTGGGGGAGAGAGGGTTGAGTAGAAATTCATTCAACGCATTAGGTCAGGGGGCAGGTAGGAAACTTTTTATTGGCAGACTGAATGGATCTGTGGTTTTTATCTCTCGGCAGTGTCTGTGGTTCTGTTTTTGTATGTCCTTTGCAGGCTGTTAAGAAGGTGTTGCGACCCCTTGTTGTTGTTGCAAAGTACCAGGCAGCACATGTTTTTTAGGGCACTTACTGTAACACCAGCAGATATAACTGAGAAGTGGGCGCTTATAAAAATTACCACCACTGCAGCTACAATCTCTGATTCAATCAATGATGTTGAGGACATAACCACTGTCTCTTCTGCAGCAGGCTTTGTCAGCCTCCCAGTCCACCAAGACGTTGCATTGGTCAATTTCTGCAGGATCATCAAATTTCCAACCATTATATTATTGTTTTTATTTCAGGCAATCTACGTCTTTCAGAAAGCAGCCATTCTGAGCATGCTCCCTGATGAGGTGGTGAAAACAACTGGAGAGGACATTATAGCACTGTTCAGGTCAGCTGTATGTATTCTGCAGAGTCTGGATGTGATGATCACTACTGTGTGCATAAGATTATAGATTCAGGGGAGGAGGGGGGGTTCAAATCGAGCTGCCAAAGATCCACTCTCCATTATTTTCAAATTAAACATCTGTCAGAATTGTTGGACCGTCTGCATCCAAGTTTTGTGTCCAAAATAACGATATAGTTAGATACTTTTTGTTGCAGTTGGATGCATCTTTTGAAAATAGCAGCAAAGTTGCTCTGATGCAGTCAGTGCAATTTGCATCCATACTGAGGGGGAATTTTCAAAAGGGCTGGACCGTTCAACACTTCTGAAAATACCCCCTCAGTGTCTTTCACCTTTATTATCAGTCAGAGGGAACAAAAGCTGTTTATGGACATCGTCATCATATTTAAAGAGATTCTTCATTGCAGCTGCAATTGAAATATAAGTTGTGTGAGTGAGCTGGGGGTACCAAAGCTGACTGGCATGGAAAAAGGGTTAACCCCCCCCACCCCAAAAACAACATTCTTAGTGTTAGAAATAGAGAGACATCAGCTTGGTGTTTAAAGCAAGCCCATATCCCATGTCAGAAGTGCAGCATTCCTCTAAGATATCCATACTGTTAGTTCCCATACATTTGTTTGTTTGAGTTGCAGCATGTTCCAAATTCAGGGTTAGGTTAAAAAAAAAAAAAACTTTGAAATTCAACACACAGTAAATGCCTTTACATGTAAAACGTATTTTGCATAGTAAATGTGGACTAGTTCAGTCTCTCAGTGGGTTTATCATCCTGTTGAAATTAACTGTGTTTGTGACTGATAAAGAAAAGAAAGCCATAGACTTGGGCCCACATATTCAAAGGAGATGTGCAGCCCAAAATGGAGATCCCTGAAAATGCGTGGAAGCACAGTAATCGAAAGGGAGAGATGTGCTGCGCATTTTCAAATGGGTGATTGTGCAGAAATGATGTATGCAGTGCAAAAGGGGCAGAGCACCTGAATATGTCATGCAAGTGTATATTCGCCAATGTGCAGCTGCCAAGATCACAAAACTAAAAGGCAGTTGGGTACATAAGGGGATGGCCTAATACTGTCAGCCACCCACAGGCAGGCTGCAGAACTGCAGACAGGCAACCCTGAGACAGCCCTTGGAGGTGCACCAGGATGTGCTCCAGGCACCCACACACAGCAGTCATGCCAGCTTATCGAGCACCTTCTCGGTGCCGCTGGGTGACACCTCCGGCACCGCTCAGTCAGCCACCCCCCTCACCACACCCAGATTGGGGATGCCCAGCTACCACATGCTAGTCCAGCACCCCCCTACCACACCAGTGGAGCAGTCAGCTACAGTGCAGCACAGGTACCAGGTGCCATGGACTGCACCCATGGCAGAGTGCCACCCGGTAGGCATGATACATGGGGGTGATGGCAGCATGGCATGGGTCAGGGACAGCCCAGTGGCACACACCCACGGTGGAACACCATAAGTGTACACAGCACGCCCGTGCCAGACCCACGCCACCAGGAATGACATACATGTCACTGGTGCCACCTGTACAGTGTGACAATGCCACAAGGGCCCTGAGTTTGGGTCACTGTGGTGTACTGGTGGTGGACAGTGCACAACTATGAGCAGTGTGGGGCAGGGGTGGCACCACCAGTGGCCTGGAGGCAGCAGGGGCATGCCCCAAGGACACCGGACCCTTCCAGTGTTGTGCGTGCAGCCACCTAGGGCATGGACATGGCCATGGGTAGTAGTACTACTAACCTCTCAACTGTCACACAGTACGGGGTATGGCACTCATGTTATCACGCAGACACCCTCTGACCCACGTAGAGCGGGTGACATTACACACTGACCACTAGGATTGTTATGCAGAATTGTATGATACTATGAGATGCTAGGTATCAGCACACTGCAGCAACATTGGTGCACTCATTTCCACAGTCTTCCAAGCTTGCAGTGTCCTGTTTGCTGCTGTGTCATACATTCTGACCAGCTGTCACACACCTTGGCACACATTTGTGTGCTAAGAGGTTGAGGGGTATGTAGCACTGTACTCAGGCCAATGCAGGCCACCCACAAACATCCATGCGTTCCACCTGCCTGCTAGGCTGCAGTACTTCTTGATCACCTTTGTGAAGTGGTGGCGCTGCCCTGTAACGCTAGAACTGCGCATGCCAATTGTATGCAAATGGCTTGACTACATTACTGTAATGAGATGCAAATGTGCTGTTTGGGCACTGACTGTGCAATGAGGCTATTTGCATATCCTGGCTGAATACTGCAGATCTGCATGCTGCACAAGTGGCTTTGCATTGCGCATCTCCGTATGCTCTGCACTGGGCTCTGTGCACCTGCTGCACCACGCATCACTGTGCGATCATGCATGTTCGTGATATTCAGCCACACTTGTGTGATCGCACATTACGGTGCAACTTCTGAATATACCATTATTTTGTGCCGGCGCAGTTGAGTTGCATGGCACAAGCACTTGCACGATGTAGCCTGACACTTTTGAATATGGGGCCCTATAGCTTTATAGATGCTGGGAATAGTACTTTACCATAAAATTGCATTTCATTTTGAACATAGAAGCATAGTGTTGTTGTGATGACAGAGGGAACATGAGGTCCATCTTGTCAAACTCTTCTGCCAAAAGCAGTGACTGTACTAAATCTGAGCATGGACGCACATCCCATCTTATCAGCCAAAATTTTACTGTTACTCATTGTGTAACCCTCAGTGCTGTTCTCCCTTAGGAATTGGTCTAGTCCTGCTCTGACTGCCTGAGTGGTACTGGTTTCCACATCCTCAACTTTAAAGTTTAATATACTGTTCAAACCCCAGGAAATCTTTCTGTATTCTGACATATGCAGTATGGTCTCACCATAGGACTGTCATGGAGCCGAAATGGTTAATATTGTAGAACCTATGCTAATGATGGAATGCTAGGCTTGAGCTCGGTTTTCAAACCACTGTCCCTGGAATACATCCTGCAGCTGTCAGATTCTTTACTCCGTTTGCCTACGTAAGACGCCTCAGAGAGATCTCCTTCATCTTTCCTGAAGATTTTATTTTCTCGGGTTTTCCAAGTGCTTTTTATTTCTGTTCGTTTTTAAAGCACTGTCCTTGGTTTTACAGGTAGATTAGTCCAGATTTAGTGCTATTCCGGTAAGTTTTTCGGTTCCCTGCCAGTTCTTCACAACTGGGAGGAAACCGAACCTTTGATTATATTTTTTAAAGTAAATTTTCTTTAAAGGAAAGCTGTCATCATGCTAGCCTCCCGCAAGGTTTACCCTCCGGTTAAGCATTTTAAGTATGTTATGGCATTTTTCTCCCACTGCAACATATTTTATTTTAATTGCAAAAAGTCCGCTACCCAGAAGTATGGTGGACGCTATGGGGGCTCCATTATCTATAAAGGTGTGGCGACGTACCATGCGCTTCAATACTTTTGTATTGAAACTGCGGTGCTGACTCAGCGCCTTTACAAATAATGGAGCCCACCAGCATCCGCCATACTTCCGGTAGCGGACTTTTGCAAATAAAATATGTTGCAGGCAGGAGAAAACACTGCAACATACTTAAGAGACTTAACCGAGGGCAGCTCATGGGCGGGAGTCTGGCATGATGATGGCTTTCCTTTAAAAACTACTTCCCTGTGGGGGTGGGGGGGGGCATGGCCTAGCTGTCAGCCAGCATGGATGCTTAATTTGCCAGCTCCCTGAACACGGGTAATAAATCCAGCGACATCCCACATCGAGACCCTCGATTTCTGCAATGAAACTACTCCGTGACAGAGAGGATTCCCCTCAGCACCCTATTGCGACTAGAACTTCGCGAGTGCTCTTCCAACTCAGAGAATTTGCCGCAAGCTCCCCTATAGTGCCGAGTGGCAGCATGGCCTTCACAGGGCAATACACTGGAGATCCGGCAAGGACTGAATCAGTGTTTGACCAGTGAATGGCTCAGATGGCACAGCTCACAACAGCGGTCAACGCTACTACCCAGACACTACAAGGCATAGAAGTACGGATCTTTTGAAATGAATGCCGGCTCAACTCGCATGATGGGGCCTTGCAAGATTTAACAGCTACCCTGAGAGAGCAAACCAAACTGATACACCTCCTACAGAATAAAGTTGACGACCTTGAAAATCGTAGTCGTCGCAACAATCTAAGATTCGTGGGGTTTTCTGAAGGGGATGGAACAGAAAAGTGCTGTGGTTTTCTTGCATACTACCCTTCCTAAGTTGCTTAACCTGCTGGAAGATTTTAAACCCTAGATCGAGTGGGCTCATCGCTTGCTAGCTCCCATGCTGAGGCATGGAGATCGGCCTAGGCCCCTCCTCGCCAGATTCCTGGACTACTGGCAAAAAGAAACAACTGCAGCTGCAGCTAGATCAGTGGGGCAAATAATCTGACAAGGGCACAAAGTAAAAATCTACCAAGATTACTCAAGGGAGCTGTTGGATCGCTGAAAGGAGTACACCCAGGCACGGAAACTGCTGTAAAAGCTGAATTACTCCTATTTTGAGACACCTGAAAGCCTGCTTGACTTCTTGAGAACCAGACATCCTGCTGAATTCTGCAGGTCGGACTTACCAGTAAATCTGGTGAATTGTGCCCCCTCTCCGATCCCAGCAGACAACGCTCCAGCTCCTAAAGAAGCTCCAGGGATCCCTGAGGTGTGGGTTTTCGATGCCTCCCTTCCCCCGAGATCAAGGAAAAGGGAAACCCTCCTCCCGGCACACCTGGCGAAAGCATCCCACTGAATGAACCAGATCTTCAAGCCTGAAGACAGCAGCAAGCTTGGATGTACAGGACCCCTCGGATCTGCAAGCATTCTTCATGCCCAGCCTTTATGCAGCCCTGCAGCCTGATCCGCAGGACATGCGGGATGAATATGAACTTTATCCTGCCATGAGCGAGGCTACCAGGCCTGCTGCCTCTACCTCACCAAAAAAATCCTGGGCATCCATTGCCGCCATTAACCGAAGCTCCATGGCTAGCCAAGCAACCAGCGATCTGCAGGGCAAGGATGCCAACAGTTTGGCTAGAAAGACCTTGGCAGTATCAGACTCTCCGGGCTAAATAGACACTCAGTACAGCCATAGAGCGAGATAAGTGAAATATGTTTGTTTGGATATGGGGATTAGGAAGGGATGTATAAGGTTGCTTTAACCCCCCCCCCCGTGCTTAACCAAGTCTGTAATAAGGGCTCCTCTTTGTCTAAGTCATGCATGAAAGTGCGAGGCTCAACTCCCCCATGCTCTCCTCTGATCACAGTGTGACAAGGTGGAGGGAATGTAGGGGCAAGAAGTGGGCCTAATGATATTGGAATTCATGGACATGCATTAGGGGCACTGTGTCCCTCGGGGCTATAAGAAGCATTTGTCCCTCTAGGTGGGAGGGATATCCCCCCTTTTTTTTCCTGAGTCATTTCTCCCCACTAGTATGCGGCTTGGCCCAGCTGAGGGTTGGAAATTTGGCCTACAGTCACAACCCCCACGGACGCCGGAGGGAGTCTTGCAGCATCTGCTGCTGACCATACTCCTCTGAGCCTCCTAGTGGCTATGGTATAGCCAGATTGTGTACATAGTTTGATGCGAGACTGCACAGTTCAAATCTGTTATAAAAAGTTTCTTATGGTTCTGTATTGTTTCCAGATCACAAGAATTGCTGGTTCAGTGGGTGGGTGGGCATTTGGGAGGGTACTCAAGGGCACCATCAGTGACCGTTATGGTACTATGCTGCTTCCGTTCACAGCCTCTACTCGCAATTACCTCTATTCCTCCTTGGAATATGCGTAGATACATGTTGATTATGGGTGATATTCACTGCACCACTTGGAATGTGTGGGGCCTCAACACCCCATTAAAACGGTCCCAGGTGCTGACTCATCTAAAGAGACTGAGAACAGAAGTAGCTTTTTTGCAAGAGATTAAGCTTAGGAAAACGGATCATGACCAATTGAAACAAACCTGGGTGGGTCAGGTAATCTCTTCCTCGGCCTCCACTCGTAAGTGGGGGGATGGCCATATTAGTGCATAAGTCCCTCAAATGGTCAGTAATTAAAGTGCAACGGGTCGTAGAGGGCAGAAGGGTAGTGGCACATTTTGAGTCACTGGAAGGCCCCCTAGTGGTTGCCAATGTTTATGGCCCTAGCGAAGATCAGCCGGAGGTGTTCCATGCACTGGCTCAGGCCCTAAGCTCTCTAGCCTCCCCAAATCTCCTGCTAATTTTGGGGGGTGACTTCAGTCTTCCCCTTGACCCACTCGTAGATCGGAGTTCATTCAGCCCCAAACATCATCAGAAATCCCAGCTTGATCTCATGCAGTTAATTGAGGATATGTGGCTTCTGGACCCCGGCGCATATTTCACTCTAGTGATAAAGACTACACGTTCTTCTCCCCGGTGCACAATTCCCATAGCCGACTGGACTATTGGTTAGTGTCCCCCTCAATTATGAACAGCTTGAATGACACTGTAATTCTCCTGCTGATCAATTCTGATCACTCGCCAGTTAAAATCCACCTAATCTGTGGCCCACCGACTCCCTGTCCTATAGGATGGTGGCTGGACCCCTTGCTGATAAGGGGCCCTGACGTCTTCCCTTAGATCCAGATGCAGGTAGCTAACTTTTTACAGGACAGCCCTTGTACCATGACCCCTTCAGCACTGGTGTGGGAGGCATTAAAAGCAACCATTCGAGGAGCCATTATGGGGTACTCTGCCAATCACAGGCACCAGAGGGAACAGCAACTTAAAACCCTAGAACTTCATTTGGCAGACCTAGAATCTAAATTTATGCAGACATCCCATACAACCCTCCACTCTCCATTGGGCCGCGAGATTGTCCAAACTCGGTTACAAATAAATGACCTTTTAGCTAGAAAAGCTGAACTGGCCATCTTAAGGCTAAAGCACAAATATTGGGAGGGAGAAAAGGGGGGTAAAGTGTTGGCTTTCGGCTCTGGAAACAGAGGGTGGAGAGCCATATCCCAGGACATAGGAATCAGGGGGAATCTGTGCTAATGCAGTCGGATCAGATAAACGAAGTCATAGTAGACTTCTACAGGGAGTTATATGCCCCATCCCATCCTATGGATACCAAGTGGGTGAGTAACCTTTTGGGCTGTCTTCTGCTTCCTCAAATCTCACCGCAGCAAGTAGACAAACTGGAAGCCCCCATCACTCCCAAGGAGGTCAACAAAGCCCTCCAAACCCTAAATCATGGGAAAGCCCCTGGAGGAGACAGCCCCCCCCCCCCCCGAATTTTGGGGCCTAGTTGCACCCTTGATAGCTCTTCTTCTTAGTGACCTATTTAATTCGGCCCTCACAACTGGTCTCTTCCCTCGTCCCTTAGGGAAGCCATCATAACTGTGTTCCCTAAAGAAGGGAAAGACCCCACACTCCCATCAAGCTACTGCCCCATCTCTCTCATAAACTCAGATAGTAAAATCTTTGCAAAAATTCTCGTCTTTAGGCTACATGCTCTTCTCCTCTTGCTTATCCACCCTTCTCAGGTTGGCTTTGTCCTGGGCCGTTACAGCAGAGATCACATCTACTCAAAGATTAATATTATTTTCTGGGCTGGCAAATGCACAACACCAGAGGCTACAGTGGCCATTGATTTCGAAAAGACTTTTGATTCCCTTGAATGGGACTATCTTCAGCATGTAATGACAGCCCTGGGTTTTGGCCAAAACTTTAGGCACTGGGTGACAGCCCTATATTACAACCCTAAGGCCTGAGTCCTCACTAACACTAACTGTACCCTGCCTGCTCCCTTCCCCTTGGAGGGGGGGGTACAAGAAAAGGTTGCCCTCTCTCTCCCCACTTTTTATTTTGATGGTGGAGCCACTTGCGATTGCCATACAGCACTCCCCTCTTATTGGGGGTTTCCCTGTTGGAAATCACACCTTGAAAAACAGTGAAAAAGCAGGGATACTGAACGAATATTTCTGCTCAGTATACACAAAAGAGGAGGGGGAAGTGCCTAATTCAATTAACAGAAGCACTCTTGATGGGGGGGGGTCGATCCCAGCCCTTTCACAGAAGAAAGGGTTCTGCAAGAACTCCTAAAACTGAAGATGGACAAAGCAATGGGGCCTGATGGAATTCACTCCAGAATTCTAAAAGAATTAAGGGGGGAACTAGTGAAACCTCTGACTATTTTTAATAAATCATGGGAGGATGGTGTGGTACCCGAGGACTGGAGGAAAGTGGATGTGATTCTCCTTCACAAAAGTGGGACCAAAACAGAGGCAGGAAACTACAGACCTGTCAGTTTGACCTCTGTGGTACGGAAAGTGATGGAGTCACTTCTGAAGGAAAGAATTGTTGAGTACGTAGAGGCCAGTGGGGCACAGGACCCAAGGCAGCATGGGTTCACAGCAGGAAGGTCATGTCAGACAAATCTAATAGATTTCTTTGACTGGGTGACCAAAGTAGTAGACCAGGGAGGGGCTGTGGACATGGCCTACCTAGACTTTAGCAAGGCATTTGACACAGTCCCACACAAAAGATTAATAGTCAAATTAACCAGCCTGGGAGTGGGTCCCAGGGTGGTAGCCTGGGTAACACATTGGCTGGACAACAGGACACAGAAGGCAATTGTAAATGGAGTCCACTCTGAAGAAAGAGGGTTACTAGTGGGGTACCACAGGGTTCAGTCCTTTTTAATGTCTTTATAAGTGACATTGCAGAGGGACTGGAAGGAAAAGTATGCCTGTTTGCAGATGACACAAAGATCTGCAACAGGGTTGATACCTGAGGCGTGGAAAGGATGAGAAGGGACTTGGCAAGGTTGGAGGAATGGTCAGAAGTATGGCAGCTAGGATTCAATGCAAAGAAGTGCAAATAATGCACCTGGAAACAAGAACCCAGGGAAGATTACACAATGGGGAAGTAGTAACAACATAAAGAAAGGGACCTGGGGGTAATCATATCAGATGACCTTAAGGTTAGCAAGCAATGTGAGAAGGCAGTAGGGAGGGCTGGGGGTATACTGGATACATAGAGAGGCATCACCAGCAGAAAACAGGAAGTTGTTATCCCTCTGTACAGACAGTTGGTGAGACCCCATCTGGAGTACTGCATCCAGTTCTGGAGACCCCATCTCCATAAGGACATAGGATAGAGGCAGTCCAGAGGAGGGCAACTAAAATGGTGCAGGGTGTGCAAGAGAAGCCGTACGTGGAGAAACTAAAGGAACTTAATATGTGTACCTTGAGGAAAGAAGGGAGAGGGGGACATGATAGAAACTTTTAAGTACCTCAGTGGAATCAACAAAGTCCAAGAGGGTAGCATCTTTCAGAAAAAGAGATGTGCAAGAACAAGGGGACACAATTTAAAGATGGGGCGGTGTCTGGGCAATGTGAGGAAGTATTGTTTTCACAGAGAGGGTAGTGGATGCATGGAACAGCCTTCCTGAGGAGGTTGTGGGGTCTAAAACTGTGGGAGAATTCAAGAATGCATGGGACAGGCGTAAGGCAATTCTTGTGGGGGGTAGGAAGAAATAGGTTGTTGGTTAACTAGGATCTGCGGCCTATCCTGTAGGTAGGGAAATGGGCAGACTAGGTGGGCCAAGCGGTCCTTATCTGCCGGCAAAGTCTATGTTTCTATGTTTCCACCTTCATGTATGCGGACGATCTGCTAGCCCCCTTAGTAGACGCTCCTGCATCCCTTCCTCCTTTACGCTCTCTCCTCACAGAGTTTACTGCATACTCTGGCTTAAAGATCAGTCAATCTAAAACAGAGGTCCTACCCCTTAATAATTCATGTACCTATGCGCAGGTGTTCCACCTTGGCCTCCAATGGGCTCTGTACTCCATTAAATACTTAGGAATATGTCTCTCCCCCGACCTGACTAAACTCTGGGACATGAACCTTAAACCCCTCCTTGCTGGTATCAAAATGGAGTTTGCTCGCTGATGTGGCCTTCACCTCACACTGACAGGCAAAGTTTCTCCACTTAAAATGGTCGCAGCCCCTAAATTATTATATGTCATCTCGCACATCCCTTTAGAGCTACCGGCCGCATGGGTCAAGGCTATTGATCAGGCCTTTTCTAATGTTCTCTGGGAAGGCTCCAAGCCTCGTTATGGTAGGAAAAAACTTAGAGCACAGCTGGTCGTGGGGGTGGGGGGATGGGGCCTTCCATGGATGGAAGGATATAAGTGAGCCTTTTCCACTGCTCAGACCTTGGCGTGGTTCCTACCAATGACAGAAGAAGTGCCGCAGTGGGTACACATGGAGGCAGCCATAGCACAGGCAAAGTCACTTACTGTCCTGTTATATAACCCTGTCCCCAAACCTCTGCTCTTGTGCCCCACAATCACAAGCTTGGTGCAACTATGGCATCTGGTACACAAAAAAAATGTGTGCCAATCTCTGCCCGCTGCTGACCACTCTTATATGGGGCAATAACTCCCTTAAGGTGGATGATAAAACTCGTATCCTGGCCAATATGGCAAGAAAAAGGCATCCTTACCTTAGCAGAACTCTTGGCCGAAGATGGTTATACTCTAAAACCCTTTCAGGAAGTAGACCAGGAGTTCCAGCTAGGTAAGACTGCATTCTGGCAATACTTGCAGCTCCGGAGTTCATTCATAGCCTACCGCAAGTCTCTCTCCACAGAGAGGCGTGAGGGGAAAGTCTTGCTGTACAAATGGCTGACCCACAATGGAGGGAAAGCTAGCTTAATGTACTCCAACCTCAGGGAACTACGTCCCTCCCAGTCAACACACGCTAAAAGTAAATGGGAACAGACCCTTCAGTAACCAATTTCTGATATCCAGTGGAAGCTCTGCTGGAAGAATGCCCACTCTATGTACTTGGATGCAAGAATTAGGCTCATACAAAATAAAATCCTCTCCTATTGGTACCACACTCCCTCTTTCCTGCATTGACTGTATTTAATAGATAGCAATCCGTGCTGGAGATGCCACTTTGGAGTGGGAGACGTCATACATATACTCTGGTTGTGCCCACTTTTATCCCCCTTCTGGACGGCCATCCTCGGCCTGGCGGAACAGGTCCTTGGACCAGGCGTGACCCTTGATCCCCTGGTCTGGCTTCTGGGCCTACCTCCTGATTCGATGAGACTGACCGAACACCAGCAGAGATGGCTGGCCTTACTCAGCCTTCAAGCTAAGCGGCTTATCCTCTGCCATTGGAGAACAACAGTGGTACAAACCATCCCCGAACTATATAATTCCCTGTCAAAGGTGGCCGCTCTAGATTGCCTGTCTCATGTAATCCCCAACACTTTCCCACAGTACTGCTTATGCGGGGCTCCCTATATAGCCTATCTCTCCCCATGCATGGGGATTTGGTGAAACCCCAGCTAAGATGGATTGGTCTCAGAGTTAATGGTATTTTCTTGCAGGAATGTTCTTGGACCCACCCCTTCATAATACGATAACATGGAATCCCCACCTAGCAAATGAGTGATCTGGATGTTGATGTTTGTAGGTGTTTCTTCCTTTTTTTTTGTTCTTCTTGTTCTTTACATTCTGCAGGCGTGACATGGTAACAGGAAACTTCCAAGGACTTTCCCAGCAAGACTGTTAACATTCTAGCTCTCCCCTTCTTTGCTAGTAACCACAGTCTCTGGAATGTGCATCTCCTCCTCTCCACTGTGGACTCTCTGAATAAAAAGTATGTTTTCTTAGCATGTCTATTGATTGCCTGCATGGTTGTCATTTTCATTCCTGATAGTCCTTGCGTATCAAAGTACTACATATTTTATACTCTGATGTATGCTTATGTACCTGACATTGCAGTGTATATACCTCATTCTGTCCGAAGTTATAAAAATCCCATAAAAAGCATTAACTGAAAAAAAAGGAAAACTACTTCCCTGGGCCAGTTATTTGATTTTGCTTAATTTGGGAAAGAAACCGGGGTAACTCTCGGATCTTCCTGGACATAGTCTCCACCATTCATTCACACTAATGGGACTACAGCGCAGGCGCTAGAACCCAGCGGGAGCCAAAAATCTTCAGGAGGGCTGACGCTGAGGCAGGGTCGCGAGCTCAGCTCACGCCATATAGGCTACCTTGGCATCGACTCTCCAACTGCCTCAGTTCCTTTTTCTCCACCGCTGAGTGCGCTTCAGTGGCTACGCCACTGTCATGGGAGTCAAAACTTCAAGTCTATATGACACCAGCTATAGATTTTCAGTATTGATCAGTTTTATTATTTTTGTTTAAGAAAATAAGTAAATAATTTATAAGTAAATTTCTTCAAAGAAGTCTTCAGCCCTTCTTCGATGGAGTCGACCCATGAGCGGGGCTGGTGATGGTAGGGAGACTTCACATGAAAGCTGTGTTGTCAGCAGGGCTAGGTCTGGTCCACCGCCTCTATTGGGGGTCTGACCACAGGCAGTCTGGTGGTCGGGGGGGGGGGAATGGGCGGTCTTCCCGAAAGCACAAAAAGAAGTGGTCCCATTCTCGATCCTCGTTGAGGGCTTGGCACTGCTAGGCTTTGAGTTCTTCTTTGGCCTCCCAGTTGAAAAAGAAACTATACTGCTTGAGGTCGCCTTCTAGTACGTCTGCACATTGATCGTCGGTTACCGGCGGCAGGGGCCCGACTCCGACTCCCCCAGGGTCTCCTCTGACTTGTGTTTCTGGTGACCAGCATCCTCGACTCCGGAGACTCCTTCATTTCTGGGGGTCCTCCGTGAGCAGTTTCACCATTGGGCTGCTCTTATGGAGCAGTGGGTTTAGCGTTGTCCCGTCTGTCAGGTCTGTGAAGCCATCGCTGGGGGCCTTGGACGCCTTGGTTTCAGACTTGTGGGCAGTGGTGTAGAGCTCCCTAGTTGTAGGCGTCTTCTTGGTACCGTCAACACAGCATCAATTTAATAGGGCTGTGGTGCAGGGGTCTACACGGTACCTTTTTCTCATGCTGAATTTCTCAGACTTTCCTCAGCGAGTTGAGGGTTGGGAACCTCTGGTTTGGCAGCTCTGGTGCTGGCTCTTCCGGTGCTGTGCCTGGTGCCGTGTCCTGTGCCGGCGCCACCTTCTGTTACGGCACCAGAAATGCCTGCGATGCCACATGCGACTCCAGGATTTTCGACTCCGATTCGTGCTGCTTCTCCTCCTCTTTTTCCTCCCTTTCCTATCTATACTGGCCCTTCAGAACTAGTAGGAGATGACATCGAGCTTGATCCTGATCTTTGATTGGAGGATGATCTTGACAACAAGTCCTCCCTAGGGGTGGTGAATAAACCTTCTCTTACAGCAGAGCCTCTACTTGAGAACCTTTCCTTTAAGTCTCTGCTTAGAAATGTGAATGCCTCTCTCTCTCTCTCTCTCTCTCTCTCCAGACTTCGGAGATCGATCCTGGGAAATTGCTGCATCAGCAGTACCTGCATGTTCCGGACATTCCTGTGGAATTGACTCCCCCCATGCAACCCTCTTTTGAGACTCTCTCACAAATGGTGTGGGATAATCTGGCGCTTATTCCATCTGTGCCTAAGTCCATAGATAGGAAATATGCCCATTCCAAGGATCGTCCCATTCTGGCCTCGCAAGCCTTTGCTGATGCCATAGTTGTCCTGGCAGAAAATGACAAGACCGTTCTTCCGTAAGAATCTACGGCTCATCCGATAAACAAGGAATCTCGAAAAATCAACACTTTGGGAAAGCAAGTCTTTGCTGCTTCCACCCTGGGCATGCGCATTGCTAGCTACCAGGGTTATTTCTCTCAATACGAGTATACACTCTGGCATTCGCTCAAGGCCACAGTAGAAGCTCTCCCACATTCGAAAGTTAACACAGAGCTTCTTCAAACCATTACTAGAGGCATTGAATCCAATAACTAGCGGCTCAAAGTTGTCATGGATGCCTTTGACACTGCCTCCAGTGCAGCAGTGTCCGGTATATGCACCCGGCGCCACTCTTGGTTGCGCATGTCAGGATTCACAAATGATGCCCAGCAGAGAGTTCTGGCTTTGCCTTTTGATGGTACATACCTGTTTGGTCCTCAGGTTGAGCAAGCGCTAGAGGTCACACAGAAAACTAGAACGGCTATCACAATGGCCAGAGCGCATCCGCAGCCCTTCAAAGGGGCGGGAACCGGCGTCAGTTTCATAACCATCAGTCCTTTCACGGTAAAGGCAGAGGGGGCTGGAGCAGAAACCAGACCCCACAGCTCCAAAAGAAAACGCAGCAAAAGGCACAGGACCCCAAAGCGCCTAGTGCCACCCTCTGAGATTCTGGCCCAAGTTCCACTTCAGCTGTCCGAGGGGGACTCTTCCTCAGCAGTAGGAGGGCGTCTGACTCAGTTTTACAGCCAGTGGAAGTCGATCACATCAGACAGGTGGGTACTCAGGATAATCCGCGAGGAGTACTCTCTAAATCTTTCAGAAACCCCTCCAGTTCACCCACCCAAATGACAGCCCAAACTGTCTGTCTCTCATTCGGACCTTCTTGCTTCCAAGATTCAAGGCCCTCTAAACAACAGGGCAGTAGAAGTAGTCCCACTGGATCAGTAGAACACAGGTTTCTACTCCCACTACTTCCTAGTTCCAAAGAAAACAGGTGGCATGTGCCCAATTCTCGTTCTCAGGAAGTTGAACAAATTTCTGTACAAGAAAAGTTCAAGATGATATTACTCAGTACACTCTTACCTCTGAGTCATCAAAACGATTGGCTGGGCTCCCTGGACATGCAGGATGCCTATCAACATGTTCTCATACACACAAACCACCACAAATACCTCCTATTTGTGGCATTGGGTCAACACTGCCTGTTCAGAATCCTGCCCTTCGGGCTATCCTCGGTGCCTCGAGTCTTTACAAAGTGCTTTGCAGTTCTCGTAGCGCATCTCAGGAAGTTCGGAATTCAGGTGTTCCTGTATCTGGATGATTGGTTCCTAGCAAGTCCCTCCAGACAAAAGACTCAGGAAGCCATGGCTATGGCTTCCAAATTCCTCACGTCCATAGGAGTCCTGCTAAATTTGGGAAAGTCACAGTTACAGCCCTTCCAACAGCTTCTCTTCATAGGAGCCCTTCTGGATACCTCCAGCGCAAAAGCCTTTCTTCCAGAGGACAAAAGAAATGACATCCTTCAGATGGCTCACTTCATCAGCGAGAAGGACTCTGTTCAAGCTCTCTCGATGCAGCAGATTCTGGGTCTCATGGCATCCTCAGTGTTCACTGTGCCTCTGGCTTATCTTCACATGAGGACTACTCAGTGGTCGCCGACCACACATCCATAGTCCTTTCACATGAATTTGACAGAACCTCTGAGACAGTCACTCACCTGGTGGACTCAAGGAGACAACCTTCTGGAAGGTTATCTCTTCGCCCCTCAGAAATCCCAGATCTTCATCACCATGGATGTGTCCCTACTGGGATGGGGAGCTCACTGCCAGGATCTCCACACCCAGGGCCGATAGAGTCAGACGAATCTCACCTTCATATAAATGTTCCAGAAATGAGAGCTGTCCTGTATGCAGTCCGTGCCTTGAAGGACATTCTCTGTCACAAGATCATTCTCCTTCAAACAGAGAACAAAGCAGCGATGTACTACATCAACAAGCAGGGCATAACACACTCTTACCCCTTATGCAGGGAAGTGATGAGAGTGTGGGAGTGGTGCCTGGAGCACAAAGCACTAATCCAGGTCGTCTACCTGCCGGGAGTGCAGAACGTTTCAGCAAAACGGAGAAAGACCCTCATGAGTGGTCTCTTGATGCAAACGTTGTGCAGTCACTCTTCCAAGAGTGGGGAACTCCAGACCTGGACCTTTTTGCATCCCCACTAAAGGCAAAACTGCCTCTCTTCTGCTCCAGGAATCCAGAACCTGGCATTTTTTTTTGTCAGGATGCATTCAGACTGCGGTGGTCAAGACACTTTCTATACGCATTTCTTCCTCTTCCCCTAGTTCAGAGGGTGCTGCTCAAACTGGAGATGCATGGGCGCAAAATGATCCTCATCACCCCATTCTGGCCTTGTCAGATCTGGTTTCCATTAATCAACAGATTGTTGGAAACTTCTCCGAGACAACTTCCACTTCATACGAATCTGCTGACCCAGGGCCCTGTGGTCCACCCTATCTTGAAGTCCCTGCCTGGCTCCTGAAGAAATAGAGGTGAACAGGTTTAGTGTTTCATGTAGGGTCTCAGATATTCTGTTAGCTGCACGCAAGTCAGCTACTCGAAAAACACAGCTAAGTGGAAGCGGTTCTCCATCTGGTGCACAAAATCATCCTGGAATCCTTTTTCCTGCCCACCAAACAAAGTCCTAGAGTATCTTCTAGATCTCTTGAACACGAGACTGCAGTACTCAACCGTGAAGGTGCACCTTTGTGCAATTTTCTGCGTACCATGAGCCCATATACTCTGTGTCTGTTGCTCATCTACCTGTGGTCAAGAGGTTTCTTTAGGGCATACTGCATACTAGGCCACTGGTTAGACGACCGGTAGCCACCTGGAACATTAATCTTGTGCTAGACATGCTCACCCACAAACTTTTTGAGCCCCTAGCTACTTGTGAGCTGAAGATCATCCTGGACATAAAGTCTCCACCACTCATTCACACTAATGGGATCTACGCCGGAGGCACTAGGACCCAGTGGGAGCAAACTTTTCAAGAGGGCCAGCGCCAGAGATGGAGCCGCGAGGAAGCGGCACCGCGAGCCCTGGCTCGTGTGGTAAGAACTGTCTTGGCATCGACCCTCCAACCACCTCAGTTCCTTTTTTCCCCGCTGTTTTGAGTGCACTTCTTGCGACAACGCTGCCGTGACGTCAGAGTCAAATCCTTTAAACTAGTACATTGTTTTCAGTTTATTGTTTTGTAATTTATCTTTGAAATAAGTACCGATTATATTTAATTTTACTTATTATAAGAAAGAATTCTTCAGCCCTTCATTGATGGAGTCGACCAAGAGCGGGTCAGGTGACGGTAGGGTGACTTCGTATGAAAGCTGTCTAGTCAGCCGGGCTGGGTCCGGTCCGCCACTCTCTCCGGAGGGAGGGTCTGGCAGCGGACGGTCTGATGCTCAGGGAGATGGGCGGTCCCCCCGAAAGTATAAAAGGAAACAGTACCACTCTTGGCACCGTTCAGCCTCGAGCTCTTCTTCGGCACACAAGTCAAAAAAGAGAAGGCATCACTTGAGGTCACCTTCTGGTATGTCTGCGCATCAATGGTTGGTTATTGGAACTAGGCACCAGTCTCCACCCCTGTCGGGGTCGCCAGTTTCTGTCTCCGGTGGCCGACCTCCTCGACATCAGAGCCCGTCCCCGCCTATTGGAGGGGCCTCCGATGAGCATTTTCACCAGTGGGCTACTCTTATGGAGCAGTGGGCTCGGAGGTTGGTCCAGCTACCTGATCCGGTCACTCAGAGGCCTTCTGGCCATTCGAGGGAACAGGTAGCGTGGCGCCTTCTTTGTTGCCGTTGACTCCGCGCTTGGGTGTTTTTCCCCCTCACATGGCTGCGGCGCAGGGGTCCACACAGATGCCTCTATCTCTTGCCAAATTTCCTTCTTTTCCGTCGAAATCGCAGTTTTCAGACCCTTGGGCCATGTGTGGCGCCGTGGAGTCTGTTGGCACCGTCCGCGGTGCCATGGGCTCTGTTGGTGCTGTCCGTGGCTCTGCAGACTCTTTCGGCACCGGGTACTGGGCTGTTTTCGATGGCGCTGATTTCCTTGTTTTTGGTGCCATGTTCTTCATCAGCGCCGAGGCTTGGTGTGGTGCCATCCGGCCTCCAAGGGTTCTCGACTCCGATTCTTTCCTTGTCTACTTTTCCTACTGATTTTCACTCCTTTCCTGTCCATACAGTCCCTCCTGGACTGTCAGGAGATGATTTTGAGCCTGACCCAGATCTTCGACTGGGTGGTGATGATGTTGAAGGAGCAGCGATCAATCCTGCTGCAGAGCCTGTGGTCGAAGACCTTTCCTTTAAGTCTCTGCTTAAAAATTTAAATTCTACTCTTTCTCTCCAGACTACAGAAATAGATCCTGGGAAACTTTTAAGACTCCAATACCTACATGTCCCGGAGATCCCTATGGATTTAACTCCTCCGGTGCAACCATCTTTTGAGACCCTCTCTCAGATGGTATGGAACAATCCTGCTCTCATCCCGTCCGTGGCTAAGTCCATAGGTAAGAAGTATGCTCCTCTGAAGGATCGACCCATATTGGCTTCACAAGCCTTTGCTGACCCCAGTGTAGTCTTAGCAGAGAATAAGGCCGTCCTCCTTCAGGAATCTACAGCCCAGACTATAAATAAAGAATCTTGCAAGATAGACACCTTAGGTAAGCGAGTCTTTGCTGCCGCCACCCTGGGTATGCATATTGCCAGCTACCAGGGCTATTTTTCTCAGTAAGAGTATGTCCTTTGGCATTCGCTCAAACTGATGGTAGAAGCTCTGCCTGAGTCAGAAACTAATTCAGAGCTACTTCAGACCATAACCAGGGGTATCTAGTCCAACAACCAGCAGGTTAAAGCGGCAATGGACGCTTTCGATACTGCTTCCCGAGAGGTGGTGGAAGGCATTTGCACCCATTGCCATTCTTGGCTACATACTTCGGGCTTCACGAATGATGCCCAGCAGCAGATCATGGCTTTACCCTTCGACGGTATGTATCTGTTCGGGCCCCAGGTAGAGCAAGCTCTGGGGGCCCCACAGAAGACTTGGTCTGCCATTAAGACGGCTTGACGTGCACCTGCCTCCTTCCTGGGGTGCCAACAAGGATCAGTTTCACAATGGTCAGTCCTTTCCGGGCAAAGGCAGAGGAGGTTTAAAAAAAAAAAAAAAAAAACACATCACTCAGCCACAAAAGAAAATGCAGCAGAAGGCACAAGGGCCCAAAGTGCCCAGTGCCACCTTCTGAATTTCTGGCCCAGGTCCCGCCTCAACTGTCCTAGGGGAACTCTTCCTCAGCAGCGGGAGGACGTCTGACTCTGTTCTACAACCAGTGGAAATCCATAACATCAGACAAATAGGTCCTCTGGATAATCCGCGAGGGGTACTCGCTCAATCTTTTGGAAACTCCTCCAGATCATTCCCCACAAATGACAGCCCAGGCAGTCAGTAGTACAGTCAGACCTTCTTGCTTCCGAGGTACAAGGCCTTCTGAACAACAGGGCAGTAGAAGTAGTTCCGCTGGATCAACGAAACACAGGTTTCTACTCCCATTACTTCCTGGTTCCGAAGAAAACTGGTGGCATGCGCCCCATTCTGGACCTCAGAAAGTTAAACAAGTTCCTTCCCAAGGAAAAGTTCAAGATGATATCGCTAGGTACCCTGCTACCTTTGCTTCATCAACACGATTGGCTAGCCTCGCTGGACATGCAGGATGCCTACCAACACATTCCCATACACCCAAAGCACCACAAATACCTAAAGTTTGTGGTGTTGGGTCAACATTATCAGTTCAGAGTCCTGCCCTTTGGGCTATCCTCAGCGCCACAAGGTTTTACAAAGTGTTGTGCAATTCTCGCAGTGCATCTCAGGAAAATTGGAATGCAAGTGTTCCCATATCTGGACGACTGGCTCCTAGCAAGTCCCTCCAGGCAAGAAATTCTGGATGCTGTAGCCACAGCTCAGACCTCTTCACATCTATGGGAGTCCTGCTAAATCTCAACAAATCACAGTTGCAGCCCTCCCAGAAACTTCTCTTTATAGGATCTCTTCTGGACACCTCCTATTTGAAGGCTTTTCTCCCAGACAACAGAAGGAGCGATATCTTACAGATGGCCCGATACATCAGAGAAAACAGCTCGGTTCAAGCTATCTCGATACAATGGATGCTGGGTCTCATGGCATCCTCGGTGTTCACTGTGCCCCTAGCGTATCCACATGAGAACCTCTCAGTGAATGCTCACCACTCAGTGGTCCCCAACCACTCACCTTCAGTCCTTTCCCATCAAGGTGACAGAACCTCTGAAGAGGTCACTCACCTGGTGGTCGCAAGAGGACAATCTTCTGGAAGGCTATCCCTTTGCTTCTCTGGATCATCAGATCTCCATTACCACAGACATGTCCCTGATGGGGTGGGGAGCTCACTGCCAGAATCTCCACACCCAAAGTACGTGGACTCGGGACGAGTCCCAGCTTCACATAAACGTCCTGGAAATGAGAGCTGTCCTCTATGCAGTCTGAGCCTTGAAGGATATACTGTGTCACAAGAACATTCTCCTTCAAACGGACAACAAAGCAGTGATGTATTACATCAACTAGCAGGGCGGTGCACACTCTTACCCATTATGCAGGGAAGCTATGAGAGTGTGTGAAAGGTGCCTGGAGCACAAGGCTCTAATCCACGCAGTTTACCTGCCAGGAGTACAAAATGAGCTAGCAGACTGTCTCAGCAGGACAGAGACAGATCCTCACGAGTGGTCTCTCGACTCAACCGTCGCTCAGTCACTCTTCAAAGAGTGGGGAACTCCAGACTTGGACCTTTTTGCATCCCCACTCAATGCAAAACTGCCTCTATTCTGCACCAGAAATCCAGGACCTGGCATTTTTTGTCAGGATGCATTCAGGCTGCAGTGGACAAAACACTTTCTTATACGCCTTTCCTCCTCCTCTTCCCCTAATTCAGAGGGTACTGCTCAAATTCGAGTCTCGGGGACAACATTATTCTCATTGCTCCCTTCTGGCCTCGACAGATATGGTTCCCGCTGCTCAATAGTCTGTCGAACTCCCCGAAGGCACTTCCTTTCCAGATGAACCTTCTGACCCAGGGTCCCATGGTCCATCCCAATCTGAGGTCGCTTCACCTTCACACTTGGCTCCTGAAGAGATAGAGGTGAATAGGTTCAATGTTTCTCGTAGGGTTTCAGATATTCTTTTGGCTGCGCATAGCCACTAGAAAAACCTACATGGCCAAATGGAAGTGTTTCTATATCTGGTGTGCAAAATCCTCTTCGAACCCTTTTTCCTGCCCACCAAATAAAGTCTTGGAGTACCTTTTAGACCTCTCAAATTCAGGTCTGCAGTACTCTACATCAAAGTTCGTCTTTGTGCCATTTCAGCTTATCATGAGTCAGTACTTTCCATGTCACTGGCTCAGTTACCTGTAGTTAAGAGGTTTCTTAGGGGTATTCTGCATACCAGACCCCCTATCAGATGCCCAGTTGCAGCCTGGGACATTAACCTTGTGCTAGACATGTTCACTCGGAAACTTTCGAGCCTCTAGCTACTTGTGAGTTGAAATTCCTCACTTGGAAAATGACCTTCCTGGTGGCCATCACTTCGGCCCGTAGAGTTTCTGAAATACATGCATTGGTCACAGACCCCCCGTACACTGTATTTCACAAGAACAAAGTAGTTCTTAGGACTCATCCTAAGTTTCTCCCTAAGGTTGTCTCAGAATTCCATCTAAACCAACCTTTAGTCCTGCCTACCTACTTTGCGTACCCTTCATTCTCTGGAAGTTGAGACCACTGCGATTCTATCTAGATAGAACAAAAGAAATTCGCAAGACTCAACAACTATTTCTCTCCTTCAGCGAGATCTGGCTGGGTCAACCTGTTGCTATCAGGTGCATTTCAGCGTGGCTGGTAGCATGCCTTCACCACTGCTATTCTATGGTACAGGTTAAGCTGGAAGGCAGAGTGTACGCTCACTCTACTAGAGCAGTCAGGGCGTCTCTAGCGGAAATCCGCAACGTGCCCATTGCAGATATTTGCGATGCGGCTACCTGGAGCTCAGTGCAGACGACATCTGTCGTTTGGCAGGACTGTTCTTAACGGACTTCTGTCCTAAGTATGTGAGCTCTTATTTTCCTGCCTCCCATCTCGGGGGATTATTAGCCTGGTACTCTCCCCTAGAATCCAACTGCCCACTTTACTCAAGGGTTAGAACTACTGCTAAGTAAAAGCTGTTGAACAGGAAGAGCACAAATTAGCACAACACTGCTGAGCATCTCAGTACGCTTTGGGGCCCAGCCTGTCCCCTCCTAAATTACCCTGGTACAGGTACTACTAGGCCAAGCTCTTATAGTCTAATAAAGCCACTCAAGGAGGATAATGCCATTTGACGGGCCACTGAACGCCCGCACCTCGGGCCAGCCTAGGCCAATTAAGGGTCTCCTCCTTGCTGCTCTGTACATCGCCTCAATCCATTGGGTGGATTGACTAGCCGGGAGACAAGCCCCTGCTGCACAGCCATCCAACGGTCCGGCACCACACCTGGCCTGGCACCCTTATAACCCACCCCTGGCCGACAACCTGGCCCTCCTTATAGCCGCTAAACTCAGTAGATGCGGGATTTGCTACAGGGCTACCCTCTCGCTGACATATAAACCTAAAAAATCTAGGTTCCTTTCCCTGACCCATATTATTCTCCCCCTGCTCAGGACCTTGCTACTACGGGCAGGTGACATTCAACCTAACCCTGGCCCTGGAGTTGATAATACCTCCATCTCGACCCCCCAGTAACAAACCTGGACTGGAACTAGAGGCCTGAGGCTAGCACACATGAACATTTGTAGTCTCAGGCACAAAACTCATGAACTACAAGCCTGGCTAGCCCTCTACAACCCTGACGTGCTTGCATTCTCCGAGACCTGGTTAAAACCATCGATCCTAGATCACGAATGTGCCGCCCCAGGGTACGTCAGTTACCGGAAGGATAGAACCCTGAAAAAAGGGGGTGGGGTGCTTATATATGTTAAGGCTACCCTGATCTCTGCTCACATTAACCTTGATGTTACAATGCCCCCGAAATTGAGACTATCTTTGTACGCATCACCCTCGGTGGTGCTAAACACCTTAATGTAGGCTGCGTCTGTAGTCCACCAAAGGGGGCTCTCCAGTCAGAGTTCCTCACAAAAAACCTACCAGCAGCGTTCACTTCTGAGCTCGTCATCCTTGGTGACTTCAACGTGCACTGGGACATGAAGACTAAGTCCTCAATAACTGGCATGCTTCAGGAGGCTAACCTCTCCCAGATAGTCACCCTTCCCACTAGGTATAACTATAAAACGGGGAGCCACTCGACCATAGACTGGGTACTGGTGTCTAACCCTAGTAACATTCAACTGGCTGGGACTATGGCGGATGCCCTCAGTGACCACTCACCCACCTTCTGTATTTGGAGGAACAGGACGGTAAGGGTCCCCCCTAGAATTCTCACATCCAGGGACTACTCAAAGTTCTCCCCGGAGCACTATAACATTCTCCTGGGCAACCTGGATTGGACCCCTATTAGAAGTCTCCCTACCTTGGATGAGGCGGTCGACTTCTTAAACAGGTTAATCACGTGGGCCGCGGATCTCCTGGCCCCATTTAAAACCTACCGGGTAAAGGGCCACTGCTATAAGTGGATCACCCCTCCCTTAAAGGCCTTGATGATCAGCCGTGATAAAGCATGGAAAAAGTCCAAGGACACAGGTCTTCAATCAGACCGGGTGCTTTATAGGACCCTCCGAAACCAATGCAAACAGGTCACCAAACTAGCGAAAAAGGATTATTTTAACCACCTCCAAAAATCCAACCTCGGCAACCCTAGGACCTTCTGGTCCCATATCAATGAACTAATGAAGGGGAAAAAAAGATTACCTCGAGCCCCATCACAGCTAATGGAACGGCACCACATGATGCTGCACAAATTGCTGAGACCCTAAATACGTACTTCACCAACCCTGATAAACTCCTGTCAGGTCCATCGGCACAAAAAACCTGGCCTCCCCGCCGGCTCCTTAATCGCCTGACTGCCCACTCTTTCACTTGAGGCTTACCAAAGTAAAAGAGGTCATGGCCATCCTTAAAACCCTGAAAACGACAGGTTCAGGAGGCCCGGACGGACTCAAAGCGAGACGGCTAAAAGATGGTGCCTCTGCACTCGCGCAGCCACTCACCTGGCTGATCAGTAGGTCCCTACTTGAGGGTTATGTCCCTGAACTGTGGAAACAGGCACACGTGGTTCCGATCCATAAGGGAGGGCCTGCAGAACCTATCAAAAACTACAGGCCTATCTCCCTGCTCTGTACCCTGGCAAAAATACAGGAGAAAATCGTGTACGCCCAACTCAAGGAGTACTTAGAAGCTCACACGCTTCTGTCCTCATCGCAACACGGCTTTAGAGCCAAGCATGGGATTGACACTGACCTTACCAAACTCTCCTCGGATGCACTCAAAGATCTGGACGCTGGATCCAGCATAGGGGCGGTTTTCATAGACCTCTCCAAGGCCTTCGACCAGGTGGATCACAATCTACTCCTCCAAAAACTCCTCCACTTAGGCCTAGATGCCCATGCCCTCAGTTGGATAAAAAGCTACCTCACAGGTTGGACTCAGAGAGTCAGGTGGCAAGACAGACTCTCCAAACCTCAGTCCCTAACGGAGGGAGTTCCACAAGGGTCCATACTCGGGCTCCTTATGTTCTCGTTGTTCGTCAACGAACTGCACATGCACTGTGGATGCAGCAATTTAATCCAATACGCAGATGATGCTGTTATTTACATGTCCTCCAATAACCTGGATGACCTATCCAGTTCTCTCCAAAAAAATTTATATCATGGAGAGGTGGCTCATTAACAACAAAATGGTCCTTAACACCAAAAAAAACAAAGTTATGCTGTTCGGACCAAGAGCCTTAGGACAAGACAGATCGCAACTCCTCCAACTCTCATCTCTGGATGGCAACAAGCTAGAAGTTCCTTCCACAAAATACCTCGGCCTCACCCTCGACCAGGGCCTCACGTTCAAACAACACGTGGACCAAGTCACAAAAGTAATTCACTCCAAACTTGGGTTACTATATCGGGTTAAGGATCTGCTAACCCTTGAAGCTAGGACTGCTATAGCTGCGAGTGTCCTACTTCCTACATTGACTTTTGCTGCCCCAGTCACACAGGGTATCTCGAAGCGGAAATATAGTAAACTACAGGTTCTATACAACAAAGTGACCCGCTTTGCCACTCTATCCCACTCAAGGAGCCACCACTGTGAGGCGCTAGTAAAACTTAACTGGCCATCCTTCGAAGCATGCTTCAGCTACCCCTTGCTCTGTCTGGCCAAAAAGATAATTAGCCCTTCCCCTCCCCCTAGCCTCGAAGGGCTCCTCATAGTAAAGAGTAACCAGCACAGCCTTAGGTCTTTGGGCCAAACGTTGCTTGAGGTTCCCAAGGCTAGGACTAAGGCAGGCCAGAAATCCTTCTCTTTTACTACCCCGTGCTTTGGAACCACCTCCCACTGGAGGTGAGAGAAACCCCTACAGTGCAGTGCTTCCGCACCAGACTCAAAACTCATCTCCTAGCTAAAAGTGTATGCTAGTGCCACTACACCTGACACTACCACCACGACCCATAACTCCACCCCACCCCAACAAGGTAGTACTAACTTTTCTTTTCCTTTTTCTCCTCCTACCTCTACAATTAACCACCCTAATGCCCTCGGTGGGCCTTACCTATGGAACCCTAATGTCATTTGCCTACCTGCTTGACAGATGTTTTAATGCACTAAATTACAACTTACCAATATGATATACAATAGCCTAATAACTACTGCTATGTGTAAACAGCCGAATACTGTATACCCATGATTACTAGTGTTATGTTACTGCACTAAGTTCAATATGTCTGTACTAATATTCCCGGGTCGCCCCTGAAAAAGGGACCTTCAAGGCCCAGTGGGCCTACCCGGTCATCAAAATTCAATAAATAAATAAATAGTGTGAATGAGTGGTGGAGACTTTATGTCCAGGAAGATATGGAAATTATGTACCTACTGTAATTCTTGATCATCTTGGTCAAAGTCTCCACCACTCATTCACACGCCCACCCACCATCCCCCAAGCTCACGTCTCTATTTTTGGTCTTCACTCCCTCAGTGGCTGGGCTGTGATGACTTCATTGTTGACCCTTCTTACATGGGTCATTTGGATTATCTTATGTCTGATTTTGTTAGGTTAATCCTTCTAGGTTAGTTACTCTGCACCTCCTCAGAAAAAAGGTACTGAGGCGGTTGGAGGGTCGACGCTGAGATAGTCTTTACTGCACGAGCCAGGGCTCGCGGTGCCGCTTCCTAGCGGCTCCATCTCTGGCACCGACCCTCTTGAAAAATTTGTTTCAACTGGGTTCTGGCGCCTCTGGCATAGATTCCATTAGTGTGAATGAGTAGTGGAGACTTCGTCAAGGAAGATCAAGAATTATGGTAGGTACATAATTTCCATTTTCTGACTTGAAAGACTGCCTTCCTTGTAGCCATTATCTCCGCTCTCAGAGTGTCTGAAATACATGCTTTGGTAACAGACCCTCTGTATACTGTATTTTACAAAGACAAGGTGGTCCTTAGGACCCACCCTAAGTTTCTCCCCAAGGTTGTCTCAGAATTTCATCTGAATCAGCCCATGGTCCTCCCTACCTACTTCACGAACTTCCAGAATGAGAGGGAGCATACCCTACATTCTCTGAATGTAAAGAGAGCTTTGTGGTTCTATTTAGACAGAACTAAAGAAATCTGCACGTCAAAACAACTTTTTGTCTCCTTCAACACAGCCCAGCTGGGTCAGCCTGTTGCTGTCAGATGCATGTCAGCATCGCTAGTAGCATGCCTTCGCCAATGCTACTCCATGGCACAGGTTAAGCTGGAAGGCAGAGTGTATGTGCATTCTACCAGAGCAGTTATGGTATCTCTGGCAGAAATCAGGAACGTGCCCATCGCAGACATCTGCAATGCGGCCACTTGGAGCTCTGCGCATACTTTCATAAAGCACTTGGTAGGACGATCCTTAATGGACTTCTGTCTTAAGTGAGCTCCCCTCTCTCTCCTGCCGCCAGTCTCGGGCGATTATTTTAGCTCGGTACTCTCCCATTAATGTGAATGGGTGGTGGAGACTTTATGTGCAGGAAGATATGGAAATTATGTACCTACCATAGTTTTTGATCTTCTTGGACGAAGTCTCCACCACTCATTCACATGTCCACCCTCCATCCCCCGAGCTCACTTATCTGTTTTTCGTCTTCACTCCCTCAATGGCTGGTCTGTTAAGAGTCTGTTGTGTTGACCCTTCTTACATGGGTCATTTGGAATATCTTATGTCCGACATAGGTTAGTTTCACTAGTTTAGTTTACGCTGCACCTCCTCAGTAAAAAAAAGGTACTGAGGCGGTTGGAGGGTCGACGCCGAGGTAGCCTATACGGCGCGAGCCGAGCTCGCAGCCCTGCCTCGGCGCTGGCCCTCCTGAAGATTTTTGGCTCCTGTTGGGTCCTAATGCCTCCGGCATAGTCCCATTAGTGTGAATGAGTGGTGGAGAATTCATCCAAGAAGATCAAGAATTACAGTAGGTACATAATTTCCATTTCTTTCATCGGTTGCTGAACCGACTGCAAAAAAAAAAGTGCTTTGTTTACTAGCAAGGGTATCTGACTCACAGAAACCCAGTTTTAGGGTTTTTTTCTTTGATATGTCACTACCCAAGAAAAGAACCAGCCTTATGGGTTTTCAGCATTGTACAGAGTGTGGTAAACCATTTGCTAAAGCAGAGCCTCACTAGGTTTGTGTTTTCTGCCTAGGGTTTGACCACCAGAAAGCAGACTGTGAAATTTGTAAAAACTTTCCTCAGTCGACACTTAATAGGCGATTGAACTGACTGAGAGAAAAAAATGTCTGATAAGGCTGCTGATCCAGCCTCAGATAAACCGTCTTCTTTTCATACTAAAGTGAAAACCCAAGGAACCGGCAGAACAGCTCTCTGACCAGGGTGAAGATTCCTCACATTGAAAACGAACTGCAGATACTGCCTCTGAACGGCAAGTTCTGCTAAGAAGAAAAAGGAGGAGAAACATTCGTGTAAGGAACCACAACTGACAAGCCCATTGGTTCCTACTGCTGAGGAGATAGATAACGCTATTAGAATTATCCAGGCACTGCAAACTGGTACCGCGGTGCCGGTTCAGCAACCTGGTTCACAGCCCTCTGTTCAGGTTCTGGGTTTCTCCTCAGTTCCCGGTTCTTTTGAACATTATTCTAATGTTTTTGTTGAGGGTGACGACTATGATGATGATGACGACGACGACTTTGGGGAGCTTTCTGAGCTGGATGTTTCCCCTGATCCTCAACATCCTGACTCCCCTGACAAGGGAGCTGAGGCTTTTTCTATACATTTTGCTTTTATGAAGCAAGTGGCACAGACTCTGGACCTCTCCACCCAGGAATCTACGGAGGAGGAGGAACCAGACTATATGGAGATGATGGATGTGCCAGCAACTAAAAGGCTGATCTTATCTGTGTCAGTCTTCACCATTTATCACCTTTGGGTATAGTGCCGGAGGTCACGACCCTGCGGGAGCTCTTTTTGTTTTTTTGGATGGGCGGAGTCGACGCACCATCGGCACCGCCCTCAAGGTCGACGCACTGCATGGCACTCACGGGTTGGCCGTTAGGTGTCGTTGACCCCGCCCTCCCACTAGTTCTTTGTCTCCCACTGTAGAGCTCTACTCACAAGAGGCCTGCTGTTGCATCGAAGCCTTCGGCTCCATTATCACTCGAAGACGGGTCCGTCGACTCCGTAGTATCCTAATATTTTCTTGCTGGTTCTGCTGTCCGCCACCACTCGACGTCGCCTGGTAAGACTGTTCCTTTTCTTTTATTAGCGATGTTGAGTCTTGTTTTGGTTGTTTTGTCCGTAGGTCATGTCTCGTTCGGGGGGCAAGAAAACTTCTAAGATGGGACGGCCCCCTATGCATCAGTGCCCACGTCGCGGCGTAAGTATCTCCATCACCGACCAGCATGACCGTTGCCTCGCATGTCTTGGCCCGCTTCGCCGAGCATGGATTCATGTGACGCCTGCTTTCCGCGGACCATCGTGTCATCGAGCAGCGTGTGGAAAGTTGAGCAGTCCGGCGACTTCGGGGATGGGCCTTTTCCGGGCCAAGCCACGGTCTCTCGGCCTTTCCTTCGGTCTCCTCCTGGTTCTGTATGGACCGTGGAAGAGGGCTTCTGCTCCTAATAGCCTGCCATTGCAGAAGCCCCTTCCATCAGTGCAGAGGCCAATGCGTTCCCCTTGGGGGGGCGGGTGAGGCACCGCTTTGGCAATCGTCCCTTCAGGGGTGAAGGCTCTCCCAGTGTCATTTCCTCGGCTCAGAAGGCCTGGGTCGGTGCCATCCTCTACGCCGTCTGTCGGTGCCGTCTTGGGCGGCGCCGTGGGCCCTGATGGTGCCATCGTTGGTGCTGGTCCATCGCTCGGCGCCGTCTTTGCTGTCGGCACTGTTCACCGACAATGGTGCTGACGGTGCCGTGGGAGGCTCTGTGGTGCTGTCCTTCACTGTTTCTCGCCTCAGCACCGTTTGCGGTGCCGTGGTTGAGCACCCACAGCAGGGGAAGGTGCTGCTCCCTGCATAGCCCCTTCAGAGGCTGACCAGTGTTGCCAACTGCCTAGGCTGGCTTTTTCGAGGAGAAGGGCTCTTTCAGACTCCGAAGGGTTGAGGGGTAGGGGTTTGACGTGGCGACCCTTTTCTGGGATCCATCCAGGTTCCGGAAGGAGTCGTAGTGTGGATCTCCGCCCTTCCTTTTTGGTTTCCTCGAGAGGGCCCCATACTTTGGAGGTAGGGGGCCATCCTTTTGGACTTTCACTGCCCCGGTCACCTCACAGGGGGGATTCTTCAGGGTGCAGCCTAGGCAGTTCCAGTATGGTTGACCAGCTGTCAGCAGTTGAGTTTTCCGGAGCTCCCTCTTCCCTTGGGGCTCCAGGTGCGCTCTCTAGCCCAGGTGGAAGACAGCTGATTCCTGTTGTCGGCTCTGCCCCCTCTGCTCTGCCACCTTCTCCTGCTCTCCCAGGTATTCTTGGTCCTAGCGGCCCTCTCTCCTGGGAGCAGTTCAGAGCTGTGGCTGCTCGATTTCCCTCTTATGGTAGGGCCATGGACAGACAGGTTTTTCAACCTCCCCCAGAGCAGCCAACCTCTGAACCTTTGAGGTCCTCTGACTCCTCATCCTCCTCTTCAGGAGGTGAGGAGCCATCTGTCCACATCTCCCCAGCTGCTGATCTCGCTGAGTATCAGTGTTTTCTCGTGAGGCTGTTGGAGGACCTGCATGTCACCCACCCACTCAGCATAATCCGGAGCATCTGACACGCACCTTTTTGGGCAAATTCAGTGCAGACACTCTTGTAGTGCCCCCCCTGGTCTGCTCCCTTTCGGGAGGCATCGATGCACTTCTGGCAGAGACCCTTTTCTGGAGTCCCAGGCCCTAGGGATCTCCACTAGAGATATTGTGCACCCCCGGAGTCTCCAGGTAGTCTGCCTCATCCTTGCTCAGGATTGACGCAACTGGATACTCCTGATGGGCTTCGCGCCCTCCACCGTGACCGGCCCCCAGATGCAGACTCCGTGGATTTTGACTTCTGGGGTAGGAAGACTTTCTACTCGGCATGGTTACTTCTCTCTATATCTGCTCATCAGGCCCACTACACTACCTATGACAGGTTCCTGTGGTCTAGGCTAGGTCAACTCCTAGCCTCGATGCCTGACACGGAGGAAACCAGGCAAGCCATTGCACTCTCTGCACATGGCCTGGAGCTGAGGTAGCTTCTAGGGTTGCAGGGACAGCGATCTGCACTAGGTGGACGGCATGACTGTATCTCTCCCGGTTGTCACCTATGGCCCGGCGTAGGGTGATTACATCCACTTACCAGAGAACTTCCTACCCCCTCTGGGGGGTCCCCGTCTCACTCTTCCCACTCTCTGGCCTCTCCAGACCCATGAAGGTTCTCTCACTTGGTGTGCCACCCATTGAGAGCTAAGGGACGTGGTCCCTTAGGGTTAAGGCCCCCTTTGGAGGGGCTCGGCACTCACCCAAAGGTGATGAATGGTGAAGATTGACACTGATAAGGTATGAAAATTATGTACCTACCATAATTCTGATCTTTCTGTGTATCTTCACCTTTCATCACAATCCCACCCTCCATCCCCCTGGGGCCTCAGTCTCTGGGTCCCCCTCCCTCCCTCCCTCTCTGTGCCCTGTCCTCCATCCCGCTCCTTTCTGTTGGTCATGAGTGGGGTGACCTTGAGCACATAGGGGGATGTTTTTCTCTAGGGGGAGAGTGGTCAGGATGGGGGGCACTCCTTCCTCAGTGCCTAGGCTCCACCCCTGTGGGATGGGGGTTGGTAGTTGCCCTCTGTTCTGTTCTCTCTCCTCTTCTCCCCATCAGCTTTACTTTGATTTCCTTGTCCTTGGGCCAAAACCTCAATTTAATTTAAGAAACTAGTTTTCTTATACCAAAAATTTGATTTGGGGGGGTATTCCCCGTATCCTGTCTTTTCTTCCAGAATAGCCGATTCTGCTTATGCTGGAGTTACTGCCAGTGATTCTGTACCTTGAATTCTGGCAGTTTAGCCTTCTGGCTACTCATTCGAAGTTCCTATACAATCTGGAGACAGGTCAAGGTTCCAGGGTATGTTCCCTTCTCCCCACCCCCACCATCCTTACTTCTAAATTCTTTAACCCTCCCTCCCTCCTCCTGCTTTTTTACTTCCAGAGATTGGGGCCCCTTCCCAATCCCCTTAGTTTTCCAGTTTATTCTGTCCTCTCAGTCGTTTATTTCTCCTTTTAGTTTGTATATCTTTTCCTTTGTCTGTCCCTTGGACTTCCTTGTCCCTCCCTCCCAACCCTTTCTTACTCTCTGGCGATTCAGAACTGGCAGGGGGTGGGGTCAGCAACACCCTAATGGCCAATCCGTGAGCGCCACGCAGTGCGTCGGCCTTGAGGGCGGCGCTGATGGTATGTCTCCGCCCATCCAAAAAAAAAAAGCTCCTGCAGGGTCGTGACCTCCGGCACTATACCCAAAGGTGATGAATGGTGAAGATGCACAGAAAGATCAGTATTACGGTAGGTACGTAATTTTCATTTCAAACAACATGAAGTCTTGCTATATTATGACAGTAGTAGCAGTTTGATCCAGCTCTAGGACTGCTCCGGAGGTGAAATGGTTAAAACCATTCCAAAATAGAATTTTGGCCACGAGCTCTAAGAAGCAGCTCTATCTGTGTTATTTCAAACCTGAACTGTCAGATTCTTTACTCCGACTTAGTGAACAGTCGCATCGGAGATTTCTCCTACTGCTCGGTTCATTTCTCGGTTTAAAAGTGTTTTCTCGGTTGGATTCAACCGAGAATAGTTTATTTTAACACATAAAACCATTCGGTTCAAGCTCTATCTGTGGTAACCATAAGTAAATTGAAGGTTTTGTCTGTGTGGAACTTATGAGATTATCGGTTCGGTTTGAACCGATCAGTTGAGTTTAAAACTCATTTAAAACTAAAAGTTACTATTTTAAGTCGGTTCCGGTTCTTATCGGTTCTAAAAAAAACGGATTTATTACGTTGTTTTCCAATACCCGTGACACGGTTAGGAACCGATAAGGGTGTCTTGCCTGGCACTGCCATTAAAAGGGCAAGTTTTCTGGTTAGGCTGGCATTATGTCTGAGAAACCCAAAAGAAAAACCGGGCCCACTGGGTTTCAACACTGTGATGTTTGTGGGGAAGTCTTTGCCAAGGCTGACCCACACACCACATGTGTTTATTGTCTGGGGTTTGACCACCTCCAGTCAGACTGCCAGATATGTAATAATTTCCCTGCAGCCACCCTGGAAAAAAGATTGGGCAGGCTCAGGGAGCGAGAGGCCCAAAAGTCCGCTGACCTGGATGGCCAGCCCGGTTCGGTGCCAACCCGGAGGGAGTGCCCTCTGACCAGGGCCAGACTTCCTCTGGCAAAGAAAAGCTGGTTCTGAGGAACCAATTCCAGTAAAGAAAACAAGAAAATCAGCAGGTCTGGAGTCCAAAACCCTTCTCCAACTGCTGCAGAGATAACAAAAGCCATACAAATTGTCCAGTCACTGTCTCAGGGTCCATCCGAACCGACCACTATCTGGCAAAAGGTCGGTTCGTCCGGTCCCAGTGGTTCAGGAATATGATATTGAGAATTTTATGAACCAGAGGAGGGGAGGATGATTATGAACAGTATGAATGTGGCTGGGAAGGTCTGGGTGTGCCCATTGAACGGACATCTCCCCAGACAGACCTTTAGAATCTCCTCTATGCTGTCTGAGTCCCCATCTCATTTCATGTTTTACAAAAAAGTTGCTGAAACCCTCCAGCTTCCCTTAGAAGAAGCTGTGGATGAGCAAGAGGAGCCTGATTTTGTAGAAATGATGGATATTCCAGAGTCTAGGAGATTGTCTATTCCTTTACATAAGTATTTTAGGAAGCAAACAATAAAAATTTTAAAAACTCCTAATTCTGTGCCTCCTGTAGATAAAAAGATGGACAGAAGGTACACATTGTCAGGTCCTGATACAGAATTCCTTTCTCAGCAATGCAGTCATGTTGGGGTAGTTCAGGCTGCTGCCTGTGATAAAACTAATATTCCCTGGCTACATCCTCCTGACAAGGATTCCAGGAAGATTGATGCCATGGCAAAAAACAGTATATGGCAGCCTCTCTGGGACTCAGGCAAGCAAATTATATGGCTTATGTAGCTAGGTATCAGAAATCTAGATGGGATACTGTGATGCAATTAGCCAAAGCAAGCCCATGGCCAGCTGGCTAGTGAACTAGAACAGGTGGCTGCTGATGGCATTGAGGCTTCTAAGGTTCAGTTTCATGCTGCTGTGGATGTTAATGATGTTTCCTCTAGGGTCATGGCCACATCTGTAGCTTTCGTGGGTTGGCCTGGCTCAGGTGTACTAGTCTGTCTCAGGATACCCAGACTAAGGCTATGGATTTTCCTGTGGTGGGAAATTCTCTGTTTGGGGAGCAGACAGAGAACTACATGAAAAGATGGATGAATATGGGACTACTTACAAGAGTGCCCAGGCTAAGGCGGCAAGCCACTCCTCAAAGGCATACCCCAGGGGTGAGGGTAGCCTTTTCACAGGCCTTTTACCAGACTCAGGCCTCCTCTGCCTATGCTCAGAGGGGCTTCTTCAGAGGCAGAGGCAGACGAGGGGTGGGCAGACCTGCTCCCACCCCCCCAGCCTAAAGCTCCTGCTAAGCAGGCACCCTGATGGGGTGCCCAGGGCCGATTCTCCTGTACTGGTAGGGGGCAGGCTGGCTTACTTCAGCCAGAATTGGGCCTCTTTAACCTCAGACAAGTGGGTTCTGGAAGTAGTAAGCCAGGGTCTGGTTCTCAGCTTCAAAAAGTTTCCCAAGTTGAGAAGCAGACTTTTTCTACCTGCAAGTGCTTCAGAGACCCTTGCTCTGGAAGCAGAGGTCTCATCCCTGTTAGCTCTCAGAGCAGTAGAAAGGGTTCCTCCCCTGCACCAGGGCAGGGGTCTGTATTCCAGATACTTCCTTACCCCAAAAAATACAGGAGAATGGCGGCCCATATTAGATCTCAGATATCTGAACAAGCATCTTTTGAAACCAAAGTTCAAAATGGTAACTCTGGCAATGATTTTACCCTCCCTAAGGCCAGGGGACTGGCTAGCCTCCCTGGACCTCAAGGATGCCTATTTCCATGTCCTAATCAGAAGCTCCCATCGAAAGTACCTCAGATTCAAACTGCCCTCAGGTCATTACCAGTTCAGAGCAATGCCCTTGACCTTACCTCTGCCCAAGGGTATTCACAAAGTGTCTAGCAGTGGCAGTGGCTCACTTAAGAGGCAAAGGATTGCTGTTTTTCCCTATCTAGACGACTGGCTCATTGTAGGCCAGTCCCCAGAACAGGTAAAATCTCACCTGCAGGTCACCCAGCAGCTTCTCACCTCCCTGGGCTTTCTGCTAAATCTACCAAAGTCGGTTCTGGAACCAGTCCAGGTACTCACCTTTATAGGGGCAGGAATTGGACACAAAGCTAGCCAGAGCCTTTCTTCTAGAAAGGGTAAGGAATTTAGTGGCTCTGGCCTCCTCCTTCACTCTGCAGGTCTCTCGACCAGCAAGACACTTTCTGCAGCTCCTGGGGCACATGGCTGCATCCACAGCTGTTGTGCAGGGAGCAAGATTTCAGATGAGAGACATTCAGTTTCACTTGAGAACCTATTGGTTTCAGAGAAGAGACCCCCTTTCCAAGTTGGTCCCAGTGACTCGAACCTTGATCCTAGCCCTCCAGTGGTGGCAGGATCAGAGCAATTTAAGATTGGGGGTCCCCTTCATTTCCCCTACTCACGACTTGACTCTCACTACAGATGCTTCCCTTCTGGGTTGGGGAGCCCACATGGGTGACCTTTCCACTCAGAGAGTGTGGTCCCCCCAAGAATCTCTGCTTCACATCAATTTGCTGGAACTCAGAGCTGTCTTTTTAGCTCTTCAAGCATTTTCTGCATCTGTCCACGACAAGGTGATACAAGTCAGAACAGACAACACCACAACAATGTGGTACATCAACAAACAGGGGGGCACTCGGTCTTCAGCCTTGTGCACCGAGGCAATGAAGTTGTGGTCTCTGGCCTATTCCCTGAACACTTCCCTCATAGCAGTTCATCTTCCAGGGAAGGACAATGTCCTAGCGGATGCTCTCAGCAGGATTTCCCGGGGCCATCACGATGGTCCCTGGATCCTCAAGTGCTGGGGATAGTCTTTGCCAGATGGGGCACCCCCAGATAGATCTTTGCAGCCCCAGACAATCACAGACTTCCTCTTTTCTGTTGCAGGCCTCCAGTGCTGGGCTCAGTTCCCTGGATGCCCTTCTTCTGGATTGGGAGGAAGTTTCCTCATGCTTTCCCCTTCTCTCCTATTCAAAGTACTAGTCAAAATCAGATCTCAGCCTTGCAGGGTGATTCTGATTGCCCGGATTGAGCCAGGCAGCCCTGGTACCCACTCCTTCTGTCACTGACAATCAATCTTCCCTTTGCCTCCCAGGAATCACAATCTGTTGACTTGTGCCCAGGGAAGGGTTTGGTATCCGGACCTCAAATCCCTCAACCTCAAGGCCTGGCTCTTGAGGAGTTAGAGTTGCTGATTTACACCTCTCTCAGGGTGTTCTTGAGATCCTAAAGGCTTCTAGAAAGCCTTCCACTAGGAGTTACTTATAGTTCTAAATGGAAAAGGTTTTCCATTTGGTGTCCTGAGGAAAAATATTTCCCCAGAATCTGCTGATTTGCCCATTGTGTTAGATTACATGGTACATCTTAATTCCCTGGGTCTCAGACCAGCTATCCTGAGAGTTCATTTGGCAGCTGTATCTGCTTTTGTGTCAGCAGGAAAGTCATCCCCTCTTTCCTCTCATCCTGTGTTTTCCAAGTTTTTAAGGGATTACTCCATACTAATCCTCCCTTTGGGAACCGGCCCTGCTTGGGACCTTAATGTTTGCATTGCCCAGTTAATGCAACCCCTTTGAACCTCTGTCTTCTGCAGAGCTTAAGTACCTAACTTGGAAAACTGTTTTCTAGTGGCTATCACTTCTGCCAGGCGCATAAGTGAGTTGCAAGCCTTGTCAGTGGAACTGACTTTATTTCTTTCCACAGGGATAAGGTAGTCCTTAGGACTAATAGGAAGTTTTGCCTAAGGTGGTTTCAGATTTCCATCTTAATCAATCTATCTCCCTTCCAGTATTTTTCACTGATCACTCCTCTTCTGGTGAGAGGAGGTTGCACAACCTGGATGTTAAGAGAGCTCTTAGTTACTATATAAAGTGTACCAAGGTCACAGGTTCGAATCCTCAACTTTTCCTTACCTATGGTGAAGTTGGGAAAGCAAACCTGCCACTAAGAGATCAATAGCCAGGTGGATTGTCTCTTGTATCCAATTTTGTTATCAGAAAGTGGGCAGAGCCCCCCCCCCCGGTTTGAGGGCTCATTCTACCAGGGGTACAGCTGCGTCTCTAGCTGCTGCCAGAGATATCCCTATATTAGAGATTTGCCAGGCTGCTACTTGGAAAACGGTACACACTTTTACCAAGCATTACTCCCTGGATGTCCAGGCCAGGAGAGATGCTCGGTTTGGCACAGCTGTTCTTCAGAGCCTATTCCCTAAGTAGGTTCTGCCCTCCTCCATGGAGGTACTGCTGTGTATTCTGCTACTGTCATAATATAGCAAGACTTCATGTTGTTTGAAGAAAAATTACTCACCTTAGTAATGTTGTTTCTTCTAATGGAGTCTTGTTATATATAACCCCCTGCCCCTCTCAGAACCTCTACTTGGGTGGGGTGCGGGCAACTTGGTGTGGGCACCTTTTTATGCCCTGTTAGCATTTTTGTCCCCTTTTGGGGCTTTGGGTGTGTGTGTGTGTGTGTGTGTGTGTGTGTGTGTGTGTGTGTGTGTGTGTGTTTTATTATACTTATGTTTTATTCTCATATGATTAGAATTGTGTTAGTATTTCTGGTCCCCTGACTTGAGTCTTGGGTGTTGGGACCAGCAATGGTTGTTATTATTTAGGTAGCCATTTGGCTAGTGTAGGTTACAGCTTCCACACAGACCTTAGTGAGTTTGGCTCGTAAAGATCTGACAGTTCAGGTTTGAAATAACACAGATAGAGCTGCTTCTTAGAGCTCGTGGCCAAAATTCTATTTTGGAATGGTTTTAACCATTTCGCCTCCGGAGCAGTTCTAGAGCTGGATCAAACTGCTACTACTGTCTTAATATAGCAAGACTCCATTAGAAGAAACAGCATTACTAAGGTGAGTAATTTTTTCTTATTGCCCATGCACAAATTCTGAAAGAGACAGGCCACTAGAATTTTGCAGACCCCCACTTCCATTCCACCAGTGGATAAGACTATAGATAGGAAGTATTAGGTAGCTAAGGCTGGAGCTGAGTTCCTTTTTGGACATCTCAGCCATGAAAGGGTGGTGCTGGCTGCTGTATGTGATAAGGCAGGTATTCCCCTGGCATCACACTCACCTGATAAAGATTCTAGAAAAATGGATTCTATGGCCAAGAAGTCCTACCTAGATTTTTCCTTGGCCATTTGACAGGCCACTTATATGGCTTATGTTTCCAGATATCAAAAAATTATCTGGAACGCTGGCTCAGTGGCGCTGAGGTCTAAGGTACTGGATGCCTTACCTTGCACCACGCTGATGACCCGGGTTCAGGAATGAGCACGGGAGGTTGGCGAGGGGGAAGGGTGGAGCTGGATGGAGCTGCCAAAAGGCAGCTCTCCTCTCCGGAGAGGGAAGGTGGCATCCCTCGGCTATTGTCTGCCTCCTGGTGGAGGCCAGGAGACAGTACATGCTAGAGAGTGCATAGGTGTTAGCCTGATGGGAGGGTGGAAGGGGTCGTTACTGGGTCTGTAGTACGCATGCATGCCTCCATTCGCATGCGGCTACTCCTGGGACCCTGGGTAAAAATGGAGGAAGAAAAAGCACTTACCGGCGGCAGGATGACGCCCAACTCCCTGCAAGCACCGCTCCCATGCCGGGCATGAGGTAAGCCCCGGTAACTCCGGGTGTTGGAGCTGGGAGGGGGGGGGTTGGTCAGGCTGAAAGGGGCAGCCAGTAAGAAGTCTCCAGAACACAGTTTTAGAGATTGCCAAGGCTTGCCCTGCCCCCATGGCATCAGACTTGGCTGAAGCTGCAAAAAGGGTCATAGAGGCTTCAAAATGCCAATTTCGGATGGCAGTGGATGCCAGTGACATTGCAGACAGGCAAATGGCAACTTCAGTGTCCTGCAGAGGTTTGCTTGGCTAAGGGCCACTAATCTGTCCCAGGACACCCGGACAAAGGCCCTGGATTTTCCTTGTGAGCCTATATCCTTTTTTGGGGAGCAAATAGAGGCTTAAGTGAAGAAGATGGATGAGTACAAGGTAGCCTAAAAGAGTGCTGTTGCCAAGGAGAAAGCAGCAACACCTCAGAAGTACCAGGGCAGAGGGGGTAGGGGTAGAACCCACTACAGACCTTTCTTCCAGACTCGGGCTCTGCCAGCTTATCATCCCTAGAGAGGGTACTGCAGAGGCAGAAGGGGCAACTGCCGTGCTGGCCCCAGCACTCAGCCAAGCGCAGAAGCAAAGCAAGACCCCCTGAGGGGTCTGCCAGGGTCACCTCCCCACTTCCAGTAGGAGGCAGGTTGGCTCACTGTCTCTAGGCTTGGGAATCCATTACCACAGACAAGTGGGTCCTGGAGGTAGTGAGCCAGGGGCTTTCCCTCAGTTTCAGGGTCTTACTCAGACTGAGGGCAAGAGTTTTCACACCTGCCACCCTATCTGAAGCAGCTCTGTTGCAGGCAGAAGTAGCAAAACTCCTTCAGGACAAGGCTGTAGAGCCTGTACGATTGGCCCAAAGGGGAAGGGGTCTCTACTCAAGGTACTTCCTCACTATAAAGAAAACAGGGGAGTAACAACCCATACTGGGTCTCAGACATTTAAACAACCATCTGTCAAAGCCGAAGTTCAAAATGGTCACTCTGGCTAACGTTCTCCCTACACTCAAGCAGGGAGATTGGTTGGCATCTCTGGATTTAAAGGATGCTTACTTCCACATTCCTATCAGGCAGTCCCACAGAAAATCTCATGTTCAGATTGCAACCAGGGAGCCATGCCTTTCGGCCTAACTGTCATCGAGGCACAGGTCAGGAAAGATGGGAAAAACCAAGAGTAGTTGTAGAATTCGCAAAAAGCGTTTAGTAGTACTAGCTGTAACATTAAAAAAAAAAAATTGTTCAGAATAACTATTTACAACGGCAGAATAAACGGAGAAGATTCATCTGAGTTTTCCTTCAACCTCTGTCTCTCCCAAAACATTGCAGCTCTCTCTCTAAGTTTTTGCAAGCATCCTGTTTTTTTCTAAAATGTTCTTGTCAAGTTAATGCAGGTGCAGCAGGAACACAATGTCCCAGAACTGAGGCCCGTTATCCACAGCTTCTGAAAAAGGGCTTAAAAACTGCTCTCAGGTTAACCCCTTGAGTTCCCAATAGCTTTTTGCAATCATCTCAAACTATAATTATATACATTCAACAGTAACACTATATACTTTCTAAACAAAGGGATCCCAATATCAGTTACATTTCCACATGAGGATTTGCATATATTTTTATACCACCAGATATGCAAGGGAGAAAAAAGACAGAAACAGCAAGTAAAGGTAGAGAGATAGCGAGAGGCAAAGAACTGTGAGACTGTCGGGGTGATCAAGTCCTAGGTCTCATGAGAAGATTTGGCTGTGCAACCAGACAGACAAGAGACAAGAAAGGAAAGAACAGATCAGATCCCTGCATTCAAGCTCTCCATAACAACTGGGACAGGGTCCTATTCAACTCTGTCACATACACCCCACCTCCTTAAGAGGGAACCTGTTTATCAAACAGGTTTCCAAAACTTTCTATTAATTCTATACTAACATTAGCTTCTAACTTTCAGAAATTAAGCACATGTGCAGTATCCTTTTTCTACAACAGTACAGCCAACAGTAAAGTTTAAACTCATACATTTGTTTTCCAACCTTCAGAACCCTCAATTCCTGATCCATATCTTGACAGAAAATGAGCATTGCTATTCTCTTTACCAGATTTGTGTATCACCTTGAATTTACATGGCTGCAGTGCCAGGTACCACCTTGTGATTCTGGAATTTTTATCTTTCATTTGGTTAAGCCAACAAAGAGGATTGCGATCTGTTATAAGTACAAAGTCAGTTCCTAGCAAATAAAATTTAAGGGACTCTGTGGCCCACTTTGCTGTTAAACATTCCTTTTCAATGGTGGAGTACCGTTTCTCTGTCGTGCAACTTCCTACTTATGTATAGAATAGATGTTCCGTCCCATCTGTATTTTGACTCAGGACTGCACCTATGCCTACCTCTGATGCATCTGTTTGTAACAAAAACGGTTTCTCAAAGTCCGGACTTCTTAAAACAGGCTGAACATAATGCAGTCTTAATGGCTTGAAAAGCTTCATCACACTCTGGAGTCCATTTCACATTATTTGGGTACCGTTTTTTCATGAGTTCAGGGAGGGGAGTAGCTAACTCAACAAAGTTGGAAACAACTCTCTGATAATAACCAGCCAGCCCTAAAAATGACCTGACATGTTTCTTTGTTTTAGGGAGAGGGCTGTTAGCTACAGTTTCTATTTTAGAAATTTCTGGCTTAACTTCTCCATTTCCCAGCACACAGCCTTTCCTGCATGCCCAATGCACATTTGGTAGGATTAATAGTCAGACCTACATTTTTGATAGCTTGGATAACTGCTCGTAGGTAGGTGTTCCAGGTGGCTTTTCCAGTCTGGACTGTACACCACAACATCATCCAGGTACGCAGCACAATAACCAGTGTGAGGTGATAAAATTACATCCGTGTACCGCTGGAATGTAGCTGGCGCACCATGTAAACCAAATGGCATGGTGGTGAACTAATAGAATCTAACAGGGGTGGCAAATGCAGTTTTGTCTCTGGATTCTTTAGCTAAAGGGATTTGCCAGTAACCCTTGATGAGATCGAGGGTACTGATATACTTTGCACTCCCCAGTCTGTGCACCAAATCATCTATTCTGGGCACAGGATAACTGTCAAATTCTGACACTTGATTAAGTTTCCTAAAATCAAGGCAGATACTAATGCCCCCCCTTCTTTTTTGTTTACAATTGCTATTGGAGATGACCAAGCACTCCTCGACTCTTCTATGATACCAGTTCTTTCATTTTTTGTATTTCTTTAACCACATCAGCTTTTAACAATCTTCTTGGTCCTCTCCCTCCTTCTCTCTGCGTTCTCTCTCATTTTTTTCTCTCTGCCTCTCCCGCTCCCTCTCCCTCTTCTCTCTCCCCCCCCCATCGCTCTCCCTTCCTCTCCTCCCAGTTCAACCACCTCTTTATTACTTGATATATTGTCTCTATGTATGCCCGCTATTGCAATGCCTATGTTCTTACTTTTCTTTATTTTGTGATCCCTGTCCTACTGTTCTGTAATTTCATCATACTGTGTAAACCTACTCGTGTTTGTTGCCAAATTTGTCTCCCCATACCTGAAGTTTTGACTTGACTTTGTACTGTACTGCTTTCATGTGCTGCGTCACATATACAATTTTGTATTTCTAAAATGTGCTCTCCCGGGTCGTGCCTGAAAATAGGCATCCTTGTGCCTAGTGCACTTACCCGGTTACCAAAAGCAAATAAATAAATAACCGCTCTGGTAACCTGTATGTCTTTTGACTAATAGGGCGAGCATTCCTTGGCACTATTACATGCTCGACCCCTTTTGCTTGGCCTGGTACTGTGGTAATTACTGTTAAATGTCTTTAGCACATTACGAATTTCTGCAGTTTGTTCTATGGTTAAGGAAACATTCACCTTTACTGCATCAGCACTTACAGTTTGTTCCAGCCTGTCATACGCTACATCATTATCTTCTTTATCAGTTTCTGGTAAAACTAGCAAAGCAGCTTTTGGCATTTTTTCAACCCATTTCTTGAGGAGGTTAGCATGGTATATCTTAGTAGGATTTTTCCTGTCAGGGGTCTCAGTGTCGTCGTTAATGGTGCCAGTACGTCTGTGTGCTCTTTAAGGCCCTTACCACTTCATTAACAGTTTATTTTCTGTTGTGGGTAACAGTAGCAAAACCTTTTCGCCTGGCTCAAAAACCTTTTCTTTTACCCCATGGTCATAATATACCTTTTGCTGATTTTGGGCCTCTTCCTGATTACCATGGGCCATTTCAACATATTTTGCCAGCTTCTTTCTTAGGGCACACATATAAGACGTTATAGATTGTTCTGAGTGGGGTTATCTTCCCATGTTTCTTTTATCGCATCCAGAGGCCCTCTTGGCTGCCTACCATACAGCATTTCAAATGGTGAAAACCCTGTTGATGCCTGTGGCACTTCTCTGTAAGCAAAAAGCAGGTAAGGTAATTATTGGTCTCAATCTTTCCCTTCCCCTTTTACAAACCTTTTTAACATGTGTTAGAGTTTGGTTAAGACGCTCAACAAAATCATCTGTCTGAGGGTGATAGGGGGAGGTTCGTATGGCAGTGATATCTAATAGTCTGTACAGCTCCTTAAGTAATGCAGCACCAAAATTACTACCCTGATCAGTAATAATTTCTTTAGGTATGCCCACTCTGCTGAAAATTTTTGCAAGCTCTGCTGCCACTTTTGAAGCTTTGACAGTTCGCTTTGGAACTGCTTCTGGGTATCGAGTAGCATAGCCGTATACTACCAGGATTAGAACTGCTGTTGCAGTGAGAGCAGTCTAATATAGCAGCAGTGCAGCCTAAACCATACTTTTGTTGACTGTTGGCTATGACCCTCTGGTGAGAGGGATTAGTTTCTGGGCCATTGCCACGGAGACTAGGATAGGCAGACTTCCTACTTAGCTGGCATTGTGGGATTGTGGAGGCTTACCCTGCTCCATGCTCACTCGCTACAGTGATATTTCCCTTAGTGTGTATTTTAGTGTAGCAGGGACAAGGGAGGTGCTCCTAAGTCGTGTGAAAGTCCACCGCATGAGGTAGCAGTAGTTTTTATTATTTTAACTGCACAATTTGGGATTGCTGTATTAGAGGATAGGATGTGACCAACAGATACTTCCTGCCCTGTCTGCATTTAAGCAGTGCAACATGTGAGCAGCTGTGGAGATATTAGAACTGCTGTTGCAGTGAGAGCAGTCTAATATAGCAGCGTTGCAGCCGAAACCATACTTTTGTTGACTGTTGCCTACTACCCTCTGGTGAGAAGGATTAGTTTCTGGGCCGTTGCCACAGAGACAAGGATAGCCAGACTTCCTGCTTAGCTGGCATTGTGGGATTGTGGAGGCTCACCCTGCTCCACACTCACTCGCTACAGTGATATTTCCCTTAGTGTAGCAGGGGCAAGGGAGACTCTCCTAAGTCGTGTGAAAGTCCACCGCATGAGGTGGCAGTAGTTTTTATTATTTTATCTGTACAATTTGGGATCACTGTATTAGAGGACAGGAAGCGACCAACAGATTCTTCCTGCCCTGTCTGCATTTAAGCAGTGCAGCACGTGAGCGGGGCGAACCCGTGGGCCTGCGCGCGCAGAGACACGCGCGTCAAGAGGGAAAGAGGGTAGAGATGAAGAACCACACCATAAGTAAGTGCATTACCGTCCAGCACTATAAGGAACAACCATTATAGTAAATATGAGTGACTTAATCTGTTTGGAAACATCCCATACGCCAAGCGTCAATACTGTTAAGTCCACACCTGTCTAACCTGAAGGAAGTAATTATGACACTTGATGGGGAGACGGGCCTAAAATGTACCACCTGTGATATGTACACTTTGTTTGATACTCTCCCCAAGAGCTCAATATTCATATGTACCAAATGTGTGAATAATAGTGTCCTTAGAGAAGATATAGAAACTTTCTACAAGTGATTAGCAATACTCGAAAAGCAACAGGAAGCATTGGTCTCTAAAGTAAACATTCCTTCTCAGGCTAAGGGTACACCAGATATTAATAGTGTCTTGAATGTAACCACTGACTCTATAGTAGTTAATCAACAAGACACCATTTACCACATTGAGAAAAGGAAGCGCAATGTGGAAGATATGGACCTTAACAATCCGGATTCAGATGACTGGACCGAAGTGATCGTGGGTCATAAATCAAAAGCAAGATGTAGGGCTATGGACAATAATGTTGTCTTAAGTAATAGGTATGAACTTCTAATTAATCTCAATACTTGTGAGGATACAGGAGATGTTGACTCTAGGGGACTTAATGAGGAACAGTTTTATTTTGAGAATGAAGTACTGCACGATCCTCCTATAAATGATACACCTATCAGCCAATGCCCTGTAGAAAGAGAACAGTTTACACAAGCACATGAAAAACAAAATGTACCCCTCATTAATACTAAAGGAATGGGAGGCAAACAAGAGGCAAAAACAAAGCACATAGAAACAGTATGTAATGTTACACCAGAATTAACCTTGACTGACAACCACAAGCCAATGAATACTGTGTTCACAAGTGTGCCACCTAGGCAATATTTTGTTCTTGGTGATTCAGCATTGCTTGTTCATCATTCAGGGGGGCTGGGATAAAAGATATTCATAATATTTGTAGTGACATCCTTCACAAATCCGGTCTGAACCCACTTGTCATAATACATGCTGGTACCAACGATATAAAAAAGCTTTCAATTGACGACATTGAAAAAGAGTTCATTAATCTGGGGGAAACATTAAAGGAAAAAAAACTGCGAAATACATTTTTCAGAAATACTACCTGTACCCAGGGCAAATGATCAAACCCAAAGAAAAATTAAATGTATAAATGAATGGTCAAGGAAGTGGACTCTCAAGGAAGGCTATTCGTCTGTCACCCATTGGGAAACTTTTTGTAACAGTAATTCACTATAATATTGGGATGGCTTGCATCTAAGTAAACGGGGGCATACAAACTGGGGAGGACATTTGAAAGTATTATCTATAAATCTTTAAACTGACCTTGAGGGGAGACAAGGGCGCTATGGTGAATAACAATTGTAAACCAGATAAGCCAGCTAATATTAAAATTTGGAGCATTAATGCTAGGAGTCTTAATCAAATCAAACTTGCAGAACTCAAAATACTCATGAGGAAATGTGAAGTGGATATTGTATGCGTAACTGAAACTTGGTGGGATGATGCAAGTGACTGGTCCAACAACATACTTGGGTGTCAACTATTCTCTAAAAACAGAATAGACAGGAAAGGAGGCGGAGTATGTTATATTTCTGAGCATATACAATGCCATGAAATAGAAGCATTCCATAACCACAATAGAGTAACTGAGACCTTGTGGGTGAATTTACTCTTTCCGCATTTCCCGAAAATAAGACTGGGTATTTGTTACAAACCACCTAACAGTGATAAATGTTATAACTATGCATTAATTGATGAAATTAACACTGTCTACAATTCAGGCGACACCATACTGCTGGGCGATTTCAATGTAACAGGTATATCCTGGGGTCTGATGAAAGGAGTAACTGTGTTTGAACAAGTTTTGGCAGATACATTGTCTTCCTACAGATGTGAACAGCCTGTATGTACTCCAACTAGAGACAGAAATATTCTTGATCTGGTAATTACAAATTGCAAAGATCGTATAAGCAATGTTGAGGTAGGAGCTCATTTGGTGGTTTAGTGATCATAAAAACATTGAATGTATTCTTAACTTTACTAAACTTCAATCAAAAGGACATACATCCATACCAGATTATAAAAAAGCTGACTGGCCTAAACTTATCAGTGCTTTCACTAGCATTAATTGGGGGGCCTTCCTTGAAGACTTGGGGGTTAACCAAATGTGGAACAAATTAAAAACTAAATTATAGGAGATAATGGATCAATATATCCCCAGGTGTAAAAAGTTCAATAGTAAAGGTGATATCCCACTCTGGTTTGCTAAGGCCATAAAAACACAAATAAGAAAAAAGCATAAAGCCTTTAGGAGGTATAAATTAAATCCCTCCCTAACAAATCAGTTAAGGTACAGGTCACAACAGAGATTGCTTAAATCACTAATAAAAAAAGAGAAAATTAGGCTAGAGTGCAAATTGGCTAGCAAAAAAGACTGTAAAGGCTTATATGCATATATAAATAACAACAGGCGAATAAACAGTAGCATTAACACAGTAACAGTCAATGTTGTAACATTTAATAATAATAAAGAAATTGCTAATAGTTTCAACAATTATTTTATTTCAGTATTTCATCCAAAAAACCCTGTAATGCCTGCCCTTTGTGTTGACAGCTCAGAGGAAATCGATCTGAATCCTGAAATGGTACTTGAAGAACTATGTAATTTGCGAACATCATCCTCACCAGGACCCGATAATATAAGCCTATCATCTGGAAAAAAACTTGCTTATGTAGTGGTACAGCCATTAACTATTCTGTTTAACAAATCCCTTATGGCTGGAGAGGTCCCACTTGATTGGCGAAGGGCCACAGTCATCCCTAGTTGTAAAAAGGGCAACAAATCAAGTGTTGCCAACTACAGGCCCATCAGTCTCACATCGATCTGTTGTAAATTATTGGAAATAATAAAAAAACAAAATTGATAGTAAAGTTGCTACGTTAGGACTAAAAGGTCAAACACAACACGGCTTTAGGAAGGGTCTTTCTTGCACTACTAATCTTATTTCCTTTTACAATTTCCTAAGTTATCAAATAGACACAGGAGTTCCAACAGATGTAATATTTTCTGGGCATAGGAAAAGCATTTGACTCAGTTCCACATGACAAACTTATTATAACATTAAATGATTTAGGACTGAATAGATATATAGTTAGATGGATAAGAAATTGGTTAACAGACAGAAAGCAAAGTGTGAGAATAAATTATGTATACTCCGAAGATGGAAATGTCACTTGTGGAATTCCGCAGGGATCAGTCTTGGGCCCAGTATTATTTGAGCTGTATATAAGTGATATGGGCAAGGGGCTTGGCAGTGTCGTCTCCAAATTTGCAGATGACACAAAAATAGGTGGGGATATATCCTCGTTTCATAAATACCAACTTCTTTGTAAAGATCTCCAGACCATTGAACGATGGGGTGTTGATAACAACATGAAATTTAATGAAGCAAAATGTTCTGTAATACACTTTGGGAAAAATAACCTCAGCTACCAGTATTGCTTTAATGGTAAGCTATTTATTTGCAGTATAGGTGAAAAAGATTTGGGAGTATGGATAGACTCAAACTTGTCTTCATCCACCCATTCTAAAAAGAATTGTCTGGAACTGTAATCAACTTAGGCATTCTATAAAGAGAGCTTTTATCTCCAGGGATAAAGAATGTGTTATGAAATTATAGAAAACGTACATAATACCACACCTGGACTATGGCACTCCAGTTTGGTGCCCCTATCTTAATAAAGGCATCAGTTTAATAGAAAGAATACAGAGGAGATTGGCCAAAACAGTACAGGGATTTAAGAATTTGGATTATAATATACTGTAAGATTGAAACTTAATTTATTCTCATTAGAAACTAGAAGAGTTAGGGGAGACCTATTACTTGTGTACATAGAGAATACTGGATGGTTAACTATGTAGAACCAGTGTGTTCTGCCACAGAGGGATTCTGATTCCCTCTGGCCTTGAGAGCCAAGCTCGAGAGGTCCATGGGAATCAGAACTCCGAGTGGCAAAACACAGTGGTTGTGCATAGACTTGCTCATCCTGTATTTTTTATAATGTATAGTACTGTGTGAAAAATGTGTTTTGTGAGATCTTATCTGTGTCAATCTTCACCATTCATCACAGATGGGTACTGGCCGAAGATCAGGACCCCGTGGGAGCTTTTTTTTTTAAAAAGGGTAGGCGGAGCCGACACAACATCGGCGCCGCCCTCAAGGCTGACGTACTGCATGGTGCTCGAGGGTTGGCCGTTAGGCTGTGTCGACTCCGCCTGCCTACCAGTTCTTCGTCTCCCGCCGTCGAGGTCGCCTCGTGGGAAGCTTTCTCTGCAATTCTAGGCCTTCAGCCTGCTCGAAAAAACAACGTTCAGTCCATTGGTCGTCTACCGGTTCTGGGTTCTGCCTCCACTCGACGTCGCCGGTAAGATCTTTCCTTTTATTTTCAATTCTGTGACGTCGAGTCTGTTTTGTGGTGTTTTTTTCTCCGTAGGTCATGTCTCGGTCAGAGGGCAAAAAGTCTTCTAAGACGGGTTGGCCCCCCATGCGTCGGTGCCTGTGCGGCCGAAAATATTCCATCACCGACCAGCACGACCGGTGTCTCGCGTGTCTTGGCCCGCTTCACGACATGGATTCGTGCGACGCCTGCTTCTCCATGGACCACCGCGTCCTCGAACAGTGCGCGTTGAAAGTGGGGCGAGCTCCGCTGACTTTCGGGGGTAGGGTTCACACTCGTCGGGCCAAGCCGCGCTCTCTCGGCCCTTCCTCCGGGTCCCCTCCTGGTTCTTTACAGACTGAGGAGGAAGGGAGCCTCGGCTACTTGTAGCCTGGCCATTGCCGAGGCTCCTCCCGTGGTGCAGGAGGCCCATCCCGCTTCCTCCCGGGAGCTGGCGGGAGGCGCCGCCATGGCAGTCACCCCTTCGGGGGTGAAGGCTCCCCTGGTGTCGCTCCCGCGGCTCGGAAGGCCCGGGTCGGTGCCGTTCTCGATGCCGTCGGTCGGCACCGTTGGAGCCTTTGGTGTCGTTCGCGGCACTGTGGGCCCTGTCGGCGCTGTCATAGGCACTGACTCGTCGCTCAGTGCCGTGGGCCCTGTCGACGCCGTTCGCGGCACCGACGCTGCTCGCGGTGCCGTGGGACAAGATCTGGCATCCTCTTTCGCTATGTCTCGCGTGCGAGGTTGAAACGCGGCGCCATGCCTGCAGCGGCTTCGGCATCGTAAGAGCCGACTGCGGCTGTCGGTGCCGTCCATGCTCTCGGTGCCGTTCGCAGCGCGAGAGGCCGGTCAGTGCCGTGTTCAGTGCAGAATCTGCCCTCGGGGCGTTGTCGCACCGCTTGGTCGGTGCGCTTGCTGGCGCCGAGAGCCTAACGGTGTCGTCTTGACGCCGAGGTTGCTGCTGGGGCTGCTGTTGGCGCCGTCTCTGTCCCTGGTACCGCCCCCGGTGCTAGTGGATTTGACGACGCCGCGTCTGGCCCTGGCTCTGGACCTTTGGCCCGAGCTGTCCTGGTGCCTTCTGCGGGTCCCACCCGCGGGGTTGCGGAGGGCACTGGTGCCGTCTCGGACACAGCTCTGGCTGCTGGGCCCTCTGGTAAAGTTGGTTTCGCCTGCCCTCCTACTGTTTGGCTCAGAGCCTCGGACTCTACCTCTCGGAGTTGGAGTGGAGCTCGAGTCAGGCGAACGATCAGCCGCCGGGGTTGTCTGCAGAGGAGGCGCTCAGTCGTCGTCGTGCGAGTTAGAGATAGCCCCCCTACTGAGAGTCAGGTGGCCCCCGAGGCTAGGGTCAGTGGTGCTGACCAGCAGGCAGTGGTGCATGCCACCATTGCTCTGCAACCTGGCCTTGGGGGTTTCATCGACCCCTCGGTGGTGGTACCCCCTCCAGTGGTGTGTCTTGATCGCCCAACTTTGGGGCCCATCAAGAAACCTACAGGAGGGGAGGGTGCTGTTCCCTGGGTCTCCGCTTCGGGGGCAGCCCAGAGATGCCAGCTACCTAGGCTGGCCCTCTCGAGGAGGAGGACTCTCTCGGATTCTGAGGGGTCGAGGGGTGTGGGGTCGGTGCATCAGCCTTTCTCTGGGGTCCACCCGGGCCCTGGGCGAAGCCGTAGTGTGGATTTCCACCCTTCCCCCTCGGGTTCCTTGAGGGGGTCCCATTCTTTTGAGGCAGGGGACTGTCCTTCTGGACTTTTATGGCCCCGGTCGCCTCACTGGGGGGATTCTTCTGGGCGCAGCCAAAGCAGTACCAACGTGGTTGTACAGCTGTCGGCTGTGGAGTCTTCCGGGGCACCCTCCTCGGGTGCTCATGGTCCGCTCCCTAGCCCTGGCGGAGGTCAGCCGACTTCTTTTCTCGGTTCTGCCCCAATCCCTCTGCCACATTCTCCAGCGCTCCCAGGCATTCTTGGTCCTAGCGGCCCTCTCACCTGGGAGCAATTCAGAGCAGTGGCTGCCCGGTTCCCTACCTACGTTAGAGCTATGGACAGCCAGATTTTTCAACCTCCCCCCGTGCAGCCACCCTCGGAACGTATGGTGACCTCCAGCTCCTCATCCCCCTCTTCTGGGGGAGAGGAACCCTCTGTCCACATCTCTCCGGCTGCTGATCTCTCTGAGTATCAGTGCTTCCTCGTGAGGATGTTGGAGGACTTGCACCTTTCTCCCTCTTCTGTTAGCAATCCTGAGCATGCGGCGCACGCCTTTCTAGGCGATTATGGCGAGGCCACCGTTGTGGTGCCGCCCTGGCCTGCTCTCTTTGGGGAGGCGTCCTTGCGTTTCTGGCAGAGGCCCTTCTTCGGAGTTCCTGCCCCTAGGGACCTCAGCCAGAGGTACTGCGCTCCCCCGGGGTCTCCAGATTCTATGCCTCATCCGCAGTCCAGCTTGACGCATCTGGACACCCCTGATGGGCTTCGTGCCCTCCACTGTGACCAGCCCCCAGATCAAGACTCCTCGGATTTTGATTTTTGGGGGAGGAGGACCTTCTACTCGGCACGGTTGCTCCTTTCTATTTCCGCTCATCAGGCCCACTATGCAGCCTACAACAGGCTCTTGTGGTCCACGCTAGGTCAGGTCCTAGCTGCTTTGCCTGACTCGGAGCAAACCAGGCAAGCCATCGCGCTCTCTGCACGTGGCCTGGAGCTAGCAAGGCACCAAGCGACGGCATCTTACGACGCCAACGAGGTAGCTACCAGGGTCATAGGGACAGCGATCTGCACCAGGAGATCGGTGTGGCTATGTCTTTCCCGGTTGTCACCCTTGGCCCGGCATAGGGTGATTTGCTCCGCCCACCAGGGAACCTACCTCTTCTCCTGTAGAGGCGGGGCCGAGGCGCTTGTGGGGCAGCTCTTCCCCTCGGGGGACCCGTCTCGCCTCCCACTCTGGCCTCCCAGGCCCAGAAGGTTCCCCCCCTTAGTGTGTCACCCACTGAGGGCTAAGGGACTTTGTCCCTTAGGGTGTAAAGAAACAACCCCCTTCGGGGGGGCTTGGTACTCGCCCATCTGTGATGAATGGTGAAGATTGACACAGATAAGATATGAAAATTACGTACCTACCGTAATTATGATCTTTCTGTGTATCTTCACCATTCATCACAACCCCACCCACCATCCCCCTGGGGCCTCAGTCTCTGGGTCCCCTCCCTCTGTGGCTCCCTCTCCTTGTGGAGGCGGGGTAAAGTAGGGACACAGGGGGTATTCTCCTTTAAAGGGTACAGCTCGGTGGCACTCCTTCTCTACTACTATGTCTCCACCCCGATGGGGTGGGGTTGTGGTTGCCTCCTTCTGGTTTCCATCCAACTGTTTAAAAAAAAAAATCTTTTTTTCACCAAACATCTTTCCTGAGAGAGTATTAAATCCTGTGCCCTGTCCTTCTTCCAGAATAGCCGACTCTGCTTCTGGGGTATTTGCCAGTTATTCTGTGCCTTGAATTCTGGCAGAGAGCTTTCTACTCCTTGCAGTTCCTATACAATCTGGTGACGGACAAGGGTCGGATACCTGTTACCTCTCACTCTCTCCTAAATTTTCTCCCCTTCCTTCTCCGCTTCCAGAGATTGGGACCCCTACCCAATCCCCTTAGTTTCATCTCTTCTTTGCTGTCCTCTCAGTCGTTATTTCTCCTTTTGGTTCAGTTTTTCCTTTCCTTTTTCTGTCCCTTGGACTCTCTTGTCCTACCCTCCATCCCTTCCTCTTACCTCTCCAGTGACTCAGAACTGATAGGGCACTTGGTCGACACAACCCTAACGGCCAACCCTCGAGCGCCACGGTCGTTGGCTCCCGAGGGCACCGATGCTGTGTCGGCTCCACCCACCCTTTTAAAAAAAAAAAAAAAACGGTCCCTGATCTCCCGCCAGTACCCATCTGTGATGAATGGTGAAGATATACAGAAAGATCGAATTACGGTAGAGTACGTAATTTTCATTTCTTTTGCTTTCAAAGTGAAACTGACTCATGCAGTCTCTAGAGGTTCTAGAATGCTGTTCTACCACAGTAGGGTAGAACAGCATTCTATGACCTTGGAACTGTGGTAGAACAGCATTTTGAAAGAGGTGGAATTCTATACAAAACAACATTTCACTATACACTATAAAATTATAAAGGACTCCTCCTTAATGAAACAATGTGGCATACATAGACTACATAAAAAGGTAAATCTCAGGTCACATAATAAACAAATTGTAATACCAAGAGTATTTACAGTCAAACGCTTCAATTTTTACAATATATGCACTGCTAGGATGTGGAATACTTTACCAGAGAATATTACTGAGGCACCTTCACTGGACATCTTCAAGAAAAGGTTAGACAAGTATTTATTGGGAAATGGACTGAGGAAATAACCCCACTATGAGTGGGAGACAGTTTAATGGGCATTTAGCCTACTTTATCTAAATACACCAAGTTAAACCCTTTTTACTTTTGTCTAAAGGGCAAACCACATCCATTGCAGTTCTCTCAAAAGGCACATCTAACAAGGGTAGGGGCACCAGGGGCACCTTGTCTTTTCTAGTGACTGGGGCTATTTTCTGACACTCAGCACAGGAATTACAATAGGTAGCAACATCTTCATGAATTCCAGGCCAGTAAAATCTACATAGCAATCTGGCAAGGGTGCGATCCCTCCCTGAGTGACCAGCCATAGGACTATCATGTGCCAGCTGTAACAACTCTGTTCTATACTTCTGTGGTATAACCATATGTTCTGTCTGTTCCTGTGTCTGAGGTTTAACCCAAACTCTGTACAGTAAGCCATTACATTTTTTAAACATTGGTTCACTTTGTTTTGGTTTCACCCACAGCTGCTTAAAATAACCCTGGAGAGAAACATGGTTAGCTTGATCCAAAACAAAATTGCAATCAGTCATCAGCTTAGTTACATCATTTTCATATGTTAACCCCTTATGTCCATCAGTCATTTGTTGCCACAGTTTCTTCAGGCATCGTCTTTCTTTCCTGGATTTCCGGATCTTGGAGCTCTGCTCAAACAAGTCAGAATCAAAATCGGCGAAAGGAAGAGATTTCCCACCATCTGAGATTGTCTTTGCCTGAGCTCATGTCACCACAGCTGCTGAAACGTCAGGATCCACTCCCTCTTTGATTAACTCAGTAAATCCTGGAACGTCATTTCCAATAATTACGGGTACAAGTAACTTAGGTATTACTCCCACTTTCTTTTGGTGCGACTCACTCTTAATGGGCAGAGTCACTTGGGTGGTGGGATAGCATCGAGTGTCCCCGTGTATGCAGATGACACCAGTACATGGTCCTTTTGCACTGTTTTTTCTGAGCGCTTCAACATGCACTGGGGTCTGTTTGCATCCTGAATCAATGAGTCCCTTTACGGTCTTATCTCCCACCTTCACATCTGTTAAGTACTTACCCTAATTTGCCAAGGAGAAGTCTGCTCCAGTGTCACTCTTCTTGTGGCAATTTCTTGTAATATGACCTGGCTTATTACAGTTATAGCAAATAATGTCTTTGGACACAAATTTGTTACCCCCAACGGAGTTCTTATCAGATTTGGAGTTTAAATGGGGGGAAAAAAGAGTGTCTTACCGGTGCTTGGCTGTTACCTCGCTGCTGTGGCTTCTGTCTGGTTATTTGGTAGTCTTCGGCCAAAGAAACAGCCTTTTCTTCACTTTCTGGTCAGTGTTCCTTTACCCAAAGCTTCACATCTGTAGGCAGGATGTTGACGAATTGCTCCATAGCAAATGTGTCTATGATCTGTGGGACTGTTTTGCCCTCTCGTTGGAGCCATTTTATCAGGAGTTCTTGTGGGTGAAGGCTTTTCTAGGATTGTCGAATGAGTTGTGCTTCAGAGATCGAAATCTCTGCCTCTAGGTCTCTCCTGAAATGTCATACCTTTTCAGGATTTTGCTTTTCACCTTGTCATAGTTTTCTGACTATGCAGTCTCCATATTGCTGTAGGTAAGTTGGGTTTTAGCTGTCAGGTAGGGTACCAGTTTGATTGTTCATTGCTGCTTTGGCCATTGGCAGGCTGTGTCAAATCTTTCAAAAGTTGTCAGGTATGCTTCGTGTAACCCCTAGGTGGTGCTACCCCAAGGGTTACTACCCCTGCCTGTGTGACTAAGTGCAGGTTGAGGGGCCTGAGTTCCAGGAACAGGTGCCTCCACCCGGAGGACAGGGTCAATGGTAGCATAGCTGCCGTGGGTACAGCTCTCCAGGACACTGTTGTCCCCCTCTTTCCCTTCTGGTGGCCTAGTCTGGTCAGTGAATAAACAATGGCAGTTTACACCAAGATACAATTTCAACCCCACCCTTGTTGCACTTACCACCAAGGCTGGATCAACTGGCTCGGCCCTGCAGACCCCCTGCAAAATAAGTCCTGCAATGGAGAAAAGCAATAACAATACAGTGTCCCCACCACAAAGGTACACAATAGCTAGGTTAAATGCAAAAATATATAGATCTGATTTATTGGGGGACCTGAACAAGGAAGGGGTGAAATCTAGTGCTTGATTCTAGTTCTGATTAAATCAGGTTAAGCATGCATGTTTCTGAGTCCCTCTATCACAGTCGCACACTCTGGGTACCCAGTTGAAGTTACAGGCTAGCCTGAAGCATTGCCCGGGGTAGGCTGGCATTGCAGCTGTTGTTGGGGCCCTTAGGGAAGAAAACACAGCATGTACTTCAACCCACAATTTGTATTCCAGAGCCGTAGGGCTTAGCTTGTGAAAATCAGTCAAAACAAATCAGATGACACACTTTGATTTGGGTTTTGTTGCAGGGAGCTACCCTGTGATCTACTCACGATACTCTGACCAGGTTGCAGGATGGATGAAATGGAGACCTCGGGATGAAGTGCTGGTTTGCCAGAAGAAGCAGGGTCCACATGATTCACCATGGTGTCGTTTCTGTTCGATGGTGTTGAGCAGGGAGCCAAATTCCCGGGTGGGTCTCTCGTCAATCAAAACTCTGCAGTGTGAGCAGCAGTCAGGGCCGAGGTGTTGAGGCCCAGGCTAGGTGGATGAAATGGATTTAGTCCGGTTAGAGTTACTGGATACAGCTACCAGCAAGCGTGACACATTCAAACAGTGGGGAACCAAATCGCGACCCACTATCCACATTCAGTACACTTATAGTAAAAGCAAAGGAATACCACAGTTCAGATGACAGTCCGGTTGCAATACACAGGGTTTCTACGCAAACCATATGCTCTGTGGTTATGTTGGAAGTCTTGATAGGCCGATCGCTCCAAAGCAAGTCTTCGGTCCCTCTTTAGGTGAAATTGGTCACAATTCAGGCTGAAGGCCACAGGTTCGGATAAAGTCCAATTCAGGTTTTCAATTCTCTTCAGATGGGAAGATGGTAGCAGGCAGGCCAGACACAATCTTCCTGCCGATTTCCCCCTGCGCACTACGCAGGAGCAGCTGCTGAAAACTCGAGCACCTCTCACTCTCAACTTCTACTCAAGACTAACCCACTGCTGCAGGCAGCACGGGACTTTCCCAGAGATCCAAAAGGTTCGGTCGGTTGATCCATCTGTCTGTCACAGCTAGTGCTCCCCCTCCTGGTCTATTTAGGCACCAAAAGGTAAAAACTACAATTCCTATAGAATTTTACTCCCACAAGACCCCTGGGGGCAGGCTACATTTTAGAGCCCCCAAAGGTACTGATTGGTGCATATTGGCAGTCCAGAACCAAGATGGGGGTGATCAACAGAAAAATCCATGCTGCAAAGAAGGCAAGTTAGACAAACTACGATATCATTTTTATTAAACCAGATAATCAGCAAACAGTCACAGCTTTTAATAGGGCTCCCTCTGCGCAATTAGCAATGGCAGAATGGAGCAATTATACGGCAGCCCATGTGGGACTCGAGCCTAGAAACACTCGGCCCCTACCCAGATTAATTATACACTACGAGAGAGGCAGCTCTTAAAGACACAGGCACAAAGGCTAATAGAGCACTCACATGCACATGTTTAGAAAGGGATTCAGACATAGGACACCAGCCTGGCAGAGGGCGTAAGGCAAGCCCAGGAAAATATTTTAGGAGCCCCCATTTGTAGGGGGTTACACCCTTCCCTGCCTGGAAAGAACTTGGTGTCCGCATCAAGTCTACACTATAGCATCATGTAAAAGACAATATTCTATATGAAATATATGTGACAGTACTGCACAAGACAATGACTGATGTACCAGCAAATGTAAACTTATCACATTACTATACATTTTCAGTGCACTCCACACATATACTATATCTGTAATGACAACAGTTATGCCTTTCCTTTCTCATATACGTAATAAGAATCTGACTATGATTAACACATTATTATGACTACTATACTGATTCAAGTTATAAGTTCTTGCATTTGGAGTAACACAGATGGGGACCCGTCCCTATCAGCTAACTTAGGGCTAGATGGGGCAGGAGCACCATCTTCTGAAGGATGAACAATTAACTTAGAGGTGGCAGAAAAGCTCAGTTTAGGAAGTGAGCTTTTGGAGATCTAGACACCCCTATGAATGACATTCAAAGGGAAATCAACTAGTCTTCCAGGGGAGTCATAGCTAAGATGCATAACTGGTTTAACAACTCTGTCACAGTGCAGAAGACCGGCACCGAATGCCTAGGCCAACGGATCATTATCTCCGTGTCAGTTACATCAGCCACATAAATTGAGCAAAAACTCACCGAGAGGAATAAGTTCCATAGTAAAAAAACTTTTATTTAGTCCAGCTTTTCCATAAAAAAGAACAGTGGTGGTCAATATAAGTTCCTTGCCCTTTGCTCCCTCACACAGAGACAACTTCCTCAAAGACTGTCCTATGTCACCCGACACGTTGCGCACCTCATGCTTTCTCAAAGGTGAGTGGGATACTAGAGGACTGGTTCTGAAATATAAAAACAGCTTAAAGTGATACACATATAAAAATACAACCAGTATCTAAATAGTATAATTGTGTATAGTATAAAACACCTGGGACACCTCTTAAAAAATGAAAATTACGTACCTACCATAATTCCTGATCTTTCTGTGTATCTTCACCATTCATCACCTTTGGGTAATGTGGCGGAGGTCACGTCCTGAAGACTCTTTTGAGGGGTTGGGCAGAGTCGGCCTTACGTTCGGCACTGCCCTTGAGGTAGCACTGTATGGCGTGTGGGTTGGTTGGGTATCGTCGACCCCACCTTCGCACCAGTTCTGAGCCACCGTAGAGTAAGAAAAGGTTGGGAGGGAGGGACAGAGGTCAAAGGACAGATAAAGGAAAAGTTATACAAACTTAAAGGAGAAGTAAATGACTGAGAGGACAGAAAGAGGCTGGAAATCAAAGGGGATTGGGAAGGGGCCCCAATCTCTGGAAGTAGAAGAGGAGGGAGGGAGGGAGGAAGAATTCAAAAGTAAGGATGTGAGGAGGAGGAGTAAGAAATACCCTGAAGCTTTGGCCTGTCTCCAGATTGTATAGGAACTGCAAAGGAGTAGCCAGAAGGCTACACTGCCAGAATTCAAGGCACAGAATCACTGGCAATAAACTCCAGCATAAGCAGAAGCGGCTATTCTGGAAGAAAAGACAGGATACAGGGCTGTACCCCACCCCCACCCCGAAACCAAGTTTGATGGTAAGAAACTAATTTCTTAAATTAATTTGAGGGTTGAGTCCTTAAGGACAAGGACAAGGGAGAATAGCTGAAAGGGAGAGAGAGAGAGAAAACAGAAGAGAGGGCAACCACCAACCCCCACCCCTCAGGGGTGGAGCCGAGGCACTGAGGAAAGAGGTGCCCTCCATCCTGACTACTCTCTCTCCCCCCCAGGAATGTAAAACATCCCCCTATGTGCCCTAGGTCACCCTGCTCTTGACCAATGGAAAGGAATGGGGGGAAGAAGAGGGCACACAGAGGGAGAGGTACCCAGAGACTGAGGCCCCAGGGGGATGGAAGGTGGGATTGTGATGAATGAACATACACAGAAAGATCAGGAATTACAGAAGGTATGTAATTTTCATATCTTATCTGTGTCAAGCTTCACCATTCATCACCTTTGGGTAAGTGCCGAGCCCCCCTAAGGGGGCCCTGGACTCTAAAGGACTAAGTCCTTAGCTGTCTGTGGGTGGCACACTGAAAGAGAGAACCTAAGCGGGTCTGGAGGGCCGAGACTGGACCCCGGAGGGAGGTTGCTCTGACAGGCCTACCTCACCCCTACAGGAGAAAAGATGGGTTCTCTGTTGTCAGAACCAAATCACCCTTCGCTGGCCAGTGGGTGACAAACCGGGAGACGTAGCCATGCCTTCGGGGATTGGGTAGGATGGTTGGGCCTCCCTAGTCGCGTGGCACCTTCTTCGGTGCCATCGATTCTGCGTTCAGGTGTTTTCCCCCCTCACGTGGCTGCGGTGCAGGGGGCCACATCAATGCCACTATCTGCTGGTCTCCTTCCTTCTTTCTCCTCAAATCCTGTTTTTCAGAGCCCTGGGTTGGTTTTGGCGCCATTGGCATCAATGGGTACCTTTCTCAGTGCCGATGCGTCTGTCGGTGCCATCCTCAGCGCTGTTGGATTTGTCAGCGCTGTCCTCGGTGCTGTGTGGCTTTTCGGCATCGTCTTCGGTGCCATGCGTCTTTTTGGCACCAGGGGCCTTGTCGGTGCTGTGCTATGTCAAGTGGCGCCATGCGCTTCTTCGGCGCCGAGTCTTAGTATGATGTCTTCCAACCTTCAGGGCTTCTCGACACCGAACCCTTTTCCTTCCTCATTTCCTTCTGATTTTCACTCCTTTCCTGTCCATACAGTCCCCCGCTGGACTGTCAGGAGATGATATTGAGCCTGACCCAGATCTTCGACTGGGTAATGATGTTGAAGGAGCAGGGATTAATCCTGCCGCAGAGCCTGTGGTTGAAGACCTGTCCTTTAAGTCTCTGCTGAAAAATTTAAATTCCACTCTTTCTCTCCAGACTACAGATATCGATCCTGGGAAGCTTTTGAGACTCCAGTACCTACATGTACGTACTAACAAGCCAGCAGAAGGACATTAGGTCTATCAAGTCTGCTCGTATTGCAAGGTACACAGCCTGAGCTAATGTCCCTGCCCTCCCTCCCCACTCCTCCCATCCTCCCTATCCATGATTCTTATCTTCCCCCATGCCTATCCCAGCCTCTCTTAAAGCTGCTCACTGTCTTTAATGAGATGACCTCTTCCAGCAACGCATTCCAAGTGTCCACCACCCTTTCAGTGAAGAAGTGCTTCCTGACATCCCTCCTAAACCTCCCACCCTCCACCTTATGACTGTGCCCCCACGTGATCTGGTTGCCACTCAGCTTTAGAGACTTTCCTTATCAACATTATTTATCCCTTTCAAGTACTTGAATGTCCCAATCATGTCCCCTCTCTCGCTCTCCTGTCTTCCAGGGAGTACATGCTCAGTGCCCTCTACCTCTCCTCGTATGCCTTGCCCTGCTGACCGGCTATTATCTTTGTCCCGGAGATCCCTATGGATTTAACTCCCCCAGTACAACCATCATTTGAGACTCACTCACAGATGGTATGGAATAATCCCACTCTCATTCCTTCTGTGGCTAAGTCCATAGACAGGAAGTATGCTGCTCCCAAGGATTGACCCATTTTGGCCTCCCAGGCCTTTGCAGACCCTACTGTAGTCCTGGCAGAGAAAAAGGCCGTTCTTCCTTGGGTATCTATATCCCAGCCTATAAACAAAGAATCTCGTAAGATAGACACCTTAGGTAAGAGACTACCTCCACCCTGGGTATGTGTATTGCCAGCTACCAGGGCTACTTTTCTCAATATGAGTATGTTCTTTGGCATTCGCTCAAACAGATGGTAGAAGCTCTGCCCGAGTCGGACACTAGTTCAGAGCTACTTCAGACCATAACCTGGGGTATCGAGTCCAACAACCAGCAGGTTAAAGCAGCTATGGACACTTTCAATACTGCTTCCCAAGTGGCGGTGGGCATTTGTACCTGTCATCACTCCTGGCTACGCACTTAGGGCTTCACGAATGATGCCCAACAGCAGATCATGACATTACCGTTTGATGGTATGTATCTGTTCGGACCTCAAGAGGAGCAAGCTCTGGAGGCCACACAGAAGCCTAGGTCGGCCATTAAATCGTCTCGACCCACTCCCACCCCTTCTCGGGGGAGGGGGATGTTAACAAGTGTCAGTTTCACAACCGTCAGTCCTTTCAGGGTAAGAGCAAGGGAGGTTTCAACAAAAACCAAGCCCCTCAGCCTCAAAAGAAGATGCAACAGAAGGCACAAGGGCCCAAAGCGCCCAATGCCACCTTATGAGTTTCTGCCCGGGTCCCTCCTCAGCTTCCTGAGGGGGACTCCTCCTCTGCGGTGGGAGGACGTCTGACTCAGTTCTACTACCAGTGGAAGTCCATAGCATCAGACAAATGGGTCCTCCAGATAATCCGAGAAGGGTACTCATTCAGCCTTTCAGAAACCCCTCTGGATCGGCCTCCCAAACAGCCCAGGAAGTCGATGACAAAGTCAGACCTTCTTGTCTCCGAGATACAAGGCCTTCTGAACAGCAGGGCAGTAGAATTAGATCTGCTGGATCAACTAAACACAGGTTTCTACTCCCATTACTTCCTACTCCCGAAAAAGACCGGTGGCATGCGCCCCATTCTTGACCTCAGAAAGTTAAACAAGTTTCTTTTCAAGGAAAAGTTGAAGATATCGCTCAGGACTCTGTTACCCTTGCTTCATTAACACAATTGGCTAGCTTCCCTGAACATGCAGGACGCTTACCAACATATTCCTATTCACCCAAAGCATCACAAATACCTACGGTTTGTAGCTCTGGGCCAGCATTATCAGTTCAGAGTCCTGCCATTTGGGCTATCCTCAGAGCCACAAGTTTTTACAAAGTGTTGTGCAATTCTCACAGCGCATTTCAGAATGATCAGAATTCAAGTGTTCCCATATCTGGATGACTGGCTTCTAGCAAATCCTTCCGGGCAGGGAACTCTCGATGCCATAGCCATGGCCTCAGACTTTCTCACATCTATGGGAGTCCTTGCTAAATCTCAAGAAATCGCAGTTGCAGCCCTCCCAGAAACTCCTTTTTATAGGAACTCTTCTGGACACCTCCTGTGTGAAAGCTTTTCTACCAGAGGACAGAAGGAGCGATATCCTACAGATGGCCCGATACATCAGAGAGAACAGCTCGGTTCGAGCTATCTCGATGCAACGGATGCCGGGTCTCATGGCATCCTCGGTGTTCACTGTACCCCTAGCATGCTTTCACATGAGAACCTCTCAATGAATACTCAGTGGTCCCCAACCACTCACCCTCAGTCCTTTCTCATCAAGGTGACAGAACCTCTGAAGAGGTCACTCACCTGATGGTCGCAAGAGGACAGTCTTCTGGAAGGGTATCCCTTTGCTCTTCTAGATCACCAGATTTCCATTACCACAGATGCATCCCTGATGGGATGGGGAGCTCACTATCAGAATCTCCATACCCAAGGTACGTGGACTCAGGACAAGTCCCAGCATCACATAAATGTCCTAGAAATGAGAGCCGTCGTTTATGCAGTCTGAGCTTTGAAGGACATTCTCTGTCACAAGAACATACTCCTTCAAACGGACAACGAAGCAGTGATGTATTACATTAACAAACAGGGCGGTGCACACTCTTACCCTTTATGCAGGGAAGCGATGAGAGTATGGGAATGGTGCCTACAGCACAAGGCTCTAATTTAGGCGGTCTACCTGCCGAACGAACTGGCAGACCGTCTAAGCAGAACAGAGACAGATCCTCACAAGTGGTCTCTTGGCTCAACCGTAGTTCAGTCACTATTCGAAGAGTGGGGAACTCCAGACCTGGACCTTTTTGCATCCCCACTCAACACAAAACTGCCTCTCTTCTGCTCCAGAAATCCAGGGCCTAGCATTTTCTGTCAGGATGTGTTCAGACTGCAGTGGACAAAACGTTTTCTATACGCCTTTCCTCTTCTTCCACTAATTCAGAGGGTACTTCTCAAATTCGACTCCCAGGGGGACAAAATGATCCTCATTGCTCCCTTCTGGCCTCAACAGATATGGTTTCCATTACTCAGCAGTATGTCGGAAACCTCTCTGAAAGCGCTTCTCCTTCAGACGAACCTTCTGACCGAGGGGCCTGTGGTGCATCCCAATCTGAGGTCACTTCACCTTCATGCTTGGCTCCTGAAGAGATAGAAGTGAGCAGGTTCAATGTCTCTCGGAGAGTTTCAGATATTGTTTTGGCTGCGTGCAAGCCAGCCACTAGAAAAACTTACACAGCCAAATGGAAGCGTTTTTCTCTCTGGTGTGCAAAATCCTCTTTGAATCCTTTTTCCTGCCCACCAGATAAAGTTCTAGAGTACCTATTAGACCTCTCAAATTCAGGTCTACAATACTCTACAGTCAAAGTTCACCTTTGTGCCATTTCAGCTTATCATGAGCCAGTGCTTTCTTTTTCACTGGCCCAGTTACCAGTAGTTAAGAGGTTTCTTAAGGGTATTCTGCATACCAGACCTCCTATCAGACGTCCAGTTGCAGCCTGGGACATTAATCTTGTGCTAGACATGCTCACTCGAAAATCTTTCGAGCCTCTAGCTTCCTGTGAGCTGAAATTTCTCACATGGAAAATGGCCTTCCTGGTGGCCATTACCTCAGCCTGCTGGGTCTCTGAAATACATGCCTTGGTCACAGACCCTCCATATACTGTGCTTCATAAAGACAGAGTAGTCCTTAGGACCCATCCTAAGTTTCTTCCTAAGGTTGTTTCAGAATTCCGTCTAAACCAACCTTTGGTTCTACCTACATACTTTGCGAACTTCTAAAATGAAGGAGAGCGTACCCTTCATTCTTTAGATGTCAGAAGAGCTCTGCATTTCTATTTGGATAGAACAAAAGAAATTTGCAAAGCTCAACAACTGTTTGTTTCCTTCAGCGAGACCCGGCTAGGTCAGCCTGTCGCTATCAGATGCATTTCGGCATGGCTGGTTGCATGCCTTTGCCACTGTTATTCCATGGCGTAGGTTAAGCCGGAGGGCAGAGTGTACGCTCACTCTACTAGAGCAGTTGCGGTATCCCTGGCGGAAATCCGCAATGTGTCCATTGCAGATATTTGCAATGCAGCTACCTGGAGCTCAGTGTGTACTTTTGTCAAGCACTATGCCCTGGATGTCCATGCCAGATGACATCTTTCGTTTGGCAGGACTATCCTTAACGGACTTCTGTCCTAAATTTGTGAGCTCTTGGTTTCTCTTGCCACCCTCTTGGGGGATTATTAGCTCGGTACTCTCCCATCAGTGTGAATGAGTGGTGGAGGCTTTATGTCCAGGAAGATATAGAAATTACGTACCTACCATAATTCTTGATCTTCTTTGACGAAGTCTCCACCACTCATTCACATGCCCACCCACCATCTCCCGAGCTCACCTCTGATCTTCCTGGACATAAGTCTCCACCACTCATTCACACTAGTGGGATTGGCGCCGGAGGCACTAAGACCCATCGGGAGCAAACTTTTTGCTGGAGGGTGGCCGCGAGAGAGCTGGCGCCCGCGGAACCTGTGCCGTGAGCAGCGGCTCGGCGGTAATGACCATCTCGGCGGCGACCCTCAACCGCCTCAGTTCCTTTTTCCGCCGTCGAGTGCGCTTCAGTGGCGAGCGTCGCTCGCCTGTCGGAGTCAAACTTCAAACTAGCATAGTTTTCAGTTTGTTTTGTAACGATTATCACGATAGTAGTATCGCATATTTTATTCTATTTTTCGTAAAATTTTTCTAATATTGAAATTTAACTTACTTGAAGAAGTCTCGGCCTACTGGGCGGAGTCGACCATGAGCAGGTCAGGTGGCGGTAGGAGACTTCGTGTGAAAGCTGTTCAGTCAGCGGGCTGGGTCGGTCAGCCTCCTTCTCCTCAGCGGGGTTCCGACTACGGTCAGTCCGATGCCGAGGGATGGGCGGTCCCCGCCCGGCATAAAAATAAGCGGTCGCATTCTCGGCGCCGTTAAACTCGAAACTCTTCTTGGCCCACAGGTCAAAGAAGGCATCACTCGAGTAGCCCTCTGGTATGTCTGCTGGCGTCGACGGTGGGTTATGGGTGCTAGTTGCGGTCTCCTTCTTGAGTCGCCAACTTCCGATAATCGTCGTCGACGCCGAGCCCTCGCCTATAGGTAGGGCTCCAGATGAGCAGTTTCATCAGTGGGCGCTCTTATGGGCGATGGGCTGGGAGGTTGGTTCTTCTGCCTGGCTCGGTTACCCGGAGCCCTCGGGCTCCTCCGGCGATCAGGTAGGGCGGTTGGACCTTCCTAGTCGCGCGCCTTCTTCGGTGCTAGCGACTCCGTGCTTAGGTGTTTCCCACATGGCTGCGGCGCGGGGGCCTCACCGATCACCTTATCTCCTGTTTTTTCCTTCTCTTGCTTTCCAGGTTCCTGGGGCTTTCCAGCGCCTTCTGCAGGGTCTGTGGCGTGTCGGCGCCGTTTTGAACGCCGAGCTTGCGGCGCCGTTAGCGATGCATGCGTGCTCTCGGCGCCGTTAGCGGCGCCGCGTGGTTCCTTAGCGCCGCCCGTAGCTGCCGTTGGATCTGGCGGCGCCGTTAGCGGCGTCGTCTGCGGCGCCGTTCGGTGGCGTCGTCCGCAATCGTTCGCTGCGCCCGGCCGCGGCGCGTCGGCAGCGCCATGCAGCAGCGCCGTCAGCAGCGGCGCCAGCGAAGGCGTTTGATTACAGGCAGCGTGCCTCTTGGCGCCCGTGCGCCTCCTGATCACCTTCAACCCGTTTTCCCGTCTCGGCGCGGCAGCCGCCAGGGACTCTCCGTGTTTTTCTGCCATTTCCTCCTCTCCTAATTTCTCACTCCTTTCCTGTCCAAACAGTCCTTTCTGGACCATCAGGAGATGATGTTGAGCCTGACCCAGACCTCGGTTGGGTGATGAAGTGGAGGAAACAGGATCTTTCTTTGCTACAGAGCCTGTGGTCGAGACCTGTCCTTTAAGTCTCTGTTGAAGAACCTGGGATCCACTCTTTCTCTCCAGACTACAGACATCGATCCTGGGAAGATATTAAGACTCCAGTATCTTCATGCTTCGGAGATCCCTACGGATTTGACTCCTCCGATTCAGCCTTCCTTCAAGACGCTGTCTCAAATGGTATGGAATAACCCTGCTCTTATTCCCTCAGTGGCTAAATCCATTGATAAGAAGTATTCAGCTCCCAAGGATCGTCCCATTTTGGCTATTTGGCATATTGTAGTCCTGGCAGAGAATGACAAGGTCGTTCTTCCTCAAACTACTACGGCTCGACCTATTAACAAAGAGTCTCGTAAGATTGATACATTAGGTAAGAGAGTCTTTGCTGTCTCCACTCTAAGTATCGTGTTGCCAGTTATCAGGGCTATTTTTCTCAGTATGAGTATATCCTGTGGCACTCTATGAAAAGAATGGTTGAAGCTCTTCCAGATTCGGATTCCAAGTCAGAGCTTCTTCTGACAGTTATTAGAGGTATTGAGTCAATAACCAACAGGTCAAAGCCGCCATGGGCGCTTTAAGACACTGCTTCTCGCTCAGCAGCGAGGATTTGTACTCGGCGCCATTTCCTGAGCTACGTGCTTCTGGCTTCACTGAATGATGCTCCAGGAGCAGGTGATGGCGCTGCCTTTGATAGCTCCTTTCTTTTTGGCCCTCAGGTGGAGCAAGCCTTAGAGGCCACTCAGAAGACTAGATCGGCCATTAGTTAGCGGGCCTCCGCCTGCCCCTCTAGGGGGCATGTGAACAGACGTCAGTTTCATAGTCGTCAGTCCTTTCAAGGCAGAGGCAGGGAAGCTTCCATAAAGCCAACCTGCCCAACCTCAAGAGAGCGCGGCAGCGCAGGGACCTAAAGCTCCCAGCGCTACCTTATAGTCGTTGGCCCAAGTTCCATCCACTCTGCCCGAGGTGGAACTTTCTCCTCGGTGGGAGGTCGTCTGATGTACTTCTACAACCAGTGGAGTCCACAACCTCAGAAAAATGGTCCTTGGATAATTCGCGAGGTTATTCTCTCAATTTCTTGAAACCCCGGATTGTCCTCCATCATGAAACCCAGGTTGTCGGCCTCTCAATCGGACCTCCTCACGCTCGAGATCAGGGCCTTCTGAACAACAGGGCAATAGAACTGGTGCCCCGCATCTACGAAACACAGGGTTCACTCCCATTACTTTCTGGTTCCAAAGAAATCTGGGGGATGCGCCCATTCTAGACCTCAGAAAGTTAAACAAATTCCTCCCCAGGAGAATTCAAGATGATTTCCCTAGGTACCCTGTTACCCTTGCTGCATCAACCGACTGGCTGGCCTCTCTGGATATGCAGGATGCTTACCAGCATATCCCGTCCACCGACCCACATAAATTCCTCCAGGTTTGTAGCTTTGGGTCAGCATTATCAGTTGAGTCCTGCCCGCTGGGCTATCCTCGGCGCCCTTGAGTTTTTCAAAGTGTTGTGCAGTTCTACATGGCGCATCTCAAGAAAAGTCGGACTCCAGTGTTTCCCTACCTGGGCTGATTGCTAGCAAGCCCTTCCGGCCAAGGGACTTTGGAAGCCGTTACTGGCGACTTCTCGTCTTCTCACGTCCATGGGGTTCTGCTGGTTGAAAAATCTCAGCTGCAACCCTCCAGGGCTCCTTTTCATGAGGGCGGCTTCTAGACACCTCTTCAGCGAAGCTTTCCTTCCGAGGACAGAAGACTACGACATCGCCATGGCCCGTTACATCAGGGAGAACCAATCGGTTACAGCTCTCTCAATGCAGCATGTTTGGTCTCATATGGCGTCCTCGGTCTTCACTGTCCCTCTGGCCCGACTGCATGCAAGAACCACCCAATGGATGCTCTCACTCAGTGGTCCCCGACCTCTCACCCCAGTCTTATCCCATCAAGGTGGGAGGCCCTTGAAGGTCTCTCACCTGGTGGTCTCAAAAAACAATCTCCTGGAAGGATTCCCTTTGCTCCCGGATCATCAGATCTCCATCACCACAGATGCACCGCTAATGGGATGGGGAGCTCACTGTCTCTCCCTCCACACTCAAGGTGTATGGACTCAGTTTCGAAACTCATCTCCACATAAATGTCCTGGAGATGAGGCGGTCCTCTATGCAATCCGAGCTCTGAAGGATGTCCTTTGTCACAGAACATTTCTCCTTCAAGCGGACAACAAAGCAGTGATGTATTACATCAACAAGCAGGTAGTGCTCATTCTTATCCCTTTGCAGGGAAGCAATGAGGGTGTGGGAGTGGTGCTTGGGCACAAGTCTCTGATTCAGCGGTTTATCTGCCAGGTATACAAAGCGACCTAGCAGATCACCTCAAGCAGAAACAGGGCAGACCCTCACAGTGGTCTCTCGATCCAGCCGTGCTTTCGGTCCCTGTTCAAGAGTGGGGACTCCAGACCTGGACCTTTTGCATCCCACTCAACACAAAACTGCCCTCTCTCTGCTCCAGAAATCCAGGGCCTGGCATTTTCTGTCAGGATGCGTTCAGGCTGCGGTGGACAAAGCGCTTTCTTCGCCTTTCCACCTTCCTCTAATCCAGAGGTACTCCTCAAGTTGAGTCTCAGGGGACCAAGATGATTCTCATTGCTCCTTCCTGGCCTAGCAAGCTATGGTTTCCTCTACTCAACAGTATGTTGGCAGCCTCTCGAGACCACTTCCTTTGCAAATCAGTCTTTTGACTCAGGGTTCGTTGGTCCATCCCAACCTGAAATCACTTCACCTTCATGCTTGGCTCCTGAAGAGATAGAGTGAATCGGTTCAACGTCTCGTAGAGTCTCAGACATCCTTCTGGCTGCTCGGAGCCAGCCACCCAGCATCGCGCTTCCAAATGGAAGCGTTTTCTCTCTGGTAGTACAAAATCCTCTTGGAATCCCTTTCCTGTCCTCCTGGCAAGGTTCTGGGTATCTTTGGACCTATCAAACTTAGGTCTTCAGTACTCCACAGTTAAAAGTTCACCTTAGTGCCATCTCAATGCGTTCCATGAGCAGTTTCTTCCTTAACTCTGGCTCCAGTTACCTATAGTGAAGAGATTTCTTAAGAGGATTCTCCATACCAGACCCCTGTTAGCGTCCAGTTGCAGCCTGGGACATTAACCTGGTGCTGGACATGCTCACTCGGAAGCCTTCGAACCCTTAGCTACCTGTGAGCTAAAATTTCTTACCTGGAAGACTGCCTTCCTGGTGGCCATTACCTCACCCACTTGGGGTCTCTGAGATACATGCCCTGGTTACGGACCCTCCATATACTGTATTCCATAAGGACAAGGTAGTTCTCCGTACTCATCCTAAATTTCTTCCCAAGGTTGTGTCAGAATTCCATCTGAACCAACCTCTGGTACTCCAGCTTACTCAGCTAATTTCCAAAATGAGAGGAGCGAGCTCTTCATTCCTTGGATGTTAAGAGACCTTGCGGTTCTATTTAGATAGAACCAAGGATGTTCATAAGACTCAGCAACTGTTCGTTTCTTTCAGCGACACCCGGCTGGGTCAACCTGTCGCTATTAGATGTATCTCTTCATGGTTAGTGGCATGCCTTCGTCATTGCTATTCCATGGCTCAAGTTAAATTAGAAGGTAGAGTGTCGCTCACTCTACTAGGCAGTCATGTGACATCCCTAGCGGAAATTCGCAATGTTCCAATTGCAGATATATACCACGCCGCTACCTGGAGCTCAGTGCATACTGGTTAAGCACTATGCACTGGATGTTCATGCCAGGCGACATTCCGCATTGGCAGAACTATCCTTAATGGGCTTCTATCTTAGAGCGTGGCTCTGGCTCTCCTACCGCCCTTTAGGGATTATCAGCTTGGTACTCTCCCACTGTGTGAATGAGTGGTGGAGACTTATGTCCAGGAAGATAGGAAAATTACGTACCTACCGTAATTCTTGATCTTCTTGGGCAGTCTCCACCACTCATTCTATACCCTCCCTCCATCCCCGAGGCTCACGCTGTATTGGTCTTCCTCCTCAAATCTTTAGGCCGTGAGGACTTCTTTGACCCTTCTTACACGGGTCATACGGACTATCTTATGTCCGTTTTTAATATTAGGTTTACCCTTTCGTTAGATTCGCTGCACCTCCTTGGTAAAAAGGTACTGGAGACGGTTGGAGGGTCGTCGCCCGAGATAGTCATTACCCGCTTGAGCCGCTGCTCGCGCTCGTGTCTCTGGCGCCGTCTCGCGCCGACCCTCAGCAAAAGTTTGCTCCCGATGGGTCTTAGTGCCTCCGGCGCCAATCCCACTAGTGTGAATGAGTGGTGGAGACTCGTCCAAGAAGATCAAGAATTACGGTAGGTACGTAATTTTCCTTTGTTGGTCTTCACCCCCTCAGTGTTTAGGCTGTGAAGACTTCTTTGTTGACCCTTCTTATACGGGTAGTTTGGACTATCTTATGTCTGTTTTTTTTAGGCTATCCTTCTAGGTTAGTTACGCTACACCTCCTCGGGGAGGTACTGAAGCGGTTGGAGGGTTGCCTTGAGATAGTCTTTTGCCGCTGGCTCGAGACTCACGGCTCCATCTCTGGCGCTAGCCCTCTTGTGAAACGTTTGCTCCTGGTGGGTCCTAGCGCCCATAGATCCCATCAGTGTCAGTGACTGGTGGAGACTTCGTCCAAGATGATAAAGAATTATGGTAGGTATGTAATTTCCATTTCTGGACTTCCGCACCCCCCCCACAGGGAAAGCATCTCCTTGATCAATCTACTTTAAAAGTCTCTCTCCTGATCAGAGTGGATACATTGGGGTGCACCATAATGGACAAAGAACTTCTCCACCAGCAGCTCGGCCACAGTAGAGGCCTTCTGATCTTTTGTTGGAAAAGGTTGAGCATAGCGAATAAAATGATCGGTTACCACCAGTACATTGCCAATGTTCTTTTGATCAGGCTCCAGACACATAAAGTCTATGCAAACCAGTTCCATGGTGGCACTGGTGGCGATGTTGACTAAAGGGACAGCTTTCTGAGGCAAAGTTTTTCTTTGAAGGCAGCAACTACAGGTTTTGACATGGTTCTCAACATCGGCCCCCATTTTCAGCCAGTAGAATCGAGACCGCACCAAGTCCAGGGTCCCGTCAATATCAAGGTGTCCCATGTGATTGTGGAGGGACCTCAGCAACAGCTGCTTGAAGGCTGTGGGTAGCACTAACTGCTACTTGTCCACCTGACCTTGGTGACCTACTGTCTCTCGATATAGCAACTGATCTTGTTACTTTAGTCTGGGGCCTTCTTTGAATAATAAAGCAGTTCGCATGTCAGCAGAGCATAGCTGAGACGCATCTTTCCTCACACGTAGGGCATCAAGTGCGGTTTGGATCATTGGGTCTTGGGACTGAGCCCACTGGATGCTATCACTATCAAACAGAGGCTGAGCACTGATGTCCAATGCTGAAAAATGACAAAAGGCTGCAGGTATGCAAGTATCAGGAGGCCCCAAACAGTCCACTAGACAGTCCACAGTATCTGCAGATGGCCGCTCATCCTTTTCAAAATTTTGACACAGTGCTTTAATAGAGTGTTTGACAGTCTCACCCAGTTGTCGTGAGGGCTTGACCACCTTGAAAGGGCGACAGCATCAGTATGGCTCAATCCTGGCTGGTATTCATCGCATAATTGTAGGTAGACAGTGCACAAAGCCAGTGGTGCCCAGTGGTGTCCAGCTTTGCTGAAGTCTGTACGTAAGTTAAGGGGTTGTTATCAGTCTTTACCAATATTTTGGCCCCATACAGGTATTTGTGAAACTGGTCAACTATGGCCCATTTGAGGGCGAGAAATTCTACTTTGTGAACAGGATAGTTCTGCTCAGGTCGTATTAAACTTCTACTGGTGAAAGCCACAGGTCTCAGGCCATCATCATAGTTCTGGTGCAACACAACCCCTAGCCCTTTCAGGCTGGTGTCAGTGTGTAGGACATATGGCTTGGTGGGGTTGGCATGAGTGAGCTGATGTATGATCTCAAGGAAGGCTGCCTCGCACTCGGCGGTCCACCGGTCCCCAAATGGTTCACCTGTTCAGAAATACACCTTCTCTCCATCCTTGCTGGACCCTTTCTTGTACCTGCGGTTAGTAAGATTTAGGAGCGGCCGGATTACTTTGTAGTAGTCCTTAATGAATGGGCGATAGTAGCTGCAGAACCCCCAAAAATATTGCAGTTCTTTCAAGTTGTTGGGTTGCGGCCAAGTGGTCAATGCCTCTACTTTACTGGGGTTGGTGTGTATCCCCTCAGCTGACACTTTATGTCCCACATACTTTACAGATACTTGGAAAAACTGACACTTGTCTGTGGATAGTTTCAGGCTGAATTCTTCCAGACGATCAAGAACTTTGAATAATCTGGTTTCATGTTCTTCTAATGTGCGTCCGAACACGATGACATCATGCAGCTATACTAGACATTCCAACAAGTTCATGTCCCCTACTGCACATTCCATCAGCCTCTGGAAAGTGGCGGGTGCACCTGAAATCCCCTGCGGCATCCTCAGGAATTCATAGAACTCCAAGGGACAGATGAAGGCAGTTTTCTCACGGTCTTCTGGGACCATCGGGATCTGATAATACCCGCTTTGTAAATCAAGTGCTGAGAACCACTGATTTCCATTCAGGCAGTCCAGGGCATCCTGTATGCGAGGCATGGTATATTGATCTAGTACAGTCTGACGGTTCAAAGTCTGGTAATCTACACACATCCTCACAGACCTATTTTTCTTTCACACTGCTACGATAGGAGAAGTGTAGGGGCTTTTTGACTCTTGAATAATGCCAGCAGCTAGCATCTCCTGTAGGGGCCTTCGAACATCATTGATATCAGCTGGGGCAAGGCGACGAGAGCGCTCCCGAAAGGGCCTGTCGCCGTGGAGTCTAATAGTATGTTCAGCGCCTTGGAAGCACCCCACATCCCATTCCTTTAGGGAAAACACTTGATTCCTCTTGGAAAGTTTCCGGCTGACTCGAGCCTTCCATTCAACAGGCAGTGGGCACTCCCCAAAATCAAATAGGTCTGGGTCACCTCCTTCTTGTCACTGGAACATTTGTTGCTAGGCAGTACTGCAGTGTCCGCACAGTGCACTGTAGCGAACGTGCATCCCCGGTTCACTCGGATTTGTCGATCAGACACATTTTGTGTTTGAACCATCACTCATCGTGCATAGGCATGGGCACAGGCACGAGCAGGTAAGATACTGGGTTTGACAATTAATCCTTCTGGCAACTTCCCTTTGCCTGATGCATCCAGCATCAGTATTTTGTTCTTTACATCTCTTCTAAGACGGACTTTTCCATGAACGGTATACTGAGCATTGGGTGGTAAAACCAAAGAATCAGGATCTTTCTTCCACACTATCCCCACCGGGTCATCCTTGTCCACCTCTATGGTCTGGTTTTGCAGGTCATAAACTCTCTTTATCAAGGCTGGAATTCACAGAGCTCACCCAGTCTGTCACCCTTGTTTCTATTGACACAACTGAGCCAGCCTCCCAAACGTGTGGGCATTGGTCCCAATGAGTAGGGGAACACCATCATACAATCCCGTAGGGGAGCATACTAAAGCTAGTGTCTCTACTTGTTCATCCACCCCACCCTGGCTGCTGCAATGTGGGGAAAAAACAGCCAGATCCGAATGTATCCCAAGTATGGATAGGACTTCTCGCTTAATCCCCACACATGCAGACCTTCCAGGGGTTGTAGGGGCACCTCAGGCAGGTGTTTTCTATACCAGTTTTGAAATACTATGGTCACTTGTGATCTGCTGTCAAGTACCCCTCCTCCCCCCAGAAACACCATTCACCGTCACGGTGGTCTCCATTGACGGGCCTACCACCTCAGATCAATCAGGTGAAGGGGATTTGGTCATTTGTTTTATGGCAGTCTTGGAGGAATAAGTCTTTTTCACAGGCCCGGTCTGAGGCCTTATAGTGCTCCGCCGAACCAAAGCCAGCAACCTTGTGGTAACCTTTCTCAGATTCTGAGGCAAATTGCAATTGGGCCTGGTATGCCTGTCTTCAGCACAGCGGTATGGGTTCTTTAGAGTCTCCAGGGCGAAAAGGGCCACTTCCCTGTTTAGGTTGGTTAGGTAAGTCCCGTGGTCCCTCTCTGATCCGGGGCTCACTTTCTCGGCCTTCTGGGCCCATCCTGGTGTCAACTGCTTGAATGACTCTAATAAGGTCTCCTACCAGGGCTCTCAACTCTTGTACTTCTTCCATCATGTTACTCTCCACCCGGGTTTCAGAGGAAATGACATGCACCCCACCCCTTCAGGCTGAACCTCACTCTTAGGCTCGGGGGGCGATTGACAAAACTTTTAATTTTTTCACCACCTCGGTGGCTTGTTGAGTTGCTCTCACCTCCTTCAGCTCTTTAATTAACTCCCTCATCTATTGGAGTTTGGACTCATGTCATTCATCACTTCGATCAGGGGTCTGACTATTACGAGCAACCCCGACGTAGGGCTCCCATCCTTCTTCATCATTCTCAGCCTCCTGAATCTCTCTCATAAGGAAGCAATATTGTGGTGGATTTGTCTTCCAATCTTGCAGTTTAAATTTCAGCATCAACACACTGGAGTACCTGGCGGATTTCAAAATGTGGTCTAGTCTGACTCGATTCAGTTCACTGGCAGGCACTCCTCCTTTCCTATGGGCTGTTCTGCAAGGCCTGTTCAATTCTGGTAACAAACATGGACAGTTTTTCATTCTTCCATTGTTTGCAGGATTTGAATTTCTACATCAGGTCTTCCCCTGACTCAGTGCTACCAAAGACTCCCTCCAGGGCAGAGAGGTATTAGGCAGCAGTGGCCTCTGGGCTGGTGGAGTGAAGAAAACGGATGGCCTCCAGTGCAGGGCCCCTCAAGCTCTCCATGAGTCGCTTTTTTTTCTCTCCCTCAGAGCACTGCCATTCTTGGACCAGGGAGGTAGAATAATCCATCCATGTCTCCAGGTCGTCCTCCCCCACGGGCACCGGGACCATGCCCGAGAAGAGTCTCAGTCTACTCTAAGAGTTCAGGGGTACAGATGGTATCACAATAGGGGAGGTTACCACAGGAAAAGCTCTAGGGGTGGCAGGAGACACTAAAGGGGACTGCAGGGGAGTTGTGTCTTCAGAAAGATCTGACATTTTCACTAACTCCTTGGCGGATTGACCCTTAGTGGCTAACAGCCTAAGCAATTTGTCTTTAAACCCCTTTATATTTGGGGATCCCCCAGGAGCAGCTGGGTCACTATGCAAATGAATGACCCGCCACCCTTTCTGGGACCCTTCCGACAAGATAACAGGAGGTACTCTCTCAGGGTTTATGGGGAGGCTATAGGAAAGAAGGGCCACCATGGTTTGGTCAAACATATGAGTCCCTCCCTTTCACCTCAACCTTCCCCAAACACTTAACTTGTCCAGCAACTTCTATGATAGTTGCATTAGTGGTCCCTAACGGGATGTCCATTAACAAAATGGCATATTGGGAGTCTACCCCCTCACCCTCGCTCCACCCTATCATACAGTGCACCACCAACGTATGGGGGTGATCTTAAACTTAGGCGTAGTAAGCACCTCAATTCTGTTGCAAATTCAAAGCGTGGAGTTATAGTACCCACTTCTGACCAATAGAAGGCGCAAATCCCAGTGGTGCCTCCAAGATGTAACCCCTAGGTTGTGCTACCCCAAGGGATACTACCCCTGCCTGCGTGACTAAGTGCAGGTTGAGGGGCCTGAGTTCCAGGAATGTGTGCCTCCACATGGAGGACAGGGTCAATGGTAGCGTAGCTGCTGTGGGTACAGCCTTCCGGGACACTGTTACCCCCCCTTTTCCTTCTAGTGGCCTAGTCTGGTCAGTGAATACACAATGGCAGTTTGCACCAGGATACAATGTCAACCCCACACTTGTTGCACATACCACCAGGGCTGGATCATCGTGCTCAGCCCTGCAGACCCCCTGCAAAATAAGTCCTGCAATGGAGAAAAGCAATAGCAATACAGTGTCCCCACCACAATGGTAGACAATAGCCAGGTTAAATGCAAAAAGATTTAGATCTGATTTATTGGGGGATGTGAACAAGGAGGGGGTGTAATCTGGTGCTTGATTCTAGTTTGGATTCAATCAAGTTAAGCATACATGTCTCTGAGTCCCTCTATCACAGTTACACACTCTGGGTACCCAGCTGAAGTTACAGGCTAGCCTGAAGCATTGCCTGGGGTAGGCTGGCGTTGCAGCTGTTGTTGGGGCCCTTAGGAAAAAAAACACAACATGCACTTGATCCCACAATTTGTATTACAGAGCCGTAGGGCTTAGTTTGTGAAACTCAATCAAAACAATTAAATCAGATGACACATTTTGATTTGAGTTTTGTTGCAGGGAGCTACCCTGTGTTCTACTCACGATACCCTGACTACGTTGCAGGATGGATGAAATGGAGACCTCAGGATGAAGTGCTGGTTTGCCAGGAGAAGCAGGGCCCACACGATTCACTGTGGTGTCGTTCCTGTTCGATGGTGTTGAGCAGGGAGCCGAATCCCCGAGCGGGTCTCTCACCAATAGAAATTCTGCAGCGTGAGCGGCAGTCGGGGCCGAGGTGTTGAGGCCCAGACTAGGTGGATGAAACAGATTTAGTCCAGTTAGAGTTACTGGATACAGCTTCTAGCAAGTGTGACACATTCAAATAGTGGGGAACCAAATCGCGACCCACTGTCCGCATTCAGCACACTTATAGTAAAAGCAAAGGAATACCACAGTTCGGATGAAAGTCTGGTTGCAATACACAGGGTTTCTGCACAAACTGTACGCTCTGCGGTCATGCTGGAAGTCCTGATAGGCCGATCGCTCCAAAGCAAACCTTCAGTCTCTCTTCAGGTGAAATTTGGCACAATTCAGGCTGAAGGTCACAGGTTTTGGATAAAGTCCAATTCAGATTTTCAGTTCCCTTCACTTGGGAAGATGGTAGCAGGCAGACCAGACACAGCCTTCCCACCAATTTCCCCTTGCGCACTACGCAGGAGCAGCTTCTCGAAAACTTAAGCTTGTCTCACTCTTAACTCCTACTCCAGACTGACCCACTGCTGCAGGCAGCACGGGACTTTCCCAGCGATCCAAAGGTTCGGTTGATCCATCTGTCTGTCACAGCTAGGGCTCCCCTCCAGGTCCATTTAGGCACCAAAGGGTAAAAACTACAATTCCTACAGAATTTTACTCCCACAAGACCCCTGGGGGCAGGCTACATTTTAGAGCCCCCAAAGGTACTGATTGGTGCATACCAGTAGTCCAGAACCAAGATGGGGGTGATCAACAGAAAAATCAATGCTGCAAAAAAGGCAGGTTAGACAAACTACGATATCATTAATAATAAAGCAGACAATCAGTAAACAGTCACAGCTCTCAATAGGGCTCCCTCTGCTCAATTAGCGATGGCAGAATGGAGCAATTATACGGCAGCCCAGGCTGAACTCGAGCCTAGAAACACTCTGCCCCTACCCAGATTAATTATACACTACGAGATAGGCAGCTCTTAAAAGAGACAGGCACGGAAGCTAATGGAGCACTCACATGCAAACGTTTAGAAAAGGATTCAGACACAGGACATCAGCCTGGCAGAGAGCATTAGGCAAGCCCAGGAAGATATTTTAGGAATCCCCATCTGTAGGGGGGTTACACTCGATATTATCTGAGGGACACAACTTTGTAAGTTTAATGGCTTTTAAGTTGCTAATGTTTTGTTGCTTGTCTGAATCTGTGCCAGGTCCTCTGCCTTTGATAGCTTACAAGGCATCCAGCGATCGCTGCTCCTGTTGCTGCATCTTTTCTCTCCTCTGCTGCTGCTGTCACTGCATCTCTTCTCTCCTCTGTGCTATTAAATGTTGAATTTCTTGTTCTCTCTGCTTCTCCATCTCTTTTTGTTGTATAACCCACCATTTGAAAAAGGCAGTCAGGCTTTCATGTTCTTGTCACTGCCTGTTCTTTTTCTATAATTGGTGCTAGCTGTACAGTCTCAGCTTGGACTTGTCTCTGCTAGTTTGACTGCCATTCTCCTGGTAACCACTCCTAGACTTGCTGCTGCAGAATCCATACCTTTCTCTGTGCTTCCCTGGTACTAGGTCCAGTACCCACGTACATAACTCCTAGCTTAGAGTATGGATGGCGTAAATCCCTCTTAGGCTGACACCATCTGTCGTCGAGGCACAGGTCAGGAAACAGGAAAAACCAGGAGCAGTTGTAGGATTCGCAAAAAGTGTTTATTAATACTAGCAGTAACATAAAAAAAAATAAAATTGTTCATAATAACTATTTACAAAGGCAGAATAAACAGAAAAGATCCATCTGAGTTTTCCTTCAATATCTGTCTCCCAAAACATTGCAGCTCTCTCTCTTATAAGTGTTTGCAACCCCCCCTTCTTAACAAGCATCCTGTTTTTCTCTATAATGTTCTTGTCAGTTTCATGCAGGTGCAGCAAGAACACAATGTCCCAAAACTGAGGCCCTTTTTTCACAGCTTCTGAAAAAGGACTTAAAAACTGCTCTCGGGTTAACCTCTTGAGTTCCCAATAGCTTTTTGCATTCATCTCAAACTATAATTATATACATTTCAACAGTAACACTATATGATTTCTAAACAAAGGGATCCCAATATCAGTTACATTTCCACATAATGATTTGCATATATTTTTATACCAGCAGATATGCAAGAGAGAAAAAAAACAAACAGCAAGTGAAGGTAGAGAGATAGCGAGAGGCAAAGAACTGCGAGACTGTCAGGGTGATCAAGTCCTAGGTCTCAGGAGAAAATCTGGCCGCACAACCAGACAGACAAGAGACAGGAAAGGAAAGAACAGAACAGATCCCTGCATTCAAACTCTCCATAACAACTGGGACAGGGTCCAGTTCAACCCTGTCACACTAACTTCTGCTCCAAGGTTGTTTGCCAAGTGCTTAGCAGTAGTGGTGGCACACCTATGGAGGCAAGGAGTTACAGTCTTCCCATACTTGGATGACTGGTTAGTGGTAGGCCAGGCACCTCAGCAAGTCAAAGATGCACTGATCACCATTCAGGATACCCTGTGGGCATTGAGCTTCCTTTTAAACCTGAAAAAGTCAGTGCTGATACCAGTTCAGTTTCTGGAATTCATAGGAGTGGAACTGGACACTCTAAGAGGAAAAGCCTTCCTCCCTCAGGGGAGGGTGGACAGCCTGGTACAGTTGGTCAGCTCCTTTAAACTGCATACCCCCAGACCAGCAAGGCATTTTCTTCAGCTGTTGGGACACATGGCTGCATCAACAGTAACAGTGCCAGGTTCCAGATGAGACATCCAGTTCCATCTCAGATCTCACTGGTCTCAGAAAAGAGATTCCCTTGTCAAAAATGGTACCAGTCACAGGAACCCTTCTCTAAGCACTATAGTGGTGGCAGGAAAAGGACAATCTCAGGGAAGGTGTGCCTTTCCTTCATCTGCCACCATCAGCAGTGTTAACAGTGGATGCCTCCCTCCTAGGATTGGATGCCCACCTGGTGGAGCACACTGCACACGGAACCTGGCTCCAGCAGGAGTCACTGCTTCACATAAATCTGCTGGAACTCAGGGCAGTTTACCTGGGCATTCAGTCCTTTGCCTCAGTGGTTCAAGTCAGAACAGACGGTACAACCACAATGTTCTGCATCAACAAGCAAGGGGGCACAAGGTCGTCCCCCCTGTGCACAGAGGCCATGAAAATTTGGAATCTGGCTTATTCCCTGGGGATCTCCCTGTCAGCAGTTCATCTTCCAGGAAAGGACAACGTCCTTGCAGTTGCCCTCAGCAGGATCAACCAGAATCACCATGACTGGTCACTAAACAGACAGATCCTGTAAGTGGTGTTCCGAAGGTGGGGCACTCCAGAGGTGGACCTCTTCACAGCCCCAGACAATCATCAGCTGTCACAATTCTGAAATTCAACATTTTTAGTGAGTTTAACAGAACAAAATGTGTCTAATAATAAGAACATGAACCAGTACTAATCACAGTGAGTACAAAATCTTTACAACAAAGCTCCAGGATACCTCAGGAATCATTAAATCTAAGCAGAGCAAAAACAACCCCCCCAGCTAAACCCCTCCTCCCCAATCCCTCTATTCTTACAGCTCCCCTGCCCCCCACCCCAGGATGTGCCTTATTGAAGAGAAAGAGACAATTTAACAAAACATATACCAAGAAGTAATCAATATGCAATGTATAGTATCAATGTAAGATAATACAAACCAAAGCAGCCAGAGGTATACATACATGAACGTTAATTCAAATATAAAGCATACAATTTGCCCCATTTCCGATCAAATGAGGTCAAGCAATTCCGGGAGCTTGCTATTCACTTTTCAGTCTTGAAACAAATAGATATTTCTTTAATCCATTCTGCATACGATATAACCAGTTGGTCCATCCAATGTCTGAGAACCAGCCTTTTAACAGCTATAGAGATTAAAGCCATGTGAAACCTACGTTCTAAGACCTGTATATTGGAACACATCCCTAAAATACAAACTTCTATAGTAAACAAATCTCTCAGACCCAAAAGGGGATCTAAATTGGACTGAATTGACTGCCATAGTGGAGCCACTTTGTCACAATGCCAAAATATATGTACCAGATTCCCTTCAACTATGCCACACCTTGTGCAAATGTTCGAAGGTAGTCTGTCTAACCTGGCCAGCTTGACCGGAGTATAGTACAAATTGTTCAAAATATGATACTGGATAAGCCTGTGCCTATCTTGAGTGAGATATCTATGTATGTTCACCCATATCTGCCCCCAAGCTAAAGGAGAATCTGGCAGAAGAGAGGACCAAATTTTGGAGCCAGTAAGGGGGTTAGGGTGTTTGGTATCCAATAGGAAGGAGTATATCTTGGAAATGCCATGGGACTTATTGGCATACTCCTGTATCTGGTCTAAAAAGGGCCTGACTTGAGACAGCGTGCATGTAGAACCAAAAATGAAAACCATAAGGTGTCTTAACTGGAAAACTTTAAAGATATGTTTCTGAGGGATGTTAAATTTAGCCACTATATCCACCGAGGATAGGAAGGAGTTCTGGAGGAATATCCTTTCAACACAGCAATCCTGCAGCTGAGGAAGCTAGTCTAGGGAAAGCGGAGAGCCACCTATCTTAATGTTCGGGTTTAAAGTAAGAGGTTGGGCCATATCTTTTTTTGGTAAGATATTAAAAAAGTTCCAACACTGAGTCAGCACCTTAATGGAGGTCCCTATAACACTACTTTGTAAGGAAGGAGGTAATGTAGAAAAAGTATAGTAAAAAACTCTAAATGACTGGAGACTGTTTATTTAGAATCCTTTTCTCGAGTTGTAACCAGATTGGGAGGTATACATCCAGTCCAGCGTCGTACCACCTCCCCATTTTCGACATATGACTCGCCCAATAGTATAGCATAAAATTGGGAAGGCGAAGTCTGCCTTTCTCCTTAGGTAAGTTAAGCTTTAAAAAGGCCCTCCTGGGTTGCTTGCCTTGCCAAATAAACTTAGAAATGACAACATGGAGCTGCTGAAAGTAGGACATAGGGAGATAAATATTCAGTAAGTTAAGTGGGTAAAAGACACGGGGTAAAACGTTCATTTTAATAATAATTATACGACCCCACAAAGATAAAGGGAGAGTGGACCATCTCTGGAGGTCATGTTGTATTTTAGAGAGCAAGTCATCCAGGTTAAGCTTCCTGGAAGCCTCAGGGTCCCTAGTAAGATGTATACCTAAGTATTTAAAAGAGAAAGGAGCCCATTTCATACCAAACTGGGTGAAATTAGCATGGGGTGTGTTAGCATTTAACGGGAATATGATTGATTCAGATAAATTCAGTTTGTAATTAGGCACCTGTCCAAACCGGTCAATAATTTGTAATATGTGTGTTAGAGAAGATTCCGGGTTTGCCAAATGTAAAAGAATGTCATCAGCGTAAACTGAAAGAGTCAGAAATTGCTGGTGGACCAAACATCCTGTAATCTGGGGTGAGTTCTTAATACTAAGTAAAAGAGGTTCCAAATATAAATTAAACAGAAAAGGAGAAGGGACACCCTTGCCGAGTTCCAGTAAATAACGGAAATTGAGAAGAGAAGACCCCGTTACAATAAATTTTAGCAGTAGGGGACTTATAAACCGTCTTAATCCATTGATAATCCAGAGAAAATCCCAGTGACCTCTATCAAAGGCTTTCACCGCATCTAATGATATTAAAACCATAGGAACGTGGGAGTCCTGGGCAGCCTGGAAAATATGTGAAAGGGTGCGCAGATGGTCAGCTGAAGATCTACCTTGAACAAACCCCACCTGTTCAGGACTCAACAGATTAGACCAAATCTGCTTAATTCTAAGGGATAAGATTTTTGTTAAAATCTTTATATCTTAATTTAGTAATGAAATTGGACGGTAACTAGATGGGTCTGTCTGAGGTTTATCTGGTTTCAAAATCAAAACAATAGTGGCTTCTAACAAAGTGGGGTCCAGGATGTCAGAAGTGAACATATAATCAAACAATTTCAGGAGGAGGGGGGCAAGTTCCTTACAAAAAACTTTATAGAAGTTGGAAGGGAAATCATCAGGCCCCGGGAATTTGTCCAGAGCTAGTCCCCCAGTCGCTTCCTCCACCTCGGCCACTGTAATAGGAGAAATCAAAAACTCATCCTGATGGGCTTGCAGGAAGGGGAGAGGAAGGCCATCCAAAAATTGCTCAATACAAGATTGGGAGGGTTGGGAGGGACTGCTACTATAAAGATCCCTATAAAAGGACTCAAAAACCTGGGAGATGTCCCTAGGGGAGGTTTTGAGGGAGCCATCAGGGGAAGATAAAGAAGGGCTCCATCTCGATCCTTCCACTTCCCTCAAGCGGAGGGCTAGCATCCTGCCTGATTTCTCCCCTTGGTCAAAATAACGAGCCTTAGTTTTAAGAATAGCATATTCTACCTTATCTCTTAACAGATCGGAGTACTGATTCCTAAGTTTCAACAGAGTTTCCAAATCTGTTTGGGAAGATGAGGAGGATAAATTGTTTTCTGCAAGCCTAATTTGATTCGATAATGACATGATCCTAGCCTCCCTCTACTTTTTTCTTCTGGACGCTAGCTTAATAAATTCTTCCATGATGAAACATTTAAAGGAACACCAAATCAAGTCCTCCCTATTAGTTGAGCCTGAGTTAGTATCCATGAAGGAAAACATTTTGAGATTTAATATGAGAAACTATACGTTCCTCTTTTAAAAGCTGTGTGTTTAATTTCCAGGAGGTGTCCCTTTGCACCTGTGGATCAGGAGAGACCAAGATCCATGCCACGGAATGATCTGATATCACAATTGGTTCAATTCCCGATTGTAGAACCCTGGACAAAAGGGTATTGCTTACTAGAATTAAATCAATTCTGGACCACGACCGATGAACCTGGGAATAGAATGAGAAAAGCTGTCCAGAGGGATTAAACAAACGCCATGGGTCACATAAACCCAATAGGTCCATAAAATTCCTCAGGCAAGCTGTGAAGGGGAAAGTGGTTTTAATGGTCTATAAGATTTATCCAGGTCCTGAGACGGAGCAATGTTCCAGTCTCCCCCCAGTATCAACAAAGAGGGCAAAAACCCACTCAATTTATTAGCTAGATTCATAAGAAAATCCGGGTCTCCTCCCACTGGGCCATAAATTGCCCCTAATACTACCCTGACATTATTGAGCATGCCCTTAACAATAATGAATCTACCTTCATGGTCCGTTAAACACTCTTCTGCCAGAAATGAAATGTGTCTTCTAACCAATATAGCCACCCCTCTACTAAAAGATGTCCCACAAGAAGCAAAAGTTTGGGCGTAGCTCTGACGGCGTAGCCTATTAACTTCTGATGACACAAGATGGGTTTCCTGCATCAGAAGAATATCGACATTCAAAAGAGCACAGTTTTTGAGAACCTGGTACCTCTTAGACAGGTCCCTGACACCTCTGACATTCCACGTTTCAATTTTAATCAATGTCATACTCATGAGTAAGTACACGTAACAGCAATAAAATATATAACAATGGAAAAATAAGCCATCCCAAAAGGCACTTCCTATCTACCCCCCCTCCATACTTGAAAGTCACCACATCCATAACCCACCCGTCCCCCACACCCCCATCAGTACCCTGAGAAGTATCCAGAGTAAAAGAGTCCTCAACCATAATACTACAACCCTTGCTAAAACAAACAATAAGAAGGGCAACTGTACCCCGAACCCCCCTTCCCCCGACTCCTCCAACTATGTACAGAGGGTCTCCCGAGAAGTCCCAGAAAGTTATTAGGAGCTTTAAACCTTGAGTCGGGGGACTGAAACCCAAAAGCAACATTTCGTTGGGAGGCGGATTCTATATCAAAATACCAGCACCAAGAGGGTATACCCCAATTTGTTTCTGGTCCTATTAACAGGTGATGACCGGGAACCCCCTGGCTAAGGTGCCTCCCAAGAGGAGTGCTCTTCACTCCTCTCCCTGGTGCGCTATGCAGTCCCTCCAGAGCCAGCTCCGTTGCGGAGCTCCCCGCCCCACCACCCTCTGGGAAACCAAAGTGAACCCTACTGAACTATATAGGAAGTAGGGACACAACGAGACCGTGAGGACATATCAATCTATAAAAGTGCCGATTTCTCCAAACATTGTAAAAAAGAATTACCCCCATAAAAGTAAGTAGTTTCAACTACTTGGGAGGGTGAGCTGCTACATCGGAGAGTGCCCCCTAAGACATTCCTGAACTGCCCCACCTGTAACAAAAACGTAGGAACCTCCAGAACCCCCCTGAAAAAATGCCTCCCTCCTAGAATCCGGGGCACCAACCATGGAAAGAACCAACTCCTTTGCACCAGCAGCTCTCGCCTGCATTACCCCCACAAGCTCACCCACTGGACTGCAGGCCAATCCATTTTTCATCGCATAAGGCATAAGCCAGAGCACAGAGGCTGAAGGTATTACAATTTTAATGCTAGCTAAACCAGGAACAGAAGTCATAATGCCCTGGCGGTAGCTATGATGTCAAACGTTAGCCCATCCAAATGTAGTGTCGAAAACCCAGGGTTACCAACTGCCTCTGCTGCTTCCTGCTAAAGGGAGCACATTCCAGTTTCGTATAAATATATTAGGCCATAGCGAATGAAATGGCTCTGCAATCCCGTAGTCATATGCCAAGTAACACGACTGTTGATGCCAACGGAGACAGTACAGGTGAACTAAGTCCTATGTTAATCGCCCAACCCACCCCCTGGAATGGCGCCAAACTATAATTAAACCGAAAGAGCTTTTCCTACCAGGCAGATGGCTTGAGCTCTCAGGACAGTATCTCTCGATTATAGCACTTGCACAAAGTCCCTTTATTCATGGTTTACCTGCCCCGGGGAGACAAGGAAGGGACTGGAGGACCAGTAAAGGCTGAGGGGACCAAGAGGTCCGACCAGGCTGATAACCTGTGGAAATACCAGTTGGACAAAGGTTCCCACCCTCTCATCAGGAAAAACAGTCCACACATCAGCCGCAGAAGCTAGGCCTACCAGGCCATGCTCCGGCCTACTCGGCCTCCCCACCCCACCAACAGGAGACTAAAAAGAGAGAAAAAGGGGAAAGAGAGCTCTGGCAAACAGGTGAGAGCCTAATATTGTAACCATAAACAAAAAGTAACATCCTAACACATCAGCAAGTGTTCAGCCCGATTTAAACAAGTTGGGTAGCTTGAGAGAGATATCCGAAGCAGCTTGATCTGGAGACTCATAAGAATACCATGATCCCTCTATAGATACTTGTAGCTTGGCAGGGTAGGTCATTCTGAAGTGAATACCAGCAGCAATCAGCTTGCTAACCGTGTAGTGAAAAGCTGAGCGTTTCTGCCTCGTTTCGTAGGGAAGATCTTGCGTTATTCGCAACTTGGTACCACTCCATAGAATTGCTTGTAATTCTCTTGCTTTGAGTAATACGTGTTGCTTCTCCAGAAAGCTTAAAAACTTGATGATGATAGGCCTTGGTGGTGCTCCAGATGTGGGTTTCGGCCTGAGAGAGCGATGAGCACGCTCTATATGATATTGTGGGTTGAGGGGGGATGGACCAACAACCTTGTTCAGAAACTTCTGGAGAAAGAGGATGATGTCGGAGCCTTCCTCGGCTTCAGGGAGGCCTAAAATCAACAGGTTATTTCTCAGACTCCTTCCCTCTAAGTCTTCTGTTTTGAGTTGGAGTTTGCTGACCTGCTGTATAAGTTGAACAATCTCTGGGTCCATCTTCTCCCTCCACTTCTCCAGGAAAGAGGTTCTTGCCTCCGAATCCCCCATTCTGGTTGTTAGAGTGCTAAGATCCCCTCCTAACGATTTCAGCTCAGCAGAGATGTCTTCTAACGTTTCCTTAAACGGTAACAGTTCCTGAAGGAAACGATCTTCAGTAAGAGGGACCGATGGGGCACTGGACGGGGTTGATTTAGTGGCAGACTCCGAGCTTTGATGTTTGGATTTTTTAGAAGATTTTTCTGGAGTGGACGGTGGAGTGTGCTTTATGCCAGCTGGCTTCATCTCTGCTTCCATCACATATCTCAACTGATTGCAATATTGTAGACAGATCCACAAACCTCCGTGAATATAGCGATATTAACAAAGCTCTAGATGCAGGCTTGTCCTTCAGTCGACAATGTTAGTAGGGGAAAAAGTAGTTTGGAGAGGGTGATAAATGGGAGCTCCACAGAAACGGTGCCTCTAGTTGCTGTGCATCACGTGACCCTCCCAGCTGTCACAATTCTGTTTCAGGCCTCCTGCAGTGGGCACAGTCCCTATGGATGCACTGCTGTTGGATTGGACAGGGAAGTTTCTGTATACCTTCCCTCCATTTCCCCTGTTGCTCAGAGTACTGAACAAGCTCAGAGCTCAACTAGCAACAATTATCCTCATTGCTCCAAGCTGGGCCAGGCAGCTCTGGTATTCTCTGCTTCTGACCCTGTCAATAGCCAATCCAGTCTTCCTACCCAGAAGGCACAACCTATTGACCTCCTCTCAGGGTAGGATCCTTAACCCCAATCTACAGTCCCTCAAACTCAGGGCTTGGCTCTTGAGGACTTAGAGTATGCTGACCTGCACCTCTCTGAAGGGGTGCTATAGGTCCTTAGAGTTTGTAGAGAACCCTCTACCAGAAAGACTTGCACCTCTGAGTGGAAGAAGTTTTTCATTTGGTGCCAGCAAAAAGAGATAAACTGCTGCCAGGCTGGTTTGTCAGTCATTCTGTAATATCTGGCACACAGTCATTCTCTCGGCCTTAGGCCTTCCACCCTCAAGGTGCATCTGACAGCTGTCTCGGCATACCTCTCAGCTGGTAAAGGATCATCCCTGGCTGCTAACCACGTTTTCACAAAGTTCTTCAAGGGTCTGCTGCACTTGCATCCCTGTCACAGGGAACCCACTCCTGCATGGGACCTCAATATATGTATTGGACAGCTAATGCAGCCATTGTTTGAGCCCATATCTTCAGCAGAGCTTACGTATGTAACATGGAAAACAGTTCCTGGTAGCCATCACCTCAGCAAGGAGGATCAGTGAGCTCCAGGCCTTGCCACTGAGCCATATTACATTTCAGTCCCTAGGGACACGGTAGTCCTCGGGACTAACAGAAAGTTTCTTTCCAAGGTAGTGTCGGACTTTCACCTGAATCAGTCCATCACTTTGCTAGTCTTTTTCACTGGTCATTCCAGTTCAGGGAAACGCAGACTGCATAGCTTAGATGTCAAGAGAGCGATAAGCTACTACTTGGACCACCCAAAGGGCCACAGGCAGGACAACACTCAACTATTCCTGACCTATGGAGAAGTGGGAAAGGGCAAACTTGCCTCAAATAGGTCTATTGCCCATTGGATTGTTACCTGTATTCAGTTCTGCTTCAGCAAAGTGGGCAAAGAGACCCATGTAGGCCTCAGGGCCCATTCTACAAGGGGTATAGCTGCTTTGATAGGAGCCACAAGAGCTATTCCTCTGTTGGAAATTTGTACAGCAGCTGCCTTGGAAACAGTTCACACCTTTACCAAACACTACAACCTGGATTCCCAGGCCAGAAGCGATGTCAGATTTGGCACAACAGTACTGCAGAGCCTGTTTCCTAAATAGGTTCTCTACCCTCCTCCAAAGGTACTACTTGGGTAGTCTGCATATGTCAGAATACAGTAAGATTTCCTGGGGTTTAAAGAAAAAAATTACTTACAGTAGTAGTCTTATTTCTTCCAAGGGAATCTTACTGTATTCTGAGCTCCCACCCCACCTCCCCTACTAGAACCTATGGACACTGCAACACAGCTGTCCATGTTGGTTTGAAACGTGTGAGTGTTTCTTTATTGGGCATTAGCGACTTGAGTCTTAGTGTTGCCCACATTTTTAAATAAAGGGGAGTGTTCGTTTTTGGGGGTTGTTAATTATTTTATTAGTATAGTTTAGATAGCTTGTTATTATGCATGCTCTGTAAGAATCTGACGGTTGCAGGATGCATTCCAGAGACAGTGGTTTGACAACCGAGCTCGAGCCTAGCATTCCATCATTAGCATAGGTTCTATTAACCATTTCAGCTCCGGGGTAGTCCTATGGTGAGACCATACTATGTCAGAATACAGTAAAATTCCCTTGGAAGAAACTATATTACTATGGTAATTTTTCATTTTCTCACCAGGTTATAGCACATAAAGATTGCTGAACTCTGTGGAAGTCTGTGTTTGAGAGCACTGGATGAGACCTCAGTGACAAAAAAAATCACCATTTTGTTTTCATCACACACAACCATGAAATCCCTGTTTCAGCCAATAGGCGGCATAGTCCCAGGACCCTAAAAACCAGCACAAGGTGGAATCCTCTGCTGTAATGTACCACAGTTAAAACTAAGTGATTCATACCTTTGTGAACTTATTTCCCATTAACTCATTCAGCCTGGGGGCCTGTTTTCAAAACCAGACTACCATAAATGTGGGTACCTTCACCAGTAAATCATAGACAGGGGGATCAGTCATGTATGACATTTGCAGTCCAGAAAACAAAATGGCTAGTCACGTTTTGACCCCCTTTCCATTTGTTGGGAAATTAATAGTACCCCACCCTCTTTATCCCCTTTAACTTAGTATTGTATTAGTTTATAATTTTTATAATCTTGAAACAGCTTGCAACAATGTAATATAGAAGGAGCTACAGCTACATTATGATGGCACAGGCTTATAATTGACACGACGTGGTTGAATTATGGCCTCTGATATTTTTCATATAAAAAATTCCCCCAGGACTGGTCTGGTGGCGCTGAGGCCCTTGACGCCTAACCTCGTGCTATGCTGGCAACCCGGTTCTGGAACTAACTCGGGTCATCGGGTGCCGGAGGGAGAGGGTGGAGCAAGATCGAACAAGCCAGAAGGCAACTCTCCTCTCCTTGAAGTGGTCGCCCACCCTGTAGTCCTGCTGCTACCAGGTAGAGGTCCAGTGGTTAGCGAGGTATGGCGACATTAAAGGAGGGCACCTTGAGACATGCGCGAGGAAGTCCAAGTAGAAGGATTGAAGAAAAAGACAAAACCCATAAAAATCTGTATGAAAAAAAATCCCTCACCCTCCAAGAAGCAACACCTCTCAGAAAGGAATACTATGAAGTGACTCCAGGACTGGGTGTATAATGCTTCAAAGGGGAAAGGTGAGTGCTGTTTCTCTCTGTTGTACCTCTAAGAAATCTCTATCGATGTGGCTTGCAAACCTCAGCCTGTTGTCATCAGTTCTGAAATCCAGCCCAGGGACCGAAATGAGACACTGGGCATCATAGGTACATCAGAGCTTACTGACCTCTGACTTGTAGAATAGTGTCTGAAGCTGCAGTTTTATTGAAACTTCAGATCAGTTTACTGTACTGTACTTTGGGTTGCAGGCAGGTGGAAAGCTTCAAGCAGAGAATCGCTGGAAAATCAATCCCAACGGAAAAGTTTGCAGTAAGAAAGGCCAGACGGTATATGTCGCCTAACCCAGTGAAGCTGGTACTACCTGCACTGGTATGTAGAGCTGTCATTTTTGTGGCATTATATTGTGAGGTCCAAAACAGAACAGTTTGCAAGGGGGCAGTGTGAGTAGCCTAGTGGCTAGAGCACAGAGCAGGGAACTCAAAGACCCAGGATTGAATCTCACCACCACTTGCTGTAACTCGCTGCATACTCCTGAAAACAAGTCACTTAACCTCCCTGTGTTTAGTTTCCACCTCCTCTCACCCTTTTGTGCCCTGATCTTAAACACTTGAGCATTCCATAACCTCCCGTAAATACTCACTTAACCTCTCTGTGGGCACCTAATGACTGCTGCCTGATGTCCATGCATAGTATAGCACTTAAGGAAACTGTGTACAAGTGATTAAATCATGATTTGAACAGATTTCGTTTTAACAGTGAAAATTGAGCAGTATGTATGAGATTGATCCAACGTAATCAAATGCATACTGTGGTTACAGAGAATTAAGTCCATCCTTAGGATGAGACATTAAACCGAGTTCCCTTCTGCCCATCTCTGGTCACTGTCCAGGCGAAAGTTAAAGATCCCATGGCACTCATCGACAAAGAGCAGGGTAGTTTCCCCGGTGTCATGGCCAACATTCCACCTGTCAGTAAAACAGGTCCATGCAACCCACTCCTCAGGACGCACCTGGAAACAAGCTACATTAGCTTAGTGTGCCTTTCCTGGTAAAAAAAAAAAAAAGTTAAAGCTAACAAAAGTTAAACTGGTATTGCAAGTACTTCAGGAAAGGAGAAAGGGACAAGGAAGCTTATTGGCACCTCCTAATTGTCTCAAGTTGCTTCATTCATAATTAATAAGAGAAGAGTAAGATTCTGTTTCTGGTGGCATTAAGTTTAGCATATGCAGTAGGACGAGAGAACTGCAGGCCTTTGTATACTTTAAGAATAATGTAATGTTCACATACAGTACATCCAGAATTCTGCACAGAGGTCTCAATCAGTCACCATAATGCAGAATCTGTCCTTCTGTGCCTCTTACCCTGCTGTCCTACCAGGGGTGTAGCCAGAAATTTCCAGTTTGTACACACAGTCTGCAACAGTTACCCCCAATAAAAAATGTACACATACTCTCCAAATGGTACCCCCTTCCAAACAAGTCAGATTGTTGTCAGATGACTCTCCTAATCTCTAAAGAGGTTATACATGTATCAGTTTGCTAAACAACAGATGTTTGAACAGAGGCACTCCTCAGTGGCCTACACTAACCCAAATGCTACAGGTTTAAATGAAAATGGTAACAGAAAGGCATATGGTTTGTGACAGGCACACAACAAAACTGTACTCAGATGTATACAGTGAGTATGCTTGCCTACACCCTTGTGTCCTACTGATGAGATCTTGCTTCACTAGCTTGAGTTCAGAAAGCCTTCCCTGCTTTCAGGAGAGGACATTAAACATTTCCCTTGCTACTAAATGGTAAGGTGAGCCCATCATGAAGTTCTTGGTGTCGCGTTAGCTGCCTTTATATAACTCTTATTGTTATTCACTGGTGGGTCAGATTTGGAAAAGTTCACAGTATTCTTATTACTCTAATTCAGAACTGGTGGCTCTTCACCTTTTAATGTAATGCCATTAGTTGACATACCGACTACACTTAAGGCTTCCCTGTTAAGTGTAGTCGGTGATCTTTTCGAGGGTATCTCAGTCATCAGGTCACACCGTAGGAACTTCACCACTGGTGAAGCAGGATCCACACGGAAGAATTTCAGCAGTACAACTGGGGCCGCCCACGCGGACGTCATCTGTTGACGTCACCAACCCTATTTAGGCATGAGCGACCCCGCTCCCTCCTCAGTTCTTTCCTGCCCTCGAGTTGGTCTGCATGGGTCTCCACGGAAGCTCTGCTGCAGTTTCACGCCTTTTTAGCCTACGATTTTGATTTTTCTTACTTTCAGAATCCCTTTTTATTAGAGATTCCTTCTCTGAGAGAATCCTTTTTCTCTCTTCCGCATCTCTGCTGTAGCGGGTGGCTTTTCAACTCTTTAGATGTGTGCTGTCTTGGGCCTGACTTTGCCATTTGGGACTGCGAACCTCGGTGGAAGTTTATTCTACTTGCCTTCTGGAACAGCAGAAGGTTCTTCATCACTCCTGCATGGAGCAGTTCTGGGCAGGGACCCTCCAGGGTTCCTCCCTCCCTGTCGCCAGTGGGTTCTTCGAGCTTGCAGACTGTCAGGGCCTGGAACCAGTCCTCAGGGATCAGTCTGTCAGTTAATCATGATCGAGACCACTTCCCGTGGTGTTCCTGGCCTGAGGGCTCCGGTTTTCTTCAGAGGGTTCCTCATCGATGGCTCCAGCCTCGTCAAGGGTTGCTGTCCAGGTCTTTGTCCTTGCCAGACCCATATCAACGGCGTTGTCGCCCGCTTCGCCGGGTGTCAGATTGCAGACTCTTGGGACCACTCCCCCTGGTGTTCCTGTCCCTGATGCCACCTTCTTCTTCAGGGGGTTCCTCGTCAATAGCTCCAGCTTTGTGAAAGGTTGCTGTCCAGGTCTTTGCCCTTTCCAGACTTATACTGACAGCGTCGTCACCTGCTTTGCCGGGCGACAGGTCACAGACTCTGGGGTCGGCGACCCCTGTTCCGTCAACGACTGGCTCATCGACGGCTGCCTTTCTGTTGTGGCGTGATGCCTTCCCAGGCCCCAGCTTCAGCCCTTTGGGCCCTCCAGCCTGTCAACGGGGTCCTTGTGCTCTGTACCATCAACCCCTCTGCCATCGATGATGTCTTTTTTCATCCTCAACTCTCTAGGCTCCTTCGACTATTGGCTTGTCGATGATTGGCCTTCCATTGTGGCTTGTTGTTTCTTCAGGCCCAGGGCTTCAGGCTTTTTCGGGGCTCCTAGGCCCATTGACAGGGTCATTGTGCTTAGGCCGCCAACCCTGCCACAGTCGACAATGCATTCCACAATCGCCTACCTTAAAGATGCCTGTTCCGTCAATGCAAGGCTCATCAACAATGGCCCTCCCATTGTGGCCTAATGTTTTTCTAGGCCCTGGGCTTTGGGTTTTTGGAGCCCTCGGGACCTGTCGACAGGTTGTCATGCCTTGTGCCTTTGACAACTCTGCTGCTGTTGATGACTGTTTACCATTGCTGACTTTCTGAGTTCCTGCCCCGTCGATGACTGGCTTGTCGACAACGGCTCTCTGTTACAGCCTGATGCTTCTTCCAGGTTTCGGGCCTTTTGAACTCTCAAATCCCATCGACAGGGGTCGTCTACCGCACCCCTCCACCGTTGTCAATGTTCTAACGTAGTCAATCATGTTGATAGTCCTGGTCAAGTTATCCGGGGTCCTGGTCTGTCACCTAGCACATTGCATCCTGGTTCACTTGTGCTCTGGGTCTCCTTTTGAGGACTTTGCCTTCTTTTTTTTGTGGCCCAGCCAGTGCCCAAGGCTGTGGCCATTTTGGCACCTCATGAGTGGTCTAAGGTGCCCAATCACCTTAGTTTCCCCCCATCTCAACAAGGCATCAGCAGGTGTGACCTTGAGGGCAAGAGGGTTTCTGCTTCTTTCACCTGTTGGGCTGAGAATTACCTCTTATCTCTCCCACTGGGTGGTGCATTAGGGGACTGTTTGTCAGAAGGGTGAAGCATCTGCCTAGCCCTTCCCTTTTTTTTTTTTTTATTTATTATGCTTTTTGGCCCCACTGCCAATGACCCGGCACCTCAGCCTGGTCACGGACCCCAGCCTCCACCTCCACATTATACCACGACCCCTCGGATAGCCCCTGGCTTGCCTCCCAGGGTGGGGTGCGACGCTGGTCCCCTTAACAGCGCCACACATCAGGACTAGGTCTGAGGGTCGGTCCTGGAGGCTGATGAAGGCCAGGGCAGGCTTCATCTAGGGTCGTCGGCAGAAAGTGATTTTGTATGCTGTATGTGGGGGGTTGGAATGTGCAGTGACGTCCAGCGTCCGTCCCACCCCTCCGAGTCACTTCCTAATGCCGGTTGCTGCGGTACCTCTGCCCTCCGCCAGGGGTCTGTCAAGCATTGGACATTCGGTCTGCCCTCCCCAGAGAAGGAGAGCAGTCCTTGGGACGCTTGATCCTTCTCCCCCCGGCCGGTCCTTGGACGATTCGGGTCCATTCCTGAAGCTAGGTCGCTGGCGTTGCAAGTGGAAATCCAACCGCTGTGCCAATGGTCCGGCCTTGCCCAACCCTTCCTGTTTGCCCTCAAGACAAAGGGGTTCTTATGTGCTTGCCAAGGGCAGAGAATAGTAGCACATTCCCCCTCAGGCACTTTATCTCCCATATAGAAGTGCCAGGGCGGCTGCCTTAGGCCTTTTGCCTTTGGAAGCACCCCTAGTTGCAATCTCTAGTATCCAAGTTGATGTCCAGTAGAGAGTGTCTTTCACCCTATTTAACAACTTTAACTTCCTGAGCCAGCTATTAAGGACATCATTAACCTACTGCAGGCATTGGACAGGGCTCTCAAGGTTGTCTTTTCGCTCTATCATGCTCAACCTCCGAGTAAACAGCAGCTTCCCTTTTGTCCAGAACCCCAGCATCTTGTGCCTCCTACAGGCCCAAAGAGCCTCCTCTACAGCCCTTGCGGCTTGTCCCATCTCTGTTTGGTTCCTCGCGGGACCGCCCCTATTCTAGTCCTTGACCAGAGGGTGGTGGTTGCAGGTCGGTTCTCCCTCATTCTCTAACTTCTGAAGACCCATCTCTTCAAATGTTTGATTACAGAAAGGGGGCATACTCTGGTGCTTGTTAAGGCACCCCTAGAGACCCCCCTCAGAACTCTCCACTTGCCCCCCTGACTGGGATACATGGCCTTCACTGGGTCTCAAAGACCTCAGTGGGTACCTCTAGTACAACAAGCTCCATATGGTCACCATGCCAGGCTCTCTGCCATTTCTCAAGCCAGAGTCTTTTCATAGTGCATAGCGGTAGTAGCTGCAGCACTCAGCAGGGAAGAACTGTATGTTCTCCCCTTTCCATTGGCAGGTCTTGAACTCAGATGATATGGAGAGTCTAGAGCTGTTTTCCTCCCCAGTCCACTAGGTGCTCCTAGGGTGAATGAACCTTCTCGTTCTTGTCAGAGAGGTCTTTTATTGGATCTTCTCTTCTTAGCAGATCCTCGCAGCAGACGCCTTGGGCTCTTGGGGGGGGGGCGTATCTGGATTCCACCCAGAATCAGGGTTCTTGTACCTGACAGAACTCTCTCTTCATATCAGCGTCCTGGAGATGCAGATGGTTCCATGCGCCACACAGGCCCTTCGGGCCTATCTCCTCCAGCAGCCACTGACAATCCAGGTGGCCCACATTAGCATTGCCGATTATACCAGCCAGCTCAGAGCGACTTGCTGGTGTCTCCCCATGCTAGGCATTCATGAGGGTACAGTATGGGACCATAGTACTCAGTCTCACCCACCTCCCCACGGTGGACCCGGTATGTGACACTCTCTGGTCGTCAGCTTCTGCACTCCTTCATGTCAAGTGAGTGCTGACTAAGCTCCACATGTAAGGGCCCAGCTTGGTCCTGGTTCCCCCTATCATGGCCATGGTAGATTTGGTTTCTGCTGCTATAACAGTGGGTGTGGGATTCTCCAGTCCCTCTGCTTCTCTGCAAGGACCTGTTGGCACATGATCTGGGGACCCTGGTCTATCTCAGTTTCAAGTCCTGCATCTGCATTATTGGCTCATGCAGTCTTAGGCCTCGCACGGCTGGGTGTGTCATGGAGGGCAGCGGGCCTCATCATTGCAGCTCAAAGCCCTTCACTAGGACCAGTTTTTGTATGCATTGGTAAAGGTTTGCTGTCTGGGTGGCCAATCATCAAATGGACCCCTTTTCCTGTCCAGCGAACTGGGTTCTGGACTTCCTAGTGGCCCTTCCGTGCTCTGGTCTTCAGTAATTCCCCACCATGGTGTACCTCTTGGCTAGCAGCCGTTCATGAGCCAGTGGGTGACCGTACTTTCTGGCTCAATTGGAGGTGTCCCATGCTCTTCTTAGGGACATTCTGTATTTGAAGCTCCAATCTGTTTCCCCTTCCGACTTGAAATCTGAGTTTAGCTTTGGGCGAGTTTGACTTTGTGCTTGTCTGAGCCAGCTGTGACTTGTGGGCTACGCTTTCTCTTTTGGAATACATTCATTTTAGGGGCTATTACCTCTACTCAGAGATTCTCCGAACTTCTGGCTCTTTGGTATGAAGAGCCCTCTTTGGTTCTCCATGAAGGTCTTTGTGCACTAGCCTTAAGTCTCTTCCTGGGGGTGGTGATTGGCCTAATCTGACCCAACCCCTCCACCGGCCAGTCAATTCACAAGCATGCCAATTCTGGGGAAGCACTGCTCAATACACTAGGCATGCTCAGATTTTTTAAGTATTATCTGCTTTGGATTCAAAAGCACAGAAAGTCAAAGCAGCTTTTCACTCATTTCTTCCCAGGTAGAAAGGGCGCTCAGGCTTTGCCAATGTTTGTCCAAATGGCGGCACATTGCATTTTTTTTTCTTCAATCAGAATGGCAGAGTTGCTGGGCACGGTGTCATCCCATTCCATTAGGGACATGCCCATCTATATGACCTCTTTTATTGCGGCATCAGCCGCTGACATTTGCACTGCTGCCATCTGGAGTGCCATCCATACTTTCCCAAGCACTACAGTCTGGACATTCACTCTAAGGCCAGTACAGTTTGGGCAGAACCATGTTGCAGGACCTTTTACCCTGAGTTTCAATTGGCCTTCCCCCCCAGACTGTTTCCTTGCACTAGTAACTGCTTGGGACTTTTTCTACGGTGTGACCTGATGACTGAGATACCCCCGAAGAAGATGGAACACATTTTGCTTCAAGGGTGCTCTTGCAGCAGGCACCAGTAGGAATAAGTCACCACTAGGACTACACGGAAAACTTCTATCTAGCAGTCTACAGCGGGGGACCGTCCCTGACATCGGCATGCCGACATCCATCCTATGGTATAAAAGGGATGGTCCCTGGACTTACCACAGTTCTTTTTCTGATGTAGACCCACGAACGTCGGACCTTCACGGATGCCTGTTTCAGTTGACTGCCATTTTCCTTGCACTTTACCCGCAATTTCTTTCTTTTTTCAGTGCAGTTTAACATCAAGTTTTGGTGTTTTTATTTAACTCGTTTGTGTCTTCTTCTCAAACTTAGTCTTCTGACCGGACTACGAAGTGCGCCTGTGGCAAGCAGATTCCTGCTAAATACGGTCACTCTTCCTTCCTGCTCTTCCTAGGCCCCAACCACGACACTGAGGTATGCAGGCACTGCCAGGACTTCAACCAGGCTACATGAAGATGCCACTTGAAGACCCTCCAAAGCCATCTACTCCAGCAGAAATTAGCTGTGATGGAGAAGGGAGCTTCAGGCTAAAAGTTCTTCCACCTCTTCAACCTCTGGGATTTCTTCTTCTTCTTCTTCCCAGAGGAGAAGAAGCCGAGTGGGAAGCACAAGCACCAGGACCAATCTCGGTAAGCCTCTCCCTCGTGGTCGCTGCACATAACAGCTTTCACTTCAGGGTCCTTCTCCCGTGGGAGCTCGGGCCCCTCCAGCCTCTGCAGCCCTCACTCCCTCCGGGTTGCCAATGGCTCCACCACCCATCCTTATCTCTGTAATGGGCAGCAGGGCTCTTCCCCTTCCTCTCAGGCCCTTAGTCCCAGATGGTCCTCAGCCAGGTGACTTGACTGGGGTTGGCTCCCCCCTGGTCAAGGTGTTGCCTTTGTCGGTCCCTGACTCTGGGGCTGGCACCGGTTCTTCCAGGCATCGCCCAAAGCAAGTGCTCACCCCCTTCTCGATGTAGGCAACGCCTCTACCCATATCTCGGGGGGAACTCCTCCCCCCACCACAGGCACCAGCACCCCCTTTGGAGCTTCTGGCAGCTCCTTCTCCAAACCAGCACCAGCCTTCACCTTGTAGGCTGGTACCAGCTCTGCCAATGCCTGCAACGATGACGACTCACCTATCATCACCTTCGCCACAGTCTGCGCCTCAGCTATCACCTGCTGGCCCTCCTAGGGACCCAAATCTGACACCTGCCGGACCGACACCAGGGTACCCACCGCCGCCTCCCTCACCATCATACCAGTACCCTCCACCTCTCTACCAGTATCCACTGAACAATCCCATCCCCCCCTCCGGTGGATTACAGTGCCTTGTTCTTAGCTTGGTGGGCTTTTATGAAGGACAAAGACACCCCTAGGAGGCCTCCCTTTTCATCCCTTAGGGACCCCCCCTCACATACTATGGGAACCTCTTGGAGTGGTATGGGAGTTCCCCTACCATGCACAGAACAACACTGTTTGCTGATAGAGTGACCCTTCAGGGGACGACTCCTCTTCAGAGTCCTCGGAGGACTCCGGGGACTCCTCTGACATTCAGGGGTGGACTAAAGAGACCCCCAAGTTTCCCTCAGAAAATTCCTCCTTCATGGACATGATGCGCCATATCCAGTCCCTCATGGGATGGGATACGGAGGAACTGGACCTAGAGCGCTGTTGCCTCGCTATTTACTTGCGCAAGTCGGAGACCCTTCCTTTGGTGGTCCCACCCCTGATAGAGGCATGTGATGATGTGACCAAGGCAACTTGGAATTGCCCTTTGTCCACTCCGTCCTTGGCTAGGAAGGCAGATCGCCTTTACCATGTGCCAGTGGGAAAGCCCTTCTATGGTGAGCAACCCACAGCAGATTCGGTGGTCATGAATGCTGCTCATGATCATACGAAGAAGCCTCAGCATTTGAGCACCCACCCACTGGACAAGGAGTCCCACCAACTAGACCAGCTGGGCAAGCGAGTCTACTCCTCTGCGACCCTGGCCATCCGGGCCCAGAACTATCTGTACCACATGATGCAGTACCAGAATGCCATTTGGGTCCAGGCGAGAGATTTGGTGGCAGCCCTCCTGAGGACTCCACCAAAACCCAGTTAGTCCAGCTTCTTAAGTCTGGATCTAACATAGGTACCCATGTACTCAGAGCAGCCTGTGACACGGTGGATGCTGCAGCTCGTGGAGCAGCAGCAGAAGTTGCATTCACCGCCATTCCTGGCTCCAGGTGTCCAGGTTTGCATCTGATGTTCAGGCCAAACTTCTAGATGCTGCTTTCAGGGCTCAGTCTTGATTGGAGGAGATGCTCAGGATATCCTCTCCTCCCTCCAAGAATTAGGTAAGGCCCTGAGGTTAGTACACTCCATGTACCGTTTCCAGCCACTTTTCTCTTAGCATCAGCCCTTTCGTCGGCCATCCCTCCAGCCTGCCAAGGGCCAGCAGTCAAACGGCGCCTTTAAACGCAAGGCGACCACCCAGCCTTCCAGACCAGCCTCCCCTAGGGCCCAAAGAGCACCCTTGGGCGCACTGCCTGACTCCTTGCCTGACCCCCGCCTTCAGCAGAGGCCTTGGGGGAGGCAGGTGGGGGTCTGTTCTTCCTCTGCCTAGAAGGGTGATGCACTGTAACCTCAGATGAGTGGGTGCTTCATCATTGAGCAGGGTCATACCTTCGAGTTTCTAGAACCCCCCCCCTCCCGGAAAGCCCTCCCTCACACTCCCATTACCTGCAAGCCCATATCTCCCTCATGCAGGCCAAGATTCAGGCACTCCTGCACAAGCAGGCTATAGAACCTGTCCCTCCAGGTCAAAGGGGAAAGGGATTCTACTCCCACTTCTTTCTAGTCCCCAAGAAAACAGGGAACCTGCATCCAGTCCTGGACCTCAGCTGCCTGAACCTCTTCATAGAGTACAAGCGCTTCAGGATGGTGACTGTTTAACGTATGTTGCCCCTCAATCACCAGGGGGACTGGCTCTGTTCCCTGGATATGCAGGATGCCTATCTTTTTTTTTTTATTATTCTTTTTCACTCCGGTCACGGTCTGGGGGACCTCTCTCAGGCATCCTGCCTGATCCTCCCCTGCCTGAAGTCCTCCATTTGTACCTCCTCTCTCCTCCTCCTCTACTCCACCGTCGGTATCCCCGGCTTAACCCCTCTGGGGTTGGGCCGCCCCTCCTCTTTGGGTGCTCCTTGAGACAGACCCTGATGCGAGAGAGGACCCGGGTGGAGGAACCTGGAAGGTCAGATTGGATGGGCCCGGCATTGGGATGGGGGCAGGTGCGATCGCCTACCCCCGCAGACCGGTTATTTTTTTCCTTTTTCTGTTCCTCTACCCCCTCCCGTGCGTGTGCACATCCCTGACGTAGGACGCACGTCAATCCTTTCCCACATCAGGGCATGCAAACTGCATGCAGCCAGACATGCAGCAGTGCCCCCGGTCTCCACCAGGAGCCGCTGGCATGCCGAGCAGTCCCACCCCACCCCGCGGGGAGGAGAGCAGCCCATACGGGTGCTCAATCCTCACCCATCCCCGCCGACTCCTGGCATCTCGAGCTGGCTCCCGAACCCGGGTCACCGGTGTGGTACGAGGTGTGGCGTCCAGCGCCTCAACCCTCAGCGCCACTGGGCTGGTTAGGATGTCTGTCTTCATATCCTAGTTTTCCTGGCCCACTGCTGCTTCCTCCATTTCTCTTTCCAGGGGGACCACTACCAGATCTTATCTGTGTCAGTCTTCACCATTCATCACATTTGGGTTCATGGCCAGAGGTCATGACCCCGAAGGAGCACTTTTTTTTTTGGTAGGTGGAGCTGATGCACCATCGGCGCCGCTCTCGAGGCCGACGCATTGCGTGGCGCTCATGGGTTGGCCGTTAGGTGCTGTTGACTCTTCTTGCCTGCCAGTTCTTTGTCTCCCGCTGTCGAGGTCACCTTGTGTGGAAGCTCTGAAAGAATTGGAGGCCTACCACCTACGCAGTTTCATCCTGCCTTTACTCCTCCGTGCTGCAGTCCGTCGGCTCCTTCCCTGCCGGTTCTAGTTGCTTATTTGATGTCACTTGGTAAGATCTTTCCATTTATTTTTATTCTTGGTGACGTCGAGTCTGGTTTTGGTGTTTTTTTCCTCGTAGGTCATGTCTGAGTCGGAGGGCAAGAAGACTTCGAAGATGGGATGGCCCCCCATGTGACGGTGCCCTTGCGGTCGTAAATTTTCCGTTACCGACCAGCACAACCGTTGCCTTACGTGTCTTGGCCCGCTTCACGACATGGATTCGTGCCACGCCTATTTCTCCATGGACTGCCGGGTCATCGAACTATGCGTGTGGAAAGTGGGGCGAGCTCCGCTAACTTTCCGGGGTCAGGTGCGCACTTGTCGGTGCAAGCCACGTACTCTCGGCCTTTCCTCCGGGTCCCCTCCCGGTTCTACACGGACCGAGGAGGAGGGAGCCTCTGCTTCTAGTAGCCTAGCCATTGCCGAGGCTCCTTCCGCGATGCCGGAGGCCTGTCCTGCTCCTTTTGGGGGCGGGCGGGAGGTGCCGCCAAGGCAGTCGCCCCTTCGGGGGTGAAGGCTCCCTCGGTGTCGGACCCACGGTTCGCAAGGCCCGGGTCAGTGCCGTTCGCGGCACTGTGGGCTCTGATGGAGCTGTCATTGGCGCTTGTTTGTCTCTCAGCGCCGTGGCTACTGTTGGCACCATTCGCGGCACTGATACTGCTAGCGGCGCTGTGGGAGTCTCTATGGCACCATCTTTGTCTTCTTCTCGCCTTGGCGCCGAGGTTGAGCACAGCGCCATGTCCACCTTGGGACTTGGCACAGTAGGGGTGTCGGATTCTGCTGTCGGTGCCATCATTGGCGCTGTCCCCGGCCTCGGCGCCATCATGGTGCTATGGAGCCATGCGGCACCATCTGTGGCGCTGATGGCACCGTTGGAGCCGTCATCAGCACCGTCCCCATCCTCGGCACCGCTCGCGGCACCATGGGGCCGGACAGCACCATGACTGTTTCTGACTCTGGGGCTGCTGTTCGGGCCAGAGCTGTGTACCCCATGGTTACCGGTCGCGGTGCTGTGGGGGGCACTGGCACTGGCTCAGGCGTGGTCTTGGAATCTGGCACCCCATTTGGCAGGGATGGCACCGGGCGCCCTCCTACGGTCTGGCACAGGGCCTTGGCCTCTACCTCTTCGGAGGTGGAGTTGGGCTCTGAGTCAGACGAGCAGTCTGAGTCCTTGGGGTTGACTGTTGGGGTGGGCAGCCCTGTAGTGTCCTCGACAAGCCGGAGTCAGAACCCCTCTGAGGTGGGGTCGGTGGCTGCTAAGACTGGGGTCAGGGATGCTGACCAGCAGGCAGTGGTGCAGGCCACCACTGCTCTGCAGCCTGGTCTTGGTGGGTTCCCTGACTCCTCAGCAGTGGTACCCCCGCCTGTGGTGTGCCTGGATCGCCCAACTTTGGGGCCGATCAGGGCTCCTCAGGAGGGGAAGGTGCTGCACCCTGGATAGCTCCTTCGGGTGCTAGCCAGGGCTGTCGGCTACTTAGGTTGGCTGTCTTGAGGAGGAGGGCTCTTTCGGACTCCCAACGGGTCGACGGCCATGGGGTCTGCACGGCAACCTTTTGGGGGCCCACTTGGGCTCTGGAAGAAGCCATACTGCGGATCTCCGCTTTTCCTCCTCGGTCTCTTTGAGAGAGCCCTATGCTTTTGAGGTAGGGGGACCGTCCTTCTGGACCTGTATATCCCTGGTCGCCTCACAGGGGGGATTCTTCCGGGCGCAGCCAAGGCAGTACCAAAATGGTTGTTCAGCTATTGGCTGTGGAGTCTTCCGGAGCACTTTCTCCTTCAGGTGCTCTTGGTCCGCTCCTTAGCCCAGGCGGAGGTCAGCCGACATCTCTTCTCGGCTCTGTCCCCATCCTTCTGCCACATTCTCCTGCACTCCCCGGCATCCTTGGTCCTAGTGGGCCTCTCTCCTGGGAGCACTTCAGGGCTGTGGCTGCTCGATTCCCAGCTTACGTTAGGGCAATGGACAGACAGGTTTTTCAACCTCCCCCCGAGCAGCCGCCTTCTGAGCAGTCGATGCCCTCCAACTCTTCATCCCCCTCTTCTAGGGGAGAGGAGCCTTCTGTCCACATCTCTCCAGCCGCTGATCTCGCTGAGTATCAGCATTTCCTCGTGAGGATGTTGGAGGACTTGCACCTCACCCCTTCCACTGTAAGCAATCCAGAGCACTCGGTGCACGCCTTTCTAGGCGATTTCAGCGACGCCACCCTTGTGATGCCCCCTGGCCTGCTCCCTTTTGGGAGGCGTCATTGCGCTCCTAGCAGAGGCCCTTCTCTGGAGTTCCTGCCCCTAGGGATCTCTGCCAGCAGTATTGCACCTCCCCAGAGTCTCTAGGTTCCATGCCTCATCCGCAGTCTGGATTGACACAGTTGGACACTCCTGATGGGCTTCGCGCCCTTCACCGTGACCGGTCCCCAGATCAAGATTCCTCGGATTTTGACTTCTGGGGTAGGAGGGCTTTCTACTCTGCACGGCTGTTGCTTTCCATTTCTGCAAATCAGGCCCACTATGCAGCCTATGACAGGTTCTTGTGGTCCAGGCTAGGTCAACTCCTAGCCTCGTTGCCTGACACAGAGCAAGCCAGACAAGCCATTGCACTTTCTGCACGTGACCTGGAGCTAGCAAGGCACCAAGTGATGGCATCCTATGATGCCAACGAGGTAGCTACCAGGGTCGTAGAGACAGCGATCTGCACTAGCCAGATGGCATGGCTGCGTCTTTCCCGGTTGTCACCCTTGGCCCGACGTAGGGTGATGAACTCCGCTCACCAGAGAACCTATCTCTTCTCCCGTACAGCGAGACGGCATTTGTCGGGGCAACCTCCTTCCCCCTCCGGGGGGGTCCCTGTCTCACTCTCCCCACTCTCGGGCCTCCCCAGGCCCTGAAGGTTCTCCCTCTTAGTTTGTCACCCATTGAGAGTTAAGGGACTTTGTCCCCTAGGGTGTAAAGAAAACCCCCTTCGAGGGGGCTCGGCACTCACCCAAATGTGATGAATGGTGAAGATTGACACAGATAAGATATGAAAATTACGTACCTACTGTAATTATGATCTTTCTGTGTATCTTCACCATTCATCACAATCCCGCCCTCCATCCCCCTGGGGCCCCAGTCTCTGGGTCCACCTCCCTCTCTGTGCCCAACCTCCCCCCCCCTCCTTTCTTAGGAGTGGAGTGAAAAGGAGCACATATGGGGATAAGGTTCCTGGGAGAGTGGTCAGCATGGGGGACACTCCTTCTCCAGTGCGATAACTCCACCCCTCTGGGGTGGGAGTTGGCAGTTGCCCTCCATTCTCTCCTCCCCCTTTTTCCTGTCCATCTTGTTTTTTCTTGTCCTTTGGACTACCCTTAAAAAATAAAAAAAAAATCCTTTATTTTTTCACCAAAAATCTTTCCTTGAGAGGGTGTTAAATCTCTGTGCCCTGTCCTTCCAGAATAGCCGACTCTGCTTATATGGAGTTTTTGCCAGCTATTCTGTGCCTTGAATTCTGGCAAAAAGCCTTTGGCTACTCCTTGCAGTTCCTATACAATCTGGAGACGGACCAGGGTCTGGGATATGTTTAACCTTCCCCTCTCTTCCTACCTTCTAAATTCTTTACCCCACCCTACCTCCCTCTTCTGTTTCCAGAGATTGGGACCCCTCCCAATCCCTTTAGTTCCTGACTGCTCCCTTTTCTGTCCCCTTAGTCATTATTTCTCCTTTTAGTTTTATATCTTTTCCATTTTCCTGTCCCTTGGACTTCCTTGTCCCACCCTTCACTCCCTTCCTTTTACCTCTCCGGTGACTCCAGAACTGGCGGGCAGGCAGAGTCAACAGCGCCTGATGGCCAACCCCCGCGCCCACGCAAATGCGTCAACTCCGCCTACCTAAAAGTTCCTCATAATGCGACCGCCATGAACCCAATGTGATGAATGGTGAAGATACACAGAAAGATCATAATTACGGTAGGTACATAATTTTCATTTTCGAGCCCTCCCCTTTGGCCTTTCCTCGGCACCTCGAGTCTTTACCAAGTGCTTAGCGGTGGTGGCAGTGGCACTGCGGCGACAGGGATTTTATGTGTTTCTCTACCTGGGTGATTGGCTACTGACAGCCCCCTCCAGGGATTGTTTGTTGCAGACCCTGGAAGGCACCTTTCAGCTCTTCCAGCTCTTGGTGATAACTATCAACCTGTCAGTATTGCCTGACCCCGAGCCAAAGCCTCCTGTACACAGGAGAGGTCTTGGACTCATACCGGGGACAAGCCTTCCTGCCAGAGAACAGGGCAGAACATCTGAGAGCACAGCCCAGCTGGTGTCTTCCAGTCCCCAGATTCCATACAGAACCTTCCTGTGTTTACTGGGGCATATGGCAGTGGGCATAACTACTGTTCCCCTGGCCCGCCTTCATATGAGGGTTCTCCAGTGAACTCTTCGAACCCCAGTGGGACCAATGCACTGATGATTTGGAGCAGCCTGTGCTGGTGTCCAACCCAGTGAGACAGACCTTAGAGTACTGGCAGAACCCCACCAACCAGCTGATCTCTTGGTGTCCCCTCAGCAAATCCTGACCACGGATACTTTGGGGCTCGGCTGGGGAGCCCATCTAGGAGACTGTCAGTTTCAGGAAGTTTGGTCCGAGTTGGAACAACATCTCCACTCAATGTCCTGGAGATGTGGGCAGTTCCTTATGCTCTGCAGGCCTTTCAGACCCACATTCTTCCAGGCCCACTGCTGGTGCAAATGGACGACATGTCTGTAAGTCTTTTACACCAACAAGCAAGGGGGTACTCACTCTTACCCTCTTTGTTGGGAAGCCATAAGGGTCTGCTATTTGGCCATAGAACACGGCCTGAAACGCTCAGCTGTCCATGTTCCAGGTGTCCAAAACGTATTGGTCGACAGTCTAAGCCAATCAAGGTCGAGAGCACACAAGTGGTAACCCTTGTCCTCAGTGATAGAAGATCTCTTCGACCTGTGGGGATGCCCAGAGTTGGACCATTTTGCATCCCTACTCAACGCAATACTGACGCTTTTCTGCTCATTTGATCCAGGGCCTGGAGTTTTTTGGCATGACTCATTGTCCCTCTCCTGGAAAAGGAGGTTCCTGTATGCCTTCTTTCCCTTCCTGCTCCTGCAGAGGTTTCTCCAGAAGCTCCAGTTGGAGGAGGCGGAGATGATTCTCTTAGCCCCCTACTGGCCATGCCAGATTTGGTTCTCTCTATTTCAGCAGCTGGCGGTGGAACCTCCAGTTCCCTTGCCCTTGCCCTTGTGCACTGGCTTGCTGTCCCAGGATTTTTATTTATTTATTGAAATGTTTCACCAGGAAGGCATGCTGAGCAACAAGTTGCTCATCTCCCGGTGCGACCTGGGGGTAGTTAACAATGGGATAGAATACAGAGGAATATTACAATGTTGGAATGCAATTTGCTTACTTGCATACAATGACAGCAGGGCACCCTGGTCCATCTGGACCTCAAGTCCCTGCATGTCCATGCTTGGCTCTTACAGACTTAGCTACAGCTCATTTTGGGGTGTCTTCCTGGGTTGCCGATGGCCACCAGGAAACCTTCCACATGAGCCACCTATGCCTGAAGTGAAAGCACTTCTCCCTTTGGGCTGTGACTCGTCAATTGGATCCCTTCACCTGCCGGGTGAATTTGATTCTGGAGTTCCTCCTCTCCCTTTCAAACTCTGGCCTGGGGTACTCTTCCTTAAAGGTGCATCTCTCAGCCATTTTTGCATACCACGCACCTGTTGAGGGCAAGGCTGTTGACCAACTGGACCTGTCCCGCACCTTTTTATGGGCATTCTACATTTGAAACCTCCTATTCGGGACCCTGTCTTGCCTTGGGATCTTCTTTTCATTTTGGAAAAGCTCACACTGCCTCCCTTTGAGCTGGCCGCAAGTTGCGAGCTACGTTTTCTGTTGTGGAAAGCATTATTTTTGGTTGCTATTACTTCTGCTCGAAGGATTTCTGAGCTTCAAGCTCTTATGTGTAAAGAGCCTTATTTGGTTTTTCAGTGTCTTTGTGTGCAAATCCTAAGTTCTTGTCTAAGATGGTGTCCAAGTTCACTTTGAACCAATCCATCTACCTTCCAGTTTATTTCCCTGAGTACTCTAATCGGGGGGGGCCTTGTTGCATACTCTTGATGTTCACAGGGTGCTTCATTATTACACTAACTGCACCCAACATGTCGTAGGACTGATCAGTTGTTTGTTTCATTTGCCCCTAAGAGTGAAGGGGCACCTGTTTTGAAACAGTGTTTGTCTAAATGGTTGGCAGATTGCATTGTGTACTATTACCGTAAGCAGTGCTTCGGTTAACTCCATTTTGGGAGTATTTGACTTCCAAAAATAAGGTAAAAACTTCCAAAATAAAGAGGGAGGAAGTCATTGACTTCCAGATATAAAACCAAGAATTAGATGACTTCCAAAATTGCAGGCATGGAAGTCAGAAATGATAGATTTTCTGAAAGAAATTGTATTTTACCACTAATTTATTATGCCAACATGCATAAACTTGTTTGTCCTAGAATACTGACTTCCAAAAGTGGGATCCTGGAAGTATTTTGACTTCCAAAAAATTGGAATGACTTCCAGATTTCGACTCCTGGAAGTTTTTAGACTTCCATTAAAATAAATTAACTGAACCCCTGACCATAAGTACGACAAGTTAAGGGCCACTCTGCTAGAGGTATGGCAGTCTCTACCGTCTGCTTCAGAAATGTGTCCGCTGCTGATATTTGTGCAGCCGCCACTTGGAGTTTGGTTCACACCTCTGTCAAGCACTATAGTTTGAATATCGTTTCCAGACACAGAGCCAATTTTGGGCTTGCAGTCCTTCAGAGACTTCCGTCATACGTTTTTGCCTCTTTCCGGCTGACTTGCGGTCAGTTCCGGTACTGCTTGGGAATCAGTCCTACTGGTGCTGCCTGCTGCAAGAGCCGCCTTGGCACAAGATAGTACAGTTATATAAGAACTTACTGTAACAGTAGATCTTTGAGAGGAGTTCTTACAGCATGTGCCGCTTCCCTCCCTCCTTCCCCCGATTGCTGCTTCTCCTTTTCAGCTATGCTGCCTTTCTTCGGCTTTGAGGAACCGCCTTGGTTCTCCATTTGTTTGCCTTTGGTGCCAGGGTCTCCAGCAGGAGAACGGAGGTAGGTCTGTGGGACCGCCCCTTTTATACCATAGGACAGATGTCGGGGCGGTCCCCCACTGTAGACTGCTAGCTAGAAGTTTTCCATGTGGTCCTAGAGCCTGGCCGCTTTATCCTACCAGTGTTGCCTGCTGCAAGAGCTCCTCTCGAAGATCTTACGTAAAGTACAGTTATGTAAGAACCTACCGTAACAGTAGAACTTACTGTAACAGTAGATCTTCGGGGATATCTCGGTCATCAGGTCACACCATAGGAACTTCACTGGCGGTGAAGCAGGATCCACACAGAAGATTTTCAGCTGTACAATGGGGGCTGCCCATGCCGACATCATCTGTCATCACCAACCCTATACAGGCGTGAGTGACCCTATTCCCTCCTCAGTTCTTTCCTGCTGTCGACTTGGTCTGCATGGGTCTCTGTGGAAGCTCTGATGCATTTTTGCACCTTTTTTGCTTGTGATTTTTGTTTTACCTATTTTCAGAATCTCTTCTCTTTAGAGATTCCTCTTCTGAGAGTTTTTTCCTTTTCTCTCTTCCCCATTGCTGCCACGATGAGTGGAATTTAGTCTTTCTGGAGGTATTTTCTTCCCTTTTTGTGTCTGCTGTCTTGGGCCCAAGGCCCGGGACCAACTCATGGGAATCTGTCTCCTGACTGACTGTGACCACTTCCCCTGGCATTCCTGGCCACCAAGGGCTTCTTCTTCAGGGGGTTTCCTCATCAATGGCTTTGGACTCATCAAGGATCACTGTCCAGGTCTTTACCCTTACCAGACCCATATCAACAGCACTGTTGCCCGCTTCGGTGGGCATCAGGTTGCAGTCTCTTGGATCTGCTCCCCCCAGCATTTCTGACCCCTGTGACTTCTTCTTCAGGGGGTTCCTCATCGACAGCTATGGCTTCATCCAGGGTCACTGTCCAGATCTCTGCTCTTACCAGATCCATACCAACAGCGTTGTTGCCCCGCTTCGCCAGGTCACAGACTTTCGGGTTGGTGACCCCTGCCCTGTCAATGATTGGCTCATCAGCGGATTCAGTTCAGTTGCTGCCTGATGCCATTCATGTCCCAGCTTCAGACCTTTGGGTCTCCCTGCTGCCGCCACCTTCTTTCAGCATCGACTCTTTGGGTTCCTGCTCCATCGATGATTGGCTTGTCAGTGGTAGCCGTTCCTTTCCAGCCTGTCATTTCTCCAGGCCCAGGGCTGCAGGCCTTTCAAGCTTTTCTAGGCCTGTTGATGGGGTCATCATGCCTTAGCCACTGACCCCATTGCCATTGACGATGCTGTCTACCATCGCTGACCTTAAGGGTACCTATTCCATCGATGTGTGGCTCGTCAACGAAGGCCCTTCCTTTGTGGCCTAATGTCTCACTAGGTCCTTTTTTTTTTTTTTTTCCATGTTCTCAGGACCTGTTGATGGGCCATCATGCCCTGTGCCTTTGACACCTCTACTGTCGGTGACCTTCCGGTCTCTGCCTTGTCGATGACAGCTCTGCCACTGTGGCCTGGTGCTTTTCCCAAGTCGTGGGCTTCGGGCCTTTTGAATTCTCTAATCCCATCGATTGGTCATCTACTGCGCCCCTCCACTGTTGTCAAAATTCTAATGTCGTTGACTTTGTTGGTATCCCTGGTCAGGTTTTCCATGACCCTGGCCGGTAGCCTGCTGCATCATGTCCTGGTTTGCTCATGCCATTGACGGGCTATTCCCAGCAGGCCGCTGTTGACACCTTACACTTGGAGAGCACAGAGCTGCTGCAGTGCACTACCTTCCAGTCCTCTTTGTATGAGCGTCAGACGATGAGATGGCAGCCCCGTCTTCTGCCAGGTCCACTGCATCCTCACTGAGAGAGGACTCAATTGAGCATACTCCCAGGTCTCCTCCTGAGGACTTTGCCTTCTTTTCTAGGTTACCCAGTCAATTTCAGAGGCTGTGGCCATTTAGACAGCTCATGAATGGTCTACGGTGCCTGGGCACCTTAGTTCCCTCTCACCCCGATGAGGCATCCCACAGGTGTGACCTTGGGAGCAAGAGGGTTTCTGTTTCTTCCACCTTTGGGCTGAGAATTACCCATTATCTCTCCCACTGGGTAGTGTGTCAAGGGACTGTTTGTTAGAAGGGTGAGTCGGCTGCCCAAGCCCTTCCTGTTTGCCCTCAAGATGAAGGGGTTCTTCGGTGCTTGCCAAAAGCAGAGCATAGTAGTGCATACCCCTCAGGGCACTTTGCTATGCCTCTGATACAAGTGCCAGGGCGGCTGCTTCAAGCCTTTCCTTGTGGAGGTACCCCTGGTCACGGTCTCAAGTTTCGGGGCTGATGTTTAATAGCGTGTCTCTTTCACCCCTTTCAACAGCTCTGAATTATTGAACCAGCTGTTAAGGATGTCATTAACCCGCTGCAGGCATCAGGCTGGGTTCTCAAGGCTGTTTTTTGCTCTATCATGCTCAGCCTCGGAGCAAACAGTGCCCTCCCTTTCATCCAGTTACCCAACATCCAGAACATCCTGCAAGCCCCTGGGTGCTCAAAGAGCCTCCTCTACAGCCCTTGTGGCTGGTCCCACCTCTGCTTAGTTCCTGATGAGGCCATCCCTGTTGTGGTCCTTGACCAGGAGGTGGTGGTTGCAGGTTGGTTCTCTCTCAATCTGTAACTTCTGGAGACCCATCTCTTCAAATGTTATTTTATGGAAAGGGGCCATACTCTGGAGCTTCTTAAAACACCCCTAGAGTCCCCCCCAAAAACTCTCCACTTGCCCCCTGACTGGATTCTGTGGCCCTCACTGGGTCTCAAAGATCTCAGTGGGTACATCTGGTACAGTAAGCTCCGTATAATCACCATGCTGGGCTCGCCATCCTTTCTCCAGCTGAATTCTTTGCATAGTGCATTGCAGCAGTAGCTGTGGCTAACAGCAGGGAGGGACTGTACATTCTCCCCTTTCAGTCTGTGGGTCCTGAACTTGGACGATATGGAGAGTCCCGGGCTGGTTTCCTCCCCATCCCACTAGGTACTACTTGTATGGATGGACCTTCTTCTTTTCAGAGAGGTCCTCTTTTGGATCTTCTCTCCTCAGCAGATCCTTGTAGTGGACACCTTGGCCTCAGGTTGGGGGGGGGAGGTGCTTCTGGGTTTCACCCAGACTCCATGTTTTTATACCTGATGGAACCCTTTCTTCATATCAGTGTCCTGGAGATGTGGATGGTTCCATGCACCATGTAGGCCCTTCGGACCCATCTTCTCCAAGAGGTAGCTGACTGTCTACATGGTCCACCTCAGTGTTGTCAATTATACCTGCCAGCAGAGAGGGACTTGCTCGTATCTTCCTATGCGGGGCATTCATGAGAGTATGGTACGGGACTGTAGTACCCAGTCTCATCCCACTGGCAGATCGCGTCTCTGGTATGTGACACACTCTGGCCATCAGCTTCTGTAGGGCTTAGTCCAGCATGCCCGATTGGGAGCTGCTGTCATCGATCGCCAGCCTCCTCTCCACAGATGGGGCGGTCCAAAGCTGGACCTCTTTTCTGTGTCCTTACTCAGCGCAACCTCCCCAGTCTCTGCTTGCTAGAGCCGGGGCCTGGAGGCCTAAAGCAAGAAGTGTAGTCCCTCTCCTGGAACGGGGGGTCCCTTTATGTCTATCCTCCATTTCAGTGGGGGCTGATTAAGCTGTACATGGAGGGGATCAGCTTGGTCCTGATACCCCTGTCATGGCCATGGCAGAAGTGTGTTTCTGCTGCTGCAACAGCGGGCGTGGTATTCTCTGGTCCCTCCACTTCTCTGCAGGAACCTATTGCTGCAAGATCCGGTGACCCTGTTCTGTCCCAATTTCAAGTCCTGCGTCAGCATGCTTGGCTCCTGAAGTCTTAGCCTTGTCCAGCTGGGCATGTCACTGCAGGCAGCGGGCCTTCTCTTTGCAGCTTGAAGCCCTTCACTAGGACCAGTTTTGAATGCAGTAGTAAAGGTTTGCCCTCTGAGTGGCCAAGTATCAAATGAACCTCTTTTCCTGCCCAGTGAACTGGATTCTGGACTACCTAGTGGCCCTTCTGGGCTCTGATCTTCAGTACTTCCCCATTACGGTCTACCTCTTTGCTCTCAGACTTTCATGAGCCAGTGGGTGACCGCACTTTTTCGGCTCAGTTGGAGGTGTCCCATACTCTTCTCAGAAACATTCTGCATTTGAAGCACCAATCCATTTCCCCTTCTGGCTTGAGGTTTGAGTCTTGCTTTGGGACAAAATTGACCTCGTCTCTTTCCGAGACAGCCACGATTTATGGACTACGCTTTCTTTCTTGGAAAGTGCTCCTTTCAGAGACTATTACCTCTACTCGGAGATTCTCCAAGCTTCGGCTCTTTGGTGTGAAGAGCCATCTTTGATTCTCCACGAAGGTCATTATGCACTAGCCCCAAGTCTCTTCCTGTGATGTTGTTTGACCTAATCTGTCCCAATCTATCCATTGGACAGTCTGTTCCTGAATATGCCAATTCCGGGCAAGCACTGCTCAATATGCTAGGTGTGCACAGATTTCTGAAGTATTATCTGCTTGGGACTCAAAAGCACAGAAACTCAAAGCAGATTTTTGCTCCTTTCAACACAGGTAGAAAGGGTGCTTAGGTTTTGGCAAGATTTGACAAAATGCCGATACCTTGTATTGTATTTTCCTTTAACAAGCATGGCAAAGAGTTGCCAGGGTCGGTGTCAGCTCATTCCTTTAAGGGCAAGGCCGTCTTTGTGGACGGTTTTATGGGGGCATCAGCTGTTAACATTTCTACTGCTGTCATCTGGAGTGCAGTCCATTCTTTCCCAAGCACTACAGTCTGGATATTCACTCTAAGGTCCATACCGTTTCATCAGGGCCGTGTAGTAGGGCCTATTACCCTGAGCTTCAGTTGGCCTTCCGCCAAGACTGTTTCCTTGCACTAGTAACTGCTTTGGACTTGTTCCTATGGTGTGACCTGATGACTGAGATGCCCCCAAAGAAGATAGAACAGTTATGCAAGAACTACTGTTACGGTAAGTTCTTATGTAACTGTCCTCTCCAAATGATGATGTCGGTTTCTGAACCACGGTAAACTCAGACTACCCACAGACACAGGTCTTCTGATTGTGCAGTTACATGAAAAGGTGAAGAGTCAGCAGTTCTGAATTAGTGTGATAAGAATACTGTGAACTTTTTCAAATGAATGAAAGTTACTAAATGGAGAGATCACTTTTTGAAAACAAAGATTAGCAAGCTAGTGACCTGAATCATAAACACCTCCAGTCACTGACAAAAACTGACAGCAACCCTACAGCTGTGAGGAAGGGCCAGGCAGTCCTGAAATGTCAGTGTGTTTTTTACAAATAACAATAACATATCTAAAGGGAGCATCGGTACAAAAGCAGCATAAAACAGAAAATTTATTTTCTTTTGGAACCAATCACAGTTCAGTGTGATATCGAAAAATGCAACTGCTGAATTCTTATGAAGTGGCGTTTTGTCAATGCAGAACAAACCCTTTGAACTGTGATATCATATTTTGAATGTCATAATTAAATACAAGAGCAAAAATGGCCAGGGTAATATGAGTGAGAGGGAAGGAAGTCAAGAGGTTGGGGTTCAGGGACAGTTGCAGGTGGAAGTAGAAAAGTCACAAAGAAGAGACTTAAGGGAGGAGTCAAAAGAGGCAGAGCAGATTGACAGGGTAAGTAAGGTGGACCAGAGTTTAGGAAAGCGATTTGAGAAGGCAACCTGACCAGCGGTAGATTTCCTAGATGAAATAGAAAGGGAATGGGAAACATTGCTGAGGAGAAGGTAAGAGGAAAGAGGATAGTAGGGAGGTAAGGTAGGAGGGAAGGGAACCAAATCAAAAATTGGATATAATGGAGGCACACTATGAAAGGTGCCTGGCACCAAGAGAGGGGAGGGAAAGAGCAGAGCAGGCAGTCATGAGTATGAGGGGGACAATCGAAGGCAAAACTACAAAAAGAGTGAAAGAAGTGGTCCAGGTGGTCAACGGTGGAATTGGGAGCGCCACTGTAAACTATGTTGTTATAGTCAAAAATAGGGAGAATCATCTTTAAAACAATCTCTCATGGGACAGGCAGTAAGATGTTTGCTTTGTTTCTGTGTAGTGCAACAAGCTTGGGGTGGAGCTTACAGTGTATGGCATCAGTGTGCACTGGGAACTCAAGATGTCAGTCCAGCTTGACCCTGAGGTATTTAAAAAAGGATACGTCCTCAATCACAGCACCATCAAGGGTATGGAATGGTGGGAGGCAGATAAGTATGGTCAGTCTTTTGTCAGGTGCCAAAAGTCATAGAAACATTTTTTTGGCATTGATGGACAGTTAGACTGGAACCAGCGATGAATATTTTCAAAATCCAACTGTAGCTGGTAAGTGAGGTCATGGGAAGAGGAGCCAGATGCAAAGAGTACTGTATCTTCAGTAGACATATGACCAGATGCAGAGGAAAAGGCAGAAGGGAAGTCTTCCAAGAAAATGGAAAAGTGAATAGAGCCCAGAACAGACCCTTGAGTGATGCCTGAGCTGATGGGGAGTGTGGAGGATATTGGAACTTCCGGTCCTCCAGACAGCTTGAGACCTTCCCTCAAGGTAGGAGCAGAACCAACTGACTGAAGAGTCCAGTTCTAAATTTAGTCCTAAATCTATACATCTTTTTAGCTTTTTTTTTTTTTTTTTTTAAACCAGTTCCCGATCATTTCTGGGAATCAGGAGAGCATGGATTTTGCCAGTTACCAATTTGAGGTACTTGGTTTCAAATAAAAAAAAACTGTTTAAGTCAAGTTTTTTTTTTTTGTTAACAGTTATGCTTTGTTCTATAGTAAAACTCATACAATTACTTTTTCTTCTGTCAAATTGGCATGACAGGGAAACCTAACTAGAAAACAGGGCCTACAGGATTTAAACAGTGTGAATCCTGTAAGCACTGGTTGCAAAAGCAGACGGCCGCAACCTTTGCTATGATTGTTTGGTTCCAGATCACAATATTGAAAATTGTAAATTCTGCAAAGTTTTCTGCCCTAAGACTAAGCAAAAAAGGGCAGCTAAAGAACAGTCTCTATCTGCACCAGCTTCAAAAACAGCCTCCCTGCAGTGCTTAAGTTGGAGTTCCTCAGGGTTCTGTCCTCAGTCCTTTGCTCTTCTGCATCTTTATTAAATGTCTTCTGAATCTACCTGCTGCTCCTCCATCCCATACATAGACGTCACAGCACTCTACCGCAGGTCTTTCTCTGTAGGCCACATTAACAGTTAAACTGAGACTTTCAAAAATCCAGAGCTAGCTATTAGATTACAAGCTCATCCTAAATTCTTCAGAGAAACAGGCTGTGTTTGTCGGCTCGAATGCTAAACTTAAATCTTGTATTAATTCCCTAGCAGTCTCTTGTGCTAATGCTCCCTGCTGGCCTTGGTCCACAAATCTAAACACCTTGACATTCCACTTAAACCTGCATTGGATTTTCCCCTCTACATCACCTCCATCTGTAAGACTGTAAATGCCAAGCTTGGTTTAGAATAAAGGATCAGGTACATGCCCATCCCTAAGGCTAGATCAGCAGTTGCGTAAGATGTCTTTTTACCTAGATAGAAATATGGTCTACTAACCTTCTGCCAGGTCACTAAAAGTACTCTGTGCCACTGACCCCTCGGCTACTATTACTGGGTATACCCTCCTCCCACATCCGTTAGACGGGCCCTTTGGTATGTTGGAGCATTCAGGCTGGGATGGAGGCTAAATGCTTGCTTCTCAAGTGATCGCATACCACGGAAATATCTCTGAGACAGGAAGGGCTCCACTCAATCCAACAAGTGGCACTACTCTCCAGAATGACACATATAGTGAAAGGCACTCTGTATTGCTATTATATGTGGACCCATATATATCTTCTCCCCTTGTAAAGTGGTCCCCAAATGGGCCCGTATCAGCCCTTCTCCTCTGTTACACATTGAAAGCACTATGTTCACTGTTTCAGAATATCTCTAGAGTTTGAAGTCATGTTGAATAATGTATGCACTGCAGTTGTACTAATGCAATGGTACTATAATGTTCTTTTTTACTGAAACATTCTTAATAAAAAAGTATTAACTGAAAAAAGTATACTACATAAATGGGATGTGGCCTACATCATCATCTGTCATTTCACACTGTCCTCTCCCCTATCTCTTTCACCACAGTAATCTGTTCTGTGATGGCTTCCTCCATCTACTGGTCACTCATATCCTCTTGGCAGCTTTCTGAACTTCTTAGTTCTTCTCTTGCCTCCTTTGTATCATTTCTTCATGGCCCCCGCCAGGCCTACACTCTTGACAGAAAATAGTATCCAGGAGCCCCAAATCCTGGCGACTGCTTACTGTTTATTTACAGTATGAATTTATATCATTCATTTATCTTGTAAGTATTTTTGAATAGTATTGTTCTTATTATTTGTATAGTATTGGATTTTACTACACGTATCTTATTTCCGTTTTATTACTTGGTCCTCTAATGTTGACTGTGCCTACTATTCTTTTGTACTCTGCTGGGCTGTACTGTACCTGTAAACAGACATGTATTTGTCTAGTGTACCTACAGAACTTGGTAAAGAACACAGAGCTCCCAGTCAGGACTGCTCTGATAGCTTTGACTGCAATCGGAGGAAGCAAAAAAACCTTTCTGAACATCAACCAGGCACAACAGTTAGTAAAAGAGTGCATACAGAAAGGCACCTTGAGACCCTTCTGCCTGAAAAGCAAAAGGAGGAACCATTGTGAAAGACATGCCACTAGTTTCTAAGCAGTGTTTGCCCCAATGGTTGGCAAACTGTATTACTTTTTGTTATAGGAAGTTCGGTAGGGATCTTTCTGGAGCTGTTCATGGTCACTCCACCTGAGGTATGGCCACCTTGGTTGCCTGTTTCGAGAACGTGTCCGCTACTGAAATCTGTGCTGCTGCCACTTTGGAGTACTGTCCACACTTTCACAATGCACTACAGTCTGAACATTGCTTCCAGAAGAACAGCTGAATTTGGCCTTGCTGTGCTTCAAGGCCTTCTTTCTTAGGCCCTTGTCTCCTGCCACCCAGATTGTCTTGTTGTTTGTACTGCTTGGAACTCATTCCATAGGTGTGACCTGATGAAAGAGATATCCCTGAAGAAGATATAACAGTTATGTAAGAACTTACTATAACAGTAGATCTTCAAGAGCATCTCTTTCATCAGGTCATGCGGACCCTCTCTCCTTCCCCCTGGTCTCTGTCTCCAGATTGGCTTTCTTGTTGTTGCAGCCTTTCTTATAGCTGGGCACCTCATCTCTCTCCTTGGTTCCCTAGAGGGAAGTTTAGCGAGTATGGTCTTTGGCAGGGAACTGAAGAGGGAGCAGGGCTGCCCACACTTATGTATGCAGGGATGTTGGCCTACAATATCAGCATGGGTAGCCTCTACTAAACAGCTACAAGCGTTTCCGTGTGGTCCTGGTGCCTGACAGCTCTAAGTTCCATAGCTGTGACCTGATGAAAGAAATTCCCTTGAAGATCTACTGTTATGGTAAGTTCTTATGTAGCTGTTCTTTCCTTCTCTTCAGACAAGGAGTCCAGGAGGCTAGATGTTTTAGGGAAGAGGACTTTTGCTTCTGTTACTTTGGGCCTGAGAATGGAAAATTATCAGTCCCACATGGTAAAATACCAAAATACCCTCCGGAGGAAGGCTAAGGCAGTGGCCCTAGCCTTACCAGAAGGTACTCCTAAGCAGGAGTTCTTAAAGGCTCTTCAAGCAGGGGCAGACATAGGCAAGCCTCTCCTACGTCCTACCTGTGACATTTCTGAAGCTTCTGCCAGGGCAGCAGTTTCTAGGGTTTGTCTTGGGAGACATTCCTGGTTGAGGGTGATGGGATTTGAAAATGATGTGCAGCAATCCATGCTCAGTGTCCCATTTAGAGGATATAAGTTGTTCATGGCAGATGTACAAGATATCCTCTCAAACCTGCAGGCCTCGGGCAGAACCCTAAAATCGGTGCATTTCCACTACCACACTCAATCAAGGAGTAGACAGAAGGTGCCCTTTCATCCGGCCAGCAACAGACACCGTTCAACAGCCAGACAGCAGAGTAGAAGTATATGAACATCAGCTTTGCCTGCCCCAGGACCCACCCCAGACACTCACGCAAAAGCCCCTAAAGGTAGGGGTGTGGCTGCAGCCACAGGATCTGAATCTGCACGACTTCTTCCTAGACCCCCAACCACTAATGCCTTCAGGAGTGCTTATAGAGTGTCACCTTTCCACCTGAACCAGTGGAGGAAGGTCACATCAGATGCTTGAGTCCTGCAGATAATAAACAAGGCCATGCTCTAGAGCTTCTGGAATCACCTCCAGACCACCCACCAGCACCTTCTTTCAACCCACTAGAACACATACCCAGGCTACTACAGGAAGTTCATACATTAATCCAGAAAAGGTCCATTGAATCTGTCCCTTGGGAACAAAGGAACATGGGGTTCTATTCTCGGTACTTCCTGGTCCCAAAGTGCACAGAAGATCTGAGGCCCATTCTAGACCTAAGAGACCTGAAATTTTTCATCCAATACAAGAAGTTCAGAATGATAACTTTACAAGGCCAACTCCCACTGTTGCAAGTAGGGGACTGGATTTGTTCCCTGGATATGCAGAATGCTTACCTACATATCAAGATTTGCCCCCCCTGCAGCAAATACCTCAGGATCTTAATTCAAGGGGGCTCTTGTAGCAGGCAATACCGGTAGGATTCAGCTGCCAGGTGCTAGGACCACACAGAAAACCTCTAGCTAGCAGTCTATAGTGGGGGACCACCCCTGATGTCGGCACATCGAAGTCCATCCTATAGTATAAAAGGGGCGGTCCCCCACACCTACATCAGTTTCTTTCCCACCGTCAACCAGCGCATGTCCGACCTCCACGGACGCCTGCTTCTGTCGACCATCATTTTCTTTGTGATTTACCCAAGATTTCTTTCCTTTTTCAGTGGATTTAACATTGAGTTTTGGTGTTTTTCTTCATATCGTTTATGTCTTCTTCTCCAGTTTTGTCTTCCGACTGGCCTACGAAGCGTGCCTGTGGCAAGCAGATCCCTAGTAAAGATGGTCACTCTTCCTGCCTGCTCTTCCTAAGCCCCAACCACGACACCGAGGCCTGCAAGCACTGCCAGGACTTCAACCAGGCCACACGGAGATGTTGCTGGAAGACCCTCCAAAGCCATCTACTCCAGCAGAAATTAGCTGCGATGGAGAAGGAGCTTCAGGCTAAAAGTTCTTGCACCTCCGCGGCCTCGGGCTTTGTCGCCTTCCCAGAAGGAAAAAAGTCGAGCGGGAAGCACAAGCCCTGGGACTGTCCTAGGTCAGCCTCCCACTTGCGGTCGCAACACAAACCGGCTTCCACTTTGGGGTCCTCCTCCCATGGAAATCTGCCTCTGTGTCACTCTCTCAGTTGCTAGTGGTTCACCCCATCCTTCTCTGTTATAGCCTCTGGGCATGGACACTTTCCTGCTGCCTTGATGCCCAGGCGGCCCTAATTCCTGTGGGTCCTCAGCCATGCAGCTTGACCAGGGTTGGCTCCTCCGGCAACAGAGCTCCGCCCATCGCCCCTGGTCAAGGCATTGTCTTCGTCAGTCCCTGACTCTGGGGCTGGCGCCGATCCTTCCAGGCATCACCCGGAACAAGCGCTCGCCTCCTCCTCCTCATGCAGGCAATGCCTCTGCCCATGTCTCGGGAGAACACACACACACACACACACACACAGGCACCAGCCTCCCCTTTGGAGCTTCCATTGGATCCATCTCTGGACCGGCGCCAGCCTTTGCCTTCTAGGCTGGGCTGGCTTTGCCTCGCCCTACACGATGCTTAACCGTGCGTCACCTTACGCCTCAGTTGTCACCTGCTGCCCCCACTAGGATCCGCAGCCCGATGCCTGCCAGACCAATGCCAGGGTACCCTGACACCGCCCCATCAACATATCAGTACCCTCTACCTCTCTTGCAGTATCCACCGTATAATCCAACCCCCAACTCCCACCCCCGTGGATTACAATGCCTTGTTCACTGCTTGATGGACCTTTTATGAAGGACAAGGACACCCCTGGGAGGCCTCCCTCTTCACCTCTTGGGGACCCACCTCCTAAGGACCCAGGCCGGCCTGAGCCCACTAAATCATATACCTCTGGAACCTCTGGGAGTGATACGGGACTCCCCCTTCCACGTATGGAGAACTGTCACCCACCGACGCTGATCCCAGAGACTGACCCTTTGGGGGATGACTCCTCTTCCTCTTAAGAGTCCTTGGAGGACTCCAGGGACTCCTCAGACACTCAGGGGTGGACTAAAGAGACCCCCAAGCCCCCCCAGAAGATCCCTCCTTTATGGACGTGATGCGCCATATCCAGTCCCTCATGGGATGGGATATGAAGCAATTGGACCCAGAGCACTGTTGCTTCACCATTTATTTGCGCAAGTTAGATACCCTCCCTTGGGTAGTCCCTCCCTTGATAGAGGCCTATCAGGATGTAACCAAGACAACTTGGAATCGCCCTTTTCGTCCACTCCAGCCTTGGCTAAAAAGGCAAATCGCCTTTACCACCTGCCAGTGGGCAAGCCTTCTATGGGGAGCAACGCACAGCAGATTCGGTAGTCATGAATGCTGCTCATGATTGTACCAAGAAGCCTCAGCATTTGAGCACCCACCCACTAGGCAATGAATTCCACCAGCTAGACCAGCTGGGCAAGAGGGTTTACTCCTGTACAACCCTGGCCATCCAGGCCCAGAATTATCTGACTACATGGTGCAGTACCAGAATGCCATTTGGGTCCAGGCGAGAGATTTGGTGGCAGCCCTCCCAAGGACTCCACCAAAACCCACTTAGTCCAGCTTCACAAGTCTGGATCTGACATAGGCACACATGTCCTTAGAGGAGCCTATGATACAGTGGATACTGCAGCTTTCGTGGCAGTGGCAGGAGTTTGCATTCACCGCCATTTCTGACTCTGGGTGTCCGGGTTTGCGCCTGATCTTTAGGCCAAAATTATGGATGCCCCTTTTCGGGGCTTGGTCTTGTTTGGGGGAGATGCTCAGGATATCATCTCCCACCTCCAAGAATAGGGAAAGGCTCTGAGGTCAGTAGGTTCCATGAACCGTTCCCAGCCATGATCCTCCCAGCGTCAGTCCTTTCATCGTCCCTCCTGCCAGCCTGCTAAGGGTCAGCAGTCGGAAAGACCCCTTTAAACGCAAGGCAACTACCCTGCCTTCTGGAGCAGCTGCCCATAGGGTCCTCAGAGCGCCCTCGACCACCCTGCCCACCCCCGGCTCCACTGCCTAACTCCTTGCCCGACCCCCCCACCCCCCGCGGAGGCCTTGGGGGATGTGGTTGGGGGTTGGTTCTCCCTTTACCTAGATGGGTGGTGCGCTGTAACCTCAGACCAATGGGTGCTTCAGATTATCGAGCGGGTCATACCCTCGAAGTTTCTAGAATCCCCCACCCAAAACCCTCCTGCGCACATTACCCACAGGCCCACATCTCCCTCATCTGGGACAACATTCAGGCTCTCCTTCACAAAAGTACCATAGAGCCCATCTCCCCAGGTCAAAGGAGAAAAGGATTCTACTCCCACTTCTTTCTAGTCCCCAAGAAGACAGGAGACCTTCGTCCAATCCTGGATCTGAGCTGCCCGAACCTCTTCATAGAGTACAAATGCTTCAGGATGGTGACTCCTCAGGGATTTTTGCCCCTCATTCACCAGGGGGACTCACTCTGTTCCCTGGATGTGCAGGATGCCTGTCTCAGTAAAAAACAAGGAGTTCTCAGCTGCGAGCTGCAGAGCAAAGTCAGTGCATACTGAAACAGGTAGCCACCTGTAATTCACAACAAGGAAATCCTAAACCAGTCGCACTCATGGAAATTGTAAAAAAGCTCACCAAAGCAAAGCATAAAGTCCAATGCAGCTTTATTTTCAGGTAATCCTGTGGTAAACTTGCACAGTTCAGATCAAAACCACTATGCCCCGATGCTTCCAAACCATGTCTCTTCATCAGGGGGCCTATCTCCATATCATAGGTTTCCCGGCCCACTGCCACTTCCTCCATTTCTGTTTCCAGGGGGACCACTGCCTGTTTTGGGCTATCCCCTTTGACCTTTCCTCGGCACTTCGAGCCCTTACCAAGTGCCTAGTGGTGGTGGTGGTAGTGGCTCTGCGGAGGCATGGATTTTATGTGTTCCCCTACCTGGATGATTGGCTACTGACAGCCCCCTCCAGGGATCGTTTGCTGTAGACCCTGGAAGGCACTTTTTGGCTCTTCCAGCTCTTGGGGATCACTATCAACCTGCCAAAGTCTTGCCTGACCCCAAACCAATGCCTCCTGTACATAGGAGCAGTCTTGGACTCCTCTTGGGGACAAGCTTTCCTGCCAGAGGACAGGGCAGAACATTTGAGAGCGCAGGCCCGGCTGGTGTCTTCCAGATGCCAGATCCCAGTCAGAGCCTTTCTGCATCTTCTGGGGCACATGGCAGCGGCCATAATCACTGTTCCTCTGGCCCACCTTCAAATGAGGGTTCCCCAGTGGACTCTTCAAGTCCAGTGGGACCAACGCAATGACGATTTTGATCAGCCAGTGCTGGTGTCTGACCCAATGAAATGGACCTTAGAGTGGTGGCAGAACCCCACTAACTTGCTGATCGGGGTTCCTTTCCGCTCAGTGTCCCCTCATCAAATCCTGACCACGGATGCTTCAGGGCGTGGCTGGGGAGCCCATCTAGGAGACTGTCAGACTCAAGTAGTTTGATCCGGGTCGGAACAGCATCTCTATATTAATGTACTGGAGATGCAGGCAGTTCTTTATGCTCTGCAGGCCTTCTAGGCCCGCTGCTGGTGCAGACAGACAACATTTCTGTAGACTTTTACATCAACAAGCAAGGGGACATTCACTCTTACCCTCTTTGTCAGGAAGCCATGAGGGTCTGATAATGGGCCATAGAACATGGCCAGGAACTCTCTGCTATCCATATTCCAGTTGTCCAAAATACCCTGGCCAACAGTCTAAGACAGTCCAGGTCGAGAGCGCATGAGTGGGAACTCTTGCTGTCAGTGATTGAAGATCTCTTCGACAGGTGAGGACACCCAGAGTTGGACCTTTTTGTGTCCCCACTCAATGCAAAACTGCCGCTTTTCTGCTCACTTGATCCAGGGCCTGGAGTTTTCTGGCATGACGCAGTGTCCCTCTCCTATAAAGGGAGGTTCCTGTATGCTTTTCCACCCTTCCCGCTCCTGAAACTCCAGTCGGAGATGATTCTCATAGCCCCTTACTGGCCACGCCAGATTTGGTTCCCTCTACTTCAGCAGCTGGCGGTGAAACTTCTGGTTCCCTTGCCCTTGTGCACTGGCTTGCTCTCCCAGGATTAGAGCACCCTGGTCCATCCTGACCTGAAGTCTCTGCATCTCAATGATTGGCTCCTGCAGACTTAGCTATTGCCCGCTTTGGGGTGTCTTCCAGGGTTGCCGATGTCCTGCCAGGAAACCTTCCACGAGAGCCACCTATGCTATGAAGTGGAAGTGCTTCTTCCTCTGGGCTATAGCTCGCTACTTGGATCCCTTCACCTGCCCTGTGAACCTGATTTTGGAGTGCCTCTTCTCTCTTTTGGACTCCGATCTGGGGTACTCTGCGTTAAAGGTGCATCTTTCCATCTCTGTGTACCATGTGCCTTTAGAGGGCAAAGCCCAACTGGACATCTCCTGCTCATTCTTGTGGGGCATTCTTCATTTGAAACCTCCCATTCGGGACCCTGTCCCACCTTGGGACCTTCTTTTCATTTTGGAAAAGCTCACTTTGCCTCCTTTTGAGTCAACCACGAGTTGTGAGTTACACTTTGTCGTGAAAAGCGTTGTTTTTGGTTGCTATTACTTCACCTCAAAGGATTTCGGAGCTTCAGGCTATGATGTGTAAAGACCCTTGCTTAGTTTTTTACAAAGACAGGGTGTCTCTGTGTACCAGTCCTAAGTTCTTGCCTAAGGTGGTGTCTGAGTTTATGTTCAATCAATCCATCCACCTTCCAGTTTATTTCCCTGAGTATTCTAATCGGGGGAGGCCTTGTTACCTATTGTTGACGTTCACAGGGTGCTACGCTATTACACTAACCGCACCTAGCATGTTCATAAGACTGATCAGTTGTTTGTTTCTTTTGCTCCTAAGAGTGAAGGGGCACCTGTTTTAAAACAGTGTTTGTCTAAATGGTTGGCAAATTGCATTGTGTACTGTTACTGTAAGTATGACAAGCCCTTGCCTGGGCCAGTTAAGGGCCACTCTACTAGAGGCATGGCAGCCTCTACTGCCTGCTTCAGAAATGTGTCTGCAGTGGATATTTGTGCAGCTGCCACTTGGAGTTCAGTTCACACCTTTGTCAGGCACTATAGTTTGGATATTGCCTCCAGACGCAGAGCCAATTTCGGGCGTGTAGTCCATCAGGGACTTCTGTCATGACCGACCTTCTATTGTACATTTTTGCTTCCTACTGGCTGACTTGTGGTCAGTTCTGGTACTGCTTGGGACTCAGTCATAGATACATAGACAGTGTCGGCAGATAAGGGCCTATGGCCCACCCAGTCTGCCCATTTGAGCTTGTAAGTTCAGTTTATGCTTTCCTAGAAGTCTGTTGCCCCTTACCCCTGACCTCCAGAATTCCTTTATGTCTATCCCATGCATTCTTAAATCCTGCGATTGTTTCAGCCCCATCACTTCCTCTGGCAGGGTGTTCCACTTGTCCACCACCCGCTCTGTGAAGAAATTCTTCCTCATGTTTCCTCTGAATCGTCCTCCCTCCAACTTCATCCCATGCCTCTAGTCCTGGAACATCTTTTCGCTTAAAAATAGTATGTTCCTGCACCCTGTTCCTCCCTGTGAGATACTTGTATGTCTCTATCATATCCTCTCTCCTCCTCTCCTCCAGGGTACGTTCAGTTCCTTCAACCTGTCTTCACAGGACTTGTGATGCAATCCATGCACCATCTTTGTTGCCCTCCTCTGAACCTTCTCTACCCTGTCTATGTCCTTATGTAGGTATGGTCTCCAGAACTGTACACTGTACTCCAGGTGGGGCCTCACTAGTGTCTTGTATAGCGGAATTATAACCTCCCTTTTCCTGCTGGTGATGCCCCTGCCTATACATCCCAGCATCCTATTTGCTTTACCTGCTGCCTTGTCACACTGTTTCCCTACCTTGAGGTCATCAGAGATGATAACCCCAAGATCCCTTTCCTGCTTGGTGCATGCTATATCCTCACCCCCCAACTGATATATTGTGCCAGGGTTTTGTGCCCCATATGCATTATCTTGCACTTCTTGCATTGAATTTCAACTGCCAAACCCCTGACCATTCTTCAAGTTCTGCAGGTCCCTTTTCATTCTGTCTACACCCTCTGGTGTGTCTACTTTGTTAGAGCTTTGTGTCATCAGCTAACAGTGAAATTCTGCCTTCTCGGGTCCTGTGCAATGTCACTGATGAAGATATTGAATAGAACCGGTCCCAGCACTGATCCTCTGGAGTACTCACTGGTCACTCTTCCCTGTGGGTGACAGCCATTTACCACCACCCTCTGTGTCCTGCCACCCAGCCAGTTACCTACCCACCACACTACTGTCCTGCCCACACCCATATTCCCCAGTTTGTGTAATAGTCTTCTATGTGGCACAGTGTCAAGGCCTTGCTGAAGTCCAGATAGGCCATGTCCACTGCCCCGATCCACCTCCCTAGTCACCCAGTCAAAAATTCAACGAGGTTGGTCTGACATGACTCCCTTTGTGAAACCATGCTGCTTTGGGTCCTGTAGTCCATTGACAACCAGATGTTCCACCAATCTCTCCTTCAGTAGTGCTTCCATGATCTTCCCACTACAGGGTGAGGTTGACTGGTCTGTAGTTCCCTGCTTCCTCTTGTTCCCGCTTTTGTATAAGGGGACTACATCTGCTGTCCTCCAGTCTTTGGGTACCTCCCCTGTTTCCAGTGATCGGCTAAACAGGATAGCCAGAAGTTCAGCCACCACCTCTCTTAGTTCTTTAAGGACCCTGGGGTGCACCCCATCTGACCCCATTGCTTTATCAACTCTTATCACTTCCAGTCCCTTCAGGACCCTTTCTCGTGTAAAGGGACTTGTGTCCATTTCTGCACCATTCTCACCCCTTGTACTACCTTCAAACCCATTACCCTCCTCTTCCTCAGTAAAGACTGAGCAGAAATACCTGTTCAATATGTCAGCTTTACTGCTGTCATCCTCCACGCGGCCCCCATCCTCCCCCTTCGGTCTCACTATCCCTTCCTTTGCCTTTCTTTTTTCACTTATGTACTTGTAAAAGGTTTTGTCCCCTCTACTCACTGATTTTGCAATGTGTTCTTCTGTCTGAGCTTTGGCTTCCCTTACTGACCTCCCTGCCTCCTTTGCTTCTCCTGGTACTTCTCCCTATCCCCTTCTGCCTGTGTCTTTTTGTATTGCCTGAATGCAATCTTTTGGCTTTCACTTTTTTGCTACCTCTTTGGAAAACCATAATGGTCTCCTCTTCCTTTTGCTAACCTGCTTAATGCATAATTCTGTTGTTCTTGTAATCCCAATTTTAAATACTGCCCACTGTTCCTCAACCCCTGATTCCTGTCCCATTCCCTTTAATGCCTCTTTCAAGTATCTCCCCATTTTCCCAAAGTATGCCCCCCCAAAATCCAGGATACGTGTTTTTGTGTGGTTTGGTTCTGCTCTTTCTGTGATTTCAAACCACAATGACTGGTGGTCACTGTTCCCCAGGTGCTCCCCCACTGTTACCCCCATCACACTGTCCCTGTTTGTAGAGCACAAGGTCCAGTATTGCCTTCTGCCGAGATGGTTCCATGACCAGTTGCTTGAGGAAGGCACCCTGAAGGGAGTCCAGGATAAATCTGCTCCTAGTTGATGCTGCTGCTGGGATGCTTCAGTCCACGTCTGGAATATTGAAGTCTCCAACCAGCACTACCTCACCCTTGTCTGCCATCCTTTGGATGGCTAGCATCAGCTCCCTATCTGCTTCTTCCTCCTGGGCTGGTGGTCTATAGACCACACCTGTGCGGATGGCTGTTCCCATTTTCCTTTCCAGCTTAACCCACAGTATCTCTCCCCATTTTGTTCCTCCTGGATCTCTGTGGCCTTATAGTTATTTTCACATACAGTGCCACTCCTCCTCCTTCCTGCCTGCTCTGTCTCTTCTGAATATGTTGTAGCCAGGAATGGCCATCTCCCAGTCGTGGTTATCATTACACCAGGTTTCAGTGATGGCCACAATGTCCAGGTCTGACTGCACCATGACAGCCTCAGATCTTCCATCTTGTTGCTAAGGCTCCTGGCATTTGCACACATGGCTTTCCATGATTTGACCTCCTAGACTGTTTCACTGTTCTACTCCAGCCCTTCCTTGGTTGTCCTTTTCCCTGGTTCTCCTTGCTGTCTGCCCTTCTGCTGAATTTTGCCCCTTTTCTGCCTATCCACCTCTTGGGCATTAATCTCCATCTTTTGCACACTGCTTTGCAGAGATAGCCACTCCTCTGGTTCACTGGTTCCACTGCTAGCTGTGGGGGGTGAGCAAGTAGGTTCCCTCCTTGCTGGCCTGCCACCCCACTTTGCTAGTTTAAATGCTTGTCAATGTAGCATTTAAACTTATCATTGAGTGCTTGGATTCCCCTCCAGGATGGATGCAGGCCGTCAGGCTTGAACAAACCTCCATCCCTCCAGGTGGGTCCCCAGTCACCAATGAATCCAAACCCTGTCTCAAGCACCAGTTCTTCAACCATGAGTTAAAGTTCCTGGTGCATGCACTCCTATGCTCTCCTCTGCTCTCTAGAGGTAGTACTTCTGAGAAAGTGACAGAAGCAGCTACTTGCTTGAGACCCCTCCCAATTTCCTAAACTCTTCCTGAACTTCCTTTGGCTCCCCATTTGCCAGGTCATTAGTACCTAGGTGGATAATGACATCCAGCTCACCCTCCCGTCTTGCCTTCCCAGTGATCCCCAGGATCTTCCTTCCATCCCTTCATGCCGTGGCACCTGGTAGGCACCTCACCTCCCTGTCCTCTCCCTCCTGTGTTCCTAGCTGGATCCCTCTTATGATGGAGTCCCCCACCAAGATTCACTTCCTCCTCCTCTGGGGTCCACTGCTTTCCCCGCTGAGGTCACCTCCTTGGCTAACCTCCACATCCTGTCCTTCCACTTCTCTGGGTACCTCTATTTGGTTGTCCTCATTTGCCAGTGTGGCATATGAGTTCTTGAGTGGAATAGGATCTGGGATGCGCTCTGCCTGACCGCTTCTAACCCTCCCTGAGCCCACTGTCATCCAAGTGCTGCTCGTCTCGGCATCCTTTGAGGCAGTTGCATTGGACTGGTGGTCTCTGGATAGGGTGATGGTACTCCTGACCCAGTTTACTTCTGCTCTGAGTCTGGCTACCTCATCCCACAGTCCAGAGAGATGATGCAGATAGGGCAGCACCCTCAGTGTCCAGAAGGTCTGCCTGAATATGGCTGCCCCACAGCCACTGCATTGCACCACTCCCCACATTATACTGCAATTCCCACTACTTGTCTGCTACTGAAGCTCTCCTAGTTCCTTTTATTAATTTACTGTCCTAAAAATCCGGCCACTGATCCTCAGATAATTTTCTTTAAAAAAAAAAAAAAAAGAAACCAATAAATAAATGAGTCGAAACACTTGTCTTGCTGAGGGTGGGCTTCTTCCCCCTTATGCCCCTCCTACTTCACACCCCTTACTATATCCTGTGTTTAGCTCCTGTCAATCAGATTTAACGGGGCATATAATTAAGAGTTGGGGAAGGGAGGGGGGGAAAATTTGCAGCAATTAAAGACAGCACAGAATTACACCACCACTATGTTTTAAATTTTCAACAGCCCAAAAACAATTATAAGTAAAGACAACAAAGAAAGTACAGTGTCGCTAAAAGCCCACAATCTAAGTTTAAAAGAAAAATAGCAATTACCAGTTACTCTAAAGCACTGAATTGAATATGTTTCCTTCCTTCCCCTTCTGGCTTCTTCTGAGAAAATAAAACTCTACTTGCTACCTCAACTCTGACTAAGCCCCACCTCCAGTTATCACGTAGCTGAGGTCAGAGGCCAGACAATTAACACCCTTCACCCAACTACAGGGCAGTCAGACAAGCCAAGATAAAATTTGCGGCAATTAAAGACAGCACAGAATTTCACCAGTCCTACCGGTGTTGCCTGCTGCAAGAGCCCCCTTAAAGTAAGATAGTACATCTATGTAAGAACTTACCGTAACAGTAGATCTTCGAGAGGAGCTCTTGCAGCAGGCGCTGCTTCCCTCCCTTCTTCCCCCCGATTGCTGCTTCTCCTTTGTAGCAATGCTGCCTTTTCTTTTTTTTTTAATTTTGTGTGTATTGAGTTTATCAATGTTATACACATTACATATCACTGATGAAGTACATACATAAAAAATGTATACACCATTAAGGGCGCCACCCCTCTTAATACATGCAGATAAGCTTAAAAGGAATATCCGTACTACATCATTACGATACATCATCGGGGGTTCCTATAGAGGCTGGATAAACCATTAACAACATTCTATCCATAACTTGCTGTGATCTTGAACCCAGGAGCAGCATGAATATATTTCCATATAAGTAACTCCCTAGCCCAAAGGCTAGATTATTAGCCAAACTCTTCTTCTTATAAAAGAAAATGAGAGATCATGCTTCATCATAATATTATGTACCTTAAGGTACTAAAACAAAAAAGGATTAAGCTCTACATTTAAAATACCAATTACAATTTAAGGCATTCTACTTACAAGACAGCAAAGAAAAGATAAGCAGGTATCAGGTTGTCTCTTAACCGTATCACTGTCCTGTCATTACTATAAAGGAAGGTTTCCTAGAGACTAAATGAAAAATAAAACTACACATGCCCATATTACGCTGGCATATCACTTTATAAGCTATAGTCCCAAACCATAAAGTTCTCAGCAACTTAAAGTTCGTTAGCTCGCTCTGAAGGTATTCTTACTGGTTACTAGAGAGTGATCAGGTTGCGCAGCCGTCTTCGTCCTCTGAAGAAGACCGAGATGCATGTTCGCAAAGGCAACTAGCTGGTATATATCTCCGAGTCCACTTCAAGGCCTTTTGTGGATCGGTGAAAATATAAATTTTCCCTTGATGCGCGATTCTCAGACAGGCCGGGAAAATCATACTGTGCGACACTCCTGCCCCTCTCAATATCAATCGATCCGTCAAATCGCTTTTTCTTTTGCTGAGTCGCGTAGCTAAGATCCGGATACAGACTAACGTTCTCCCCATCACATTACAAAGTTCTCTTCCGTCTGGCTAGTGAAAGGAGAAAATCTCTAGTACCGACTCCATGGAGGACTAGCACAATAGCCCTGGGAGCTTCTGAGTTTACTTGACAACCCCTTGTTGTGACCCTGTAGGCTTTTTGAATATAGATCTTCCGTTCAGCCAGGTGTTGCCCAAATTGCGATTCCAGCCATTCAACATGAATAAAGGTAGATGATCACCCTCTGCTTGCTCCAGGATTCCAAGCACTCTCAAGTTGTTCACCCTTGCCTGATTCTCCAGCATTTCTAGCCTTGAACGGAGATGGGTATTTTCTTTCACTAGTTTTGCTGTCACTCCCAGGGCTGATTCTGAGCATTTCCCAGCTTTCTCAGTCTCCATTTTAATAAATGATGCATCCGTTTCCAATACTATTACTCTACTGGTTAAAGAATCAAATCGAGAAGCCAGACCCTCTACTGAGGAAATAAGACGATTCATTTTTATTCCCAGACTCTGAAGAGTTTCTTCGTGAGGTATCTCAGGCTCAGGGGTAGCAGGGCCTTGAGCAGACCTCATGATGAGCGGGGGTGCATTTTGCTTGCTCTTTGCTCCCTCCTGGGAAGATTTATCCTTCCTTGGATTGCCCATAGCGATACAGCTGATCTTCTGATTGTCTGTCCTGTCACTTTCTGTGTTTAAACCGCCTTATAAAATGTAAAAATTATCTTTTAATTCGTAGTTTCTGCAGAGCTATTAATCCTTGCAACCATCTGGCTCGGGCTCCACAGCGCACCCCCCCAATGCTGCCTTTTCTTGGCTGTAAAGAACTGCATCGGTTCTCCATTTGTTTGCCTTTGGTGCTGGGGTCTCCAGTGGGAGAACGGAGGTAGATCTCAATTCGAGATAGAGCTTTTGCAGCAGGCAGCACCATTAGGACTATGCCACCAGGCACGAGAACCCCACGGAAAAATCCTAGCTAGCAGTCTAAGGCGGGGGACCGCCCCCCTGATGTCAACCCCGCCGCTGACGTCACCCATGATATAAAGGGGCGGTCCCCCAGCACCACCTCATTTTTTTCCCCCACTGTTGACTCATGTATATCAGCTTCACGGATGCCTCCTGCTTCCAGTCAACTGCCATTTTTGCACTTCGCACAGTTAATGTTTTTTTCATCTGATTCACGAGTTCGTCGTGTATGTCTTCCCAGCCGTCTTCCTTTTTAGAGTGGTGGAAATCGAAGTGCGTGTGCGGCAAGAAGATCCCGGCCAAAGATGGCCATTCAGCCTGCCTGCTCTGCCTAGGCCCTGACCACAGGCCAGACGACTGCCCGCACTGCCAAAGCTTCAACAGGAGGACCAGAATCTGCCACTTCAGCACCTTAAAAGCATACCTCCTTGAACAGCAAGTGGCCACCATGCAGAAGACCCAGTTAGGGCACAGCTCATTTTCCTCCTCGGCGAAGGACTCCTCCCCCAGGGAGAAGAAATCAAGTGGGAAACACCATCTTTGGGACAAGGACAGGTCCAGGTCAGAATCCCGTCCTAGGTCCCCTCGTAAGAATTCCAAGTCTTCAACCTCCAGTGCAAGGTCAGACTCAGCTCCCCCCAAGTCTCACTGCTGTCCCAGGGTCACAACTGAGGAAGCCCCATGCTCCTTCTCAGGTGCATGGCAGGGAGTGTTCTGGGCTCGGGCTTTCTCAGGCCCCCATGTCTGCTCCACAGGGCCCCATTAAGAACCTGACTACAGACCAGACGTAAGGGGACCTGACACTTGCATCCGGGGATAACCAAGACTGGTCGCCACCCAATCTGCCTTCACCTCCTCATCGGGAGCCCGACGACTATACGTCAGAGCACTCAACGCCAGAGGACACTGTCCCACCAGGGCCGACGCCAGACAAAAAAGTACCATCGGACTGGACGCCAGAGGACAACATGCCACAAGGGCTGACCCCAGGGGTCCCTAATGCCCCAACTCGATATCAGCACCCCAGGCAAGTCCTGTCATCCCTTTGGCTAAGGTTGGGGCCTTGTTTAATAGCTGGTGGAATACCATAAAAGGGGATCTTTTGCCTAGGCCACCAAAGCTGGCCCCCAGGCCCCTGGGGACCCTGGCCCCGCCTAGACAGCCTTCCCCCCAGCGTCCACCTCCGCCACCCCTGACGCCACACCATCCGGCATCAGGGGATGAGGAACATGGGTCACTTGTGTGGCGGCAGCATGGTCACCACCCATCCAGGTCCTCCTCCAAGGGACACCCCTATACATCCTCAGAAGGATCATCCAGATGCTCCTCCTCCTATGACTCTTCAGAGGATGACCTGTCTCTGCCATCACCAGACTGCAGGAAGGACTCCCTGAGATCCCCTCCAGATGACCCCTCCTTCCTGGATATAGTGAAACATATCCAGTTCTTAAACCAGTGGGATATGGAGGAGTTGGACCCTGAGAGGCGCCATTTGGCGAATTTCTTAGGGGCCACCTACCCAAAGCCCTTGGTCATCCCACTCTTAATGGAATCCTTCCAGGAAGTTACAGAGGTAGCCTGGAAGCACCCCTCTATGACTTTGGCGATCCCTAAAAAGCCCAACCGATTGTATAGGACACCAAGGGGAGAATTACATTTGAGCAAGCAGCCTAAGGTAGACCTGGTGATCTTCATGGCTGCCATGGGAGAACCCAACAGTCGAAGCATATGAGCTTCCAGTCTACGGATAAGGAGTCCAAGAAGTTGGACCACTTGGGATGCAAAGTGTATTCCTCGCCCACCTGTACGGTCAGGTCACTTAATTTTTTGGCACACATAGTGATGTACCAAAAATCACTATGGAACGAGGCCATGGACCTGGCCAAGACTCAACCTGACTCTGCCAACAAGACTGAACTATTAGCAGTCCTCCAATCCAGTACTGATGTTGGCAAGCACGTCCTTAGGTGCTCATATGACTCTGCAGACACTGCCATCAGAGCTGTGCTCACCGGACTGTGCCTAAGACGTCACTCCTGGCTGAAGGTCTCAGGATTCCGTTAGGACCTACAGGACACCATCCTGGATACCCCTTTCCAGGGTCCAGTGCTTTTGGGTCAGGAGGCCGAAAAGCTGATAACCGGTCTACAGGACTTGGGTAAAGCAGTTTCGGAGGTCCACAAAATATACAAATCCGAACAAGCTACAGCCAAGCGCCACTCCTTTCGTAGGCAGCAGGGCCAACAAGAAAGGAGACAGCAGCACAGAGGGGGTTACAAGAGAAAGGGTGCCCCCCTATCTTCAGGTACACAGGGACCTAAGAATGCCAGCGCTCCCTTGCCCACTGAAACTACCTCAGCATGACTTCCTGCCTGCCCTGCCCCCCCCCGAGGAAGATTTTCCCTTTACTTCAATGGCTGGTCCAATATCACCACAGATCAGTGAGTACTCCTGATCGTAGAGTGGGGTTATGCTCTGGAATTCAATCCCATCCCTCCAGACAACCTACCTATTCCCTTCCATTGTTCTCCATCCCATGCAGGTCTTACCAGAGCAGAAATCCAAGCCCTCCTGAACAAGAAAACAATCCAAGCAGTGCCACATCTCAAAGAGGAAAGGGATATTCTAGGGATATGGATATGTTGTTTTTATCCACACTTCTTGGCATATCCTTTCCCTTGAAGAATCTTGCTGGAAGGTCTAAAAGCTGACTCCTCCCACCCATTTGGGTGGTATATCCCTCGGATCCGCCCCTTGACACCTGATCTTCCTTTCCGCTGGAAGGTTCAGGTTCTCTCCTTATTGCTCCCGTGTTGAGTAGGCCCTGACGCTTAAATCTTCAAATTATTTACCTAAACTCAAACTCATTAGAGTTTCACCGCATCATTTTTCGATCATGATCATGGCGGAGGACAAGTCCTCACCCATGTTCTGTTGGTGCCCCTGTAAGCAGAAGAGATGTCTCAAGACTCTACCTGCACGCCATGGCGCTCATTGCCTGGGCCACGATCACAATACCCAGGACTGTGATTTTGTCATTTGTTCCAGCCGAATGTGTTGGACAGTCGCCTTGCATGCTTACAGCTCAGCTGACCGGAGAAATGGAACACGCCAGTCAAATCTACAGAAGCCCATCGGGTGGTCTCTGCGGCTGTGGGGCCCGCCGAACAACTCCAGCAAATGAAGGCTTTCGAGGAGGAGGAGGGAGGAGACTCAGGCTGCTGATCAGTCCTCTTCAGCATCGGTCTTCATACCACTCAAACTGGGCTCCACCTTTACAGGCTCCTTCAAGGAGTTGTGCCAGTCTCTCCTGACCAAGGGAGAGGGCTTGTCAGCTTCGCACAGCTCCCGTTCCTGTAAAAAGGAATCCAAGGAGTCGAGAGAGAAGAAGTCTTGTTGACATCATTCTTGGGATTGAGGTAGTTCTCATTCCCAGGAATCTCCAGCGTTGACTTCAGTCAAAATTACAGCCTCAGCCGTTGGCTTCATGGTGCCCCCATCAGGCCAGTCGGCTAAGACGTAGGGCGACGACCCTGTCAAAATTGTTATTGATCCAGTCGATCCGTTGTTGCTGGATGATGCTGATAATTCCTTGTTCAGGACTCCAGTTCTGACTGGACCTACCGAGGAGGAAACCCAGCTCACTGGGAACCTCCTCATGGTCCCTGACCATGACCTGGAAGAGCCGTGGGTCTCTCTGGCTCCTTCTGAGTGCCCCCATTGGTCCCTCCAATGGTCAAGGTCTAGGTCTCGGTCATCCTTTACCGACAGGTCAAGGAGAACTCACAGATGCCATGGGCATTCCAAGAAACGGCGCCACCGCTATTCATCCTTGTCCTCCTCGGAAGAGGAGAGGCTTTGACGCAAGTTGCGTCAATGCTACTAGGATCTCGTGGCAACAGTTGGTGTTTGCTGGTCCGAAATCGAGCCCGGCTTCCACACTGGCTATCACATGACTGTTGCCCTGTAGGCTGATGCAGACTCCTCCGGAGCCAGCTGACACCGTCCCTCTGCCCGCAGAGCCAGTGAAGGACCTCCTGACTTGGCTGAAACCAGCCTCTCTGCCAATTGTGTTGGAGCCACCACCTAAACAGCCTCCCCCCAGGGCTCCTGTCAAGGAGTCTCGGCTCGTTAAGGGCCTCCCGCATAGCTGTCAGTCACCCTCACTCCCGACCATCCACGGCGGGTCGAAAGTGACTCAGGTGGTCGGCCAATCTATCCAAACTCTTCTTTGTACTCTCATCCATTCAACAAGGTTTCACTTGGGGGTCTCTCAATGGAGGAGGATCCCATGTCCTTCATGGGCATTCTCCATCTCATCTTCAAATCTACGGGGATGAAACTGGAGCCTGTTCAGAAACGGGCTCAGACATTATGACAAAAGGGGATTCTCTGACAGAGGCCTTCCCAGTGGCTGAAGCTATTCTTGGCCTGGCCCTACAACTTTGGCAGCACCCTGCCTCCTGCCCTGCACCATCAGCCTGGATGGCCTACAACTATGCAGTTCCCATGGGCTCCCTTTCTAGGTTCACAGAGCACCCTTCAGCTGAGGGATTGGTGACTGAATCAGTGTTTCTGCGCTCAGACAATTCAGGAGACACTGATAGACCTCCGGACAAAGAGTCCAAAAAACTGGACCACTGTGCCAGAAAAGTCTTTGCTGCCTCTTCGCTTGGTCTGTCAGGCGAGCTCGGCTGTCATCATGGTACACTTCTTCCGTACCCTCCTGGGCTATCTAGATAAGTTGCTTCCTCATCTCCCCATGGACCTTCAGACTATGGTCAAGCCAGTCTGGGATCAGGGTCAGGCTGTGGCAAAACAGCAACTCCAGACAGCTCTGGACATTGAAGATTCCTGTGCCCGTTCAGTGGTGGCTGAAGTCGCCATGCACCACAGGGCTTGGCTGAGGGGCTCGTCCTTTACAGCGGGCATCCAGCACAAACTGGTGGACATTCCCTTCCTGGGCACTGACTTGTTCGATCTAAGGAGTTGATGGTCACCTTCAACACATCGAGAAGTCCAGTGCCACCTTGGACTTTGTTGCCTCCACCCAGAAGGAACCTCAGGGTTCCAAGAAGCAGAAGCGTAAGCCCTTTCAGCCTTCTGCCCCTGTGGCCAAGCAGCCCCAAAACCAATTGGGGCAGCAGCAGCAGCAGGCTCAATCTTGGCACCCTCGGCCCAAGTCAGGGCCTTTGGCAGTCTGTATAGCTGGAGGGAAAGGTCCCAGTGGTCCCGCGGCTGGATCCTCCTCCCCAAGCCTGCACAGTTGACGGGATGAGGGTGACCACCCCCATGCCCGTCACACCCACTCTGGGTCCTCCCGTGGGGGTCCGGCTCCGCCACTTCCTTTCTGCCTGGTCCGCTGTCACAATGGACAGATGAGTATTGGAAGTGGTCAGCCAGGGTCTGCCTCTTGAATTCAAGCAGTACCCACCAAGTTGAGCCCGTGCCCCACGGGAGGAGACTGTATCCATGGACACTCGGTCGGCTCTCCAAAACATCACCCAACTCCTCTGCAAGGAGGTAGTGGTCAGAGTCTCAGATCCCCCTGTCAATCCAGGGTTCGTTTCCAGGTACTTCCTGGTCCCAAAATGGACAGGGGGCTGGTGCCCCATTCTACAGCTGCATGACCTGAACAAGTTTCTCAGGTCTCGCACCTTCAGGATGGTAAATCTGTCTCAGATCATACCATGTCTTGAGCAGAACATGTGGTTTTGCTCTCTGGATCTGCAGGACACATTCTTTCATCTCCCGATTCGTCCATCACACCGAAGTTTTCTCTGCATCTAGGCAGAGGGATCCCTGTATGAGTTCCAAGCCATGCCGTTTGGCCTGTCATCAGTCCCCAGGGTCTTCACCAAATGTACTGCAGTGGTGGCAGCCCATCTTTGGCGTCGAGGGGTCAGGGTGTACCCCTATCTGGACAATTGGCTCATAGCAGGTCCCGCCAGACAGGAGGTGGAGAGGTCCAAGGATCTGGCCCTTCAGACCTGCATCAACCTTGGCCTCCTGGTCAGTGAGGCCAAGTCAGAACTCGTGCCTTTCCAGGTGATTTGCTTCATCGGGGCAGAGCTCGAATGTTGCTGAGCCAGAGCCAGGCTCCCGACAGACAGGGCTGAGATTCTCTCCTCCTTTGCCCAATCTTTTCTGCTTGGGCACTTGTGCCCTGCCTAGGATTTTTTGCGACTTCTGGGCTATGTGGTGGCCTGCACCTCCATGGTCCGATGGGCCCGGTGACATATGTGCCCCCTTCAGTGGGAGCTGGCTAGCCAGTGGACTCAGCAATAGGTCATTTCGACCAGCTAGTCACTGTAACACAGAAGATGTGGGATGCTCTCCAGTGGTGGATCATCACAGAGCATATGCAGGAACGGATCCCATTTGTCCATCCCGAGCCGATGGTCATCTTGATGACCGACGCCTCTCTCATGGGCTGGGGTGCCCACATGGGGGACCACACAGTCCACGGACTCTGGACCCCTGAGGAATCCTGATGCAGCATCAACCTGCTGGAGCTGCAAGCAGTTCGGCTGGCGCTGACTGCATTCACTCCATTCCTTCGGGGTCTAGTGATTCAGGTCCAGATGGACAACACCACGACCATGCACTATCTCAACAAACGGAGGCATGCACTCCCGGCCTTTGTGCAGGGAAGTTCTCTGCATCTGGACCCTCATGAGCTGACTGGAGGTGGATCTCCTAGCCATTCATGTTGCAGGAGCCTCAAATCAGCTGGTGGACGCCCTCAGCCGATTAGGCGAGGTGCCCCACAAATTGTCTCTCCATCCAGAGATAGTACACAGCTTAATTTTCCTGGACATAAAAGTCTCCACCACTCATTCACACTGATGGGACTACGCCAGAGGTGCCAGGACTAAGAGACAAAAATCTTCAGGAGTGTCGGCACCGAGGTAGGGCGGCAAAGAAGCAGTGCTGCGAGACCGGCTTGTGCTGTATAGGCTACCTCGGCGTCGACCCTCCAACTGCCTCATTTCCTTTTTTCCCACTGTCACGTGTGCGTCTGTGATGACATCGCTCGCCGGGAGTCAAATCTTCACATGTACACAACAGCAGCTATAGTCGTTCAGTATTGATCAGTTTTATTTATTTTTAGTAATCAGTGTTTAAAAAAAAAAAAAAAAGTCTCTCTTCATCAGCGCAGAAGTCTTTCAGCCTGTCTTCAATGGAATCGACCATGAATGGGGCCAGTGATGGTAGGGAGACTTCGCATGAAAGCTGTGTTTTCAGCAGGGCTAGGTCTGGTCCGCCGCCCTCTACGGTGGGGGTCTGACTACAGGCAGTCCGGTGCTCGGGGAGATGGGCGGTCCTCCCGACAGTGCAAAAAAAGTGGCCCCATTCTTGATCTTTGTCAAGCACTCGGCACCGCTTGGCCTCGACTACTTCATCAACACCCCCCAACCCGGTCGAAGAAGAAATGGTACTGCTTGAGATCACCCTCTGGTGTGTCTGCACGTTGATCCTTGCTGATGAGGGGCAGAAGTCTGACTCCAACTCCTCCAGGGTCCCCTACAGCCTGTGTTCCTGGTGACCGACATCCTCAACTCCGTAGCCCCCCTCCCCCCAAGGGGTCTTCCGGTGAGCAGTTCTTCATTGGGCCGCTGTTATGGAGCAGTGGATTCAGCAGTTGTCCCGCCTGTTTGAGCCTGCGGGTTCATCTCCAGGACCTTCAAACAACATGAAGTCTTGCTATATTATGACAGTAGCAGTTTGTCCCACCACTAGAACTGCTCTGGAGGTGAAATGGTTAATACCATTCCAAAATAGAACTTTGAGCACGAGCTCTAAGAAGCAGCTCTATCTGTGTAATTTCAAACCTGAACTGTCAGATTCTTTACTCCGCCTCAGTGAACAGTCGCTCCGGAGATTTCTCCTACTGCTCGGTTCATTTTCTCGGTTTAAACAGTGTTTTCTCGGTTCGATTCAACCGAGAATAGTTTTATTTTAACATCAAAACCGTTCAGTTCAAGCTCTGTCTGTGATAATCGTAAGTAAATTAAAGGTTTTGTCTGTGTGGAACTTGTAAGTTTATCGGTTCGGTTTTGAACCGATCAGCTGAGTTTAAAACTTATTAACTTTAAAGTTTAACATTTTAGAGTCGGTTCGGTTCTTATCGGTTCTAAAAAAAGCGGATTTTATTACGGTTTTCCAATACCAATGACGGTTAGGAACCGATAAGAGTGTCTTGCTTTGCACTGCCGTTTAAAGGGCAAGTTTTTCTGGTTAAGCTGGCATTATGTCAGAAACCCAAAGAAAAACCGGGCCACTGGGTTTCAACACTGTGATGTCTGTGGGAAGTCTTTGCCAAAGCTGACCCACACACCCTATGTCTATTGTCTGAGGTTTGACCACCTCAGTCAGACTGCCAGATATGAAATTTCCCTGCAGCCACCCTGGAAAGAGATTGGGCAGGCTCAGGGGCGAGGCAAAGAATCCGTGACCCAGATGGCCAGCCGGTTCGTGCCAACAGACGGAGAGAAGAGCTCCCGCTGACCAGGCGAGACTTCCTCGGGCAAAGAAAAGCTGGTTCTGCGGAACCTCTTGACAATTCCAGTAAAGAAAACAAGAAAGTCAGCAGGTTTGGAGTCCAAAACCCTTTCTGCAACTGCTGCAGAGATAGCAAAAGCCATACAAATTGTCCAGTCACTGTCTCAGGTTCCGTCCGAACCGCCACTATCTGGCAAAAGGTCGGTTTGTCCGGTTCCAGTGGTTCAGGAATATGATGTTGAGGAATTTTATGAACCAGAGGAGGGGGAGGATGATTATGAACAGTATGAATGTGGCTGGGAAGGTCTGGGTGTGCCCATTGAACCGGACATTTCCCCAGACAGACCTCTAGAATCTCCCCCTATGCTATCTGAGTCCCCATCTCATTTTATGTTTTACAAAAAAGTTGCTGAAACCCTCCAGCTTCCCTTGGAAGAAGCTATGGATGAGCAAGAGGAGCCTGATTTTGTAGAAATGATGGATATTCCAGAGTCTGGAGATTGTCTATTCCTTTGCATAAGTCTTTTAGGAAGCAAACAATAAAATTTTAAAGCTCCTAATTCTGTGCCTCCTGTAGATAAATAGATGGACAGAAGGTACACATTGTCAGGTCCTGATACAGAATTCCTTTCTCAACAATGCAGTCATGTTAGGGTAGTTCAGGCTGCAGCCTGTGATAAAACTAATATCCCCTGGCTTCCATCCTCCTGACAAGGATTCCAGGAAGATTGATGCCATGGCGAAAAAACAGTATGTAGCAGCCTCTCTGGGACTCAGGCAAGCAAATTATATGGCTTATGTAGCTAGGTATCAGAAATCTAGATGGGATACTGTTATGGAATTAGCCAAGCAAGCCCATGGCCAGCTGGCTAGCGAACTAGAACAGGTGGCTGCTGATGGCATTGAGGCTTCTAAGGTACAGTTTCATGCTGCTGTGGATGTTAATGATGTTTCCTCTGGGTCATGGCCACATCTGTAGCTTTTAAGTAGAGTTGGCCTGGCTCAGGTGTACTAGTCTGTCACAGGATACCCAGACTAAGGCTATGGATTTTCCTGTGGTGGGAAATTCTCTGTTTGGGAGCAGACAGACAATTACATGAAAAGATGGATGAATATAGGACTACTTACAAAGTGCCCAAGCTAAGGGCTGGCAAGCCACTCCTCAGAGGCATACCCCAGGGGTAGGGGTAGGCACTTTCACAGAGCCTTTTGCAGACTCAGGCCTCCTCTGCCTATGCTCAGAGGGCTTCTTCAGAACGAGCAGGAGGGGCCGAGGGTGGGCAGGCCTGCTCACCCCTCAGCCCTAAAGCTCCTGCTAAGCAGGCACCCTGCTAGGGTGCCCAGGGCAGTCTCCTTTACGGTGAGGGGCAGGCTGGCTTACTTCAGTCAGAACTGGGCTTCTTTAACCTCAGACAAGTGGGTTCTGGAAGTAGTAAGTCAGGGTCTGGTTCTCAGCTTCAAAAAGTTTCCCAAGTTGAGAACCAGACTTTTCTACCTGCAAGTGCTTCAGAGACCCTTGCTCTGGAAGCAGAGGTCTCAACCCTGTTGGCTGTCAGAGCAGTGGAAGGGTTCCTCCCTGCACCAGGGCAGGGTCTGTATTCAGATACTTCCTTACCCCAAAAGACAGGAGAAATGGCGCCCATATTAGACCTCAGATATCTGAACAAGCATCTTTTGAAACCAAAGTTCAAAATGGTAACTCTGGCAATGATTTTACCTCCCTAAGGCCAGGGGACTGGTTAACCTCCCTGGAGCTCAAGGATGCCTATTTCCACGTCTAATCAGAAGCTCCCATGAAAAGTACCTCAGATTCAAACTACCCTCAGGTCATTACCAGTTCAGAACAATGCCCTTGACCTTACCTCTGCCCCAAGGTATTCCAAAGTGTCTAGCAGTGGCAGTGGCTCACTAAGGAGGCAAAGGATTGCTGTTTTCCCTATCTAGGCGATTGGCTCATTGTAGGCCAGTCCCCAGAACAGGTAAAATCTCACCTGCAAGTTACCCAGCAGCTTCTCACCTCCCTGGGCTTTCTGCTAAATCTACCAAAGTCGGTTCTGGAACCAGTCCAGGTACTCACCTTTATAGGGGCAGAGTTGGACACAAAGCTAGCCAGAGCTTTTCTTCCCTTAGAAAGGGTGGCCAATTTAGTGACTCTGGCCTCCTCCTTCACCCCGAGTCTCTCGACCAGCAAGACACTTTCTGCAGCTCCTGGGACACATGGCTGCATCCACAGCTGTTGTGCAGGGAGCAAGATTTCAGATGAGAACATTCAGTTCACTTGAGAACCTATTGGTCTCAGAGAAGAGACCCCTTTCAAGTTGGTCCCAGTGACTCGAACCTTGATCTAGGCCCTCCAGTGGTGGCAGGATCAGAGCAATTTAAGATTGGGGTCCCTTCATTCCCCTGCTCACAATTTGACTCTCACTACAGATGCTTCCCTTCTGGGTTGGGAGCCCACATGGGCGACCTTTCCACTCAGGAGTGTGGCCCCCAGAGAATCTCTGCTCCACATCAATTTGCTGGAACTCAGAGCTGTCTTTTTAGCTCTTCAAGCATTTTCTGCATCTGTCCACAACAAGGTGATACAAGTCAGAACAGACAACACCACAACAATGTGGTACATCAGCAAACAGGGGGCACTCGGTCTTGACCTTGTGCACGAGGCAATGAAGTTGTGGTCTCTGGCCTATTCCTGAACACTTCCCTCATAGCAGTTCATCTTCCAGGGAAGGACAATGTCCTACGGATGCTCTCAGCCAGGATTTCCCAGGGCCATCACGAATGGTCCCTGGATCCTCAAGTGCTGGGGATAGTCTTTGCCAGATGGGGCACCCTCAGATAGATCTTTTGCAGCCCCAGACAATCACAGACTTCCTCTGTTCTGTTGCAGGCCTCCAGTGTTGGGCTCAGTCCCCCTGGATGCCCTTCTCCTGGATTGGGAGGGGAAGTTTCTTTATGCTTTCCTTCCCTTCCCTCTCCTATTCAAGGTATTAGTCAAAATCAGATCTCAGCCTTGCAGGGTGATTCTGATTGCCCCGGATTGGGCCAGGCAGCCCTGGTACCCACTCCTTCTGTCACTGGCAATCCATCTTCCCCTTTGCCTCCCCAGGATTCACAACCTGTTAACTTGTGCCCAGGGAAGGGTTTGGTATCGGACCTCAATCCCTCGACCTCAAGGCCTGGCTCTTGAGGAGTTAGAGTTGCTGATTTACACCTCTCTCAAGGTGTTCTTGAAATCCTAAAGGCTTCAGAAAGCCTTCCACTAGAGCTACTTATAGTTCTAAATGGAAAAGGTTTTCCATTTGGTGTGCTAGGAAAAATATTTCCCCAGAATCTGCTGATTTGCCCATTGTATTAGATTACATGGTACATCTTAATTCCTTGGGTCTCAGACCAGCTACCCTGAGTCCATTTGGCAGCTGTATCTGCTTTTGTGTCAGCAGGAAAGTCATCCCCTCTTTCCCTCACCCTGTGTTTTCCAAGTTTTTAAGGATTACTCCATACTAATCCACCCTTTCAGAACCGGCCCTGCCTGACAGCATTATATTTGTATTGCCCAGTTAATACAACCCCTTTTGAACCTCTGTTTTCTGCAGAGCTTAAGTATCTAACTTGGAAAACTGTTTTCTGGTGGCTATCACTTCTGCTAGGCTTATAAGTGAGTTGCAAGCCTTGTCAGTGGAAACTGACTTTATTTCTTTCCACAGGGATAAGGTAGTCTTTAGGACTAATAGGAAGTTTTACCTAAGGTGGTTTCAGATTTCCATCTTAACCAATCTGTCTCCCTTCCAGTATTTTTTCACTGATCACTCCTCTTCTGGTGAGAGGAGGTTGCACAACCTGGATGTTAAGAGAGCTCTTAGTTACTATATAGAGCATACCAAAGGTCACAGGTTGAATCCTCCAACTTTTCCTTACCTATGGTGAAGTTGGGAAGGCAAACCTGCCACTAGAGATCAGTTGCCACGTGGATTGTCTCTTGTATCAATTTTGTTTTTCAGAAACTGGGCAGAGATCCCCCTCTGGCTTGAGGCTCATTCTACCAGGGGTACAGCTCGTCTCTAGCTGCTGCCAGAGACATCCCTATATTAGAGATATGCCAGGCTGCTACTTGGAAAACGGTACACACTTTTACCAAGCATTACTCCCTGGATGTCCAGGCCAGGAGAGATGCTCGGTTTGGCTCAGCTGTTCTTCAGAGCCTATTCCCTAAGTAGGTTCTGCCCCTCCTCCATGGAGGTACTGCTGTGTAGTCTGCTACTGTCATAATATAGCAAGACTTCATGTTGTTTGAAGAAAAAATTACTCACCTTAGTAATGTTGTTTCTTCTAATGGAGTCTTGCTATATTATGACCTCCCCCCCAGCCTGCCCTTCTCAGAACTTCTACTTGGGTGGGGTGCGGGCAACTTAGTGTGGGCACTATTTTATGCCCTTTTAGCGTTTCTCCCCTTTTGGGAGTTTGGGGTGTGTGTGTTTTATTATACTGTTGTTTTATTCTCATGTTGTTAGAATTGTGTTAGTAGATCTTCCTGGACATAAGTCTCCACCACTCATTCACACTAGTGGGATTGGCGCGGGCACTAAGACCAGCCAGGACAAACTTTTTGCTGGAGGGTGGTAGCAGAGGCAGGCGCCCATGAGACATGCGCCAGCGAGCTTGGCCTCGAGCGGTAATGACCATCTTCGGCGGCGACCCTCAACGCCTCAGTTCCTTTTTCGCCGTTGAGTGCGCTTCAGTAGCGGCGTCGGCTCGCCTGTCGAAGTCAAACTTCAAACTAAGCGCTGGTTTTCAGTTTGTTTTGTAACATTATCACGATAGTAGTATCGCTTAGTTTTATTCTATTTTTCGTAAAATTTTCCTAATATTTAAATTTAACATGAAAGTCTCGGCCTACTGGACGGGTCGACCATAGCAGGTCAGGTCACGGTAGGGAGACCTTGGTATGAAAGCTGTTCAGTCAGCGGGCTGGGTCCGGTCAGCCTCCTTCTCCTCAAGCGAGGTTCGACTACGGTCAGTCCGATGCCGGGGATAGGCGGTCCCCGCCGACATAAAAATAAGCGGTCGCATTCTCGGCGCGTTCGGCCTGAGCTCTTCTTGGCCCACAGGTCAAAAGAAAGGCATCACTCAGGGTCGCCCTCTGTAATGTCTTGGCGTGGCCGGTGGGTTATCGTTGCTAGTTGCGGTCTCCTTCCTTGAGTCGCCAACTCCGATAATCATCGTCCCCGAATCGGCGCCCCTCCCGCCTATAGGTAGGGCTCCAGATGAGCAGTTTCATCAGTGGGCGTCTTATGGAGGCGATAGGATCGGAGGTTGGTTCTTCTGCCTGGCTCGAGTTACCGGGCCCTCGGGCTCCTCGGCCCGATCAGGTAGGCGGTTGGACCTTCCTGATCGCTTGCGGCGCCTTCTTGATGCGTAGCGACTCCGTGCTTAGTGTTCCCCCCTCACGCTTCGCTGCGGCGCAGGGGCCTCACCGATGCCCTTATTTCCTGGTTTTTCCTTCTCTTGTTTTCCAGGTTCCGGGGCTTTCCGGCGCCTTCTGCAGGTCGTGTGGCGTGTCGGGCGCCCGTTTTGAGAACGCGGGCCGCACGGCGCCTCGTTGGCGGCGCCAGCGTAGTCTCACGGCGCCGTTGGTGGCGCCGTTGGTCCGGGCGGCGCGGTTCAGCGGCGTCGTCCGCGATACCGTTCCAGCGGCGTCGGGGCCTTGATGCCGCCGGGCGTTTGCAGACGCGTGCCTCTTCGGCGCGTCGCCTCACCGTTACCGTCTTCAGCCCGTTTTGCCGTCTCGGTGCGGCAGCCCTTAGGAGACTCTCCTTGTTTTTCTGCCATTTCCTCTCTCTAATTTTCCTCCTTTCCTGTCCAAGCAGTCCTTTCTGGACCATCAGGAGATGATGTTGAGCCTGACCCAGACCTTGGTTGGGTGATGAAGTGGAGGAAACAGGATCTTTCTTTGCTACAGAGCCTGTGGTGAGGACCTGTCCTTTAAGTCTCTGTTGAAGAACTGGGATCACTCTTTCTCTCCAGACTACAGACATCGATCCTGGGAAGATATTAAGACTCCAGTATCTTCGTGGCCGGAGTCCCTACGGATTTGACTCCTCCGATTCAGCCTTCCTTCGAGGCAGCTGTCTCCAAATGGTATGGAATAACCTGCTCTTATTCCCTCAGTGGCTAAATCCATTGATAAAGTATTCAGCTCCAAGGATCGTCCCATTTGGCATCCCAAGCCTTTGCGGATCCTATTGTAGTCCTGGCAGAGGAATGACAAGTGTCGTTCTTCCTCAAACTACTACAGCTCGACCCATTAACAAAAGTCTCGTAAGATTGATACATTAGGTAAAGAGTCTTTGCCTCCACTCTAAGTATGCGTGTTGCCAGTTATCAAGGCTATTTTTCCAGTATGAGTATATCCTGTGGCACTCTATGAAAAGAATGGTTGAAGCTCTTCCAGATTCGGATTCCAGTCAGAGCTTCTTCTGACCGTTATTAGAGATTGGTCAATAGCCAACAGGTCAAAGCCGCCATGGGCGCTTTTCGACACTGCTTCTCGCTCAGCAACCCGGGGATTTGTACCAAAGGCCCATTCCTGGCTCACGTACTTCCAGCTTCACGAATGATGCTCAGCAGCAGGTGATGGCGCTGCCCTCTGATGGCTCCTTTCTTTTTGGCCTCAGGTGGAGCAAGCCTTAGAGAGCCACTCAGAAGACTAGATGGCCATTAAGTTGGCCAGACCTCCCTGCCCCTCTCGGGGGCATGTGAACAGGCGTCAGTTTCATAGTCGTCAGTCCTTTCGAGGCAGAGGCAGGGAAGCTTCCATAAAGCCAACCTGCCCAACCTCAAAAGACACAGCAGAGCGCAGGGACCTAAAGCTCCCAGCACTACCTTATGGTCGTTGCCAGGTTCCATCCACTCTGCCGGTGGAACTTTCTCCTCCAGGTGGGAGGTCGTGTGATGTACTTCTACAACCAGTGGAAGTCCATAACCTCAGACAAATGGGTTCTTGGATAATTCGCGAGGTTATTCTCTCAATTTCTTGGAACCCCCGAGTTGTCCTCCCATCGACAACCCAGGTTGTCGGCCTCTCAATCAGATCTCCTCACCGTGGAGATCAGGGCCTTCTGAACAACAGGGCAATAGAACTGGTGCCCCGCATCTGCGAAACACAGGGTTCTACTCCATTGCTTTCTGGTTCCAAAGAAATCTGGGATGCTTCTACTAGACCTCAGAAAGTTAAACAAATTCCTCCCAGGGAGAAATTCAAGATGATTTCCCTAGGTACCTATTACCCTTGCTGCATCAGCGACTGGCTGGCCTCTCTGGATATGCAGGATGCTTACCAGCATATCCCGTCCACAGACCCACCCAAATTCCTCAGGTTTGTAGCTTTGGGTCAGCATTATCAGTTCAGAGTCCTGCCCTTTGGGCTGTCCTCAGCGCCATGAGTTTTACAAAGTGTTGTGCAGTTCTCATGGCATCTCAGGAAAGTCGGACTCCAGTGTTTCCCTACCTGGACGATTGGCTTCTAGCAAGCCCTTCCGGCCAAGGGACTTTGGAAGCCATGCAAGCGACTTCTCGTCTTCTCACGTCCATGGGAGTTCTGCTGAATTTGAAAAATCTCCTGCAACCCTCCCAGAGGCTCCTTTCCTTAGGGCGCTTCTAGACACCTCTTCAGCGAGGCTTTCCTTCAGAGGACAGAGGACTACGACATCCTTCCGTGTGGCCCGTTACATCAGGGAGAACCAATGAGTTACAGCTCTCTCGATACAGCGCATGTTGGGTCTCATGGCGTCCTCGGTCTTCACTGTCCCTCTGGCCCGACTGCACATGAGAACCACCAATGGATGCTCTCCACTCCAGTGGTCCCCGACCTCTCACCCCCAGTCTTATCCCATCAAGGTGGACAGGCCCCTTGAAGGTCTCTCACCTGGTGGTCTCAAGAAAGCAATCTCCTGGAAGGATTCCCTTTGCTCCCCGGATCATCAGATCTCCATCACCACAGATGCATCGCTAATGGGATGGGGAGCTCACTGTTTCTCCCTCCACACTCAAGGTATGGACTCAGTTCAAAACTCATCTCCACATAAATGTCCTGGAGATGAGGCCCTCTATGCGATCCGAGCTCTGAAGGATGTCCTTTGTCACAAGAACATTCTCCTTCAAACGGACAACAAAGCAGTGATGTATTACATCAACAAGCAAGACGGTGCTCATTCTTATCCCTTTGCAGGGAAGCAATGAGGGTGTGGGAGTGGTGCTTGGAGCACAAGTCTCTGATTCAAGCGGTTTATCTGCCAGGTATACAAAACGACCTAGCAGATCACCTCAGCAGAGCAGGCAGACCCTCACAGTGGTCTCTCGATCCAACCGTGCTTCGGTCCCTGTTCAAGAGTAGGGGACTCCAGACCTGGACCTTTCTGCATCCCCACTCAACTAAAACTGCCTCTCTTCTGCTCCAGAAATCCAGGGCCTGGCATTTTCTGTCAGGATGCGTTCAGGCTGCGGTGGACAAAACGCTTTCTTCGCCTTTCCACCACTTCCTCTAATCCAGAGAGTACTCCTCAAGTTCGAGTCTCAGGGACCAAGATGATTCTCTATTGCTCCTTCCTGGCCTCGGCAACTATGGTTTCCTCTACTCAACAGTATGTTGGCAGCCTCTCGAGACCACTTCCTTTGCAAATCAGTCTTCTGACTCAGGGTTCGTTGGTCCATCCCACCTGAAATCACTTCACCTTCATGCTTGGCTCCTGAAGAGATAAGTAGATCGGTTCAACGTCTCTCGTAGAGTCTCAGACATCCTTCTGGCTGCTCGGAAGCCAGCCACCCGAAAAACGTGCACTTCCAAATGGAAACGTTTTTCTCTCTGGTGTGCAAAATCCTTTTGGAATCCTTTTCCCTGTCCTCCTGGCAAGGTTCTGGAGTATCTTTTGGACCTGTCAAACTTAGGTCTTCAGTACTCCACAGTTAAAGTTCACCTTAGTGCCATCTCAGCGTTCCATGAGCCGGTTTCTTCCTTAACTCTGGCTCAGTTACCTATAATGAAGAGATTTCTTAAGGATTCTCCATGACCAGACCCCTGTTAAGCGTCCAGTTGCAGCCTGGGACATTAACCTGGTGCTGGACATGCTCACTCGAAGCTTTCGAACCCTTAGCTACCTGTGAGCTAAAATTTCTTACCTGGAAGACTGCCTTCCTGGTGGCCATTACCTCAGCCATGAGGGTCTCTGAGATACATGCACTGGTTCACGGACCCTCCGTATACTGTATTCCATAAGGACAAGGTAGTTCTCCGTGCTCATCTAAATTTCTTCCCAAGGTTGTGTCCAGAATTCCATCTGAACCAACCTCTGGTACTTCCGCTTACTTAGCTAATTTCAAAATGAAGGGAGCAGGCTCTTCATTCCTTGGATGTTAAGAGAGCCTTGCGGTTCTATTTAGATAGAACCAAGGATGTTATCAAGACTCAGCAACTGTTCGTTTCTTTCAGCGACACCGCTGGGTCAACCTGTAGCTATTAGATGTATCTCTTCATGGTTAGTGGCATGCCTCGTCATTGCTATTCCATGGCTCAAGTTAAATTAGAAGGTAGAGTGTCGCTCACTCTACTAGAGCGGTCATGACATCCTAGCGGAAGTCGCAATGTTCCAGTTGCAGATATATGCAACGCCTACCTGGAGCTCAGTGCATACTTCCGTTAAACACTATGCACTGGATGTTCATGCCAGGCGACATTCGCATTCGGCAGAACTATCCTTAATAGGCTTCTATCTTAGGCAGCGTGAGCTCTGGCTTTCCTGCCGCCCTTTTGGGGATTATCAACTGGTACTCTCCACTGAGTGTCAGATGAGTGGTGGAGACTTATGTCCAGGAAGATAGGAAAATACAGTACCTACCGTAATTCTTGATCTTCTTGGACAGTCTCCACCACTATTCCTCCCTCCTCCATCCCGACTCACGCTGTGTTGGTCTTCACTCCCTCAAATCTTTGGGCGTGAGGACTTCTTTGCTGACCCTTCTTACACGGGTCATACGGACTATCTTATGTCCATTTTTTAATGTTGGGTTTACCGCTACGTTAGTTGCGCTGCACCTCCTTGGTAAAAAAGGTACTGAGGCGGTTTGGAGGGTCGTCGCCCGAGATGGTCGTACAGCACGAGCCGCTGCTATGGCCCGTGTCTCGCGGCGCCGTCTCTCGCGCCGACCCTCCAGCAAAAAGTTTGCTCCCGATGGGTCTTAGTGCCTCCGGCGCCAATCCCACTAGTGTGAATGAGTGGTGGAGACTCGTCCAAGAAGATCAAGAATTACGGTAGGTACGTAATTTTCCTTTCTGGTCCCCTGACTTGAGTCTTGGGTGTTGGGACCAGCAATGGTTGATTAATATTTAGGTAGCCATTTGGCTAGTGTAGGTTACAGCTTCCACACAGACTAGTGAGTTTTGCTAAGTAAAGATCTGACAGTTCAGGTTTGAAATTACACAGATAGAGCTGCTTCTAGAGCTCGTGCTCAAAGTTCTATTTTGGAATGGTATTAACCATTTCACCTCCGAAGCAGTTCTAGTGGTGGGACAAACTGCTACTGTCATAATATAGCAAGACTCCATTAGAAGAAACAACATTACTAAGGTGAGTAATTTTTTCTTCTGGCCTAATGGTTTCGAACCTGCGAGCAGGGCAGTTGGGACTTTCTAGTCATGCGGCGCCTTCTCTGGGTGCCATTGACGCCGCACTCTGGTGCTTTTCCCTCTCATATGGCTGTAGTGCAGGGGCCAGCACAGGTACCATTTTCTCCTACTAATTTTGTCAGATCTTCCTCCTTGACTCCGCAAGTTGGGTTGGGGCCCTTTGGTGTTTCTATGGCATCTGGAGCGATGCCGCCTTCGGCTCCTGTCTTGGCGGTGCCGCGCCTGATGCCACTTCCTGGGCCGGCACCATCTTTCCTTTCAGCGCCATGTCCTATGCCGGCACTGTCTGTGCATTCGGCGCCACCTGAGGTGCCGGGGGTTTCGACTCCGATTCACAGAGCGTCTCCTCTCTTTTTCCTCCTTTTCCTTTATACACTATCCCTCCGTGGCTAGTAGGCGATGATACTGAGCCTGATCCTGATCTTTGATGAGGAGACGATTTTGACAACGATTCTTCTCTCGAAGTGGAAGATAAATCCCCTCCTTCAGCAGAGCCTCTGGTCGAGGACCTTTCCTTTGAGTCTCTGCTAAAGAATATGAATTCCATGTGCTTTCTCTCTCTCTCTCCAGACTTCAGAGATTGATCTGGGGCAACTGCTGCTTCTGCAGTATCTACACGTTCCGGATATTCCTGTGGAATTGACTACTCCAGTACAGCTCTCTTTTGAGACACTTTCACAAATGGTGTGGGATAATCCGTCGCTTATTCCTTCTGTGGCTAAATCCATAAGCAGGGAGTACACTCCCCCCAAGGATCGACCTATCATGGCCTCTCAAGCCTTTGCTGATGCCGTAGTTGTCTTGTCAGAGAATGATAAAGCTGTCCTTCCTTAGGAATCTACAGCACAACTGGTAAACAAGGAATCTTATAAGAGTGACACCTTGGGGAAGTGAGTTTTTGCTGCCTCTACCCTGGGTATGCGCATTGCTAGCTACCAGGGTTATTTCTCTCAGTATGAGTACACCCTCTGGCATTCACTGAAAGCCACTGTGGAAGCTCTTCCAGAGTCGGACATCAGCACAGAGCTTCTCCAAACCATTACTAGGGGCATTGAGTCCAACAGTCAGCAACTTAAGGCTGCTATGGACACCTTCGACAGTGCTTCTAGGGCAGCAGCAGCTGGTATTTGCACCCAACGTCACTCGTGGTTACGGACATCAGGATTCACAAATGATGCCCAACAGAGAGTTATGAGTTTACCATTTGATGGAACTTACCTGTTTGGCCCTCAGGCCGAGCAGGCACTAGAGGCCACACAGAAAACCAGAACGGCTATGAAAACGGCCAGGCTGCCCTCTGCTGCCCCTCAATGGGGCGGGAAGTGTCAGCAGTTTCATAACCATCAGTCCTTTCGTGGCAAAGGTAGAGGGGGGCTTTAGCAAAAATCAAGCCCTTCAGCCACAAAAGAAAATGCAGCAGAAGGCACAGGGCCCAAAAGCGCCTAAAGCCACCCTCTGAGATTCTGGTCCAAACTCCCTCCTCAGCTGTCCGTGGAGGACTCTTCCTTGGCAGTAGGAGTGCATCTGACTCAGTTTTACAACCAGTGGAAGTCAGTCATATCAGACAAATGGGTGCTCTGGATAATCCACGAGGGTTACTCTCTAGATGTTTCGGAAACCCCTCCGGATCATCCACCCAAACGACAGCCAAAGCTTTCTGTCTCTCAGTCAGACCTTCTTGCTTCCAAGATTCTAGACCTTCTGAACAACAGGGCAGTAGAAGTAGTTCCGTTGAATCAATGGAACACAGGTTTCTACTCCCATTACTTCCTAGTTCCAAAGAAAACAGGCAGCATGCTCCCTAAGCTCGATCCAAGAAAGATAAACAAATTCCTTTACAAGGAGAAATTCAAGATGTTATCTCTCAGCACTCTTTTACCTCGGATTCATAAAAATGATTGGCTAGCCTTTCTGGACATGCAGGACACTTACCAATCATGTTCCATACACCCAAACCACCACAAATATCTCCAATTTGTGGCATTGGGTCAGCACTACCAATTCAGGGTTCTGCCCTTTGGGCTATCCTCGGCATCTCGAGTCTTTACAAGTGCTTTGCAGTTCTCATAGCGCATCTCAGGAAACTTGGAATCCAAGTGTTCCCTTATCTGGACAACTGGCTACTAGCAAGTCCCTCCAGACAAGAAACACAGGAAGTCATAGCTACAGCTTCCAAGTTCCTCATGTCCATGGGAGTTCTGTTGAATCTAGGAAAATTGCAGCTACAACCTTCTCAACAGCTAGTCTTCATAGAAACCCTTCTGGATACCTCCAACACAAAAGCCTTGAGGAGCGATATCCTTCAGATGGACCACTTCATCAGAGAAAATGACTCAGTTCAAGCCGTCTCGATGCAGCGGATGCTGGATCTTATGGCATCCTCAGTGTTCACTGTGCCTCTGGCTTGTCTTCACATGAGGACTACTCAGTGGATGCTCAGCACTCAGCGGTCCCTGAGCACACATCCCCAGTCCTTTCACATCAAGGTGATGGAACCTCTAAAACGGTCACTCACCTGGTGGACTCAAGAGGACAACCTTCTGAAAGGGTTTCCCTCTGCCCTACTGGAATCTCAAATCTCCATTACCACAGATGTATCCCTGCTTGGATGGGGAGCTCACTGTCAAGATGTCCACACCCAAGGTCGATGGAATCAGGACGAGTCTCAACTCCACATAAATATCCTAGAAATAAGAGCTGTCCTGTACACAGTCCGAGCTCTGAAGGATATTCTCTGTCACAAGATCATTCTCCTTCAAATGAACAACAAAGCAGTGATGTTCTACATCAACAAACAGGGTGGAGCACACTCTTGCCCCTTGTGCAGGGAAGCGATGAGAGCGTGGGAATGGTGCCTTGAGCACAAAGCCCTGGTCCAAGCGGTCTACCTTCCGGGAGTGCATAATGATCTAGCAGATCGTCTCAGCAGAACAGAAGCAGATCCTCATGAGTGGTCTCTCAACACAAACATCGTGCAGTCGCTGTTCGAAGACTAGGAAACACTGGAACTGCACCTTTTTGCATCCCCACTCAATGCAAAACTGCCTCTGTTCTGCTCCAGAAGTCCAGAACCTGGCACTTTCTGTCAGGATGCATTCGAACTGCAGTGGATAAGACGCCTTCTGTATGAATTTTCTCTGCTTCCCTTAGTTCAGAGGGTACTACTCAAGCTGGAGGCAGAAGGGGCAGAATGATCCTCATCTCCTGATTCTGGCCTTGTCATATTTGGTTTCCATTAATCAACGGATTATTAGAAACTTCACCAAGACATCTTCCACTTCAAATGGACCTGCTGACCCAGGCCCCAGTGGTCCATCCCAACCTGAGATTCCTTGACCTCCATGCATGGCTCCTGAGGAAACAGAAGTGAGTAGGTTTGATGTTTCTTGTAGGGTCTCCGACATTCTCTTAGTGGTACGAAAGCCAGCTACTAGGAAAACTTACACGGCAAAGTGGAAACCGTTCTTCATCTGTGTGCAACGTCTTCCTTGGACCCTTTCTGCCCACCTAGCAAAGTCCTGGAGTATCTTCTGGATCTGTCAATTACAGGACTGCAATACTCAACTGTGACGGTTCACCTCTGCGCGATCTCAGCGTACCACGAGCCTGTACACTCCATATGTCTGGCTCAGTTACTTTTGGTTAAGAGGTTCTTTAAAGGTATACTTCACACTAGGCCACCAATCAGAAGACCAGTAGCTACCTGGGACATTAACCTTGTGCTAGACCTGCTCACTCGTAAACCTTTTGAGCCCCTGGCCACTTGTGAGCTGAAGTTTCTGACCTGAAAGACCACCTTCTTTGTGGCCATTACCTCCGCTTGCAGTGTGTGAAATACATGCACTGGTCACAGACCCCCCATATACTGTATTTCACAAAGACAAGGTGGTTCTTAGAACTCACCTGAAGTTTCTCCCTCAAGTAGTCACAGAATTCCATCTGTACCAGCCCTTGGTTCTTCCGACCTACTTCGCAAACTTCCAGAATGAGGGAGAGCGTACCCTACATTTTCTGAATGTTAAAAGGGTTTTGCAGTTCTACATAGACAGAACTAAAGAGATCCGCAAATCTAAAACGACTATTTGTCTCTTTCAGCATGGCCTGGCTGGGTCAGCCTGTTGCTATCAGATGTAGTTCGGCGTGGCTAGTAGCATGTCATTTCCAATGCTACTCCTTGGCACAAGTTAAACTGGAAGGGAGAGTATAAGCTCATTCTACCAGGGCAGTCGCGGCATCTCTGGCAGAAATTTGAAAAGTGCCCATTGCAGACATCTGCAATGCAGCTACTTGAAGCTCAGTGCACACTTTTGTGAAGCACTATGCTTTGGTTGTCCATGGCAGGCAGCATCTAGCTTTTGGCAGGACAATCCTGAAATGGACTTCTGTCCTAAGTGAGCTCCTCTTTCTCCTGTTGTCCTTTTCGGGGGATTATTTTAACTCTGTACACAGTGTGAATGAGTGGTGGAGACTTGATGTCCAGGAAGATATGAAAATTATGTACCTACTGTAATTCTTGATCTTCTTGGATGAAGTCTCCACCACTCAATCATACGCCCACCCTCCATCCCCCGAGCTCACTTATCTTGTTTTTGGTCTTCACTCCCTTGATGGCTGGGCTGTGAAGATTCTGTTGTGTTGATCCTCCTTACATAGGTCATTCGGACTGTCTTATGTCCGGCATAGGTTAGTTTCACTAGGTTAGTTTACACTGCATCTCCTCAGTAAAAAAGGTACTGAGACGGTTTGGAGGGTCGACGCCGAGATAGTCTATATGGCTTGAGCTGGTCTCGCAGCGCTGCTTCCTCATGGCTCTACCTCGGTGCTGGCCCTTCTGAAGATTTTTGGCTCCCGCTCAGTTCTAGTGCCTTCGGTGTAGTCCCATCAGTGTGAATGAGTGGTGGAGACTTCATCCAAGAAGATCAAGAATTATGGTAGGTACGTAATTTTTATTTCTCCCAGTGGGGCACCCCTCAGGTGGACCTGTTCACCTCCAGGGAGAACGCAAAGCTGAGGCTGCTTTGTGCCCACCCCCCTCCGAAGGGCTCGCTGCAGTGGGATGCCTTCTCAAGGCCATGGACCCCAGGCTTCTTTTATGCCTTCCCTCTGCTTTCCTTGATCCACAAGGTGCTTCTCAAGATCAGGAGGGACAAGGCACAGGTGATCCTGGTGGCTCCAGACTGGCCCCACCAGTTTTGGTACCCAGATCTCCTCAGCCTCAGCAACAGGCTCCCAAGGTGACTTTCAGCATGTCTGGACCTGCTCTCAGTCAGTCAGGGGAAGGTCCTCTACCCGGACCTTCAGTCCCTGCACCTGACAGCCTGGTTCCTGAGCAGCTAGAGTTCCAGGCTTTGGGTCTCTTTGAAGATGTTCTCACTGTAGTTGAGGCATTTAGGAAGGAATCGACCAGGAAGTGCAATGCTTTCAAGTGGAAGAGATTCTCTATTTGGAGTCAGGCCATGGGCCTGGACCCTTTATCCTGTCCAGTGGCTAGCATTCTCAACTACCTTTGATCTCTCTCCAAAGGGGGTCTTCGGTCTACAACCCTTAAGGTGCACCTGACAGCCATCTCTGCTTACCGGATGTGGGCCTGTCAGCAGACTGTGGCACAGGAGAAGGTGGTCTAGCGTTTCTTCAAAGGCCTCGACCATATTGCCCCTCCAGTGTGTGAACCCCCACTACCATTGGATCTACTGCTGGTACTGGCAAAGCTCATGGGCAAGCCATTCGAACCGATGCCCAGGAGTGAGATGTCACACCCGTCATGGAAGACCCCCACCTTCCTTGTGGCTATCACATCAGCCAGAAGGGTTGGGGAGCTCCAGGCGCTCTGTGTCTTCCCATTTGGTCTTTCACTGGGACAAGGTTTTCCTGTGCCCCAGCCCAAAGTTCCTTCTGAAGGTTGTGTCGGAGTTTCACCTGAATCAGGTGATGACTCTCTACCGGTGTATTACCCTAGTCACACAATTCAGAGGCGGAGTACAGGCTGCATATTTTGGAGCTGAGACGAGCGCTCCCTTATTATAAAGAGCTCATGGCCGGATTTCAGGGAGAGGTTCGCCAGCTGTTTGTCACCTACGCTGAAGCGGCACCTGGCAGACTGCAGCCAAGTGGACGATTGGCAGATGGATTATATCATGCATTGATCTCTGCTATAGGTTGGTGGGTAGGGAGCCTCCCATAGCTTAGGGCTCATTCCACCCGCCATACCGCTGCATCGGTGGCTGCTTCTAGGGACGTCCCTGACCAGGAAATCTGCAGAGCTGCTACCTGGAAGTCAGCAAACACCTTCATTTCCCATTACCACATTGACCTAGAGTCATGCCGGGATGCTGGTTTTGGGGCCTCAGTTCTCCAGTCTCTGTTCCCTAAGTACGGGGTGTGCATCTTGCCTTCCTCGTCCAGTAGAACTGGTAGGAGTCTGCCAAGAAGTGTGGATAAGAGCAACATATCCATGTCCCTAGAAACACAGGTTACTCACCTGTAACAGTAGTTCTAGGAGTGGTATATGTTCATCCACACTGACCCACCTGGCTTCAGCGCACAACCTCTGCTTCCAGTGGGCAAGATCTGGCATCAAGGGGCGGTGCTGAGGGATATACCATCCGGGTGGGTGAGAGGAGCCAGCTTTTAGACCTTCTGGCAAGATTCTTAAAGGAAAGGACATGCCAAGAAGTGTGGATGAACAACAAATACCACTCCTAGAACTACTGTTACAAGTGAGTAACCTGTGTTTACTCCCACTTCTTCCTCATCACAAAAAAGACAGGAGACCTTTGTTCCATCCTGGGCATCAGTCAACTTAACACTTTCATCGACTACAAAAGAGTCAGGATGGTGACACTGCCAGGATTGCTGCCTATCCTTTGCCAAAGGGACTGGCTATGCTCCCTGGACATGCAGGACGCCTACATGCATAAAAAGATACTGCCATCCCACAGAAAATACCTTTGCTTTACCTTCCAGGGAGAGCACTACCAGTTCAGAGTGCTACCATTTGGCCTTTCTTCGGCACCCAGGGTGTTCATCAAGTGCTTGGCAGTAGTGGCAGCAGCTCTCAGGAGGCAGGGGCATTATGTCTACCCCTACCACGATGACTGGCTATTAACAGCTCCCACAAAAGATCAGCTATGTCACTCTCTGGAAGACACCTTTCACCTGTTCCGAGGTCTGGTGGTTACCTTGAACCTCCCAAGTCACCCCAGCCCACCCAGAGGTTACAGTGCATTGGGGCAGTCCTGGACACTATCCAAGGGAGAACCTTCCTCCCCCTCAGACAGGGCAGATCGACTAAGGGTGCTGGCTCAGAGAGTTATCTCCATAAAACAGGTTCCAGCCAGAATGATACTGCAGCTGTTAGGCCACATGGCAGCTGCCATTGTAACAGTCCCCTTAGCTTGTCTGTACATGAGGGTTCTCCAGTGGAACCTCAGGGTTCAATGGGACGAGCACTTGGATGACCTTGAGCAGCCAGTCTGAGTCTCCAAAGCAATGTGACAGACTCTGGAATGGTGGCTCACCCTTCACGATTAGAATCTGGGGTTCCCTTCCAAAGTCCCAGTCCTCAGCAGATCCTGACAACGGATGCCTCGGGACTAGGGTGGGGGGCACATTTCAGAGACCATCTGACAAGAGGGACTTGGACTTCTTTGGAAAGCAGTCTCCACATAAACATGTTGGAGATGAGAGCCATCCTGTATTGTTCCAGACCATTCTGCCGCCAGGGCGCCTACTGATCTAGTCAGACAACATGCCAGTGGTCTTCTACATCAACAAACAAGGGAGCACACACTGTTAACCTTTTTGCAGAGAAGCCATTTGAGTCTGGTACTGGGCAGTGGAGATAACAAGGAACTCACAGCAGTTCACATTCCAGGAGTTCAAAACACCCTAGCTGACAGCCTCAGCCACTCTTGGTCTCAGGCTCACGAATGGGAGTTACTACAGGACATAGTACACAACCTTTTCAAAAGCTGGGGCCTTTCAGAACTGGACCTCTTTGTGTCCCTACTCAGTGCCAAACTGCCCAGTTTCTGCTCACTAGATCTAGGGCCTGGTGTTTTCTGGTGAGCCGCATTGTCCCTCTCTTGGGCATGGAGTTTCCTGTATGCCTTCACTCCCTTCCCACTACTTCAGAGAGTGCTGCTCAAGCTACAAGTGGAACGAGCTGTCATGATTCTCATAGCACCATTATGGCCTCGACAGATCTGGTTCCAGCTGCTCCAACAGTTGACATCGGAATGTCCAATTCCCTTGCTCCTGTCTCCTTGCTTGCTGTCACAGGAACTGGGAATTCTAGTACACTCAAATCTTCAGTCTCTGCACCTGCATGCATGGCTCCTGCAGACCTAGTCAGGAACAGGTGGGGTGTCTTCAAGGGTAGCGGAGGTCCTAGTGGCCATGAGGAAACCCTCTACTAGGGTCACATAAGCCATGAAATGGAAACACTTCTTCCTGTGGGTGTCATCCCATTTCCTGGATCCTTTCACCTGCCCAGTGAATTGGGTACTGGAGTACCTTCTTTCCTTATCTGATAAGGGTCTCAGCTATTCGTCCATAAAGGTACACCTTTCTGCACTGTCAGCCTACCATGTACCTATGGAGGGCAGGACCCTGGCACAGTTGGACTTGTTCAAGGCCTTTTTGCGCGGTATCATGCATATCAAACCTCCCAGGTGGGACCCCATTCCCCTTTGGGACCTTTTATTTATGTTAGAAAAACTTAGGTTGCCTCCCTTTGAGCCAGCCACAAGTTGCGAGCTACGTTTCCTATCTTGGAAAGCATTGTTTTTGGTTGCAGTTACTTCTGCTCAGAGGATTTCCGAGCTTCATACTCTGATGTGTAAAGAGCCTTATTTGATTTTTCATAGGGATACAGTTTCCCTGCATACCAATCCTAAGTTTCTCCTGAAGGTAATGTCCGAGTTCACCCTTAACCAGGACATTCAACTTCCAGTTTACTACCCAGAGTACTCGAACAAAGGGAAGGCCCTGTTGCCTACTCGGGATGTTCACAGAATTCTTCGTTACTATATAGCTCACACTCAGTCTTCTAGAAAGACAGGCCAGGTGTTTGTCTCCTTTGCCTAACGAATGTTAGGGGCACCAGTGACTAAACAGACATTAGCCAAATGGTTGATCATTTGCATAGTTTTCTGCTACCAGAAGTACGGCAAACCTTTACCGGGACCGGTTAAAGATCACTCCACTAGGGGTGTTGCCACTTCCTTTGCATCCCTAAGGAATGTCTCAGCAGTGGATCTTTGTGCAGCTGCTACTTGGAGTTCAGTCCACACCTTCATGAAATACTACAGTCTGAACATCGCTTCACAGAGGAGAGCAGGCTTTGGCCTCACCGTCCTCCAGGGACTACACTCTCTCAGAGAAGTATCAGTGGTTTACTAACTTTCATAACCACCACCCTTCTGACCTGGATTCTATCCTTGTACTGCTTGGGACTCATTCCTAATGGTGTTACCTGCTGCAAGAGCTCTATCTCAAAGTGACATAGTATAGTTACATAAGAACTTACCGTAACAGATCTTCGAAAAGAGCTCTTGCAGCAGGTATGCTTTCCATCCCTCCAACCCCCAGGGTTATGTAACTGTGTTTTTCTCGGGGGGGGGATGTGAGAACCTCTTTGGTTCCCCATCCTTTATGTTAGCCGGGTCTCTGACTGGCGAACTGAGGTGCTGGGGGACCGCCTCTTTATACCATGGGTGATGTCAGGGGTGGGGCCGACGTTGCCTGCCTTAGACTGCTAGCAAGTATTTTTCCATGGGGTCCTAGTGCCTGGCGGCATAGTCTTAATAGTGTTGCCTGCTGCAAGAGCTCTTCTTGAAGATCTACTGTTCTAGTAAGTTCTTGCGTAACTGTATTGTCTGGGGGAGCGTCCCTTTTATACCACGTCAGCTAGAGGTTTACCGTGTGGTCATAGTACCTGGTGGCTTAGTCCTACTGGTGTTGCCTGCTGCAAGAGCTCCTTTCGAAGATCTACTGTTACGGTAAGTTCTTGCGCAACTGTACTTTCCTTTTCTAGGGGGGAACACTACCAGTTCCAGGTATTGCCCTTTAGCTTATCATCTGTGCCTCTGGTTTTTTACCAAATGTTTAGCAGTAGTGGCAGCAACCATCAGGAAAGAAGGACTATGTGTCTTCTACCTGGATGATTGGTTGCTCAAAGCTCACTCCAAAGAGCAGCTTTATCAGACTCTAGCGTGCACCAGGCAACAGTTTGATGCTCTTGGGATTATGGTCAGTGTGCCGAAGTTGGTCTTGACCCCTTGTCAGCGTCTGCAGTACATAGTAGCGGTCTTGGACACAGCCCAAGGCTTAGCCTTCCTGCTCCAGGACAGGATCGAACATCTGATTGCACAAGCCCAGATGGTATGCAACAACAGGTATGTCACAGCCAGGACATTCCTGAGACTATTAGGCCTGATGGCAGAAGCCATTGTCACGGTGCCACTGGCCAGACTGTGTATGAGAATTCCATGATGGACCAATGTGATCAACGCACAGACAACTTGAAACAGAAGATTCTAGTAACCTCTCCTGTCTGGAAGGTGCTTCTGTGGTGGATGGAACCCAGCCATTTGTTGAAGGGGTTTCCTTTACTGGTTCCCTCCCCTCATTAGATTCTCACTACAGACGCCTCAGGGATAGGCTAGGGGCACATTTGGGGCCCCATCAGACACAGGGACCATGTACCAGAGTGGAGAGCACCTTCCACATAAACGTCCTAGAAATGAGGGCTGTTCTATATGGTCTAGAAGCCTTCCAGACCCATCTATCCACAGAACCTCTGCTGGTGCAAACAGCATCAGTGTGATGTACTACATCAACAAGCAGGGGGGGGAGTTCACTCCTAACCCATATGCAGGGAAGAGATGAGGATTGTGCTCTAGAACATGGTCTAGAACTGTCAGCAGTTCTTTCCAGGCATCCAAAATGTCTTGGCAGACAGACTAAGCAGGTCTCAGTCCAGAATGCACGAGTGGGAGCTGTTGACCTCAGTAGCAGAAGACCTGTTTGACCCGGGGGGAGGGGGGGAGTTGTACAGAGTTCTTTTTTTCTGCTCGCTCGTTTAGGGCTGGAGTTTTCTGGCAATATGTGTTGTCCCTCTCTTGGATGGAGAGGTTCCTTTTATGCCTTTTCTCCTTTCCGTCTAATCCAAAGGGTGCTAATCAAGCTCCAAATGGAGGGGGCATCACTGATACTCATTGCTCCCCTTTGGCCTCATCAATCAATCAATCAGTTCTTTACTGTGCCAGGCAGAACACCATTGAGGTGAACTCATTTGCAAGGTGGACCTGGGATCTGGGATCAGTTGCACAATAGATGGTACATAATACACAGCAGCACATAACCACCCAGATGGCCATTTAAGAATCAGTACCATCACATAATCACAACCACTCCTCTTAAAATTACATAATCACAACTACATGTAATTGCATAATGCCCTAATACATATGTGCAAGTGCATGGGTTACTTAAACAAAAGGGTACACACTCAGGATATACAACAGCTTATACACTAAATTATTCTTTAAATTACAGTCAAGGTATACATCAGTATTGCAGCAGTATATACACTGATAATTCATAAGACATAAGTAAAATATACATGATATTTAACTGAAGTGTGCAAGGTAACAAGGTATTCAGAATAAGTTGTGCAGGACAGTCATGGTGGAGGGGAAGGAGAAAAAGGTAAACAGGGTGATAAGTAAATGAGAGACGAGGGAGAGACGTCCCATGGGTGTAGGGGCAGGGCATCAAGGGAGGGGGGGGTCACAGGGGAAAAGGAAGGGGCAACCAGAAGATTATTGATGCTAAGGTTAGGGTAGGGGCAAGCCAGATAGGAAACCCTAAACTGAAAAAAAGGGAGGGGGGTCACTGGGGAAAAAGGAAGGGGTAGCCAGGAGACTATTAATGCTAAGGTTGAGGTGAGGGCAGCCAAATGGGTTTATAGAGATGGCATAAAGGGAATGAAAGCGGTAAAAATAAGAACAACTATGACCCTACAGTAGGGGTTGAAACCCCTTAGCTGAAGCAATTACAGGACTCTGAAAAAGACCGCAGGAACAGGGTTTCGGAAAAAGAAAGTTTCACGGTATCAACAAGCCTTAAAGTTTTCTGAACATTGTTCCAAATAACCGGGAGGCTATGACCTATTGCCACCCTTCCAAAGCGCATTCTGACCTTGGGGATTGCAAGAGATAAGTAGGTGAGGCTTCTTAATGGGTAACTACCAGGGGTGCAAACAGGAAGACAATCTGAGATATACTGCGGGAGCTTATGGATAATGGCTTTATAGTTCCATAGCACTGCATTTTTCTGCCTCCTGAAGCAGAGTGAGTTCCATCATATAGCAGAATAGAGTGTACAGTGGTGTGTAGAGTAGGGGGCACCAGATGTGAATCTGAGTGCCTGATGATAAAGCGTATCAAGCTTGGAAAGGGTCACACTAGTGCTTTGCCTGTACAAGAAATCCATATAGTCCAAGAGCTGCATGAAGGTGGATTAGACTAACTGTTTTTTAGCCTCTGTGGTAAGTAAGTGTCTGATACAGAAGAAGAGGCCAAGTCTTTGTTTTAATTTTTTTGAACGCTCCTGTATGTGATCTAGGAAAGACAGCTTGGAGTCTATCCAAACGCCCAGATATTTAAATTTAGCCACATATTCCAGAGAGTCTCCCAAAAGTGTGGTTACCTGAGGGAACTTCCCAGGGGTATTATGTTTGGGTGTGATGACTGAAGGGGTGAAAAGCATAGATTGTTTTTTTCATGTTTAGGAGCAGCTTTAGATGCAACAAGTTTTTCTATAGGAGAACGAAATCACTTTGAACATGCTTACAGGCAGACTCAGAATTGGACCTATCTATATAAAGCACCGTATCGTCGGTGAAAGGATGTGTATTTGCTGATTTGATCCTGGCGTTTATATTATTTATATAAATAGCAAATAGTAACGGTCCAAGAATGGACCCTTGGGGCACGCCTCTTAGCAGGGTTTTCATCGGAGAGAGGTCACCATCCACTTTGACTTGTTGTTTCCTGTCGGTTAGGTAACTTGAGAACTATTTTAGCACCAGGTTGTCCACCCCTATATTCCTTAAAGTGCCCAGAAGCAGGTCATGATCTACCATATCAGATGCCTTGCTAAGGTCAAGAAACAATGCATATATTTGCTTTTTAGCATCCAAGGCTTTTTTCCAGTCATTCGTGACCTTAACAAGCGCTGTAATAGTGCTATGATGGAGCTGAAAACCAGACTGAGCTGGATTTAGTATGTTAGAGTTCTCCAGATACATTCTTAGCTGGTCATTAACTACCTTCTCCAGTAATTTGGACAAAATAGGAAGCGGGGATATAGGGCAATAGTTGTTTAGATCACTGGTGTCTCTGGATTTAAAAAGTGGAATAATGTGTGCAGTCTTCCAAATGGTGGGGAGAGTGCCCTGGGAAAGGGACATGTTGAAAATATGGGTGATTGGAGAGGCCAAAACAAAATATCCTAGTTTAAGGAAATAGGGCTTGATAAGATCAGCACCTGCATTTTTCCTAGGGTTCAGGTGCTAAAGCAAATCCTCAACTTGTTTAATGGTAATGGGACAGAATGAGAAAGCAGTAACATGAGCAGGTGTTGCCAAGTTTGGATTTTCAGAACATGAACTACAAAACATTGCGCTAAGAGTATTTGCTGGGGAGGTGTCAAAAGCCTGCCCTGCTGTGGCAAAGTGATTGTTTAGGAGGTCAAGTATTACAGGCTTGTCAGCAGTAGTAGTGCCGCCAATGGTGATTTTTTTGTATGGTGTGGAACTACCCTAGCTGTGGCCTTCTATGTCCTTTAAGGTTTTCCAGACCTTATCGGCGGAGATGGTGGAAGAGTCATGTTCTGAGCGGAAGTAGTTTGCTTTTTCGGTTCTGATTAGTTTGGTGCATTGATTTCTAATGGTTCTAAAGGCTGTCCAGTCCGCAGGCAGCTTAGTTTTTCTTGCCCTTTTCCAGAGTGCATCCCTGCACAACAATGCAGCTTTTAGGCTAGTCGTGAACCACGGACATGATCTCTTTACAGTTTGCATTTTAACAAGGGAAGCATGTCTATTAATGGTCCCATCTAGTATGGCTTAAAGGGTTTCGTACGCTTCAGCCACTGAAGGTGCTGGATAGAACTCCCGCCAGTTTGCATATTGAAGGTCGTGGAAGAACGCATTGGGGTCAAAATTCCGCCTGCTTCTCTTGAATATATATACCTAGAGGATGAGGCTACTTTGTGTACTGATCTTACGCAAGCAATAGCACAATGGTCACTAAGATCATTGAAAAATACACCAGAGTGTCTGAATAGGTGCAGTTTACTCAGTATGATAATGTCCAGTAATGTGTTACGTTCTGGGTTTCCTTTGTTGGAATAGGTGACTTCATTAACAATTTGAGTGAGACCAAAATTGTCACACAAATCTTTTAAAGGTTTAGATGCTACAGATAGCCAATCCAAATTAAGGTCATCCAGGATAATGACCTCGGAGGATACTGAATCCAAAATATCACATAAGTATTTCAATACCGAATGTTCTGCAGAAGGGGACCTATAACACCCAATGATAGGAATAGGGACTGACTGAGACAGTTGTACCTTTAATGTCAAGCAGTCAAATTCCTGTGGGGATGATGTTGAATCAGCTACGGTAGCTGAGAACTTGTCCCGTATATAGATGGCTACCCCTACCTCTCATTAACCTATCTGTTCTAAATACATTATATGAAGGAATATTAAATTCATGGTCTAGGGTGGAGGATCTCAACCATGCATCTGTAACTACTAATATATCCGGCATAGAATGGTTGGCCCAGGTGTGGTTAGCATCAGGCTTCCTTAATAAACTGCAAGCCTTTATGTGCATTAGAGTTAACCCCTTTAATAATTGGGGTAGCTCGGATGGCACAGAAATGGGGTGAAGTGGACCCGGGTTTAATTCAACATTACCTGCACAGATGAGTAACAGCAGGAGAAGTTTTTTTAAGGCGCTTAACAATAGGTGAAATAGATGAGTTCTACCCCTTTTATGGTGGCAGGAGGAAATGTTAGGTGATGTGGGTACAAGGGAAACTAGAGGACCCCTGGAAGCATACAGGAGGATCCTAGCAGAGATGAGACGTGTACATGAAGGAGGGTCAGTGGGCATAGGATGATTAAAGTATCTGAAGTCAGTAGTGATGCTGATGAAAGCAGGCACCAAAGTAAGGGAAACCTTATCCAGCTTGGGCAATAATTATGTACTGTAGGATAATGAACAGTTTGAATGAACCCATAAATACTGAGTGGATAATGACGTGGGAGGTACAGGGATCTTGTCAAAGAGACATGGCAACAGGCCTGCAAGGCAACCCAGCAGAAGGAGTAGCGACAACATTTCATAAAATATTCTGGGTACACAGTTACTTGTGTAGCTGTTTACTAGGGAATGTTGCCCCAGTACACATGAACTATCAGAAGGGTTGGCCCGCTACACAGGGACAGCCTACAGCTGCTATAGGTAGGGCAGGGACACTGTAGATGAATTGGGCAGCAGTGAAAGGCCAATGATTGAGCAGCTCCACCAAAGGGGAGGGCAGCAAGCATATTTAAAGAGTGCTGGGGGTGGGCGGGAGAAAATTCTAAATGAAAAGAAATTGAAATGTCTCTCCAGGGTCTCCCAAGCAGAGTTGGCTGCTAGGAGTCGGCTTCTGAGTGCAGCCGATAAAAGGCAGAGCCATAATTGCAGCAGCCAGTAGCTCGCTAAGTTAAGCAGCATCAGCCAGTCGGGGCTCCATACTTCTTCCCTGGGCATGGCTGGGCTGCTCACCTGAAAACTGCTTCGGGCAGTGATCAGAGGAGTTGGGACGGCCGGGCAGGCTAAGAAGCCACAGGAACATGGGTAAGCCCAGCCGAAGGGCTGCCTGAAAACGGCTTTGGGCAGTGGTCAGAGCAGTTGGGGTGGCCAGGCAGGCTGAGAAGCCACGGCCACAGAAATGAGGGTGAGCCCAGCCGAAGGGCTGCCTGAAAACAGCTTCGAGCAGCGGTTGGAGTTGTTGGGGCAGCCGGGCAAGCCGAAATGCCACAGCCACAGAAACGAGGGTGAGCCCAGCTTGAGGGCTACCTGAAAACAGCTTTGGGCAGTGGTTATCAGATCTTGTTCCCCTTACTGTAGCAATTGGCAGTTGAACCACGGGTGCCTCTGCCACTGTGCAAGGGCCTGCTGTCACTGGAACAGGGAACCCTGGTCAGACAGACCTCAGTTCATGCCATCTCCATTCATGGCTCTTGAAGACATAGCCATTGCTATGTATGAGGTGTCTCAAAAAGTGGCTGATGTCATGCCGGCCCAGTTTCACTGAGGGTTGAGATGCTGGACGCCACACCTCACACTACGCCAGTGACCCGGGTTTGGGAATGACCTAAGGTCGTCGAGGTGCCGGCATGGGGGGAAGGCGGAGCAGGATTGAGCATGCTGATAGGCAGCTCTCCTCTCCTGAGTTTTGAGGATGGGTTGGTGTCCCCACGTAGTTCTGCTTCCACTGGGTGGAGGTCTGGTGGGTACTGTAGGTGGAGAAGGGGTGGCAAAACAGTTACTGAAGGTGGAAGGGGCTGAACTGGTGCCACAGGGTGCATAGCATGCCTCCACACGCTCACACAGTCATGTGCCGGGGGGGGGGAGCAGGGGAGAAAACCTGTAAAATACCTATGTGTCCCTGTTGCCAATTGGCGGGAGGAGGCAACGAGGATCAAAACAGCTGCATGAAAGAAAAAAAAAAAAAGTGGCTGATGCCCTGGTGGCTGCCAGAAAATGTTTCACCAGGACCATTTATTCCATGAGGTGGAAGCGGTTTGCTTTGTTGGTCACTTCTCATCAACTGGATCCTTTTACCTGTCAGGTAAATCGGGATCTTCCTGGACATAAAGTCTCCACCACTCATTCACACTGATGGGTCTACGCCGGAGGCGCTAGGACCCAGCGAGAGCCAAAAATCTTCCGGAGGGCTGGCATTGAGGTGGGCCACAAGAAGCGGCAACGCGAACCTGACTCGTGCCGTATAGACTACTTCAGCGTCAACCCTCCAACTGCCTCAGTTCCTTTTTTCCCCGCCATCGAGTGTGCTTCAGTGATGATGTCGCGCGACTGCTGGGAGTCAAAACTTCACGTCTGTATGACAGCAGTTATAGTCTTCAGTTTTGTTTAGTTTATCTTAGTTTTATTGTTTTCTAGGGAAAATAAAGTAAAAGAATTAATTTTTAAGTAAAAAGAAGTCAAAAGAAGTCTTCATCCCTCCATCGATGGAGTTGACCATGAGTGGGGCAGATGACGCTAGGGAGACTTCGCATGAAAGCTGTTCAGTCAGCCAGGCTGGGTCTGGTCCTCCGTCCTCTATGGACGGGGGGATCCGACTACAGGCAGTCCGATGCTCGGGGGGGTTGGGCGGTCTCCCCGAAAACACAAAAAGAAGCTGTCTCATTCTAGGCACCGCTCGACCTTTGGTCCGGTGCCGTCAGCTCCGTGCCCTGGTGTCTATCCCCGTCACATGGCTGCAGTGCAGGGGTCCACACTGGTGCTTTTATCTCCTGCTGAGTTTCTTCGCTTCTCCTTTGTCAGTCAGACATTGGAAACTTCTAACTCCAGGAATCCACTAATATTATTACTCTTGCAGCGCTTCCTTAAGCCAGCACTGCCCCAGACAAAATAGAATGCTATGTTAATCATGAAATGTTTAGCTCGTGCATCTGTTTTCAAACTGCCCAGTGTCACAACTGCCTACATTCTACCTCGGACTTCTCTCTGCTGCAAAGTTCAGATGCCCTGGAGCTCTCTCAATCAAGACAGATTCCTGTAGTGCATACAGCCAAAAAAAACTTGAGTATTTTTGTTTCATTTTTCATTACTGAAAATGGCCACAAAAAACACGGGCTCAACGGCTGCAAGAATTCTCCACCACATAATCTTGTATTCGAGGAGAAAAAGTTTATTACAAAACATAAAATACAAGGGTAGCACCCCTCAGCAAATGAGCGTCAACATTTCACACACGCCCTGGCACTTTTGGTCTTGAAAATGTTTGTTTGTTGGGTGACTATACTGTTCTAATAAACCCTCTCTCGAGCTCTGGGATCCTGTCATGAATGTCATGTGATTTTATTCAATCATTTGGATCTGTTCATTAGGCATGGCTCCATTTTCTCCTCCTGAGGCAGTGTTGCGATTTACTTTTATTTTTCATTACTGCCTAGTGTGATTTTTCTTTAGTGTTTTATACCTCATTAGTTTTAAATTGAAACTTGTTTATCGGTTCCTCGTGGTTCCTTTGAACAGAGGGGCAACTGACCTTTTTTTATTTAATCGGAACCTTTTTAGAAGGTTCCAGTTACTTTGTTCTTTAAATTTATTTAATTTTAACCACTTTTGAACCGGTTTATCGATTTTTCTCAGTGGTTTCTCAGTTCCCGATCTGATCGGAATGGATAGTTTTTTCACTTTATCAGTTCCTGAACCGACCGTTATTCAATTAAAACCGACCGCAAATATTTGAATTGAGTCTATTTTTTGGTCGGTTACTGGCTCCTGTTTTCTATAATGTCAGACAAGCCTAAAAAGGAAATAGGACCCCCTGGGTTCAAGAATTGCTTGAAGAGTGCTGAGGTGTGTGCCAAGGCAGACAAGCATGATCTTTCCTTGATCTGCCTTGGGCAGCAGCACTTCAATGAAGACTGTGATATTTGTAAGTCTTTCCCTGTTAAGACAGTGGAAAAAAGCAGGGGGAAGCTTAAAAGAAAACTAGAAGAGGGGTCCATGGATTCTAACCAGTCCACCCCCCTCTAAGACTGTGGCAGTTCCTTCCAGAGCCTCTAAATCCACCCCTGATATGGGTGAGTGCTCTGGCAAGAGAGGCAGTCAACTGGCTAACTCCCTGGGGCCTGCTAAAAAATTAAAGAAAACCAAACACACTGACACCCCAGCTGAAATGCCTCAAGGGGTCCCTCAGGTGCCTATTAATGCTCCTTCTCCTGCTGAGTTGACTCAGGCTTTCGCCTTACTCCAGGTGCTGCAGGGCTTAATAACCCATCGGTAGCCTGTGATTACTACTGCTGAAAAAGCATCTGTTGTTACCCTACTTTTATCTATTGCTGCAGTGACATATGAGGAGGATGACCAAGATGAAGAGGGAATTGAACCTGAGGTGTCACCAGAACAGGATTTTTGCTCCCCTCTCAGACCCATAGAGGATTTCTGTTCCCATTTTTCTTTTGGTAGGAAAATGGAAGAGACCCTGGATCTGCAAACAGCTGAAGAGATCCAGGATGAAGAGGAGGCACAATACCTGCAGCTTATGGAGCTGGCACCCTCAAAAAGGCTCCTTCTGCCTATCTACAAATTCTTTAAGAAGCATGTTTTAGAAATTCTAAAGGCTCCCAATACAGTCACACCCACTGACAAAAAGTGTGACAAGAAGTATCAGAAAGATCTGGTGCTGAGTTTCTTTTTAGTCACCCAGACCACCAGGGTATTGTACAGCAGGCTGCCTGTGAGAAAGCCAAAACTCCCTTATCCTCTCACCCCCTGAGAAGGATTCGAGAAAGGTGGACAGCATGGCAAAATGGGGTACCTTTCAGCATCCCTGGCAATTTGTCAAGCCAGCTACCAGGCCTATGTAGCCCTTTATCAAAAAGCGCTCTGGCAGTCAGTAGTGGACAATGCTGAGGCTAACCCCTCTTTAACAGTGTCAGAGCTGCTAGACACAGCAAAATTGGGCTTGGAGGCTTCCAAATACCAATTTTAGATGGCAGCTGACACCACTGATACAGCTGCAAGATGGATGACTGGTACCATTGCTCTAAGATTTGCCTGGATGAGGGCTACCTGCCTCACCCAGGACACCCAAACTAAGGCAATGGACTTCCTGTCGAAGGCCACTCTCTTTTTGGTGCCCAGACTGAGGCATATATGACAAAAGTAGATGAATATAAAGCTACTTTTAGAAGCAACTCGACCAGAGGCAAGTCCTCTTTTAGGAAGCCTTTCTTTCAGGTACAGGCTGTTCCCCAGCAGCAATACCAACCACAGCAGACTGGATTTTACAGAGCTAGAGGTAGAAGGGGTTCTCGGAGAGGATACCAATCTGCTCAGCCTCAGCAGCAAGCAAAACAGAACCCCTGACTTTTCCCTTCAGGCTGCCTCTCCACATCCTGTAGGGGGCAGACTTGAGTACTATTTCCAGGAATGGTTAAAAATAACCACAGACAAGTGGGTCCTGGAAATAGTGAGTCAGGGTCTCTCCCTTTGCTTCAAGTCCCTTCCTCCTCCAAGGTTAAAACATTTTGCACCAGCTCCCTTCTCAGAAAGAAAACTCCTGGTACAGGCCCTACTGCTGGAAAAAGCAGTGGAGCCTGTCCCCCACAACCAAAGAGGGCAAGGGTTCTATTCCAGATATTTCCTAACAACAAAAAAGAATGGAAAGTGGCGGTCTCTACTAGACCTCAGACTGCTAAACAGGTACCTGGTAAAGCCCAGGTTCAAAATGGTCACAATGGCCATGATTTTGCCTACTCTGCAAAAAGGGGACTGGCTAGCCTCCTTGGATCTAAAGGATATTTCCATATTCCAATAAGGGAGTCACACAGAAAGTATCTCAGATGCAGACTTCCCTCAGGCGACTACCAGTTCTCAACACTTCCCTTTGGCCTTACCTCTGCACCAAGGGTCTTTACCAAGTGCATAGCAGTAGTAGTGGCACACCTCAGAAGACTGGGTGTCACAATACTTCCTTATCTGGATAATTGGCTAATCATAGGGAAATCCCACCAACAGGTGACAGACCACCTTCAGGTAACCCAGGATATGCTGCTCTCCCTGGGATTCCTTCTCAATACCAAAAAGTCAGTCCTGACCCTTGTGTAGGTTCTGCAGTTCATAGGTGCAGAACTGAATACAGTAGTGGGAAGAGCTTTTCTCCTTCAGGAGACGGCAGAAAGCATTCAGCTTCTGGCAGGCTCATTTGCCCTGGGCAGGCCAAGGCCAACAAAACAGTTTCTTCAACTGTTGGGGCACATGGCTGCAGCAACAAGCACAGTCATAGGTGTCAGGTTTCAGATGAGAGATAATTCAGTTCCACCTCAGAGCACACCTGTGCCAAAGGCAGGACCCCCTCTTAAAGCCAGTACCAGTCACACAAACCTTACTACAGGCCCTCCACTGGTGCAGGGAGCTGGAAAATTTAAGGGAAGGGGTTCCATTTCTGCAGGAGCTTCCCTCCCTGGTTCTCACAACTGATGCTTCCCTGCTTGGTTGGGGTGCTCACTTAGGGGATCACACCATCCATGGTACTTGGGAGAGTGTAGACTCACTCCTGCACATAAACCTGCTGGAGTTAAGAGCTATTTATCTGGCCCTTCAGGGTTTCTGTCATCTCATACAGGGAAATGTGGTACAAGTCAATATAGCGCAGTATAGTATAGTATAGTGTATATATATAGTATAGTATTGAGGCAGTATAGCGCAGTGGTCTAAGACTCTGAGCTGCAAATTTGGTGACATCCAGCAGACCAGACCTGGGTTTGAATCCCACAGCTTCCACTTGCATACTGTGTGACCGTGAACAAGTCACTTAACCTCCTTGTGCTCCCAGGTCGCTCCTGTAAAAAAGCTTTCAGCTTAGTGTGCTATACCTGGTTAAACAACTAAATAAAAAAAAAAAAAAGTCAGAAAAGACAATACCACTACAATGTATTATATCAGCAAACAAGGAGGGACAATATCCACTCCTCTGTGTACAGAAGCAATGAAGATATGGAGCCTCGCTTACTCTCTGAATGCCTCTCTACAGTCAGTTCATCTGCCAGGCAAGGACAGCACCTTGGCAGATGCCTTGAGCAGGATAAACCAGGCCCATCACGAATGGGCATTAAACAAGCAGGTGGTGAATGCTCTATTCAGGAGGTGGGGACCTGAAAATAGACCTTTTTGCTTCCCACCAAAATCACCACTTACCTCTTTATTGCTGCAGGGCCCCAGTGAAGGGGACAGTTCCAATGGATGCACTGATTCTGGATTGGACAGGCAGATACCTGTGTGCCTTTTCTCCTTTTCCTCTGATACTCAGGGTGCTCATCAAGCTCAGGTCACAACCAGCTTTGATGATTCTGGTAGCCCCGGATTGGGCAAGACAGCCTTGGTACTTCCTGCTGCTCTCAATGTCTGTGAGCAAACCAATTCACCTCCCTCAGAGGTACAGTCTACTGACTTCCTTTCAGGGGAGGGTAGTGTACCCAATCTCGGGTCTCTCAAGCTCAAGGCCTGGCTCTTGAGGACTTGGAATATGCAGATTGCCAGTTCACTGAAGCAGTTTTAGAAGTCCTTAAGAGTTACAGGAAGCCTTCCACCAAGAAAACCTATGCCTCAAAATGGAAACAATTTCCATTTGGTGCAGTGACAAGGTTATAGTCCCATCCCAGGCCAGGATCCCAACCCTTCTTGATTATTTGTCTCACCTGCACTCCCTGGGGTTGCAGCACTCAACTCTGAAGGTGCACCTGGCTTTAGTTTCAGCATACCTTTCAGCTAGAAAGGCTACCTCCCTGGCATCAAACCCTATATTCAAAAGATTCTTTAAAGGGCGCTCTCATTTATTTCCCCCTCACAGGGAACCAGTGCCAGCATGGGACCTTAATATTTGCATTGCCCAGCTTATGCCTCCACCCTTTGAACTTATGGCATCTGCAGAGCTTAAATTTCTTACCTGGAAGGTAGTTTTTCTGGTAGCAATCACTTCTGCCAGAAGGATAAGCGAGCTAAAGGCCCTCTGTATAGAAAAGGGCTATGTTTCTTTCCACAGGGACAAGGTAATGTTGAGAACTAATAGGAAGTTCCTCCCCAAGGTGGTTTCTGACTTCCATTTGAACCAGTCTATAACATTGCCAGTTTTCTTTACTAAACACTGTAGCTCAGGTGAGCGTAGATTGCACAGCTTGGAAGTGAAAAGAGCACAGAGTTATTACATAACTCATACCGAAGATCATAGGCGGGACAGACAACTGTTCCTCATCTATGGGGAAGTAGGTAAAGGTACTCCTGCTTCAAAGTGGACCAGCTCTCAATGGCTAGTCCAGTGTATTCAGTTTTGCTACTCAAAGGCAGGCAAGGTTCCTCCCTCTGGTCTTAGTGCCCACTCTACAAGGGGCACAGCTGCCACTATTGCAGCTGCCCGAGAGGTACTGCTAATGGAAATATGTAAAGCAGCTACCTGGAGGTCAGTCCGCACCTTCACTAAGCATTATAGCCTGGACACCCAGTCCAGGAATGATGCCAGATTTGGCACAGTGGTCGTGCAGAGTCTTTTTCCTAAATAGATTCTGGCCCACCTCCTTGAGGTACTGTTGCATAGTCTGGAAGAGTAATAATAATAGTGGATTCCTGGGGTTAGAAGAAAAAATTACTCACCTGTAGTAATCTTGTTTCTTCCAAAGGGATCCACTAATATTATTACTCCCCGTCCTTGCCTCCCCTATCAAAATCAGTTACAAGAAAAATCCTCTCCACAGCTGATAAGATGTATAGTTGGAGTGGCTTGCCACCTGCTGGCACCTTCTAGTAATGTCTTAACTTGTAGGTTCTTTTCTAAAGGCATATCTGACTTTAGGAAAAAAAGGGGACATTTGTTTATACTAGTCCTTTGGTTAATGTTATTTGCCCAGTTGGGCATTATGTTTCTATAATTGAGTGATTCACATGTTTTTATGGCCTCTTTGCAAGCTTCCAAGAAATCTGAGGTAGAATGTAGGCAGTTGACACTGGGCAGTTTGAAAACAGATGCATGAGCTAAACATTCCAGGATTAGCATAGCATTCTATTCTGTCTGGGACAGTGCCGGCTTAAAAGAGCACTGCAAAAGTAATATTAGTGGATCCCTTTGAAAGAAACAAGATTACTACGGGTGAGTAATTTTTTCTTCTGTGGCGGCGCCAGCCTCCCCGGGGCAGTGCTCGATACCGGCTACACTGGCGCTGCACATGGTGCCACTCCCCTTGCCGGTACCACCTCTGTTCTCGGCGCTGCCTCCTGTGGCACTGCCAGGAGCGCTTGCGGTGCCATATGGATTTCAGAGGTTTTCGACACCAATTCTCTCTGCTCCTCCTTCTTTTTCATCCCTTTCCTATCTATACAGTCCCTTCTGGACTAAGCAGGGGATGACGCTGAGTTGAATCTGATCCTGATCTTCAATTAGGGGATGACTTCAATGATGGTTCCGCCCTGGGGGCGGGGAATAAACCTCTTTCTAAAGAGCCTTTGGTCGAGGACCTTTTCTTTGAGTCTCTGCTCAGAAATCTAAATTCCTCTCTCTCTCTCTCCCTCTCTCCAGACTTCAGATATCGATCCTGAGAAGCTGCTGTGTCTGCAGTATCTGCACGTTCCGGATATTTCTTTGGAATTAACCCCACCAGTGCAGCCCTCTTTTGAGATACTCTCAGATGGCGTGGGATAATCCGGCACTCATTCCCTCTGTGGCTAAGGCCATAGATAGGAAATATGCCCCTCCTAAGGATTGACCTAGTCTGTCCTCTCAAGCTTTTGCTGATGCCATAATTGTTCTTGCAGAGAATGACAAGGCTGTTTTTCCACAAGAATCTACAGCACATCCAGTAAACAAAGAAACTCGCAAGATTGACACCTTGGGTAAGCCAGTCTTTGCTGCTTCATTGCTAGCTACCAGGGCTACTTCTCTCAGTATGAGTATACACTCTGGGAGTCGCTCAAGGCTACTGTAGAAGCTCTTCCTGATTCGGATGTTAACTCAGAGCTCCTTCAAACCGTTACTAGAGGTATTGAATCCAATAATCAACAGCTTAAAGCTGTCATGGATGCCTTTGAACATCGCCTCCAGAGCGGCGCCGGCTGTTATTTGCACCCATCACCATTCTTGGTTGCGCACCTCGGGCTTCACAAATGATGCCAGCAAAGAGTTATGGCCTTGCCTTTTGATGGTACATATCTGTTTGGTCCTCAGGTCGAGCAGGTGGTGGAGGCCACTCAGAAAACTAGGACAACCATCAAAACGGCTAGATCCCCTTCTGCAGGCCCTCAAAGGGGTGGGAACAGGCATCAGTTTTATAACTGTCAGTCCTTTCATGGTATGGAGGCTTTAACAGGAACCAAACCACTCAGCCGCAAAAGAAAGCACAGCAGAAGGCACAGGGCCCCAAAGCGCCCAGTGCCACCCTCTGAGATTCTGGCCCAGGTCCCACCTCAGCAGTCTGAGGGGGACTGTTCCTCAGCAGTAGGAGGACATCTGACTCAGTTTTACTACCAGTAGAAATCAAACACATCATACAAATGGGTGCTCAGAATAATCCGAGGTGGGTACTCTTTAAATCTGTCGGAAACCCCTCCGGATCATCCATCCAAGCGACAGCCCAAGCTGTCTGTCTCTCTGCCAGACCTTCTTGCTTCTGAGATCCAAGGCCTTCTGAACAACAGGGCAGTAGGGATAGACCCACTGGAGCAGTGGAACACAGATTTCTACTCTCATTACTTTCTAGTTCCAAAGAAAACAGGTAGTATGCACCCTATTCTCGACCTCAGGAAAGTTAAACAAGTTCCTTTACAAGGAAAAGTTCAAGATGATATCACTCGGTACTCTTTTTACCTCTGATTCATCAATGCGATTGGCTAGCCTCCCTGGACATGCAGGATGCCTATCAACACATTCTCATACACCCAAACCACCACAAATACCTCAGATTCGTGGCATTGGGTCAGCACTACCAATTCAGAGTCCTGCCCTTTGGGCTATCCTTGGCGCCTCGAGTTTTTACAAAGTGCTTTACAGTTCTCACATCGCATATAAGGAAACTCAGGATTCAGGTATTCCTGTATCTGGATAATTGGCTTCTTGCGAGCCCCTTCAGACAATAGACTCAGGAAACCGTAACTACGGCTTCAAAATTCCTCACGTCCGTGGGAGTTCTGCTAAATTTGGGAAAGTTATAGCTACAGCCCTCCCAGTGGCTCCTCTTCGTAGGAGCCCTTCTGGATACCTCCAACATGAGAGCCTTTCTCCCAGAGGACAGAAGGAACGATATCCTGCAGATAGTCCGCTCCATTAAAGAACACAGCTCGGTTGAGCTCTCTCGATGCAGCAGATGCTGGGTCTCATGACAGCCTCAGTGTTTACTATGCCTCTGGCTTGGCTTCACATAAGAACTACTCAGTGGATGCTCAGCACTCAGTGATCTCCAACCACACACCCACAGTCTTTTCACATCAAGGTGACGGAACTACTGAAATGGTCGCTTACCTGGTGGACTCAGGAGGACAACCTTCGGGAAGGGTATCCCTTTGCCCCTCTAGATCCTCAGATCTCCTTTACCATGGATGCATCCCTGCTAGGATGGGGAGCTCACTGCCAGGGTCTCCAAACCCAGGGTCGTTGGAGTCGGGAAGAATCTCAACTTCACATAAATGTTCTGGAAATGAGAGCCATCCTTTACGCTGTTCGGACCTTGGAGGACATACTCTGTCACAAGACCATTCTCCTCCAGACGGACAACAAAGCAGTGATGTACTACATCAACAAACAAGGCAGAGCACACTCTTACCCCTTATGTATGGAAGCGATGAGAGTGTGGGAGTGGTGCCTATAGCACAAAGCCCTGATCCACGCAGTCTACCTGCCGAGAGTCCAGAACGATCTGGCGGATCATGTCAGCAGAATGGAGACAGCTCTCATGAGTGGTGTTGTGGTAGTTGAACCCCCCCCCCCATGTGAATAGTGCTTAGCTGAACCTGACGTTTTCTTCTTCTCTCCTATATCTGTTCCAAAGACTGTTGCGTAACAGCACTTTACTCCTTCATTTTATGTCTTTCTGTCTCTTTCTAATCCCCCTTTTCTGTGTAAAACATACAGAATATGCTGCAGTCAGACTGGCCATCTGATCGCTGTGTATTACAATTGAAACTATTTTTCTTCCCCTTCCTATTTCTGCTCTTCACGTCATGGTCCAGTTAAATATAAGCACTTTTGCCTGCATTGCCCTTAAATGTGCAGAGTGGTCTAAATAGCTGCACAGACTTATAGAATGAAACTAACTAAAGGTCTGTAAACAGACTTGGTAGAAAGTTTTTCACAATGTAAAAAGCAAGCTGGGATTGACAGTCAAACTAAGAAATTACCAATGCCAGTTTAAATGTTTTCTTTAAGATATGTACAGGTGCAGATTGGAATATCCTGTTCTTGAAAAGGTTAAACAGTTAGCAAATTAACTAAAATACAGGATAATAGAGAGAACTAAAATGTGGTTTACCTACACAGCTCCCAAGTATCATATCTCCAATCAGTGCTGGTGTCCTTGCAAGGTGCTGTCTCCTATAGAAAGTCAGCAGCACCTTTCTCCCTTCTTTTATATGCTGCAGCTCCTAGGTTACCTTTAGAAAGGGAGGAGTTGTCTATAATGCAACCCACTCTGCAAGAAATGTGCAATCATATCTGATAGAGCATTAGGGTGTTTATGTTGATGTCATAATAATGGATTATTTGTTATGCCTTTCATTTATGTAAATTCTATTAATTGATTGTACAAAGAAATAAAATTTTCCTGTAAATAGCTTAATAATTAGGTGGGACTTTGAGCTAAGGGTGAGCTCCACTCTTTAAAAGCCAGCCTAGATCCTCAGGTCAGATGCTGTTAGGGAGAGTTCACGTGAGGACCTCCTGCTCTCTGGTATACTGCACAAGATTATGTTCCACTGCTAGACCCTTGGCAGGGAAGCTGTGCTGTTTTCAAGTTTTATTTTGTTTGTTTATTATCGTAAGTTCGCTGCTGTAAGCTGTTATTTTTTTTTGGATTAAATTTTTTTGTTTGTTTGTTTAATAAAAATCATACCATTTAGGTATGTTGTACCAAATTTGTTGATTCCTGTGTGACCTGATTTGTTCAACCCACGACAGGTGTCTCGACCCAATCGTCATGTAGTCACTCTTCAAAGAGTGGGGAACTCCAGACCTGGACCTTTTTGCATCCCCACGTAATGCAAAACTGCCTGTCTTTTACTCCAGAAATTCAAGACCTGGCGTTTTTTGTCAGGATGCATTCAGACTGCGGTGGACAAAATGCTTTCTATATGCATTTCCTCCTCTTCCCCTAGTTCAGAGGGTGCTGCTTAAACTGGAGGCACAGTGGGGCAGAATGATTCTCATTGTCCCATTCTGGCCTCATCAGATCTGGTTTCCTTTAATCAACAGATTATCAGAAACTTTAAGGGTGCTTACAAATAAAGACTTATAGGCCGTTTATCATACTGTAAAAAATTTAATAGGATACTACTAGTTTAAGGCATTTTAGCAGCTGATAAGCCATTCTGTATAATTTTGGAACAATTTATGGTATTCCCCCTGTATCTTGTAACAACGGTAACACTGACTCACTTTGCCTAATATCAAATTAATATGGAAATCTGTTGTATGCTCTGTTCCAAGTGCAAATCTTGTACTGTAAAGTATAAATATATAAAAAAAAAAAAAAAAAGATTATCAGAAACTTCCCCGAAACTGCTTCCACTTCAGACGAACCTTCTGACCCAGGGCCATGTAGTCCATCCCAACCTGAAGTCTCTTCATCTCCATGCCTGGCTCCTGAGGAAATAGAGGTGAACAGTTTTAATGTTTCATGCAGGGTCTTTGATATCCTGTTAGCGGCACACAAGCCAGCTACTCAGAAAACCTACACGGCTAAGTGGAAGCGTTTCTCCATCTGATATGCAAAATCCTCTTGGAACCCCTTTTCCTGCCCACCAAACAAAGTACTGGAGTATCTTCTAGACCTCTCAAACACAGGCCTGCAATACTCCACCATTAAGGTTCACCTTTGCACAATCTCAGCGTACCATGAGCCCGTACACTCCATGTCTGTGGCTCAACTTCCTGTGATCAAGAGGTTTCTTAAGGGCATTCTGCATACTAGGCCACCAGTCAGATGACCAGTAGCAGCCTGGGACATTAACCTTGTGCTAGACATGCTCACCATAAACCTTTCTAGCCCCTAGCTACGTGTGACCTAATATTTCTGACTTGGAAGACGGCCTTCCTTGTGGCCATTACTTCCACTCGCAGTGTCGGAAATGCACACTTTGGTCACAGATCCCCCGTAAATGGTATTTCACAAAGACAAGTTGGTTCTCAGGATGCACCCCAAGTTTCTTCCCACGGTAGTCCCAGAATTCCTTCTGAATCAGCCCTTGGTCCTTCCTACCTACTTCGCAAACTTCTAGAATGAGGGGGAGCGTAACCCATATTCCCTGGATGTGAAAAGAGCCTTGCGGTTTTACTTAGACAGGACTAAGGAAATCCGCTGTTCCAAACAACTGTTTGTCTCCTTTAGCGCAGCCCAGCTGGGCCAGCCTGAGGCCATCCGGTGTATTGCAGCATGACTAGTAGCATGCCTCCGTCACTGCTACTCCATGGCACAGGTCAAGCTAGAAGGCAGCGTATACGCTCATTCTACCAGAGCAGTCGCAGCCTCTCTGGCAGAAATCTGTAATGTTCCCATTGCGGACATTTGCAGTGTGACCACCTGGAACTCCGTGCATGCATTCGTAAAGTACTGTGCTTTGGATGTCCATGCCAGACAGCATCAGTCCTTTGGCAGGACAACCATTAATGGACTTCTGTCCTAAGTGAGCTCCTCTTTCTTCTGCTGCCTGTCCTGGGGGGATTATTTAACTCGGTACTCTCACATCAGTGTGAATGAGTGGTGGAGACTTTATGTCCTGGAAAATATATAAATTACATACCTACGGTAATTCTTGATCTTCTTGGATGAAGTCTTCACCACTCATTCACACGCCCACATGCCATCCCCCAAGCTTACTTATCTGTTCATGGTCTTCACTCCCTCAGTGGCTGGGCTGTGAAGACTCTGTTATGCTGACCCTTCTTACACAGGTCATTTGGACTATCTTATGTCTGACATAGCTTATTTTCACTAGGTTAGTTTACACTGCACCTCCTTGGGGGGGGAAAAAAAGTACTGAGACGGTTGGAGGGTCGATGCCGAGGTAGTCTATATGGCGCGAGCTGGGCTCGCAGTGCTGCTCCTCGCGGCCCTACCTTGATGCCAGCCCTCCTGAAGATTTTTGGCTCCCGCTGGGTCCTAGCGCAGAAGATCAAGAATTACAGTAGGTATATAATTTACATTTTTTGAGTATCTGCTGTCCTTGTCAGATGCGGGCTTGTAATGCTCTTCTATCAAAGTGCACTTGGCAGCCATTTTAGCTTTGCATGTGCTTATTGACACTCGTACGGTTGCTCAGTTGGAGGTGACCCGTACATTTTTGAGAGGCACTTGACTTGAAGCCCCCTGTCTGCAGTACAGTCCTGGCTTGAGACCTGAATTTTGTGTTAGAAAAGCTTACTTTAGCTCTTTTGAGCCGGTCGTGACTTGTGGCCAATGCTTCCTTTCGTGGAAAGCATTATTTTTAGTTGCTATTGCTTCTGCTCAAAAAATTTCAGAGCATCAGGCCCTAATGTGTGAGCCTCATTCTACGTTCCCCCTAGGTTTTCAAAATTATTAGCCACTGTGGCTAAACAGATCCAATATTTTTTAGCCACCACAAGAGGTCTTTAGCCACACACGGTGAGTAATGCTAAAATGTATACGAAGTTGTATTAACATTGTTTTTAAATACCATTATGGACAAGATTTATTTCTGTAGTGGTAGGCACAATATATTCACAGTTTGAGCCAAATTGTTTGAAATTATTTTGTATTAAGTAGATGTGCAAGTATGTGTACAGCAATAACATACATACCAAAGCTTAAGATGTGGTCAGCCCAGTTTTGACCCCCCCAAAAATGCAGCAATTATTATAAACTGTGCACATTGCTTTATAGGCAAGCAGGAGACAAATAATGCTAAAGGCCAGGCAGATTCAGGCAGGAAAAATTAAATAATAACACTACAGTGGGTGCTCTTAAACAGTTTGATGGCATATTAAATATGACACCAGTCAGATGTCAATTATTTACGTGAAAATGACTGAGCACCTGGCAGTCGTGCCTAGAAGAAATTTTGAATCTCCCCCAGCCAATTACTGCAATAAAATGCGGGTCAGGCTCACTAAAGCCTGTACATAACAAGCAACCCAGTTTAAAATAACATTGTGTGAAAACTTGAGGAATCTGTGCCATGCCCCATAAAAAATGTGACTAAAGGCAGCAAGGCATCCTTCTCAGACATTTAACAAGCAGGAAAAAAACAGTGAGTAACAGTTAACACACTGCTCCTCTCTCAGCCCAGATCAGTGTCGGGCCTGGTTCATAAGCAAGGCAGTAAAATTCTATTTTAATGCAGCCGGTAACTATTGTTATTTAAACTATGTGAAAAATGTTTTGTTTGAAAATATTAGAAGCTAGCAAACTGTCATGGCATTAAATGAGAATTGCTGCCAACAAGGCAACAGCAGTCATTTTTTTTTCTGTGTGTCTGAGCTTCGTGAAGACTACACAAGAGTCAAGTGGAGAACATGGCAACAATTAACACATTTTGCTGTAGCAGTAGGTACAAATTACAGTACAACAAAATAAATATCATAAGAAGAAGCACAGCCAGCAGTTTATTTTTCTTCTGCTAGGTCTATGCAGTAGTGTAGCTGCTGCAGGTTTTCTCGAGAAGAACTTGGAGCTCAGGTGCATCTTCATTTGTCTTGACAGTTTGAAGGAACCCACGCCTGTCCTTTTCCGCCCAGATGTCAAATGCAGTTTCAAAATCAAACTTTCCCATGTCATCAGGAGCCTCAACCAGAAGAGTCATTAGTTAGTTCACATTCCAGACTTTAAGGCGATTCCTTTCGGCAGTCTTAATGTTGTTATATGCACTAAACCCACGTTCACACTCCACTGAAGTTGATGGGGTTGCCAGACATACTGAATATAGTTTGGACATGTTTGGCCAAGATTCCTTGTTTGGGACTGCCACTTTGACATTGAATTCTTCAATAGTGGACTCTTTGTGTGCCAAGAATAATCTACGTAATAATGACCATTCCAGTTTGGTTTCATCTCGGTTAACTGGCAGGATGTTAGTGAGTCCTTTTTTAATGGCACCATAGTGAGCAATAAGATTCTCAGTCTCCTGTTCTCCATAGCTCTCAATGTGATCAGGTGCACTGCGTGGGTCTAATACCGACCAGTTGTCCAACAATGTGCCTTCTGGAAAGTAACTTTCAAGCTGTTCAGCTGTTGACTGTATAGAAGATGTTTGCAAATTCTTGAACTCTTCTCTTTGCTGCCATGTATCTAGCAGTGTATGTGTTCTAAATATAAATTTTCCCTCTTCTGATGGTTCACTTGGCATCTCTGACAAAAAAACTTTTAAGTGTGGGCCTGGATTTTCAGGCAGTACACGAAGTGCATCAGTGGTGCTAACAAGCTGCTGCCTTGCCTCTGAGAAGATGACAGACCGTTTTTGGAAAAGTTTTAAGAGAATTGCAAGAAGACCTACTGCATCAGCCAGAAAGAAAGTAGTGGCAACAAATTTGAAAGTCCCCATTTTTTTAAGGCACCCCATAGCAAGGTTTCGCTGATAGTTATCCTCTGCCATTTGTGACAAAGCAGACATAAGTGAGGCTATGCATGCTTGTAATGCCTTCACAGAATCAGAGAATGAAAGCCATCTAGTGAAAACAATCTGCTTTAGTTTCACAGCATGCTCCTGGTGCATGTCTTTGCTCTGATCAGTGATCGACAAAATTTGGTGTACTTTATCAGCTTCAAACTGATTCACTGTAGACATATAACTGACCAGATACTGTTGTTGGTTGGCTGCTTTCTCTGATCGAAGGCGAGTCTATGTAGCAAGACAGTGAGTGGCAACTAAATATGGGTGATCTGTTTTGGCTAGAGTGGTCACACCTTTTTTGCATCCTGTCATTACAGAGGCCCCATCAGTTGCAAGTCCTATCAGCTCTTTATCTCCTAAATTTTTATCAGAGATCATGTACTTCACAGCATTGTATACTGCTTCTGAATTGCATTCTGCAAGCTCAGTCACACCTAAAAATTTAGACTGAACGTAGCCCTTGCAGTCAATGAATCTGATGTACTGTATACCATCAGTGTACTCTTGTTGGCTACATCTGTTCCCTCATCAATTTGTATGGAAAACATTTTAGATGGAGAATCCTCCAATTCCTTTAAAAAAGCATCCTGCACTGCCTTAGAAATTGCTTTGTAAAAGTCATTGATGGATTCAGAATGTGTGTAGATACCTGTGCCTTGGAGGACTGATTGCTTTATAGGTGCTAGCAGAGTGGATTCCTGTGCAGAAAAAGAAAAAAGAATAGTCTGTCAGTTATTTGGAGCCATGCCCCCACAATGTGACTTGGCAGCGTCTCTGCTGCAGCACTGCTAATGTTTTTATTGAATTCAGAAGCGACAATACAGCAAGTGCTATTATTTATGTTGGGCCTGCAGTTTGTGACATATGATCTGCAACTCTGAGGCAGTGCCCCCATGTAATATACATGAAGCGAGACTTTAATTGATGTTCGAGAGATTGGCGAGTAAAAATACTTACATTATGAACCTGCAGTTCCAAAAGTTTCTGTATGTTATGATTTGCAGTCAGAGTTTTGCCCATGTAATAAACGCTTCGCATCTCTGCTATGATGGCACTTTTCACTGATGAATAAGCTGTGCTCACAGCCTTTGTCATTCCCTTTTCCCAGTTTCTGCCTCGACTGCAAGCCTTATTAAATTAAGAGAACACATATTTACCATGACAATTAACAACAGATTCAGAAGACAAGAAGAATTGCAAACTGGTGGGGCATCTGTAATAAGACTCACTTGTGATCTTTGGACATCTGATGCTTATTTAAATCGTCAGCCTTTGGCTTATTGGTTGGTTTCCTTCTGTGAAAATATTTCTTGACCAGTTTCTTTGCAAATTCTGCAGTAGAATACTGCAGCTTCTTTGTCATGAATGAGCCATGGGTAGGTTTTAAACCAGGAATCCTTAATTTCCCTATGACTATCTCTGTCATATAAAACACTGGTTTTCTTGCTTGCAGCTTTTGAATAGCTGCTCTCCATTGCTACAGAGACGCTGCCACATGATTCTGGCTCAGTTTCAGGGACAGGACTTGCTGATCTGGGCCTTTTGAAAATATCTCTTTATCTTGCTTTGTTTTACTGTGGCCACCCGGCTGCTCTGTTTAGCAGTTTCAGGATTTGCAGCTTGTTCTGACATTTTTATTTAGGTAGATGGTACAAGAACATATGTGACACGGACTAGAATATGACAGTATGTGACACTGACTGGATATGTGAGAATATATGTGACACAGACTGGATATTTGTACAAGAATTTATATGGGTCACCGACTGGACAGTGCACAAGAATATACACAGACACAGACTGGATGTTTCCACAAATGTATGTGACACCGACTGGGTATTTGCACAAGAATATGAGACTGGATATTTGCACAAGAATATATGTGACACCGACTGGATATTATTTGCACAAGAATATGAGACTGGATATTTGCACAAGAATATATGTGACACCGACTGGATATTATTTGCACAAGAATATGAGACTGGATATTTGCACAAGAATATATGTGACACTGACTGGATATTATTTGCACAAGAATATGAGACTGGATATTTGCACAAGAATATATGTGACACCGACTGGATATTTGCACTAGAATATATGACAGACTCAGATGTCTTTTTGAATTGTGTGACTAATAAAAGTTCTTTAATGAAGCAGTTGGTCAGAGTTTTATTTCTTCACACACACACACACCACACACACACACACACTATGTGGCCAACAGTAATTGGGGGTTGGGGGGGTTACAGGACCAGATATGCTTCAGCACTTACAGTTTCATTTCTCAAAAAGATTACACAGCATGCTGCCAGTGTGTTTGATTGTTTTATGAACACACACATACACACACTGTACTGCAGCAGTATGTCACATAAATTACAGTCAGAGAACAGTTTAAAATAATTATTTTGCCTTGGCAAGTTTATTGTATTATCCCCTCTCAGCTTGTCTGTTTCTTGATCACTTTTCTTTCTACTGATTTGCTTTTTCTTAATCTTTATCTGCATACACTTATTGTTCCCCATCAATACTTCAGTAGTTCCATATAGTAGGTACTGTCTGTGCCTTAATACCCATAAGCCTTTCTATTTTGTTTTAATATCTTTTCAGTATTGCAGTATTGCACAAACAATTCAACACTGGTTCAATCAAGAATTTATTTTTAATCTCCTGTCTGCCCTTGTCTACATTCTGTTTTCCTGCCTGCTTTTTTCCATCTCTGGACTATAAAGCACTGTGCCTTTAGTTCCCCTGCTCCTTTAAACTCCTCACATTCGGTTTGTACTTCCAAATGTTTTTTTTTTTTTGTCTCCTGCTATTTCCCCCATCAAACTGCACTAACTGCTTTTTATCTGTAGTACTGAGCAAACAAAGCTCAAAAAATGCAATTTTCCCTGTCTCCATTTTTTTTTTAATATGCGTCACACTGCAGCTTGCACTCGAACTTTCAAGTCTGCTCGCGTGTTTTTTTCCCGTTCCCCCGTTTATTTCTTCTCTCCTCACCTTCTCTGGCACCTTCCTACCTACCCACAACCTAAATCGCCAACAAAATAAGTATTTAGCAGAATCAGCGACCGCCCGAGGCTAAGTAAAGCACCCGCTCCTTTCACCACCACCGCCCGGTGACTTGCTTCACAGCGAGCCCGTCCCAGCCACACAGAAACTGCACTGATTGGCGGGGAAGCGTGTCTACCTAATCTCCCCAATCAGACACAGTCTCCTCACGCCAACAATTGAATCATGTGGTTTCTTTCGCTCCTAATGCGGTCAGATGGTTGCCAGTGACCGAGCATCGCGTTACAGCATTACTGCGCTCCGAAGGTCTGACAGGTACTGCTGCATTTTGTAGTTTTCGGCCCCTCTTCGGTGGTTCCTCGTCCGTGGTGAGAAAGTGCAAAGCAGGTTGCAGGCTGGCTCCTTTCACCTCCGTGTAGCGGCAGGGATATAAAATTTTAGCCACAGGGCTTGCGGCCGCCATTGGCAACGTGGCGAGCGGCTAGCGGGAACGTAGTCATTATTTGATTTTTTTTCACAAAGTCTTTACGTACCAGTCCTAAGTTTCTTCCTAAGGTGGTGTCTGAGTTTACCCTGAATCAAACCATCCACCTACCAGTTTATTTTCCTGAGCATGCCACTCCAGGGGAAGCATTGCGCCATACTTTAGATGTACATAGAATACTCATGTACTACATACACCACACAAACGACTGCAAGAAGTCCTCACAGCTTTTTATTTTCTTTTGCCCCTGGGAAAGAGGGTGCCTGTCCAAATGGTTGGCCAATTGTAGTACGTTTTTTGTTATAGGAAGTATGATAAGGAACTTCCTGGTGTGGTTCGGGGTCATTCCACCACAGGCATGGCCACTTCTGTTGCCTGTTTCAAAAATGTATTGGCTGCAGAAATCTGTGCAGCTGCCACCTGGAGTACTGTCCACACCTTCACTAAACACTTCAGTCTGGACATTGCCTCTCGGAAATGGGCAAGTTTTGGCCTAGCTGTGCTTCAAGGCCTCCTTTCTTAGGTCTGTAGGCTCTAGCCACCCAGACTGTTTTAATGACAGTACTGCTTGTTACTCGTTCCATAGGTGTGGCCTGATGAAAGAAATATCCTCGAAGAAGATAGAACAGTTGCGTACTTGCCATAACAGTAGATCTTCGAGAGAATCTATTTCATCAGGCCATGATGTCCCACCCTCCATCACTCTTAGATTCAGAGTTCTGTAACTCCTGTCTCTTTTCCAGGATGGTCTACCTGCTGTTTTCAGCCTCACCTGTTAGGCAGAACCATAAGTTCTTTCCTGGTTCCCTAGAGGGAGGTCCTCTGAGCATGATCTCTTGCAGGGAACTGAGGAGGGAAGGGGGCCCCACATTTATGTGGGAGTGCCAATGTAGGACGTCATTGTGGGTGACCCTTAGCGGACTGCTTGCAAAAAGTTTCCATGTGGTCCTAGTGCCTGGCAGCTATAGTTCCACTGGTGTGGCCCGATGAAAAAGATTCTTCTGAAGAGCTACTATTACAGTAAGTACTGTACATAACTGTTCTTTGTTGTTGGTGCTAGCTGACATTTCTGATGACCACACAACACCATCTTGATCTACTCAAAGTAAATCCACAGTGCTGATCTTAGCAAGGGAGTAGGAGCTTTTAAAAACTGAAACCACAGAAGGAAGGGGGGTCTATTGATTTGTTTGTTTGCTCTTACTGCCATACATACTATTTGTTTTTTATCCAGTACTGCCTTAAAAACGAATCCTATAGTGATCAAGGGAAAATGCCCATGTGAAGTCTTGTGACCCCTTAACATCGTCTCAAAAAAGTATTTCTGTTCTTCAGGAGATGATGTACGTTTGGAATGGTTTCACGATTGTGGGTAAAAGAGCTGACCTGACAGAAAGCTTGCTGGTTACAATCGAGCAAGCAGAGAAAGCTTTAACTATAGAAACAAGTAAGTACCTGTTAACATCTCTTGCTTAGTAAGCCCCATCAGGGGAGGACAAAGCAGGATTCATAATAAAAATTGACTGCACTTTACCATACATACTGAGGCTACTCTATCATTTTTTTATTTATTTTTTTGGTAACTGGGTAAGGACCACTAGGCCCAATGCCTATCTGTCGTACCCAGCTCTTTCACAACTCATTATAATATATGAATTACCTTTATAATTCATAGTTAGGCCACCGTTTGTGAGCATCTTAATTCATAGTTCTGATGTCATAATTCACAAGTGTGGCATCAGAAACATGAATTGCAAGCTGTGGCTGGCAGTCATCTAATTGAAAACACTGCATGCTTACCAGCTAAACTAACTTCCTACATTTCTGGTTTATATTCATACGAATATCAAAAATCTTCCATCCACTGACAAGAAAATATAAATAGAACATAAAAAACAGACTTAAACCAAAGTGGAGTAAACTTGGTAGTCTAAAATGTTCTGTTTGGACACTGCTGAATAAATTAGTTCTAGGGATGTGGATATGTTCTTATCCACACTTGTTGGCATGTCCCTTCCCCCTTTAAATCTTGCCGGAAGGTCTTCAGTCTGGCTCCTCCCACCCACCCGGGTGGTGTAACCCTTGGCTTTGCCCCATGATGCCAGATCTTCCTTTCTGCTGGAAGATTCAGGCTGCCTCCTCTTTGCTTTTGCTTTTTGTAGGCCCTGGCTTCTAACCCTTCGGATATTCTGAAAATTCGTCTCGTTCAAGCAAGTGACTGTGATTATTGTTACTCGATCATGGAAGATAAATCTTGCCCTGGATTTCGCTGGTGTCTGTGCGGCCAAAAAATGTCACGCAGCAATCCGCATACCGTGTGCGTCTACTGCCTGGGTGTCAGCCACGACACCCAGACTTGTGACATGTGCCTTGTGTTTCACCCGAACATCCTCAATGATCGTCTCGCATGCCTTAAGTTGGGCAGGCCCAAGAAACGGAATCCTCTGGTAAAATTAAGAGGCCCAGTTGGCAGTGTCCGCAGCTGCGGGGTCCGCTGAGCAGTTGGAACAGATGCAGACCTTTGAAGAAGCAGCGGCGTGGGCCACAGAATCCTCTTCTCAGTCGATTGTTGTTCCTCTCAACCTGGGCTCCACGTTTTCCGGTTCCTTCCGAGAGCTGTGTCAGTCCCTCCCCACTAAGGGTGAGGGACCTGCAAGCTCACATTGCTGTCGGTCCCATAAGAAGGAAATGGATCCAAAACACTCTTCGTCTCGGCGAAGACACTCTTGGGATCGTGACCGATCTTGGTTCCAGGAGCCAACAGTATCGACTTCGGTCGAAACTGCTTCCTCAGCCGCTGGCTTCCTGGCCTTGCCATCTGGCCAGTCAACAGAGGTCTCAATCGATGAGGTTGAGATCACTCTTGATCCCGTTGACCTGTTGTTGCCCGACGAGGCCGACGACTCTTTGTCCAGGACTCCGGTCGTACCTCTTCCTGATGAGGAGATCCAGCTTGCTGGGGATCCCATCAAGGAACTGGTCCCTGATCCGGGTAAATCACTGGTTCACCCAGTGTCTCCCAAATGACTGAATCGGCCAGTCCGATTGAGGTCAAGATCACGGACCCCCTCGACTAACAGGCCAAGGAAGGCGCATAAGCGCAGCAAAAAGAGGCAGTGGTTTGAGTGGCAGATCCTCCAGTCAACCCAGGGTTCGTTTCCAGGTACTTCCAGGTCACGAAGCGGACAGGGGCTGCTGCCCCATTCTAGATCTGCATGATCTGAATCAGTATCTCAGGCCATGCACCTTCAGGATGGTAACTCTTTCTCAGATCATACCATTCCTAGAGCAAACCATGTGGTTCTACTCACTGGATCTCCAGGACGTGTTCTTTCACGTCCCAATCCATCCATCCCACCAGCAGTTCCTCCACTTCAGAGTAGAGGGAACCTTATATGAGTTCTGAGCCATGCCATTTGGCCTGTCATCAGCCCCTCGGGTCTTCACCAAATGCATTGCAGTGGTGGCAGCCCTTCTCAGGCATCGAGGGGTCAGAGTGTACCCTTACCTCAACAATTGGCTCTTGGCAGGTTCCACCCAGCAAGAGGTGGAGAGGTCCAGGGACCTGGCCCTCCAGACCTGCTCTCAACTTGGCCTCCTGATCAACGAGGCCAAGTCAGAGCTTGTGCCTTCTCAGGTGATATGCTTCATCGGGGCAGAGCTCGACTCTTGCCAAGCCAGAGCCTGGCTCATGGCGGACAGGGTGGAGGTTCTCTCCTCCTTTGCCCAGTCATTTCTGGTTGGGCATTTGCACCCTGCTCGGTACTTTCTGCACCTTCTGGGTTACGTGGCGGCCTGCAGAACCGTGGTCCATTGTGCCCAGTGGTGTATGCACCCCCTTCAATGGGAGCTGGCCGCCCAGTGGACTCAGCGCCTAGGTCATTTCGACCAGCTGATCACTGTGACCCAGAAGATGTGGGACACTCTCCAGTGGTGGACCGTCCTAGACTGGTTGCAGGAAGGGATCTCGTTTGTCTGCCCCAAGCCGATGGTCGTCCTCACAACTGATGCCTCTCTTATGGGCTGTGGAGCCCACATTGGGAACAACAGGGCCCATGGGTTCTGGACCCCCAAGGAATCCTGATACCATATCAACCTGTTGGAGCTCAGAGTGGTCAGACTGGTGTTCTCAGCATTTGCACAGCAGGTTCGGGGTCAAGTGGTTCAAGTCCAGACGGACAATACCATGACCATGCACTAACTCAACAAAACAGGGTGGCATGCACTCTCGGCTGCTGTGCAGGGAAGCACTCTGCATCTGGACCCTTGTGAGCTGACTAGAGGCAGATCTCCTAGCCATCCATGTGGCAGGAGCCTCAAATTATCTGGCGGATGCCCTCAGCCACATAGGCGAGACATCCCACAAGTGGTCTCTCCATCCAGAGGTAGCTTACAGCCTGTTCTCCCACTGGGGCAGACCGATGGTGGACCTGTTTGCCTTTAGGGAAAACACCAAGCTGAGGCTGTTTCACGCTTGCCCCCCTCAGTGGGGATCACTGCAGGTGGATGCCTTCTCAAGGCCATGGACCCCAGGCCTCTTCTGTGCCTTCCCTCCATTTCCCTTGATCCACAGGGTGCTTCTCAAGGTGAGGAGGGACAAGGTGCAGGTGATCCTGGTAGCCCCAGACTGACCCCGCCAATTCTGGTATGCAGGCCTCCTCAGCCTCAGCAATAGGCTTCCGAGGCTTCTTTCAGTATGCCTGGACCTGATATAAGTCAGTCAGGGGAAGGTATTCCATCCGGACCTTCAGTCCCTGCACCTGACAGCCTGGTACCTGAGCGGCTAGAGTTCCAGGCTTTGGGTCTCTCTGAAGATGTACTTGCAGTAGTGGAAGCATCCAGAAAGGAGTCGACCAGAAAGTGCTACACCTTCATATAGAAAGGGTTTTCCATTTGGTGCCAGGGCAAGGGCCTGGACCCTCTGTCCTGTGGCAAGCATTTTAGACTACCTTTGGTCTCTGTCCAAAGGGGGTCTTCGACCCTTAAGGTGCACCTGGCAGCCATCTCTGCTTACCGGGCACGGGCCGGTCAGCAGACGGTGGCACAGGAGAAGGTGGTCTGGTGCTTTTCAGAAGCCTCAATCACATATCCCATCTGGTGCGTGAACCTCCACCTCCATGAGATTTACTGCTGGTTTTGACAAAGCTTATGGGCAAGCCATTCGAACCAATGCACAAGTGTGAGATGTCACACTTGTCGTGTAAGACAGCCTTCCTGGTGGCTATCACGTCCGTCAGAAGGACTGGGCAGCTCCAGGCACTTTCAGTGGAGTCTCCTTATCTGGTGTTCAGCAGGGACAAGGTTGTCCTGCGTCCCCAATTGAAATTCCTCCGGAAAATGGTGTCAGAGTTTCACCTTAATCAGGCGTTTACTCTGCCAGTGTTCTACCAAAACTACACCTCGGATGCCGAGTACAGGCTCCATACTCTGGACCTGAGATGTGCTCTCTCCTACTATAAGGAGAGGATGGTGGAGGTTCGGGGAGAGGTTCACCAGCTGTTTGTCACCTACGCTGAAGCCACACCTGGCAGGCCTGCATCAAAGTGGACGATTGGCAAATGGATTACATCATGCATTGATCTCTGCTATAGGTTGGCGAGCAAGGAGCCTCCCAGAGGGATAAGAGTTTGTTCTACCCGCCATACCGCTGCGTCGGTGGCTGCATCCAGGGACATCCTACACAGGAAATCTGCATGAATGCTACCTGGAAGACAGCAAACACCTTCATCACCCATTACCACATTGACCTTGAGTCACACTGGGATGCTGGTCTTGGGACCTCAGTTCTCCAGTCTCTGTTCCCGAAGTAGGGGGTGTGCACCTTGCCTCCCTCCTCCTGGAGAACTGCTAGGAGTCTGCCAACAAGTGTGGATAAGAACAACATATCCACATCCCTAGAAAAACAGGGTACTCACCTGTAAAAGTAGTTCTAGGAGTGATATATGTTGTTCATTCACACTGACCCACCTGACCTCCCCGACTGCGATGCACAACCTGGCTTCCAGCGGGCTAAGATCTGGCATCATGGGGCAGAGCCGAGGGTTATACCACCTAGGTGGGTGGGAGGAGCCAGCTTGAAGACCTTCCGGCAAGATTTAAAGGGGAAAGGGACATGCCAATAAGTGTGGCTAAGAACAACATAAACCACTCCTAGAACTACTGTTACAGGTGAGTAACCTGTTTTTGGCACGTATCACCTGGTCTCTCGATATGGTCTGTACAGGAGAGCAGAACACAGTAGCTGTTATATATTCCATGTTAACACCTCAACAAAAAACAAGTTAGTCAAGTTTTTTTTTTTTCTAAAGAACTATTTGGAGTTGGGTATTACTCAGCAGATGAGTGATGGGGTTAACAGTGTAAATAACTCCATCATATAATGCCAGAGTGCACCATTATATCAGAATTTATTTATTTAAAAATGTGTTAGACCAGGAGGGTGGCTTGTTTCCAGGTGTGTTCTGGGTAAGAGGAAGGGAAAGGGGTGCAGTAAGAATAACCTATGTAATGAAATGGAAATGCACTGTGCAGTGGTGATAAAGCAACATATAAGCAATATGTACAGGCATGTGCATCATATATTACTGTACACATGAGCAAATACAGTAGTGCAAGAGTATACATAGCATTTGGCGATGTACAGGAAGACAAGGTTTGAGTTCTGTCATTGACAGTTACTGTATTTATTCTGTATATGATTTTTATCAAGGGGCCCTGGTGAAACAAAGAACTATGTTATCAGCATCCCAAGATTGCAGACTTGCTCTAGATTCACAATTGTCAGTAGTAATCAAAAATTATCCTCATCTTACTAACAGGACTAGGTTTACACCCCTTCCTAACTCCTAATGATATGTGGACATTGGTACAGTATAAGCATCTTTAACCTCAAAATAGATTATTGTAATGCACTGTGGGTTGGGCTACCTGATAATCATCTTCATCATATACATACAGATGTTTCATAGTAAAGTGAAGCAATGCAGCACTCTTGTCCTGATAGCTCTGATCAGGTTGAAGATTTATTCATAAATATTTGCATGAATCCCGGAACATTATTCCTGACGTTTCATGGAAACCCACCACTTCTTCTAGAGGTGGTGCTCCTATTTGCACTCAGAATTCCTGCCTACTATTTCAAATATCAGAATTCCATTATGCTGTTCCAAATCTCATATATTATCTGTCAAAACATGTCCATCCCCTTACAACTGTGGCTTAGGCAGTACTGCATATACAATACGTAAACATTAATCCCTTCAGAGTCGGGGCTCTACTAGGGATTAATGCCTAGTGGGGGGGTTGATGCCCAGTGCTTCCAACGCCAGCCAGGCTAATCTAGTAGTAGAACCCGACTCTGGAGGGGATTAATACTCTTGTAACATGGGCAATAAGTTGGCAAGTTCTCCTGTATTCTGATTTTTTTACATTTCACACATGCAGCCACTGTTATTCTTTAGCACTATGTCATGTTTAGGAATAAATGACTACTACTTCTGTTGCTCTGCACAACCATATTTATTTATATATTAGTGATTTTTTCTTGCTACAATGACATCTTCCATATATATTCAATTGACAATAACTTTTGTGAGAATTACATTGTTTTTTTTTTAAACTAAGCATACAAAACTGTTACATTTTGCTCCGTTGGGGCATGCCGTCATTGCTTGCTACTTCGAGTAACATGGATGGCTCTCTAATTTGCATAATGATCGCTTAGCCGCTACCCTTTCACCATTAGTACTACGTTGTTCAGCTGCTGTCAGTTACAGAGCTCTGCTTGGGATATTCTCTTTCACTCTTACACCACTACTTCTATTGCATCTGTTTTAATTACTTATCTGCCGTCTTTGCGCTGCCACACTTCTTCTCTCTGTACTGACCCGGTTCGGTTATTTCTGCTCGAGTGGCCGTCGGGTGGGTGCGTGCAGATGACAGCATGTTTCAGCAACTCCACACCGCTTTTTGTGGTGGTACACAGCATGTACTGCATCACACGTTAATATTGTATGCTTCTTCTGAATAGTGTGGCTGAGATACGAATTACAGCAGTGGCATTACTGTGGCACTAATACCCGCTGCAAAATGATCACCTGGTTTATTTCCGCCAATCCGTCTGCTTTTTTTCGTCTGGGGTTAATACCCATGTTACAAATACTATTTGTTGTTGTTATGCCTGGGATGGGGGGGGGGAGTGCACATCTCTGTCTATCTGCTGCAGCCAGATTTCTGACATTCCCTTAGAAGTTTATATTTGTTATGTTTATAGTATATGGTTCAGTGTTGTTATGTGTCGAAATACATGCATTTCCAGATACTGTTGTACCACAGCAGTGATGGTAGAACTGTGGTAAAATAGCATAGAATCTTGTGTCTACAAAAATTCCTCATGCTTACCTACACTGCAGATTCCTGATAATGAAGACGTTAGCAAGGCTGCCAATACCCCAAGTGAATTCTTTGATAAAAGATGAACTACTAGAAATATTGCCAGCTCGTTGCTTTTTTAAAATCACCTCAAATGTTTTTAATCTTATCCCGTTGTATGCTATTTTCTGTTTATTTGACCACAGTTCAAGACAGAGGTTCATGTATTAAGGCAAACATGTAATAAATACCAAATAACATACGGGTAACCAAACAAAGCAATGCTAATGTTTTCATCCCGGGGCGAGATAACATCATATTGGCCTCTTGAGCTTCGCTCTTCAGGTCTGTAATGTCATCTCACCCATCGATGGAAAAAACAGCCTTGTTGTGTATGGTTGCCTGTGCATTATTCTCGTATATTATTAATGGGAGATAACATAGCCATTGAGCCGAAGCTCATATCCAGTGGTGTCCCTTGAACAAGTATACTCATAAGTAATTCCAATAAAGGATGTCTAATAATAGTATACAAAAAACATGATACAGTTACAAAAACATTAAAATATAGAATAATGCACGAGGAGGAGTGCATAATGAGAATTTTATGCACTCCCGAGGTGGGGGATGATGCTACGTAAACACCCTCTGGGTTTATTAAAGCATCCCACACCGAGGGTGTGCATTAAATTCTTGTTATGACCCCCCCCCAATGTTTTGTTTTATATAATTGCTGGGTAGCATTTTCTCACCTTGAAAACACTACATAGCAAGTATAGAAAACTGCATGGCCAGTAGATGGTGCTGCTGTTACATGCTCAGTGTTAGAGCTGGATTGTATTTTTCCCCCCTTGTCTATAGTTCTTTCTTTCGTTTTTCTTCTCTTTGTTGTTACATGTGGCTGCAGAAGTGTTAGGGCAGGGTTGCGGTCTACCGTCAGGCAGAGGTGCAGTTTCAGCCAACCCAGAGATGATGCAGAAGTGCAGCGACTGAATTGGGAAACTGGTAAATAAAAAAGTTTAACAGAAAGGACTTAAACATGTCTATAATTGCAGGTTCTTAAATACTGAGATTTCTATAATATTTTATATTGTTCCCTTTTGGTGATTACAGCCGAAGGATATCAGGGCTGGGAGGAGCCCTCTATGCATGAGGTCAGTGTGGGAGGCTGGCACGCGGCTTCTTCAAAGGGAAACCCAGCACGTGTTCACCATTATAACCCACAGGTTATAACGGTGAATTATAACTAGGTTTCCCTATGGGAGAAAACACTCCTCAATTATTATTTTTATATATATATATATATATATATAATAGTGGCACAGTAGTGCCACTATAGTTAGGGTTGAGTACCCCATTTAAGGTTAAAGTCTAAAATGTTGCAGGTTAATAACTTTGCCACTGTATGATGGAGTTGCTTGAAATTTGGCAGGCACGGAGCGGTACCATAGATATCTGGATCTGCCATGTTTTGTAATGGTCAGATATACGGTTGCGGAGCTATCATGTGCAATAAAAAATCGTATTTACGCTTTTTTGAGCATTCTTTACTCGCACCTACAGGTCGCACAGTTTGCACAACCGGTACAAAACTTTCAGGGAACATATAACCAGGGGTCCCCGATGTGCCTTTCAAAGATTTCGTGAAAAAATATTAAATGGTTCAAAAGTTATTCAAAAAACAAGTTTCCCATTATAGTCAATGGGAAACATTAACAAACTATTCGACGGTGTCGCAAATGACCCCTGTAGTGTCGCGAGTCAGCCATTTTTTTTTTCAGTTACTGGTCACAGAAATGCTTGGCCTTTAAATTTGGGACCCTCAAGGGACGCAATTATTTTTGTGTTCACCTAGTCAAGCCCTGAGGGTGTTAGCCATGTCTTTTAGGGGTTAAACACCCAGAAATATGTTTTTGAAATTTTGTAAACTGTAGTGTCGCACTTGTGACACTTTCGTGATTTTTTTTGCGAAAGTGTCGTGATTTGTGACACTATGCCCCAAAGAATAGGAAATCTTTGCCACCCTGCTGTAAAAGAACGGTTTGGTCTTTTGGGCTGAAATTTGGAGGGAAGAAAGCCAATATCCCACAGATGTACCGTTTGGTGGTTTGGTGACAAAATGTTACAGGGCTGCAAAGTTATGGTACTCTGAAGTTGACAATTTTTCCCAAAGGCTAACATTACGGTGTCCGCCGCACCTTTCGGGGTCCGTATCTCGGAAACGCTTCAAAATACAGACTTTTTTTTTATCTCCACTCTGTTTCTCTTCACACCATGCAGCCCCCCCCCAGCTCCGTCCCCCAGAATTGCCGGAGCTTACTGTACACCCAGTCCAGGAGCGGTGCCTGTGGAGAGTCGGTCACCATCCTGCCGCCGGCTGCTTTTTCCAATTTTCTCCCCCTTTTTACCCGAGGACCCCAGGAGAAGGACGCATGCGTGTGGAGGCACGCATGCACCTTACAGCCCCTGTAACGGCCCTCTTCAGCCCGCCCCTATTGGCCTATCGCCGGCACCCTCACTTGCACAGCCCCTTGGCCTCCACCAAGGGATACCAGAGAGCAAGGGATGCCACCCTACCTCCCTGAAGAGTAGAGCTGCCTTGCGGCTACTCCATCCTGCTCTGCCCGCCCCCCCCGTGCCGACCTCCGACGACCCAGGCTCTCTCCCGAACCCGGGTCGCAGGCATGCCGCGAGGTAAGACGTCCAGCGCCTCAGCCCTCTGCGCCACTGGGCTGGCTGAGATATGGACTTTTTGTCGGAAAAATGCTTACTAGCCAGGAAAGTCATAAATTATATGAAATTTTTATATTTTTTCCTACGTCGTACAGTTCCTGAGATATGAGCAATTTTGTATTCCAGTTGTTCATTTTCTGCTCTGAAGCCCATTATTATGCATACATTGTTTGTATTCACTGTGTTTCTCAATGCAGCTTTTGGGGGAAAAAAAGGGTGTGCATTTTCATTACTGTTACAGTTATCGTTTCCACTTGCGTTTCCGTAACCATTTGCATTAGCTTTCCTGTCTACGCCACCGTTTGCGTTACTGTTAACATTTGCGTTTCCATTACTGTTTTTGTTTGTGTTTCCTTTTGCGTCACCGTGTGCATTTCCATTTGTGTACGCACTTCCGTTTGTGTTTCTGTTTCCTTTGGCGTCATCGTTGCTGTTACCGCAAGTGTTTGCATTTCCAATTGCGTTACCATGACAGTGCGCGTTACTATTTGCATTTTAAATCGTGCTTGTGTTTGCATTTCTGTTTTATTATTATGTTTGCGCTTGCATTTTTATTTCTGTTTGGGTTATCATTTACGTTTGCGTCACCATGTGCGTTACCATTACTTCAGGATTTATAGTGCACATTCTCAAAAAGAAGGGAAATTCATGGCAAAAATCTCCATTTAATGCATCAGTTAGGGTTGTTCCACAGCGACAACAGCGAGGAAATTCGATGTTAGGGTTCCCACTCCCCTTGCACCCCGCCCCCACCAACAGGCATCTGAGTGTGCGTAGTATATAAAAGACGTAGTACAGATACACGAAGAAGTATGAAATCATTCAACAGTACATACATTGGATATTGGATCATAGTCCTCCTATTTTGTGTGAATTCTAATTACTACCTACTGTATAAAGATGAGGATGGATTTTAAGGTTTTGGTTTTAGTCTGTAAATGATTTAAGGCCCTCATATCTTAGCAATCTCCAGATTCCCTATCAACTTTCATTACAAAAAGTGTCTGAGAAATAGAGTTTCCTGATTGGCTGTAAGCATTCTATCAACATTAAGTTAACTTTTATGCCTCGAGCTACATTATGCCTCTAGAAGGTGATTAAATGAACAAACATAATCCCTAGTTATGCCATATTGCTTAATGATCCCTATGACCAACACACATAAACATAGAAAGGCGTCAGCAGAAAAAGGCTTCTAGTCCATCTTGACTGCCCATTTTCCTTCCTGAGTCATACTGGTTCTGTGTGATTTCGGCGAAAAAATAAGGGTGAGGAGCATTTTGGTGAAAACAAAACGCTGAACACAAAAAGACCGCACACCAGCTTCGGTGACCATCATAACTGCGACCCCACCTCCAACAGTATATGATATGCGGGGGGCTTTGCCCCCTGTGCCCCCCCCTTAACTTTTTATAACCAACTCAGAGACTGTACAATGCCTGGGGAGAGTTGCGGACCTGACACACACTGTTTTTGCAGTGTCGCCCTTTTTTGCAGCTGCTCAAAGTGGGTCACTCAGTTCAAGTCATCCATATAATGGGATACCGACATGCCTTAAAGCCGAACTCCCCAGTGGCAGTTCAGTCCCTTTTCCCCACGGCCCATGTTCTCTTTGAAACCCAGCATCATCTTTGCATTAACAGCCTCTCTTGGCAGACTGCTCCATGTTTCCATTCTACTTCCCTCTTTTTCCAAGAAATACTTCCTCATACCCTTCCTGACTCTACCACTCCCCCCATTTATGCTTATGCCCCCCGGTTGATGATCCCCCACTTTGCTTAAACAGCTCATGATACTATACCTTGTTTGTTTCCCTTAGATATTTAAAGGTTTGTATCATGTTCTCTCTTTTTCTGGCCTCCATGGTGTGCGTGCAGAGAGACTGGCGAGGCACTTCTTGTATGATTTTCCTTGCTGACCTTGTATCATCTTTTCTCCAAAGTGAGTTTGTGCGCACTGAAAATACCCAGGGGTGCAAACAAGGGGTGGCTAACCCCACGGTCTAAGACTGTTCCAAATTTTGATGCACTCCAAAGAAACAGAAACCACACTGCTTAGAGAGGTGGTAAATCAATTTTAAAGCGTTTGTTTGTAAGGAGTTCTGCTCTGCAGTGTAAACAGTCACCAAATTAAGTCAGCTCTCCTCCCCAGTGCTTTGCCTATCCAATAGGCTTTGTCAGAGGGCTGATTGGAGAGTACACACATACCTCTCAACCTTTTGTCCCCCAAATGTGGAACATTGCCTGTCAGAATGTGGAACAAATGGGCAAAATGTGGAACACTTACTCAAATCTTTACCTAAGAAGCTCAAAACACTGTTAACTTGTTGCATTTATGTTAAGAAAGTCTGTTATTAATTGAATATTATATTTTTTGCATCATTTACTATGGATTTTCGCTTTAAAATGTTGACTTTGAATGTGGAACAAATCCTCATAATGTGGAACAGGGAGCTTTTGTGAAGCAAAATGAGGAATGTTCCTCGTAATGTGGTACAGTTGAGAGGTATGAGTACACACAAATTACATGTATAGGTAACCACTGATTACATCATCATGGCATTACCACGTGTGAAATTAAAAAATCCCCATTTCACAAACAAATTACAAAATACTGTGCAAAAATGTGAAGAAACATGTGGTTACTAAAACTAAACTTTGCAATTTACATAGCTGAACTAATAATACTTTCTGATTAATACATCCCGTCTCTCAGAGGACTTTTAAGTCATATAGGCTCAGAGCATCTCATTTACAATTCAAACGACATGAAGTCTTGCTGTATTCTGACTTATTGCAGTTAGCCCCAGCACTTGAACTGCTCCGGAGAGAAAAGAGTTAAATTCTGTGCAGGGCATAGAACATTGAGCTCGAGCTCGGTTCAAACCTCTGTCTGCTGCACTTTGAAGTGTAACCGTCAGATTCTTTACTCTGCCTAACTGAACAGTCACTCTGGAGATTTCTCCTTCGCTCTCAGTTCGGTTGGTTTAAAAATCGTCGGTTTACTAATATTTCTGCATTTGTTTTTTGGTTCAGATCCCTATCTGTGGTACAGTAAGTGCATAGGTAGTGGACTTGGTTAGACAAAGTGTGTGGAAATTGTAAAGTGAATTGTGTGACCGGTTGGCTGAACCGGTTCTGGTTTAGTGATTGTTTTTCTCTTACAGGAAATTTAGTGTGAGGTACCAGTCCTTTTCGGTTAAAAAAAAAAAAGTGTTTTCGTTTTTTTTCAAATGTCCATAACACGGTTAGAAACTAATAAGGGTGTCTTGCCTGGCGGTTGCCATACAAAGGGTAAGGGTTTAGTTATGGCTTTGTCTGAGAAACCCAAGAAAAAAAACAGGCCCACTGGGTTTCAGCACTGCAGTGAGTGTGGGGAGGCCTTTGCTAAGGCCTACCCCCACAACACTTGTGTTTACTGTCTGGGTTTTAGTCACCTAGAGTCAGACTGCCAAATTTGTAAGAATTTCCCTAAAGCCACCCTGGACAAAAGGTTGGGAAGGCTTAGGGAAGAGGAGGCCGAGAAGTCCGCTGACCCGGATAGCCAGCCCGGTTCGGTTCCGACCGAACCAGGAGGAGTGCCCTCTGACCAGGGTGAGAAACCTTTGGGCAAAAGGAGAGCCGATTCTGAGGGATTGGGTCCATCAAAGAGAAAAAGAAAAGACAAATCTGCCGGTTCGGATCCAGAACCGCACCATCCGACCGCCGAGGAAATTGCCCGAGCGATTCGAATAGTGGAATCACTTAGTTCGGTTCTGACTGATCCAGCGCCTTCTGGCAGGCGTTCGGTCTGGTCGGTTCCTCCGGTTCAAGATTATACCCCTGAAGATTTTTATGAACTGGACTTGGAAGGGGATGATGATTATGATGATGATGAAGGTGATGATGATGGAATTGAAAGTCCAGATGTGCCTATCGAGCCGGTCATCTCCTCAGACAGGCCTTCTGGTGTTTCCCCTCCCAAGCTTTCTGAGTCCCCTTCCTACTTTATGTTCTACAGGAAAGTGGCAGAAACCCTCCAGCTCCCTATGGAGGAAGCTGTTGAGGAACAAGAGGAGCCTGACTTTGTGGAGATGATGGACATCCCAGAGTCCAAAAGGTTGTCTGTTCTCCTTCACAAGTCTTTTGGGAAACGGACACAAAAGCTGTTAAAAACTCCAAATTCATTACCTCCCATGGACATACGGATGGACAAGAGGTACATGCTGTCAGGCTCAGGTACGGAATACTTGTACCAGCAGTGTAGCCATGTTGGGGTCACGCAGGCTGCAGCCTGTGATAAGGCTAACATTCCCTTGGCTTCACACACCCCAGATAAAGACTCCAGGAAATTGGATGCCATGGCAAAAAAGCAGTACATGGCACCCTCTTTGGGACTCAGGCAGGCTAATTACATGGCCCATACAGCCAGGTACCAGATGTCCAGGTGGGACGCTGTACTGGCACTGGCTAAGCAGGCCCCTCCCCAGCTTGCCAAGGAGCTGGAGAAGGTGGCTGCTGATGGGAATGAGGCATTGAAGATTCAGTTTCATGCTGCTGTGGACTCCAATGATGTTTCATCTAGAGCCATGGCTACATCTGTCTCTTTGGAGACTGGCTTGGCTCAGGTGTACTACACTTTCTCAGGATACCCAGGATAAGGCTATGGATTTTCCTGTGGTTAATAATTCTCTGTTTGGGGAGCAGACAGAGAATTATATGAAAAAAATGGACAAATACAGGACCACCTATAGGAGTGCACAGGCCAAGGAAAGGCAGGCAACTCCTCAAAGGCAGCAAACTAGGGGCAGGGGCAGGCCTTTTCATAGGCCTTTCTACCAAGCACAGGCCTCCTCTCCTTTTTCTCAGAGGGGGTTCTTCAGAGGGAGAGGCAGAAGGGGGATGAGCAGGGCTGCATCCACTTCTCAGCCTAAGGCTCCTGCGAAGCAGACACCCTGAGGTGTCAGCCCAGGTCGACTCCCCCATTCCTTAGGAGGCGGGCTGGCCTACTATATCCAGGACTGGAAGTCTGTTACCTCAGACAAATGGGTTCTGGAGGTAGTAGGCCAGGGACTGGCTCTCAGCTTCAAAAAATTCCCAAAGCTGAGAGCCAGATCTTTTCCAGCTGCAAGTATCTCCAAAACCATTGCCCTAGAGGCAGAGGTTTCATCTCTTCTGGCCTTAAGGGCCATAGAGAGCATTCCTACAATACACCGGGGAAAAGGTCTATACTCCAGGTACTTCCTTAGCCTGAAAAAAAACAGGGGAGTGGCAGCCCAATCTAGATTTAAGATGCCTAAGCAAACATTTGTTAAAGCCAAAGTTCAAAATGGTGACTCTGGGAATAATTCTTCCCTCTCTAAGGCCAGGGGATTGGCTAGCCTCCCTGGACCTAAAGGATGCCTATTTTAATATTCTCATCAGGTACTCCCACAGAAAGTACCTCGGGTTCGAACTGCCTTCAGGCCATTACCAGTTCAAAGCAATGCCTTTTGGCCTAACATCAGCTCCAAGAGTGTTCACAAAATGCCTAGCAGTAGTAGTGGCTTTCCTAAGGAGAAAAAATATCTCCATATTCCCGTACCTGGACGACTGGCTCATAGTGGGTCAGTCTCCAGACCTAGTCAAGTCAGATGTAAAAGTGACCCAGCAAGTGCTCACTTCTCTAGGTTTCCTTCTCAATCTTCCCAAGCCAGCTCTCGAGCCAGTACAACTATTGACTTACATAGGGGTAGAACTAGACACTGTCAAAGCAAGAGCATTTCTCCCCTTGGTAAGGGCGAAGGCTGTCATGGAGCTGGCTTCTTCCTTCCACGTTCTGGTTTCTCAACCAGCAAGACACTTTCTTCAGCTTCTGGGCCACATGGCAGCTTCCACTGCAGTGGTCCAGGGGGCCAGATTTCAGATGAGGGACATTCAGTTTCGTCTGAAGACGTTTTGGTCTCAGAAAAAAGATCCTCTGACCAAACTGGTTCCAATGACTCAGACTCTGATCCAGGCTCTTCAATGGTGGCAGGATCAGGACAATCTCAGGCAAGGGGTCCCATTCAATACTCAGTCTCATTCTGTGGTTCTAACCATGTACGCCTCTCTCCTGGGTTGGGGAGCTCACCTGGGGACTCTCACAGCCCAGGGAGTGTGGTCCACTCAGGAATCTCTTCTCCACATCAACCTTCTGGAGCTCAGGGTGGTTTACCTCGCCCTGCAAGACTTCTCACAGTTAGTATAGAACAAGGTGGTTCAGGTCAGGACTGACAACACCACCACCACGTGGTATATCAACAAGCAGGGAGGCACTCAGTCAACGGCCTTGTGCACAGAAGCCATGAAAATATGGTCCCTGGCTTATTCCCTACAGACCTCTCTGGTAGCAGTCCACCTCCCAGGAAAGGACAATATGCTAGCAGATGCATTGAGCAGGATTTCCCAGGGCCATCACGAATGGTTCCTGGATCCCCTAGTGTAAAAAGTGATTTTTTCAAGATGGGGCACTCCAACGATAGATCTCTTTGCAGCCCCAGACAATCATCAACTTCCTCTCTTCTGTTGCAGACCCCCCGTCTTGGGCTCAGTCCCTCTGGATGCTCTAATTCTGAATTAGGAAGGGAAATTTCTGTATGCCTTTCCTCCTTTTCCTCTTCTGTTCAAGGTCCTGGTCAAGATACGGTCACAATCTTGCAAAGTGATCCTGATTGCTCCAGATTGGGCCAGGCAGCCTTGGTATCCCCTGTTGCTGTCCCTAGCAGTCCATCTTCCCCTGTTTCTTCCCAGGAATCACAATCTGTTAACCTCCTCTCGGGGGAGGATCTGGTATCCTAACCTTCGGTCTCTCAATCTCAAGGCATGGCTCTTGAAGAGTTAGAGTATGCAAATTTGCATCTGTCTCAAGGGGTTCTGGACATTCTCAAAGCCTCTCGAAAAACTGCCACCAGAAAAACTTATAACTCCAAATGGAAAAGATTCAGCATTTGGTGTTCTAAGAAACATCTATCTCCAGATACTGCTGACTTGTCTACAGTTCTAGATTACATGGTTCATCTTAATGGCCTAGGCCTCAAACCAGCTACCTTCAAAGTGTATTTGTCAGCTGTTTCTGCTTTTCTGTCAGTAGGAAAGCCTTCCTCACTAGCATCTCATCCTGTTTTCTGTACATTTTTCAAGGGATTGCTTCATACCAGTCCTCCCTTTAGGGATCCTACCCCTTCTTGGGACCTTAATGTTTGCATTTCCCAGCTTATGCAACCCCCGTCTGAGCCTTTGTCTTCAACAGAGCTTAAGTACTTGACTTGGAAAACTGTGTTCCTGGTAGCTATTACCTCTGCCAGACGTATCAGTGAATTACAAGCTCTGTCAGTGGAGCCTGATTTTATCTCGTTCCATAGAGATAAGGTGGTCCTTAGAACCAATAGGAGGTTCTTACCTAAAGTGGTTTCAGATTTTCATTTGCACCAATCCATGTCTCTTCCTGTATTCTTTACTGATCATTCTTCTTCAGGAGAGAGAAGATTACACAGTTTGGCTGTTAAAAGGGCCATTAGTTACTAAATTGAACGTACTAAGGCACACAGTTTTGACTCCCTCCAGTTGTTCCTCACTTATGGGGAAGTGGGTAAGGGCAAATCTGCTACTATGAGAACTGTTGCTAGGTGGACTGTCTCTTGTATACAGTTCTGCTATGAGAAGCTAGAGAAAATGCCACCCTCAGGCTGGAGGGTTCATTCGACTAGAGGTACAACTGCTTCCCTGGCTGCTGCCAGGGATATTCCTTTACTAGAGATATGCAAAGCAGCCACCTGGAAAACAGTCCATGCATTCACCAAGCATTACTCTCTGGATATCCAGGCTAGGAGTTATGGTCAGTTTGGTACAGCAGTACTGCAGAGCTTATTCCCAAAATAGGTTCGATTCCCTCCTCCATGGAGGTACTGCTTGGTAGTCTGCAATAGGTCATGAAGACTTCATGTTGTTTGAAGAAAAAATTATTCACCTTAGTAATTGTATTTTTTCTAATGGAGTCTTGCTGTATTCTGACCTCCCTCCCTCCCTCCCTCCCCTCTCAGAACCTGTTTTTTGGGAAGTGGGCTGGCAGGTGCAGTGTTGCACCCCAGGGGTGCATTTGGGCACTCCCTCTTTTTAGAGAGGGAGTGGGTTATGTTTCTTTATTTTAATAATCATAAGTTGTTCACTACCTGGTTTTGGTTTTGGATTTCTCGACTTGAGTCTTTTGAGAGATCCAAAATATTTGGTTGCCATTTGGCTAGTAAAATTTTACAATTTCCACATAGTAGGGTTAGTTAGTATTAGCTCATAAGAATGTGACGGTTACACTTCAAAGTGCAGCAGACAGAGGTTTGAACCGAGCTTGAGCTCAACGTTCTATGCCCTACATAGAATTTAACTCTTTCCTCTCCGGAGCAGTTCAAGTGCTGGGGCTAACTGCAATAAGTCAGAATACAGCAAGACTCCATTAGAAGAAACACAGTTACTAAGGTGAGTAATTTTTTTGTATGTCCTTTGATCACCCGTGTAAATTCCATGGCTATCCTGGGGATCTACATGAACAACTCCTCAGCAAATGGAGAATCCTGAGCATCCATAATTATAAGGACTATATAATGCCTGAAAAAGAGCAGAAAAAAATTTTGTTCTGTATCTTTTCTTACATTCGAATTAACAAACTAAGCATAACTTATACATTGTATTCAGAAACATTAAATTAATAAGACATGGATAATAATTAACATAAAGGTTTGGTAATAAGGGGGGATTGAGGTAAACAGACAATGATATGGAGAAGTTTACATCAGCATCTGTTATACATAAGAAAGGCCTGATTGATTCTCATGAAATCACAGGGGGTGTTTCAGATCCCACATTTCATTTAGCCCTTTAGCATTTACCGTATCAAGCTTATAGATCCAGTAGCCCTCTTTCTGTAAAAGCAGATTCTGTATGTCTCCTCCCCTGATGCCACATTTACATGTTTCAATGCCCATAAATTTAAGATCCTTAGGATCTGAGTTGTACCTTTACATGAAGTGTCTACCTACAGCCTTGTCTTGTCTTTTGTTTATGATATACCTCATGTGTTCTTGGATTCTTTCTTTTAATGTTGTAATTGTTTTTACCACATTTCCAAGCTCACAGGTACACCATATAACATAAATGACAAATGTTGTACATGTAATCAGTTGTTTTATGGTAATGTGAGTGTTATTTCTAAAGGCGTGCAAGTCCTTTCCTGTGTTCATGTATTTACATACATTGCAGTTCTTGCACTTGTGGTTACCTACAGATCTCACTGGCATCCAGTTACTAGGTTTCTGTGTTATGGGGGACCAGTGACTGTGTACTCTTTTATCTCTAATATTGGGAGCTTGTCTGAATGTTACCCTTGGGTTGGGTCCTACTGCCCTCCCCACCGTGCCATCACCTATCAACATCAGCCAGTTCCTCCAAATCACATTCTCAATTTTGCCTGATACAGTATGATCTTATCTGTGTCAATCTTCACCATTCATCACAGATGGGGTACTGGCGGAGATCAGGGCCCCTTGAAGCCTTTTTTTTTTTTAAAAGGATAGAAGGGAACCGGCCTTAGCAGCGCGCCCGCCCTCGAAGCCCGGCGTACTACGTGGCGCTCGAGGATTAGCGTTAAGCTGTGACTCAGCCTGCCTACCAGTTCTTATCTCCGCCGTCGAGGTCGCCTCGTGGGAAGCCTGTGAAGAAATTTTCAAAGTTTTAGACCTTAGCCTTTTGTCGTCAACAGTCCGTCGGTTCCTGCTAGTTCTAGTCTGCCCTACTCGACGTCGCTGGTAAGATCTTTCTATTTATTTTACAGTTTAGCGACGTCGAGTCTGTTTTGGTGTTTTTTTCCCGTAGGTCATGTCACGGTCGGAGGGCAAGAAGTTGTCTAAGGCGAGGCGGCCCCCCATGCGTCGGTGCCCGTGCGGCCGAAAGTACTCCGTTACCGACCAGCATGACCGGTGTCTCTCGTGTGTTGGACTGCTTCACGACATGGATTCGTGCAATGCCTGCTTCTCCATGGACCACCGCGTCCTCGAACAGCCAGCGTTTAAAGTAGAGTGAGCTCCGCCGACTTCGGAGTGAGGTCTCACTTTCGTCGGGCCAAGCCGTGCTCTCGGCCTTTCCTCAGGTCCCTCCGGTTCTATGAACCGAGGAGGAGGGCCTCGGCCTTCGTAGCCTAGCCTTGGCGAGGCTCCTTCTGCAGCGCGGAGCCCGTCCGCTTCCTCCTGGGAGGCGGGCAGGCGCCCGTATGGCAATCACCCTTGCGGGGTGAAGGCTCCCCGGTGTCGCTCCTGCGGTCTGGAAGGCCGGTATTGCCATCCTCGGCGCCGTCGCTCAGTGCCGTCGGGTCGCCGGCTCCATTCAGCGGCACCGTGGGTCCTGTCGGCATCGACTTGTCTTTCGGCGCCATGGGCCTTGTCGGCACCGTTCACGATGCCAACCTGCTCGCCAGGCGCCGTGACCCTGGAATCAGCGTCGCCTTCGCATCATGTCTGCTTCCGGCGCGAGGTTGAGACGCGGCGCCGTGGGAACCTTGGTCGTCCGTCGGTGCCGTCCTTGGCGCCGTTGGTGCTCTTGGTGCCGCTCGCAGCGCAGCGGGTCTGGCGGTGCTGTGTTTGGCGCGGTCCGCCCCTGGGGTCGTTAGCTGCCGGTCCTCTGTGCGCTTCATGGCGCCGAAGAACCTGGCGGCGTCGGCGCCGAGGCTGTGGCTGGGGTTTCTGTCAGTGCCGTCTCTGTTACTGGTACGCCCTGGTGCTGGTGGGCTTGATGGTGCTGCAGCTGGCTAGTTGGGACCTTTGGCCCGTGCTGCCTCCGCCTTCTGCCAGCGCGCTTTGCGGGCTGTGGAGGGTGCAGGTGCCGCCTTGGCCACTGCTTGGACTTCTGGGCCCTTTGGTAAGGTCGCCCTCCCTCGCCCTCCTACCGTCTGGCTTAGGGCCTCAGACTCTACCTCTTCGGGGTCGGAGTCGAGCTCGGAGTTGAGCGGGCAGTCACACCCTTCGGGGTTGTCTGCAGATGAGGATGAGCCGGTGGTCTCCACGACGGGTCTCAGTCAGCCCCCTTCTGAGGTGCGTCTGGTTCCCTCCGAGGTTAGGGTCAGTGGTACTGACCAGCAGGCTGTGGTGCGTGCCACCATTGCCATGCAACCTGGCCTTGGGGGGGTTCCTTGACCCCTCGGTGGTGGTACCCCCTCCGGTGGTGTGTCTTATCGCCCAACTTTGGGGCCTATCAGGAAGCCCACAGGAGGGGAAGGTGCTGCTCCCTGGGTCTCCCCTTCGGGGGCAGCCCAGAGCTGCCAGCTTCCTAGGCTGGCCCTTTCGAGGACTAGGACTCTCTCGGGACTCCGGTGTGTGGGAGTCGGCCAGTGGGACTTTCTCTGGGACCCACCGGGCCCTGGGTAAAGCTTGAGCGCAGACTTCGCCCTTCCCTTCTGGTTCCTTGAGGGGTCCCATTCTTTGGAGGCAGGGACCGTCCTTCTGGATCTATACGGCCCCGGTCACCTCACTTGGGGGATTCTTTTGGGCGCAGCCTAGGCAGTACCGACGTGGTTGTACAGCTGTCGGCTGCGGAGTCTTCCAGGACACCCTTCGCGGGGGTCCTTGGTCTGCTCCCTAGCCTTGGCAGAGGTCAGCTGACTTCCTCTCTTGGCTCTGCCCCCTTCCCTCTGCCGCCTTCTCCAGCGTTCCCAGGTATTCTTGGTCCTAGCGGTCCTCTCACCTGGGAACAGTTCAGAGCAGTGGCTGCTCGGTTCCCTGCCTACGTTAGGGCCATGGACAGCCAGGTTTTTCAACCTCCCCCCGAGCAGCCACTCTCAGAGCGCATGGTGACCTTCAGCTCCTCATCCCCCTCTTCAGGGGGAGAGGAACCATCTGTCCATATCTGTCCTGCCACTGATCTCTCCGAGTATCAGCGTTTCCTCGTGAGGATGCTGGAGGACCTTCACCTCTCTCCCCTCTCCATGAGCAATCCCTGAGCATGCTGGCGCCTATGCCTTTTAAGCGATTTCGGTGCGGCCACCCTTGTGGTGCTGCCTAGCCTGCTCCCTTTCGGGACGTCCATGTGTTTCTGGCAGAGGCCCTTCTCCGGAGTTCCTGCCCCTAGGGACCTCAGCCAGAGGTATGCGCTCCCCAGAGTCTCCAGGTTCTATGCCTCATCCACAGTCGGATTGGCGCACCTGGACACTCCTGACAAGCCGCGCCCTCCACCGTGACCGGCCCCCAGATCAGGACTCTTCGGGTTTGATTTCTGGGGGAGGAGGACTTTCTACTCGGCACGGTTGCTTCTCTCCATCTCGGCTCATCAGGCCCACTATGCAGCCTACAACAGGTTCTTGTGGTCAGCGCTGGGTCAGATCCTAGCTGCTTTGCCTGACTCGGAGCAAACCAGGCAAACCATCGCTCTCTCTGCACGTGGCCTGGAGCTAGCAAGGCACCAAGCAAGGGCATCTTACGACGCCAATGAGGTAGCTACCAGGGTAGTAGGGACAGCGATCTGCACCAGAAGATTGGCGTGGCTTCGCCTTTCCCGGTTGTCACCCTTGGCCCGGCGTAGGGTGATTTGCTCTGCTCACCAGGGAACCTATCTCTTTTCCCGTAGGGCGAGACAACGTTTGTCAGGGCAAATTCCTTCCCCCTCCGGGGGGAACCCGTCTCGCTCTCCCCACTCTCGGGTCTCCTCAGGCCCAGAAGGTTCCCCCCCTTAGTGTGTCACCCACTGAGGGCTAAGGGACACTGTCCCTTAGGGTGCAATTAATCAACCCCTTGGGGGCTTGGTACTCACCCATCTGTGATGAATGGTGAAGACGACACAGATAAGATATAGAAATTACGTACCTACCGTAATTATGATCTTTCTGTGTATCTTCACCATTCATCACAATCCCACTCGCCATCCCCTGGGGCTCCAGTCTCTGGATCCTCCTCCCTCTGTGCCTACCCCTCTTTTGAGAGGGGTAAGTTAGGACACACAGGGGTAATTTTCTTCCCCAAGGGTACAGTTCAGTGGCACTTCCTCTCTACTATTTATCCTCCACCCCTACAGGGTGAGAACTGAGTGGTTGCCCTCCTTCTGTTATCCTTCTTTTAAAAAAAAAGAAAAGAGACCCTTTTTTTCATCAAATATCTTTACAGAGAAGTACTGAGTCCCTGTCCCTGTCCTTCTCCAGAATAGCCGACTCTGCTTTTGGGGTTTGCCAGTTATTCTTTGCCTTGAATTCTGGCAGGTGAGCTTTGCCACTCCTTGCAGTTCCTATACAGTCTGGTGATGGACAAGGGTCCTGGATTCTTGTTACCTCTCACTCTCTCCTAAATTCTCTCTCCCCCTCCTCCCTTCTTCCTTTTCCAGAGATTGGGGCCCCACAATCCCCTTAGTTTACTTCTTCTATGCTGTCCTTTTAGTCATTATTTCTCCTTTTAGTTCAGTTTCTCTTCCTTTTCTGTCCCTTGGACTCTCTTGTCCCACCCTCCATCCTTCCTCTTACCTCTCGGTGACTCAGAACTGGTAGGCAGGCGGGTCGACACAGCTGTGGCTAATCCTCGGCGCCCGTGAATGCGTCGGCCCTCGGCGGCGCCTGCTGCTGGTCGGCTCCGCCTATCCTTTATAAAAAAAAAAGGTTCCCGCGGGTCCTGACTCCGGCCAGTACCCCATCTGTGATGAATGGTGAAGATACACAGAAAGATTATAATTACGGTAGGTACATAATTTCTATTTATTGTACTCTGTTGAGAATGTAATGGGTCCCATCTTTTCTCTCTTTCTTGTGAGTTGTCCTTTTCTATCAGATCCTTCTGTTTCATCCCTTTAACCTCATGGACATTTTTTTCCAGAAGTGTGTCCTCATAACCTTTCTGCAGAAAATGAATTTTCAGCTATTCAGCCTGTTTGACAAATTTTATGTCTTCTTTACTGTTTCTGTGGATCCGTAACATTTGACTGTACAGAATAGATTTTAACAAGTTCTTAGAGTGTGAGCTGTCATACCTAAACAATAAATTTGTGGCAGTTTTTTTCTTGTAACCTTTTGTAGTTACTTTTTTTTGTTTGTGTTTCCCATGAGCATTATATCTAGGAAATTTACATATTCTTCATTGATTGTGCATGTATTATTGACATTTAGCCACTCTACAAATTCCAGTGCCGAATCCTTACTACCCTCCCAAATGCAAACATAGTCATCAGTGTATCTATATCAGTGTTTTATCTGCCCCCAAAAAAGGGCTGTTGTTCGGATTCTGAATGGTGATTAATTCCCAGTATCCTAGGAACAGATTCGCATAAGATGGGGCTACCACTGCCCCATTGCTGTACTGCATACCTGCAGAACATGATCATTGTTAAAAATAAATACATTGTGTGTTAGGATAAAGAATAAAGCCTGAAGTAGAAACCTTGTGGGTGTAACTGAGCTGTACTGGCTGTTTTCTAGAAAAAACTCACATGCTTTAATACCATTTGAATATTTAATAGAGCTATACAAGGCTTCTCTGTTTATAGTGAGCCAAATGAAGCCTGCTCCCACTCGAGGTATATTAATTTCTTGATGGTATCCCTTGTGTCTCTCAGGTAAGAGGGTAGTGATGTCACTGGTTTCTGTAAAAAGTAATTATGAAATTTCCTAGTTTTTCTGTAAGTGAACCAATCCAGGAGGCAGTTGGTCTTACAGGTGGTTTTGCCAAATTCTTATGGACTGTAGTAAGTGTATAGAATATTGACATTAGTGGATTTTCATTCCACGTGTAAGTGTACTCTTCATTAGTGATGGATCCCTCTCTGACTTGCTTCCTGCAAGAGGTTAGCAACCTCTTTTTTATACTTAAATATTGGATTGCTAGTCAGTTTTCTGTAATGAGTTTGGTCATTTAATAGATCATAAACCATTGTTAAATATTGTTCCTGACCCTGAATAATGACATTGCCCCCTTTATCCGAGGGCTTAATAACCATGGAGTCTACCTTTGCTAGTTCTAATAATGCCTCTCTTTCTACTTTCGAAATGTTATGCTTGCATGTATCTGCATTAGTTGCCAACAGATCCTTAATTTGCGTAAGCACTGCTTTTTCAAATGCATTAATACAGTTGTTATAAATATTGGGACAAAAGCTTGATTTTTCTCTAAACATTTGTTTTCTTACTTTTGTAAATTCATTAACATCTATGCCATAATGATGTAATTGGTGGTTACCTATAAATGTAAATTGTGTGTACTCTTCAGTCAGCCCCCTGACGAAGCCTGTGAGTAGGTAAAGCACTGGGGGAGGAGCTGACTTCATTTGGTGACTGTTTACACTGCAGAGCAGAACTTCTGACAAACAAATGATTTAAAATTGATTCATCACATCTCTAAACAGAGTAGTTTCTGTTTCCTTGGAGTGCATCAAAATTAGGAACTGTCTTGTATCATCTTTGTAGCCCACCTTTGGACAGACTCTCTCTGGTCCTTATCCTTTTTTCTGATGTGGGCACTAAAATTGGACACATAAGTCCAGGAGTGTCCTCACCAATGACCCATAGAGGGGCAATGATACTTTCTTTTTCCTACTGAAGAACTCTCTCCCCATACATCCCAGCATCTTATTTGTCAGTTGCTGGTCCCATTAATTTTAACAAGTTGCCACTCCTTGAAAATGGCTTAATCACAGGTACTATTCAGAAAGGTCTAATAACTGGTTCAGTAAGGAATTAAATGTTGCATATAAAATTCTTCTGCTTCATTTTGTATCGTATTATTAGGTGCCTTGAGTGTTTTAAAATTGCCATTTAATAAAGAATATTTCATTAAAGAGCTCAGCTGCAGGGCAGCTTACCCTTGCAGATTGAGTCCCTTCAGTTGCTGCATTCATTCTCTCACTGCACATAGCAGTCTCCTCCTTCTCCGCTGCTATTAAAGCAAACTTCTCCCTCCAAATATTTTTGCTGCTTTTAGCAGCTAATGAACACTGCATTTGCTTTGTCTGCCTTTCACTTCACTCAGGCAAGTGCTGACTCTCTCCACCTGACAGAGTCTCTGTCTGAACTGACGCTGACACACACTGTTGCAGTCTGACACAATCTGACTTGAGCCGGGCAGACCTTGGGGGTTTCACATGCACATTTCCAGCTTTGTGGTTGGTTAATTCCCCTTTCTGTCACAGAAGGATGCTCCTCCCACAGACCATCAACAGCTGATTAATGTTGTCACCCAGAAGTGAATTAATGATGGTCTTCAGTATCCCATGAGCCCTCATATTGCAGGTTCTGAGAATCTGACTGTAGCAACTGTCCTTTGACCCAGTTGCCATATTCCAATGGTCAAAGGTAAATAAAGATAGCTTCTCCTGTAGTTCACAGAGGCACTGGCCCAACAAAGTTGTTTATTTTGCAAAGTGCTTCTGCCCAGAAGACCCTCACCCCCAAATAGATGTGCAGAGGTTGCACTACAGTCGGGTTGTGGTTAGGGCTCTGTTCCTGACAGTTGGTGGCCATTGGGGGAATCACCACACTTGAGCACATTGCACTTCTTGTCAGGGGCAGTGAAGCTGTTTTCTTCAGTGGTGCCAGCTGCATCAAAGAAACAAATCCTCCTCTTTACTCTCATTGTGGTCCCTTTAACAGTCTGTGGCCTGTGGGGACCCAGCAGGAAGCACAACAGTGGCAGCAAGGTGCAGACATAGGTCCCAGAGAGCCAAAAGAGGGCTCATCGTGGAGGTGTTATGCTTAGTCTTCATCTGTTCTTGTTGTTTATTCCTATGATGAAGTGATAAGTAATCCCTATTTATGGCATAGTCTGTTGCCACAGAAATTATTCTGATATCACAAGTAAAGGAGTTTGACTTCAGGGCAGGAAAAGCAGCAAGAGCAAAGGAAATCTAAGGAGCAAAGAGCCTGATTTCATACAGCTGTATTTAGTAATAATGAATGGAATGTCTTCAAAGTCAAATAATAAGTAATATTATGAGATTGGAATCCTACTGATGCCAGCTTTCATTGTTTTTCAGGAACAGGAAAATCACTTTAAATAAATGTTCTGATTTCCAGCAAAAAAGTCATTGTTGGCATCAGCAGATCTCCATTACTCAAAGTCCCCCCTGCACCCACCCTCCCCAAAATTTAATTTCTGGCCATTCAGGTTTTTTTTTTTTTAATGAAGACATTCTGCATAAAAACAAGCTCTTAGCAGTTTAACTCATTGAGTCCTGGTGGCCATTTTGGGTCAGGTTCTGTAATGGAGGTTCCGACACCATATGGCGTCTGCTGGACTCTTACAGATGCTTTTCCTTTCCTGAAGTCACATCCTCTGCTTGTGACATTAGAATCCTGTCTGCAACAACTGCAGTAAAAGGAGGAAGTGCCATTAGGGAGCACCATAATGTGGTAAACTGCTCTTTGGTAAAGCAATCTTTAGTAATAAAGAATGGAATGTCCTGGGCACTAGAGAGCCATGCTGTAGAAAGACATACTTCACATCGGCTCTTCCCTCCTTACAACTTCAACAATTTAATTTACCATTTAATTTGATTGACTTTCGCACTCTGAGCAAAAAATCTGATGCAGAACATCTGTGGGCATCTCTGGGTCATTTTTTGTAAGCATGGGATGCCCTAATGGAACTGGAGAAGCAAAACAAAAATCCAGAGAAACAAAGCCACAGGCCCCCAATGAAGCCCGAGCACTTCCAAGTCCTCTACAATGTAGCAGGTGGGCGAATCCCCGACTTGGGACCCGGTTCTTAAAGCGGTTCTGGAAATGGACAGAAAAATAGAACGCATCTTAGAATAGGCTCTCAAGATGATAAAAATGAAGTGACGACCACCTCAGCTAAGGAAGCGGATGAATGATTCCAAAAAACACTTACAGTGACCTCCAAACTCACGCAAGAAAATTCACATCTACGGGCCTGTTTAGAGACACTTGAAAATGGAGCTTGAGCATGAATATCTGCCTCATTGATCTCCCTGAAGGAATAGAAGGGGAGAGTATTTTGCTCTACTTGTGTACCTGGCTGACGGCAACTTTGCAACTCCCGGATCCCTGGAATGAATTGGACCTTCAACGGGCTTACCGTATCAACCCTCGGACCTCACAGAGCAATGGTTCCCAGCTGCACACTGTCATGCTGATCACAGCGGGACCAGAGGTACGTGACTTCATACTTGATGCATCAAGGGCCAGACATTCACTAAAACATGAGGGTCAAGTCATCCGTCTGTTTCCAGACTGGGCATGTGCCACGTGTAACAAAAGGAAGCAGTTTGATGCCGTTAGACAGCAGCTCTGAGGCCTGGGAGTGGTACATTCACTGCTGGCGCCAGCATGACTCCATTGTACAGTATGGGCGATAAACGTTTCAATTTGGGGACCCCAAAGATGCCAGGAAGTGGACCCTGAAAATTGCGCCCAAATTTTAAAGAGCCCTGGGACGCCAGGAGTCTGAAGACTCTGAGGCCTAAGATATAGAACTGTGAGTATCCACCTCGTGGCATTTGGAGGAGCTGACATTGACACTGTTTTTAGGACATTGGTTGCCTCGATGTTAGACAGCTAGGGTTTTGTAGGATGCTCTTGCATCTACAAAGGTGTGCTGTAATAAAAATGGTCATCGGTTGCCTGTTTGCTGTAATACAGATGGTCATCGGTTGCCTTGATGTTTGTCCGATAGAATTCCCTTGGCTGTTCGTGTTTTTACAGATGTTTGCAATGTTGAAAATGGTCACTGGTTGCCTTGAGGTTTGCCAGATTATATTTCCTAGGCTGCTTCTGCATTTACAAATGTTAGCTATGTTAAATGGTCATCGGCTGCCTAGATGCTCGACAGATAGGGCTCCCTGTGCTATTCTTGTGTTTACAAATGTTTGTAATGATTAAATATGGTAATTGGCTGCTTCGCTATTCGACAGCCAATATTTCTTAAACTGCTCCTACCTTCACAAATGCTCACTGGGTTAAAAATGGCCATTGGCTGCCTTGATGTTCGACAGGGTTACCTGGGATGCTCTTGTTTTAAAGATGTTTGCAAATGTTGGAAAAGGTCACTGGCTGCCTTGATGTTTGCCAGATAATGTTTCCTAGGCTGCTCTTGCCTTTACAGTGTCTGTTGTGTTAAACTGGTCATCAGCTGCCCTGATGGTTGACTGCTAATGTTTCCTAGGCTGCTGTTTCGTTTACAAATGTTTGTAGTGTTAATACATGATAAATCGTAAAACCGAATAGCGAACAATGTTAAAAATGTCTGCAGAGTTAAAAAATGTTATTAGAAATGTGTGTTAGCCCTCACTGTCATATATCGATCACTACATTGTGTAGCTCGAGAACAGAGTGTGGGTACTATGCCGTTGAATTATAGGGGCATTAAAGCAGGAAGATCCGAGGGCTGGTTAATTGCTTCTGAGCCTGTGCTTAGGGTTAAAGTAGGTACATTTTAGAGATGGAGTTGTGGAAGGGGGAACTAAGGGTGTATAGTACACAGATATATGTTATGTACAAAGTTCTCTTGCATGTTGTGGACATAGTAACTGTGCTGGTTACAGGAAAAGCTTTATTTTTTGTATTCTTCACGTTGTTGGATCCACATATCTTGCGAGGCTCAGTGTATGTGAAGCATATCTGAGGAATGTATTCTGCTTAGAAAATTTATGATTCCTCCCATATGGAGTACCAAAACTTTTACTAAACCTTATCAACAAATAATGATGCAAATATGATATGTATATTACTGCTGAACGTAATAAGTAACTTGATATATACAGACGTATTATGCTTTGTAGCGTGGTTTATTGAAAAATCAATAAAGATAAAATAAAAAAAAGAATGAAATGTTCTGAAATCTGAACATTTGGAAATGAGATTTAAGCCCTGCAGTACTGTTAGTGTTTTGCAGAAAACTGGAAAATCGCTTTAAATAACTCAGGGTGTTACTCACTGAGCACATGATACCCACTTGCAGTGGCTGTTGATCAGCTGAGCCCCACGGTGTTCTGGCTTACATATCCCAGTTACAGTTTGCCAGCTGATCCTTGTGGGGCTTGGGATTTTTGCTGGTAGTGGCTGCTGGTGCAGTTTATTAGGTGAGCCCCATGGGATTCTGGATTGCTGCTAGCAGTGGGTTTACCAGATGAGCCCCACTGCACTCTAGATTGTTGTTCCTGGAGGTGATTTACCAGCTGAGACCTTATAGGGGTGTTGTGGAGGTATTAACTACAGTGGTATGTCAAATCTTCTTGAAAGCGCCTCCATAGAGTCACACATATCGAACTATAAGTGTAACCCCTAGATGGCGCTATCCCAGGGGCTACTACCCCTGCCTGATTTGCCACTAACAGGTTGAGGGGCCTGGATCCAATGGCGGGTGCCTCCACCCAGAGGTCAGGGTTTGCAATAGTTAAACTAACTTGGTCACAGCCCTCTGGGACACTGCAACCCCCCTTTCTTCCCACTAGTGGCCCACACAATATATCAGAATTACCTTCACGGTATACACTTACCCCCAGGACTGGTTCCGGCACTGGGACCTCCTGTGAAATGAGATACAGTGCAACAATCACAGTACAGTACTTTAACATAGACAAATACCTCAGGCAGTATAACTTTGCTGAAACAAGCATCTCTGATTTATTTAGGGGGATATAACAAGGACAGGGGGAAATCAGGTTAATTAGCTTATCACTCTAATAATCTACCTATGGCTCTGTGCACAGGCCTATCCCTATCAGTTACTGTCCTGGGTACCCAAGCCCTGAGTGGCTAGTCAAACCGTGGCAGCTGGTAGGAGCCCTTTCACACAGAGAAAGGAGAATTAAACAGTCAGCAGTACAGTAATTCCATTTGGATTTAATGTGGCAATTCAACAGGAGCAACCCTGAATTTGTACTCACGACCTCCAAATAAGATAGGGTCCTTCAATGTCAGCAGGGCTCACTTGAGGTACACAAACCTCTTCACACATCCATATAAAAGAAAGCATTATACCAGGCAGGCTGCATCTGTATCCCGATCGCAATTACTGCACAATACCGGAGAACACACAGCAGATTCAGTTCCTGACAGACCGAGTGCAATTTTCAGCAATTCCTCCAGTCTTCTACAGGGTGAGCCTGGTTTCTACTCTTCAGAGATCCTTTGCTTCTTTTCACAGGGCAGGATTCAGTCCTAACAAGCTGTTACACAAGCTGCAGACGGAACTCTGGGCCTTACACGTTTTTGACTAAAACTGCACACTGAAAAGCACAGGGCTCCTTCCTTCTTCACTGCCAAAGCTCAGCTGAAACTCCAACCGACAAAACCGGGCACTTCCTTTGAGTTCCTCCCAGTTCTTGACTGGATTGGCTGTCACTCACAATAGACTGCTGCTGTTGGTCCAAAAGGCACTGAAGTCTAAACTACATCTCCCAGAGTCACTGCCCATACAATCCTCTTGTGGCTGGCTCAGATTATGAGTCAAGTTCTGGATTCGTCCAAGGCACCATTTTAGAGCTAGCTTACCCACACTGATTGGTCCAGTTCAGCAGTTCAAAACTAGAATGGGAACTAGCAGACACAGTTCTGACTGCAAAGAAAGCAGGTTAGACAAACTGTAATTTCATTATTACTCTAAATAATTTCTGGCAAACAGTTACATCTTTCAGATGGGTTCCCTTTGCACTCCTAGTGACTGCAAAATGAAGTGAATTGGCAGCAGCTCGAGTGGTACTCAGAGAAGCACACAGTCCCCCCATACAAACTAATTATGTCTGCAAGCAGACAGCTCTTAAAGAGACAGTACCAGAGGCTCTAAAAACACTCACTGATAAATGGCTTAAATGCCAAACACCATTCAGGCTTGGAGCATTCAAGCAAGCTCCTGGAAGTCTTTTGGGAACCCCCATTTGCAGGGGGGTTACATAAGTAATTGGCATCGATACTGCTCAGAATCATTTGCCTAGCTGGGGTCGTCCAAGATTACTTACATTATTGGTGCCTGTATAACTGGTTGGCCCCATTCATCCTGTTTCCTTTTTATCACCATCAGCCGCTCTCATCAGACTGATGAGATGCCTTCTTCAGTTTTAATCACTAAAGTTTTCTACTTTAGTTTTTCATTTTCGATAACTTTTATGCTCTACTGTCAAAGAGACTACCACTTTTTTGCCTCGTTCATTGAGGCAAAAAGATTTTCTGCGATGATGGGCATGTGTTCTGTGTTTGCTGCTTGGGCCTTTTGTATGACTGTAAGTTCTGCCCTATCTGCCAAGATTTCAACCAGGCTACAAAAAACATCGACAGAAATCTTATCTTGTGGCCATTTCTGCCTTTCATAACCTCACTGAAGGCAAATCTTTGGACCAGTTCAAGGTCTTCTGCAGATTCCTAAAATGGTGTTTATGCATCTACATGTCTATCTCCATCACTTCGTTCCAGTCTGAGACCTTAACTTTGTTCTGGAGTCCCTTACTCTGGCTCCTTTTGAACCGTCTGCTACCTGTGAGCTTCATTTCCTGTCATGGAAAGTGCTTTGCTGGTAGCTGTCACCTGCTCTTAGATTGTTTCTGAGCTGCAAGCATTGATTATGGATCCTCTGTTCTTTGTTTTTCACTGGGACCAGGTCTCACGGCATACCCGCCTGTGGTTCCGTCCCAAAGCAGTGTCTGACTATACCCTAACTTAGACGTTTGACCTTCCTGTGTTTTTTTCTCCCCCACAGAATGCTGGAGAAGTTATCTTGCATTCTCGGGATATCTGAAGAGCATTGTGCCTTTATCTGGGTTGTACAAAGGATTGCAGAATGCCTTTATAACATTTTGTTTAATTCAACCCCAGGATGGTGAGTGCCCCTGTTTCCAAGCAAAACCTTTCCAAATGGTTGGCATCTTGCATGTCTTTTTTTGTTACCAGAAGCTCGGAAAAGATTCCTGGTCTTATCCATGGACATGCTGCTCGTTGTATGGCTGCTTCAGTGGCTTACTTCTGTTCCATTTGGACAGCTGACATATTTTCTGCCACTATTTGGATTTGGATCCAGACTTTCACTAAACATTATTGTTTGAATCTGGTCTCCATCTCCTGTAGACACATATGCTTTGGCCCTGACATCCTTTAAGACATTCTGTCTTAGAAAGTTGAGTTTACTTCCTACCTACCTTTCTTCCTGCTATGCAGTGTCTAATTACTTGGGAATCTTTCAGTATGTGTGACACTGTTTAGGGAGGTATCCTGGAAGAGGATAGTGCAGATACTTGCCAGTAACAGTAGATCTTCTCTCCCTTCTACCCACACCCTTCTGTCTTTCAGGAGAAATATCATTGTAGACTTGCTGGCTGCTGCACATTTGGTTTTCTCCTTCCTATGCCCTCTGTGGGGTCTCTACCTACTTTCTGCCTCTTGTATTGCACTGGGCAGGGCTTTGGGCTCCCATTTCCGTCAGAATTGTACAGCTTTGAGTCTGTGGCAGGAAACTGAAGGGGTATGGAGCTGCTGCCCATATTATTTAGGCACCAGGTATGTATCTCATTGTGGGTGGTTTCAGCCAGGCAAACGTTTCTGAGTGGTACTGACGCAGACGGCTTACAGTTTAGTAAGTGTGACTCTGTTTATTTGTTCATGTATTTGTTAGTTTTTGAAATGACTTCAACCAGGGTAACCCCATGAGATGCAGCATCTCATTTTCTTGGGGGTCCCAGGGAGGCCAGCATCTGTCAACAAGCTCCTCTACAGAGGAGATTCTTTTGAAGATTTACTATTACTGGCAAGTAACAGAAATTTGTGTTCTCTTACAATGGTAATCTACTTGTATACACTAACTACTACTTATTTATACTGTAAATTGGCAAAAAAAATAATATCTCAGTATCCACAGCGGAAGACAGAGAAACATTTTAAGAAAGTAAGGGGATGTGGGTTGCAAAAATGCTAGCTTCTCTGAGTTTGAGTGCTAAGAGACTTGTAGTGTAAGAGAAGTTAACCCTAACTTCAACACACTGTCAAAGTGCAGCAGTAATGTTTAGGGCAGGGTTTAGTTTCCCTGAGAGCTTGCTGAAGTGAAAATGCTATTGTGTAAACCTGGAAATACCATAGCATGTGCACTCTGGTCCCAGTGTGTCTTGCCCTTGGCTTCAACTGGCATACCATACTTGAAATGTTAAACTAAAGTAGGTGGTGTCACAAACCCACTCAACAGGTCAGGCCCTCTGCTCCCACAGTGCCAACCTCCAAGCGCAGTATTGTGAACAGTTAACAGAACAGGGTAACCTTCTTGTCTGTTTTGTGGGTTCGAATCAAACTTTGGTCTCAAGTTCTGGAGGGATTCAAACTGTGAACCTCTTGCTAGCGTACCCAATGTACAGGCTCAGATAATTCTGCTCTTCGGGGGGGGGGTGCAGATATCTTTCGACTAGGGGCACCTAACCAGGTATAGAAAATGAACCCTTAAAAACTCTATTAGACCTCAGAATAAACTCTTGACTTTTCCCAGTTTGGTATTACCATTAAGCTATGCACAGTGTCACTGTAACCATATATGCTTCACTTGTCAAAGAAAGAATTTCACAGTCACATCAAGTAGTCTCTAAAAATGAGATGTTTACTTAAAAATAGATAAAAATGTAAATACAGAACCATATATCATAGAACATTACAATCACTTAAAATAAGGTTTTAAAATACACACACAAAATCTCCTACAACAGTACCCTTAGACTTGTCTAATCTAATGTATTCTTATCTCCTTACAGTGCTGATGTTGCTTTTTTCAGAGTCCAAACGTGTGTGTGTGTGTGTGTGTGTGAGTGTAAAGGTCAGTTACAGCATAATTAAAAAAAACTGTCTTTACCCTGCCTTCTCCATGATGTCACCCAGCTCCTCCTCTGTTTATTAAAAATTATACAATCAGGATGTCTTGTGTCAGGAGGTAAATTAATAGGTGACATCAGGAAAAAAAAAAACTTGTTTCCCCATATGATTTCCCAATTAAGTCTGTAATTTTCCAAGTCTTTCTTTCATCCATGAGCAGCATCCTGCTCTTCACAGACATCAAAGAGCATTTATGACGTAGCACCTAAGTGACATAACCTGTATTCTTCCTCTAAACGTCATAAAAAGTTTATGATTTTCTAGCCTAGCAGCTGGCAGCTACAATTAAGCTAGATAAACAGGAGATCCTTAATTTAAGTCTCTTCTAGCCTGTAATTATCTCCTGGCTTTTATCTTTTAGCTGAAACAGCACGTCTCATAAGAGACACCCAATAACACATTTTTATATTACAAAAAGCATGGATTAATCCGAACCAGCTGTCCAAGCGTCACAGTCCTCTCTACCTAGACTGAATTTGGGGGCTCTATCCCCAGCATGGGATAAGCTTCCCAAATCAGTTCACTCCTCATAGATGTGAGACAGCTCATCTGAGTTCTGATTTTTCGCTCCAGCCCTATGTAGAATTGTCATGTCATACTCTTGCAAAGCAAAACTCCATCTTAGCAATCTACCATTGTTTTTTCCCATCTGTGTCAGCCAAACTAGGGGGTTGTGGTCAGTCTGTACCACAAAATGCTGCCCATACAAGTATGGCTGCCTATACAAGTATGGCTCCAACTTAGGGCCCACACTATGGCAAGACACTCCTTTTCCACAGTGTAGTATGCCTGCTCCCTGGGAAGTAACTTTTTACTTGTATAGGCTACAGGGTGATCTTTCCCTTGGCTGGATGTCTGACTCAGTACTGCCCCAATACCCTCATCTGAGGCTTCGTCTGAACTGTAAAGGGTCTGCTGTAGTCAGGACTTGTCAAAACAGGAGCACTGCACAGTGCCTCCTTCAGTCTGGTAAAGGCTTCTTCACAGGCTGGTCCCCAGGTAATTTTCTTTGGCATCCTTTTCTTTACCAGGTCAGATAGGGGAGCAACCAGGGCACTGTAATTGGGTACAAATTTTCTATAGTACCCGGCTGTCCCAAGAAAACTCCTGACCTGCTTCTGCAATTCTGGTCTGGGCCATACCTGGATTACCTTTATTTTTATTTGGTTAGGACAGAGCTGTTCTCGGCTTACCACATGCCCGAGGTATGCCACTTCTTCCATGGCCACCTGGCACTTCCTGGCTTTGACAGTGAGCCCATCCCTCTGTATCCTGCCCAGCACCTCCATAAAGTGGGATGGGTGTTCCTCCCAGCTGGTACTGAAGATGGCAGTGTCATCCAGGTACGCCACGGCATACTCCTCAGCAGCATTTAACACCTGGTTCACCAACCTTTGGAAAGTGGCCGGGGCGTTCTTTATTCCGAAAGGCATCACTTTAAATTTAAATAAGCCTATCGGAATGATGAAGGCCGACCTGTCCCTAGCTGTTTCCATCAACTCTACCTGCGAATACTCCTTGGTCAGGTCAGTGGTCATAAGGTAGGTCGCCCCCCCCCAGCTTGTCCAGGAGTTCGTCTGTCTGGGGCATCGGGTGGGCGTCTGAGTTCGTGACTGCATTCAGTCCATGATAGTCCACACACAAATGAGTAGAGCCATCTGGCCTGGGCACAAGGACTATGGGTGAAGCCCAGGGGCTGTGGGATCTCTGGATTACTCCTAAATCTAGCATCTCCTCCACTTCCCTCCTAATGTCCTTTTGGACAACCTCTGACACCCGATATGCTGTCTGCTGTATGGGTGTCTGTGTCCCTGTCTCCACATCGTGCATCGCTAAAGGGGTTAGTCCAGGTCTGGCACTAAACTATGGGGCAAAGTCTGCTAAAACCTCCCTTACTTTCTGGATCTTGTCCAGGGTCAGCTGGGGAGACAGTTTAACTGCCTCCACAGAGGACTCCTGCTCACTTTCTTCCAGCAAGTTCAGAAGGGGGTCTCCTTCATCCGTCCCCTCCCCAGGACTACACACTGCAAACACCATGTCAGCCCTATTTACATAAGGCTCCATCATGTTGACATGGTACATCCTTTCTGTCTGTCTTCTGACAGTCAACTCTGTAATATAGTTCACGTCATTTACCTTCCTAACCACTTTGTACGGTCCTGCCCACTCAGCCTGCAGCTTGTCTTTCTGGACCGGGATGAGGACCATGGCTTCCTGACCCACCATATATGAGCAAGCTCTGGCTCTGCGGTCGTACCACACTTTTTATTTCTATTGGGCAGCTGCCGGGTTGCTCTGGGCTGTCCCCATAAGCTCCTTCAGCCTTTCCCTAAACTTAAGGACATAATCCACTATGGGAGTTCCCTGGGTGGCGTGCTTGCCTTCCCAGTCCTCCTGGATCAAGTCTAGGGGCCCATGTACCCGGCATCCATATAAGAGTTCGAAGGGGGAAAATCACGTTGACTCTTGGGGCACCTCCTGTATGCAAACAACAGGTGGGGAAGATATTTCTCCCAGTCCCTCCCATGCTGTTCAGTAAACGCCTGGAGCATTGACTTCAGGGTACCACTGAATCTTTCCACAAGCCCATTGGCTTGTGGGTGATACAGTGTTGTGCATCTCTGCACCACTCCACACTTCTCCCATAAACATTTCATCAGGTCTGACATGAAGGAACCCCCTTGATCTGTGATAACCTCCTGCGGAAACCCAACATGGGAGAAAATCCCAAGTAAGGCATCTGCCACCTTATCTGTCCTCAGTGAGGACAGGGCGACTACCTCTGGGTACCGGGTGGCATAATCCACTACAGTCAGGATGAATCTCTTCCCTGAGGAGCTGGGGTATTTAAAAGCCCCACCATATCCATTCCCACCCTCTGGAATGACTCTTCCACTATGGGCAATGGAAACAGGGCGGCTAGGGTTTTCTTGCCCGCCTTCCCTATTTCTTGGCACCGGTGACAAGACCTGCAATACTCCTTCACCTGCTGGGTGAAGTTAGGCCAATAGAAATTTGGGGACAACCGCTGCACAGTGCACGCGATTCCCAGATGACCAGACAAGGGAATATCGTGCAATCTTGAGCAACTGCTCACGATACCCCTGGGGAACGACAAGCTGCCTGCCTAGCACCCCTCCCTCTGTCTGCACAGCCTGAGTATACATCAGTCCATTTTCCCAATAAACCTTATGTCTGCTGTCACCTCCTTGTGCCCCGTCAGAGTCTTCCCAAGCCCTCAGCTTCTCTAGACTAGGGTCATTTCTCTGACCGGCTGCAAAACCCTCACACATTCCCAAGGCATGGAACAGGTCCCCTTCAGTTGCTATACTAGGGTCCCTAGCACTAGCATCAGGGCACACAGGATCACTGTCAATCCAACCCTCTGACAGTGAGTCACCCCTCCCTCTTTGGAGTAACCCTCCGTAGCTGTGTGGTTAACTGCTACTGGGGAAATTTCTACCCCCTTTTCATTAATCTCCCCATCTGGAGACACAGGCTGGGGAACCAGCCTCTCAGTGGTTTCTACAATGGCTTCTGTGAGGTTCAGGGAACTACAATGTTCCCTTGCCGCTTGGCTACAGGTAACTGCACACACCATCCCTTGTGTGAGATTGTCGCCCAGGATCACATCCACTGCTAAGGTTTTGGCTACAGGCATCTGTTGCACAGTTCCCCCTGTTTCACCCCAGTCTAGGAGAACATTCGCAAGCGGCAATGTTTTCTCTTCACCAGTAAAGTCCTGTACAGTGATGTATTTATTGGGTATAAGCTGACCTGGCTTTACTAGATTCCCCCTTTACCAAGGTCAGGAAGGCCCCTGTGTTTCTTAACCCTTGCATCTGTACACCATTCACCATGACTGGGTGCATGTGTTCCCTCATGTTCTCTGGCATGCTTCCAGGGACACACAAACAACCCACTTCCTTCCTAGCCCTGTTGTGTATTGCTTGCCTTTTTGGGACACTGTCTGGCGATATGCCCAGTTTCTTTACACAACCAACATTCATTTCTTTTCTCAGAGAAATCTTTTCTCTGAAACCTGGGGCTGACTGGTTTGGGTGGAGGCAGTGAGGGTTTTACCTGCCCTGAATGTGTGCTTTTCCCTTTCTGCGCTGCCACACCCGCCCCATTCACTCTCAGAGCAGGTTTGCTCTTGGCACAGCGTTCCGAGAGTTCAGCAGCTTCTTGCACTGTTTTAGGATCTCGGTCCTCCAGACAGGTTTTTAGCTCAGCTGGGCATGCCCAATAAAACTGTTCTAACAGAACCACAGTTTCAATTTTGTCAACAGAGTTTGCTTCAAATCCTTCCCACCAACATTTTAAAAACTGATGTTGCTTCATGGCTAGCTCCTCGTAGCTCATGTCAGGGCTTCTCCTGAGGTTACGGAATTTCACTCTGTATGATTCAGCAGTTAATTCAAATTTTTTTTAACTGTGCAGCTTTAGGTTTGCTGTAATCATCACTGTCCTCATTGTCCATTTGACCCAATGCATCCCGAGCTTTCCTGGTAAGTAGCGGGGATAGCTGGAAGCTCCAGGACTCCCTAGAAATTTTTGCCTGAATACAAACTTTTTCAAAAGAATTTAAAAAGGCATCCATATCCACCCCCCCCTTTAAATTCAGCTATCAATTTGGAATTCAATTTGTAACCCAGTCCTGTAGTCCCAGTTAAACCCAAGCCACTTACCTGCTCTGGTGCTGCTGGTTGGAGTTGTAGCTTCTCCAGTTCATGTTGCCTCTGGCGCTCACGCTCCTCACGGTCAGCGTCTCGCTGTTCTCGCTCTGCCTCCCTCTGTTCTTGTTCCCTCTTCTCCTCTGCAGCTCGCTGGTGCCCCCGCTCCTCATGCTCAGCCTTCCGCTGTTCTCACTCTATCCTCTCCTGGAACTCCAGCTCCATTCGGTGCAACTCAGTCTGCAGCCTGAGTACTTCTGGCTCCAGGATACTGATAACCTTTCCCTGCTGCTGTAGCCCTTCGCTGGCACTGGTCCTGTTGCCCTCCTCCTCATCAGATCTGGACACTGCACTGGCCACTAGCCCTGCCGCACTCAAGGTTCGGTCCTTTTCAGTCACTGTCTGTGACTCAGTGCTCTGGGTATCTGATACCATCAGGGCATCCATGAGGTTCTGTTTGGTGGCTTTCACCATGAACGAGACTCCTCTGTCCCCGCACAGCTGCTTTAAGTAGTCTACAGTGTGCCTTCTGTAGTTGAAAGCCATCTTCTTCCTTAACTACGGCTACTCTGACTTGCACTTTTGAAAAAAAAAAAAATTAAACGATTAGGAACTTGAATGTACGCCAAGTGATATAGTTCTGTCTCCTTTTTAAAAATAAATCACTGCCTTTTTCTTTCTTTGCAAGTGAGCTGATGGTCTCAAGCTGACATACTGAACAATAAAAGCTTGTAATACTAAAATTGCACCGCTGCCAACCAATCTGTCACAAGCCCACTCAGCAGGTAAGGCCCTCTGCTCCCACAGTGCCAACCTCTGAGCGCAGTATTGTGAACAGTTAACAGAACAGGGTAACCCTCCTGTCTGTTTTGTTGTTTCGAATCAAACTTTGGTCTCAAGTTCTAGAGGGATTCAAACTGTGTGAACCTCTTGCTAGCGTACCCAATGTACAGGCTCAGATAATTCTGCTCTTGAGGGGCAGATATCTTTTCCTCACAGGCACCTAACCAGGTGTACAAAATGAACCATTAAAACTCTATTAAAGACCTCAGAATAAACTCTTACCTTTTCCTAGTTTGGTATTACCATTAAGCTATGCACAGTGTCACTGTAACCATATATGCTTCACTTGTCAAAGAAAGAATTTCAAAGGCACACCAAGTAGTCTCTAAAAATGAGATGTTTATTTAAAAATAGATAAAAATGTAAAATGTAAATACAGAACCATATATCACAAAACATTACAATCACTTAAAATAATAAGGTTTTAAAATACACACAAAATCTCCTACCACAGTACTCTTAGACTTGTCTAATCTAATGTATGTCTTATCTCCTTCCAGTGCTGTTGTTGCATTTTTCAGAGTCCAAACATGTGTGTGTGTGTGTGTGTGTGTGTGTGTGTGTGTGTAAAGGTCAGTTACAGCATAATTAAAAAAACTGTCTTGACCCTGCCTTCTTCATGATGTCACCCAGCTCCTCCTCTGTTTATTAAAAATTATGCAATCAGGATGTTTTGTGTCAGGAGGTAAGTTAATAGGTGACATCAGGAGAAAAAAAACTTGTTTCCCCATATGATTTCCCAATTAAGTCTGTAATTTTCCAAGTCTTTCTTTCATCCATGAGCAGCATCCTGCTCTTCACAGACATCAAAGAGCATTTATGACATAGCACCTAAGTGACATAACCTGTATTCTTCCTCTAAACATCATAAAAGTATGATTTTCCAGCCTAGCAGCTGGCAGCAACAATTAAGCTAGATAAACAGGAGATCCTTAATTTAAGTCTCTTCTAGCCTGTAATTATCTCCTCACTTTTATCTTTTAGCTGAAACAGCATGTCTCATGAGACACTCAATAACACATTTTTATATTACAAAAAGCATGGATTAATCAGAACTAGCTGTCCAAGCGTCACAGGTGGATCTTTTTCAAAATGGTTTCCCTATTTTATTGGTAGTTAATTTCCCTGTTTTAATGGTAGTTACCTGTGTTCTACATATTCTTTGTTCAATTGAGTATGGCTGTCAAAATCTTCCATTAATACAATTAATAAGTGAAGTCACATGATGCACTCTGAGTGCATGTACTCTGATGGACTCCAGAGTGTGCCTGGTAATGGGCTGAGGACAACTGCTGCCATCATTCGCAAACTTTGTGACTGTCATGATGACTACATCTTGTGGCCACTACTGCCGATCGGGGAAAAAACACTGATTACTAGACAAGAGTGGACTATAGGCACTGCTGCCAAGTGTAATCATAATCACTGAACTGATGACAATGACCCTTGACTGCTGTCACCAGTCCTGGGAACTCACTGATAGAAATACAGTATATGTAATTCTAACAAAAATTCATATTATAATCTGAAATGAGGCAACGTTTTATAATGTATTTTTATCCAGAAAAGTTCATTTGAGATTTGCTATCTCATTTTCAGTGGGGGTTCTCCTTTAACCCTAATCGTAAAGCTAAGAGGACTGAAATGCAGGCAGGTTAAGCAATTAGATAAAGTACTAGTTAGTATTTGGCTGTGGTTGGATTTTTAATCTGGATCTCCTGGTTCCCAAGCCTATGCTCTAACTACTAGACTACACTGCCTTCTGAAATGGATTTTAAAACCATAGTACTTCTTTGACAAACTGCCCCTTGGGCCGTACTACCTTACAGGGCAGTTTGGGGGGTTGATTCACTTCTGCTGCCACCACCTGATTAATATCAGGAAATTCCTCAGTCCTGCTCAGGAACTTGGAAGGTCAAACACAGTAAATATGGTGTAGTGCACTTCGGATGGTGGGCTTTAAACAGAGAACTCTCACCTTGCCAGAAGAAATATTATTTTTCCCTGTTCAATAATGAGGCTGTCACAGGTTTTATAAAAATAGATTCTTTACAACTGGATACTACAGATATTTACAAACAGGATACATTTACAGGAGCTAAAAAGATTTACACATATACAGGAAAGGAAAAATAATGCAGTTACACAGACAAAGGGCTCCATTTTAGGCCCAATTCTTGTTTCTGTCTATATCAGTAACCTTGGCTCTAACATCAGCGATTCTAAGCAACACGTTTTCGCAGATGACAGAGTTCTGTACTCCTCTAAACCAACCATGTCTGAAGCTAGTGGAGAGCTACAGGCAGCCTTCTCACGCCTCGAACAGAACTTCATAGATCAGAAGCTGCTCTTCAACTCAAAAAACAAACAAAACAACAAGGCTATGTTCTTTTTCCCTAGCAGCTTCCCCTCCTTGCCAGCCCAGACAAATGCCCTTATTATCACCCACCTTGGGGAACCCCTCGAGGCAGTGTCTAAGTTTAAATACCTAGGGATATGGCTCAATTGCAAGTTCTCCTTTAGCACCCATATTGACACCCTCATCAGCAGGCTAAAATCTAGATCAGGTTTCTTCTATAGACATAGATCACTCTTCCCACAGGAGACTAGAGTCAGGCTTATCCAGGCCACCTTCTTACCCCTTCTCAATTATGGTGATATAATTTATAAATCTGCCATGGCTACCAGTCTACACAAACTGGATGTCCTTTATCACAGAGCCTTGCATTTCATCACTAACACCCCATATAGAACTCACTATTGCGACCTATATGCTTCCATTGTTGGACCTCCCTCACTTCCAGGCACTTTTTACACTCAGGCATCTGGACGCTAAACATTCTCTTAAAAAAGCTCCCGGGCTACCTTTTGTCCCTTGTCCACATCTCCCAGAGTACTTACTCCTTCAGAAAGTCTGACTTTGTGCATCTAGATGTCCCTAGGACTCGTACTAAAGTTGGAAAAAATGCCATCTCCTATACCCTACCTACCGATTGGAACAACCTACAGTCTGTTCTTTAACTTACCAGCATCGTATCTGTTAATGCCTTCAAAACCTTAACCTTAAGATTAGTGAAAGAAATCTGCAACAGTTGTTGACTTTAAACCTGGTGTCTGCTATTGGAACACTAGTCCTTGCTTAGCCCCATCTCCCCACTCCAAGGTCTACCAGAACACATATACCCCCTCATACCCTTTCATTCTCCATCAGACCTCCTCTGCCACCCTCTTTCCTTACGCCCCCTTCTTTCCTTTCTTCCCCTCTCCACTACTCGCCCCTCTCTTCCCAACCCCTTGTCTAATCTCCCCCTCCGCTTCTACCTCGTCTTTTCTCCAGCTTTGCACCTCCAGTACACCTAGTCCTTATATCTGTACCTTTGTCAGTCTATCTATGCAGCAGTATCCAACTGAAGGCCTTGCACTTTTATGTGTTATTTTAAATGCAGTCACTTATGTTTGCATGCCTTGATTCCATTTGTACTCCGGCACATTTGTTTCCATTTTTTTTTAATTTACTGTAGACCATGTCTGTTTAAATCCCACCTTGTTACTATTGTATATACCTTTGTTAGGCATTTTGCTTCATGTACAGTATGTATGTATGTATGTACACTATGTTGCCACCTTGATTATGTATGTATCCTATGCTGCTACTGTGTCTGTGCTCCTGTTATATGTCCCAGGACCGCCTTGTGAATGAGCTTGCTCAATAGAGTCATCCCTGCAATAAACTTGAACTTGAAACTTGAACCTGATTGTTAGAATAATCTCAGAATCTAGCCTCACATTAAAATATATATATATACATATATACCTGCCAGCTAACTTGAAAGAACACTCCCCTATATTGTCCTTCTGTTACATAGATAAGCTTGCTATGGGGCAGGGCTCTCACTCAGCAAAAGTCAGGCTCCGTTCCTCTTCAAAGGTTACTGGAAGTCAGAGAGAGAGAGAGTTGGGGTCCAACTTCTCTATTTATGTGCTCAGGGCTGTAGGGTGGGACCTCTCCCTGGAGTGACAGTTCCTCAAGTATTTCCCACCCAAATGAGTGCATGTGTGTGTATGCATGTGCACGTGTGTGCCTGTGTGTGTAGAGGGGGTGTATGTGTGTGGGATTATCTCACCAGGCCGAATTACCTTGTTTTCACCTGGTACTTCCTCACTTAGATTTTTTTTTTGTTTTATTGCATCCTGCCTGTACAGGATGCCCTTGTGGGAAACTTTGCACTCTCCCTGCTGGCAGTTGTTTGCCCCTGAAAGCTGCTGGGACTTTATGGGAAACTTTGTACTCTCGCAGCTGGCAGTTGTTTACCCCTGAGAGCTGCTGGGACATGTGACCTGGAATGCATCTTGTAACTCCAAACAACGAGAACTTTTAAATGTTTTTATTTTATTTATTTATTTAGGATAATCAGATAGACACCTTTGGACAAGAATACTCATTTACAAAGGTTCCTCGTCATTAACAGAGAATGAAACAATGGGGAAAAGTCATGCACAATAGCTTTACAATCAATATTGAACAACAGTGTGGCAGCCTTTGAAGCATTGTCAAGCAGAATATAAGCAGGAAGGCAACCAAGGAGAAGGTAGAAACATGAGGCATTGTCGGGTAACACTTATGCAAGAAGCCAGAAGTGTGGAAACAGTAGAAACCAGCAGCACATAAAGGTACTTTGTCGACTAAGTAAAGCAATAGAAGTGCCGGTAGTGCAGGTGAAGAGCATGAAGGGGGATGAAGGAGTTATTGTTTGCTGCAGCCACAAATGACGCAAAATGAGAGGATGTTCCGAGGTTCTCTTTTGAAATATCCAATTTTGGATAGCCCTGCCAGAGGCACTGGCAATTCATTTAACCATTGTTGGGCTCTGGCAGAAAATGAGCATTTAACCAGACTTGTTCTGTAGAAGGGTGCAGTGAGGGTACCACAATTCTTGCTCCTGGTGGGGTATGGGCTTTGGGAAGGGGCTAGGAGGTTTGCAGTCGGGGGTGAGGCCCATTAGGGCTTCCACACCCAGCAAACAAGTCTAGTACTTGATTCTGTCATGTGGGGGTATTTCATTTGAGCATAGCATGTGCAGGTGTGGGCAGTTCTTTCTGCTCCCAAGGTGAAACAGCATGCTTTGTTTAAAACCAGCTTGACCCTATTTAGTACTGTTTCAGAGGCAGCCCCATATACCGTGTTCTTGTAGCTGAGTATGGGGAGAATGGAGCTGGAGACTTCCACTTGTTTGGCCTCAGGGGTGAGGTTGTGCCTCTGTCTGTAGAGTGCACCCAGTTTTCTATTGACATTGCTCATGATCTGTTCAACATGTGGGGCAAAGGTTACAGACTGTTAAATGGTAAGTCCTAAGTATTTATACTCATCTACCTGATCTAATGCAACCCCCTTGACATTGCAGACAGCTATTGGACAGATCTTATTTCTCTTCTGCATACTGGAGAATAACATCATCTTGCTCTTTTTGTAGTTCAAGACAAGTTTATTCTGTGTAAACCAATTTTCAAAGGAGCCAAAGCTGAGTTGGAGATCCTGAGTAAGCGACTCCTGGTTGGGGCCACTAGAACAGATGACGGTCTTATCTGCTTAGAGTAGCACCCTTGAGTAAGGGCAGGCTTCAGGGAGGGTGTTAACAAAGAGGCTAAAAAGGAGGGGTCCCAGTATGGACTCTTGTGGTACCCCCTATTGAGATGGGTTTGGAATCTGGCAGCATACCATTGATCTTGACATGCTGGGATCTGTTGGTGAGGTAGTTAAACCATAGTACAGTGTCAGCAGAGAGGCCTAATGTATGGAGTTTAGAAAGCAGTTGTGAGTGACTGACTAGATTACAGGTTTTGGTTAGGTCTATATAAATAGATCCCACCAGGTGACCCTTGTCAAGAGACTCGTGCAGAAAATTTGTATATTCAGTCAGTGCAGTGCTGGTACTATGTTGTTGGTGAAACCCATGTTGCTGTTCACATTGGATATTGTAGTGGTTGAGGTAGGATACAAGCTGGTCCAATACCATTCTTTCCAGTGCCTTTGACATTGGGAAGAGAATGGATATTGGCCTATAATTTGAGACTAATGTGCAGCCCCCACTTTTGTATACCGGAGTAATGAAGTCAGTTTTTCACAGGCTGGGGAACTGAGAGTATCTTAGCAAGAGGTTACTGGGAGGCGTAGCTCATCCAAGGCCTGAGCAACTAATTTCAGATCAATGGCGTCACTCCCCATCTTGGTTTTACCCAGAACCTGCTTGACATACCTGATGGTATCCTTAACTGAGACAGTTTTAAAGTAAAAGTTCGGGTAGCTTATGATACTAGAGGCATCCAGTAGTTCTGTTTGGGGGGGGGGTGTCCAGAGTGGGTGGGGTCATCATTTGGTGGAAGTACCGCACTGAGGTCGGTGAAGGCATTGTTAAATGCGTTGGCAAACTCAGTAGGGTCGATCTTGACAGATCCAATTGAGTTGAGCACAACTGGGGCTGACTTGTTACCCTTCCCTGTAGGGTCCTTTAGGGATTCCCAGAAGGTCTTCCCATTACCCCACTTACTTGCTTGCTGTTCCTTGAAGAAGGAGGCCTTGGCCTGCCTGATTTGTCTTGCGCACCTGTTTCTTGCAGCCCTATATTCCTGCCTATCCATGGGTGAGCCTGTTGCTTTAGCCTTGTTCCATAGATTGTCCCTGTCTTTCATCTGGCTAAGAAGGGATGGGGTGACCTAATTAGCTGTATTGCCTCTTATAATACGTTTTCTATAGGGGGCAAATGTATCTGCAGCAGCATTGAATTCCGTGACAAAATAGTCCAGGGCTAGCTAGGTCTATATTGGGGATGTGGTCCATGAAAATAAGTATAAACAAAAAATAATTACATCAACAACCAAAAAAATTAAAATTAACCTGGTCATAGTCCCGTCACAACTTCATTTAATTTTATTTAAGGATGAGGTTCTTGTGTAGCCCTCATTTATGTGATGAACCTTACATGAAAACTTACAACAGTAATTTACATAATATAAAGAGAATAATGGATAGATTAGTGTCCATTACCGGGGAGTAATACCATCGAGAGGTTCTCCTATGTCCAGAACCTCGAGATGGTAGGACTCCCCGGTAATGGACACTAAGCTGTCCATTATTTTTTTAATATATGGATCCAAGGTGAACTAACTCGCCTCCGGTTCACGGGTCCAGTCAGAGGGTCCGTGTTGGTGTTGGTGGTAGTGTGGTCTCCGTTTAGCCCTGTTTTTTTTTCACTGTGTCTGCGATATCAGTTGGCCACAGTAGTGGGAAGAGGAGCTGGGTAGAGCGGTGGATTTCTGAGCCCTTCATATCCGTGAATGGGCAGATGAAGCGGGAGTACACAGCAGACCAACAGTGCTGCTCGTAGGTTTGAGGATTTCTCTCGCTAAGCGAGAGAGCAAGCCACCGTGTTTCAAAACTTGTTGTGCCCGCCCAGACAGGAAACGTGGCCAATCGGAGGGCACGCTTGGCAGGACGTCAAGGGCAGACTTGCAGTTGCGCAGTTGAGTTTTATTGATAGTACTATCGTTTGGGTCCTGAACTATACGATTACGGGACCCGAACGATAGTATTATCAGTCATGAACGGTACTATTATCAGTCCAGCACCGATGGTATTACCGGAATTCTTTTTTATGCTTTTGAGTAGTATTAATTTGAGAATCCATATATTAAAATTCATTATCAGACAGAACATAAAATACTCATCATACAATATGTGGGCAACATGTCTGTACAGGACAAGAGTTTAAAAAACATGCTTCAGTCAAGCTCTTATTACTTGGTACTCTACTGTATGATATTCAACAGCTAGAAGTCCAGAAATGGAGACAAGTATAGTTAGAAAATGTCCATTCCCCCACTACCCCCACTCCCAAACTCCTAGATCTGGGAAGATTAAATTCCAAAAGGCATACATGTACTCCCTTATGAGTCATTTAAAACTAATCTAGATGTCAGTGAATCTGTGCTTTTCCTAAGACACGTCAGAGAAGATATGAATCTTCTTTGAGGATATCTCCTCCATTAGGCCACACCTTTGGAACTATAAGCCATCAGCGTTAGAACCACTAGGAAACTTTTTGCTGGCCGAGGGCCACCCAAAATGTCCTGCAGGGTCTACCTGTGTATTCACAAAGGTACACAAAAGTAGAAGGGGCAGAGAAGGCTACTTGCCCATATTTTCTCCCATAATGATATGTAATGCACAAGATTACCTCCCTCCTGAATGAATTTGTCCAAGTTATTCTTAAATATTACCTTATTTTCACTTATAACATATTCAGGTAGACTTTCCCAAGGGTTAACCACTCTTAAAGAAAAGTAATACTTTTTTTGTCCGTCCTGAACCTCATGGGATTGATGTGAAGCAGATGGCCCTGATATTTGCTTCAGAATCCTTAAATTAAATCTGACTATTTAAATATGTAAGGGTCACGTACTATGTCATAGAATAATAGAAGCTGTTGGCAGATAAGGACCTCTTACATACTAACATACTAAAATGCCAGCAGAATAGGCCTAACAGTCTTTCGTGTCTGCTCGTTTGGTCAGTCCCCAACCTGGGTGCTGACCTTGCTGTCCCCCTCGCCTTCTCTGGCTTCTCCCTTCCCAGTTCCGGATATTCTTGCTGCATTGGATTTTGCTTCCAGAACCCTTCCCCTGTACCTGTCCCACCCCCTCTTGAACCCCTCCACTGTCTCTGCCTCCACCAGCCCCCTAGGCAGTGCATTCCATGGCTCCACCACCTCTCAGTGAAGTAGCACCTCCTCCTTTCTCCCCTGAATCTTCCCCCCTCCAGCTTCCACCCATGCCCTCTAGTGGCTCCTTCCTCCTTCCTTCGGAGCACCCCGACTGTTCCTCCCCTATTTACCCTCTTCATGTACCTAAAGACCTCTATCATGTCCCCCCGGTCCCTTCTCTCTTCCAATGTGTACATATTTAGCTCTTCGAGCCTCTCCTCATAGGTCCTGTCCCCCAAGCCCCAAAATCATTTTGGTTGCCCTCCTCTGGACCCTCTCCAGGAGGTTAATGTCCCGCTTTAAGTGTGGCCTCCAAAACTGCCGCAGTACCAGGAGTGCGGCCTCACCAAGCAGTTATACAGAGAGGAGTATCACTTCCTCCTTCTGAGGTGATCCCTAGCGATGCATCCCAGCATCCTGTTGGCCTTGGCTGCTGCCCTCCTACAAGTCTCAGAGTTGTTCATCTTGACATCCACCACCACCCCCAGGTCCCTCTCAGCCATCGAGACTTGTAGCATTCCCCCCCCCCCTTGACCCACCTAGTCTGCCTGTGTCAATAGCATATCTCCCTCATCCTCCTCTCTCTCAGAGAATACAATTTTAAGTATCCCAATCTGTCTGCACCCCCTTAATCCTTCGCTATGTCCATACTCCTGTACGGGCACCATACTTGACTACCGTTTTCCAGTATTGGGCAAACATAGGCATGATGACCTCTGCCCTTCTACTAGCGATGCTTCTTTTAATGGCTCCTAAAACTCTGTTTGCTTTGGATATGGTTACAGTACAGTGCTCATTTGGGTTCAGGGAACTATGTATGGGAATCCTGAGGTCTTTTTTCACTGTATGAAGATCTTAAAATTGTGTTACGTAGAATATATGTATGAGGCATTTGATTCTTACCCATGTGAATAACACAGTATTTGGACAGGTTGAAGTTCATATCCCATTTATAGGCCCATGAGGTAATTATGTCAGGATCTTGCTGTAAGCTGTTGATGTTATCAAGCGGTGTCACTGGGACCCCTGAGTTTAGTATCTTCCACATACTTTGTAATCCAAATAGTAATGTTTTCTAGGGACGTGGATATGATACTGTCCTACTATCCACACTTCTGGCGGTGTTCCTTTCCCTTTAAGGCTTACCAGAACGTCTTCAAGCTGGCTCCTCCCACTCACCCGGGTGGTAACTCCCTTGGCACCACCCCGTGGTGCCATATCTTCCTTTCCGCTGGAAGAAGAAGGTTCCCTCCTTACCACTCTCCGTGCTGAGTAGGCCCTATGCTTCAAACATTTGCAAAATCACTTCATCTTCAGGCAATTTCTCAGTCTCCAACATGGATGACTTGAAGTCAGCACTGGGATTTAAGAAGTGCGAGTGTGTGCAGAAGATGTCCTGGACGGACCTGCACACCTCGTGCACCTACTGCTTAGGCCATGAACATGATCCTTAGGCATATGTCCTTTTTCACACCTTGCACCCCTCTACATTATAAGACTGGCATGCTCTGCTTCTCTTAGGGTGCCCAGATGAACGGGATTCCCCCATTCGCTCAAAGTGGTGGCCGTCGGGCGATTTCCGTGGCTGTGGGGTCCACTAAACAACTTATAGCATTTGAAGAGGCTGTGGCTCAGGCCGCAAAGCATGCCTCTTCGGCTTCAATCAGTCAATCAATCACATTTTTATTTGATATAGCACACATCTCACTGTGAAACAATGCACTTCACAGATTAAACACTGTTACATAAAATACACACAACACAATACATAATTAAAAACGCATCAGTTCAACAATCTAAAACATTAATCAGAATCCAAAAACGCTTGTTTAAATAAGTAGGTTTTTAACTCCCATTATTGTGGGACTGTCTCGAACATACCAGAGCAGAGAGTTCTAAAGGATGGGTGCTTAGAAACATAGAAACATAGACTTTGACGGCAGATAAGGACCGCTTGGCCCATCTAGTCTGCCCAAGAAAAAGCCCGTGCACCTGATGTCTTTAGCGAAAACCTTGGAACCTCTAACAGTCCCACATCAGAGGAGCAAAGAGAGCGGGTGGGGTGGTAGTTTTTTTTTTAGTATGTTTAGACTGAATGAACTACTAGTGGTATCTTGAAGCTATTGGAAAGTAGCTAATGAATAAGTGACACAAAAAGTGCTGGAATATGTGTATTCACTTGTAAATGATTTGATAATGCTGGCATATATCCACTTTGTTAATAATTTATGACATTATTTATGGTCTTTTGTATACATTCTAATAATTTCTTTGTTTAGATATTGTGGATGTTTATTGGTCACTTTATTATGATGTCACAAGGTCTTGTGTGTGTATATTGGTATCAGGGTGTTTCCTTGTCACACCCCTTTGAAGGCCTAATCGCCAAAGTGCTGGGTCTCCTGTATGTCCATGAATTAAATTTTGCACATGCAGTGAATCTTTGCTTTATTGATATCTTTGTGTCTGGAGTGCTGTTATTTTTTAAATTACAACTCGAACCTGCTACCATGATCCTCATAGTCGCTCTGTGGCCTCGGCAGGTATGGTTCCCCCTCCTTAACAGTTCTCAGTAGAGGAACCTGTTCTGTTGTTAATCAGACCAGATCTCTTGACTCAGAATCAAGGGACCCTTCTGCATCCCAACCTGAAGGTGCTATACCTTCATGCTTGGCTCCTGAGGATGCTTTCACAGCATGTTTATAAGTATCCTCTCCTGTTGCCAATATATTACTGGCCTCACGTAAACCAGCGACCAGAGAAACATATAATACCAAATTGAAACGTTTTTCCATCTGGCTGCTTCCTGATCATTGGACCCCTATTCCTGTCCACTGATGAAAGTCTTGGATTACTTAACCTCAATTGCCGGGACAGGATTAAGCTATTCCTCCATCAAAGTCCATTTGGCCTCTATTTTGGCCTTCCATGAACCTCTAGATGGCGGTTTACTGTATCAACATCATCTAGTCAAAATATTTCTTAGAGGAAAGTTACATATTAAGTCACCTATCAGAAGACCCACTCTTCCGTGGGATCTCAATTTTTTTAATAGAGAAATTAACTCTTGAACCATTTGAACTGGTGTCTACTTGTGACCTCCATTTTCTTTCCTTGAAAACACTATTCCTAGTGGCTGTCACTTCACCTCAATGTATTTCCGAACTCCATGCCCTCATGTGTAGAGAACCTCACTTGTTTTTTCACAAAGATAGGGTGGCACTTCGTACCAACCCTTCCTTCCTACCTAAGGTAGTGTCTGAACACACCTTAAACCAATCCCTGGAGTTACCAGTATATTATCCTGAACACTCCAGTCAAGGTGAATACCTCTTACATACTGTAGACGTCCATCGTCTATTATGATACTACACTAATCGAACTAAACAATTGGAAAGACTTCTCAACTGTTTGTCACCTTTGCTTCAGGCAGGGAAGGTCTCTCAGTCACTAAACGGACTCTCTCCAGTTGGCTAGCACATTGCATAACTTTTTTTATTCAAAATACAACGAGCCACATTACCTGGACCTGTCCAAGCCTATTCTACCAGAGCTATGGCCACTACTGCGGCCTGCTTTAAAGGGGCCTCTATCACAGATATCTGCAACGCAACTACCTGGTCCACAATTCACATTTTCACGAAGCATTATAACTTAGATATTGCTTCATGCCGTAGGACGGCCTTTGGCTGAGCTGTCCTACAAGGCCTCCTGTCATAATGTCCACCCTCTTTTGAGTTTACTGCTTGGGATTTATCCCAGGTGTATTACCTGCTGCAAGAGACCACTTCGTGGAAGATGGTACAGTTATGCAAGCCTTACTGTAACAGTAGACCTTTGAGGAGTGTCTCTTGCATAGGTACGATCCTGCCCTCCGTCCCCCTCCTTCTCTGGGAGAACAGATTCTGGTCCAAATGACTTCTGGGTTGGGATACCTACTACCTCGGCTTCTCTTCAGTCCTCGATTAGTGAGCTGAATCCGGCGGGGGAAACTGAGGATACCAGGGACTGCCCACACTTATATAGGAAACAGGAAGCTGATATCGTGTGAGCAGCCCCTGGAAAAAGACAGCTAGGAGAGCTGCCATGCGCCACAGCAACCTCTGGCAATGACCCAAGTGTATTACCTGCTGCAAGAGACACTCCTCAAAGATCTACTGTTACAGTAAGGCCTTGCATAACTGTACTTTCTAGGAGTGGTATATGATGTACATCCACACTGACCCACTCGACCTCCCCTGGCAAGCGGCACACCGGTCTTGCTTTCAGTGGGTAACATCTGACGTCATGAGGCAGTGCCGGGGGAGTTACCACCTGGATGGGTGGGAGGAGCCAGCCTGAAGATGTTCCAGCAAGCCTTAAAGGGAAAGGAACACTGCCAGAAATGTGGATGTACATGATATACCACTCCTAGAACTACTGTTACAGGTGAGTAACCTGTTTATTTAAATCACCTATACAAATCTGGAAGATGATGAGACCCAGCACTGATCTCTGGGAGACTCCATTTGTGACCCTTCCCTCAGACGATAGGAAACCATTAATTGAGACCCTCTGGGTTTGATCCACTATCCAGTTCCTGACCCATTGTACTAAACGGTTGTTTATGTTCAGATTTATCATCTTTTGTATGATTGCCCAGTGTGGCACCATGTCGAAGCCCTTGCTAAAATAAAGCAGTATAACATTTGCAGATCCCTTATTGTCTAAATGCTTGCTGATCTTGTCATAAAGGCATAAGAGACTGGTAATATATGACCACCCAGTTGTGAAAGTGTGTTGTTCCATATCTGTTTTATTCCTACTTTTTAGATGTAGCATATATAGGATAGTATATGGATCACTATACACAACAAGGCTATTCTTAACCGAGTGGTTACTATGCCAACTGGATGACCTTGAGAGCGAAGCTCGAGAGGTCTCTCGGTCGGCATAGTAACCACGTGGTTGAGAAGAGCCGTGTTGTGCATAGTGATCCTTACACTGTTCTGTATAGTGTATGGTGTCTTCCAAAAACAAATAAAAATATAGTTTGGCACCTTAATGTTTGTTTTTTCCTGAGCAGAAATCTCAACGTTTACTGCTGAGAGTTAGCCCTGGTTGCTAGGGCACGCTGTGTGGTTGTTAGGGACCTGGTGCATTTCGATTAGTTGACTTTTGGGTTTGGGAGGGGTTTTGAAGTTAAAAAAAATGCTGGCTATTCCTCTCATTTAGCGAGAGGACATTCATTGGGAGGACTGGTTGTTGACAGTTTAAAAAAATCTGGTTGATCCTGCAGCACAGTAATAGTAAATTTAACTTATCTGGTTGATCCTGCCTTTTTTTCTGGTGTCCTGTGGATCCTGTGTCTCTCTGCTTGATCTGTCACCGCTTCCTTGCCATGAGTCATGAATGACTTGTGTGCGTTGTCTGATGATGTCCCTACTGCAGCAGAATAACTTTTTACATAGCATGGAAATCCATATTGAACTACGTTCCACCATACACCATAAGTAGATCCTTGATGATGGTTTCAAAAATTGTAACTGGTAAAGGCATCAAACTTATAGGTCTGTAGTTTGATATTTCCTGCTTTTTTTCCTTTCTTATAAATAGGAATAACGTGGGTGCAACTCCAATCCTTAGGTACCCATCCACTATTTAATGATTTCTCATATGATACTTTCAGTGGCAATGTTATGCTATGTATCATTATTTTTAACATATTTGCTGTAATACAGTCTGTTTTATGTTATTGATTTTATCAAAAATGCAGTATTCAGTTATTGTTATTTTTTCATTTGCGTCAACCTTCACATATTAAAACATCTGTGTATTGCCGGAAAATATTGAGTAAAAGTAATTATTGAACATGTCTGTCATTATTGTTGGTTCAGTAATTTCTGCATTGTTTACTGTAATTGTAGTTATTCTTGAACTTAATTTAGCTAAGAATTAATGTACCCATAAAACATTTTGGTGTTATTTTTTGTTTGTATTTTAGGCTAACTCCAGTCCCTTGGTTGCTTTGGCGGTTTTTAATACCTTTTTTTACATATTTTCTGTGCAACCTTGAATGCTTCCCATGTAACTTCAGCTTAGTCTTTTTGATATCTAGCATACACTTTGTTTTACTTTTTTATGAGCCTAATAATCTTCCTGTTTAATCATTTTGGTTTGAGTCCCTTGTTACTGTATTTTTGTAACTTTTTTGATATATTTGTTGCAGGTGGCTATGATACATTCATGTGTAAATTTCCAAGATTCTTCAGTATTTTTATCCTTCGATTCCCCAGTTCAATTGGTATTGGCAATTGCAGAGTTAATTCACTCTACGTCCACTGTGTGATATACGTAAACCTCTGTACACACTAAGGTTTTTTTGTTCAAACCAGTAATATTAAACAGTATTCATAAATGATTGCTATTTCCTAAAGGTTGCGTGGTGTCACAGTCAGATATATTAACATTCTCAGAGCTCAGCACTAAGTCGAGGATATTAGAACCTCGAGTTGGTTTGTGTGATGTATTGAACTAAGTTAAGTTCATTGCACATTGTTAAAAAATTTAGACTTTGCCTGATCTTCCTGGACATAAAGTCTCCACCACTCATTTACACTAATGGGACTGCGCCAGAGGCGCTAGGACCTAGCGGGAGACAAAAATCTTCAGGAGGGCTGGCGCTGAGGTAGGGCCGTGAGGAAGCGGCATCACAAGCCTGACTCGCCATGTAGGCTACCTCGGTGTCGACCCTCCAACCACCTCATTTCCTTTTTTCCCCACCGTCGAGTACGCTTTAGTGACGACGACGTTTGCCCAACGAGAGTCAAATCTTCACATCTGTATGACAGCAGCTATAGTCATTTTAGTATTTGATTAAATTTAATTTATGTTTAGTCAGTTAAAAAAAAAAATAAAAGTAAGCAATTTTACGTCAAGAAGTAGTCTTCAGCCCTCCTGACGGAATCGACCATGAACAGGGCAGGTGACAGTAGGGAGACTTCGCATGAAAGCTGTGTTATCAGCAGAGCTAGGTCATGTCTGCCACCCTCTCCGGGGTCTAACTACAGGCAGTCCAGTGCTCGGCGGGAAAGGGTGGTCCTCCCGAAAGCACAAAAAGAAGTGGTCCCATTCTCGATCCTCATCGAGGACTTGGCAGCACTCGACCTCGAGTTCTTCTTCGGCCTCCCGGTCGAAAAAGAAAAGGTACCCCACGAGGTTGCCATATGGTATGTCTGAGCATCAGTCATAGGTGGCCTGGGGCAGGGGTTCAATTCCAACTTCTCCTGGGTCTCCTACGGCCTTGGTTCCTGGTGACTTGCATCCTCGACTCCGGAGTCCCACCCTGCCCCCGGGAGGTCCTCCAGTGAGTAGTTTCACCATTGGGCCGCTCTTATGGAGACCTGTGTTTGGCAGTTGTCCCATCTGCCTGAGCTGGCGAGTCCGTCTCCAAGGTCTCTGGGCCTTACAGTTTCAGATCTGTGGGCAGGGCGGTTGGGGCTTACTAGTCACGTGGCGCTTTCTTCAGTGCCATCAATGTCGCGCTCTGGTGCTTATCCATCTCTTGTGGCTGTGGCGCAGGGGCCAGCACAGGTGACTTTTTCTCCTACTGCAATTTTCAGATCTCTCTCTCTCCCCAAGTGCGGTGTTAGGAGCCTCTGGTGCCGGCGCTGTGCCTGACGCTGCATCCTGTGCCGGTGCCGTCTGTAGTTTCGGGGCCACACCCTATGTCGACACCGGGAGTGCCTTCAGTGTCGCGTGGGACACCGGGGTTCTCGACTCCAATTCGTGGAGCTCCTCCTCCTCCTCTTTTTCCTCCCTTTCCTATATACTCTGTCCCTTCAGGGCTAGTAGGAGATGATAATGAGCCTGATCCTGATCTTCGATTGGGTGGTGACTTAGATGATGACTCCTCTCTGGGGGTGCAAATAAACCATCTCTTCCAGCAGAGCCTCTGGTCGAGGACCTTTCCTTTAAGTCTCTGCTTAAGAACATGAACACCACTCTCTCTCTCCAGACTTCAAGATTGAGCCTGGAAAACTGCTGCGTTTGCAGTATCTGCATGTTCCGGATATTCCTGTGGAATTGACTCCTCCCATGCAGTCTTCTTTTAAAACACTTTCTCAAATGGTGTGGGATAATCAAGGCGCTTATTCCTTCTGTGGCCAAGTCCATAGATTGGAAATACACCGCTCCAAAGGATCGTCTTATTCTGGCCTTGCAAGCCTTTGCTGATGCCATGGTTGTCCTGGCAGAGAATGACAAGGCCATTTTTCCTCAAAAATCTACGGCACGCCCAGTAAGCAAAGAATCTCGCAAAACTGACACTTTGGGGAAGCGAGTCTTCACTGCCTCCACCCTGGGCATGTGCATTGCTAGCTACCAGGGTTATTTCTCTCAGTATGAGTATACCCTCTTGCATTCGGTCAGGGCCGCCGTAGAAGCTCTTCCAGATTCGAACGGTGGCTCAGAGCTTCTTCAGACTGTTACTAGAGGCATTGAATCCAATAATCAGCAGCTTATAGCCATTATGGATGCCTTTGACACTGCTTCTAGGTAGCAGCAGCTGGTACATGCACCTGACGCCACTCTTGGTTACGCACATTGGGATTCACTAATGATACCCAGCAGAGAGTTATGAGTTTGCCTTTTGACAGTACATATCTATTTGGTCCTCAGGTTGAGCAGGCACTTGAGGCCACTCAGAAAACTAGAACAGCTATCAAAACAGCCAGACCATTATCTGCAGCCCCTCAACAGGGAGGAAATTGGCAGTTTCATAACCGTCAGTCCTTTCATGGCAAAGGGGGCTTCAACAGAAATCAAGCCCCCCAGCTGCAACAGAAAAAGCAGCAGAAGGCACAGGGCCCCAAAGAGCCTAGTGCCACCCTCTAAGACTCCGGCCCAAGTCCCACCTCAGCTGTCCAAGGGGGTTTCTTCCTCGGCAGTAGGAGAGCATCTGACTCAATTTTACAACCAGTGGCAGTAGTCACATCAGACAAGTGGGTTCTCAGGATAATCCACGAGGGGTACTCTCTAAATCTTTCAGAAATCCCTCTGGATCATCCACCCAAATGACAGCCCAGGCTGTCTGTCTCTCAGTTAGACCTTCTTGCTTCCAAGATTCAGGCCCTTTTGAACAACAGGGCAATAGAAATAGTTCCGCTGGATCAGCGAAACACAGGTTTCTACTCCCATTACTTCCTAGTTCCAAAGAAATCAGGCTGCATGCACCCTGTTCTCAATCTAAGGAAGTTAAATAAATTCCTTTACAAAGAAAAGTTCAAGATGATATCTCTCTGCTCTCTGTTACCTCTGATTCATCAAAATGACTGTCTGACCTCCCTAGACATGCAGGACGCCTACCAACACATTCTCGTACACCCAAGCCACCACAAATACTTCAGATTTGTGGTGTTGGGTCAACACTACCAATTCAGAGTCCTGCCCTTTGGGCTATCCTTGGCACCTTGAGTCTTCACAAAGTGCTTTGCAGTTCTCACAGCACATCTCAGGAAGCTCAGAATTCGAGGGTTTCCGTATCTGGACGACTGGCTTCTGGCGAGCCCCTCCAGCCTAAAGACTCAGGAAGCCATGGCTATGGCTTCCAAATTCCTCATGTCCATGGGAGTTCTGATAAATTTGGGGAAATCGCAGCTTAAACCCTCCCAGCAGCTCCTATTCATAGGAGCCCTTCTGGATACCTCCAGTGCAAAAGCCTTTCTTCCGGAGGACAGAAGGAACAATATCCTTCAGATGGGCCACTTTATCAGAGAAAACGACTGTCTGAGTTCTCTCGATGCAGCGAATGCTGGGTCTTATGGCATCCTCAGTGTTCACTGTGCCTCTGGCTTGTCTTCACATGAGGACTACTCAGTGGATGCTCAACACTCAGTGGTCCCCGACCACACATCCCCAGTCCTTTCACATCAAGGTGACGGGACCTCTAAGGAGGTCATTCACCTGGTAGACTCAAGAGGACAGCCTTCTTGGAAGGGTTTCCCTTTGCCCCTGTAGAATCCCAGATCTCCATCACCACGGATGCATCCCTACTCGGTTGGGGAGCTCACTGTCAGGACCTCCACACTCAAGGACGATGGAGTCACGACGAGTCTCAAATCCACATAAATGTTCTAGAAATGAGAGCCTGTATGCAGTCTGAGCACTGAAGTACATTCTCTGTCACAAGATCATTCTCCTTCAAACGGACAACAAAGCAGTGATGTACTACATCAACAAACAGGGTGGAGCACACTCTTACCCCCCTATGCAGGGAGTGGTGCCTAGAGCACAAGGCTCTGATTCAAGCAGTTTACTTGCTGGCAGTACAGAACGATCTGGCAGATCATCTCAGCAGAACGGTAACAGATCCTCACGAGTTATCTCTTGACACAAACGTCATGCAATTGCTCTTTGAAGAGTGAGAACCCCGGACCTGGACCTTTTTGCATCCCCACTCAATGCAAAACTGCCTCTATTCTGTTCCAGAAATCCAGAACCTGGTGTTTTCTGTCAGGATGCATTCAGACTGCAGTGGACAAGACACTTTCTGTACGCATTTCCTCCTCTTCCTTTGGTTCAGAGGGTGCTGCTCAAACTGGAGGTGCAGGGGGCCAGAATGATCCTCATCACCCCATTCTGGCCTTGTCAAATCTGGTTTCCATTAATCAACAGATTATAGGAAACTTCTCAAAGACAACTTCCACTTCAAATGAACCTGCTGACCCAGGTCCATCCCAACATGAGATCCATTCACCTCCACGCCTGGCTCCTGAGGAGACAGAGGTGAGTAAGTTTGACATTTCACATTGGGTCTCAGATATTCTGTTAGTGGCATGCAAGCTGGCTACTAGAAAGACTTACACTGCTAAGTGGAAGCAGTTCTCCATCTAGTGCGTAAAGTCCTTTTGAGATCCTTTTTCCTTCCCACCAAACAAAGTCCTGGAGTATCTTCTAGACCTGTCAAATACAGGTCTGCAACTCAACTGTAAAGGTTCACTTCTGTGCGATCTCAGCGTATCACGAGCCCGTACACTCCGTGTCTGTGGCTCAGTTATCTTTGGTCAAGAGGTTCCTTATGGGTATACTACATACTAGGCTACCAGTCAGATGACCGGTAGCCACCTGGGACTTTAATCTTGTGCTACACATGCTCACCTGTAAACCTTTCAAGCCCCTAGCAACCTGTGAGCTGAGTTTCTGACCTGGAAGATCGTCTTCCTTGTAGCCATTACCTCTGCTCGCAGAGTGTCTGAAATACATGCCTTGATTACAGACCCCCGTATACTGTATTTCACAAAGACAAGATGGTTCTGCGAATTCACCCTAAGTTCCCTCCCTAAAGTGGTTTCAGAATTCCATCTGAACCAGCCTTTGCTCCTTCCGACCTACTTTGCGAACTTCCAGAATGAGGGGGGGCGTATCCTTCATTCTCTGGATATTAAGAGAGCTTTGTGGTTCTGTTTAGACAGAACTAAAGAAATCTGCAAATTAAAACAACTGTTTGTCTCTTTTAGCATGGACTGACTGGGTCAGCCTGTTGCTATCAGATGTATTTCGGTGTGGTTAGTGGCATGTCTTCGCCAATGCTACTCCATGGCACATGTTATGCTGGAAGGCAGAGTATACACTCATTCTACCAGGGCAGTCGCGGCATCTCTGGCAGAAATTCGGAACATGCACATTGCAGACATTTGCAGTGTAGTTACTTAGAGCTCAGTGCACACTTCTGTAAAGCACTGTGCTTTGTATGTCCATGCCAGACAACATCAGTCCTTTGGCAGGACAATCCTTAATGGACTTCTGTCCTAAATTAGCTCTTTTCTCCTGCCGCCCTTTTTGGGGGATTATTTCAGCTCGGTAGTCTCCCATTAGTGTGAATGAGTGGTGCAGACTTTGTGTCCATGAAGATATGAAAATTACGTACCTACCATAATTCTTGATCTTCTTGGACGAAGTCTCCACCACTCATTCACACATGCCCACCCTCCATCCACCAAGCTCACTTATTCGGTTTTGGTCTTCACTCCCTTGATGGCTGGGCTGTGAAGACTTTGTTGGGTTGACCCTTCTTACATGGGTCATTCGGACTATCGTATGTCCGACATAGGTTAGTTTCACTAGGTTAGTTTACGCTGCACCTACTCGGTAAAAAAGGTACTGTGGCAGTTGGAGGATCAACGCCAAGGTAGCCTACATGGCACAAGCCAGGCTCGTGGTGCCGCCTCCTCGCAGCCCTTCCTTGGCGCCAGCCCTCCTGAAGAGTTTTGGCTCCCGCTGGGTCCTAGCGCCTCCAGCGTAGTCTCATTAGTGTGAATGAGTGGTGGAAACTTCATCCAAGAAGATCAAGAATTACGGTAGGTACGTAATTTTCATTTTTTCGTCAGATTGGGTGCACCAGTCAATATCACAGTAATTAAAATCTCCAACAACTACAATGCCTCCCAGCTTGCTAGCCTTTTCAGTTTGCTTAAGGATATGTTGGTTAAGTCCGAGGGTGTATTTGGTGGTCTGTAACACAGTCCAATTATTTTGGATTAGTTATCTTTTCTGTAGTATTGAGCCATATAGTTTGTCATGCTATCTTGATTCCTTGTTTGTTCTGATATTTCCATAGCAGATGTGTTATTTTTGGGTTATAATGCCAATCCCTCTCCCTGTCTGCCTTTTCTATCCTGTCTAAAGAGGTTATAACCTTCCTTCTAGGAGCGTGGATATGTTGTTCATCCACACTTCTTGGCATGTCCCTTTCCCCTTTAAATCTTGTCGGAAGTCTTCAAGCTGGCTCCTCCCACCCACTCAGGTGGTATAAACTTCGGCTCCGCCCCATGACGCCAGATTTTCCTTTCCACTGGAAGATACAGGTTCCCTCGTACTTCACAGCAATTCGTAGGCCCTGGATTCAAAGCGTCGGATTTTACCGCGAGTTAATGATTCCGATAGTAGCACATCGGATATGGAGGATAAATCTGCTCCTGGATTTCGGCGGTGTTCCTGCGGTCAGAAGATGTCGTGCACCGATCCCCACCTAACATGCGTCTACTGCATAGGTGTCGGACATAACACCTCCACCTGCACGTTCTGCCTGGTCTTCCATCCCAACATCCTCGATGACCGCTTGGCGTGCCTAAAATTGGGGAGCCTGGAGAAAAGGAACCCACCAATGAACTCGAAGGAAGCGAGGTGGGCGGTTTCCACGGCTGCAGGATCCACCATGCAGTTGGAGCAAATGAAGGCTTTCAAGGAGGAAGCGGCTCAAGCTTCGGCCAATTAGAGTTTTTTTGTTCCTCTGAACCTCGGTTCCATCTTTTCGGGCTCCTTCAAGGAGTTGTGCCAATCTCTCCCCACTAGGGGTGAGGCGCCCTCTGGCTCGCACTCCTCCCGCCCTCGGAAGAGGGATAAGGACCCGAAGTCTTCGTCCGAGCGAAGATGTTCTTGGGACTGAGAGAGGTCAGAGTCCCAGGAACACACGGTCTTGACCTTGGTCGAGATCGCATCCTCGACCGCCGGCTTCACAGACCTTCCATCTGGCCAAGAGATCAAGGAAGTGGCCGACGAGGTTGAGATTTCTCTCAACTTAATCGACCCTATTTTGCCGACTCTGGTCGACGATTCTTTGGAAAGGACTCCGGTCCTTGTCTTTCCTGATGAGGAGACCCAGCTCGCTGGTGTCCCCATCGAGGAAACGGTTCTGGACCCTCGGTTTTCACCGAACCTGGTGTCTCCTGATCGACCGAGTCGGCCAGCCCGATCTTGATCGAGGTCCAGAACCCCCTCAGTCGAATGACTGAAAAAGTCATAAGCACTCTAAAAAGAGGCATCGCCGCAGATGCTCATCCTCCTCGGATGAGGAGAGGCTTAGACGGAAACTCCATCGACGCTCTGAGGATCTTATGTGGCAACAGCTGTTTTTGACCGGGCAGAAGCCGGCTCCGCCATCTGCCCCGGCCATCACTCGGCTACCGCCTCCTGGGCCGACGCTGACCCCTCCGGAACCGAAGCCTTCGGTTGGGGCTGGTCCGTATCTGGGCTCGGCCCATCTCTGTCTCTCCACAGATTCTGGTGGAACCACCGCCTAAGCAGCCTCAGGGAGGGGCTCCCTCGAAAGAGGACTGTACAGACGCCAGGCTCCCCCAACATCTATCCATTACGGTACCCCTGAGCACCTCTGATCGAAGGTGACCTAGGCGGGAGACCATTGTACCATGACTCCTCGGACTCTGACATCACAGGACTGCACTCCCACCCTAGGGATGATGAGTCCTCCGTGGCGGGTTTAGAGGAGGGTCCTTGCTCCTTTCAGGGCATTCTCCCCCTGATTTCCGAATCCACCGGAATGCCCCTTGAGTCCGTCCAGAAAAAAGGTAGAGTACCCCCTTACGGACATCCTTAAAAAGGGGGGATGCCCTGACAGAGGCCTTTCCAGTGGCCAAAGCCATCACTGGCCCGGCCCTTGGGCTCTGGCAGCGCCCAGCTTCCTGCTCAGCCCCATCTGCCCGCATGGCCCGCAAGTATGCGGTACCCATGGGGTCCTGCCGGGATTCACAGAACACCCTTCGGCCGAGAGCCTGGTGACCGCTTCTGTATTTAGATGTACTGGTAGCTTGGCCAACACAGACCGACCTCCGGACAAGGAGTCCAAAAATATGGACCACTCTGCCCGCAAGGTCTACGCGGCCTCTTCCTTAGGCCTTCATCAGGCCAGTTCTGCTGTCATTATGGCACACTTCTCTCATGCCCTCCTCGGGTCATTAGATGAAGTCCTCCCTCATCTCCCGGTGGACATGCAGACCACAGTCAAGCAAGTCCATGATCAGGGCCATGCTGTTGCAAAACAGCAGCTCCAGACAGCGCTAGACATCAGGGATTCCTGTGCCTGATCCTTAGCAGCTGCAGTGGCCACTCACTGCAGGGCCTGGCTGAGGCTATCCTCCTTCCCGGCAGATATCCAGCACAAGCTAGCTGACGTTCCTTTCCTTGGCACCGACCTGTTCGGTCCAGGAGTGGCCAGTCACCTTCAGCGTATCGAGCAGCCCAGTGCCACCTTGGATGCTACCTCTGCAAAAGGTTCTTCAGGCAAGAACCAGCAGAAAAGAAAGAAGAAGCCATTTCGGCATTCTTCCCCTGCGGTCAGGCAGCCCTTCTATCATGGAGGCCAGCAGCAGCAGCAGCAGGCTCAAGCTTGGCACCGACGGCCCAAGCAAGGTCCTCAGCAGCCCTGTAAAGGAGGCCGAGGTGCAGGTCCAGGAGCCTCCTCCTCCTCTAAGCCTGCTTAGTGACGGGTTGGGGGTTGCCACCCCTACACCCGTCATGCCAGCTCTGGGTCCTCCCGTGGGGGTCCGGCTCCGCCACTTTCATTTCTCCTGGTCCGATATCACTTCGGACAGGTGGGTTCTTGAAGTGGTCGGTCAGGGACTGCCTCTAGAGTTTGAGCAGTACCCTCCCAGCCGAGCCCGCGCCCTCGGGAGGAAAGGATCTCAGCTTGCACTCAGTCGGCTCTCTGAGAAGACACAGCTCAGCTCCTCCGCAAGGAGGTGGTAGCTCCAGTGCCAGATCCTCCTACAGACCCAGGCTTTGTGTCCAGGCACTTCCTGGTGCCCAAGCGGATGGGGGGGTTGGCACCCCATCCTAGATCTCCACAACTGAATCAGTATCTCAGGTTCCGCACCTTCCGGATGGTAACTCTGAACCAGCTCATATCATCCCTGGAGCGAAACATGTGGTTCTGTTCACTGGATCTGCAGGACGCATTCTTTCATGTCCCAATCTGTTTGTCCCATCAGCGTTTCCTCTGCTTCAGGGTCGAAGGGACCCTGTACAAGTTCCGAGCCATGCCATTCGGCCTGTCATTGGCCCCGAAGGTCTTCACCAAGTGCATTGCAGTGGTGGCAGCCCATCTTCGGCGTCGAGGAATACGAATCTACCCTTATCTCGATGACTGACTCTTGGCAGGATCCTCCCTTCAGGAGGTGGAGAGGTCCAGGGATCTGGCCCTCCAAACCTGCTCCCAACTTTGCCTCCTGATCAACGAGGCCAAGTCGGAACTCATGCCTGCTCAGGTGATGGACTTCATGGGGGCAGAGCTCGACTCTCGTCAAGCCAGAGCTCGGCTCCCGGCGGACAGGGTGGAGGTTCTCTCCTCCTTTGCCCGATCATTTCTGGTTGGGCACTTGCGCCCTGCCTGGGACTTTCTGCGCCACATGGTGGCATGCACCTCAGTGGTCCGTTGGGCCCGGTGGCACATGCACCCCCTCCAATGGGAGCTGGCAGCCCAGTGGACTCAGCGTCATGGTCATTTTGACCAGCTGATCACTGTAACCCAGAAGATGTGGGACACACTCCAATGGTGGACCGCCCCAGAACAGTTGCAGGAAGTGATCCCGTTTGTCCGCCCCGAGCTGACAGTCGTCCTTACGACCAATGCCACTCTCACGGGCTGGGGAGCCCACATGGGGGACAACAGGGCCCATGGGTGTAGGACCCCCGAGGAGTCCCGATGCCACATCAGCCTGTTGGAGCTCAGAGCAGTCAGACTGGCACTGTCCGCTTTCACTTCTCAGCTCTGGGGTCAAGTGGTTCAAGTCCAGATGGACAATACCACGACCATGTACTACCTCAACAAACAGGGCGGTATGCACTCCCATCTGCTGTGCAAGGAGGCGCTCTGCATCTGGACCCTCGTAGGTCAGCTGGAGGTGGATCTCCTAGCCATTCATGTGGCAGGAGTCTCGAACCAGCTGGCGGATGCTCTCAGTCGCATAGGCCAGACATCCCACGAGTGGTCTCTCCATCCCGAGGTAGCTTACAGTCTGTTTTCCTGCTGGGGCAAACCGCTGGTGGACCTGTTTGCCTCCAGGGAAAACAACAAGCTGAGGCTGTACCATGCCACCCCCCTCAGTAGGGCTCACTGCAGGGGGATGCCTTCTCGAGTCCATGGACCCCAGGCCTCCTCTACGCCTTCCCTCCATTTCCCTTGATCCACAAGGTGCTACTCAAGGTGAGGAGGGACAAGGCGAAGGTGATCCTGGTAGCCCCAGATTGGCTGCACCAGTTCTGGTACCCAGATCTCCTCAACCTCAGCTGCAGGCCCCTGGAGCGGCTTTGTACATGCCCGGACCTGATATCACTGAACCAGGGGAAGGTATTTTATCCAGACCTTCAATCCCTGCACCTCACAACCTGGTACCTAAGCGGCTAGAGTTCCAGGCTCTAGGTCTTTCCGAGGATGTCTGCACCATGGTGGAGGCATCTGGTAAGAAGTCGACCCGGAAATGTTATGCCTTCAAATGGAAGAGATTTTCCATTTGGTGTCAGGGTAAGAGTCTGGACCCCCTTATCCTGCTCAGTGGCCTAACATTCTTGACTACCTTTGGTCTCTCACCAGAGGGGGTCTGCGGTCATCGACCCTTAGGGTGCACCTGACAGCCATTTCCGCTTACCGGGCGTGGGCCAGTCAGCCCACATTGGTGCAGGAGACAGTGGTCGGGCGCTTCTTCAAAGGCCTTGATCAAATATCCCCTCCGGTGTGTGAACCTCCACCTCCATGGGATCTGTTGCTGGTTTTGTCAAAGCTTATGGGCAAGCCATTCGAATCTATGCACAAGTGTGCACTCTCACACTTGTGGAAGACAGCCTTCCTGGTGGCTATCACGTTAGCCAGAAGGACAGGGGAGCTCCAGGCGCTGTCAGTGGACTCCCCTTATATGGTCTTTCACAGGGACAGAGTTGTCCTGTGCCCCCACCCGAAATTCCTTCCGAAGGTGGTATCAGTGTTTCACCTTAACCAGGTATTGACTCTGCCGGTATATTACCCTAACTACACCTCGGACGCTGGGTACAGGCTCCATACTTTAGACCTGAGACATGCTCTCTCCTATTATAAGGACAGAACGGCAGAAATTCGTGGAGTGGTTCGCCTGCTGTCTGTCACCTATGCTGAAGCCGCTTCTGGCAGACCTGCAGCCAAATGGACCATTGCAAGGGGGATCACATCATGCATAGGTCTGTGCTATGAGTTGGTGGGCAAGGAGCCTCCCAGAGGGATAAGGGCTCATTCTACCTGCCATACTGCTGCATTGGTGGCTGCTTCCAGGGACATCCCTATCCAAGAAATCTGCCGGGCTGCTACCTGGAAGTCAGCAAACACCTTCATTACCCACTACCACATCAACCTTGAGTCACGCCGGGATGCTGGTTTTGGGGCCTTGGTTCTCCAATCTTTATTTCCCAAGTAGGGGGTGTGCGCCTTGCCTCCCTCCTCCCAGAGAACTGCTTGGAGTCTGCCAAGAAGTGTGGATGAACAACATATTCATGCTCCTAGAACAACAGGTTAGTTACCTGTAACAGTAGTTCTATGAGTGGTATATGTTGTTCATCCACACACACCCATCCGACCTCCCCGGCTTTAGGTGCACAACCTGGCTTCCAGCGGGCTAAGATCTGGCGTCATAGCGCGGAGCCGAGGTTTATACCAAATGGGTGGGTGGGAGGAGCCAACTTGAAGACTTCCAGCAAGATTTAAAGGGGCATGCCAAGAAGTGTGGATGAACAACATATACCACTCCTAGAACTACTACTACAGGAGAGTAACCTGTTCATATTTTCCCCACGTGTCAGTGCCTTTCCCTCAGGTTATGGTTATACATATAAGGTCAGTGTTTTTTACTTTGGACACTAAGGCCTGTAGTTCGTCTATTTGATTGTTTAGGCTCCTAGCGTTGCATAGAAGAGATTTAATATGATTTCTTGTCAGGGGATGTACTGACTTGGTAGTTTCTTGAGAGTAATTTGTTTTGCTTTGATTTTTTTTTTTTTATTGATAACCCCATCCCCTTCATGCCTAGTTTAAATGAGCCCTCTCAATATGTAATTTCATACGATTACCAATGATCTTTGCACCTTCTTTATTTAGGTGCAGTCTGTCTCTACCATACCGATGGTGTTTGCTATAAAAAAAAGTTCCCATGAGTCTGTGAAATGCACTCTTGCCTTTTTGCACCGATGACTAGGCCTAGTATTTATTCTTACGAACATACAAGAAGTCAGCAGAAGAAGGCCATTTGGTCTATTAAGTCTGCTCGTGTTGCAGGGTCCACAGCTTGAGCTACTGTCCCTACCCCCTCTCCCTACTCCTCCCATCCTCCCTACCCATGACCCGTACCCTCCCCCTATACCTGTCCCAGTCTCTCTTAAAGCTTCCCACTGTCTTCAATGAGATTACCTCTTCTGGCAGCACATTCCAAGTGTCCACCACTCTCTCTCTATGAAGAAGTGCTTCCTGACCTCCTTCCTAAACCTCCCACCCTCCAGCCTAGGACTGTGCCCCCTCATGTTATGGTTGTCACTCAGCTTAAACAGACTCTCCTTATCAACCTTATTTATCCTTATCAACCTTATTTATCCCTTTCAAGTACTTGAAAATCCCAATCATGTCCCCTTTCTCACTGCTGTCTTCCAGGGAGTACATATTCAGTGTCCTCGACCTCTCCTCGTAATGCCTTACCCTGCTGACCCGCTGTCATCTTTGTAGCCCTGCTCTGGACCTTCTCCAGCAGGTTAATGTCCTTTTTGAGGTGTGGGCACCAGTACTGAACTCCATACTCTAGATGCGGCCTTACCAGTGACCTGTACAAGGGCAGTAGAATTTCCTCTCTCCTACTACTGATCCCCCTAGATATGCATCCCAGCATCTTGTTTGCCTTTGCTGCTGCTTTCTTGCACTGCGTGGAGTGCTTCAGGACACTAGTGATCATCACTCCCAGGTCCTTCTCCTCCTCTGATGCAGATACTTGGACTCCACCCAGGTAGTACTCTGTCCTAGGATTCTTGGCTCCAATATGCATAACTGTGCATTTCTTGGCATTGAAGCCAAGCTGCAGATCCTGGACCACTCCCTAGCTTTGCCAGATCTTCCTACAGTATGATTTTTTTCTGTACATGCTCTGTGGATAGGCAAGTATCCTAGATATGTAAACTGTCCCTTCCAACTTTTGTATATCTTTCCTCATGTCTACCAGATCTGAGCAGATATCTCTTTTCATGGTCATACCCACATTATTTGTTCCCACATGAAGTGCAACAATTGGATTTCTTCCACACTTTTAAGTATTGCAGGTATTCTGGGTCTAATGTCATATTTTTGCCCCAGGAAGAAATGGCATTGGTCTGTATTCTTTATCCATATCACAAATATATGTGTCACAGTGCCTGATGATAGAATCACTTATCACAAGTTGCTGCTTATTAGCCTGGCCGTGTACATGTGTGTCTCGGCTGCCCTGATGTTCTTGCTCCATAGTCAAACAGTCAAATCTGTTCCTCATCCCTACTTGATTATGACTGACTACCTCAGCTCTTCTGCCTCTCTTGGCCACTTTCTGGTGAACCACTAAATACCATTCATTCTCTGTGGACCCATTGAGATCATCCCTACCCTTCTTTTGTCTAGACTTTTCAGTGTTATATCGACTAGCTACACTACTTTCTTCTCTGTCCCTTTTTTATGATTAATTTGCTTAATGTGCCTTGCGTGATCTTTTTCACTTTCCAGGTCCCTAAAAAGCATTTTATTTTATTAATCTCTAAGGCATTTTTCAGCATGTTGTGTGTCTTAGCAAGTTTATTTCTTGGTTCACAGTGAGCATTACACTTGTTACAAACAAACTCATAAAACATGATGCTAGGTTTTTCACAGTACATTTTAGGCATTGGATTAATGATCCTTCCTAGCATAATAGCCTTAAGATATCTCCTGTGGTATCCATTGCTGGAGGTATCGGTTTTAGGAAAACTTTAAGTAATTAATTTTGTCTTTGAGTTGGATAGAAAGATGCTGAGTTTCTGGTACCTTCCCCAGCTGATGCCGGCAGATGCTGCTTGCCTCTGCTGTGTATCGTTGATGCTTGTGCTCGCCAACACTCACAATGGCTAGCCTTTTTACAGTGTCTAACACAGAAGTGCTGCTCCTGTGGTCATGCTACATAGATACATAGACAGTGATGGCAGATGAGGGCCTACGGCCCACCCAGTCTGCCCATTTGAGCTTGTAAGTTTACTTTATGTTTTCCTAGACGTCTGTTGCCCCTTAACCCTGACCTCCAGAATTCCTTTATGTCTGTCCCATGCATTCTTAAATCCCGTGATTGTTTCAGTCCCTATCACTTCCTCTGCAGGGTGTTCCACTTGTCCACTGCCCGTTCTGTGAAGAAATTCGTCCTCACATTTCCTCTGAATCGTCCTCCCTCCAACTTCATTCCATGCCCTTTCTAGTCCTGGAACATCTTTTTCACTTAAAAATAGTGTATTCCTGCACCCTGTTCCTCCCTGTAAGATACTTGTATGTATCTATCATATCCCCTCTCTCCCTCCTCTCTTCTAGGGAGTACGTATTCAATTCCTTCAACCTGTCCTCATAGGACTGATGTAATCCATGTACCATCTTTGCTGCCCTCCTCTGAACCTTCTCTACCCTGTCTGTGTCCTTACGTAAGTAAAGGTCTCCAGAACTCACACACTGTACTCAGGTGGGGCCTCACTAGTGTCTTGTATAGTGGTTTGCCTCCTTTTCCTGCTGGTGATGCCCCTGCCTATGCATCCCAGCATCCTATTTGCTTTACCGGCTGCCTTGTCATACTGTTTCCCTACCTTGAGGTAATCAGAGATGATAACCCCAAGATCCCTGTCCTGCTTGGTGCATGCTATATCCTCACCCCTCAACTGATATATTATGCCAGGGTTTCTGTGCCCCATATGCATTATCTTGCACTTCTTTGCATTGAATTTCAACTGCCAAACCCCTGATCATTCTTTAAGTTTCTGCAGGTCCCTTCTCATTCCGTCTACACCCTCTGGTGTGTCTACTCTGTTACAGAGCTTTGTGTCATCAGCAGACAGGGAAATTCAGCCTTCTAGGTCCTGCGCAATGTCACTGATGAAGATGTTGAATAGGACCGGTCCCAGCACTGATCCCTGTGGTACCCCACTGGTCACTGATCCCTCTGTGGAGTGACAGCCATTTACCACCACCCTCTGTGTCCTGCCACCCAGCCAGTTACCTACCCACTGCACTACTGTCCTGCCCACACCCACATTCCCCAGTCTGTGTAATAGTTTTCTATGTGGCACAGTGTCAAAGGCCTTGCTGAAGTCCAGATAGGCCATGTCCACTACCCTCCCCCTATCCACCTCCCTAGTCACCCAGTCAAAAATTCACGAGGTTGGTCTGTCATGAGCCTCCCCTGGTGAAACCATGCTGCCTTGGGTCCTGTAGTCCATTGACAACCAGATGTTCCACCAATCTCTCCTTCAGTAGTGCTTCTATGATCTTCCCCACTATCAAGGTGACGCTGACTGCGGTCTGTAGTTCCCAGCTTCCTCTTTGTTCCCAGTTTTGTATAAGGGGACTACATCTGCTGTCCTCCAGTCTTTGGGTAACTCCCCTGTTTCCAGTGATCGGCTAAACAGGATTGCCAGAGGTTCAGCCACCACCTCTCTTAGTTCTTTAAGGACCATGTGGTGCACCCCATCTGGCCCCATTGCTTTATCAACTCTTATTACTTCCAGTTCCTTCAGGACCCTTTCTTGTGTAAAGGGACTTGTGTCCATTTCTGCACCATTCCCACCCCTGTACTCCCTTCAGACCCATTGCCCTCCTCTTCCTCAGTAAAGACTGAGCAGAAATACCTGTTCAGTATGTCAGCTTAACTGTTGTCATCCTCCTCGCGGCCCCCATCCTCCCCCTTCTGTCTCACTATCCCTTCCTTTGCCTTTCTTGTTTCACTTATGTACCTGTAAAAGGTTTTGTCCCCTCTACCCACTGATTTTGCAGTGTGCTCTTCTGTCTGAGCTTTGGCTTCCCTTACTGACCTCCCTGCCTCCCTTATCTTCTCCTGGTACTTCTCTCTATCCCCTTCTGCCTGTGTCTTTTTGTATTGCCCGAATGCAATCTTTTTGGCTTTCACTTTCTCTGATACCTCCTTGGAAAACCATAATGGCCTCTTCTTCCTTTTCCCCCTGCTAACCTGCTTAATGCATAATTCTGTTGTTCTTGTAATCCCCATTTTAAATACCACCCACTGTTCTTCAACGCCTGATTCCTGCCCCATTCCCCTTAATGCCTCTTTCAAGCATCTCCCCATTTTCCCAAAGTCTGTCCCCCTAAAATCCAGGATACATGTTTTTGTGTGGTTTGAGTCTGCTCCTTCTGTGATTTCAAACCACAATGACTGATGGTCACTGTTTCCCAGGTGCTCCCCCACTCTTACCCCCATTACACTGTCCCTGTTTGTGAGCACAAGGTCCAGTATTGCCTTCTGCCGAGCTGGTTCCGTGACCAGTTGCTTGAGGAAGGCACCCTGAAGGGAGTCCAGGATAAATCTGCTCCTAGATGATGCTGCTGCTGGGATGCTCCAGTCCACATCTGGAATATTGAGCTCTCCAACCAGCACTACCTCACCCTTGTCTGCCATCCTTTGGATGGCTAGCATCAGCTCCCTGTTTCTTCCTCCTGGGCTGGTGGTCTATTGACCACACCTGTTTGGATGGCTGGCCCCATTTTCCTTTCCAGCTTAACCCACAGTGTCTCTCCCCCATTTTGTTCCTCCTGGATCTCCGTGGCACTTATGTCATTTTTCACATACAGTGCCACTCCTCCTCTCTTTCTACCTGCCCTGTCTCTTCTGAATATGTTGTAGCCAGGTATGGCCATCTCCCAGTCATGGTTATCATTACACCAGGTTTCTGTGATGGCCACAATGTCCAGGTCTGACTGCACCATGACAGCCTTCGGATCCTCCATCTTGTTGCTAAGGCTCCTGGCATTGGCACACATGGCTTTCCATGATTTGACCTCCCTAAACTGCTTAGCTGTTCTACTCCAGCCCCTTCCCTGGTTGTCCTTTATCCCTGGTTCTCCTTACTGTCTGCCCTTCTGTTGAATTTTGCCCCTTCAAACAACATGAAGTCTTGCTGTATTCTGACAATCTGCATTTAGCTCCAGCCTTTAAACTGCCCCGGAGAGTAGAGGGTTAATTTTCTGTGCAGTGCATAGAACGTTGAGCTCGAGCTCGGCTGAGGTCTCTGTCTGCAGCACTTTGAAACCCAACCGTCAGATTCTTTACTCCACCTCACTGAACAGTAGCTCCGGAGATTTCTCCTTCTTCTTGGTTCAAAGTCGGTTAAAGTTGTCGGTTTCATTCCGAATTTATTTCCGCATTGTCAGTTCAGGCTCTGTCTGTGGTACCATGAGTACTTAGATAGTTTCTCTGTTATTGTGGAAATTGTAAATTGTATTTTCGATCAGTTCGGCAGAACCGATCCATTATATTGAACTCTTGTGTTTTTTCCTTAGTGTGTGGTTACCAGTCCTTATCGTTTAAAAAAAAAAAAAAATGTATTTCAACAGTTTTTTCCAATACCCGTAACATGGTTAGAAACTGATAAGGGAGTCTTGCCTGGTGGTTGCCGAAAAAAGGGTAAGTTTGGTTAGGTTGGCCATGTCTGAGAAACCCAAGAAAAAAGCCAGGCCCACTGGGTTTCAACACTGCAGTTAGTGTGGGGAGGTCTTTGCTAAGGCCGATTCCCACACCACCTGTGTTTGTCTGGGGTTTGACCACCTCAATACAGACTGACAAATATGAAAAAACTTTCCTAAGCCTACCCTGGAAAAAAGATTAGGTAGACTTGGGGAAGAGGAAGCCGAGAAGTCCGCTGACCCGGATGGCCAGCCCGGTTCAGTTCTGACTGAACCAGAAGGAGTGCCCTCTGACCAGGGTGATACTTCTTCGGGCAAGAGGAGAGCCAATCCTGAGGGATCGGTTCCTACAAAAAATAAACGCAAAGAGAAATTGACTGGTTCGGATCCAGAGGTTCATGTTCCGACCGCCGAGGAAATAGCCAGAGTGATTCAGATTGTTGAATCGCTTTGTCCGGTTCCGACCGATCCGGCGCCTTTTGGCAGGGGTTCGGTTTGGTCGGTTCCCCCGGTTCAAGATTATACCCCTGAAGACTTTCATGAACCGGAGTTTGAGGAGGAGGTGGTGGAGTTTGAAGATGATGGTGATGATGGTGAAAGTCTGAATGTGCCTGTGGAACAGGACATCTCCCCAGTCAGACCTTCTGGTGTTTCCCCTCCTAGGCTCTCTGAGTCCCCTTCCCACTATCTGTTTTTTAGAAAAGTGGCTGAAACCCTCCAGCTTCCTATGGAGGAGGCTGTGGAGGATCAGGAGGAGCCAAATTTTGTTGAAATGATGGACATCCCAGAGTCCAGGAGACTGTCTGTTCCCCTTCATAAGTCCTTTGGGAAGCAGACACAGAAAATCCTAAAGTCTCCTAATTCTGTACCTCCTGTTGACAGAAGGTTGGACAAGAGGTACACCTTATCAGGCTCAGATACGGAGTTTTTCTACCAGCAATACAGCCATGTTGGGGTAGTGCAGGCTGCAGCCTGTGACAACGCAAATATTCTCTTGGCTTCACACCCCCCAGACAAAGACTCCAGGAAGATGGATGTCATGGCAAAGAAACAGTACATGGTATCCTCCTTGGGACTCAGGCAGGCTAACTATATGGCCTATACAGCCAGGTACCAGAAGTCCAGGTGGGTCACTGTACTGGCACTGGCTAAACAGGCCTCCCCCCAGCAGGCCAAGCAGCTGGAGGAGGTGGCTGCTGATGGGATTGAGGCATCAGAGGTACAATTTCATGCTGCTGTGGACTCCAATGATGTGTCATCAAGAGTCATGGCTATATCTATGGCTCTTCGGAGGATGGCTTGGCTCAGATGTAATAGCCTCTCACAGGACACCCAGGTTAAGGCCATGGATTTCCCTGTGGTGGGTAATTCTCTGTTTGGGGAGCAGACAGAGAATTACATGAAGAAAATGGATGAGTACAGGACCACTTATAGGAGTGCTCAGGCCAAGGAGAGGCAGGCAACTCCTCAAAGGCAGCAATCTAGGGGCAGGGGTAGGCCTTTTCATAGGCCTTTCTACCAAGCACAGGCCTCTTCTCCCTTTTCACAGAGGGGGTTCTTCAGAGGGAGAGGCAGAAGGGGGATGAGCAGGGCTACATCTACTCCTCAGCCTAAGGCCTCTGCCAAGCAGACACCCTGATGGGTCTGCCCGGGTCGACTCTCCTATCCCTGTAGCAGGCAGGCTGGCTTACTTCGTCCAGGACTGGATGTCTGTTACTTCAGACAAGTGGGTCCTGGAAGTAGTAAGCCAGGGACTGGTTCTCAGCTTCAAAAAATTTCCGAAGATGAGAGCCAGATCTTTTCCACCTGCAGGTCTCTCCAAACCCTTGCCCTAGAGGCAGAGGTTTCATTTCTTCTGGCCTTAAGAGCCATAGAGAGAGTTTCTACCCTACACCGGGGCAAAGGTCTGTACTCCAGGTACTTCCTTACCCCAAAAAAGACAGGGGAGTGGCAACCCATCCTAGATCTAAGATACCTGAACAAACATCTTTTAAAACCAAGGTTCAAGATGGTGACTCTGGGAATAATTCTTCCCTCTCTAAGGCCAGGGAACTGGCTAGCCTCCCTGGACCTCAAAGATGCCTACTTTCACATCCCTATCAGGTGCTCCCACAGAAAGTACCTCAGGTTCAAGTTGCCCTCAGGCCATTATCAGTTCAAAGCAATGCCCTTTGGTCTAACATCAGCTCCAAGGGTTTTCACAAAGTGCCTGGCAGTAGTAGTTGCCTTTTTAAGAAGGCAAAAAATGTCCATTTTTCCATATCTGGATGACTGACTCCTAGTGGGTCAGTCTCCAGACCAAGTCAAGTCAGACCTGCAAGTGACCCAGCAAGTGTTCACTTCCCTGGGATTTTTTTCTCAGCCTCCCCAAGTCAGTTCTCGAACTGGTGCAGCTCCTTACCTTTGTAGGGGCAGAGCTAGATACTGTCAAAGCAAGAGCCTTTCTTCCCCTGGAAAGGGCAAGAGATCTTATAGAGCTGGCTTCTTCCTACAGCCTTCAGGTGTCCCGACTAGCAAGGCATTTCCTTCAGCTCTTGGGCCACATGGCAGCTTCTACAGTAGTGGTCCAAGAGGCAAGATTCCAGACGAGGGACATTCAGTTCCATCTGAGAGCCTTTTGGTCCCAAAGGAAGGATCGTCTTACCAAACTGATTCCAGTGACTCTGACACTGATGCAAGCTCTTCAATGGTGTCAGGATCAGGACAATTTAAGGCAAGGGGTCCCATTTGTTACTCAGTCTCATTCGGTGGTCCTTACCACAGATGCTTCCCTTTTGGAGTGGAGAGCCCATCTGGGGGCTCTCATAGCCCAGGGACTGTGTTCTCCTCGGGAATCCCTTCTTCATATCAATTTCCTGGAACTCAAGGCAGTTTTTCTGGCCCTGCAAGGTTTCTCTCAGTCAGTGCGGAACAAGGTGGTTCAGGTCAGAACAGAAAACACCACCACCATGTGGTACATCAACAAACAGGGAGACACTTGGTCCATGGCCTTGTGCACGGAAGCCATGGAATTGTGGTCCCTGGCTTATTCTCTGCAGACCTCTCTGATAGCAGTCCACCTTCCAGGGAAGGACAATGTGCTAGCAGGTGCACTGAGCAGGATCTTCCAGGGCCATCACGAATGGCTCCTGGACCCTCTGGTGTTAAAAGTGATTTTCTCAAGGTGGGGCACTCCAGAGATAGATCTCTTTGCAACCCCAGACAATCACCAACTCCTCTGTTTTGTTGCAGATCCCCAGTCTTGAGCTCAGTCCCTCTGGAGGCTCTGATGTTGAACTGGGAAGGGAAATTACTCTATGCCTTCCCTCCCTTTCCTCTACTGTTCAAGGTTCTGGTCAAAGTGAGATCACAACCCTGCAAAGTGATTCTGATAGCTCCAGATTGGGCCAGGCAGCCCTGGTACCCCCTCTTACTGTCCCTAGCAGTCCATCTTCCCCTGTCTCTTCCCAGGAATTACAACCTGTTAACCTCCTCTCAGGGGAGGATTTGGTACCCCAGTCTTCGGTCTCTCAATCTCAATGCATGGCTCTTGAAGAGCTAGAGTATGCAGATTTGCATCTGTCCCAAAGGGTTCTAGATATTCTCAAAGCCTCTCAAAAGCCTGCCACCAGAAAGACTTATGACTCCAAATGGAAAAGATTCAGCATTTGGTGTTCCAAGAAGCATATATCTCCAGACACTGTGGAATTGCCTACAGTTCTGCATTATATGGTCTAGGCCTCAGACCAGCTACCCTCAAGGTACACTTGTCAGCTGTTTCTACTTTCCTGTCAGTGGGAAAGCCTTCCTCACTGTCATCTCACCCTGTATTCTGTAAATTTTTCAAGGGATTGCTTCATACCAATCCTCCCTTTAGGGATCCTGCCCCTGCCTGGGACTTAAATGTTTGCATTGCTCAACTTATGCAACCCCATTTCAGCCTGTGTCCTCAGCAGAGCTTAAGTACTTGGCTTGGAAAACTGTGTTTTTGGTAGCCATTACCTCTGCCAGACGTATCAGTGAATTACAAGCCCTGTCAGTGGAACCTGATTTTATCTTCTTCCATAGAGATAAAGTGGTCCTTTGAACCAATCGGAGGTTCTTGCCCAAAGTGGTTTCGGACTTCCATTTGAATCATTCCATGTCTCTCCCTGTTTTCTTCACTGATCATTCTTCCTCAGGAGAGAGAAGGCTACACAGTTTAGATGTTAAAAGAGCCCTTAGCTACTACATAGAGCGTACCAAGGGTGACAGGTTTGAGTCCCTCCAGTTGTTCCTCACTTATGGGGAAGTGGGAAAGGGCAAACCTGCCACCAAGAGAACTATTGCCAGGTGGATTGTTTCTTGTATATAATTCTGCTAAGAGAAACTGGGAAAAATGCCACCCTCAGGCCTGAGGGCTCATTCCACAAGAGGTACAGCTGCTTCCCTGGCTGCTGCCAATGATATCCCTCTGTTAGAAATTTGTCAAGCAACCACCTGGAAAACAGTCCATACGTTTACCAAGCATTACTCTCTGGATATCCAGGCTAGGAGTGATGCTTGGTTTGGCATAGCAGTACTTCAGAGCCTATTCCCAAAGTAGTTTCTGTCCCTCCTCCATGGAGGTACTGCTTGGTAGTCTGCAGATTGTCAGAATACAGCAAAACTTCATGTCGTTTGAAGAAAAAAATTACTCACCTTAGTTATTGTGTTTCTTCTAATGGAGTCTTGCTACCTCCCTCCCTGCCTCCCCTCTCAGAACCTGTTTTTGGGAAGTGGGTGGACAGGTGCAGTGTTGCACCCCAGGGGCGTCTTCAGCACACCCTCCCTTTTACCTGAGTGCTTGTATTGTAATCTTTATTTTGGATAGGTTTTTGGTTTTGGGTTTCCTGACTTGAGTCTTCCTTTGGGAATCCAAAACTTTTTGTTGTGAGTTGGCTAGTTAAAACTTTTTTACAATTTCCACATAGTCAGTCAGTGAGTGTTTGCTCGTAAGAATCTGACGGTTGGGTTTTGAAGTGCTGCAGACAGAGACCTCAACCGAGCTCGAGCTCAACGTTCTATGCATTGCATAGAGAATTAACCCTCTACTCTCCGGGGCAGTTTAAAGGCTGGAGCTAAATGCAGACTATCAGAATACAGCAAGACTCCATTAGAAGAAACACAATTACTAAGGTGAGTAATTTTTTCTTTTCTGCCTATCCACCTCTTGGGTACTTATCTTCATCTTTTGCACACTGCTTTGTAGAGATATCCACTCCTCCGGTTCACTGGTTCCACTGCTAGCTGTGCGGGGTGGGCAATTAGGTACCCTCCTTGCTGGCCTGCCACCTCCCTTGGCTAGTTTAAATGCTTGTCAATGTAGCATTTAAACTTATCATTGAGTGCTTGGATTCCCCTCCAGGATGGATGCAGGCCATCAGGCTTGAACAATCCTCCATCCCTCCAGGTGGGTCCACAGTCACTAATGACTCCAAACCCTTCCTCACAGCACCAGTTCTTCAACCATGAGTTAAAGTTCCTGGTGCATGCACCCCTATGCTCTCCCATGCCTCTCGCAGGTAATACTTCCGAGAAGGTGACAGAAGTAGCTACTTGCTTGAGACCCCTCCCCAATTTCCTAAACTCTTCTTGAACTTCCTTTGGCTCCCCGTTTGCCAGGTCATTAGTACCTAGGTGGATAATGACATCCAGTTCACCTTCCCAGCGATCCCCAGGATCTTCCTTCCATCTCTCCATGCCGTGGCACCTGCTAGGCACCTCACCTCCCTATCCTCCCCCTCCTGTGTTCCTAGCTGGATCCATCTTATGATGGGGCCCCCCTCCAGGATTTGCTTCCTCCTCCTCCTCTGGGGTCCACTGCTCTCCCCACTGAGGTCACCTCCTTGGCTAACCTCCACATCCTTTCCTTCCACTTCTCTGGGTACCTTTATTTGGTTGTCCCTATTTGCCCGTGTGGCATATGAGTTCTTGAGTGGAATAGGATCTGGGATGTGCCTCTGCCTGACCGCTCTAACCCTCCCTGAGCCCACTGTCATCCAAGTGCTCCTTGTTCTTGGCATCCTTTGCGGCAGCGGCATTGGACTGGGTGGTCTCTGGATAGGGGGTGATGGTACTCCTGACCCAGTTTACTTCCACTCTGAGTCTGTCTACCTCATCCTGCAGTCCAGAGAGATGCATGCAGATAAGGCAGCATCTCAGTGTCCAGAAGGTCTGCCTGAATATGGCTGCCCCGCAGCCACTGCATTACACCACTCCCTCACATTATACTACACTTATACTGCTATTCCAGTACTTGTCTGTTACTGAAGCTCTCCTATTTCCCCTTTTATTAATTTGCTGTCCTAAAAATCCTGCTTCTGCTCCTCAGATACTTTTCTTTAAAAAAGAAAAAAAGAAAGAGTCAAAACACTTGTCGTGCTGAGGGCGGGCTTCTTCACCCTTATGCCCCTCCTACTCCACAACCCCTACTATATCCTGTGCTTAGCTCCTGACAATCAGATTTAACAGGGCATATAATTAAGAGTTGGGGGCAGTGGGGGGGGGGTGAAAATTTGCAGCAATTAAAGATGGCAAAGAAATACACCACCACTACAAGCACAACAAACTATGTTTTAAATTTTCAACAGCCCAAAAACAATTCTAAATAAAGATAGCAAAGAAATTAGTGTCACTAAAAGCCCACAATCTAAGTCTAAAACAAAAACAGTAATGTACAGTTACTGTAAACCACTGAAATGAATCTGTTTCCTTCCCCTTCTGGCTTCTTCTGATGGCCATAACTGCAAACTGCTAAAATGCTTTTAAAAATTCCCTTTTTTGAAAAAAGGAAATGTGATAGCCTTGTTAGTCCAGTCCTTTTAAACCCACAGAGTAAGTGTAGCAGATAGTCTAGCTCAGCCCTTAGCTCAAAAAGTAAAGATATTTAAGAACACAGTACTACAGTGCTGCCACAGTCCCCCTGCTATCGTTTGCAGCTACACACTACAAACTACAGCCCTTAGCTGCCCTTGCAGCCCACAGCATCACAGTAGAAATGGAGCAAGTATAGGTATTTATAGATATTTTTTGGTAGTTTTTTTTCCTGTTTTGAGATTAAATAGCTTGTACAGTAGGTCCTGCCACCACATGCACATCATGTCTACAGTGATAATCACGCAAACGTTTACCGGTAGCGGAGTGTACCTAGCGTTTCACAAACGCCGTACCCATTGAATAACATGTATACCACTACTGTGCGGTACCCAGTATACTTTTGTGTGACAACCACTGTACCTTATATCACGCGAGTGGCCCCATCACTCCTTTGTTCTTTCTCCCGCTGTTGATAATTTTCGCCAGACCTGCTGAAGGAAATGCCATCAACTTAGCCATTGTCATTTGACTTTTCTTAGTGTTCATTGGATGTCTCAGTATGCCTCCAAAGTTGAAAGAGCCTTTATTTTGATATAAAATGTATAAAGAAGACACACACGTGGTGTTTGTGTGTGTTGTTTGGGCCTGTCTCACAACATGAGGACTTGTGAGATTTTATGAAACACAAAACCAGGGCCGAGTGCAGGGGGCAGACGCACTGCACCAGGGCCCAGAGCACCGGGGGCCATGATTGCCCCCAGCATCTGAAGTAACTCAAATCCTTTTTTTACTGCTCACGCCTGGAGAGAAGATCAGTTCCCCCGAGAGGCTGAGAATTGGCTGCATTGAACTTGCGTGTGTGTGCAGCCGCCTGCCGGGACCAGAACTGTCTGAGGTCTAGAGTCAGGTGACAGGTAGGCAGTCGGTGAGACGTCCATTTAAAAAATTAAATCCCTGCTCTCCCTGCACAGTTGTAGGCTTTCATCCGATCATCCTCGGAGAGTTGTATTCGGACATACCTATGAGGAAGCAAGCTGCTCCGCCTCCTGATCCCACCGGTACCAACCATCATGCTTGTCCAGTCCTGCCTCGGTAGCTCCTCCTCCATGCTGGCAGTGGCAAGTGGCAATGCTGCTCCGTCGCTCCTCCTGACGCTGCGCTGCCGCCTGCTAAGCTCATTTGCCGAAGACTCACTCACTCCTCCCTTACTCCTGCCTCCTCCCGGCCAGTCCCTCCCCGTGTCCCTCCTCTAGCCTCTCTGTGGTGCTGTCTGATTTGCTGCCTGTGCCTGGGCTGGAGCGCTCGCTCAAAACAAAGCTGCTGCAAGTGTCATTTGAATTATATAATTATATATTAAATAGCCTATTGTTGTGGGCGGGGGGCCAGGTCTGGGGAGGAGGAGGAGGCGGAGCGAGCATCTCATCTCGTGAGAATCTGATCATCTCACAGTCTGTGGCAGTTGGCGGGCGAACAGAAGAATGAGTGGATGTGGAGTGGGATCGGGCAGAATTTGCAGCGCTGTACTGTAGCAGCCCCTTTTTTTTAACTAATTAACTTGTAAACTAGACACACAGTACACATATAGTTGGTGGGGGAGGCAGCTAATAGAAATTACTCAACTCAGGACAGGTCTCAGGAAAAAATAGCTAGCTGGCAGCAAGCAGCCACAGGAAGGAGGGAGTACTGTGGCTGCCCCTAGCCTGGGGCCCCAGCGGGTGGCGGTAGCGGCAGGCCTGGCCTGGGTCAATCAGTTTGAACTTAATATTTGTCTCAAGAACTTAGAAGTCAATAATTCTAAATATATATGAAAAAAAATTCATATAACCCAGAGAGTTGTTTGAGTTGTGACACTGTGTCACTGACTGCTGTGGGGGCTAGTAGGGCTACAACTCTACTGTCTGTGTTGTTGTGACTGACTCTGTCATGATGACTACTTCTCCCTCAGATATAATGAAGAACTTTAGGCAGGCAGATTAAGCAGGGAGTCACTAGTCAGGGAGAACTGTCTTGGGGGGGAAAAAAGTAAAATAAAAGAAGATATTCTATCCTCTTATGCATAATGCTGCTGCAGTCTTGAATTTGTTTTATTTGTGAAGTTAACAAGAATTCTTCAGACAGGAGGATGGGATCAGTGTAGTGATTGATTGAGTCAGTAAGTCGTGACTCGTGAGTGAAGTTAGTGCGTGTCACTCAATCTGGTCTGTACTGTCTGACCAAGAATATAATATATCAATTTTTTCTGAGTGAGTTACTGTATTGGCATTAAAATAACAAGATATTCTTGGCTGTGCTGTGTCTGTGGCATAACTAGTCTTCTTCGGAGTACGCCAGCAGCAGGCACTGTAGCCAGCCTAGTACTGACTGTGTAGGAGTCCCTGTTTGGCATTAAAATAACAAGATATTCTCTGGCTCTGCTGTGCCTGCAGCCTACCTAGTCTTGTTCGAGTCGCCAGCAGCAAGCACTGTAGCCAGCCTAGTACTGACTGTGTAGGAGTCCCTGTTTGGCATTAAAATAACAAGATATTCTCTGGCTCTGCTGTGCCTGCAGCCTACCTAGTCTTGTACGGAGTATGCCAGCAGCAAGCACTGTAGCCAGCCTAGTACTGACTGTGTAGGAGTCCCTGTTTGGCATTAAAATAACAAGATAGCCTTTCATTTTTTTCTGACAAGAAAGAAAGACAACACATCCAGATTATAACTGCAAAAACTACTTTATTTTGCAGAATCAGTAAAGAACAGCAATACATTCTTTTCTTGACTGGCTCTGTTTTTCATGCTCACTGCTTCAAACTAAAAGTTAGAGCAGAGGCAGAGACTGCAAGCATAGGACTACTCCGGAGCAGCGCATCTATTCATTTTTGTACACAAATGAGCCTGCTCAGTGCTCTTGCGCCTGTCTGCTAGTGCCAAGTGAGCCACCCACGACCCACCTGCTGTAACGTCTCATAGATATTATTGAACTTTAACTAAACTAGTCTAGTCAAAAGTACAGTTTGTATTCATAAAAATAAATAAATAAACATAGCTTGCCTTAGCTAGCAAGGTAAACCTTACGTGACAGAAAGGAAAGAAAAGAAATCTGATATGATGTCGAATCCTGTAGCACTACCAAAGTACAAGTCTGGTTCTGCAAAACGTAAAGAACAAAAAAGACAGCTAGAGTTGACTCAAAAAGAAGCAGAAAATGCTAACAAAATATTTTGTAAATGGTTAAGTTGTCCGCTGGCAACAGTGTCCAAATCTGGTGAAAGTACAAGTGAGCAAAAACCATCAACCTCATCACATGAAACAGCTGTAGAGGCAGTAGTAGAGGGGGAGACAACTGGGGTGGAGTTGGGAAACCATGATGAATCGGACTCTGACTCAGAAAGAAATGTACAGCTAGACCTAGAAGAAATATATGATGATGAAAGAAATATACAGCAAGAAGAAATACAACAATGTATTGAACTGGAATCAGGTTGTGACATAAACCCTGAACCCAGTAGTCAACCACCTTTCATTTATAATTTTTGTGACCCAGCTACCTGGCCTGAAAGTTTTAATTCAGAGTCAGAGCGCCTCAGGGTTGAAATTGTGCAGCATAAGCCCCTGCAGCTGAAGGAAACTGACATTGAGTTCCCTAAAACAGCTGGTTGCCGGTTTACTTCAGCAAACTATGAGCGTAAAGTGGGATCTTGAAAGATTCACAGGCCTTGGTTAGTTTACTCCAAGTCTGCTGATGCTGTATTTTGTTTCTGCTGTAAGCTTTTTGGTGAGGATAGGGGCGTGTTTACACAAGGTTTCTCCAACTGGCAAAAATTATCACAAAGGCTGAGTCAGCATGAAGCTTACCCATCTTACATGGAGAATTACTACAAATGGAAACATTTAGAATTAAGGTTAGAGAAATGTGCTACTATAGACAGGAGTTTGCAAGAAAAGCTGGATAAGGAAAAGGAACGATGGCATGCTGTGCTTTGTCGAATTTTGGACTGTGTTTTATATTTAGCAGGCCAAAACTTAGCCTTTAGGGGTTCAGTAGATCGTCTGTATGTGGACAACAATGGTAATTTTCTGAAATTGTTGGAACTGTTGTCCCGGTATGACCCTATTATGGCTGATCACTTGCAACATGTTCAGAGAGGAGCAAATGTTCATTATTTAAGCAAAGATAGCCAGAACGAATTTATGCAGATGTTAGCTAAGGCTGTGACTAATAAGATTAGGAACAAGATATACACTGCTCGCTACTATAGTGTGCTGATGGACTGCACTCCAGATATTTCTCTGAGGAGCAGTTATCACTAATGATTCGTTATGTTGAAATCAATGGTGATTAAGTTGAAATGCGTGAGAGCTTCCTGGAGTTTCTCCATGTTGAAAATACAACAGGAGAGGCTTTGACTGAATTATTGCTAAATCGACTTACTGAACGTGGCATTAACATTGAAGACTGCAGGGGCCAGTGTTACGATAATGGGGCTAACATGAGAGGTATCCATCAAGGAGTTCAAGCGAGAATACGACAGGTCAATGAACGTGCAGTATATGTTCCTTGCTGTCCTCATAACTGGAACCTTGTGTTAGAACATGCAGCTGAATCATCCTTGGAAGCAAAGAATTTCTTTGGAGTACTACAGCGGGTTTACAGAATCTTCTCTGGGTCCACCAAACGTTGGGACATCCTTGTCAAGCACATGAAACGATATACCCTCAAGCCACTTTCAGAGACTTGATGGAGTGCCCGTGCTGATGCTGCAAAGGCAGTCTGTGAACAACTGCCTGAATTGTTGGATTCGTTGCTGGAAGTATCAGAAACTGAAAACTGTGACAGTGAAACACTGTCTGACATCACAGGCCTTGTGAAAACACTGGAATCATTTCCATTTATTGTATCTTTACTTGTGTGGAATGAAGTGCTTAGTGCCATCAATCGGGTGACAGTGATTTTACAGTCACCTGCTTTGAGTCTTCCAAATGCCATAGATGTGGTTTCCTCCATCAAGGAACAACTGTCTGATTATCGAAGACAGGAGTTCAGCAGAGTGGTAGAGGAAGCAAAGCTGCTAGCCCAAACCATGGACATCGAACCGACTTTTCCAGAAAAGCACCAGCAGGCGAGAAGCATGCCAGGAGAGCTTGCCGGACGAACCCTTAACTGGCCAAGAAAGCTTTGAAGTGAATTTTTCAATTGCCTATTGGATAAAGTACTGATGGAAATTGAGGAACGATTCCAATTTCTGCATGACTTTCAGTCCTTTTTGGTTTTCTGTTCAACATCAAATCATCTGGACATGACGAAAACCTAGAAGTAGCATGCAAAGAGTTGGCCCGATTTCTTGGGGATATAGATGGTTCGGACATGTCTAGAGAAATTACCTTGCTGGCTCGACTGTTACCTGATGATGTGAAATGTCCATTTGAAGTGTTACAGTACCTGGTACAGAGAGACCTGAGCAGAGGATTTCCAAACACCCAAATTGGACTGCAAGTACTGCTTACAATTCCAATTACAGTTGCCAGTGCTGAGCGTTCTTTCAGTAAACTGTCCTTGATAAAGAATTACCTGCGCTCCACAGTGTCACAGGAAAGACTGTCTGCATTGGGTGTACTTTCATTTGAAAATAGACTTGCAAGAGAAGTAAACTTTTCTGATGTGATTGAAACATTTGCTGCAGCAAAAGCCCGCCGTGTACAACTTTAACTTCACAAAATGGAATAACAGCAGCAATATTATTTTGGTGGTGGTGGCATGGGAGGGCCCTCCTGGGGGGGGGGGCATGCTGCATGGACGGAGGGGGGCCCACTACAAAGTCTTGCACCAGGGCCCAGTACATCCTGGAACCGGCCCTGCACAAAACCCTTTACGCAGTAGAGATGGATCAGCACTTCCAAGTGAAGAGACTTGAAACAGCCATCAACAATGCAGCTTCTTTAATGATAGTCAATAAATAATATGTAAAAAAAACAAACAAGCAAAAAAAAAAAACTCTAGAGACATGCTCACCATGCAACCACAACAAGTACAGGCTTCAGGGTTCCAGGCATGGATAGAGGGAACAGCAGTTCCGTATGGATCATAAGCTAGGTGCTAAAATAGTGGACTGCCATCATCACATAGCAATGGGTTCTCTGTACAGAATACCAGAAAAAACAAACCAAATGAAAGCCGCTGAACGCATGCCGACCTGTGAAACAGTGGTTGATAGTGCTGCGCCTATGTATCAGCGATATCTGGCGTCCTCTTTAGAGCATGATTCTCCCCAGTGCTAGAGTGCTTAAAAATGTGTCTCTTAAATAGCGTACTAAAGTGCAGTTTCAAAAAACATGCTGTGCACAAGTGCAGGAAAAGTGAAATAGAAAGTGATAAAGAAAAACAGACAAATAGTAAAGCATAGTTCAATTATGCCTGCAAAAATACAGTTACTATTTGATTGTAACTGAAGATAAATAAAGTCACTATTCCTTAATAGTAGTTCAAATAAAACTGATCAGTTTGAGGAACGCATGTAGGGGAATATCCACATTCAAACCACAGGGGGATATCGTGTCCAAAGTAGAAATCCAGAAGTCTTCACGTTGGTGTACTCATCTGACCAGATTACACCCCCTTCCAAACTCCCAGTTCAACTTTTTTCAGGCCAGTAAATCTTAACGTGGCTACTGATATATGTCTGGCATCTCGATAATGGCAGGCAATTGCATAGTTCAAATTACCATTTTGTACTGCAATCTTATGCTCACTTTGTGAGATTTGCTAGAGTTTCAACCAGGCTATGAGGCAACACCTTAAGAAAGCTCTAGAAAATGTCCTTGTATTAAAGACACTGACAGCCATGGAGAAGGAAAATGGTTAAAAGATATTTTCACTAAACATTACAATCTGTACATCGTCTCTCTCGTAGATGTGCTGGTCTATGGTAGATGTGCTGGTTTTGAGCTTGCTTGTACTGCAAGGCCTTTTGTCTTGATTACATATCCGACTTTGCCATCCTCCCAGTTTACTTTGTGCTGCTTGGGAGTTATTCCAAAGGCGTGGCCTAATGGAGGAGATATCCTCGAAGAAGGTAGAGCAGTTATGTAAGAACTTACCATAACAGTAGATCTTTGAGAGAATCTCTCCCGTTAGGCCATGCCATACCCTCCCCTTAGTTTTTGCTTTCAGTGAGGGTCATATCGGGTGCTTTGGCTAAAATCTTGCTATGTGCCTTCTGTCTACAGCCCCATGCCTCTCCTTGTATGCCTGGTGCTGAATCTCCTGGTTCCTCAAGGCTGGAACAGATCCAGAAGCAAATGGTTTGATACCTTTTATTGGACCAACATAGATGTTACAAAAAGAACAGAGTGTTTAAGCTTTCGGACTAACCAAAGTCATGCTAAGTCATGGCGACGACGAGACTATGTTACCGGCATCACCTCTGGCAGGCAGCATGGTCGTGCGGGATCCCTACGGGCAGAGGACAGGGGAGAGAGATCGTGCAGCACTGGCTATTTCTTTCAGTTACAGGGCACAGCTGACCAGGTAACATTGCTCAGTGGAGCACTGGTGAATGACTGCGGTGCTCGGGTGCCAGTTTGCGACATCGCTGCAGTGGCCTCGGTGCTGGGACTTGGGACACTGCACGGCTCAATGATTGCAGCCGTGCACCAGCCCCAGGAGGTGGCGATGCTACTTCTCTGACAGTGGGAGGGGCCATGGTGCCTGCAGGGCGGCGTCGCACTTTCTATGCCGTCTCTGTTCCTGGAGTGATACTCAGCTGGGCTGCCCTGCAGGGCACAGGAGAAGGTCACTGGGGCATGGAGGATCATGCTGTGTATGTGCAAGGTCTGGCCGGCTGGTGACAGCGGGGGCTGAGCAGCGGTGCTTGGCGGCTCTGTAATGCCGCCAGTGGGGGCTTGCGGTGGTGACTGAGCAGGCGGCTACCCTCTGGTGCCTCCATGGTGACAGCTGGTACTGACCAAGCGGGCGTTACCCATGGGTTAATACCCGCTCGGTTTCAGTCAGCTGTGCCACTTCGGCGAATCCGGAGGCTACATTCCGGCAGTCTGCAGTGAGCCGTGTTACAACAGGATTTTATACAGGGTAATATCAATTGTCAGTATAAGTGCCAAATTAAAAAACAAGCCTGTAAAGGAGACCGTGCATCCTGATATGTTCAGAGTTCAATAATGAGTCAGTATATAATCACACTGCTATATGTACAGAAACAGTCTAAGGAATCTGAATAAATACGTAATGGAATTAAACCCTCTCCACCCCGTGGGAAGATAACTAGTTAGAAGAAAGTATATATTCACTATGTATGTGAGCCAAGAGTCCTAACACACCATCATTTACACCAATCAGTCCATTAAAAAACTCTGATAACTCTACGTATGCTGAACAACTCTGTTGTAGGACCTCTGAGAAATTCAGTAATCACAGGATCCATAGGTCATATGCCAAGAAAGCATTTTTGAAGAAACAGTTTGATGGAATTGTGTCACTGGAGAGGATGTCTGTTGAGCCTGTTCCAGATATCTTGCACAAGATACACACGAACTATCAAAGGACCTTAAGAAAAGCCATGCTCATTAAAAACAGGACGTTAGATACCCTTCAGCGTACCATACTTCCTAACAGCCATGAAGAACATAATAGGTTAAACAACAAAGCCACACAGATTGGCACCTTTCAGTTGTTAATTTGTTCAACCACACACTGACTACTGGGGAATTAAGTGTACTTTAAAAGGGCCTCACTTTCTGACTTTCTGTCCAACAAAACCACTAGACAGAATACAGTTTTGTGGTGAACTGGAGGAATACTTCTGTAGATTGAGACTTACTATAAAGAATTTCACGTCAGAGAAGAAATCACAGGCAGTGAAGGCATCACAAACAGTAACCGTTCAATGGGTAAGAAAAATAAATCATCTGATTTAACCCCGCCCCCCCCCCGTGGGTGTAATAAGAAACTGGACAATTATATTCATTGCTTTTTTTTTTTATTATTATTATTTATATTTTATCAAAAGTTTTTCAGGAACTTTAAAGATTTAATTAATCTTTCAACTGAAGATCAGACAGTATCACGTATCATCATCATTTGGCATAGTACAATCTGCAGATATCCTTCAGATTATTCCAAGGTGGACAGTACCCCTGGTGTACTGACAGTATTAACCCAAGCTTTCTCTGTTTTAAAGTCTGTGGAACAACATCAGGCCTGTGGTCCATAATCCAAATCAACCACTTATTCCAGAATTCTCTGCAACGCTTCAGTTTAAGATTAAGGCCAGCTGTTAATTTTTCTAGGAAGTAAATTTGCTGAATTACATCTTCCCATTCTCTTTGTGTTGGGGATTGGCACCTTTTTGGCTGCCAACATCATAATGGTCACCATCTTTTTACCATGTTGATTTTGTATATGGTTGGGGAGGTGGTGCACAAGTGCAACCTGTGGAGACAAGTCTCCCACCTCTGGGAAAAGCACAGCAAGGGCCCCCTCTGTAGACTGCCAAAATGGCCGTATCACTGAACAGTCCCAAAAATAAGTATATGGCCTGCATTTATTTCCCCACAATCCCTCCAACAAACTGTGTCATGCAGTAGATCATATTTCCCTGTGATCTGTGGTGTTCTAAAATACCTCACTATACATTTCCATCCATATTCACGCCATATATGTGAGGCTGTCACCCGATGAAGTAGCAGATAAACTGCCTCCCAATCTGTAGCTGAGATTTCCAATTTCAGGTCTTCTCCCCACCGTGTTTGAGCTTTTTCTATAGCTGGCTCCGACCCGACACGGATGGATTTATAAATTAAGGAAATAATAATGCTCTGGCATTTGTTTTTCCAAAGTGGTCACAATTATTTGAATTAGGGGATGGGCCTCTACTAGAGACCAAACCTTTGATCAAAATAATGTCTGGTCTGTAAATATCTAAAATAATCATGTTGTCTCAACTGATATGTTTGTCTCGGTGACTGAAAGGTCTGAAAAGATCCATTGTCATAAAATTGGTAATTGTATTTTAGGCCTCTTCTCTGCCAAAGTCTGAATGTGCAATCCATCCAAGGCGGAGCAAAGTTCAGATCCAAGGCCAACATTTCTAGATATCTGGCTGTTAGTTTTATTTCTGGGGATCCCAATAGGAACCTCCATGCTTTGATAATATGTCTAGTATATGTTGAAGAGACATCCCCCGACCCTCCAATCTGTTAGTTATACTCCCAAACAAAGCTGTGTGGATTTGGTCATGGTCTTCACTTAGTTCCAGGTCTTTCTAATGTTTTCTGCCTTCTGATCTACCCAACATAGTACACGGGAAATCTGGACTGCATGGCAGTATCTCTCCAGACTGGACAAAGCTAACCCCACCCCCCTTTTTCTTAGGGAGTTGTAGCAATGCGTATGCCTTTCTCGGTCCCCCGCCAATATAAATCTCAGTATCATCTTGTCCAATTTTTAAATTCTGATTTATGTGGGAGGAGCGGGATATTTTGAAATAAGAATAAAAATCTCAGAAGGACATTCATCCAGATAGACTCTATTCAGTGAATCAGTGAAAGAGGCAAATGACCCCATCTCTCCAGGTCCTCCTTGACAGCCACATTTAATGGTCCTTAATTTGAAACATACAAAGTTTTTAAATCCTTAGTAATTATAATCCCAAAATATCTAAATTTTTTCATTGCCATCGAAATGGGAAAGTATCCTGGGTGGCCAAATGTGGCTCGTATCCAAAACAGAGTACTTCTGTCTTGGTAGTATTTAATTTGTAGCGTGCTAATTCTTCTATATCTTTTAGTAAAGAGAACAATTCGGTTAAAGAGGTCTCAGGATTGGTCATATAAATTAACAAATCATTGGCATAAAATGCCTCTTTATGTTCCATCCCCAATATGATACTCCAATAATTTTTGGATTCTCCCTTATAGCCTGTGCCAGCAGTTCTGCGTATACTTCGAATAACTGGGAAAGGGGACACCGATGTCTCGTTCCCCTATAGAGAGGGAAACGGTCCGAGTATGTGCCATTCACCTTTACCACCGCTTGGGGGGACGCATACAATGTTTTAATGATCTGCCGGAATTCTTTAGGGAAATCGAAATGCTCAAGGATAAACTGGAGAAAGTTCCTAGAAGCTCGGTCAAATGCTTTTTGAGCGTCCATACTTAATAACAACACTGGGGTCGAGTCTTTTTGGATTTTTTCTAATAGGTAAAGTGTACATTTTACATTATCCAAAATGCACCTTTGGTGTATGAAGTCGGTTTGATCTTTATGAATGATGCTTGGAAGTATTTTTTCGAGTCTCTTGGACACTATAGATGTATAGAGTTTGTAATCTTGGTTTAATACCCATATTGGTCTATAAGAATCGCATTTTAGTGGGTCTTTATCAGGTTTAAGTATTGCTGATATATTAGCATATTGCCAGCTGGAGGAGGTGGAGTATCTTCATTATGAATATCTCTAAAGAGGTTTCCCAGCAGGGGGAGCAGCTCTTTCTGAAAAGTTTTACAGAATTCCGCTGTGAATCCATCCGGGCCTGAGCTTTTCCCCAACTTAGCATTTTTGAGACTCATTGTAACCTCTGTCTGTGTGATTGGCCCGATTAGCATTTCTTTCTGGTAATCCGTTAGATGAGGTAAACTAATTTTCTGAAAAGATTTCTTATATTTATCCTCATCTGGTTCTACGTCCTGACTGTATAATTGGGCATAATAATCCTTAAATCCCTTCACTATCTTTTTTGTTTCATTTAAAATTTTTTGGGTGACTGGGTGTTTTAAGTTTTGTAACTGCTGATATTTTTTATTGTTGTCTTAATCGAAATGCCAGTATTTTTGATGCTTTGGAACCTCCCTCGTAGTATCGCTGCTTAAGATACACAAGGGCCTGTTCTGTTTTATAGGTTAATATACTTTGTAATTTCTCTTTCACTTTTTTTAGTTGAGGCAGGAGTGGAGTGTCTCCCTGAATGTGGACTCGCTGCAAGAATTCTAACTCGTCTTCTAGTTCTTTCTGTACCTGATTCTGCGATTTCTTTTTTCTAGAGGCATAGCTAATCAAGTCACCTCTTAGTGTGACCTTCACCGTGTCCCAAAGGGTTCCTATTGCTATGTCTGGTGAAGTATATTCTTGAACTGTTTGTGGGACCTGGTGTTTAAGTAATTTTAACAGTTGTTGGTCTCTCTTCAGGGTATTATTAAGATGCCACTGTCTTAAAGCTGGCTCCTCTGAGGTAGACAGCTCTGTAATGATTTGGGGCATGGTCAGATACTAAAATAGGATGCACAGACATATTACTCACTAAATGTACATGTTCTCTTGTTATAAAAAAAAAAAATAGTCCAAGCGAGAATATGTATGATAAACTCCCGAGTAGGATGTGTATTGCCTACTCAATGAGTATAAATGTCTCCATACATTGAAGAGCCCTGAGACTTTAATTAGCCTCCTACCATGTTTCTTATTTGGGTGGGTGTGGATTTGAACTATCCTTACCTGGATCCATTAATAGATACAGATCTCCTCCCAACAGAAGAACCCCCTGTTTCAATTCTAATATCTTATTAAATAAGATCTGGAGTGTAGAGGCATCAGCACCTGGGGGAATGTATATGCTAGCCACTGTATACCGCTGCCCAGACCTGATCCCCCTAATCATCGCTAGCTGTCCCTCCTTATCTTGACATGTGTCCACAACATTAAATGCTGAGTAGTTTGGAATTAGTATTGCCACCCCCACCTTCTTCCGGACTGATATGTGCTAGCAATAACCTGAGACATCCCAAGTTTGACCAATTTCTGATGCTCCACAGCTGTCAAATGAGTCTCATATGAACATACAAAATTTGCCAGCAGATAAAGGCCTAGAGGTCTATTAAGTCTGCTCGAATGTGCAGCTAGCACCCCTTATTCTGCAGCTGCCCCTAACCCTTGACCCATCCCAGCCCCTTTTGAAGCAGTCCACTGTTCTACTGGATACCATTTCTGCTGGTAATGCATTCCACCCAGCTACCACCCTCTCAGTAAAAAAATGTCTCCCCGTCTCCCTCCTGAACCTTCTTCCCTCCAGTCTCATATCATGGCCCCGGATGTCACTCCCCTCCCTTACTTTGAACAGCCCTTCTTACCTGCCTTTTTTATTTCTTTCATGTACTTGAAGGTTTCAGTCATATCCCCCCCATCCCTCCTCTCCTCCAGCGAGTACAGGTTCAACTCCCTCACCCTCCTCTCGTATGGTAAGTCTCCCAGCCCCTTGATCATCTTTGTCACCCTGAGCTGCACCCCCTCCAGTAACTTAATGTCCCTCTTCAAATACAGGTGCCAGTACTGCACGCAGTACTCCAGGTGCGGTCTAACTAATGATCTATACAGGGGCAGAATCACCTCCCCCTTCCTTGATGATATACCCCTTGCAATGCAACCTAGCATTTTGTTGGCCTTTGCAGCCACCTTCCTACATTGTGCTGAGTTGTTCATTGACCCCGTAGTGAGCACCCCTAGATCCTTCTCCTCCTCTGTCTCAGCTTGCTGCACTCCCCCAGCTGGTAACTCCTCCTTGGGTTTTTCACCCCAAAATGCAGCACCTTGTACTTTTTGGCATTGAATCCCAGTTGCCAGGTGTCTGACCAGGTTTCCAGCTTTGCCAGATCATCCTGCAGCTACTGCCACCCCCCCTAGGTCATCCACCACTGCTCCCATCTTGGTGTCATCAGCAAACAGACTGGTCTTGCTCTTGATACCCAATGATATGTCTGCAGTGAATACCCCAAACAACACTGGTCCCAACAGCGAGCCCTGCGGAACACTGCTCATCACTACCCTTGGGGATGAGAGCTCCTAACCCACCACTACCCTCTGTTGCCTCCCTGAAGCCAGTTTCCTACCCATCTCACCAGCTTTGCACCCACCTCTGTGCCTTCTAACTTACTTCCCAGTCTCCCATGTGTCACTGAGTCAAATGCCTTACTGAAGTCCAGGTACAGGACATCCACTGCATGGCCCCCGTCCAATTGCCTAGTTACCCAGTCATAGAACTCCACCAGCTTGGTTTGGCAGTATCTGCCACTTATGAAGCCATGCTGTCTGCTGTCCTGTAGCCCTTTGGCCTCCAGGAGGGCCACCAGCCTCTCCTTCATCTTGCCCACAATGGATGTGAGGCTCACTGGTCTGTAGTTCCCCAGTTCATCCTTGGGGCTGCTCTTTTGTAGGGGCACCAAATGAGCCAATCTCCGATCCTGAGGTACACACCCTGAGTGTAGTGAGGCATTAAATAGGTCTGCCAAAGGTCCTACCAGGACCTCTGCTGGCTCCCTCAGTACCCTGGGGTGGATGCCATCTGGGCCTGGTGACTCGTCCACCCTCAGTGCCCTCAAACCTTCCAGAACCCTGTCCTCCATGATTTCCTCATCCGTCACCCCCTCCCCCCGTTTCTGCTCTCTCTCCGCCCCCGGGTATCAACCCCCTCTTCTCCTTAGTAAATATTGAACAGAAGTAATCATTTAGCGCTTCTGCTTTATCACTCCCCCACCCCAACCCCTCCTTCCTAATCCTTACTATATGGTCCTTACAGTTCCTTTTCTCCCTGATGTAACTGAAGAAGTCCTTCTCCCCATTCTTAACGCCCTTCGCCAGCTTGAGCTCCGTAGATGCCTTGGCTGCTCTTACTGCCCTTGTCACCTCCTTTGATTCCTTCAGGTACTCCTCCCTGTCCTCCTCCCTCCCTGTTTTTTGTACCTCCTAAAGGCAGCTCCTGTTCTCCTTACCTTTTCCATGATCTCCTTGCTCACCCAACTAGGTTTCTTTGCCCTAGCCTTCTTGCTCTGGGCCTTGCTGCAGCTTCTGGTTGCCTCCACTATCCCCAGCTTTATGAGCTCCCACCTCTGATTAGTGCCCATACTAGGTTGAATTCTGGCCAGGTACCCTTTTACCACTTCCCCCATCCTACCGAAGTCAGTCCTCCTGAAGTCCAGCACCCTTGTGCCACATTCCACTCCTTCCTTACCCACGTCAAATTTGAGCCATACTGAGTGGTGGTCACTCCCTGCCAGCGGATCTTCCTGGACATAAAGTCTCCAACACTCATTCACACTAATGGGAGTACACCGGAGGCGCTAGGACCCAGTGGGAGCCAAACTTTTTCAGGAGGGCCGGAGCCGAGATGGAGGCATGAGGAAGCAGCACCGCGAGCCAGGCTTGCGCAGTATAGACTATCTCAGCGTCGACCCTCCAGCCGCCTCAGTTCCTTTTTTCCCCACAATCAAGTGTGCTTCAGTGACGACGTTGCTCGCCCACCGGAAGTCAAACTTCAAACAGCAGCTTAGTTTTTAGTTTTATTATTTGTATAGTATCACGAATAGTACTGAGTACATTTTAATAAAATATACTTACTTGTACAAGAGAGAAGTCTTCAGCCCTCCACTGACGGAGTCGACCATGAATGGGGCTGGTTTTCGCTCCTTTCTTGTCTATACAGTGCCCCCTGGACTGTCAGGAGATGATATTGAGCCTGATCCTGATTTTCGGATGGGTGATGATTTCGATGCCGACTCTGCCCTGGGAGCAGGAATCATTCCTCCTGCAGAGCCTGTGGTTGAAAACCTTTCCTTTAAGTCTCTGCTCAAGAATTTAAATTCTACTCTTTCTCTTCAGACCACGGAAATCGGTCCTGGGAAGCTTCTGTGCCTCCAGTATCTGCATGTTCCAGAAATCCCTATGGATTTAACTCCTCCAGTGCAGCCCTCTTTCGAGACTCTTTCTCAGATGGTGTGGAACAATCCGGCTCTTATTCCCTCTGTGGCTAAGTCCATAGATAGGAAATATGCCCTTCCCAAGGATCGTCCCATCAGCCTCACAAGCCTTTGCTGATGCCGTCGTGGTCCTGGCAGAGAATGATAAGGCTGTCCTCCCTCAGGAATCCACAGCCTGCTCTATAAACAAAGAATCTCACAAGATCGACACCTTGGGTAAGCGAGTCTTTGCTGCCTCAATTCTGGGCATGCGTATTGCTAGTTACCAGGGTTATTTTTCTCAATATGAATATGTTCTTTGGCATTCGCTCAACGTAACGGTAGAAGCTCTGCCCGAGTCGGAGGTTAACTCAGAGCTGCTACAGATCATAACTATAGAGGTATTGAGTCCAGTAATCAACAGATTAAAGCTACAGTGGATGCTTTCGATACTGCTTCCAGAGCAGCGGCGACTGGCATTTGCACCCGTCGCCATTCCTGGCTGTGTACTTAAGGCTTTACGAATGATGCCCAACAGAAAGTCATGGCCTTACCCTTCGATGGTATGTATCTGTTTGGACCTCAAGTGGAGCAAGCACTAGAGGCTACTTAAAAGACTAGGTCTACCATTAAAACAGCTAGACCCCCACTAGCTCCCTCTCAGGGAGGTGGAAATAGGCATCAGTTTCAGAACCGTCAGTCCTTTCGTGGCAAAAGCAGAGGAGGTTTTAACAGAAACCAAACTCCTCAGCTGCAAAAGAAAATGCAGCAGAAAGCGCAGGGCCCGAAAGTGCCCAGTGCTACCCACTGAGTTTATGGCGCTGACCGAGAGGGACTCTTCTTCGGAGGTAGGAGGTCGTCTGACTCAGTTTTATGACCAGTGGAAGTCTATAACATCAGACAAATGGGTCCTCAGGATAATCCATGAGGGTTACTCTCTCAACCTGTTGGAAACCCCTCTGGATCATCCTTCCAAGTGACATCCCAGGTTGTCAGCTGTGCAGTCAAACCATCTTGCTTCTGAGGTGCAAGGCCTTCTGAACAACACAGCAGTAGAAGTAGTTCCACTGGACCAGCGAAACATAGGTTTCTACTCCCAGTACTTTCTGGTTCCAAAAAAAACTGGTGGCATGTGCCCTATTCTCAATCTCAGAAAGTTAAACAAATTCCTCTACAAGGAAAAGTTCAAGATGATATCACTCAGTACTCTGCTACCTTTGATTCGACAACATGATTGACTAGCCTCCCTGGATATGCAGGACGCCTACCAACATTTTCTCATACACTCAAAACATCACAGATACCTAAGGTTTGTGGCGCTGGGTCAGCACTATCAATTCAGAGTCCTGCCCTTTGGGCTATCCTTGGCGCCTCGAGTTTTTACAAAGTGCTGTGCAGTTCTCACAGTGCATCTAAGGAAAATCAGAATCCAAGTATTCCCATATCTGGACGACTGGCTTCTATCAAGCCCCTCCAGACAAGAGACTCTGAAGGCCGTGGCCACAGCCTCAGACTTCCTCATGTCCATGGGAGTCCTGCTGAACCTGAAAAAGTCACAGTTCCAGCCCTCCCAGAAGCTCTTCTTCATAGGAACCATTCTGGACACTTTCCAGTGCGATAGCATTCCTTTCGGAGGACAGGAGGAGCGATATCCTACAGATGGCCTGCTTCATCATAGAACACAGCTCAGTTTGAGCTCTCTCGATGCAGCGGATGCTGGGTCTCATGGCATCCTTGGTGTTCACGGTGCCTTTGGCTCGTCTTCACATGAGAACCACTCAGTGGGTGCTCAGTACTCAGTGGTTGCCAACCACTCATCCTCATTCGTTTCACATCAAGATGACAGAACCACTGAAGCGGTCCCTCACATGGTGGTCTCAGGAGGACAACCTTCTGAAAGGGTATCCCTTCGCCCCTCTGGATCCTCAGATCTCCATTACCATGGACACATCCCTGATGGGCTGGGGAGCCCACTGCCAGGATCTCCACACCCAGGGCACGTGGACCCAGGACAAGTCTCAACTCCATATAAACATTCTGGAAATGAGGCCCATCCTCTGTGCAGTCCGAGCTTTGAAGGACATACTCTGTCGCAAGAAGATTCTCCTTCAAACGGACAACAAGGCGGTGGTGTATTATATCAACAAACAGGGCAGTGAACAATCTTACCCATTATGCAGGGAAGCTATGAGAGTGTAGGAATGGTGCCTGGAGCACAATGCTATGATTCAGGCAGTTTTCCTGCCATGAGTACAAAACGAACTGGCAGACTGTCTCAGCAGGACGGAGGCAGATCCTCACAAGTGGTCTCTCAACTTAACCGTTGTTCAGTCACTCTTTGAAGAGTGGGGAACTCCGGACCTGAACCTTTTTGCATCCTCACGCAATGCAAAACTGCCTCTTTTCTGCTCCAGAAATCCAGGACCTGGTGTTTTTTCTCAGGATGCATTCAAGCTGCAGTGGACAAAACGCTTTCTTTATGCATTTCCTCCTCCTTCTCCTAGTTCAGAGAGTACTGCTCAAACTGGAGGCACGTGGGGGCAGAATGATTCTCATTGCCCCATTCTGGCCTCGTCAGATCTGGTTTCCTCTGATCAACAAACTATCAGAAATCTCTCCGAAACCCTTCCCCTTCAGATGAACCTTCTGACCCAGGACTCTGTAGTTCATCCCAACCTGAGGTCTCTTCACCTCCACACATGGCTCCTGAGGAGATAGAGGTGAACAGGTTTAGTGTTTCTCGTAGAGCTTCAGATATTCTTTTAGCTGCACACAAGGCGGCTACCAGAAAAACCTACACAACCAAGTGGAAGCGTTTCTCTATCTGGTGTGCAAAATTCTCTTGGAATCCTTTTTCCTGCCCACCGAATAAAGTCCTGGAGTATCTCTTAGACCTCTCAAACAGGTGTGCAATACTCTACAGTCAGAAGTTCATCTTTGCGCCATTTCCGCATGTCATGAGCCAGTACTTTCCATGTCTCTGGCTCAGTTACCGGTAGCTAAAAGGTTTCTGAAGGGCATTCTGCATACCAGATCTCCCATTAGACGTTCAGTTGCAGTCTGGGACATTAACCTTATGCTAGACATGCTCACTCGTAAACCTTTCGAGCCTCTAGCTACTTGGGAGTTGAAATTCCTTACTTGGAAGATGGCCTTCCTGGTGGCCATTACTTCCACTCGTAGAGTATCAGAAATACACGCTTTGGTCACAGACCCCCCGTATACTGTATTTCACAAGGACAAAGTGGTTCTTAGGACTCTTTCTAAGTTCCTCCTTAGGGTCGTCTCAGAATTTCATCTGAATCAACCTTTACCTACTTTGCTTATTTCCAGAATGAGAGAGAGCGTACCCTTTATTCTCTGGATGTAAAAAGAGCTTTGCATTTCTATCTGGACAGAATGAAAGAAATTCGCAAGGCTCAGCAACTGTTTGTCTCCTTCAGCATGACCCAGCTGGGTCAGCCTGTTGCTATCAGGTGCATTTCAGCGTGGCTGGTGGCATGCCTTCACCACTGCTACTCCATGGCACAGGTCAAGCTGAAAGGCAGAGTGTACACTCACTCTACCAGAGCAGTCACGGCATCTCTGGCAGAAATTTGTAATGTCCTCATTGCAGACATTTGCAATGCAGCCACTTGGAACTCTGTGCACACTTTTGTTAAGCACTACGCCTTGGATGTCCATGCCAGACAGCATCAGTCCTTTGGCAGGACGATTCTTAATGGACTACTGTCCTAAAAGTGAGCTCCTCTCTCTTCTGCCACTCATCTCGGGGGATTATTTTAGCTCGGTACTCTCCCATTAGTGTGAATGAGTGGTGGAGACTTTATGTCCAGGAAGATATGGAAATTACGTACCTACCGTAATTCTTGATCTTCTTGGATGAAGTCTCCACCACTCATTCACATGTCTGCCCGCCATCCCCCTGAGCTCACTTCTCTGTTTATGGTCTTCACTCCTTCAATCGTTGGGCTGTGAAGACTTGGTTCTTTGACCCTTTTTACATGGGTCATTTGGACCATCTTATGTCCGATTTTTAGGTTAGTCCTCTCTAGATTGGTTACGCTGCACCTCCTTGTGGGGGGGAGTTACTGAGGCGTTTGGAGGGTTGACGCCGAGACAGTCTATACCGTGCGAGCCTGGCTCATGGTGCCACTTCCTCGCGGCTTCATCTTGGCGCTGGCCCTCCTGAAAAAGTTTGGCTCCCACTGGGTCCTAGCGCCTCCGGCATACTCCCGTTAGTGTGAGTGAGTGGTGGAGACTTCATCTAAGAAGATGAAGAATTACTGTAGGTATGTAATTTCCATTTCTTCCAACCTAAGTTCCCTCACAAACTCCCTGTTTGCCAGCGCGAGGTCAAGGGTGTTCCCTAATGTGGTTGGTTCATTGACCATTTGCATCAGGAAGCTGTCCTAGAAGGCATCCATCAGTGTCTGCTTTCTTCGATTGCTGGTTGTTGGGATACTCTAATTCACTCCTGGCATGTTGAAGTCCCCCACAATCACCAGACTACTCTTCTCCCCGGTCTTCCTGATCTGTCCCAGTAGTTCCCTGTCTAACTCCTTTGTCTGAGAGGGCGGCCTACATACACCATTCCCATCCTGAGAATCCTATTCTTGAAATCCTGGATTTGCATCCATAGTGACTCTGTTCTACCCTCCTCCCCTTCCTCCCATACACACTTCAGTCCTTCCCTTACATATAGTGCCACCCCCCCCTTTCCCAATCGCTCTATCCTTACAAAATATCCTATACCCTGGTATCAACAGGTCCCAGTCATTATATTGGGTGGCCCATGTTTCGATGATGGCTGCAATGTCCACCTTCCCCTCTGCCATGAGAGTCTGTAGCTCTGCAGTTTTCTTCCCAAAGCTCCTAGCATTCAGGGTGACCACCTTCCACCCCTTCTCCTTCTCCCCACCCCCATCCTGCCCTCCTTTACTAGCATTGCCACTAGTACTTGCCCTTTGTCCTTTGTCACTGTTATGGGGGTTAGCTCATATGGCTTCCCACCCTGTGGTCTCTGCATGTCCCTTGCCCACTTGCCAACCTCCGCTCCTAGTTTAAATTCCCAGCTTCCTGTATGTATTCCTCCATCCTCTGTTTCAGCACTTTCTTTTCCTCCTCGTTCAAGTGTATTCTATCCTTAGCATAGAGACTACTGTCTTCGCAGGTCCCTCCCCACCCCCACCAGCCCATACCCTTTAGCATGACACCAGGTTCTTAGTAATAATAAATAATAATGTTTATTTATTAAGCGCAATTTCAATAAATATCAAAGCACTGTACAGTCATTAAATTCTACAATAAACAAAACACAGACAGATAAAAACTAATAAGAACTATTAAAATGTTCAAATATCCAGTCTAAAAATCCGGAAAAGCACATGCAAATAAATGTTTTTAAAGCAGTTTTAAAGCTCTCCATTGTCTGTCCCTCTTTTACTCGACGAGGTAGAGAATTTCACAGGGAGGGAGCAGCAAAAGCCCGAGCTCCCGATGCCTTTAGATGCACCCTGGGAATCTCTAGCAATCCCTCGTCAGTTGAGAGGTTTGGTCTGAGGGAGCAGTAGGGGCTCAGAAGCGCTTGTAGGTAACTTGGATCCAGACCATGTAGTGCTCTAAAAGTCAGCAAACCAACTTTGAAGGTGATCCGCCACTGAACAGGCAGCCAGGGGAGAATGGCAGCACAGGTGAAATATGACTGGATAGAGTTGACCCAGACAGTAATCTGGCTGCAGCATTCTGCACCAGCTGCAAGCGGCAGATATCAACCCCGTGAAGCCGTAGGTATAGAGAGTTACAGTAGTCAAGGCGCGAGGTCACAAAGGCGTGGACAAAACTTGGAAGATCGCCAGACGGAACAAGGTGCTTAATCCGAGCAATGTTCCTCAGATGATATAAAGAGGACTTGACCACAGCTGACACCTGTGAACGAAGTGTCAGTCCATCATCAAATATCACCCCCAGATTCCACACCTGTTCAGAGGTCAAGAGCTGAGAGCCCATGAGCCCAGAAGGCCGCCCAGCAACCGACCCCTCTATCCGGTAACTCAGTTCCACGACTAACACCTCTGTCTTGTCAGGGTTCAATCTTAGCCAGCTGGAATTCATCCAGTCTTGGATTTCAGCAAGACAGTTAGAAAAAACTGAGAGTGCACTATCCTGGTTGGGCACAAAAGACAGGTACAGCTGAGTATCATCTGCATAACAGTGAAAACTCAGTCCGTACCGTCTTACAATGTCTCATAATGGGAGCATATACACCGTGAACAACATGGGGACAACACTGAACCCTGCAGGACCCCACATGGCAGGGAGTAGGAGTCAAGAGAAAAAAAATCCCTGATGCTACCCTCTGCAACCTACGAGTGAGGAAAGAATGGAACCATCTGAGGACTGAACCAGACATGCCACAGATGAACCAGGCGATCAAGAAGTATCCCATGGTCACCAGTGTCAAAGGCTGAAGAGAGATCCAGAAGGACCAAGATGGAACTGCGCTTCTGGTCTCTAGCCATCAGGAGATCACTGAGTACCCGAACCACAGCAGTCTCAGTACTTTGTCTCTTATGGAAACCAGACTCAGCCATTCATTAAATTCCTCTATTCTAGGATCGTGGATATGTTGTTATATCCACACTTGTTGGCATGTACTTTCCCTTTAAGAATCTTGATGGAAGGTCTAAAAGCTGGCTCCTATCACCCACCTGGGTGGTATATGCTTCGGCTCTGCCTCTTGACACCAGATTTTCCATTCCGCTAGGAGATTCAGGTTCCCTTCTTATTGCTCACGCGTTACTGTAGGCTCTGGCGCGTAAATCCACAGATTTACCCCAACGTGGACTCATTAGAGTTTCGTCTCAACGCTTTGCAATCTCAACTGCTATGGAGGACAAGTCCTCACCTGGTTTCCGCCGCTGCCCGTGTGGGCAAAAGATGTCTCGCATCAACCCACATGCCTCATGCATTTATTGCCTGGGTGTCGGCCATGACACCAAGGCGTGCGAAATGTGTTGCGCTTTTCATCCAAACATTTTGGACTATCGTCTCACATGACTGCAACTGGGCAGGCCAGAAAAACTGAATCCACCGGCTAAATCCAAGGAAGTCCGTTGGGTGATCTCTGCAGCTGTGGGGTCCACCAAGCAGCTCGGAACAGAGGAAGACTTTCGAAGAGGAGATGACTTGGGCCTTGGATCGGTTCTCTTCCATGTCCATCTTCATCCTGCTCAATTTGGGCTCTACCTTCTCAGGCTCCTTTTGGGAGTTGTGCCAGTCCCTCCCCACCAAGGGAGAGGGACCCTTGGGCACACACGTCTCTCGGTCCTGTAAAAAGGACAAGGAGCCTAAGGAAACTTCATCTCACTGACAATGTTCCTGGAACCGTGAGAGATCTCGGTCCCAGGAATCTGCTGTCTTGACTTTGGTCGAGGTTGTGACCTCAGCCGCTGGCTTCACGGTACCCCCGTCAGGCCAGCTGGCTAAGACATAGGATGACGATCTGGTTGAGATTATTGTCGACCTCGTTGACTCAACGTCACTCGATGAGGCCGACAACTCCTTATTCAGGACCCTGGTCCTGCCTGCCACCGAGGAGGAGACCCAGCCCACTGGGAATACCCTCGTGGTCCCAGTCCCTGACCAGGAAGAGCCATAGTTCTCCTTGGCTCCTCCCAAATGACCCTGTCAGTCCCCCCATGGTCCAAGTCGAGGTCTCGGACCCCTTTGACTGACAGACCAAAGAAGGCGCATAAGCACTGTAAGAAGCGGCACTGCTGCCACTCTTCCTCATCCTCCTCGGATGAGGAGAGGCTTTGACGGAAACTCCGTCAACACTTTGAGGATTTAATGTGGCAACAGCTCATTTTGTCTGGTCAGAAGTCGGCTCTGGCTTCTAGCCCGGCCAATACTTGGCTGTCATCCTCGAGCCCAATGCCTACTCCTCAGGATCCAGTCCGCACTGTTCCTCCATCCACAGAGTCGGTCAAGACCACTCCAGCTCGGCCAAAACTGGTCTCCACTGACTGTGGTGAAGCCGCCACTGAAGCAGCCTCCTTCGGGGGCTCCTTCTAAGGAGTCTTGGCCCGTTCCAGGCCTGCCGCATAGGCTGTCCGTCACCCTCATGCCTGATAGTCCCAGGCGGGTTCGGGGTGACTCTGGTGGCCAACCGATTTATCCGTACTCTTTGGAGTCTGAGGACTCTGACCTACATTCTCGCCCTTTGGATGAGGAATCCACGGTAGTCTTTCTACGGAGGAAGGCCCTTCTTCCTTCATGGGCATCCTCCGCCTCATCTCTGAATCCCTTAGCTTATCTCTGAATGCCTTTAGAACCCGTTCAGAAATGGGCCAAATACCCCCTCACATATATCCACAAACAAGGGGATTCACTGACTGAGGCCTTCCCAGTGGCTGAGGCCATTGTCAGCCTGGCTTTGGAGCTTTGGCAGCACCCTGCCTCCTGCCTTCAGCCCGCATGGCCTGAGCCAGGCTCCCGACAGACAGGACAGAGGTTCTCTCTTCCTTTGCCCAGTCATTTCTGGTTGGGCACTTGTGCACTGCCCGGGACTTCCTGGCGACTTCTGGGGTACATGGCAGCCTGCACCACTGTGGTCCGATGGGCCCAGTAGCATATGCACACCCTTCAATGGGAGCTGGCCAGCCAGTGGACTCTGTACCATGGTCATTTCGATCAGCTGGTCATGGTGACCCAGAAGATATGGAACACTCTCCAATGGTGGATCGTCCTAGCACATTTGCAGGAATCGATCCTGCTTGTCCGTCCCGAACCAACAGTTGTCCTTATGACCAGTGCCTCTCTCACGGGCTGGGGTGCCCACATGGGGAATCACAGAGCCCATGGGCTCTGGTCTCCCAAGGAATCCCAATATCATATCAACCTGCTATAGCTGAGAGCAGTCAGACTGGCACTGTCAGCATTCCCTCTGTTCCTTCGGGTTCAAGTGGTGTAAGTCCAGACAGACAATATCACGACAATGTACTGTCTCAACAAGCAGGGCGGCATGCACTCCCGGCCTTTGTGCAGGGAAGTGCTCCGCATCTGGACCCTCATGTGCCGACTAGAGGCAGATCTCCTCGTCATCCATGTGGCAGAAGCCTTGAACCAACTGGTGGATGCTCTCAGCCATGTGGGTGAGACATCTCACGAGTGGTCTCTCCATCCAGAGGTAGTACACAACCCTGTTCTCCCACTGGGGCAAACCTCAGGTGGATCTGTTCACCTCCAGGGAGAATGCCAAGCTGAGGCTGTTTCATGCCCAAACCCCTCAGCAGGGCTCGCTGCAGGGGGATGCCTTCTCAAGGCTGTGGACCCCCGGCCTCTTCTGTGCCTTCCCTCCTCTTCCTTTGGTTCACAAGGTGATCATCAAGGTCAGGAGGGACAAGGTGCACCTGGTAACCCCAGACTGGCCTCGCCAGTTCTGGCATCCAGATCTCCTCAGCCTCAGCCCCAGGCCCCCTGAGGCGTCTTCCAGAACGCCCGAACCTGATATCTGTCAATCGGGGAAGGTATTCTACCTGGACCTTCAGTCCCTGCAGCTGACAGCCTGGTTCCTGAGCGGCTAGCGTTCCAGACTTTGGGTCTCTCTGAGGATGTACTCACAGTAGTGGAAGCATCCAGAAAGGAGGTGCTATGACTTCAAGTGGAAAAGATTTTCCATTTGGTGTCAGGGCAAGGGTTTGGACCCTTTGTCCTATCCAGTAACTAGTATCCTTGGCTATCTTTGGTCTCTGTCCAAAGGGGGTCTTCAGTATACGACCCTTAAGGTGCACCTGGCAGCCATCTCTGTCTAGCGGGCGTGGGCCGGTCAGCAGACGGTGGCACAAGAGAAGGTGGTCTGGCACTTCTTTAAAATCCTCAACCATATTTCCCCTCCAGTCATGAACTACCATCTCCGCTCCATGGGAATCTACTGCTGGTACTGACAAAGCTCATGGGCAAGCCATTCAAACCAATGCACAGGTGTGAGATGTCACATCTGTCATGGAAGGCCACCTTCTTGGTGGCTATCATGTCAGCCAGAAGGACTGGGGAGTTACAGGTGCTCTCTGTTGAGTCTTCTTACCTGGTCTTCCACTGGGACAAGGTTGTCCTGCACCCCCACACGAAGTTCCTTCTGAAGGTAGTGTTGGAGTTTCACCTCAACCAGCTGTTGACTGCCGGAGTACTACCCCAATTACACCTCAGAGGCGGAGTACAGGCTCCATATTTTGGACCCGAGACGAGCGCTTTCTTATTATAAGGTGTGAATGGCTGAAGTTCGGGGAGAGGTTCGCCAGCTGTTTGTTACCTATGCTGAAGCCATACCTAGCAGACCTGCAGCCAAGCGGACGATTGGCAGATGGATTACAGCATGCATTGATCTCTGCTATGGGTTGGCGGGAAAGGAGCCTCCCATTGGGATGAGAGCTCACTCCACCCGCTATACTGCTCATTGGTGGCTGCTTCCAGAGACGTCTCTATCCAGGAAATCTGCAGGGCTGCTACCTGGAAGTCAGCAAACACCTTCATTTCCCACTACCACATTGACCTAGAGTCGCGCCAGGATGCTGGTTTTGGGGCCTTAGTCCTCCAATCTCTGTTCTCCAAGTAAGTATTGAGAGTGTGTGTGCCTTGCCTCCCTCCTCCTGGAGAACTGCTAGGAATCTGCCAGCAAGTGTGGATAAAACAACATATCCACAATTTTAGAAAAACATGTTACTCACCTGTAACAGTAGTTCTAGGAGAGGTATATGTTGTTCATCCACATGGACCCACCCGACCTTCCTGGCTTCGATGCACAACCTAAGGTTCCAGCGGGCAAGATCTGGCGTCAAGGGATAGAGCCAAGGCATATACCACCCAGGTGGGAGGGAGGAGTCAGCTTTTAGACCTTCTGGCAAGATTCTTAAAGGGAAAGGACATGCCAACATGTGTGGATGAACAACATATACCACTCCTAGAACTACTGTTAAAGGCGAGTAACCTGTTTTTCTCAGCTGTCTTGCTGTACTTGTCCTGGGCACTGGAAGTATCTCTGAGAAAGTTACTGATCTTCCTGCCCCCTCATATAATTGTCCTAGTTCCTCAGACCTCCTCTGGACTATATCTGCCGTCCTGACAGCCAGGTCATTCGTCCCCAAATGTATAATTAAATGAGGCTTGTCCCTACCCCTACTAGTATATTTTAGAACAGATTGTTCCACCCTTTCCACTGTCTTTCCCAGCATGGCCGCCACCCAGATGCGACTGTGTCTCTCCCCTTTGCTACCCCACCTGACTCCTCTAGTACTGAGTCCCTCAGCACTAAGATTTCACCTCTCTTACTAACTGCTTGCTTCCCTTCCTCCCCACCTCACACTCCCGGCTCCTTCTCTTCCTCCTGCGCAGTAGTTCCCCCTTCTGCCCCTGTTGTAATTCCCCCAGCAGAACTTCCTCCCACTCCACTTTCACTCGGACTTCTATCAGTTACTCCTCCAATTTCATTACCTCCCTCCTCCTCCTTCACCTCTAGTACTGCAAAACAATTTTCTGAACACCCTTCTCCAATGCCCGCTTCCTCTCTACACGTAGTTGGCCGTTCCCTCCTTTTGATTCCATGACTGTTGCCACTTATCCTCCCCTCACAAGTTCCTTTCTCCTCCTTCCTGTTGTCTTTTTTCCCTTGACCTGGTTTCCCCCGACACCATTCTTCTTGATCTTTCCTTGTCAATCTTCACCATTCATTACTGCTTGGGTAGTGCCGGAGGTGTGCACCCTTCTGATTTTTTTTGGAGTAGGCTCCAACAGCGCTGCCCACAAGCGCAATGCACTGCGTCATGTGCGAGGGGCGACCATTAGGTGCCACAGACTCCTCCATCTCAGTTCTGTTTCTCCCGCCATCGAGGCTGCACCTGCTGCACGTGTGCGGTTAGGATTTTTCAGTACTAGGCCTAGTTGTCGTTTGTTGATGCCGTTCCAGACTCCTCCTTTCTGCTTTTTCTTGAAGTCATCACTGGTAAGACCGTTCTTTTTCTTCTCTTTATTTGACGCCACCGAGAGCCGTGCTTTGTTTTTGCATTAATTGTTTCGCATCATGTCAGGTTCAGGGGCAAAACACAAGTCGAAGGCGGGCCACGCCCCTATGCGTCGGTGCGCCTGTGGCCGGCATTTGTCCATCACGGACTGGCATGATGTTTGTCTCCATTGCCTGGGACCCAACCACAATATGGATGCGTGCGATGCCTGTTTCTCGATGGACTGTCACGTCTTGGAAGTCCGCACGTTCAAGATCAGCAAGGCTCCACCGACTTTCGGGGGACGGTGACGCTCCATGGATTCCCAGGTAAGGTTTTTAGACGCTTCCTCTGGGTCCCCTCTCAGGCCTATATGGTCTGGAGAGGAGGAGGCCTCCTCATCTTCTCTTGTTGAAGAGGAGGCCTCTTTCGCGGTGTCAGAGGAACGCCGAGGTCCCTCCCCGGGCCGCAGCGGGGACACTGCCTCAGCAGTCACCTCCTCGGAGGTGCAGGCTCCCCCAGTGTCGAGGCCCAGGTCTGCTGGGCCCGGCATCGGTGGACCCTTGATGCCGCCTTGCGGTGCCATTTCGGATCCTGGCACTGCTCGTGGTGCTGGTGATCGAGACAACGCCGTTCGTGGCGCCGTGTTGGCACTCGGCGCCACCTGCGGCACCGTGGGCCCAGTCGGTTCTTCTAGCGGTGCCAGGTCAGGTCCCGGTGCTGAGGGCAGTGCCGTGGGTCTGGCCGGCACCGTTGGGAAGTCAGGGCCGGGTCTCGGCATTACGAGGGGTCCGGGGTCATCCAGCACCGCTGGCACCGGCACCGTTCGCGGTGCCGTTTCACTGGAGACCCCCGGGATGGCTAGTATTGTGGTTCAGCTGGTCTCTTCCTCCTCTGAGGAGGATGATTCAGATGTGGACCCGTCCTGGCACCCAGACTCTTCGGGGTCAGGGTCTCCGGTGGGACGAGGTGCTAGGCGGCCCAGCGCACCTATTCCTCTGTCTCTGGTGCTGTCCTCCCCTGAGGCCTCCCAGGCTGGGGGTGGTCTGAGGTCCCTGAAGGGGGATAGCATGGAGGTGGAGGGAAGGGCTCTCTTTACTGGGGGTTATGGCAGCTGCGATTCGGTGCTGCTGCACCCCTCGGGGTGGGGGGGGTCACTGGGGTCAAGGAGGGGGGGCGTTCTCGGAGTCCGGGTGGGGTTGAGACAGGGTTTGGGCACCTCAGTCTTCAGAAGCTGTAGTGCCGGGCCCCATCTTTCCCTCTCGAATCCCAGGAATCCCTCTGGTGGCGTTGCTGTGGGCTGCCCTTCTGGACTCGTGCAGCCCCAGGTTCGTCACAGGGGAGTAGCCCCTACTAACCTCTTGCAGGCTTTGCATCCCCAGGGTTCCATTCTGCGACTTGGTTTGTTGTCCGGGATCCCGCCAGCTCGGGCCCCATTCCCTGTATTTCAGAGCCTCAGCAGAGGACAGTTGCCTTGCCGTAGGTGCCCCCTCCCATTCCTCTGCAGCCACCCCCCTCTCTCCCAGGCCATGTCGGTCCTACGGGCCCATTATCCTGGGAGACGTTCAGAGGCTCTGCGGCAGCCTTCCCCTCATATGTTAGATACATGCATGAGCGGGTGTTTCGCCTATCCTCACCGCCGCAGGAGTCCTCTGGACATTCGAGCTCTCCATCATCCTCGTCTCTCTCCTCCTCAGAAGGAGAGGAACCCACTGCTCATCTCTCTCTCTCTCCTCCCATGCTGATTTCACTGAATATCAGTGATTCCTTTCTAGGATGGTGAGGGATCTTCGCATCTCTTTCGTTAGGTGAGACAATACCAAACTGGAGATGTGTGAATTCCTCAGTGAATTCAGTGTCCAGCACTTGGTGATACTTTCTTGGCCTATGCCCTTCCAGGAGGCATCTATCCGTTCCTGGCAGTTGCCAGCTGCCCCTTCTCCAGCCCCAGCAGACTGCAGAAGAAGGTATTGTGCCCCACTGGAGTCTCTAGGTACTCTCCCCAACCCGCCTTTGGGATTGACATACCTAGAAACTCCCTCCGGGTGCCGCTGCCTGGCGCACAACTGTCCACCGGACTCAGATTTCCTACAATTTGACCGGTGGGAGCGAAGAGTGTTCTCTTCCTCTCGTGCGATCTTATGCATTGCATCACATCAGGCTCACCATGCTGCCTACAGTAGGCATTTGTGGTCGATGCTTTCCCAAATCTTAGCATCAATGCCTGAAACGGAGCAAACCAGACAAGCTATTGCCCTCTCTGCTATAGGCCTGCCGCTTGCAAGACACCAAGCAAGGGCATCTTATGACACCAATGAGGTGGCTTGCAGGGACAGCGATCTGTATTAGATGGACGGTATGGCTTCATCTGTCAAGGCTGTCACTCCTGGCCCAGCGCAGGGTGATTCGCACTGCTTTCCAGGGTTTCCGTCTCTTTTCCTCCAGAGCTAGGAGACTTCTGCAGGGGCTTCCTCCGTCTCCCCGTCCTCGGGGGACACTTCCTAGCTCTCCTCCTCCATAGGCTTCTCACTTGATTAGCCCAGGGTCTTCCCCTTCTGTTTCCCACCAACAGGAGGCTGGGGGTCTTGTTCCCTCAGGGTTTCTCTCCTCTCCCTTTGAGGGGAAGGGGAGCTTGATACTCACCCAAGCAGTAGTGAATGGTGAAGATTGACAAGAGAAGATATGAAAATTACGTACCTACCGTAATTCTTGATCTTCTCTTGTATCTTCACCATTCATTACTGATACCCACCCACCTTCCCTCAGTTGCCTCCTACTGCAGCGTCTCCCCCTCCCTCCTTGTCCCTCTCCTTTCCTTTGGCCTTTATGCAAAAAAAAAAAAAAAATACTATCCTGGTTTCCGTTCTTGGCTGAATCTTTTTTTCTCAAGGTAAAAGGGGAATGAGTAGGACTTTCTCCTTTCCTGAGGGAACTCTTTCTGACTGCCCCTAAGGGTGACCTCTGGGCTCCTTAGCCACGTTGTTCAGTTCACAGCTAAACAGACTGTCCCTCTTGGCTCGGCCTCAGAATTAAGGTTCTCCTTGGCAGGTATTATTTAATTGTCAGCTTCTTCTAGTTGGTGCTTCTGCACTTCTTAACCTTGAACTGCTGCCTTGCCTTGCCTTCAGGGAGTCCAACTGAGTTCCCACTCCATCCTTTACACAAAGCTGCCTTTTGTAGGGCCTAACCCTCACCCACACACTTCAGTGTTAGCACTTAACAAGGTGCTAAGGGGCTAACCCCCCCTCATAGTTGAGCGCTCTCCTTCCAGATCAGATTTCTGTCTGGGCAGTCTTGTGAGCTCTCGGCTAGAGTGTAGGGGGTTGGGATGATGAGAGGATAGAGAATCTGCCCTTTGTGTCCAGTCTATACAAGCGGTTCAGTTGAACCTTTTCTCAGTACTATTAGGAGGGATTCTTGCTCCCTTGCTTTTGGTTCCGCGCTTATAACCCTCTCAACCAATATATCTATGGGCAGTCTTCTTCCCTCTCAGCATCCCTTCCTTTCTTCTCTTCTCTTTCTTTTTCTTTTTCCTTTTCTCGTTATCTGTTCCTTCCTTAGAGCCACCCCAGATGGGAGGCCCTGCGGTCTGCTAGGGTAGGTGTTCTCCCTCTTCTATCTTTCCTCTTTCGGCTTATTCCTTCTTCAGTTTATATCCTTTCCTTTTTCTGTCCCTTGGCTCTCTTGTCTCGCTCCCCCTTTTTTCCTTTACCCTTTATTTAGCCTCTCCGGCTACCAGAACTAAGATGGAGGAGGAGTCTACTGACATAATGGCCTCCCTCGCATGACACTGTACGTCAGCGCAGGTCAAGCGCCGTTGGAGCTGACTCCAAAAAGAAAAATCTCCAGAAGTGGTGCGCACCTCCGCACTACCAAGCAGTAATGAATGGTGAAGATACTAGAGAAGATCAAGAATTACGGTAGGTACGTAATTTTCATATCTGGCCCCAGGCCCCTGTCTCTGCTTCCTTTTTCTGACCCTCTCCTCCTTCTCCCTGCTGGCCCAGTGCCCTCCTCCTCCCTCCCTCCCTCCCTCCAGTGTTGGCCTATAAGCTCCCTCCAGTCTGCCTTGCCCCTCCTGCAGACCCTCGATCTCCTTTTAAGTTTCTCTATTTGGTTGCACACTAAACATCCCCCACCCTCCACGCAATATTTAGAAAGCTTGGTGCACTGCAGTTGTTGCAGCCTACCACCTACCCATTGCTCTCGTTGCCCACCAGCAACCCCCCACCCTTCCAGATGAAGGATACCCAGTGCTTCCCCGTCCCCTCTCCCCTGTATCATTGCAAAACATTCTTATCCTTTTCTCAATTTCCTTTACCCCTTTGTCATACACTTTAGACAGATTGAGCAGCTGCCTTTTAAGTTCCTATCCCTCCTGTCCACACCCAATAAGAAACTGTAAGCAATTATTATACAGCCTAATTCCAACTCCTACCCCTCCTTTCTGCAATGCAAACACCAATGCAAACAGGTAAAAATGAAAGCTCCTTGTGTTGAAGTTACTTCCCTTCCACGGAGATAGCAGTCACCTCTTCACTCGCTGCTGTTCCTTTCCTGGACATCTGCTTCTGCTATGACAGATGCATGTCCTTTGCCCTTTTGGGGAAGTGATGTCAGAACTCCCGGTATAAAAGAAATGATTTACCTGGGGCGAGTGGGTGAGGAGCAGGGAGAGTGGAACCAGCCTATGCCTTCCAGAAACAGTCATGTAAGCTGAGGCCCCTGGCCAGACAGTTAGCACCCTTCCACCATTATGCACTAAAATTTGCAGCTAGTGAAAACAGCAAAAAACAATCACAACTCCACTAAAAGCTCCTTTCACTGGCCCCATAGACCGCTCTCCAGTGAGGTCACTTGGTACCTGCCTATCCCACCCCACCTGAGGTCCTCCTGGATCCGGTCTGCTGCCACTAGAACCTCTCCTCCAACATCCCAGCCCTTCGGCTGTGAGCTCCCCTGGGGTGGGACCGCCATACTCTTTTGGTGCTCTATCTATAGTCTAGAAGGGCCGCTGGGGAGAGGAGGAGAGACAGCAGCCTGCCAGGACAGATCCAGATTTGGGCGTGGGGCAGTCCTCTGGGACCACCTTCGCCTGTCCGGGTGCCAGGGTGTATCTGCTTTTCTTGTTTCCCCTGGGGGTGCAGACATGCCATGATGTCCTGCATGTGATGGGAGTGCTCCCTTGCGTAAGACGTCTGCCAACACCCCAATCCTAGAGGACGTGCCACAAGTAGTGCTGCCCTCTGTCTGCACCAGGGAGCCGCTGGTACTGTGGCAAGTGTACCCACCCCTCCCTAGGAGAGGAGAGCAGTCCTTCAGACGCTCAATCCTCTCCTGCCCCTGCCAACCCCCGACGATCTGAACCCAGGTCGCTGGCGTGGCACAAGGTGTGGAGTCCAGTGACTCAACCCTCTGCGCCACTGGGCCCAAAAAGTAGGTTTGATACCAGAAGAAACAGGTCTCCAATTCAAACAGCCTCACCAACAACACACTAAAATAGGCATGAAATCAGAAGATATAGGTTTCCAATTCAATGAAACAGTCCCACCAGAACAGCCCCAATAAAAGCACACCATTAGGTTTGAAATCAGAAAAAACAGGCCTCCAATTTAAAGAAATGACAGCCCCACTTAAAGCACACCAGAATAGATTTCAAACTTTCAGCAGCTCCTAAACCGTTCCCTGCTAGCCCCTTTTAAGTAAGAAACTCAGCCTGCTGCCAAGTGAAACAAGACAAATCAGCCCACTTACAGCACACCAAAATAGGTTTCAAAATTTCAACAGCCCCTAAACAATACCCTGCTATCCCCTTAGAAGTAGTAAGAAAGAAAAAAAAATGATCTGCTACCAAGCGAAATCAACAAGAAGCAATTTAAAAGCAGCAAGGAGCAGCTACTGCAATGAAATGGCTCTGCTCTCTTCCTCTTCTAGTTTCTCCTGGAGCAAAATAAGCTGTGGGCGACATCTCTTCAGCTTGGAAATTATTTTGCTCTGCTTCACTGGGCTGCTCAAATCATTGATGTTTGTGAAACCACATTTATAACATCTTTGTTATTCATTTTTCAGGGTATTTATGTAATGAATATTTAGGGTGCTGTCTTCCATTACTGCTAAGTATCCAGCTCCTTATGAGAAAAAAGGGTAAATCTACTCCCTGAACACTACACATCTCTATTGGCTGCCCAATGGGCCAACTGGGTCCGTCATGCCAAACAATAAGGTCCCCTTGTAAGGTGGAGTACCTCATCCTCCACATAAGAGGGTCAACTTTCTTAAGAAAACTACAGTAACTGGTGACGTCTGAGCAAGAGGGACACTTATCTCCCCACTCCAGAAGGTCAACTGTAATACAAACAGTGACTTTCAATAGGCATAAGAACAAAATCCTGGCACCTAAAGGTGGCCATAGCCTTGACTGCCAGGTAGGAAACCAATTCATCCCGAGAGGGATGGTTATCTGGAGGTAAGCACTGCATAACCGTGGGAATGTGAAAGAAAAGAGGATAAAAAGGATTATAAAGGGATCAGTTTAGGAATAAAAGGAAAAAAGGAGTTTGGGGGGGGGGGGACAACAAAAAAAGGTTGACATGAGCTTTCTCCCCAAGAGGACTTCACCCCAAGGGTGTAGACAGGCATACTCACTGTACACATTTGTGTACAGTTTTGTTGAGTGCTTGTCATAAACCATATGCCTTTCTGTTAACATCTTCATTCTAATCTGTAGTATTTGGGTTAGTGTAGGCCACTGAGGAGTTTCTATATTTAAACTTCTGTTGTTTAGGAGACAGATACATGTGTAACCTCTTTAGAGATTAGAGGAATCATCTGAAAACAATCTGACTTGTTTGGAAGGGGGTGCCATTTGGAAAGGATGTGTACATTTTTTAATGGGGGGGTGTAACTGTTGGAGATCGTGTACAAAACGCACATATCTTCCTGGACATAAGTCTCCACCACTCATTCACACTATTGGGATCTGCGCCGGAGGCACTAGGACCCATGGAGCAAACTTTTTGCTGGAGGGTCGCGCCAGAGATGAAGCAGCGAGGGAAGCGGCCACATGAGCCGCCGCCGTGCAGTATTAATCTATCTCGGCGCCGACCTCCAACCGCCTCAGTTCCTTTTTTCCGCCGTCGAGTACGCTTCAGTGGCAATGTCGCTTGCCTGCCGGGAGTCAAACTTCAAATTAGCAGCATAGTTTTCAGTTTTCTTATTTTGTAGTATATCTCGATAAGTTTCGCTTAAGTTTATTCTTATTTAAAAATAATAAAAGAAGTCTCAGCCTACATTGACGGAGTCGACCATGAGCAGGTCAGGTGACGGTAGGGAGACTTCATATGAAAGCTGTTCTGTCAGTCGGGTTGGGTCCAGTCCGCCGCCTTCTCCGGAAGGGGGATCTGACAACGGTCAGTCCAATGCCCGAGGGGACCGGCGGTCCCCGCGGAAGCATAAAAATAAACAGTCGCATTCTTGGCACCGTTCGGCCTCGAGCTCTTCTTCGGCCCACAAGTCAAAAAAGAGAAGGCATCACTCGAGGTCGCCCTCTGATATGTCTGCGCATAGATGTTTGGTTATCGGGGCTAGTTGCCGGTCTCCTCCTTCGGAGTCGCCAACCTCTGCTTCTGGTAGCCAACGTCTTCGACATCGGAGCCCTACCCTGCCCGTAGGTAGGTCTTCAGATGAGCAGTTTCATCAGTGGGCCACTCTTATGGAGCAATGGGCTCGGAGGTTGGTTCAGCTACCTGGCTCAGTCACTCAGGGGCCTTCGGGCTTCTTGAGAGACCAGGTAGGGCGGTTGAACCTCCCTGGTCGCGTGGCACCTTCTTCGGTGCTGTCGACTCCGTGCTTAGGTGTTTCCCCCCCTCACATGGCTACGGCGCAGGGGGCCACACCGATGCCCTTATCTCCTGCTCTTCTTCCTTCAAAACCTGTTTTTCGGAGTCTTGGAGTGTTTTCAGCGTGCTTGGTGCCGTCCTCGGTGCCTTGCGGCTCCTCGGTGCCGTTTTTGGTGCAGCGTGGGTCCTCGGCACTTTTTGGCACCGTGTGGGTCCTCGGCGTCGTTCACGGTGCCATGCGCCTCCGCGGCGCCGGGGGCTCTCAAGGCGTCTTCCGCTTTTCAGGACTCCTCCTTTCGCACTTTTCCTTCTTCCCTTTCCTCTGACTTTCATTCCTTTCCTATCCATACAGTCCCTCCTGGACTGTCAGGAGATGACATTGAGCCTGACCCAGACCTTCGGATGGGTGATGAAGTGGAGGAAGCAGGATCTATTACTGCTACAGAGCCTGCGGTCGAGGACCTGTCCTTTAAGTCTCTGCTAAAAAATTTATTTTCCACTCTTTCTCTCCAGACTACAGACATCGATCCTGGGAAATTGTTGAGACTCCAATACCTTCATGCCCCGGAGATCCCTATGGATTTGACTCCTCCGGTTCAGCCATCCTTCGAGACGCTGTCTCAAATGGTATGGAATAATCCTGCTCTCACCCCTTCAGTGGCTAAATCCATAGATAGGAAATATTCAGCCCCCAAGGATCGTCCCATTTTGGCTTCTCAAGCCTTTGCGGATCCTATTGTAGTCCTGACAGAGAATGATAAGGTTGTTCTTCCTCAAACTACTACAGCTCGACCTATTAACAAAGAATCCCGTAAGATAGACACCTTAGGTAAGAGAGTCTTTGCTGCTTCTACCCTAAGTATGCATATTGCCAGCTACCAAGGCTATTTCTCCCAGTATGAGTATATTCTGTGGCACTCCATCAAGCAGATGGTTGAAGCTCTACCGGAATCGGATTCAAAGCCAGAGCTTCTTCAAACCATTACCAGAGGTATCGAATCTAATAACCAGCAGGTTAAAGCAGCTATGGATGCTTTCGACACTGCTTCCCATTCAGCGGCTGCTGGGATTTGTACCCGCCGTCATTCCTGGCTGTGCACTTCAGGCTTCACGAATGACGCGCAGCAGCAGGTAATGGCGTTGCCCTTTGATGGTGCATATCTTTTCGGTCCTCGGGTAGAACAAGCCCTAGAAGCTACACAAAAGACTAGGTCAGCCATTAAGTTGGCTCGACCTCCTCCTGTCCCCTCTCGAGGGAGTGTCAATAAATGTCAGTTTCATAACCGTCAGTCCTTTCGAGGCAGAGGCAGAGGAGGTTTCCATAAAAATCAACCTGCCCAGCCTCAAAAGAAGACACAACAGAAAGCGCAAGGGCCCAAAGTGCCCAGCGCCACCTTATGAGTTGTTGGCCCAAGTCCCATCTCAGCTGCCCTAGGTGGACTTTTCCTCTCCGGTGGGAGGTCGTCTGATGCACTTCTACAACCAGTGGAAGTCCATAACCTCAGACAAATGGGTCCTTCGGATAATTCGCGAGGGCTATTCACTCAATCTTGTGGAGACCCCTCCGGATCGTCCTCCCAAACGACAGCCCAGGCTGTCAACCCTTCAATCCGACCTTCTCGCCGCCGAGATTCAGGGCCTTCTGAACAACAGGGCAGTAGAAGTAGTGCCGCTGCATCAACGGAACATGGGGTTCTATTCCCATTACTTCCTGGTTCCAAAGAAAACTGGGGGCATGCGCCCCATTTTGGACCTCAGGAAACTAAACAAATTTCTGCCCAAGGAGAAATTCAGAATGATTCTCTGGGAACCTTATTACCTTTGCTTCATCAGCACAACTGGCTAGCCTCCCTGGACATGCAGGATGCTTACCAGCACATTTCTATTCACCGAGGCATCACAAATTCCTGAGGTTTGTGGCTCTGGGACAACATTATCAGTTCAGGTCTGCCCTTTGGGCTATCCTCGGCGCACAGGTTTTTACAAAGTGTTGTGCAGTTCTCGCAGCGCACCTCAGAAAAGCCGGAATACAAGTGTTTCCCTTATCTGGAAGATTGGCTTCTGGCAAGCCCTTCCAAACAGGGAACTCTGGACGCCGTAGAGATAGACTCTCGCTTCCTTACGTCCATGAGAGTTCTGCTGAACCTCAAGAAATCGCAATTGCAGCCCTCCCAGAGGCTCCTTTTCATAGGGACTCTCCTGGACACCTCCTGTGTGAAGGCTTTTCTTCCAGAAGACAGAAGGAACGATATCCTTCAAATGGCCCATCTCATCGGGGAAAGCAACTCAGTCCCAGCTCTCTCGATACAACGGATGCTCGGCCTCATGGCATCCTCAGTGTTCACTGTACCCCTAGCACGTCTGCACATGAGAACCACTCAGTGGATGCTCAGTACTCAGTGGTCCCCAACCACTCACCCGCAGTCCTATCCCATCAAAGTGACAGAACCTTTAAAGAGGTCACTCACCTGGTGGTCTCAAGAGAGCAATCTCCTAGAAGGGTATCCCTTTGCTCCTCTGGACCATCAGATCTCTATTACCACAGATGTGTCCCTAATGGGGTGGGGAGCTCACTGTCAGGCTCTCCACACTCAAGATACGTGGACTCGGGTCGAGTCCCAGCTTCACATAAATGTCCTAGAAATGAGAGCCGTCCTTTATGCGGTCCGGGTGTTGAAGGACATTCTCTGTCACAAGAACATTCTCCTTCAAACGGACAACAAAGCAGTGATGTATTACATCAACAAACAGGGCGGTGCTCATTCTTACCCCTTATGCAGAGAAGCGATGAGAGTGTGGAGTGGTGCTTGGAGCACAAGGCTCTAATTCAAGTGGTCTACCCACTGAATACAGAACAAACTGGCAGACCGTCTTCAGCAGAACAGAGACAGATCCTCACGAGTGGTCTCGACTCAACCATAGTTCAGTCACTATTCAGAGTGGGAACTCCAGACCTGGACCTTTTGCATCCCACTCAATGCAAAACTGCCTGTCTTCTGCTCCAGAAATCCAGCGCTGGCATTTTCTGTCAGGATGCGTTCAGGCTAGATGACAAAACGCTTTCTTTACGCCTTTCCACCTCTTCCTCTAATTCAGAGGGTACTCCTCAAGTTCGGGTCCCAGGGGGACAAGATGATACTCATTGCTCCCTTCTGGCCTCGGCAACTGTGGTTTCCACTACTCAACAATATGTTGGCAGTTCCTCCGAGGCCACTTCCCCTGCAGATGAACCTTTTGACTCAGGGGCTGGTGGTCCATCCCAACCTGAGATCGCTTCACCTTCACGCTTGGCTCCTGAAGAGGTAGAAGTAAACCGGTTCAATGTCTCTCGGAGGGTTTCAGATATTCTTCTGGCTGCACGGAAGCCAGCCACTCGGAAAACTTACACAGCCAAGTGGAAGCGTTTTTCGCTCTGGTGTGCAAAGTCCTCTTTAAATCCCTTTTTCTGCCCACCAGATAAGGTTCTGGAGTACCTCCTAGACCTCTCAAATTCAGGTCTGCAGTACTCTATAGTCAAAGTTCACCTTAGTGCCATTTCAGCGTATCATGAGCCGGTTTCTTCCTTAACACTGGCTCAGCTACCTGTGGCTAAGAGATTTCTTAAAGGAATTCTGCATACCAGACCTCCTACAAGACGTCCAGTTGCAGCCTGGGACATTAATCTTGTGCTAGACATGCTCACTCGGAAAACCTTTCGAACCTCTGGCTACCTGTGAGCTAAAATTTCTCACCTGGAAGACTGCCTTCCTAGTGGCCATTACCTCAGCCCGCAGGGTCTCTGAGATACATGCCCTGGTCACAGACCCTCCGTATACTGTGTTCCATAAGGACAAAGTAGTCCTTCGGACACATCCTAAATTTCTTCCTAAGGTTGTGTCAGAATTTCATCTGAACCAACCTTTGGTTCTTCCCTCTTACTTTGTGGACTTCCAAAATGAAGGAGAACGATCTCTCCATTCTTTGGATGTGAAGAGAGCTTTGTGTTTCTGTCTAGATAGAACCAAGGACTTTCGCAAAGCCCAGCAACTGTTTGTTTCCTTCAGCGAGACCCAGCTGGGTCAACCTGTCGCTATCAGATGTATCTCAGCATGGTTAGTGGCATGCCTTCGCCACTGCTACTCCATGGCGCAGGTTAAGTTGGAGGGTAGGGTTTACGCTCACTCTACTAGAGCGGTCGAGGCATCCCTAGCGGAAATTCGCAACGTGCCCATTGCAGATATTTGCAACGCGGCCACCTGGAGCTCAGTGCATACTTTCGTTAAACATTATGCACTGGATATCCATGCCAGACGACATTCCTCCTTTGGCAGGGCCATCCTTAATGGACTTCTGTCCTAGAAACGTGAGCTCTTGGTCTCTCCTGCCGCCCTCTCGGGGGATTATTAGCTCGGTACTCTCCCAATAGTGTGAATGAGTGGTGGAGACTTATGTCCAGGGAGATATGAAATTACGTACCTACCGTAATTCTTGATCTTCTTGGACGAGTCTCCACCACTTCCTACGCCCTCTCCATCCCGAGCTCACCTCTGTTGTTGGTCTTCACTCCTCAAATCTTTAGGCTGTGAAGACTTCTTTTGACCCTTCTTATACAGGTCACCGGACTCTTATGTCCGTTTTTAGATTAAGGCTACCCTTCTAGGTTAATTCGCTGCACCTCCTTGGTAAAAAAGGTACTGAGGCGGTTGGAGGGTCGACTCTGAGGAGTCATTACCGCGCGAGCTGAGGCTCCGGTGCCGTTCCTCACGGCTCCATCTCTGGCGCTGACCCTCCAGCAAAAAAGTTTGCTCCTGATGGGTCCTAGTGCCTCTGGCGCAGATCCCAATAGTGTGAATGAGTGGTGGAGACTTGTCCAAGAAGATCAAGAATTACGGTAGGTATGTAATTTTCATTTCTGGCTACACCCCTGCTTCACCCACCCCTCTCCCCATTGCTTTCTCATTGTATCTACTCCGATAAGGGGAGCATGGAAAAATAATTGATCTTATTTTATATTATATATTCAGTTTCCAATTTCCAAATAATAAAGAAAGCTAATCCCCCATGTCGTTGCACTCAACATACCTACCTAATTGTATCTGCTATGCCCTGTACTTGGGTAAAATAAAAGATTATATAATATGCCTTAGTATGACCCATTACAGTCTCTGTGGTACTCAGTCTCTGTTATGATTATAAATGGAAGGCATCAGCCCCCACTCCTTCTGCTTGAGTAAACATTACACGGGTATTCAGTCACTTCATAATTAAGAATTGTCTCTTCAAATGTTGCAGAAGATACTGGAAGAGGGGAGTCATCGCTCCTCCAACTGATTGAAAGCAGTGAACTTGTCCAGAATTTAGATCCTTCACTCTTCTGGGCCGCCTCTCCACGCTCAGGAGAAGAAGCTAGGACCCCAGTCCCAAAATCCCCCAGACCCCGGTCCACACACCCCCAATCCCGGAGAACACAGGCTGGAGAGAGAGAGAGAGAGAGAGAGAGGGATCACCCCCAGACCAGCCGCTCCCACCTCCACCCCCCACCTCTAATTTCCAAGCCCTTCCAAGTCCACTCTAATGGCCCCACTCTGGAAACGCAGCCTATGTAGCCATGCAGGGTCCACGCCAACCCATTATGTGGGCTCCACCTCCATTTCCCCCTGTTTCAACCTTATTTAGCAGGAGTCATGACTAAGTTGGGAAATCGTGTGGGAGGAGAGACTGAGGCCTCCCTCCAACCACTTCAATCCCTCTGTCATATGCTACGATCTGGATAAGGGAGTGAGTCCAATGTCATGTAAACCGCCCTATTTAACGGGCATTAAGGGGGATCCGGGGAGCAGGTCCCAACTCTTGAAGCCCACCCCAATCACTCTTCCCGCCTCTTGGAGCATAAAGAGACCCCCCCCCCCACCGACTGCCAGGTATGTCTCCTATGTAGCAGAGAATATTGCTTACGGGGGGACATGAAATCAGCAGACCCACCTCAGGAAAAGTGCGAACTATTTTCAGTTTTCAAGGTTGGCCGCATCCCATCTCCATAACCATTGCTGGGAGGCAGAAGCAAGGGACCCCTTCCCAAAGGGCAACCCATCCCCCACCACCACCACCCCCCCAGGCCAGGGCCGACCGAGGCCAAACCAGGACAGGGATCATACCCCCCAAGTCAGACATCAGTCCAAAGTTTTCCGCATAAGTCAGGCTACTCACTGTGAGTTCACTTATTACCAGAGTAGTCCAGTCAGGCTTCAACTGCAGAGAATCATGTAAGTGGCTTTCTCAGGGTGGTCAGCATGGCCTACTGGGTCCTGGAATCTTGAGGGAGAGGACAATCACCCTGTCTCAAAGGTGTAGGCCAGTGTGGTAAGGCAATCCGAGAGGGCACAGGAATGCCTCGTTTTTGCAGGTCTTTCAGGGCCTCAGCTGCTGAGTCATAGCTTTTTTGCCCAGTAGGATACTAGATCACCAACTTCGAAGGATATGGGGTTCTAAATTTTAATTTGTGTTGTCTCAAAGTTTGGAACAGAGTAATATATATTCTCGGCATTTCTGCATGGTCACAGGGGCATAGTCATCCATGAATATTCTAGTTTGACCACAAAAAATTTTGCCCTGCGTCCATGTCTCCACAGTACCAGCTCCTTTGCAGTGTATCTTAGAAATCGGATAATTATTGCTCTTGGTCTGGCAGTTAGCTGATTTAGGTCCCAGTGCTCTATGGACACGTTCAAGCTCCAAATTCAAGTCAGGCTTCAGGGACAGAGAGGTCTGAAGAACCGATTCCACAAATCCCATTATGTCAGCACCTCTCACTGTCCTCCGGAATCGTATAAAGTCTGATATTTCTTCGATGCTGTCGGTTTTCAGAGTCCTCTTGGCAATCAGCAGTTACCTGGCAGATCTGGATGACCTGCCCCATGTTTTTTTGTATTTGATTAATTTGTGCAGCCTGGATTCCAGAAGATTCCTCCAGGGTTCCCACTTTGTTCTCCAGTTTAGAAAGATCCACTTGAAGGGCCTCCTGGGCTTCTTTAAAGGTATGGATTTCTGATTTTACTCCTTGAATTTCCACCAGTGTTTGGTCTAGTTTAGTGTCCATGCTTTTTCCTGATTTGCTGCGTAATCGAGATATTTGGTGTCTGCTTTGTAGCGGAAGCGCTGCAGTTGAAAATTGAGAGAGGCCTCCGAGTCTGTGGCATCTGCTTCCGATTTTGTATCTTCTGGGGCTAAAATTGAAAATCTATTAGTGCCTCCTTGCAATTTTGAAGTTGCCACACCACGCCTGCTGGTTTAAATTATTGCTTAGTGGTTTAGGCTACTCGGTGTGAGGAATTTTAGAGAGAAGCATGGGGGGGCTTTCTTCCTGTACTGCCATGTTGGTCAGGAGCTGCACCAGAAGTCAAATTACATTCATTGCTTTCGCCAGAGAGTTACTGGTCAGATCCTTAATAGGCAAAAACAGGCCCGTTACAACTCTCTGCATTGGAACAGAGGGCTATACTGAAATCGAACCACAACATTGTCATAAAAACCTGATAAAGGCTCTGTAGTGGTGATATTAAACCGATAGATACAAATCGTGTGGGCACCAGGCAAAGCTGTTATGAACTATTTTATTTTAGCAATATAATGCATATAAATAATTAGCGTTAAATACATACTAAGCCTAACTGTACCCAAAAAAAAGCACACTCCCTCAGCGAAACCAGGTTAGGGTAGGTTTTTGCTTTTACCGCAGTCAAACAATGCGTGTTAGCAGCTTAGTCAGCTATATGCGTGCTATTTAAAATAAACAATTCCTGCTTTACCTAGTGCCCACATGTTTTGTATCTAATGGTTCATATTTTTTGCATGGAGCACAGGCATTAGAGAGTGGAGCGGTTCTTTTGACTAGTTGTGATATTAAACTGAGAAGACTATATTAATGAAGCAAACAGACAACTAAATGACCATACCTACTACAGAGAACTGGAAAGTGACCCCACTACAAACTAAAAAAGAGAACTACAGGACTTAATTTGATCATTTCCAAACCATGCCCAAGACAGGCTAACTGACCTCATTCCAGCTGAACCCAAGCCAGGGACATTCCACATGCTGCCTAAAATACATAAACCTGGCAATCCGGGAAGACACATAGTCTCTGGTAATGGTACCCTGACTGAGGGGATCTCAGGCTTTGTAGAAACCATTTTAAAACCACTGGTTATGGAAAGGGATAGTTCCATCCAGGACATTACAGACTTCCTGCGTAAACTTTCTGGTTATAAGGACTTTCCACCTAATACCATTTTAGCCATGATGGATGTAACATCCTTCTACACTAATATTCCACACACGGATGGCATTTCAGCCTGCGTTAAATAACAGGGTTTTAAATAATTGATCAGCAGTTTTTCTCTTGGGACAATACTAACTATTCAGAAAGTATTTATATAGGTTTTCTAGAAGTGTTATGTTTGTTAAACAGAGTGAGGCAGGTGCTATACATTTTCACAATGTTTTAGCACTTTTATGAGCAAAACGCTAATCAATTTTTAGAGTTAAATAAAACCCTGAATAAATACGTGAGAAAGGATTGGACCAACACATCGACCCTGAAGTAGTGGGGAAACGTACTGAATTCAGCTTTAATGGGAAACATTATGTTCAAACTATGGGAACAGCAATGGGCACCAGGATGGCTCCAGAGTATGCTAATCTTTTTATGGTGAATTTGGAGGAGGACTTTCTAAGGCACTATACACATAAACCACTTGCTTATTTCCGTTACATTGATGATTTGTTTATCATTTGGACAGAGGGCATTGACACACTTAAGGATTTTCTTCAGGAACTTAATAACCTCCTCCCAACCATAAAGCTTTCCTTGGAATATTCTGCCACCAGTGTTAATTTTCTGGACACCACTGTCACCATCAAGGATGGAACCTTGCATACATGTATTTACAGAATACCAACAGACAGAGATACTTACACAGGAATAGTAATCACCCAAGCCACACAAAACAATCTGTCCTGTACAGTCAAGCACTTCAGTATCACTGTATCTGTTCAAATGAGTAAGACAGAGATACACATTTGGCTATGATGAAAAACACCTTTATTGAGCAGGAACACTCTTCCAGAGAAATTGACAGAACAGTAGAATGTGCAACACAGGTACCAAGAGAACAACTACTTCAGTATAAGGAAAGGACAGCTACCAACAGAATACCCTTAGTAGTCATGTATCGTCCTGACCTTGAACTTCTACACAAGATTATTAAGGACCTCCACCCAATAGTTAGTGAGGATGAGACCCTAAATTTTGTTTTTCAAGAACTACCACTACTGTCTTTTAAACAACCACCTAACTTAGCCAACCCGATTATTAGAAGTAAACTTGAACCAGAACAGAATACCATGACACTGAATGGTACACGACCCTGTAATCAACTCAGATGTGACTAAGCTTATTTCCACTTTGGATTGTGTGGTTACATCACAAAACAGACCATTCAGGATACAGGGGAATTATACATGTTCATCAAGTAATGTTGTTTATTTCATTCAGTGCAAGAGATGTCCTCACACAGAGTATGTGGGAGAGACAAAGCGACCACACCGCACTAGAATGAATTCAGACAGACAGACATACTATTAATAGTTCTCTCAGCCTGACCACTCGATCTCAGATGTCAGTAATGGTCTTAAAAATTCATTTCAAAAGTACGCAACAGAGACTGGCTTCTGAGATCAGGCTTATTTTACTTCTCAGTATGGTGGAAGATGGCATGAACATTGATGTGGGGTTTATGTCACGTTATCCTATTTAAACTTACACAGACCTTTAATTCAAAGGATGGACATATAATAGGACTTCAAGGTGTCTTTGTTTTTTTGTTTTAATTTTTATAGAGTCCCCCTTTTTTTTTTTTTTTTGTCAAGTCTCTTTCTCTCCTCCTAACCAGAGGTCTCTCAGGCTACCTCGCTCACCTGAGCCGCTGTACCTCCTGCTATGTTCCCCACCATCTTCCAAGCCGTTACAACTCCCTGAGGACATGGGAGGGCTACAGCCCCAGGGAGATCGCAGGGGCAGTGGCAGGGAACCAGCGTTGGGCGTGTGGTAGTGGCATTGGAGGAGCCATTGCCTTTCTGGCAGGAGGGGCATTTTCCCCTTATATGCCCTTCTCCCCCCTCCCATGCATGGTGCATGTCCCGACACTGCGGCGCATGGCAACCCTGCCTTTGTCGGGCCATGCTGTCTACATGCGGTCCAGCACTCTGCAGTGCCCCTGGTCTCCACCAGGGAGCGCTGGACATACCAGTACCATCCACCTGGGAGAGTAGAGCAGCACAGTGGGCACTCAATCCAATCCCTCCCCTGCCGAACCCAGGTCGCCGGAGTATAGTGAGTATTGAATCCAAAGGTTCATTAAGACTATATTCACAAAACACACTGAGACATTCAGAATTTATGTTGGTGGAGCTTTCTGCTCAAAGGATTCTTATCTTATTCTGGTGACATTTGATCTTGGAAGGCTTCATAGCTAAAAGCAAACTGTCGAAATCTGGGTCCTCTGATTTAATCTTCAGTTTTGGTTTAAATGAGTATTTTAAACCAATGAGAATTGTTTCTATTTTTTTATGTATGATCTGGGTATTAATAGTATGTGATTTTCTAAATAACTGCCATAAGCTTCCGAGGAAGGACTTGGTTAGTCCGAAAGCTTAAGCACTTTATTCTTTTTGTAACATTTATGTTGGTGCAATAAAAGGTATCAAACCATTTGCTTCTGGATCTGTTTTTACAAGGAACAATACGGCAACGAAACTAAATCTGTATGTCATCAAGCCTGGAAGTCATCCAAGACTAATGGGGGAGGGGGGCAGACTGAGAAGTGATGGGGCTGCCCACATTATATACGCACAGACGCTGCACGTCATTGTGGGCAGCCTCCCACCAGCAAAAAGTTTTCAAGTGGGCCAGATGTTAACAGCTTATAGTTCCGAAGGTGTGGCCTAATGGAGGAGAGTCTCTTGAAGAGCTACTGTTACAGTAAGTTCTTATGTAATTGTTCTTTTTGTGGAGATGGTGCCTTTCTTTTGATGAAGGCCTGTTCAGGGTATTATGTACTATTCATTGCAAAAAAAAAAAATATATATATGTCAATGCATCAGTTAAGATTTAAACACAAAGTGTCAGAATCAGGAAATGCAATGTTCAGGCAAAAAAGTCCACTGAGCCTTGGCAAATCTGTGGTGCAGTATTCCTTGGAGTTTGAAAGATCACACAATGCAGTGTTGGCATTGCTATAATTTTGGCACTTTCTGTTCAGGAGGGGAAAAATACTTACGCACCAATGCTTGGAGACAGGGTGCCAATGGTAAGGCAACACCAACAAAGTGTTGTATTTTGCAGTTATTTCCTTTTTTTTTTGTTTGTTTTTTTAAGATCTTTAATAAGACATGCACACAACTGTGTATTGACAATGACCAGCATTGTCAATAGCTTTAATAGCAAGCAGCCCTAGATTGACAGTGCTTATCTTCAATACTTTTAATGCCAAACAGTCCCTGAATGGACATTGCTGGCAAGCATCCTCTAGATTGGTCATTGCTTTTAACTGCAGTTAAACTGTTAATTACACTGTCGGCCAATCGTTAAAGACATAGAGGTTGATTAACAATGCCATCAAACACCATATACCAAATGCTATCTATTTTCTGTTACTATCGGCAAAACTGTTTTTATTTATTTTTTTTATTTCAGTATTGCTGTGAAGTCATACATTACTTTTCAAAAACATCTGCAAAAGCAAATGTATTGAACTTTGTTAACCAGGTAGGCCTGCTGGAACAAAACGTCTCTTTTTCAGGGGTGACCTATAATTAATTACATAGAATACATACTTATAAGACAATATAAGGAGTCATTGAATACATAGATGCATTGCATAAATATACAGTCACATACTAATACAATGTGTATACAGTGTTCTCAAGGATACAAGAGATTAGCATTCAAGCAAAATCAATTGCAACACAAGGCCAGAACAGAAAAGGATGCATACAAGACGGGTACCACAGTAGTCAGCTGTGGGTCAAGATACAGACAGATCAGTACAGTTCAGAGGCATAGCGCCACCAAGTGCAAACCAAGGGCACTGAGAAGAGGCAGCACCTACAGCTCAGCGATTGCAGGAGCATAGGCTATGATCAAGTAAATACACCTTTCAGCCCTTTTTTAAAATCTCCAAGGGAGAAGCAATTTTGGAGGAAAGCTGAGAGAGTGTTCCATAGGGACAGAGCTGAGCTAGCAAAAGGATCTCTGCCCTGCACTGGACCTACCCCTGAGTACTTCTAGTAGTGAGCAGCCAGAGGACCTGAGCGCACTCCATAATGGTTTGGGTGTCACGATACCTTGGAGGCAGGGAGGGGTTGGACCATTTACAAGTTTGTAAGTAAGTCAGAGGACAGGATATTCAAGCCTGCCTTCCAAGAATGGCCAATTTAGTGAGCAGAAGACATTGCAGTGGTGCAACCCAGGTGGGGCACCTGAGGCAAAGCGGCTAGTCTCATTGTAAAGCACATTAAGCTTATTAAATTCAGTGCTCCTCAAGGAGTTAAGAACTGGAATCCATACTGTGTAACGGAGCAGCGTGCATTCGGCAATAACCTAATAATACTGGGGTGCATAGCGAGGGGGTTTTCATTCAGGTGAAGAGAGGTGATCTTGCCCCTCTACGGGTCGCTGGTAAGGCTGCACTTGGAGTATTGTGTGCAGTTTTGGAGGCCATACCTGAAGTGTAATATCAGGCTACTGGAGGGGGTGCAGAGGAGGGCAACAAAGAAGAAATGTGGAATGGAGGGGAGAAACTATGAGAGCAGGCTGGGAAACCTGAATATGTACACCCTGAAGGATAGAAGGGACAGGGAGGACATGATAGAGACATTCAGGTATCTGAGGGGAATTGATAAGGATGGGGCAGACAGGGTATTTTAGCTAAGGAGGGGGAGGGACACCAGGGGGCATGGGCTAAGAATAGAGGGGGGAAGATTTAGGAGGGAAATGAGGAGACACTATTTCATGGAGAGGATGGTAGCAAAATGGAACACACTACCAGAATGGGTGGTATCATGTAAATCTGTGAACAGCTTTAAAAGGGCATGGGTGGGGGAGGTGGGGGCGGCAGTGGGATGACAAAGGGGAAGGGGTGGGGCAGCTGCAAACTAGGGGTGCTAGCTGCACACTCAAGCAGGCTTAGATAGACCGGGTGGTCTGTTTCTGCTGGCACATTCGTATGTTCGTATGTAACCAGCCGTGACTCCTTCGATAGGTTGTTACCTAAGCAGTATAGCAAATCAGTTTTTTGATGCAGGAATTGAGATATATTCAGTGTAGGTTCTGGAAGAGACTTCTTGGTTCAAGTATGGTTTCCAGTTGATGTGGATAGGTCTAGTAGGTGCTGCCTGGCTACACCCAAGTGTCTAGGGCCAAACATGATAGCTTTAATCTTTGTGGCATTGAGTACCAATTATTGGAAGAGAACCACCTTTGAGGTGTGAAGAAGTCCTCCACAAGAAGACGGTTAATGAGGCTGACATCACTGTAGCTCCTGTAGAGTAGTAGTATGTCATCAGCATAAAGCTGTAGGCTTACCCCACCACAATGACCAGACATATCATTTACGAATAGGGAAAAGAGCATGAGACCCAGCATGGATCCTTGAGGGATACCATCAGTTCTAGGAGCGTGGATATGTTGTTCATCCACACTGTCTGGCATGTCCATTTTCCATTTAAATCTTGCCGGAAGTCTTCAAGCTGGCTCCTTCCACCCACCTGGGTAGTATATACCTTGGTTCCGCCCTATGATGCCAGATCTTCCTTTCCACTGGAAGATACAAGTTCCCTCGTGCTACTTTTCAAGTACTGTAGGCTCTGGAGTGTCATCAACGGTTTTTACCTCATTTACTCTCTCTAAAACTCATTAGAGTTTACGACTCAGATCCGAATGCTTCGGATATGGAGGACAAGTCATTCCCCAGGTTTCGTCGATGTCCTTGCGGACAGAAAATGTCTCGCACCGATCCCCACCTCTTGTGCATTTATTGCCTAGGCGCTGTGCATGATACCTCGGCTTGCACCATCTGTTTGGCCTTCCATCCCACCATCCTGGAGGACCGCAAGGTGCGCCTTCAGCTGGGGAGACCGGAGCTCCGTAATCCACCGGTGAAATCGAAGGAGGCCAGGTGGGTGGTTTCCGCGGCCGTGAGAACCACCAAGCAGCTCGAACAGATGGCAGCTTTCAAGGAGTAAGCTGCCCAAGCTTTGGCCAACTGAAATTTTTCCGTCCGCTCAACTTGGGCACCACCTTTACGGGGTCCTTTTGAGAGTTGTGCCAGTCTCTCCCTACCAAGGGTGAGGCGCCTTCGGGCTCACACTCCTCCCGCTCCAAGAAAAAGGACAAGGACCCCAAATCCTCTTCTTCTAGTCGAAGAAGATGTTCCTGGGACAGAGAGCGGTCCAATACTCAGGATCAGGCGGTCTCGGCCTCGGTCGAGATCGCTTCCTCGGCTGCCGGCTTCTCTGACCTTCCGTCAGGCCAAGGCACTGAAGCCGAGGATACGGCAGAACCGGCCGAGATTTCTCTCGACCCGATCAAGCTGTTGTTGCTGACCCCTGTCGCCGACTCTTTGGAGAGGACTCCCATCCTCTCCTTCCCCGACGAGGAGACCTGTCCTTCGGGTATCCTGATTGAGGGACAAGAGCTGGTCCCTCAGTTTTCGCCGGATCCAGCTTCTCCCGATCTACAGAGCTGATGCCATTGGTCTCGATCGAGGAGTAGGACCGCATCGGTCGAAAAGCCGGAAAAGGGTCATAAACACTCCCAGAAGAGGCGCTGCCGCCATTTCTCATCCTCCTCGGACGAGGAGAGACTTAGACGGAAGCTCCGTTGATGTTATGAGGACCTCATGTGGCAGCAGCTACTTTTGACCGGTCAAAAGCCGTCCACTCCGGCTGCACCAGCCATTACTTGGCCCCAGCCTCTTCGGCTGACGCTGACTCCCTCGGTACTGAGGACTCTGGTTCTCCCTCCGATGGGACCGGCACGCATTTCTGGTCGGCCTGCTCCGGTCTCCTCACCAGTTTTGGTGGAACCACCACCTAAAACAGCCTCAGAGAGGGGCTCCCTCTAAGGAGGATTGGACAAATACGGGCTTGCCCCATAGGCTGTCCATAACTGTTACTCCTGATCGCCCTAGGCGCATTGAAGGGGACATAGGTGGGAGACCCCTGTATCCTGACTCCTCGGACTCTGATACTACTGGCCTTCACTCACACCCCGATGATGAGTTGTCAGTGAGAGGCCTGGAGGAAGGTCCTTCTTCCTTCCAGGGCATCCTTTGACTCATTGCTGAGTCCACGGGTGTATGCCTTTGCAGCCTATACAAAAGAAGGCGGAATATCCTCTCATGGATATCCTTAAGAGGAGGGGATACCCCGATGAGGCCTTTCCAGTGGCTGAAGCCATTGTTGGCCCGTCCCTTGAGCTTTGGCATCACCCTGCCTCTTGCCTGGTTCTGTCTGCCCATATGCCTCGCAAGTACGCAGTACCCATGGGGTCCTCAGCAGGCTTCACTGGGCATCCCTCGGCCGAGAGTCTTGTGACTGCCTCAGTGTTTCAGCACACAGGTAGCTCTGTGGATACTGACCGCCCTCTGGACAAGGAGTCCAAAAATATAGACCACTCTGCCCAGAAAGTCTATGCGGCATCATCTCTGGGTCTTTGTCAGGCCAGCTTGGCAATGATTATGGCACACTTCTCTCACGCCCTACTGGGGTCGCTTGATGAAGTCCTCCCCTCATCTCCCAGCAGACATGCAGACCACGGTCAAGCAGGTCCGTGACCAGGGCCGTGCTGTTGCAAACCAGCAGTTCCAGATGGCTCTGGACATTGGAGATTCCTGTGCTTGTTCACTAGCTGCCGCAGTGGCCACTCGCTGCAGGGCCTGGCTGAGGTTATCCTCTTTTCCAGCGGATACTCAGCACAAGCTAGCTGACGTGTCCTTCCTTGGCACCAACCTTTTCGGTCGGGAGTGGCAGGTCATCTCCAGCACATTGAGCAGTCTAATGCCACCTTAGATGCCACCTCTGCTAAGGGTTCTTCGGGCAAGAACCAGCAGAAGCGCAAGAAGAAACCTTTTCAGCACTCTTCCCCTGTGGTTAGACAGCCCTCCTTCCAGGGAGGTCAGCAGCAACAGCAGGTTCAAGCTTGGCACCCTAGGCCCAAGCAGGGTCCGCAACAGCCCCACAAAGGAGGCAGAGATGCTGGTCCAGGAGCCTCCTCCTCCTCCAAGCCTGCACAGTGACGGGTTGGGGTGGCCTCCCCTACACCCGTCACGCCAGTTCTGGGTCCTCCCGTGGGGGGCCGGCTCCGCCACTTTCTTTCCGCCTGGTCTGGTATCACTTTGGACAGGTGGGTTCTGGAAGTGGTCGGTCAGGGACTGCCTCTAGAGTTCGAGCAGTACCCCCCCAGTCGAGCCCGTGCCCCATGGGAGGAAAGGGTCTCAGCTGGCGCTCAGTCGGCCCTTCAGGTCGACATTGCTCAGCTTCTCTGCAAAGAGGCAGTAGCTCCAGTGCCAGATCCTCCTACAGACCCAGGCTTCATGTCCAGGTATTTCCTGGTGCCCAAACGGATGGGGGGTTGGCGCCCCATCCTAGATCTCCACGACCTGAATCAATATCTCAGGTCTCGCACCTTCCGGATGGTAACTCTGAACCAGATCATACCATCTCTGGAGTGAAAACGTGGTTCTATTCACTGGATGTACAGGACGCATTCTTTCATGTCCCAATCCGTTCATCCCACCAGCGGTTCCTCCGCTTTAGGGTTGAAGGGACCCTGTACGAGTTCTGAGCCATGCCGTTTGGCCTGTCATCGGCCCCACGGGTCTTCACCAAATGCATTGCAGTGGTGGCAGCCCATCTATGGTGTCAAGGGGTTCGTATATACCCCTACCTCGATGATTGGCTCCTGGCGGGTTCCTCCCTGCAGGAGGTGGAGAGGTCCAGGGACCTGACCCTCCAAACCTGTTTCCATCTAGGCCTCCTGATCAATGAGGCCAAGTCAGAACTCGTGCCCTCTCAGGTGATGGGCTTTATCGGGGCAGAGCTCAGCTTCCGGCGGACAGGGCGGAGGTTCTTTCCTCCTTTGCCCAGTCATTTCTGGTTGGGCACTTGTGCCCTGTCCGGGACTTCCTGCGCCTTCTGGGTTACATGGCGGCATGCACCTCAGTGGTCCATTGGACCAGATTGCACATGCGCCCCCTCCAGTGGGAGCTGGCCACCCAGTGGTCTCAGCGTCAGGGTCTTTTCGACCAGCTGGTCACTGTCATCCAGAGGATGTGGGATGCTCTCCAGTGGTGGACCGTCCCGAGTCATCTGTGGGAAGGGATCCCGTTTGTCTGCCCCGAGCCGATGGTCGTCCTCACGACTGATGCCTCTCTCATGGTCTGTGGAGCCCACATGGGGGACCACAGAGCCCACGGGTTCTGAACCCTCGAGGAGTCCCGTTGCCACATCAACCTGTTGGAGCTCAAAGCAGTCAGACTGGCACTGTCAGGTTTTGCTCCTCAGCTCCGGGGTCAAGTGGCTCAAGTCCAGACGGACAATACCACGACCATGTACTACCTCAACAAACAGGGCGGCATGTACTCCCATCTACTATGCAAGGAGGTACTCCGGATCTGGACCTTCGTCAACCGGTTGGAGGCAGATCTCCTTGCCATCCATGTGGCAGGAGTCTCGAACCAACTGGCGGATGCTCTCAGCTGCATAGGCCAGACATCCCACGAGTGGTCTCTCCATCCAGAGGTAGCTTACAGTCTGTTCTCTGATTAGGGCAAACCGTTGGTGGACCTGTTTGCCTCCAGGGAGAATGCCAAGCTGAGGCTGTACCATGCCCACCCCCCTCAGCAGGGCTCGCTGCAGGAGGGATGCCTCCTCGAGGCCATGGACCCCAAGCCTCTTTTACGTCTTCCCTCCATTTCCCTTGATCCACAAGGTGTTACTCAAGGTGAGGAGGGACAAGGCGAAGGTGATCCTGGTAGCCCCAGATTGGTCCCGCCAGTTCTGGTATCCAGATCTCCTCAGCCTCAGCTGCAGGGCCCCGGAGTGGCTTTGTACACACCCGGACCTGATATAATTGAACCAGGGGAAGGTATTCCACTTGGACCTTCAGTCCCTGCACCTCACAGCCTGGTACCTGCGCTGCTGGAGTTCCAGGCTCTGGGTCTTTCCGATGATGTCTACACTGTGGTGGAGGCATCTTGAAAGGAATCGACCAGGAAGTGTTATGACTTCAAATGGAAAAGGTTTTCCATGTGGTATCCGGGAAAGAGTCTGGACCCCTTATCCTGCTCTGTGGCTAACATTCTAGACTACCTTTGGTCTCTCTCCAAAGGGGGTCTTCGGTCATCGACCCTTAGGGTGCACCTGGCAGCCATCTCTGCTTACCAGACACGGGCCGGTCAGTCGACATTGGCACAGGAGACAGTGGTCGAGTGTTTTTTTTTAAAGGTCTGGATCACATATCCCCTCCGGTGCATGAACCTCCACCTCAGTGGGATCTTTTGCTGATTTTGGCAAAGCTCATGGGCAAGCCATTCGAACTCATGCACAAGTGTGAAATCTCACACTTGTTGTGGAAGACTGCCTTCCTGGTGGCTATCACGTCAGCCAGAAGGATAGGGGAGCTCCATGTGCTCTCGGTGGACTCCCCTTATCTGGTCTTTCACAGGGACAAAGTTGACCTGCGCCCCCACCTGAAATTCCTTCTGAAGGTGGTGTCAGAGTTTCACCTTAACCAGGTGTTGACTCTGCTGGTATATTGCCCTGATTACACCTCGGACGCCGAGTACAGGCTCCATACTCTGGACCTCAGATGTGCTCTCTCCTATTATAAGGAGAGGACGGCGGAAATTCCGGGAGAGGTTTGCCAGCTCTTTGTCACCTACGCTGAAGCTGCTTCTGGCAGACCTGCAGCCAAACGGACTATTGCAAGATGGATCACATCATGCATAGGTCTGTGTTATGAGTTGGCGGGCAAGGAGCCTCCCAGAGGGTTAAGAGCTCATTCTACCCGCCATACTGCTGCATCGGTGGCTGCTTCCAGGGACATCCCTATCCAAGAAATATGTCGGGCTGCTACTTGGAAGTCAGCAAGCACCTTCATTTCCCACTACCTCATCGACCTTGAGTCACGCCGAGATGCTGGTTTTGGGGCCTCGGTTCTCCAATCTCTCTTTCCTAAGTAGGGGATGTGCGCCTTGCCTCCCTCCTCCCAGAGAACTGCTAGGAGTCTGCCAGACAGTGTGGATAAACAACATATCCATGCTCCTAGAAAAACAGGTTACTCACCTGTAACAGTAGTTCTAGGAGTGGTGTATGTTGTTCATCCACATGCACCCACCCAACCTCTCCGGCTTTAGGTGCACCACCTTGCTTTCAGTGGGCTAAGATCTGGCATCATGGGGCGACACCGAGGTATATACTACCCGGGTGAGTGGGAGGAGCCAGCTTGAAGACTTCCTGTAAGATTTAAAGGGGAAAGGGACATGCCCGACAGTGTGGATGAACAACATATACCACTCCTAGAACTACTGTTACAAGTGAGTAACCTGTTTTTATGGGTCTTAACATGGACTGCATGCCTTTCCATTTTACTTCGAGACCTGTTAGTCAAATAGTGATGGTTCCGGTGACGTCACGGAACTGCAAGACACTTAGCAGTTAGAGCTCCCTATCCAGTCCACTAATCTAACCTCCTAAATCTTAATACAGCAGAAAAATGTCAAGAAATTCAGGAGGGAAATATATAGAAGGCTACAGAGGCAGAAATCAAACCCGGGGGAAAGATAAGAGCCTGGATGATACCCGATTGGCAGAGGATCCCCCCAGCAGGTCTCTCTCTCTCCAGCGAGCTCCTACGCGGCTGGGTATGACACAGACAGAGAGTCGGAGCAGCTGTCTCGAGCTGGATTTGAAACCCTTCTAAATGAGAGTCGCGAATCCAGAACGGAGAACAAACAAGAATTTGAAGCTGTTAGAAAACAACTAACTACCCTCGAGACACGCATAAGAACAATCGAGGAGCGGGTCACGGAAAATGAAGAGACAACTACTCAGCTTACTGAAATCGTGCAGGCCCTGGTACAGCAAACAGACGAGCTGCAGTCGAAATGCCTGGATTTAGAGGGGTGATCTCGCCAAGATAATCTCCGCCTGTTCGGCCTCCCTGAAGGCATGGAAACTACCCCTATAGCTCCTTTCATATAGAGAATCTATTAAAAGATATACTAGATCTGCTAAACTCCTATACATTCCATATAAAGAGAGCACACAGATCCCTACAGGCAAAACCTACGGAACCTTCAGCTCGTCCTCGCTCTATCGTTTTTAAATTAAGCTCATTCAGTGATAGAGAAGACATCCTGCGATGAGCCTGGACGAAAAAAGAAATAAAGTACCTGACGCACAGAATATTTTTGGACCACGATTACCCACAAGAAGTGCAGCAACAAAGGCTCCGATATCTTCCAATCCTGAGGACTCTTCGTGAGAAGGCGATCCATTTCCATACACCATACCCTGCTAGGTTGCGGATTTTTTGGGAAGACAGAGTGAAGATATATTCCATAGCTGAAGAAGCGACAGAAGCCGTAAAGGAAAGAAAAATGCAAGTAGCAGAGAACCGGAATCAAAGTGAAGGGAGGAGTGGACAGATTTGGCAGCGCAACCTGAACAGGAAGAAGATGGGCTCCAAAATACTGCAACACGGGGAAGTGCTAAGCAGATTACAGAATATACTTAGCAGAAAGAGAGACATGGCAGATCAACTGACCTGAATTGCTGTAAACTGTCAAGTTGAAACCGCTAATAGCTAGCGACCATGGTGAAATCCCCTTGGATCTCTTTTCTACCACCAGTGGACTAGCAAGAGCTAAGTTCTTTCTTAACACCATGAATACTAGTCTGTACTGGGGAAGCTGATTCGGGGGGAGGGGACTGAGCTGGTCGCCAGATGAGCTAGACATCCATATGTTTACAACAACAACTATCCTTTTACAAATACCGTTTTGGCACTATGGATTAACACCAGAGGTTGGACCTCTACAATGAGTTATGATCGCTTTATTTGGACAACAGTTGTCTTGAACTTGTTGGAAAACACTTGCCTCCTTCTCCCCCCCCTTTTATTTTGTCCTTTTAATTTTGTTATGATCCTTTCAGTTACAGTCCAGGCAAAGTCAAAGTAATACCTAGTGGTGTTAGGATCAGCACACTCTATAGGCTTATGGAACACGATAAACAGGCCCGGGGGCGGGGGGCGGAATTAAAATAATAGGGAAGAGGATAAAAGAATCAAGAAGCCCTAGAGGGTATGTGTGAATCAAAAGCTTAGTGGCGAAATATGTGATCTTTTGAGCTCCCAACTTACTACTAAAGGATTAGCCCTAATTAAAGGGGAAGGGAATCTAAACTCAGGCATATGAGGAGGGGAGGACGCTGAATGGCAGTAAGAGTCTGAACCACAAAACACCTTTACTTGCCAAGGGTGATTTAGCCTATAATAAACTGAACCCAAAAACATCCCCCCTGTGCTCACTTCTCTATTGAATTTTAATACGGATTTACCTTTATTACTACTATCATCCTTAGTGAGACGAGCACTTACACCTACAGGATGTATTTGGCAAGGGCACCATAAGAATGAAAGCGAATACAGATCACACAAATTAAATAACCTAGTGAAAGGGGCAGAATATAGATAACAATGTGGGGGGAGGGACCCAGGGTGGGGGTTGTTTAAAAAAAAAAAAAAAAAAAAAAAAACAAAGGAAGGGGAGGATTTCAGTGAGTCAAACCCTGGTGAAAAGAATGTTGCCCTGGCTACCTTGGAGACCCCTGAACTCGATTATACCTGGAAATATCATCCTTAAAGCCAAGCTAGTAATCTTTCTGTACGCTGATCCAGATTGAACTTTGTTTTAAGTGTTACGAGGGTGAGTGGACTGGTTATGAGGACACGATTGACCTGGTGCAGCCCGTGTTCTAGGTACCATTCGGTATCTGGCTTTTCATTAAATTTCTTTTTTCTTTTTTGTATTCATCTCAGGAGCCCAGTATCACCTACGGCTCTGGAAGGGGTCTTCCGGGAACGGAAGCTCTAGTAATCCTCCTCGTTCTTCTCTTAATAGAGATAGAACACAGGGGCTAATTTATTATATTAACCCCTGCCTTGGAAGCAACCAGTTATTGTTTACAAAGTTGACACAGTTCTTGTTAAAGCCAAGTTGGCTCATTTAAAGAGTTATGTTCTTTTCGGGTCTAGGAAACAGACAAATAGAGATTCTAATGTATTATGCTGGATAGATTACGAAGTAAGGGGAGGCCACTACGTCTATGGAACCAAAACTACGGGACGGATAGCAAACAATGTAAATAGGGTAAAATATGAATAAGACACAACCTTATACCATAGGCACATACAATGTGCATGGAATTACGAACCCCAGTAAGAGGAGTACAATCCTCCAGAGCATGAAAAGGGCAGGGGCTAATATTGTTTTAATGCAGGAGACCCATCTCTCTCCGGCTGAACATAAAAAATTCGAGCGGCTGGGTTTCTCCCACGTGGTGGCCTCTTCTTACAAGTCAGGGGGGAGGAGAAGAGGAACAGCAGTAATGATTAGACAGGGTACCCAGTTTGAAGTAAAAGACCGGGTAATAGATAAGGAGGGGAAATATGCTATGGTAAAGGGATATTTGGATGGACAAATTACTTTCGCGTCCATCTATATCCCCCCTACTTCGGGATATGAAGTATATAGAGCATTTTTCACAAAATTGGTAGAATGGTCAGAGGGGCAAATGATATGCGGTGGTGACCGCAACCTAAATATTGCAGAAGGGGTCTCAAATCAGCATATCCAAGGTCAAGGGAAGAAAATGACAAGTCAGGTTAGGAAACTACTCCAAGAACTAGGATACCAGGATGTATGGAAATATATACATAGCACAGTCCCCAGACATACCTTATTCCCAAGCTCACAATACTTATTCATGTTTGGACTTTCTCTTGACCCCTAAAGAACAATTGAGAGAGATACAAAAGATCTGGTCTGGAGACTTTGTACTATCAGACCACGTCCCAATTTTCTGCCAGTTTCGACCACAGTTAACCAGGAAAACAACCTTTTAGAGATTGAACCTCTCCCTGATAAGGGACAAACGGGTCCAAGAGTCTACTGAAGACACGATTGCCCGAGCCCTCAAGGAGAATGACACTGAAGGGTACTACAGTATCCATTCTCTGGGACACCATTAAAGCAATCATTAGGGGGAAATTGATAAGTATCTCAGCAAACAAGAAGAAACTAAGGGAAGCACACCGCCATTCCCTAGAACAAAAAATTAAAAAATTAGAAGAATTACAAAGCATTAAAATGAACAAAACCAGGAGTAAAGATTTAGTCATTTTAAGGAAGGAACTCAATAAAATATTAGATTATCTGGAATAGCTTAATCTGGTTCAAGGTCAGTTGGAATTTATCTGTATCCCCCTCCCCCGGGTCGTGCCTGAAAATAGGCAGGATTAGTCTAGTACACTTACCCGGTCAACAAAAACTAAATAAAATTACACTATAGAACAAAAACTAGTGTTCCTAAGACACAAGTATTATGACGGAGGCCCCCGATCGCTAAGAATAATAGCACGTCAGCTAAGAACACAAAGGATAAAATCTAACATTACGAAAATCAGACATCCACAAACAGGTAGAATACAAAATACTGTTAAAGGGAGAGCAGAAGCATTCTTCAACTACTACTCATCACTATATAAAGCACCAGTTACCCCCTCAGACCAGGAAACTCAAGAATTCCTTTTGTCCTTAAACTTCCCTGCTTTATCCAGAGAGCAGTGTCATCAACTGACCACCCCAATAACAATAAAAGAGATAGAAGTAGTATTAGGCAATTTAAAAACAGGGAAATGCCCGGGGTCGGACGGGCTCCCACAGGAAATCTACAAGTCATTCTCCAAAACCCTGACCCCACTACTTAGTAGAGTATTTTCCCATGTCTCTACAAAAGAAGGGAACATCCCACCATCATGGAATGAGGCCATAGTCTCAGTTATACCGAAGCCGGGCAAGGTCCTCACCCACTGTGCATCCTTCAGACCCATATCCGTATTGAATACAGACTATAACATTTTAACCTCTATTATGGCTAAGAGGCTAATTCAATTCACCCCAAATAAAATTAATATGGACCAGTGTGGGTTTATTCCAGGCTGCCAGGCCCAAGACAATGTAAGACAAACTATATACCTACTGGAACATACCCAATCTCAGAACATACCTACTGTCCTCCTTGGACTAGCTGCAGAAAAAGCATTTGATATGGTCTCATGGAAATTTCTGGTGGGGTCCTCGCCTGCTTCGGTTTGCCTGATCAGTTCTTAGAAACCCTATTTAAATTTTATAAAAAACCCTCTGGATATATCAGAGCAAACGGACATATATCATAACGTTTTTCCCTCTATAGGGGGACCAGACAGGGCTGCCCTCTATCCCCACTCCTTTTTGCTTACTATATTGAACCCCTAGCACAATACCTAAGACAGTACCCTGAGATTGAAGGTATTAAGGTTTCAGCAACAGAGCACAAATTAGCACTTTTTGCAGATGATCTTTTATTGTACCTAACCAACCCAGAATCCTCAATGCCTGCTGTCTTTCAGAAAATACAAGACTTTTCTCACCTATCTGGATATTCCCTCAATATCAACAAAACTGAAGCCCTTTCGGTAAAATATGAACCTACTCCCGCACTCTATTCCAGATATCCCATTAGATGGGATGGTTCCACCCTTAAACATTTGGGAATACAGATCCCAAAGGACCTATCCCAATTGTATAAACAAAATTATATTCCCCTAGTGGAAACCTAGCAGAACGACATGAGAAGATGGGATCTTCTCCCAACTTCGTTTTACACTCGCACCATGTCTCTAAGATGAATGCACTTCCCCGCCTTGTATATCTTTCTCAGTGTGTGCCATGTATCATTTCCCCTAAAGAACTGCTCTCATGGCAGAAAGCATTTAATGCCTTTCAATGGAACCATAGGAAAGCCCGGCTCAACTTAAAAAAACTGTCTCTCCCAAAAGCTATGGGAGGGATATCTCTCCCTTCCCTTACTGATTACTGGATGGCAGCTCAGATGCACCTTGCACTGCTCTGGGATATAAAAACATATCAAGCAGCCTGGAAACAAACAGATATGTCCAGAAGGCTATCTCCCTCTTTGCCAGCGATCTTATCCCCCCCCCCCCCATTACTAAGAACCCAACAAGCTGTGCTGAAAGCTACTTCTATAATATTAGAGGGCTGGAAGAGGGGGACCAAAAACAAACAAACACGACAACACTTTTGGAAATAACCAGTGGTTCCTGGTGAATCCACAATTTGACTCCCCCATAATAAAACCCTGGTATGTCACCCAAGTAACAAGGGGTCTGGCAGCCCCATGGCAGCTCATTAAAGGAAATACGGTTATAACTTTTGAAGAGGGTCAGGAAAGATATGCATGGAGTGAAAAAGATAGGCTTTAATTCTACCAAATTAGAGATTATGTGGTTAAATAAATCAGATTTAGGGAGAAAGGGTCTCAGATGTGCGAAGACCAAATCCCATTTACTCAAATCTGGTTCTCATCGCAGGGTGAAAATGCTATATCAATAATATATAAATTTCTGATCCAACAGAATGCACACTCCATGGATCCAGTTAAAGCTAGCTGGGAAAAGGAGTTTAACCGGGTAATAAGCGTTAAGGATTGGCCTGAAATATGGAAGAATACATGGTCCACTACCTCCTCCCCGTCCTGGAGAGAGTTTGTATGGAGGATTAGAGTGAGTTTTTTTCTGGTACCCACAACACAAGCCTGGAGAAGCCCAGGGACATCATCGGGCTGCTGGTGAGAGTGTGGGGAAAGCAGGGCTTCACACAAACACATTTTTTATGAGTGCCCGAAAATAAATACTTTTTGGTCCTCGATCACACACCACATTATTAATATACTGGGCTATCAACATCCACTCACTGGGGTCAACCTATTGTTAGGTATTCCACCTGATGGAGTAAAAGATAAAGCTGTTCTATACCTATGGGCCATTCTATTATGTGCAGCATACAAATCCATCACTAAAAAATGGCTCCAGAATACTCCAACTACAGTAGCTGAATGGAAATCGGTGATCCTTATTATACAACACAACGAGCAAATGTCTTATGCCTTACGCAACAAGATGGAAACATACACTACGTACTGGATCAGATGGGTTTTAACCCAGGAGCAGATTCAATAAGACAGGAGAGGGGGAAGCTACAAAGAAAGGAAACTTTAGCATTAACTAAGATAATATCCTTCCCTGATTACTGTTTCTCAAAAAGTGATGTGCCCCCAATCAATTATCAGAAATTAAATTAAACAAGGAGTACATGAGTAGAATACCTCCTTCGAACAACAGATTTAATTAACTGTATTTATTTAACTTATGTCTGTTCCTAACCCGAAGCTTGTTACAGTTTTTACCTGTATGCATTTTAATTTTCTTTGTTTTAGTTTTTGATTAACTTTAAGATTTGTGTATTAACATCAATATACAAATAGCTATAGTTTCAGATAGCTATGAACTGTTAACTCTATATGTAAAATCGAACCTAAGGAATGTTATTTCAGAAGAATTGTATGTTAATTCATTACCTAATAAAGGAAGTATAAAAAAAAATCAGATGGTGAGTGAACATCCGGCAGGACAAGCTGCCCAGACCAAACCTCCTATGTTCTAGTAGGAGGCCATGATTAACAAGATCAAATGCTTAGGTAAGCGCTATGAACATCGCATCAGTCATGCACCCCCTGTCTGTGGCACTCAGGATATCAACTGTCAGTCTAACAGTCAGTACCATGGAGTTTTCTAAACCCGTGTTACAAATCAGTCAAAAGGTGACGCTGTTCAAGATAGTCTTGGAGCTGGTTATATATTAATCTTTTTTGAATTTTAGCAAGGGAGCAAAGAAGGGACAGGGGCAGTAGTTTTGTACATGCTGTTTGGGGCCACCCTTGCGTATAGGTACTGCACGGGCACTCTTCCCACTATCAGGGATTCTCTCCTCTATAAGAGACTTGTTGAAGAGCATGGCAACAGGGGAGACATTTGCAGGAGCAGCTATTTTTAGCAGCTTAGGCTCCAGTTTATCAAATCCCATTTGTACTTTGTCAAACATCTGCAAAAAAAAAGTTTGTTTTTTTAACACTGCCTGCAAAAGCAGTGTATATACGTGCAAAACTGTTTCGTTTTTTTTCGCACCCTCTATAAAAGTGCAGATGGACTATATGAAACCATGGTGCGCGAAAATACCTTATGAAAAATTCACATAAACAGGGTCTGTGCATGCACAGCCACAGCACTTTAAAAGATTTTCAACATAAAACTACTCTAAGCAACTGCACAGAGTTAAGAGCTAATGAACCTGAAACTTTCAGAATTAAAGCAATTTTTAGTTATTTGTGAGCAAATAAAAGCATCTTACAATTAATATATTTACACGATGTACACAGGATGTACATCTAAAATGACTGAACTGATTTTTTATTTTTTCCACATTTGTCAGTTCATAAGAACTGGCCACAAAGATTGCACAAGCCAGTTTTTCTAGTCACTAGATCTAAGGATGAGTGAGTCATAAGCATCAGAAAATTGAGGGTTAACACAGAACTATTTCTTTGGCGCCCAATCCCACAGGCTCTGGGTGCCATACAGTGCATGCAAAATGCAATAATAGCAGCACAGTCAATAAATTCGATATTACAGACTAAAAACGTTTTCCTGGCAACAGTGTTTAGATGTCAGTCAGGTAAGCTGTTAAAAACAAATGATGTTTATTTTTAAATGTATATTTTATTCATTTTATAATAAGAATTGCATAATACAAAATTCTCATGCATGTAACATTGAGCGGTTTACATACCTGGTAGATAAAACATCTATTGATGTACATGGTGGTAGTATCCCGTGCTACTGCCACTATAGGAGAGGCTACCACTACATTATCATTAATTATTACTATAAATCCCTTACAGTGAAACTGTAGCCCAACAGCTCATTGCAAAACCTAAATAAAGATTATTTAATGTATCCTAAAGAGTCCAGCGCCCTTACAGGTTATAGATGCCATGAATAATACAGTATGTAAAATAAAGCTAAACTATTTATAACAGTCAAATTAGAAACATCCTGCTCCTTGGATTCAAACAACATCAGAAAGGAGCAGGTACAGTTAAACCTAACAATGCTGTAATGACTACTACATTGGATAGCTGATATTGTTTTAAAGTTAGCCCCACTGGCAGATAGGATAACTTATAAGCAAGCACGCCAGCCATACAGCACACTAAATGAGTCTATGTGATCATTTACTAAACATCTCCACATTAAAAGGAAAGACCGCCCCCCTTGCTGCCGTTTAGAGCATATCTAACATCAAACTTACAGAACATACTCAACAGTGTAAATGGTAAAAGAGTAAAAAACTGTGGGCCAGATATTCAAACTGCGCTATTTTGTGGAGCAAGCCCTTGCGCTGCACAAAATAGTTGCGCAGGGGTGTGGCCAGAGCGATATTCAAAGGAGTTGCGCCCTTGAGCAACTCCTTTGAATATCACCCCCCGGCCACAGCCACTGTGCATGGCGCAGTGGAAGTTGTACCACCGCAAGTGGTCAGAGTGGAGCATTCAACTTGTGGTGGCGTTAGTACCATTGCGCCATGCGCAAAATCCCATATTCAAAAGGTGACATGCAAATGGGGCCATAATTCATGCAAGGCGCAGGGGGGGGCCATTTGCATCTGATTATGGCCCCATTTGCATGCCATTAGCATGCAGGTGCGCCGATCCCCGAGGACTTGCGCCTGGCACCCTGCCAGGCAGCAGCTGTCGGGGACCGACGCCCCCTGCAGCCTGATCGCGGGCAAAAGAGTGTAAAATCCTCACCACCACCCCCACTGGCCCGATCGCGGGCATAGCCTTAATCCCCCACCAGCCCAATCGTGGGCAGCAAAGTATCTCCCCAACATATCCCTGGTGGTCCAGTGGACCGAAAATCCCAATCGCGGGCTGCAGTAATTAAATACACACACCCCCACCTCCCGAATATATCCCTGGTGGTACAGTGGACCAAAAACCCGATCGCGGGCTGCAGTAATTAAATACACACCCACCTCCCGAATATATCCCTGGTGGTCCAGTGGACCGAAAATCCCGATTGCGGGCTGCAGTAATTAAATACACACCCCCCCCACCTCCCAAATATATCCCTGGTGGTCCAGTGGACCGAAAACCCGATCGCGAGGATTGAGTTTACAAACACCCCGAACACATCCCTGGTGACCTGTGTCCCCCACCCACCCACCCCGAAGCCCCCCCCGCTCCCCCGCGGCCAGCGGGCGGCAGCATCACCCACCCTCGCCGACTGACTGCCGGTAGGGCACGCCCATTGGTGCAGAGCAGAGCCAATGGGCGTGCAGCTCATACCGCCTGAACAGTCGAATTTGTGAATCGTGCGTTCATTCACAATCTGAACTATCTTATCATTATAAACTACAGCCGATAGCTCTTGCTCTGCTCAATGGGCGTGCAGCCTGCTGGGCAGTCAGTCGTGGCACGGCTAGACGGGTGGGATGCTGCCGGCTGGGGGGCCAGTGGTGGGCTGTGGGTGGGGGACTGGGTCACCGAGGATGTCTACGAGGTGAAAGTCTGCAAACTCAATCCACGATGTTTTCAGTCACTGACTACCAGGATATGTTTGAGAGACACTTTGCCTGATCGGGCTGGTGGGGGTAAAAGCTATGCCCGATCGGGCCAGTGGGGTGGTGGAGGGATTCACACTCTTTTGCCCGCGATCGGGCTGCAGAGGAGCATGGGAGGGTGGGTTGAGGGCCAGCCATAGGTGGCGGCTGCTGTGTTGCGCCTGCAATGCAGCAGCTCACCTGTGGTGCCTCACTCTGATCTCTTTTTTGGTTCGTGTTGTGCAGGCGCAGGTTGGGGTTGCGCCTGCACAGCTCTGCACAGCCCAGCTGAATATCGGGCTGTGCAGTTTGTGCATAGTTCCTCCCTCCAGTTCAGCATGTATTCATTTGCATTGCACTGTTGCTCAGCATGTTTTCAGTGGCGCAACTGCCTCTTGCTGAATATCGCAGAATGGAGCAATTTCGGACTTGCGCAGGTGCAACCCTTTTGAATATCTGGCCCTAAATGTCTTGGTAGGAACGACAGGGGAAACGTCCCCAGTCATTGAAATTGAGCAAAGGCTTCAAACCTGAAGCCAACAGTTCAACTCCTCAGGTTTCAGTGTCGTCCTCTTTGGGAGATGTTGTACTCATATCTTTGATGGTGGCTGCCAGCCTTGCGGCCCATATCCCCGCATAGGTTGGGTCGGTGAAAACATAGACCTTTTCATTGTGGATTACTCTTAGCTTGGCAGGAAACTAGACAGTGTGTGAAACATTAAGTTCTTTAAGAGTATTGCGGACGCCTTCAAATTTCCTTCTTTGGAGCTGGGTAGCATAAGAGATGTCAGGGAACACGTGGACAGTATTCCCCTCCACACTCAGTGGAACAAAACATTTTGTTAAGCTCAACAGGGTATCCCTAGTGCCCACACTGTCCAGCACCACCACATGGGGAAATTCAGCTGGCTGCTTTCCTCTATGTAGGATCTGGTATGATTTTATTACCGGAAACTCCAACTCTGGTAATTGAGCTTGAAATTGTTCCTTGAACCAATCTGTAATGAATAGCCTGGCATGGTCACCTTCAGACCCTTCCGACAGGCCCAGTATCCAGACATCCTGGCTCTTGATTTGATTTTCTAAAATTTCTAAGCGATGTGTGTGCTGCATCTCTTTAGCACGGTGCACCATACTGCTTTTACACGTTTCTGAGTGGCATTTTAGATCTTCCATCTCCCCTTGTACAGAGTACACAGCTTTTTCTGTAATGTCAATGTGACCTGTCAAAATGTCTAATTTGGCATTCATTGATGTAGAAGAATTCAGGAGCTGCTGCATTTTTCTGCCTGAGGGTTTGTAGCATCTCCTCAGTTCCGGCTCCTTCTGCTGCACTGCAGTGAGTGGAATGAGTGTTTGGGCCTGTCAGCGGACCCGTTCCGGTGTCTTTTTGGAAGTCTCCTGCTGCTTGATTTTTCTGGGACTTTCCCATCTTTCTCCTCGAATCTTCCTGTTTTCAGGCAAGACCAGTTTTACCAAGTATAACCACCAAGAACTGTATTTAGTATTAAGTTCGATATATTTAATCCAAGGAGTTGTGATTGAGCCAATAAGTTGGTCGGATCATCATGCTGTAAGTTTTCAGATCAGGGCCCACCCCTGGTGGAGTTAGTTTGGAACTGACCGTTAAAAATGTGGAGCCTTTGAGGCTTCTTTTGGTACAAAACTGCTCCAGCTTATTGCAGGTGTATGCAGAGGGGGCCTGAGACTGTGGTGGATGCCTATAATATTTCTCTCACCACAGCTCTATTAAGTTCGATATATTTAATCCAAGGAGCCGAGGTGCCAGATGACGTCTCAGCTTGGGCTCCACAGCGCCCCCCAACAAATGATGTTTTAATTCTTCTTCCTTGGGCAGCAATTTCATGTTAGGTTAAGCAATTGATAGTTCAGACTTCATACAGAGTTATTGTGAGTAACCATTTCCAGCTTAAAGGCCTCAACTGAGGGAGCCTTCCTAAGCTCGTGGGACAGTTGATTCCAAGAAACTGAAGGTGCCACTGCAAATACACCATCCCCAGCCAGCTTAAGACACAATCTAGGTACCTTCAGGAGGACCACTTCAGAGGAACAGAGGGTGAGGTCAGGACCATATGGACACAGGAGCTCTTTTAGGTAACCTGGACCCAGATCATGTAGGGCTTTTTATGTTAACAAGCCTATCTTGAAGGAGATATGCCACCTTACTGGCAGCCAGTACAGCATCCCCAGTACAAAAGAGATGCTCAGAGTAGAACACTAGCAGTTAGTCAAACTGCAGCATTTTGCAGCAGCTACAAGTGGTGCATCAAACCTTCAGACAGCCTGAGATAAATAGCATTACAGTAGTCCACTCTGGATGTTACAAGGGCATGCACCTGAAGACTAAAAAATGGGTTTGATCTGGGCAAAAGTCCTAAGATGGAAAAACCCACCATGGATCACCGCCGACAGCTGATGTTCTAGTGTCAGTTTATGATCTATGATAACTCCCAGATTCTTCACCCTGTCTCTGGCAGTGAGCTGGGAGGGGCCAAGATGTAATCCTGACAAAGTCCCCCCCCAGTCCAGCCACATTCTGGATACCCGAATCCTCCAGTAACACTTCAGTCTTATCTGGATTCATCCTGAATCAGCTACAGGCCATCAAATCACTGATCACAGCAAGGCAGTCATTTAGTACGTCAACTGTGTTCCCCTTCCTCGGGGCAAATAATAGGGATAGCTGAGTATCAACAGTATAGCAATGAACCTGCAGACTGTACCTATGAATCGCCTCTCCCAGTGGCAGCATATACATCACAAATAACTGGGGTGACAAGATAAAACCCTGTGGGAATCCAGAGGTCAAGGCAGCAGGGTATGAGAAAAATGTCCCCACACAACCTGCTTCACCCTACTGGAGAGGAAGGACTGAAACCACCTCAACACTGTGCCTCCAAGCCCCACCAAGTCCCTCAGTAGAGTTGTAAAAATCCCATGATCTGCTGTGTCAAGCGTTGACAAGTGGTCAAGGAGAACAAAGATGGAACATTCTACTCTATCTCTCACTAGGAGAAGATCATTTTGCACCCTGATGAGTGCAGTCTCCATGCTGTGTCATCCTTTGAATCCAGACTGCAATGGCTCATAAATAGAGAAAACTTCCAGGTGCACCTCTGGCTGTGGCACCACCACTCTCTCAATCACGTTCTCCAGAAAGGGAAGATTTGAGATGAGCCTGTAATTTGCTAAGATGTCTGGGTCCAATGATGGTTTCTTTAGGAGGAGTCTCATAACAGCCTTTTTCAGGGCTGTCAGAAACACAACCTCCCCAAGAGAACACCAGGCAGTCTCAGCCAGCACTGGCCCCAGAAAACTCCCAACAGTCCAGCAGCATCTGAGTAGGTCCAGGATCCGTTGAACAGGATATGGGATGCAGCTTTATGATCACCCAGAGAATCTCCCCATCAGGCAGAGGGTGAAACTCCACCCAGACAGAATGAAGGCCTTCGTTAGTCACAGGCTGGGCTAAGCCAGGCCCTGACAACCCACTCGAAGAGATCATTGAGGAGACTCTCAGACATACATGAAACAGTGCAAGCAAGTCAAGAGCTGTGGTAAGAGTCGTATTATAGGCATCCACCACAGTCTCAGGCCCCTTCTGCATACACCTGCAATAAGCTGGAGCAGTTTTGTACCAAAAGAAGCCTCAAAGGCTCCACATTTTTAACGGTCGGGTCCAAACTAACTCTACCAGGGGTGGGCCGTGATCTGAAAACTTACAGCATGATGATCCAACCAACTTATTGGCTCAATCACAACGTTTAATACCTCGAGCCCTAACAGGAAAACCAAATCCAAGGTGTGACCAAATTATTGAGTCACAGAGATTAACCACCTGTGTGAAGTCCAACAGTTCCATCTGTCAGAGGTATTGCTGTCCAGGCAAAAGGGATTCGTCATCACTCCAAATATTGAAGTCACCCAGCACAAGTCTCACAACCAGGAAGATGATAAAAGGATCTTGGCCCTCTCACACCTGCATCACCCTTAATGGCCACACACTGAATTGACCATGTTTGGCCCACTAAGTAAGCTGCAGGCCTCAGGCCAGATCTTTTTTTTTCTTTTTCATTTTATACTCTTCATTAGATTTTCCAAGAAAACAACAATAACAACAACAACACACTAGAGATAAATAAAGGTGAAGATACAGCAGGTTGACACAAAAAATGAAGAACAACAACCAAATTATCATACCAATGTACAATCCCTAATCTCCCCCAAGCATGACTGGGCCTCCTAAATAAAATCCATGTTAAACATCATAGTACTGTGAATTAAAAAATGAATAACTTTTAGCAAGCAGTAGAGCAAGCAACTTAAAATAATTATATGCTTCAGTATAACACAAAATTTGACATAGATAATTAAACATGGGTAGATATAGATAAAAGATATATATGAATAGTTAAAAGCCAGAATTAACAAAGATTGATGACCACTTCTAACAGGTTTCCCCAATTTAAGGTAGAACTCTCTAGGTTATATTTTGTACTTGCAATAAAACGTTCTGTTCTTAAGCTACAGAGCATTTCTTATCTCCATTACGATAACGATGGGGACTGCAGATCTTTCCAATGGTTCAGAATAACTTTTTTTGCAGCTAAAGCAATCATATATTATACTTGTGTACCTTAGAGATATAGCCTGACAGGTCTCCCACCAAACAGGTCTGTATAGTAAAGCATTTTGTCAAGCCAAGTTTATTCCCTATTGAATCCTTTAGAGCAGCCCAAATTGAGGCAGCAAAGTGGCACTCCCAGAAAATATGAGATAAATAGCCTGCCATCAAACCACATTTAAAACATGCCGAGGTTGGTAGGAGATCATATTTAAACAACTTAGATGGAGAATAGTAGGCATTACGAAGTATTTTAATTTGAATTAACTTTAATTTATCATTAAGAATATACCTATGTAAATCTCTCCATGTTGTCTCCCACTTTGTGTTTAAATATGGCTGTTTGTCATGCCAGTACTTAGATATATGTGAGACCCTTCTCGATTTGGACCTGAGGAAAAATTGATACAATTTGGAAATGGCATGAGGTTTCCCGGAAAGTGTGATAGAATATCTTTAAGTATCTGATTATGGTTTACCAACTAGGGCAGAGTTCCAAAATGGGATGTAAGGACAGGCTTTCAAATAAATAACTTCTGATAGTAGCCTCTTCCTAAAGAAAGCTTTTCCCTTAAAGGGGAACTGTCACCAACAGGATTTCCTAATGTCTGAAAGCCCATAAAAAGCTAATGTGATTGAGTTATTGTGTTGATCTATTAATCTTTGCAGTCCAGAGTTATTCATATGTAATCACCCTGTAATTAAGGGCTGGTGGCAGCCATATGTTTTGAGCTCCTGACAGGAAATTATATCACAGAGGGTCTAGGTTCTCCTTTGACTGTATTTAATCCAACAGGTTAAATAGGAAATAGACTTTTATTAAGAGTATTTTAAGGTGTTATTACAACACTTCCTAAAACACTACATCTAAAATAATTGTTTTGTATGTGCATTGAAACTAGCGAGTTATCACCTTTACATTTCAAACCGTTAGTAAAAATAATCCATCTTCAGAATTGCTTTAATCTCTATGCTATACTGCCAGTGTCAGCTGATCATCAAAAACAACACATCTAAAGGCTGGCTCTGCAGTACCAACAGGTATTGGGGCCCCATATCAGGATTTCTAAACCCTGTCTGTGTTTGTCAGTACAGGTTTGTAGCTCAGTGCCCTTAACCGCTGTGCTATACTGCCTGCTAATAATCCAATAGAATTCTGGCATTGTTATGGTACAAAATCCCATTCCATCCAAAGTATTTCAGTAAGAAACTCTTATAATTTTAACTTCATCAAACAAAGTAAAATACTTTTTAATAGCGGCCAGCCCGGTGGCGCTGAGATGCTGGCACCTTATCTCACACTACGCTGATGACCCAGATTCGGGAATGGCCTCGGGTCACACGGGGCTAACACCAGAGGAGGTTGGAATGGGATCAAGCTGTGGCTCTCCCTTTCAAAAGTGGATGCCCACTCCGCCGTAGTCCCGCTCCCACTGCGTGGAGGTCCGGTGGGCAGTGCAGGCAGTTGGAGCAGTGGCGCAAGTCTGGCCAGGGGCAGATGGGGCCACCAGATCCTGCCGTGCACGTACACGCACATGTATGCCTTGACCGGGGGGGGGGGCACTGAAAAATACCATAAATTAGAAATGAAAAAAAAAATACTCTTTAATTAATGGTGATAATTTTTTACATAGAAACATAGACTCTGACAACAGATAAGGACCGCTTGGCCCATCTAGTCTGCCCATTTCCCTACCTATTGGATAAGCTGCAGATCCTAGTTAACCTTCAGCCTACTTTCTCCTACACCCCACTATAATTGGCTTATGTCTGTCCCATGCATTCTTGAATTCCTCCACTGTTTTTGACCCCTCAGCCTCCTCAGGAAGGCCGTTCCATGTGTTCACCACCCTCTCCGTGAAAAAAAAACTTCCTCATGTTGCCCCTGAGCCGTCCCCCCCCATCTTCAAACTGTGCCCCCTTGTTCTTACACATCTCTCTTTCTAAAGATACATACAGATAAAGACACATTTATCTCCAGTTACAACCTCCTGGTTGATATTTGTGGTTACAACCAGGAGTTTGTAATCAACACCTGTCAATCAAGCATCACCACAGAAAGCTAACTGGTGCGTAGTTTCTCTGTGGGCGGGCTGAATATCTTGCCCAACATGGTGGCTCCATTACTGAGCACCAGTACCAGCACTCTAGCTTTGCCACACACTGTTAAGACAAGTACGATTTTAAATATTTTTAAATATCTATCTAGTTGATCCTGCCTTGAAAATGAAAAGAATCATTCTGGTTGATCCTGCTGCTCACACCCTTAGAGCGTGTCTTACACTGTGGAGTAATGCTGATGGACCATGACTTCCAGAATGCTGTTACCACTGTAATGTAAAAAAAAAAAAAAAGGAGACTGGGTGTGTGTGTGTCTGTGTGTGTCTCTCTTGCTCTGGCAGAAGTGCTGCACTAACTGAACTGTGCTGAGAGGGAAAACTAACACCATTAATTAAATAAAATAGTGTGTTGTGTGTGTGTGTGTGTGTGTGTGTGTGCGTGTGCGTGTGTGTGTATGTGTATGTGTAAAAACTAGAATTTTACACACACATTTAGTGTGTGATGCTTTTATAAACCCCTCGGGGGTTTATGTTGCATCCCACACCTTGGGTTTGTGTAAAATTCTGGTTACACATGCCCACTCATATACTATTCTGTATTTTAATAATGCATTTCAGGTTATGCATGTTTTAACAATGTTGTCCATCTATGTGTTTTTGCCATTAATAAACAAGTAATTGAGTCCTATTTTTTCTTTTCAAGTCAGATCGGGATAGAAAGAGTATAATATTTTTAGAATCTTAAAACATGCTCAAACCCCATTCTGATGGATGAACGACGCTTGTTCACAGCTGTACTACCAACTGATAATCAAAAGTTACACATTTCAAGGCTGGCCCCATGGTGCCAGGCCAGTAGGTACGTAGCCACATCTGCATCTTGTAGACCTGAGTTCACACCTGAAATTGTAAGAGAAAAGGCTGCAAGAGAGGGAACGGAAAAAGACCAAAGTTGGTGCTGTGGCAATCCCAGAAATCTGTACTGACATGAACATAGCCAGGGTTTAGAAATCCTGATATGGGGCCCCCAATACCTGTTGGCGCCATAGAGCCAGCCTTGAGATGTGTAGTTTTTGATGATCAGCTGGCACTGGCAGTATAGCCTAGAGATTAAAACAATTCTGAAGATGGATTATTTTTACTAACAGTTTGAAATGTAAAAGTGATAACTCACTAGTTTCATTGCACATACAAAACAATTATTATAGATGTAGAAAGTGTTGTAATAACACCTTAAAACACACTTGATAACAGTTGATTTCCTATTTAACCTGTTAGATTAAATACAGTCAAAGGAGGACCTAGAACCTTGGTGACATAATTTCCTGTTAGGAGCCCAAAACATATGGCTGCCACCAGCCCTTAATTACAGGGTGATTTACATATGAATAACTCTGGATTGCAAAGATTCACAGATCAACACAATGGATCAATCAAATTAGCTTTTTATGGGCTTACAGACATTAGGAAATCCTGTTGATGACAGTTCTCCTTTCATGATTCAGAGGTTAATACATGACCATTCCTTAGCAAATCCTTAACCTGATATTTTATTAATTGGGGAAAGCACGATTTGTCAAGCGGATTTCTCCTTAAGCACAAGTTGTAATTGTATAGTAATGGTTGGTTAATATGTCTTAAGAGGGACAGCTGGAACATATTACAAAGTCTATTAAAACAACTAATAGAAATCCCAATCAGAGTGTTTTTCAGGCTAGAGGATAAACTTTTAGGCAAGAGATGAAAACATGCTTCAGGTGAGATGTTATTCCGTTGAAGCAAGTCTTTCTGTTTTCACCCAAGTTGGACAAAAGATATTTGAATGTTTTGTAGAAAACCATCTAGTGAGTTTATGTAACTGACTAAATAATAGAGGGAGAAATCAGGTATCTTGAGGCCTCCGTTGTATTTATTTAGTGTAAGTTTGTCAAAAGCAATTTTTGGGGGCTTATCGGACCATATGAATTTGGTAACTAATGAAGGATCTTGAACCAAGATACTGGTGTTAAGCTATTTAGATTATTTAAGTAATAAAAAACCCTAGGAAAAACATTCATTTTAATAATATTAATTCGACCAAGCAGAGATAAAGGAAGTTTTGACCATCTTGTGAGATCTGATTTAATGGATGTTAATAAGTCCGAGAAGTTTAATTCTAACATTTGTTTCTGATCTTGTGCCAAAATAAGTCCCAAATATTTTAAATGGTCAGAGGACCAGGAAAAGCCACATTTTGTTATAGCTTCTTTAGAAACTAGTTTAGTAAGGGGTAGAACTGAGGTTTTAGTTGGATTCATTTTATAATTGGAGACCCTGCTAAACTGTTGTATAGTATCTATTATGGTTGGAATGGAAGTTTCTGGATAAAGCACATGTAGCAAAATATCATCTGCAAATGCTGATAAAGTCAACACTTGGTTATTAACTTTGATCCCAGTCATAAGTGGATTATGTTGAGAAAATAAAGTAGTGGTTCTAAATAAAATAGGAGACCGGGGACAACCTTGCCTGGTACCAAAGTAAAGTTGAATAGGGGATGAAAGGAGCCCATTTATGTGAAGTCTAGCTGGGGGATAGGAATATAAAATCCGTAGCCAATAAAAAAAATTTAGTGGGAAAGCCGAATTTATGCAAGGTTTCGAACAAAAAGGGATTATTCACTCTGTCAGAGGCCTTCTCAGCATCCAGGGAGACCAGAACCGCTCTGGCTCGGGCCTCCTTGGATGCAGAGAAAACATGAGAGTTTTCTTAAATTATCTGATGCAGGTCTTCCAGGCATAAAATCCACTTGTTCAGAGGATACACAGTGTTCCAAACTGCTTTGACCCTGGAAGGTAGCATTTTTCCTAATATTTTCATGTTAATATTGATTAATAAGATAGGCCTATAATTTGACACATATTCTCTCGATTTACCTGGTTTGGGAATCAATATAATAACAGCCTCCAGCAGAGTATAATCAGCAATCCCCTCGTCTAATATATAGTTAAAAATTTCCAAAAGTAATGGTGTTGTCATTTTTAAACATCTTATAAAAGTTAGGAGCGAGGCCATCAGGCCTGGGTGAGTTGTCTGGTTTCAGAGAGTGCATCGCCTCAGTTATTTCTTTCCCAGAAAAGGGAGAAATTAAGTTTTCTGCTAGTTGAGATGGCAATTTGGGGCATACAAATTGGTTAACGTAAGTCTCAAAGTTAGTTAAAAGAGAGAGTTTAAATTCTGGGCTGTAATGGTTATTAAAGAAAAGTTCAAATTCTTCTATGATTTGGTCTGGATTAACTTTAACCGAGCCATCCCTTTCTGATATGATAAAGGTGATATTTCTGTTTTTATCAAGGTTGTTAAGCCTACTTGCCAGTAACCTGGAAGGTTTTTCCCCTTGGTCTACATAAGAAGCTTTTGTTTTCAGCAGAGCATATTCAGTGTTCTCTCTTGTTAGATTTTCACATGCATCCCTTAAAGTTTGTAGAGTAGCCACATCTTTATCACTTAAAGTTGATGTGTCCTTAGCTTCTAGTCTTTCTATGGCTTCTAGTGTCTTGGTTAATTTGGTTAGTTGTTGCTTCTTGTGCTTATATGCCAGTCTAATAAAATGACCTCTAATAAACCACTTAAATGAGGCGCGGATATAGTCAATGTTACTTATTGATTTACGGTTGCAGAGCCGGAAGGAGACACTTTATTTTGTAATATAACCTATAATATATATATGCCTTATATCTGAACTATATATGTATCTTCGAAGCTGTACACTGCACATAATGTAAAGTTGGTGGTGTATTCACCCCGGGTCGCCCCTGAAAAAGGGACCTTTGGTCTCAGTGGGTTTACCTGGTAAACAAAATCTAAATAAATAAATAAATAATATAACTATTCTTAAGTAATTGATTATTTAGTCTCCATAAACTAACTTTGAGTTTATCTGGGTTACCCAGATTTATTATTAACTTAACTGGAGAATGATCGGATGGAACTCTGGGATTAATTGTAGAGCTTACAACGCTTGACATTAGGTTTTGACTAATCAAAAAATAGTCCAGTCTAGAGTATACTTTATGAAGAGGAATAGAATGAGTATTGTTTCTTTTCTGAGTTCATAGCTCTCCATGGGTCACATAGATTGAATGTATGTTTGAATTCAATTAAGGATTTAGAATCATCTACTTTAGTAGATCTATATGGTGAATTACTGTCTAGTGTTTTATTAGCTAAAATATTCCAATCACCCCCCAATATGAAGTCATAATCAGAATAAGGCAGAAGCGCTTTGGTAAGTTCTGCTAAAAATTCTCCTGAATAATTAATGGGACCGTAAATGCTTCCTATTAGTAAGTTTTGATTGTAGAATTTATCCCCTATCATAGCAGATCTGCCTACCGGATCTAAAATGGAGAAGTTTGGAGCGAAAGGAATTTTGTGGTCAATTAAAACTGTGACTCCTCTCTTATTTGTCGAATCTCCAGCCGCTAGCCCATATGTAAACCCCATTTTAGTTAAAGAAATTAATTTCAGCTTGTAATAAGTGGGTCTCCTGAAAGAAGATAATCTGTCCCTGAAGAAACCTAATATGTTTCAATAGTTGCCATCTTGTATGTTTCTCTCTGACTCCTTTGATATTCCTTGAGACTAAATTAAGGTGAAAGAACATACTGCTAACTTAAATAAAGAAATTTATAGTTGTTTCCATAGCTTGCTCTGGCTTGAGTACCTATAGAGGTAGCCCAGTAATCCCACCCTAGAAAAGGAACCCCCATATACAGTATACAAATAACAAGGCTAAAATAAAAAAGTTAAAAAATCACCCTGGTACTTACTATCTATCCTCCTATTCACCATGCAGTGAGGATCAGAACAGCATCCTGCTGCTCTCCACAACAGTACCTGAAACTTAAAACAATTATAACTAAAACTTCTAGTATTTTATCCAAAAGGCTATATCAATTACAACTATATAACCACATGTAGCATAGCTTTAACTTCCTATCCAACAATATTGTAACTTATTCCACTACATTCAAGAATGTTATCCTAACTGCATGTGAAATCCATAGCTATCAATATAGATTTCTTTATTTTGTCTATCAAGAGGGTATTAAAGAAATAAGCCTGTCATATATTTAAATTAATATATTCTTGTTCGACCCTCATAAATGGGAAGACATTTTTAAACATTTAAAAAGTATAATCAGGGCTCATTACTCCATAAATGATTTTAACACATTAATGAACATCGGCAGTAGCCCTGATATCATATTAGGTAATCTTCGCGCTGTAAATCCCCTAAGAAAGTAAAACTGTTAGCGAGTAGTGTAAATACGTTTTAAATTGGTGACTAACTTATTGGACTTGGTCATAGCTCCCTCCCCAAAGAAAATACTGTAAGTATGAGTTGCTGGATTAATGCACAGTCTCTTGTTAAAAATTTAGTTCACTACCCAAGGAGTTGAAACAAAAGTCCATTATTGTTATAGATGACAACATTATAATGAAACATAGAAACAGAATTTGACAGCAGATAAGGACTGCTTGGCCCACCTAGTCTGCCCATTTCCATACCTAACGGATAAGCTGCAAATCCTAGTTAACCAACAGCCTACTTCCTCCTACCCCCGACTAGAATTGCCTTATGTCTGTCCCGTGCATTCTTGAATTCCCCCACTGTTTTTGCCTCTACGACCTCCTCAGGAAGGTTGTTCCATGTATCCACAACCCTCTCTGTGAAGAAATACTTCCTCATTACCTCTGAGCCGTCCCCTCTATCTTCAAATTGTGCCCTTGTTTTGCACATCTTTTCTGAAAGATGCTACCCTCTTGGACTTTGTTGATTCGCTTGAGGTATTTGAAAGTTTCTATCATGTCCTCCCTCTCCCTCCTTTCTTCAAGGCTACATCTTTAGTTCCTTTAGTCTTTCTTCATATGTCTTCTGATGCAGACCCTGCATCATTTGGTTGCCCTCCTCTGGACAGCCTCCACCCTGTCTATGTCTTTCTTGGAGATGGGGTCTCCAGAACTGTACACAGTACTCCAGATGTGGTCTTACCAACTGTCTGTACAGAGAGCCAACAACTTCCTGTTTTCTACTGGTGATGCCTCTCCCTATGCATCCCAGTATCCCCCAAGCCCTCCTTACTGCCTGCTCACATTGCTGGCCCACCTTTAGGTCATCTGATATGACAACCCCCAGGTCCCTTTCCATTTTTGTTGTTGTCAGTATCTCACCCCTCATTATGTACTCTACTTTGCACTTCTTTGCATTGAATCTAAGCTGCCATACATAATGGTCCCAACTTTAAAAGAATGTATACCTCACTCCCATTTCAACTTCATGAGCGTATCCATTTACAAAAGGAAACTCCATAATAACTTAACCACAGCTGCAAATCTTTCAAAATATTCATTAACAATGAAAGTTAATATATTCCTGAAACTTAGTGATTATATGTTATGTTTATGTTGAAGAAAAAAAAAAAAAGATTTCTAGGTCCTTTGTGTCACTGATTGGTTGGTGTCCCAGACAGCAAAAATACCACATAATACCTTTTCCCAACAAGGCGTTGTCAAACAAAAAGCTTGAAGGTACTGAAGAAAATGTATTTAAAGATGTGTTCCGGGCTTATAACATTTTGTCACCAATGTATATCGAATACTCAGTCTATCCAACTTAAAGTTTGAAACCGTTTCAAAATCTGTAGAACCCTTTTTGTATTGTAGAAAACAGTGGAGCACAAAGTCCTTGATTGAAGTCGATCGAAGAATTACCCGATTTAAAAATGGTGTTAGCAGTTTCCTGCTGCAGAACATGCCAGAACATTCTAATGTTGCGATCGGCCTAGTTAGGCTCAGGCATAACTGTAAACTTTGTCATACTACAGATGTAGGCCTTAGGTACATATCATAATACTAGAATTATCTTCTTGACAAGATTCATTTACTGCATTTCGGACAGATATAGAGATTTATTTCAGGAACTGATATGACTGATCCAGACTTTCCAAACAGTTGAAGCTGCCAACATTAGTCCATATATATTAACTCAGGCTGGACGTACTAAATCGCTGAGGAAGAGATTCATTTTTTAGAGAGATTTGGGAAAACATTACTAAGCTCCTTCAAAGCCTGATCTGGACTTTCAAATATATAGCTTGCCGAGTTATGTTTAACATTTAGTCGGGCCAGGTACAACATTCAGAATTTGATATCAGCCGTGATCAATTTACTCACCACCGGGGTAAAAGCTTGTCGTCTGAGCCTTACTTCATGTGGCAGGTATTGAGTGATTCTTACCTTGTGGCTGTCCCATTTTAGATTTTAGCTTGTTTTAACTTTACTTAATATGTGCTGCCTGTCAACGTAGTTTAGTAATTTTATAATAAAGGGCCTAGGTTTTTTCACTTCCTGATGGCATAGATCTTAAAGACCTCTGTATCCTCTCTATGATATAATTTTGGCCATTCAGAGAGGGACCGGCCACATTCTCTAAAATTACTTGGGCAAAATGCACAAGATCATTATCTTCTGCCTTCTCCAGAACTCCAAAAATTGAGATTATTTCTCCTGCTTCTTCCCTTGAGATCTTCCAGTTTGGATTCTACCTTTTTGAGCCTGTGTCTGTCTCACCGCAGGTAATTCAGGTTCTGATCTTATCTGTGTCAATCTTCACCATTCATCACTTTTGGGTTCTGTCCAGAGGTCACGACCCTGCAGGAGCTCTTTTTTTTTTTTTTTGGATGGGCGGAGTCGACGCACCATCGGTGCCGCCCTCGAGGCCGACGCACTGCGTGGTGCTCGCGGGTTGGCTGTTAGGTGTTGTCGACTCCGCCCTCCCACCAGTTCTTCGTCTCCCGCCGTCGAGGTCACCTCGTGGGTAGCTCTGTGGTGTGAGAGGCCTGTTGTCATTCTTGAAGCCGTCAGCTCCGTTACGAAGTCCGTTGACTCCGTCCTTGAATTCTTCCTGCCGGTTCAGTTTCGCTCCACTTGACGTCGCCTGAGATTAAAGTAAGACTGTTCCTTTCTTTATTTTGCAACATCAGGTCTTGTTTGGTGTTGTTTTTTCCGTAGGTCATGTCTCGGTTGGGGAGCAAGAAAACAATGAAGACAGGACGGACGGCCCCCTATGCGTTGCTGCCCATGCTGCTGTAAGTACTCTGTCACCAACCAGCATAATCGTTGCCTCTCATGTCTTGGCCCGCTACATGACATGGATTCGTGTGACGCCTGCTTCTCCATGGACCATAGTGTCATCGAACAGTGTGTGTGGAAAGTTGGACGAGCTCCGCCAACTTTCGCGGGACAGGCGCGCACTCGTTAGGCCAAGCCACGTTCTCGCTGCCTTTCCTCCAGGTCCCCTCTTGGTTCTATATGGACTGAGGAGGAGGGGGCTTCTGCTTTTTGTAGCTTCGCTGTGGCAGAAGCCCCTTCTGTGGTGCAGGAGGCCCAGTCTGTTCCCCTCGAGGGACGGGCCGGAGACACCCCCTTGGCAGTCGCCCCTTCGAGCGTGAAGGCTCCCTTGGTGTCATGCCCTCACCTCGGAAGGCCTGGGTTGGTGCCATCCTTGACGCCGTCTGTCAGTGCCATCTTGGGCCTCGGCACCATTCATGGTGCCGTGGGCCCTGACGGCGCTGTCAGCTGTGCCAGTCCGTTACTCGGTGCCGTTGCTGCCGTTGGCTCCATTCGTGGTGCAGATGGTGCTCACGACACTGTGGGAGGCTCTGTGGCACCATCCTTGACTGTCTCTCTCACCCCGGTGCCATCCGCGACTCCAAGCGAGGACACGGCACCATTGGGGTTTCCGACCTCGGCGCCGAGAGCACGGTTGGAGTCATCAGTGTCATCTCTGGCCTCAGAGCTGCTTGTGGCGCCATGGGGGTTTCTGACCTTGGTGCCATTCACGGCGCCGAGAGCACAGTCTGAGCCCTCGTCGGCACCGTCTCTGGCCTCGGCACCGTTTGAGGCGCTGTGGGTCGGGACCGCACTGTGACAGGCTCTTGCTCCAATGCTGCTACCATCGTTGGAGCCATGTCTTTTTCCCGCACCATTCGCGGTCGCGGCTGGAGCGTCGTGACTCTGGTGCAGTCTCTGAGTCTGTTGCCCTTTTTAGTAGGGATGGCAGTGGGCGTCCACGCACCGTTTGGCACAGAACTCCGATCTCCACCTCTTCAGAGGATGAATCGGACTCTGAGTCAGATAGGCAGTCTGACTCTTTGGAGTTGGCTGCTCACGTGGACACCTTGGTAGTGTCCTCGACAGGCCGGAACCAGCCCTCCTCTGAGGAGTGGACAGTGGCTCCCGGGACCAGGGTCAGAGGTGCTGACCAGCAGACAGTGGTGCAGGCCACCGTTGCTCTGCAGCCTGGACTCTGAGGGTTTTCTAACCCCTCAGTACTGGTACCCCCTCAAGTGGTGTGCCTGGATCGCCCAACTTTGGGGCCGATCGGAGCACCCACAGGAGGGGAGGGTGCTGCACCCTGGATAGCCCCTTCAGGGGCTGACCAGGGTTGCCAGCTGCCTAGGCTGGCTCTTTCAAGGAGGGGGGCACTTTCGGATTCCAAGGGGTCAAGGGGTATGTGTTCCATGAGGCGACCTTTTTCTGGAACCCACCCAGGCTCTGGGAGAAGTCGTAGCGTGGATCCCCGGCCTTCCCTTTCGGTTTCCTCAAGAGAGCCCCGTTCTTTGGAGGTGGGGGACCATCCTTTTGGACTTTCATGGCCCCAGTCCCCTCACAGGGGGGATTCTTCAGGGCACAGCCTAGGCAGTTCCAGTTTGGTTGACCAGCTGTTGGCTGTGGAGTTTTCCGGAGCTCCTTCTTCTCTTGGGGCTGCAGGTGCACTCCCTATCCCAGGCGGAGGACAGCAGATTCCTGTTGTTGGCTCTGCCCCCTCTCCTCTGCCACATTCTCCTGCGCTCCCAGGTATTCTTGGTCCTAGCAATCTTCTCTCCTTGGAGCAGTTCAGGGTGGTGGCTGCTCAGTTTCCCGCTAATGTCAGGGCAATGGACAGACAGGTTTTTCAACCTCCCCCTGAGCAGCCAGCTTCTGAACTCTCGAGGTCCCCTGACTCCTCATCCCTCTCTTCTGGAGGAGAGGAACCCTCTGTCCACATCTCACCAGCTGTTGATCTCGCAGAGTATCAGCGATTCCTCGTAAGGATGTTTGAGGACCTGCACATCACCCCTCCCACGCATCACAATCCAGAACACTCGACGTGCCCCTTTCTAGGTGATTTCAGTGCGGACACCCTTGTGGTGCCCCCCTGGCCTGCTCCCTTTTGGGAGGCGTCATTGCGTTTCTGGCAGAGACCCTTTTCCAGAGTCCCAGCCCCTAGGGACCCTAAGGATCTCTGCCAGAGGTTTGTGCCCGGATTCTCCATGTTCTATGCCTCATCCGCAGTCAGCATTGATGCAGCTGGATACTCCTGTTGGGCTTCGCACCCCTCACCGTGACCGCCCCCAGATCAAGATTCTATGGATTTTGATTTCTGGGGGAGGAGGACGTTCTACTCAGCACAGTTGCTGCTCTCTATTTCAGCACATCAGGCCCACTATGCTAGGTTCCTGTGGTCCAGGCTAGGTCAACTCCTAGCCTCTATGCCTGACATGGAGGTAACCAGACAAGTCATTGCACTCTCTGCACGTGGCCTGGAGTTAGCAAGGCACCAACTGAGGGCATCTTACAGTGCCAACGAGGTAGATTCCAGGGTCGTAGGGACAGTGATCTGCACTAGGCGGACAGCATGGCTGCATCTTTCCCGGTTGTCACCCTTGGCCTGGTGTAGGGTGATTTCCTCCCCCTACCAGAGAACCCATCTTTTCTCCCATAGGGTGAGACGGCGTCTGTCGGGGCAACTTCCTACTCCTTCCAAGGAGTCCCCATCTCACTCTCCTCACTCCCGGGCCTCTCCAGACCCATGAAGATCTTCTCTCTTGGTGTGCCACCCACTGAGAGCTTAGGGACTTAGTCCTTTAGGGTTAGGGCCCCCTTCACGGGGGCTCGGCACTCACCCAGAGGTGATGAATGGTGAAGATTGACACACATAAGTTATGAAAATTACGTACCTACTGTAATTCTGATCTTTCTGTGTATCTTCACCATTCATCACAATCCCATCTTCCATGCCCCTGGGGCCTCAGTCTCTGGGTCCTCCTCCCTCTCTGTGCCCTGTCCATCGCCCCCCTCCTTTCTGTTAGTCAGGAGTGGGGTGACTTGGGGCACATAAGGGGGATAATTCTCTCTAATGGTAGAGTGGTCAGGATGGGGGGCACTCCTTCTTCAGTGCCTCAGATCCACCCCTGTGGGGTGGGGGTTGATAGTTGCCCTCTTTTCTGTTCCCCTTCTCCCCATCAGCTTGCTTTAATTTCCTTGTCCTTTGGACACAACCTCGATTTAATTTAAGAAACTAGGATCTTACTTCGAGAGGGCTCTTGCAGTAGGTAATTACAAATAGGACTGAAGCTGGCAGGCGTCAGGACCCCATGGAAACATTTCTAGCTAGCAGTCTCTGGTGGGGGACCACCCCCATGTCAGGTAACATCAGTATAAAGGGCGGTCCCCCACCCCGTCTTCAAGTTCTTTCCCGCCATTGAGCTAGTGCAGCACCTGGAGTGAGTTCACTGCTCGCATGATCAATCGTCGGTAATTTTACCATCTAATTTCAACTTCTGTGATTATCATCAGCCTTACCTACAGCTGCCGTGTATGTAGTCCCCAACTCCCTCCGAGCACAAAAACAAGTGCGATTCTTGCGGCGCCTAGCTACCGCACAAGAACGGACATTCCCAGTGCCTTTTTTGTCTAGGCCCCAGTCATCCTGTCGAGAAGTGCCAGCTCTGCCAGCAGTTTAACGCGGCCACCCAAAAACGGAGGTAGTGGTCCCTTGAGGCCCACATTCTCAAACTTAAAATGACCTCCATGGAAAAGAAGCTGAAAAAACTCAGGCGGGCGTCTACTTTGGAGGGCCACCCCAAGAAGGAGCACCAGGACCGGGACTCCTCTTCAACGGTCACTGCGGCCTCGGCTGAGGTTGCGGTGCTGCAGGTAACGTCTCCCCTGGGAGGCAGTTCAGTGGCAGCCATCTTGGAGGCTTCCAAGGCAGTGTCAACCCTCCCATTGGGCTCGCGCTTGGGCCCTGCAGGAGCCTCCGGGTGTAAGGAGGCAGCCACTCCCGCCACCGTGCGGCCTTCTGGTTCAAGCGGCCCCGATAAGTCAGACGTCGACTCCTCCGACGCCTGCCCGGGTAAAGCCATTAAGACACCCGACCCTCTGGGGCAGCACACGGCCTCCAAAGTGCCCGCCAAGGCCGGTGGTTTCAATAAGTCGGACGCCGGCTCCTCTGACATCTGCCTGGATCCCGCCGTTAAGATGGACGTCGGCTCCTCTGATGTCCGCTCGGCGTTAGAGCCAATGCCGGACCCTTTGGGCCTCTCTGTTGTCCTGAGCTTGCTGCAATGCTTGTTGCATTCTGAGGCACCAGCGTCTCCTTTGTTGGACCCCGGGGATGGTAACCCTTCTTCCCCAGGTGACACGGAGGAGGTGGGTATGCTGCCGTCAGGTCTTCCTCCCGCTGGGATGAATGACCAGACGCCGGATCCAAGGACGCTGACGCTGGCCTATCCCACTCCCGACAACATCCCATTGCCAGACGCCGGGCCTGCCGTCCGCTGGGCCTCCCATTGCGGGTCCGTCCACTGGGCTGTTTCCGGGGCCCTCTGCTCTTGCAGACCCCCCAGTACCTGGGTATCCGACCCGATCTTATCCGACGACGTCCTACTTAGGCCCGCAGTATTCAGCACCCCAGTACCCGATGCCACAGTACAAGGTGCCCCAGTACCCGACTCTGGACTTTCCGCTGTTGGAATACGGATACGTGCCTTGCTGATACCCTCAGTATCCATACACCTCCCCCCCCTCCTCCACCATCCCCTCAGCCGCCGGTGGACCTGAAGGAGACTCTGGCTTCCTGGTGGGCTGAGGCCAAGGCTCAGCTCACCAAGGAGGTAGAGAGCCACTTTTCGATGCCAGTCCCGGTTCCGGACCCCCTATGTCGGAGGCGAGAGACCCCCTCCCCCCCTCTGGATATCAGAGGCGAGCCCTCCGATTCCAGGGCAGGGCAGGATACGCTTCCCCGAGGGCTTCCCAAGGGGTCCGTTCCTCCCTTGCGCCAGGAGGAGGAGTCTTCTTCTTCCTCTTCATCCTCCTCGGAGACCTCGGATGACTCCGACGGTTGTTCCAGTCCGGACAATGAGCCACACACTCCGGACAAGCCCAGGCCAAGGACTCCTCCGAAGTTTCCTCTGGAGGATCCTTCCTTTATGGAGTTGCTGCATAAAATCCAGGCAGTTCATCAGTGGCACACCGTAGAGCCGGATCCACAGTGTAAGAAACTCAGTGTGCACCTGGATCTGCCCAAGACCGCTCTTACTCTGATGCCACTCTGGATTGAGCCTCATGCCAACCTTGTCTCCACTATTTAGAAGCAACTGTCAGCATCAGCCCCCCTTCCTTGGAAGTCTGACAGGCTTTATCAGGCTCCGGAGGGTGTTGACTCTTTAAATTCACACCCTCGAGATGATTCGGTCGTGATTAGCGCTGCTCATGGCTGGACGGCTAACCCTAAGCACTTGAGTTCATCGCCAGCCGACAAGGAATCCTACCTTCTGGACCAGAACGGGAAGAAGGTCTATGCTTCTTCCACTTTGGGTATAAGGGCCCTGAATTATGTTGCTCATATGGGGGATTACCAGAAGGCAATCCTTAGCAAGGTGGAGGCTAAATTGGACTCCCTTCCTGAGTCTCAGACAAAGCAGAAAGTGGCTGATCTAGTCAGGTCTGCGCATTCGGCCAGTCGGCACATGCTTCATGCCATGTACGATGCAGTGGACGCTGCTGGTCGGAGCTCGCTTTTGCTGTGGGTTTGCGGTGTCATGTTTGGTCCCAGAGGTGCAGTCCGCTATCCAGGACGCGCCCTTCAGGGGTTCAGTGCTGTTCGGTGGCGATGTCAAGGATATCATCACCGATCTGCAGGAGAAGGGTACTGCACTTAAGTCTGTTGACTCCATGTACAGACCCCCTCAGGCTCAGCGTCGTCCCTTTTGCAGATGTTCTCAGCAAAAGACAAAAACTCAGGGAAAGTGGGCCAACGAACATCAGGCCCCTCCGGCTGCCAAGCCCCCCCCCACCCAAAAAAGCAGCGGGGGCTTCAGCCGCGAGGTTGCCCCACACCTCCCGACTCCTTTCTTCTCCCACAGCCTCTGGGCTTTCCGGAGGAACTGGTAGGAGGGAGATTCTCCTTCCATCTACCAGGCTGGGAGAGGATCACTTCAGACACTTGGGTGCTCCAGCTGATCACGGAAGGACACTCAACAGAGTTTCTTCAGACACCTCCTCGAAAACCCGCCCCCCCAGGTCGTCTTACTCCCCAGAACACCTTCTTCTGGTCTGGGAAGAAATATCATCTCTTCTTCGGAAGGAGGCGATAGAGCCCGTCCCACCCCATCTTCGGGGGACAGGTTACTACTCCCATTTCTTTCTGGTCCCGAAGAAGTCAGGAGATGTGATTCCAGTCTTCGACCTCAGCTCCCTGAACTTGTTCGTGGAGTACAAAAGGTTCAGGATGCTCTCTCTGCAGAGTCTTCTGCCCCTTCCTCGGCCAGGACAGTGACTGTGTGCTTGGGACATGCAGGATGCTTACCTGCATATCCTTATTCACCCTTCCCACCACAGATATCTGCATTTTTCATTACAGGGAGACCACTACCAGTTCAAGGCCCTCCCATTTAGTCTTTCCTTGGCGCTCCGAGTGTTCACCGAATGCCTCTCGGTGGTAGCGACCTACCTGCATACCCAGGGGTCTCAGGTTTTCCCGTGCCTGGACGACTGGCTCCTGGCGGCCTCCTCCAGGGAGGAGCTCCTGCGCTTCCTTTCCCTTACCCTGCAAGTTTTCACCAGCCTGGGTATTACCATCAACCAGGCCAAGTCCCATCTGATCCTGTCCCAGAGGCTCCAGTTTATCGGGGCGATCCTGGACACGACCTCTGGCATGGCATTCCTGCCACTGAACAGGGCGGCCACACTCCAGGCTCAGGTCAGCCTGTTGTCCAGCTGCAGGTGGGTCAGTGCCAGGTCGGTCCTTCGCCTCCTCGGGCGCATGGTGGCTGCTATTCTGACAGTCCCTCACACTCGGCTTCGCATGAGAATCTCTCAGTGGACGCTTCGGTCTCAGTGGGATCAGTTGGTGGACGACCTAGATCAACTAGTTCTAGTCTCCAATCCCATGTCTCAGGACTTGCTTTGGCAGATGGTTCAGGAGAACCTTAGCCAGGGAGTTCCCTTCTGCCCTTCTGCCTCACTCCCCCCTCCCAGACGCTGACTACAGACGCCGCAGGTGAGGGGTGGGGTGCCCATTTGGGGTCTCACAGGACCCAGGGCTCGAGAAAACACTCCACATCAATGTGCTCGAGCTTTGGGGCATGCTGTATGCTCTTCACGCTCTGCATCTGTATCTGCTTCCCGGGCATCTGGCTGTCCAGACAGACAACATGTGTGTGGTCTGGTACATCAGCAAACAGGGAGGAACTTGTTCCTACCCTCTCTGCAGGGATGCGATGCGAGTTTGGGATTGGGCAGTGCCGCACAACCTTCACCTCACAGCAGTTCACGTCCCGGGGGTCAAGAACACGTTGGCAGACCACCTCAGTCGGTTGTCTGCTCACGCTCATGAGTGGGAACTTGATCAGGGGGTAGCAGACAATATCTTCCTACATTGGGGAACACCACAGGTAGACCTGTTTGCGTCTCCTCACAATGCAAAACTTCCCAACTTCTGCTCGCTCGCTCCAGGGCGTGGCATTTTTTGGAGAGACGCTCTCTCTGTAGACTGGAAGGGCAGATTTGTCTATACCTTCCCCCCGATCCCCTTGATTCCGAGGGTCTTACAGAAACTCAGCTCAGAAGGAGGTTGCATGATCCTAATCGCTCCTTTCTGGCCCAGGCAAGTTTGGTTCTCTCTTCTGCAACAGTTTTCAGAGGAACCTCTGCTTCCTCTTCCTCTGTCACATCTTTTGCTGATCCAGGATCAGGGACCCTGGTTCATCCAGGACTCAAGTCCCTTCAGTTGCACGCGTGGCTCCTGCAGTCGCAGCTCAAGCCCGATTCGGGGTTTCCCCACTGGTGGCTGAGATTCTGGTGGAGGCCAGGAAGCCCTCCACTAGATCTACCTATGCCATGAAATGGAAACGGTTCTCTATTTGGGCCACTTCCAAAGATTTTGAGCCTTTCTTGTGCTCTGTTGGGTGGCTTTTGGATTGCTTTTGACACCTCTTTGATCTGGGTCTCAGTCATTTCTCTCTGAAGTTTCACATGGCGGCCATCTTGGCTTACCATGTTCCTTTTGGGGACAGGACTTTTGAGCAACTGGAAGTCTCCAAGACTTTTCTTAGAGGGGTCCTCCACTTGAGACCCCCAATTCGGGTTCCTGCCCCTCCTTGGGATTTGAATTGGGTGCCCAATCACTCTGTGTTCTCCAACATATTACCTCCAAAAACCATATAAACACTACAAACAGGTATCTGGCCCTATCTCTGAAATCAAACAAAGGGGCAAAGGACACTGCAGAGCAGGACACTGCAGCACATGAGCTAGCACAACGAAACCTGCCCAAATCAGGAACCAAAACAAAAAAAGCAAAAAGGAAATCCAAAAAACTTCTGATCATAGGAGACTCCATGATTCGGGGAGTTGATACCCATCTCCAGCCAGGGGTAATGGTCAGATGTCTCCCAGGTACATCAGCATGGAGAGACACTGACCACATTGCTAAAATTGTTCATGAAGCAGGAGAAAACATTGACGTGCTGGTACACATAGGGACTAATGATCTCGCCAGCCGGTCAGTTGTGGAAACCAAGGAACACCTGACCAGGCTGGGTGACAAACTATCATCCATTTCGTCCGACATCTTCTCTGAGATCCTGCCAGTCTGGGAGAGGGGGGCAGATGGACGGGAGGTCAGAGAAGGGGAGATAAGGGAGCTAAACATGTGGCTCAAGGGCGTGGTGGCAGGAAAAAGGACACAGATTTGCAGGGAACTGGCAACAGTTCTGGGAGCGAAAGTTCTTTAAATTTGATGGACTGCATCTGACTAAGAAGGGAGTCAGTGCATTGGGGCAGAAGTTTGACGTCTTTGCAGAATATTTAAATTAGCAAATGGGGAGAGGGGTGCAGCACCCCATACGTCAAATGGGAAGAACACCCCTCCCCCCTCAGCTAGTGGTCAAACAGGGATTCAGCATGTTTGCAGTTCATTTGCATCACCAGGTAAGAAAAAAGGTCCGTCTCCCCATATGACACACAGTGGAAATGCCAAACCTCACCCAACAACTAACACACTGGTATCTGGCCAATGGAAAATCATGTACACAAATGCTCACAGCCTGGGAAATAAGATCCCAGACCTGCAGGCAATAATGTCAGAGGCTAAACTGGACATAGTAGCAATTAGTGAGACGTGGTTTACCAGTAACCACACTTGGGAGACTTCAGTACCTGGCTATGTACTGTTCAGAAGAGACCGAGGTACAAAAAGGGGGGTGGAGTGGCCCTGTATGTCAATGAAAATATCAAAGCTACAGAAATTCAGAATACACATAAGGAGCCAGAAGAACTGTGGGTCACCCTGGAAACAGGAAATGGGACAGCCATAAGAACTGGGGTTGTCTACAGGCCCCCATACCAGGTGGAGGACACAGACACATTACTGTTAGAAGATATACAAAACATGACAGCTAAAGGGGAGGTTCTGATAATGGGAGACTTCAACGTGCAGGATACAGATTGGCCAATACCAGCAGGAACATCTGCCAGAACTAGACACATGGTGGATTCCCTGCAGGGGGAGGACCTTAAACAACTGGTACAACAACCCACAAGAGACAGGGCTATCCTAGATCTAGTACTGACTAACAGGGAAGGGAGCACAGATCTCCAGATAGGTCACCTGGGGGCCAGTGACCATCACATGGTATGGTTCAATTTGGCCACTACATCTAAATCATCCCATTCCAAGGCAAAAATATGGGACTTCAGAGGAGCTGACTTTGATAAGATGGCCAACAGAGTTACGCTAGCCCTGGCAAAAAGAAACACAGCTGAGGGGGTACAGGCAAAGTGGGCAAGCATTAAGGATGCAATACTTGAAGCAACATCCCATTGTGTTAGAAAAGGAAGTGCAAAAGAAGAAGGAAGCCACTTTGGTTCTTAAATACAGTAGCAGAAAAGGTCAGAGCCAAAAGGCTGGCCTTCAGGAAATATAAGGGAACACAGCGGGATGAAGATAGGGAGGCATACCAAACTGCCCTAAGGGAAGCAGGGAAAGCAGTAAGGCAGGCAAAGTCCCAAACTGAGGAAACACTAGGATGAACAGTAAGAGAAGGTGGCAAGACTTTCTATAGATACATTTGTGAAAGCAGAAAGTCCAGAGGGGGTATCGCTAAGCTCAAAGGAGAAAAGGGGGCATGTGAGGAGGCGGAGGACCCTGTAAAAGCATCTATCCTAAATAGATAATTTTGCTCAGTATTTACTGAAGAGAAGGTGGGGCAGGGCCCACAGCTCAGCACCATGGACACGGGGAGGGAGGTGAGCACTACACCCTTCACAAAAGAAAGGGTCCTACAAGAGCTCGCTAAGCTCAGGGTGGACAAGGCAATGGGACCTGATGGCATACATCCCAGGGTACTTGAGGAGCTAAGGGTGGAACTAGCAGAGCCATTAGCAGAACTGTTTAGTGAGTCTCTGAGCACAGGAGAGGTCCCAGAAGACTGGAGAAGGGCTCATGTGATCCCTCTCCACAAGAGTGGTAGCAGGGAGGAGGCAGGGAACACAGACCAGTCAGTCTTACTTCAGTAGTGGGCAAGATTATGGACACTCCTTAAGGAAAGGATAGTGCAACACCTGGAATCCATAGGGGCACAGGATCCAAGACAGCGTGGGTTTACAAAGGAAGGTCCTGTCAAACTAATCTCATAGATTTTTTGACTGGGTAACCAGAGTGGTGGACCAAGGGGTGCAGTTGATGTCACCTACCTTGACTTCAGCAAAACTTTCGACACTGTTCCACATAGAGATTGATAAATAAGCTGGGTAGGCTCGGGGTGGGTCAGAAGTTGGTCAACTGGGTGGCAAACTGGTTGACGGGCAGAAAACAGAGTGGTGGTAAATGGTATACAGTCAGAAGAGATGCAGGTCACAAGTGGGGTACCTCAGGGATCAGTCCTGGGGCCAGTCCTCTTCAATATCTTCATAAGTGACATTTCAGATGGATTAGAGGATAAGGCTTGTCTGTTTGCAGATGACACCAAGATCTGCAACAGAGTAGATGATCCAGATGGGGTGGGCAGAATGAGAAGAGATCTGGATAAACCAGCAAAATGGTCAGAAGAGTGGCAACTGGGATTTAATGCAAAGAAGTGCAAGATCATGCACATAGGGAAGAGAAACTCTGAAGCCACCTATAGGCTGGGAGGGGAGTTGCTGGCAGTCACAAAGAAAGAAAGAGACTTGGGCATCATCATCACCGATTGTGGGGGCATGTGTGATTTTCTATTTTCTTGAAACTTGGCTTCCCAGCCAAATGCCCTTTGGGGCAACTCTTGCCTCAGTGTTTACGCACAGAGGTTCTTTGTCTTTTAAATAGTTTTTTATTTTAATGGGTTCACCACAATATATCCCAGGCACACTGCCTTAGGGGTAGCTGGTCCATTCCACTGGGGTGTCAAACAGACAAGGCATACTGATGAGTCCTGGTAGGATGAAACACGGTTCATGTCTTCTGTTAGCACCCTTTGCAAACTGTGAGAGGGCCTTTCGGCACCATGCAATTCTGCTTAAAGTTGGACCAGCATAACATTCTGTGGTGATTTGCATATGCAGCCCATGATGCTTTGTATTGTGGGGGCATGTGTGATTTTGTATCATCACCGATGACCTGAAATCATCCAAGCAGACCTCTAAAGCAGTAGGTAAGGCTAGGGGATGTTAGGGTGTATTAGTAGGGGTATCACAAGTCATAAGAGGTAATAATCCCTCTTTGCAAGACACTGTAGGCCCCATCTGGGTACTCGTTACAGTACTGGAGAGCCACACCTTCAGAAGGATATAACCAAATTGAGGCAGTCCAGAGAAGGGCAACCAAAATCGCTGCAGGGACTGCATCAGAAGACATATGAGGACAGATTAACGGAGCTCAATATGTATACCCTTGAGCAAAGGAGGGAGAGGCGATATGATTGAAACATTCAAACACCTTAAGGGCATTAACAAGGTGAAAGAGTCTAACATGTTTAAATATAAGAAAAATAGCAGGACAAGAGGACACAGCATGAGATTAGAGGGAGGCCGATTAAGGAGGAATGTGAGGAAATTCTTTTTCACAGAAAGGGTGGTGGATGCATGGAACGGTCTACCTCAGCAAGTGGTGGCTATGAATTCAGTGCAGGGCTTCAAACAGGCATGGGATAGGCATAAGGGAGCAATACAGATGAGTATGAATAGATAGGCCACTGACAGAACAAAGGCCGATGGCACATTTATAAGGTAGAAAAAGAAATGGGCAGACTGGATGGGCCTTGCAGTCCTTATCTGCCGTCAACTTCTATGTTTCTGTCCTTGAGAAGCTTACTCTGGCTCCTTTCAAGCCGGCAGCCTCAGCAGACCTAAAGTTCCTTTCATGGAAGACTCTCTTTCTTGTGGCCATTACTTCTGCTCGAAGGATTTCCGAGCTCCAGGCCCTGATGTGCAAAATCCTGTATTTGATTTTTCACAAGGAACGTGTGGCTCTGCGTACCAACCCTAAGTCTCTCCCCAAGGTGATAGTGGAATCTACGCTGAATCAATCCATGGAGCTGCCTGCTTTCTTTACGCAGCACTCCAATCAAGGGGAGTACCTCTTGCATACTTTGGATGTTCACCGAATTCTGAGATACTACACCACCAGGATGAAGGATCTCAGAAAGGCTGATCAACTGTTCGTCTCTTTTGCTCATAAAAGAGAAGGCAATGCTGTTTCTAAGCAATGCCTATCTAAATGGTTGGCTCATTGTATCACTTTCTGTTACAAGTACAACAAGACCCTGCCGGGTCAAGTCAGAGGCCACTCCACCAGAGGGGTCGCTGCCTCCGCTGCTTGTTTCAAGAATGTGTCAGCGGCAGACATCTGTGCAGCCGCAACTTGGACTTCTGTCCATACCTTTACGAAACACTACAGTTTGGACATTGCCTCTCGCCGTAGAGTGGGCTTCGGGTTGGCTGTTCTGCAAGGTCTTCTTTCCTAAGACCTTCATAGCCAAAGGGTCTACTTTTGTTTTCCCCCCCGTTTACGTCTGCTTGTTCCAGACTGCTTGGGACACAGTCCTATATGTGATTACCTACTGCAAGAGCCCTCTCGAAGTAGTAGTACAGTTATGTAAGAACTTACCGTAACAGTGGATCTTCCTGGACTAAGTCTCCATCACTCATTCACACTAGTGGGATAGCGCCGGAGGCGCTAGGACCAAGCGGGAGCCAAACATTTTCTGAAGGGTCAGCGCCGAGGTAGGACCGCACATGCATGGCACCGTGAGACTGACTATCACCTATGTAGGCCATCTCAGCATCGACCCTCCAACCACCTCAGTTCCTTTTCTCCCGCCGTCGGGTGTGCTTGGATATCGACGTCACTCGTCTGCCGGAGTCAAAGTTTTTGTCTATACGACAGCAGCTTTTGGTGTTTAATTTAACTATTTAGTAGTAATTTCTTATTTTATGAACAAGAAAAGAAGATTTTGAAGAAAAATAAATTCTTTCCTGCCATCACCGGAGTGGAAGACTTCGTTTGAAAGTTATTATGGCAGAGGGGCTGTGCCCGGTCCACCACCCTTAAGTAATGGGGGAGGGTCTGACTATGGACAGTCCTGTGCTCGGGGGGGAGGACAGTCCACCGAAGCACAAATCTAGTGGTTCCGGGGATGTGGCTCTGCTTAGCCTCGAGCTCTTCCTCCTCGTTTTGGGGAAAAAGAATCGGTGCTGCTCGAGGTTGCCCTTTGGTATGTTTGCACGAGGATTGTTCATCAGAAGGGGCAATAGGCCTGAACCGACTTTCGTGGGTTCCCCTTGGCCCCACTCATAACGGCCGCTTTCTCGACTCCGGACTCCATCCTGTCCTCGTTGCAGTTCTGGTGAGCAGTTTCACCTCTGTGCCGCCCTTTGGAGCAGGGGGTTTGACTTTACTTTTTTCCTGGCTGTGTTCCTATTTTGGGGACCTCTGGGCCTCCGAGCCTTTGGACCGGAGCTGAGTCAATTGGATCAGGATGAGCTTGGTGCCCTCTGGGTGCCTTCGCCATCGTGTCGACCCCTCGTGCCTACCCCCCTCTTCCTTTTCCATGCTGGGGCTCGCACGGGCACCACCTTTTTCCTTCTTCAACATTGGTTTTTCCAAGGTGTTTTTCCTGGCGCCGTGTCTGATGCCTTGGTGGTGCCGCAGGTTCGGCACCGTGCCACTGGTTTGGCATCGGTGCCATAGGCGGAGCCGCTGGTGTTTAGGTTGGCACTGTGAATCGGCACCATGGCTCAGCACCGCGCTAGGTGTCTCGCTCAGCTCGGCGCCATGCTGGGCATCACACTTGGCGCCGCGCTGGGCATCGCACTTGGGCCGCACTCGGTGCCTCACTGGGTGTCACGCTGGGCACCATGCTCAATGCCGTGGGTCCTGTGTGGCGCTGTGGGTGCTGTCACGGTTGCCTTTATTGCCAGTGCTGCTAGCGCTGCTGCTAGCGGTGCTGTGGGTATCTCACGGTGCCGTGGATGCCTGCAGGTGCTCGTAGGTGGTGCAGGCACCCGAGAGTGATGCCGTACATACGTGGGTGCTTTGGATGGCACCGGGCAGCCGCGGGTGGTGCCCATGGGTGCCATGGGTATCTTTGGTTCCATGAGTCCATGGGTGTCGTGGGATCCATGAGTCCATGGGTGTCATGGGTACCATGGTGTCTTGGGTGCCCTCGGATGCCACTGCTGCCATGGGTGCCCTCGGATGCCATGCTGCCATGAGTTTCTTGGGTGCCATGGGCATCGGAGGTGCCCTTGCGTGCCATTGCTGCCATGGGTGCCGAGGATACCTGCAGGTCCACTGTGGGTGCCCTTGGGTGTCTCCCAGGTTGGCATAGGTACTGCTTGCTGTCCTCCTGTGCCACAAGTGATGCTGGTGCCACAGTGGTGCCAGTTGGTGCTGTCTGACAGAACTACGGACAGATCTCCATTTGAGGACCTCTTCCGTAGGACTGGTGGCAGGATATTTCCACAGAATGAAGTCCTGTTCTGCGGATTATTTTTTTCCACACATCTTAGTGGGTGGCAGTCTGCATCGGGTCTTGTGTCATCCAGCGGTTTTCTGCTGATGGGGCTCTTCTGATCTTATCTGTGTCAGTCTTCATCATTCATCACTGTTGGGTACTCGGCTGGAGGTCAGGACCCCGCGGGAGCTTTTTTTTTTTTTTTTTTTTTAGGTAGGTGGAGCTGATGCACCATCGGCACCACCCTTCAGGCTGACGCAATGTGTGGCGCTCGTGGGTTGACCGTTAGGCTGCGTTGACTCTGCCTGCCTGCCAGTTCTTCATCTCCCGCCATAGAGGTCACCTCGTGGGATGCTGAGAAGAAAAATCCTGAGGGCTGCTCCGCAGTTTCTCGACCGTAATTCAAACCTTCAGTGCCGAAGTCTGTCAGTTCCTCCTGCTGGTTCTGTTTTTGCCATACTCAACGTCGCCAGGTAAGATCTTTTCATTTTTCTATATTTCTGTGACATCGAGTCTGTTTTTGGTGTTTTTCTTCCCGTAGGTCATGTCTTGGTCGGAGGCAAGAAAACTTCCAGGAGTCGATCAGTCCCCATCGGCGGTGCCCATGCGGCCAGTATTCCATCACTGACCATACGACCATTGTCTTTTGTGTCTTGGCCCGCTTCCGACATGGATTAGTGTGGCGCTTGTTTCTCCATGGAGCATGCAGGTCAGCCGAGCAGCGGCGTGGAAAGTGAAGCGAGCTCCGCCCGACTTTCAGGGGTCAGGCGGCGCTTTCGTCGGGCCAAGCCAGCTCTCTCAGCCTTTCCTCGGGTCCCCTCCCGGTTCTACATGGACCGAGGAGGAAGAGGAGGAGCTTTTATTTTTTATTTACTGAGAATGGAATTACAAACCTTTGAGTCAAAGACTCTTTTGCAAAGGCTCACGTCAGTTAACAAAGGGTGGAGGGGGAATACGAGTTGGGGGAAGACAGCGGAACAGACCAGGACAGATTATATACAGGCACAAATTATTTACAGTTTTATGTACAAATCACATTTTAGCAACATTAGCTCTCCGGTGGTTACAGATGGTGGAGAGACATATGCCAGAAAGGCAATGGAAGGCAACTTTCAATGCATAATAAACAAGTGGCATTACTGAGTTAATTGTAGGTATCATGGCAGAGGGACTTTTTTTTTTTTTTACTAGTAGCCTAGCCATTGCCGAGGCTCCTTCCACGGCACAGGAGGCCCGTCCCACTCCTTTTGGGGGAGCGGGCAGGAGGTGCTGCCCCGGCAATTGCCCCTGCGGGGGTGAAGGCTCCCCCGGTGTTGGACCTGCGGTTCAGAAGGCCCAGGTCAGAGCCATCCTCGACGCCATCAGTCGGTGCCGTTGTGGGCCTCGGTGCCAGTCGCCACGCCGTGGGCCCTGACGGAGATGTCAGTGGTCAGTGGCGACTTGTGCAGTGCTGTGGCTTATGTCAGACCCCTTCGCGGCACTGATACTGCAAGCGGCGCCATGAGAGCTGCTACAGCGCCATCTTTGTCTGTGTCTCGCCTTGGCACCATCCGCAGCGCCGAGGTTGAGCACAGCGCCATGTCCTCGGGACTCGGTGCCGTGGGGCCATCAGATTCCGCCATTGGTGCCACCTCTGCCCTCTGCGCCGTTTGTGGCACTGTGGAGCCAGGCAGTGCCGTCCTCTGCACCGATGGTTCCATTGGGGCTGTCGGCGGCACCGTCTTCATCCTCAGTGCCGCTCGCGGCACCGTGGGGCCGGATGGTGCCATGGCTGGTCCCGACTCTGGAGCTCCTGTTCGGGCTGGAGCCATGCCCCCGTGGATTCCGCTCACGGTGCTGTAGGGGGCACTGGCACTGGCTCGGGCATGGCTTTGGTCTCTGGCACTCCCTTTGGAAAAGATGGCAGTGGGCACCCTCCTATGGTCTGGCACAGGGCTTTGGCCTCTACCTCCTCGGAGTCGGCTTGGGGTTGGCTGTTGGAGTGGGCAGCCCAGTAGTTTTCTTGACAAGCCGGGGTCAGCCCCCCTTCTGAGGTGGGGTCGGTGGCTACTGATACTGGGGTCAGGTGTGCTGACCAGCAGGCAGTGGTGCAGGCCACCACTGCTCTGCAGCCCAGTCTTGGTGGGTTCTCTGACCCCTCAGCAGTGGTACCCCCACCTGTGGTGTGCCTAGATCGCCCAACTTTGGCGCCGATCAGAGCACCTATGGGAGGGGAGGGTGCTGTGCCCTGGATAGCTCCTTTGGGTGCTGCCCAGAGCTGTCAGCTACCTAGGCTGGCCCTCTTAAGGAGGAGGGCTCTTTCGGACTCTAAGGGGTCGAGGGGCGTGGGGTCAGCACAGCGGCCTTTTTCAGGGGTCCACCCGGGCTCTGGGAGAAGCCGTAGTGCAGCTCTCCGCTCTTCCTCCTTGGTCTCTTTGAGAGAGTCCCATTCTTTTGAGGTAGGGGACCGTCCTTCTGGACCTATATGGCCCCAGTCACCTCAGAGGGGGCATTCTTCCGGGTGCAGCCAAGGCACTACCAAAGTGGTTGTTCAGCTGTCGACTGTAGGGTCTTCCGGGGCACCTTCTTCCGCAGGTGCTCCTGGTCCGCTCCTTAGCCCAGGCTGAGGTCAGCCGACATCTCTTCTCGGCTCTGTCGCCATTCCTCTGCCACATTCTCCTGTGCTCCCAGGCATCCTTGGTCCTAGCGGGCCTCTCACCTGGGAGCAGTTCAGAGCGGTGGCTGCTCGGTTCCCAGCTTACATTAGGGCGATGGACAGTCAGGTTTTTCAACCTCCCCCCTGAGCAGCCACCCTCTGAACAGCCGGTGCATTCCAGCTCCTCATCCCCCTCTTCTGGGGCAGAGGAACCTTCTGTCCACATCTCTCCAGCTGCTGATCTTGCTGAGTATCAGCGCCTCCTTGTGAGGATGTTGGAGGACTTGCACCTCACACCTGCCACTATTAGCAATCCTGAGCACTCTGTGCACACCTTTCTAGGCGATTTTGGCGAGGCCACCCTTGTGGTGCCGCCCTGGCCTGCTCCCTTTCGGGAGGTGTTGTTGCATTCCTGGCAGAGGCCCTTCTCTGGAGTTTCTACCCCAAGGGATCTCAGCCAGAGGTATTGCGCACCCCCAGAGTCTCAGGTTCCATGCCTCATCTGCAGTCCGGATTGACGCAGTTGGATACTCCTGATGGGCTTCATGCCCTTCACCATGACCAGCCCCCAGATCAAGACTCCTCGGATTTTGACTTCTGAGGTAGGAGGACTTTTTGCTCAGCAGTGCTTTCCATTTCTGCACATCAGGCCCACTATGCAGCCTATGACAGGTTCTTGTGGTCCAGGCTAAGTCAGCTCCTAGCCTCATTGCCTGATACGGAGCAAACCAGACAAGCCATTGCACTCTCTGCGCATGGCCTAAAGCTAGCAAGGCACCAAGCGAGGGCATCCTATGATGCCAACAAGGTAGCTACCAGGGTCGTAGGGACAGCGATCTGCACTAGGCGGACGGCATGGCTGCATCTTTCCGGTTGTCACCCTTGCGGCGTGAGAGTGATTAACTCCACTCACCAGAGATCCTATCTCTTCTCCCATAGAGCGAGACGGCGCTTGTTGGGGCAACTTCCTTCCCCCTCCGGGGGGACCCCATCTCACTCTCCCCACTCTTGGGACTCTCCAGGCCCTGAAGGTTCTCCGTCTTAGTGTGTCACCCACTGATTTTAAGGGACTTTGTTCCTTAGGGTGTAAAAGAAACCCCCCTTTGGGGGGCTCGGCACTCACCCCACAGTGATGAATGGTGAAGATTGACACAGATAAGTTATGAAAATTATGTACCTACTGTAATTATGATCTTTCTGTGTATCTTCACCATTCATCATGATCCCACCCTCCATCCCCCTGGGGCCGCAGTCTCTGGGTCCCCTTCTGTCTCTGTGCCCATCCCTTCCTCCTCTCCTTTCTTTTCAGGAGTAGGGTAAAACAGGGGCATACAGGGGGATAATGTTCTGGGAAGAGTGGACAGCGCGGGGGGGCACTCCTTCTCCAGTGCTTTGGCTCCACCCCTGTGGGGTGGGAGTTGACAGTTGCCCTCCATTCTCTCCTCCTCCCTGTTTCCATCCAACTTATTTCTCCTTGTTTATTACAAAAAAAATAATCTTTCCTTGAGAGGCTGTTAATTCTCTGTACCCTGTCCTTCTTCCAGAATAGCAGGCTCTGCTTATCTGGAGTGTTTGCCAGCCATTCTGTGCCTTGAATTCTGGCAGAAAGCCTTTGGCTGCTCCTTGCAGTTCCTATGTAATGTGGAGACGGACCAGAGTCTGGGATGTTTAACTCCCCTCTCTCCTCTTAAATTCTTTACCCACCCTACCTTCCACTTCCATTTCCAGAGATTGGGGCCCCTCCCAATCCCTTTAGTTTCTGACTTTTCTCCCTTTCTGTCCTCTCAGTCGTTATTTCTCCTTTTGGTTTATATATCTTTTCCTTTTTCTGTCCCTTGGACTTCCTTGTCCCACCCTCCACTCCCTTCCTCTTAGCTCCGGCTCCAGAACTGGCAGGCAGGCGGGTCGGCATAACCTAACGGCCAACCTCTGGCGCCACACAGTGCGTCGGCCTCGAGGCGGCACCGATGGTGCATCGGCTCCACCTACCTAAAAAAAAAAAAAAAAAAAGCTCCCGTGGGGTCCTGACCTCCGGCCAAGTACCCAACAGTGATGAATGGTGAAGATACACAGAAAGATCATAATTACGGTAGGTACGTAATTTTCATTTCTGTTCTGCCAGTGGAATTTCTCATTCTGCTCAGCACTTTCTCAGCTCCCTACTTGGAGCCAAGCTCCTTGACACCCTTCCTAGTGGCGAAGTCACTAGTGGCTCTGACGTAGACCTCTCTTGGGGTCCTTCTATGGTAGAAGGGCATCTAGATGTCTCTCCCTGTCCTTCTGGTCAGTGATACAGCGGATGGCTCATTTTATATACTGAAGGACATGCCCTCTCCATCTGCAGAGTCTGTGATGGAAGCTCTTATCAGTAGTTCCTCAGTAATGGGATCCACCATAGTGTTCAGACTGCATCCGTGGACCATACACCTCTGCGTATAGACTCTTTCAGTCGTCAAGACAATTACACTCTGTGAAACATTCTAATTCAGTGGTCGGGAGATGCACAGACTCTTCCACTCCTTTGATAGGGGTATACAGCACCCTTCTAATGCTGCCCGTCTAGTGGCTGCTGCGGCACAGGTGGTTAACATCTGTCTAACTACTATTATTAGTCCACTCAAGAGTTCAGTTATGGATCCTCAGGCTTACGGCTCCTCAGAGGGATGACATCCTTGTAATTTCTGTATCAGGCAATCCTTGCGAAATAGCGGCCTGCAACCTTGTCAGGCCTGGAGTAATGGAGAAAAAAAAAAAAAAGGAAAGGTTACAGTTTTCACAGCACAGGGCCTAGTGGGAATTTCCCGATACCACACTTTGGATCTGGTCAGGTTCCGCCTCCTCAACCCTGAGGCAGTCATCTCTAAACTTCGGTGAAGAGTAACTGATTTTTTCTACCCCTAGGAGCAGTTCGATCCAGCGGTGGTATGACTCACCTCTTTTCTCTAGAGAGATTTCTCTTATTTCAAGATATTTCCCAAACCTGGGCATCTAACCAGTCTGTTAGTCTCTCTTTTTTTTTTTTTTAATCAGGCTTTCTGCCCTTGATCAGAGCCTCTCAGCAACAGAAGTGACTCTTCAGCGAGTCAGAACTTAGACTCCTACTTCCATGCTTGCTTCAACTTAACAGCGACATGCTCCTTTCTTGATCATAGGTCAAGTAGGTATTTTCCAAGATAGCTTCTCAAATAGTCACACCTTCAGTTCCTGCGCACTGGTTCTGAGCCAGTCGCACACGAAGCTATCTTCTCCGACTGCGTGACGGAGCTGTGATGTTTGTTTTTTTCAACAAGGCAAACTAGAGTCCTCCTACTCCCTTCAGGGAGGCCGGAGTAAGTAGTGCCTCAGCGCATTGAGCCACTTCTGCCGCCATTTGGTCACTTCAACGAATGAGTTAGCCCTAGCTTGGTCCTGCTGTGTCCTTCCTCAATGCACATCTGCCTCCATTTGCCTTAGAAATCCAGCCCTTTTTTTTCTGTCAGAATGTTGTTTTTTCCGCAGTGGACACATCCTCCTGTACACTTTTTCCTTTCTTCCCTGAGTTAAGAGACTGCTACTACAGTTATACACACAGGGGCAGGATGATTCCTTTTTGGAATATGCAGTGACTAGGATCTGATTCTACTAGACCACCACAAGAGGCCTCTAAGTTGTGCTTCACCTTCCATCAGGAAGGTTTCAGTGACTAAGTGAAAACCATTCTTCTTGATGGGCTAACCCCACCTGAACCTTCTTTTGCTCACCAAGTAAGGGGTTCAAGTGTTACTGGACCTGTTGTTTGCAGGTCAGCCACACTTGGTAGTGGGGGTTCCGTCTGCGCTTTTCGGTCTACCCTGAACCAGTAGACTTTACCTTTGGCTCTTGCAGTTCCTGAGGTCCTTTTACATTAGCTTAGTACATGTCTTTGACACTATTAATTTTGGTCCTATACCAAATTGAGTGTCCGGGTTCTCGCCGCGCTCTCGGAGTGGTTGTGGCTTCCTGGCAGAGTTTCATTTTGTGCCCATTGCAGTCTTCTGCAAAGTGGTGAGTTACAACTCGGGTGCTTATCTTGTAAGCATTATATTCTGGATGCTGTTTACAAGACAACTCTTTTATTAACAGGACAGTCCTTGGCCATCCTTTCTGGGTGAACCCCATCTCCTACCACCCTACTCAGGGTTGTTGGTTTTAGCTTGGTACTCTCCCACTAGTGTGAATGAGTGATGGAGACTTAGACCAGGAAGATATGGAAATTACGTACTTACTGTAATTATTGATATTCTTGGACAGTCTCCATCCTTATTCTTACGCCCATCTCTCCCCTGGGTTCACTTCTTTTTCTTTCCTGGTCTTCATGGCCCTATGGTTCAGACTGTGAAGACATTGTTGTTTGACCTTTCTCACAAAGGCCATCTGGGCCCTCTCAGGCCCAGAAACTCAGAATGAGTTATTCTCATTCATTACGCTGCACCTCCTCGGTCAAAAAGGTACTGAAGCAGTTGGAGAGTCGACGCCAAGATAGCCTATACAGGCGCGAGTCAGTCGCCAGTGCCGCGCATGCAGTCTCCTACCGCGGCCAATCCTTCAGAAAATATTTGGCTCCTGCTTGGTCCTAGCGCCTCCGGCGCTATCCCATTAGTGTGAATGAGTGATGGAGACTGTCCAAGAAGATCAATAATTGTGGTAAGTACATAATTTACATATTTTCGAGATAGGCTCTTGCAGTAGGCAATACCTTCCAGCCCTCCATCCCCCTAAGCTTTTTCAGCTCCTTTTCCAGTGAAGGAAACATCTGCTTCTTTCTCGTCTTGCCTTTTCTGGCCATTGGCAGGAAAGAACTAGAAGGCAGGCATGGGGGACCACCGCTTTATACTGACGTCGGTCACACGACGTGGGGGCCGTCCCCCACTAGAGACTGCAAGCTAGAAATATTTCTGTGGGGTCCTGACGCCTGCTGGCTTCAGTCCTATTTGTAATTACCTACTGCAAGAGCCTCTCTCGAAGATCTACTCTTAAGGTAAGTTCTTATGTAACTGTACTTTTCTTACACCAAAAATTTTTTTTTTTGGGGGACATATCCCTGTATCCTGTCTTTTCTTCCAGAATAGCTGATTATGCTTATGTTGGAGTTATTGCCAGTGATTCTGTGCCTTGAATTCTGCCAGTTAGTCTTTTGGCTACTCCTTCGCAGTTCCAACACAATCTGGAGACAGGTCAATGTTCCAGGGTGTGTCCCCCCTCCCCCCACATCCTTATCTCTAAATTCCTTAACCCTCCCGTCTCCTTTTTCTACTTCCAAAGATTGGGCCCCTACCCAATCCCCTTAGTTTTTCAAACTTATTCTGTCCTCTCAGTCATTTATTTCTCCTTTTAGTTTATGTATCTTTTCCTTTGTCTGTCCCTTGGACTTCCTTGTTCCTCCCTCCCAACCCTTTCTTACTCTACCTTTACTCAGAACTGGCAGGAGGGCGGAGTCAACAACACCTAACAGCCAACCCGTGAGCGCCACGCAGTGCGTCAGCCTCGAGGGCGGCGCAGATGGTGCGTCGACTCTGCCCATCCAAAAAAAAAAGCTCATGCAAGGTCATGACCTCTGGCCAGAACACAAAGGTGATGAATGGTGAAGATACACAGAAAGATCAGAATTACAGTAGGTACGTAATTTTCATTTCTTGTGCACCAATCCTCTAATGAAGAAATCCTAGATCTTCCTGGACTCAGGTCTCCACTGCTCATTCACACTAATGGGACTACGCCAGAGGTGCTGGGACGCCGCGGGAGCTAAAACTCTTCAGGAGGGCTGGCGCCAGGATAGGACCGTGCATGTGCGGCACTGCAAGGCTAGCTCACACCCGTATAGGCTATCCTGGTGTCGACCCTCCAACTGCCTCAGTTCCTTTTCTCCAGCTGTCAAGTGTGCTTCGATGACAATGTCACCCGTCCACCTTTTGGCTTCATCTATACCACAGCAGCTATATAACCATTCAGTATTCACTTAACTTACCTCTTTAGTGTTCTTTTAAAAAAAAAAAAAAAGTAGGTTATTCTCAGCCTGCCATCAACAGAGTTGACCTTTGACGGTAGCAGTTAGGGTAGGGAGACTTCATTTGTAAGCTGCGATGGCAGTGGGACTGTATCCGGTCTGACGCCCTTTTCGGAGGGGGGGGTTCAACTATGGGCAATCAGGTGCTCGGGGGGGTGGTAGGACAGTCCGCCCGTAGCACAAATGTAGCGGTTCCGGGACCCGGTCCGCCTGACCTCAAGCTCTTCTTCCTCCATTCGGTGGAAGAATTGGTACCTCTTAAGGTCGCCTTCTGGTACGTCTGCACGGGGATAGTCGGTGGTGGAGAGCAGTAGACCTGAACCAACTCCAGTGGGTTCCTCTGTGGCTCCGCTCTTAACGACCGCGATCTTTGACACCGGATTCTGTCTCTGTCCTCGATGGGGTTCCAGTGAGAAGTTTCACCTCTGGGCCGCTCTTTTAGAGCGGGGGCATGGTGTCTGCCCTGTTGTCCTGGTTTCGGGGCCTTGGAGCCCGTTGGACTGCGACCAGGTCGGTTGGGCCAGGATGTGCGTGGTGCCCTGTCCAGTGCCAACACCATCGATGCTGACCCCTCATGCCTACCCCCCATTTCTTCTCCCTGCAGGGGCCGGCAGCGGTACCATTTCCTTCTGTCCTTTATTTTTCTTCAGTTCTGGGCCCAGCAGTGGTTCTGGTGGCTTGAGTGGTACCGGCACCGCGTGTGGTGTTAGCCTCCGAACGTGGTGCTGGTACTACGGATGGCACTGAACAGGTGGTGGCGTCTTTCTTGTTCCTGGCCTAGACCTGCCTTTTTGGAGGTTATTCTGGGGTAAAAGTGGATCTGGATGAGTCTCTCTCCCTATTCTGCAGCGGTTGACTCATTTTATGGGATGAAATGCAAGCCTTCTGTGTCAGTGTGATGGAAGATGTTCTTTCCAGTTAGTTTTTCCTCAGGGATATGGGGTCCACCATAACATTTCGGTCTTCATCTGTGGACCAAAGCAGACTTTTACAAGTTTCCACATTCCTCAGTATGAGTACACCCTGTGGAACATACTCAATGCAGTGATTGAGAGCCTCCCGAAATCTAACCCTCCACTGCTATGGACTTGTAGCCCAATAATCAGCTGAAAGCTTTTATGGACACCTACGACTCTGCCTCTAAGGCTGCTGTTGCTGGCAGCAGGTGGCTAATGTCTCCTTGACAGTGCTTAACTGTTCGGCCCTCAGGTTAAGTTCTGGGGGCCACTTAGGACAACATGGCTGCCATTTAAACAATAGGTGGTGCCTGCTGCCTCTCAAGGGAATGGGACCTTGGACATTATTATACAGGTAGTCCTTTCAAGGTAAAGACCTAGGCGCCTTTATCAGAAACGGGCCCAGTAGAGGACACAGGGCCCCAAGTTGCCCTGTACCAATCTCTGCGGGTCCAGCCCAGGTCCCACCTTCAGCTATCTGAGGGGGGTACCTCTCAGCAGTAGGAGAGGCATCTAATTCGGTTTTACAGCCGGTGGAAGTCCATTACACTGGATATATGGGTCATCAGGATTGCCCAAGAGGGATACTCTCCCAATTTTGCAGATTTCCCCAGATCTTCCACCCAAACAACATCCCAGTCTGTCCGCCTCTCAGTCACACACTCTTGGCTCCTATTTCCATTGCTTCTGCTTCCAAGATAACAGGTGGCACACACCTTTATCAACCTTGGAAGCTTAAACAAATCCCTGTTCAGGGAGAAGTTCACTAGAACCTCTACGTTCAAGTATTCACTTCCTGGAACTTTGGCTCCTAGCTAGCCTCTCCGGGCAACAGACACAGGAGGCAGTTACCACAGCTTCTCAGTTCTCTTCAGGGGGGTTTTCTGGCTAGGGTAAGGTACCAGCTTCATCTTCCCAGCAGCTGCTCTTCTTAGGAGCCCTTCTGGATACCTCCAGGGCATCATTTTTTGTTACAGAGGATGGGAGAAATGACGTCTTCAGATGATTCACAACATCTTGTAAAATGACTCTTTTGGGCCCCTTCGGTGGAGCGGATGCTGGGACTCTGGGCATCCCCCGCAGCGAGCTGTGGTCTCCAACCACGCATCCGAAATCCTCCATTCAAATTTACGGAACTTTGGACAAAATCTCTTATGGGGAGCTCACTGTCAAGACCTTCACATTCAGATGTACAGCCAGGGGGAACCTCATCTTTTCATAAATTTCTTAGAGATGAGAGCTATCTTATAAACAAAGTCCTGGAGTTTTCCCCCTGCCACAGAGTGTTCCTACTTCAGAAGGACGACAAAGCCGTGATGTGTTACATCAGCAAACAGGGCGGGGTGTCCCCTACCCTTTTCTGCAGTAGGACCGTGAGGTTGTAAGAGTGGTACCTTGAGTATTGTGTGTCAGTTCAGATTTCGTGCAGTCATTTTTGATGAATGGGGCAGTTCAGACCTGGTTCTTTTGCATCCCCTTTAGACGCAAAACTGCCTCTATCGTGCTTCAGAAATCCTGGCCCTGGTGTTTTCTGTCAGGATGTGTTCACTGCAATCTTCAAGTAGCCCCTGTGCATTTTTCTTCCTCTTCCCTTTATTCAGAGAATGCTGATCAAGTTGTATGCTCGGGGCAGGATGATTCTGATCGCCCAGCCTGACTTTGGCAGATGGTTTGTATTATCTGTGGCGGTCAGAAGTTCCCCTGAGGAGTCACATGATGCAGGGCACCTAGAGGCAGCGCTGAGCTGAAGCTCCCGCCTATCAACCTCATTAAAAGCTTAATTTGCCTAATTTAAAGTGCAGAAATAGTCACAGACCTTAGCTACATGCCGTACTGGAGCCTGAAACACTAGCGATTGCCACAAGGAGCATTTTTTTGGACGAGAGATTTGGTATTAAAAACCGCGATGGAGGCTGAGATGAAACAGGCCTCCATCAAGCATACTCCTCCAGCTACCCCAGAGAAAACTGCCAAAAAATCGAAACATCAGAGCTCCGGGGGTACCTCCAAGTCAAGTGCTTCCAGCTCCTCGACGAATCCTCTAATGGAGGAACGTTTTCTGCAAGAATTGCTCCCTTTCAGAGAGACACTCGAGGATATATTGGCAGAGTTAAAATCACTTCGGGGTGACCTAAGCTCCCTGTCGCAAAGAATGGGAGATGCTGAAGTGAGAACCACCTCTCTGGAGAGATGGAAGGAGAGAATGGATCCTGAAATTGTTCAGCTCTGGCTACAGCTTAAGAAGCTGCAACTGGAAACCGAAGATTTGGAGGGGAGAAGCCGAAGGAACAATGTCCTGATACTAGGCCTACCTGAAACAGAAGAGGGCCCTGATACCATTGGTTTCCTTCAGAAATTTCTTGTTAAGATCATGGGCCCATCTCCATTAAGCCCGCAGTGCCATATAGAGCGGGCCCATCGCTCTCTCAAGCTGAAACCCCCACCTGGATCACCACCGTGGCCAATAATAGTGAAATTCCTTAGCTATCTTGAGAGGCAGCATGTCATTTCCAAATCGAAGGAGCTCCAATCTATCCTATGGGGTAATGCGAAGCTGAGGATTACTCAGGATCTCCCTTTCGAAACTCATCAAAAGCAATCAGCATTCCATCCCACGGTCAGCAAGTTAATAGCGGCAGGAATTCGTTTCAAGATGGTCTACCCGGCTAAACTGCAAGTGGCTATTGAAGGAGTCTGGCATTCTTATGAATCCCCGGAGCAGGCAACTGCAGATCTCACAATCAAGCTACCTAATCTATTTAAGACTGGTTGAACTGTTACTTAAAATATCTCAGGCTTTCAGTCCTTTGTCCTGTGGGAGTGAATTGCATACCTGTTTTGGATCCCTTCTCTCTGTTTCTTTCCCCTCTCTTTCTTCTCTCTTCTCCTTCCCTCGGGCTGGTTTTGAGGGGCTGCCAGGGTGTCCTGAGGCCTAGCAGGCCTGGTGCAGCGGTGTGATCACTGGTGTCTCCCAGTTGGGGGGGGGGTAGGAACCTTTTTGTCAGCGTGCGTTTCCCTGCGCCGCTAATGGGGACGGTTCTTGTGTTAGCCCCATCAGTTTCAGGTCCCCCGATCACTTCCCCACTCATGGGAGTGATCTCATTCCCATAGACCTTAACAAGTTAAGCGACAAAGGTTTTTTTTTTTGGAGATCTCTATTCCTTGAGGTCTGTTTCACGAATTCTCTGGGTATATCTAATCTCATTTGGGGCAACATTCTCGATCTCGTGTAGGATGGTAAACCTACATCCAGATGGACTTATTTTCACTTTTCCTGGAATTAGTTCTGCACTTTCTCTAATCACTCTCCTGATCTAGACTAATCTACATTTGTGTTTCTTTTTGAGGGGTGGTGGGTGGGAGGCTTTGGGATGGAGCAAGCTAAGGGAGAACTGCATATCGCGCCAGAGAAAGGGGGGAAGGACGATCTCCCGGGGAGGTTTAAAGAGCAAGGCAGTTGCTGGACACTTCTGATATACCTTACTGAGGTAGTCTTTGGCACCAATGTTCAGACCTGGTATTTATATGGAGCTATAGCTTCCCAAGGGAAGGTCGCTTATTGGGTTGGTTCCTCTATACTGGAGATTTACATACCTAAAATTACTTTCAAAGAGGGACCCATTGTACATAGTTTGAGTGGGATTGGGGGGAGGGGGATTTCTCAAAGCTGATCACTTTCCTGATTATAGCAATGGTGGAGGTTAAAACTGCACAGCTATATCTTCTCATTTTCTCAGCTTTGCAAACATATACTGGCAAATATCGGGAAAGGGTCTCTGGTTTCAGTTCTATCTTTATTCAAGGGGGGAGGAGGGTAGGGGAAGGGACTGGAGTGTGCCTCTTGGGGTTATGCTTTCACTCACTGACACGGGATTATTATTTCCTTCAAAAAGATGGTGATGACTGCAGTAACAATTAAAAGTGCCACATGGAATGTCAGAGAAGTCAGAGACATGACTAAAAGATATCAAGTTCTCAAAAATTGTGTTCTCTTAAATATAGACATCCTCTTGATGCAGGAAACCCACCTTCTGGCTACCAAAACAAATGGGCTACGCAGACAGGGGTTCTCCTAGGTCTTTATTGCCTGTGGTTCGTCTGCGAGCAGGGGGGTTGCAATTCTGGTCAAGAAGCATGTTTCGTTTGTAGCGGAGGAAACTGTCTCGGACCCAGAAGGCAGATTTGTTTTAGTCAAGGGCACACTGTACAACAATATGGTGGTCCTAGGTGCAGTTTATGGCCCAGTGGGAGGCAGTCCAGAGTTCCTTATGTGTTTGGCAGATAAGCTGAGTAGATTTCTGCCTTCAAATTAATTGTGGGAGATTGGAATATCCTTCAGCATGAAGACTTAGATAGAACATACAGGCCAGTAAAACCCTATCCCCTCCGCAGCAAGGCCTAAGGGACTTTATGGGACTACTGGGTCTGTGCGATCCATGGCGCCTATTCAATCCCTCTGGTCAGGTCTTCTCGTTTCATTCCCGGGTTCATCAATCGTGGTCTAGGCTGGATTATATCCTAACCAGCACTTCACTTTTAGCTGGCCTTCACCAGACTGGTATGGAACCGATTGTCATATGAGATCACTCGATGGCATGGCTAGTGATCTCCCCTGACCCATGCAGCCAAAGGGACACTACCTGGAAATTGAACACACAACTCCTTAAAGAGGAGCACATAATCTCTCACGCAAGGGATGTAATCTCAACTTTTATGGAAACTAATAAAGGTTCCATCACAAGGGCTGATCAACTATGGTGTTCCTTTAAATGTTACATTAGGGGGGAATTAATTAGGTTAGCTTCCGAACAGAAAAAGCAAAGGGAGGCAAGAATTATTTCTCTGTCAAATCAAATCAAGGAGACCGAAAATATCTTATCCACCTCTTCCCCTTCAGGTCTCTTGGAAACCCTGCTGAAACTTAGAAACGAACATGCAGATTTATTAAAAGAAAAGGTGGAATATGCCATCCTAAAAACTAAAGCCCGCTACTTTGATCAAGGCGAGAAGCCAGGAAGAATGCTGGCCCTCCGGTTACGGGAATTAGAGAGCTCAAGGCTCATCCTCTCTATTCTGGCCTCAGATGGCTCTATTAAGACTTCCCCACGTGATATCTCTCAGGTTTTTGAAAAATTTTATAAAAATTTATACAGTAAAATTCCTGCACAGGCCACACCCTCAAGCATAGAACAATATCTGGATAGCCTGGACCTCCCGTCCCTTCAAGCACACCATTGCTCGAGTCTGTCTTCCCCAATCACTTTGGGGGAGATAGAGGAGGCGATCAAAGGGCTCGCATTGGATAAGTCGCCAGGACCGGACGGCTTTCCCTCCAACTTCTACAAACCCTTTTCCAGCGACTTAGCCCCCCTCCTCTTAAATTTATTTGAATGTATGTATCTTCCTGGACATAAGTCTCCACCACTCATTCACACTAGTGGGATTAGCGCCGGAGGCACTAGGACCCATCGGGAGCAAACTTTTTGCTGGAGGGTCGGCGAGAGAGATGGCGCCGCGAGGCATGGCGCCACGCGAGCAGCGGCTCGAGCGGCAATGACCATCTCGGCGACGACCCTCCAACCGCCTCAGTTCCTTTTTTCCCGCCATCGAGTGCGCTTCAGTGACGACGTTGCTCGCCTGTCGGGAGTCAAACTTCAAACTAGTGCATAGTTTTCAGTTTATTTTTTTGTAACATTATCTCGATAGTAGTATCGCTTAATTTTATTCTATTTTCTAATATTTTAAATTTAACTTACTTGAAGAAGTCTCGGCCTACTGGACGGAGTCGACCATGAGCAGATCAGGTGACGGTAGGGAGACTTCGTATGAAAGCTGTTCAGTCAGCCGGGCTGGGTCCGGTCAGCCTCCTTCTCCTCAGCAGGGTTCCAACAACGGTCAGTCCGATGCCCGGGGGGATGGGCGGTCCCCCCGTCGGCATAAAAATAAACGGTCGCATTCTCGGCACCGTTTGGCCTCGAGCTCTTCTTCGGCCCACAGGTCAAAAAAGAGAAGGCATCACTCGAGGTCGCCCTCTGGTATGTCTGCGCGTCGACGGTCGGTTATCGTAGCTAGTTGCCGTTCTCCTTCTTCGGAGTCGCCAACTGCTGGTGACCGTCGTCCTCGACATCGGAGCCCCTTCCCGCCTGTAGGTAGGGCTCCAGATGAGCAGTTTCATCAGTGGGCGCTCTTATGGAGCGATAGGCTCGGAGGTTGGTTCTCCTGCCTGGCTCGGTTGCCACGGAGCCCCGGCTCCTCCAGCGATCGGGTAGGCGGTTGGACCTTCCTAGTCACGCAGCGCCTTCTTGGTGCCGGTGACTCAGCATAGGTGTTCCCCCTCACATGGCTGCGGCGCAGAGGCCACACTGATGCCCTTATCTCCTGGTTTTTCCTTCTCTAGCTTTCCAGGTTCCTGGGCATTTCTGGCACCTTCCCTTGAGGTCTGTTGGCTTGTCGGTGCCGTTTCGGTGCCCTTTCGGCCTGTGACGCCCGTCTTGGCCCCGCGTGGTCTCTGGCGTTGGGTCTAGGCGCCTGCGTGGCGCGCTTGGTCCAGCCGGCGCCATTGGCGCGCCCGCTGGTCCAGCGGCGCCGTTGCGGTGCAGCGTGCCTCTTCGGCGCCCGTGCCCTCTGCGGTGCCGTTTTCAGCACGGTTTGCCTTCTCGGCGCCGGGGCCCTCAGGACTCTCCTTGTTTCTCTGCTATTCCTCCTCTCCTAATTTTCACTCCTTTCCTGTCCAATCAGTCCTTTCTGGACCATCAGGAGATGATGTTGAGCCTGACCCAGACCTCGGTTGGGTGATGAAGTGGAGAGAACAGGATCTTTCTTTGCTACAGAGCCTGTGGTGAGGACCTGTCCTTAAGTCTCTGTTGAAGAACCTGAGATCCACTCTTTCTCTCAGACTACAGACATCGATCCTGGGAAGATATTAAGACTCCAGTACCTTCATGCTTGAGATCCCTCAGTTTGACTCCTCGATCCAGCCTTCCTTCGAGGCGCTGTCTCAAATGGTATGGAATAATCCTGCTCTTATTGCTTCATTGGCTAAATCCATTGATAAAAGTATTCAGCTCCCAAGGATCGTCCCATTTGGCATCCCAAGCCTTTGCGGATCCTATTGTAGTCCTGGCAGAGAATGATAAGGTCGTTCTTCCTCAAACTTCTACAGCTCGACCTATTAACAAAGAGTCTCGTAAGATTGATACATTAGGTAAGAGAGTCTTTGCTGCCTCCACTCTAAGTATGCGTGTTGCCAGTTATCAAAGCTATTTTCTCAGTATGAGTATATCCTGTGGCACTCTTTGAAAAGAATGGTTGAAGCTCTTCGGATTCGGACTCCAAGTCAGAGCTTCTTCTGACCCGTTACTAGAGTGTTGAGTCAATAACCAACAGGTCAAAGCAGCTATAGACGCTTTCGACACTGCTTCTCGCTCAGCAGCCGCAGGTGTTGTACTACGGCGCCATTCCACCTGTGCTTTACTGGCTTCACGAATGATGCTCAGCAGCAGGTAATGGCGCTGCCCTTGATGGCTCTTTTCTTTTCGGCCCTCAGGTGGAACAAGCCTTAGAGGCCACTCAGAAGACTAGGTCGGCCATTAAATTGGCCAGACCTCCGCTCTGCTCCCTCTAGGGGCATGTGAACAGAGCGTCAGTTTCAAAGTCGTCAGTCCTTCGAGGCAGAGGCAGGGAAGCTTCCATAAAGCAACCTGCCCAACCTCAAAAAGCGCAGAAAGCGCAGGGGCCTAAAGCCCCCAGCGCCACCTTATGAATTGCTGGCCCAAGTTCCATCCACATTGCCCGAGGTGGAACTTTCTCCTCCGGTGGGAGGTCGTTTGATGTACTTCTGCAACCAGTGGAAGTCCATAACTTCGGACAAATGGGTCCTTCGGATAATTCGCGAGGGTTATTCTCTCAATTTTTTGGAAACCCCCCCGAATTGTCCTCCCAGACGACAACCCAGGTTGTCGGCCTCTCAGTCAGACCTCCTCACCGCCGAGATCCAGGGCCTTCTAAGCAACAGGGCAATAGAACTGGTGCCCCCGCATCTGCGGAGCACAGGGTTCTACTCCCATTACTTCCTGGTTCCAAAGAAGTCTGGGGGAATCGCCCCATTCTAGACCTCAGAAAGTTAAACAAATTTCTCCCAGGAGAAATTCAAATGATTTCCTAGGTACCCTGTTACCCTTGCTGCATCAACACGACTGGCTGGCCTCCTGGATTTGCAGGACGCTTACAGCATATCCCCATCCACCCAACCCACATAAGTTCCTCAGGTTTGTAGCTCTGGGTCAGCATTATCAGTTCAGAGTCCTGCCTTTTGGGCTATCCTCGGCGCCGCGAGTCTTTACAAAGTGTTGTGCAGTTCTCGCAGCGCATCTCAGGAAGATCGGACTCCGAGTGTTTCCCTACCTGGACGATTGGCTTCTAGCAAGCCCTTCCAGCCAAGAGACTTTGGAAGCCGTGCAAACGACTTCTCGTCTTCTTACGTCCATGGGAATTCTGCTGAATTTGAAAAAATCACAACTGCAGCCCTCCCAGAGGCTCCTTTTCATAGGGACCCTTCTAGACACCTCTTCCGCGAAGGCTTTCCTTCCAGAGGACCGAAGACTCGACATCCTTCGGATGGCCCGTTACATCGGGGAGAACCAATCAGTTACACCTCTCTCGATGCAACGCATGTTGGGTCTCATGGCGTCCTCGGTGTTCACTGTACCCCTGGCCCGGTTGCACATGAGAACCACCCAATGGATGCTCTCCACTCAGTGGTCTCCGACCTCTCCCCCCAGTCTTATCCCATCAAGGTGGCGGAGCCCTTGAAGGTCTTTCACCTGGTGGACTCAAGAGACAAATCTCCTGGAAGGTTCCCTTTGCTCCCCGGATCATCAGATCTCCATCACCACAGGCGCATCACTATTGGGATGGGGGCTCACTGTCGCTCCCTCCACACTCAAGGTGTATGGACTCAGTTGAAACTCTTCTCCACATAAATGTCCTGGAGATGAGGCGGTCCTCTCTGGCGATCCGAGCTCTGAAGGATATCCTTTGTCAAAGAACATTCTCCTTCAAACCGACACAAAGCTGTGATGTATTACATCAACAAGCAAGGCGGTGCTCATTCTTACCCTTTGCAGGGAAGCAATGAGGGTGTGGGAGTGGTGCTTGGAGCACAAGTCTCTGATTCAGGGCGGTTTATCTGCCAGGTATACAAAGCGATCTAGCGGATCACCTCAGCAGAGCAGGGCAGACCCTCACAGTGGTCTCTCGATCCAGCCGTAGCTCGGTCACTATTCAAAGAGTGGGGACTCCAGACCTGGACCTTTTGCATCCCACTCAGCATAAAACTGCCTCTCTTCTGCTCCAGAAATCCAGGGCCTGGCATTTTCTGTCAGGATGCGGTCAGGCTACGGTGGACAAAGCGTTTTCTTTCGCCTTCCACCGATCCCTCTAATCCAGAGAGTTCTCCTCAAGTTCGAGTCTCAGGGACCAAAATGATTCTCATTGCTCCCTCCTGGCCTCGGCAACTATAGTTTCCTCTGCTCAACAGTATGTTGGCAGCCTCTCGAACCACTTCCCTTGCAAATCAACCTTTTGACTCAGGGTTGGTTGGTCCATCCCAACCTGAAATCACTTCACCTTCATGCTTGGCTCCTGAAGAGGTAGAAGTGAATCAATTCAACGTCTCAGTAAGTCTCGGACATCCTTCTGGCTCGTGAAGCCAGCCACCTAAAACGTACGCTTCCAAATGGAAACGCTTTCTCTCTGGTGTGCAAAGTCCTCTTGGAATCCCTTTTCCTGTCCTCCTGACAAGGTTCTGAGTATCTTGGACCTATCAAACTCAGGTCTCCAGTACTCACAGTTAAAGTTCACCTTAGTGCCATCTCAGCGTTCCATGAGCCGGTTTCTTCCTTGACTCTGGCTCAGCTTCCTATAGTGAAGAGATTTCTTAAGGATTCTTCATACCAGACCCCTGTAGGCGTCCAGTTGCAACCTGGGACATTAACCTGGTGCTGGACATGCTCACTCGGAAGCCTTCGAGCCCTTAGCTACCTGTGAGCTAAAATTTCTTACCTGGAATACTGCCTTCCTGGTGGCCATTACCTCAGCCCGAGATCTCGGAGATTCATGCCTTGGTGACGGACCCTCCTTATACTGTATTCCATAAAGACAAGGTGGTTCTCATTACTCATCCTAAATTTCTTCCCAAGGTTGTGTCAGAATTCCATCTAAACCAACCTCTGGTACTTCCCTCTTACTTGCTAATTTCCAAAATGAAGAGGCGATCTCTTCATTCCTTGGATGTTAAGACAACCTTTGAGTTCTATTTAGATAGAACCAAGAATTTTCGAGACTCAGCAACTGTTTGTTTCTTTCAGCGACACCCGGCTGGGTCAACCCGTCGCTATTAGATGCATCTCATCATGGTTAGTGGCATGCCTTGACATTTACTGCTCCATGGCTCAAGTTAAATTGGAGGGTAGGTGTCGCTCACTCTACTAGAGTGATGCCTAGCATCTTTAGGCGGAGATTCGCAGTGTTCCCAGTGCGGATATCTGCAACGCGCCACCTGGGCTCAGTGCATACCTTCGTTAAGCATTATGCACTGGATGTTCATGCCAGGCGACATTCCGCATTCGGCAGAACTATCCTTAATGGTCTTCTATCTTAGACGCGTGAGCTCTGGCTCTCTTGCCGCCCTTTTAGGGGATTATCAGCATGGTACTCTCCCAATAGTGTGAATGAGTGGTGGAGACTTATGTCCAGGAAGATATGAAAATTACGTATCTACCGTAATTCTTGATCTTCTTGGCCGAGTCTCCCCACTCATTACCCCTCCATCCTCCCCGAGCTCACCGCTGTGTTGGTCTTCACTCCCTCAAATCTTTAGGCCATGAGGACTTCTTTGCTGACCCTTCTTACACAGGTCGTCACGGACTATCTTATGTCCGTTTCTTAAGTTAGATTTACTCTTTCGTTAGTTGCGCTGCACCTCCTTGGTAAAAGGTACTGAGGCGGTTGGAGGGTCATCGCCGAGATAGTCATTGCCGCTCGAGCCGCTGCTCGCGGCGCCATGCCTCGAGGCGCCATCTCTCGCGCCGACCCTCCAGCAAAAAGTTTGCTCCCGATGGGTCCTAGTGCCTCCGGCGCTAATCCCACTCGTGTGAATGAGTGGTGGAGACTCGTCCAAGAAGATCAAGAATTACGGTAGGTACGTAATTTTCATTTACCTTAGATACTCTGGGTCCTTCCTTGTTGGAAGCCACAATAGTTCTCATCCTGAAGCCCGACAAACCGCATAATGATCCTGCCAGTTATCATCCAATCTAGCTTTTAAACTATGATACCAAAATCCTAACAAAAATCTTGTGTCTCAGAATTAAGCGGGTATGGTCTCATCTGCTGAGCCCTGAGCAGGTGGGATTTGTACAGGGTCGATCTTCAGCTAATCACTTACGGACCCTTTCGCACATCTTCCAGGCTGCCCAGGACTCCCAGATCCCCATGGCTTTAATCTTGTTGGATGCAGAAAAAGCCTTTGACAGAGTAAACTGGAAGTTTCTCTGGACAACTCTTAAGAAAATGGGCTTCCCAACAGTTTTCATTCGATGGATACAGACGGTTTATCAAGCTCCCTCCGCTAAAATTTATTATAATGGTGTATTCTCTCCAAGGTTCTCTTTATTTACTGGTACCAGGCAAGGCTGCCCCTTATCTCCCTTCCTTTTCAATTTATATTTGGAGCCCCTTCTACGTAGTATCAAGTGTGCCTCCCAGGTCATGGGCTGTACAATATATCAACAGTCTTTAACCCTCTCCGTATATGCAGATGATATTCTCCTCCATTTGGCCTATCCCAATATATCAGTATCATATGCATTACAAATCATCAGACACTTTGGACTTGTATCCAATTATAAATTAAACTTATCAAAAACTGTAATTTTTCCTCTAAATGCTCTTACCCACCAGGCTAGCTTTGCTCATCAAGGCATGAAATGGTCCCCTCATTCTAGTAAATACTTGGGTATTCATCTCACCAATGACCCAGAGACTTTTAGGAAGCTTAATCTAGATGACTTAATAAGGAACATTCAACAGGACCTTCAAAGATGGGGGAACCTCCCCCTCTCAATATGGGGTCGTATCAGTATTGTTAAAATGAACGTCCTCCCTCGTCTCTTCTATCCCCTAAATTTATTAAATCTCTGGCTCCCATTGTCATTTCCACTCAGTCCTTTCCAAATTTATCTGGCGGGGCAATTTTTCTAGGCGCTGTTTCACCAAACTTAGCCTCCCTAAGGAATTAGGGGGGCTTCGTCTCCCTAATTTCAACTTTTACTATTGGGCGAGCCACTTGTCAAAAATGGGAAGATGGTTCTCACACACAAGCGACGGGTACTTACCAATCTGGCTACAATTAGAAAGGAAACTTCTTGGTCTCCATGGCCTTAATTCCACAGGAATATTTTTCTCTCCTAGTTCTGCGTTGCCAAATTCCATACAAAATTCAGTGGTGGGAGTTTCCATTAAGGTTCTAGCGCAATGCTGGAATTTTTTTTATATTTCACACAAAAAAGGCGTGGCTCAACCCCTTTTTCGGAATCCAAATATTAAAATTGGGGGATCACTACTTTTTCCGGATTGGCTTCCTCAGCTACAGGAAGTTTCAGTAGAGGACCAATACAGTCAAACTGCTCTCCTGTCATCCCCCGACATAATAGCTAAATTCAACATCCCTCAGAAATATATTTTCAAAGTGTTTCAGTTGAGACACCTTATGGTGTCCAATTTTGGAATCACATTATCACAATCCCAGGTTAAGCCCTTTTTGGAACAGGTACAGATATACGTCGGTAAACCCCATGGCATATCGGCGATTTACTCTCTTCTTTTGGGAATCAAATTCCCGAATGCTCTTCCAGGTTCTAAAGTTTGGACTCCCCTTCTGACTGATGTTAGTCCCATCTGGAATCAGGTTTGGAAGGACCTACATAGGTATCTTACCCAAGATAGACATAGACTTATTCAGTATCATATTTTAAATAATATGTATTACACTCCGGTTAAGCTAGCCAAGCTGGGTAGGCTTCCTGTGGCAACCTGTACCAGATGTGGTTTATCTGAAGGGAATCTGATTCATATTTTCTGGCATTGTAGCAAAGTGGCTCCACTCTGGAATGCAATTCAATCTAGCCTAGATCCTCTATTGGGATTAGGAGACTTGTTTACTATAGAGATATGTATCCTTGGGATGTTCTCGACCATTAATATTAAAGAGCATAGATTTCACATGGCCTTAATTTCTATTGTGGTTAAAAGATTGGTTCTCAAGCATTGGGTGGACCAATTAGTCATAACACATGAAGAATGGTTGAAGGAGATGTCACTTTGCTTCAATACCGAGCGATTGATAGCCAGCTCCCGGAATTGTATGGATGTATTTAATCGCAAATGGGGTAAATTATACGCTCTGTATTTGAATTGAAATATGGAATGTACATGTCTCTGCTTATCTTAATTGGTTGGTCTTACTTACCTCTGGTAAATGCTGACTGTTATTTTCTAATTCACGAATATTTCTGTGTTGTTATGTTTATAAGGCACACTCGGGAGGAGTAAAGAGGGAGGAAGGAGGGTTTATAGGGGTATTGGTATTGTTTTGGTTTTATTTGATCCAGAGACAGTCTGATGTATGCTACTTCGTATCTATCCTAGCCTGTATTGTGTACGGTCAACTTTGTAGTTTCCTTTCTGGATACGTGTAATGTAAATTCAATAAAATATTGAATTTCAAAAAAAAAGAAGTTCCCCTGAGGCGACTGCCTCTACAAGTGGACTCTCTAGCACAGGGACTTTAGTCCATCCTAGCCTGCGCTCTCGACATCTCCATGCCAGGCCCAGAAGAAATGGAAGTGGGTAAGCTCTGTTTTTTCCCAGACCATCGCAGATGTCTTCTAGGTTGTGCATAGGCCTTCCATCAGGAAGGCTTACGTGGCTAAGTGGAAACCCTTCTCCTTTTGATGAGCGTATCCCACCTGGACCCTTCGGTTGCCCACCAAGTAAGGTGTTGGAGTGCCCCTTAGACCTGTCGCTCGCAGGTCAGCCATATTTGGTAGTGAAGGTACACATCTGCGCATTTTTGGTCTAGCTTGAACCAGTAGACATTTGCCTCTGGCTCTCTTACCATTAGTCAAGTTTTGCTTTGTTAACTCCAGAAGGATGGGGAGTGGTCTCTTCACTGTCTGGATGTTAGGATGGTTCTGTGATTCTCCTGGTTTACCAGTTACCTCACAGTTAGATCACAATGTGTCAAAATAAACAACACCCTCTCAATCACCCTGCCAGTCCGCTCTAGGGTTCCCCAGGGCTCCATTCTCAGCCCTCTATTACTCAGCATCTACCTAAACACCTTGCCCAATTCCTGCTCCGGCAACCTACTACTCTATGTGGACGACGCGGTTCTTTTTGCCTCACACCCAGATCCCACAGTATTGTGGTCCTCCCACCAGAACGCATTTAGCCAGATTGAAAACTGGTTCATAGACCGAAGACTTGTGGTCAGTGTAAAAAAGACACAGACCATGCTCTCTGCCCACCTACAGAATAAGGCCAAGAATGCGCAGCTTACAATCCTCTCCCACTCTTTCCTTCCTCTAGAACAGGTCCATACATATGAATACCTGGGTCTTACATTTGATTCCAGCCTCTACTTCCATTTACACATTAACACTCTATCATCAGCCATAAATGTCCGTGTAGGCCTATTGTATCGGCACAAGGACTGCCTACCTCCGGAAGCCCTTAATCTGGCTGTCACCTCTTCAGTCCTCTCCCTAATCGATTATGGGCTCACTATCTACTCGGCCGCTGACCATTCAGCCCTTAACAAAATCCACCTGGCCATGAACAAAGCATGCAGACTCCTCTCCAGGGCAGACAAGCGTACCTATACTTGTACCCTATATGCCCTGACAATCCTCACCCTGGATAAAAAGCTATTTTATCAAACATGTCTCCTCACAAAGAAAATACACCTGGGGCTTACCCCGTTGCCTCACTCCTATCCTCCCACATCTCGGTGAACACCTGCATTGCCAACCGACAGGTGTGGTCCATCTCGAGGGTTAGAACCTCCTTGGCCCAATGGTCATTCCCACACAGAGCCCCAGTCTGGTACAATGAACTCCCCAATGACGTATCCTCCATCTCCAAATTAGGACCTTTCAAGTCAGCCCTCAAAGAGCACATTCTCACTTCATGGCGCTGCCAATGTACCAGCTAGTGCTGGGTCATCTATCTGTCATCTTATGGGACCACCCCGCCACTGAGCTCTTACCGATAAAGCTTCCAAACATTACCTATTAACAGTGCCTCCTTTAGTTGCACTCACAAGATATCTGTCTGATTCTCTACTTCGCTATAAATATCAAACCTGTTACTCCCTCCCTCTATCAGCAAACTTATTATTCTCTTGAAAGCTGTAAAATACAGCTCTCGGTAACACATTCAATGCAACATATATCATCTTGAGTCTGCAATATTGTATAACTGAAAAAACTGTAACCTTTAGCTGCCATTCTATGTCTATATGTTTTAAGTGTTTGTATTTGTTTTTTCTGATGTGGAGCCTTTGTAAATGAGTCCCTGACTCAAAAGTTGTAATCCTAAAGTCTGTTAAATAAAAAAAATAAATAAATAAATTCTCATTGACAGAACGAAGAGCTACACTTTCGGACTACTACCGTATCTTCAGCATGCCTTGGCTGTGTCAACTTCTTGTCCTGAGATATTTTCGGCTTGGTTAACAGCATGTCTTTGACACTGCTAATCCTTGTCACAGGCCAAACTGAAAGGCCAGGTTCACACCACTCTGTCAGAGCAATTGCGGCTTCCTGACGGAGATTATTAATGTACCCCTTGCAGTCTTCTGCAAGGCAGAGTTGGAACTCAGTGCATACCTTTGTAAAGCACCATGTTCTGGATGTCCATTCCAGACAGCTCTTTTCTTGGCAGGACAGTCCTTTGGACTTCCGTTCTGAGTGAGCCCTGTCTCTGACCACCCTACTCAGGATGGGTTGGTTTTAGCTTGGTTCTCTTCCATTAGTGTGAATGAGTGGTGGAGACTTGAGTCCTGGAAGATATGGAAATTACGTATTTAACATAATTCTTGAGCTTCTTGGACGCAGTCTCCACCACTCATTCACATGCCCCCCCCCCCAGGTTCCCTTGTTCTGTTTCTTTGGTCTTCAGTGCCTTGTTGTTCGGGCTGTGAAGACATTGTTCAATTGACCTTTCTTGCATGGGTCATCCAGGCCTTCACATGCCCGGAGGTTAGGGTAAGTTTTTCTTTCATTAGTTACGCTGCACCTCCTTGGTCGAAAAAAGTACTGAGGCGATTGGAGGTCAACACCAGGATGGCGTGTCACGGGCACAGGCTTAGCCTCCGGGTGCCACTGCAACGCAGTCCCTATCCAGGTGCTGGCCCCCTGAAGATTTTAACCCTGGGGGTCCAGCACCCTGGCATAGTCCCATTAGTGTGAATGAGTGGTGGAGACTGCATCCAAGAAGATCAAGAATTACGGTAAGTAAGTAATTTCCATTTTCAGCGTCGGCCACTCTTCTGATAAGTTCTTCAGATCTAGTCCAAAGGTTTTTAATTTCCTATTGGTTTCTTTAATTGGTGATATCTCTGATAGAAATTTGTTCTCTGTGAGGGTATTTGCTATTGTAGGAGAATTAAGCTGTTTCAAAGTATTTTGTTTGGGTCTCTTAGAGCCCGTTGCTCGATCCGGCGTCAGTGGAGGAGTATGCTTTGGAAGAGGAGGTTTCATATCGTATCCATTCTTTAGATTTTGCTGCCAGTCAATATAATTAGTTTCCTCCAGTTTAGGGAAAGTCTTTAGGAAGGTTTAAGAGAGAAAGTTAGGTAGAAAAGTTATAAAATTGAAGTAAGGCACACAGAGCGCTGTGTCAGTGCTGCTACACTCTGAGTCATCACGTGACCTTCATGTTCCTATGTTCAAGGCCAGATCTAAAACAGATGGTCACCCTCTCTCATGCTCCCACCTAGGGCAGTGCACCACTATATAACTTAGTGGGATAGCTGCTTCCAAAACAGGGCCACAGTCATCCCCCAAACCAGATCTCAGTGATGCACACCAGGTCTGCCGAGGAGTCCGTGACATTATTATGGTCTTATTTCTTATGGATCTAGCATTACAAAGTATTGCCCTAAGAGAAGGAGCAGCTGGTGGGCTAAACGACTACCATATCTGATGACATTTCAGCATCCCTCAGGATAGGAAACAGGCAGGGAGCACTCCTATCCCGGTTCCGTTTTGCCCCCAGGGTCTCTCCTTATTCCACTCTTGATCCTACCACCCCATCTCCATCTCCAGGAGCAAAGCTGCACCAGTGAACCCGCCTGCTTGCTTTCCCCCTCTTTTCCACATTGACAGAGAGCCACTGCAGGGATGGGGTGGAGCAGCTAAACAGGTGGAGTCTACGCAGCTGCTCCAGAGAATAAGAGGTGCAGTCTATTCCAGATTCACCCAAACACATCCTAACCAGCTCTGTATCCTCTAATAAGCCCCCCAACCCACCACAACACAAATACCCAGAACTCCCAAAACCAACCAAGAAACCCACCCCACCCCATCTCCATCTCTCAGTTCTTACACACCAAACTGACATCCAAGCACCCCCGTTCATGGCATACATGGCCAAAATAATAAAATAAAATACTAAATCACAAATGTCAAGGTCCACTAAATGAATTTCCATCCAAAGAGCACTAGACAAAAGATTGTTACAAAAGGTCAGCTCCTCTTCAGCTCCTCACGTCCACGGTCCACACTCCAGCTATGTAGAAAAAGATTAACTAAACAAACCACCTCTCCAAAGAATGACAGGCCACTTCAGGATCCACTCTGTCACTAGGATCCCCAAGTCCGAGTCCCTTGAAAATCACTGCCCCCTTTTTCTAGTGTTGTCTCATTGCACTAAGCCTTCAGGACAAACCCTCTAACAGAAGTGAACTTCTTTAGGCCAAATAGGTATTCTGAAAGGCAATAACACCAATACAAGAAGAGCTTATAGCTTGAAGAGAAAACCAATTACACATATAAATCCTAGCAGGTTACCACTTGCATTAGTCAGCTCCAATGAAAACACTCAGGAATGCACAATAGAGCCAGAGGATACACAGACCATCAACCGTGATCCAGGATCTTTTCATGCCAAGCTGAAAAGCAAAGCAAAACACCAGCCATTGGAAGGTGTGAGACCTTTGCTTTACTAAGAGAACAAATACTGGATTTTACAAAATCCAGCACAGAAGCACTGGAATAAAGAACTCTGGCTCTGTCACAGCCTAAGCAGCAGCCACAGTCTGGGATTCACAATGGCAAACATCATTTAACCCTTGCTGTGCCATGGACTGCTCTATCAGTCCAAAATTACTATACATTCTAATTCTGTTGGCAGCCTAAGGGTGAAAACAGCCACAGGTGATCACATCTTCACAAAGGGTGGCTGGGGCCAGACACAGCCAGAAACAAATGCACACGGCAGTGGACTGCCCAATGGACATACACACCAGTTGCTCCCAGGAATACCATGACAAAGCAGGAATTTATTTCCCAAGGAATGATGATCAGGAGGTGAACGTGAGGAGTGGAGACCAAGCCAGCACCAGACACAGGTACTACTTTAACTCCAGTACCTCACTGAGTCTCCAGATCGCGAAGAGAACACTAGGACTTGAGGGAGTATATAAAAAATTAAAAACACTACTTTCTAAAAAAAATACTACCTCACTTAAGTCCCTCACTAAGTACCACTATTCTAATCTTATTAGAGGCAAAATAGCTGAAATTTAAAAGTGCTATAGACACTATAGGCTAAAATTAGAGGTATCACTCTCTTAAACTGGGTGCTGCCAATGGTTTTAACCTAGATTGTCAGTCCATCACAGAGGCCATCTTTGAGTGTCAACAGGGTGAGAAGTGCCTACTCAGCAATTACAATACTGTCTCTACCGCGTGGCTGTATTACAATAGTGAGCATCAAAGACAGAATTTAAATTAACTGTAGCCATTCAAATATAGAATATACTGAGTATGTTTGAGAGTGTGGAGGAAGCAGTCATAGAAAATATTACTCTTATCACAGGAAGAATCATCAATTGCATAATTTAGTTGTGGACATCCAGTGGATGGGGAGCTTTTGTTCTTATACAAAAAGCCAGTCTTTTGACCCACACGTTTTACTGTCTATTCAGCATGTGAGTTGCCAGAGCACAAAGGATGTGCCTGTAACCTAGGTATTTGTATTTGTCCACCAATTGAGGTGGTCCCTCCCAATCCCAGAGTAAACATCAACACCAAGTAATGTAGTGGATGTCAAAACCCTGTAGTCCAGTGCCATCCACCTGCCTGATCCCCAGTTGCATAGAATTGGCCCTGGTAGTCCAGTGGTAGCTCCCCTCCTGCCCAGTCTGTTATACTGATCATACCCCTCCCCAGCCCACCCACTCAGCACTTACCACACTCACCCCATGTCCACCACCAACTCACCCATGAAGTGGCATCTGTGATCTGCCATTAGATCTGTGGATGGTGGCGGCACAGACCCTCCAGGCTGCCACCTGAATGACCAGGAGGAACATGCACTTATTGTACAAGCAGCTGATCTTCCCTTGTCCAATCTTCACCATTCATTACTGCTTGGGGTTAGTGCGGAGCCGCACCCACTCACAGGGTTTTTTTTTTTTTTTGAGTCGGCTCCAAGCAGGCTCTCGGCCTTGACGTGCATTGCGTCCATCTTGAGGCGGCCGTTAGGTGCCATGAGACCCTCCTCTATCTCAGTTCTGTTTCTCCCACCGTCGAGGCTGCACCTGCTGCGCGGTAGTTAATGGTAGTTAATGGTTCTATGTCAAGACTCCTCGTTTCTTCTACAGTGACTCGCTCGACGCCGTCTCCCGGTAAGACTGGTGGGCGGCATTTCTCCGTCTCGGACCGGCATGATGTCTGTCTCCGTTGCCTGGGACCCAACCACAATATGGATGTGTGTGCCGCCTGTTTCTCCATGGACCGTCGTGTCCTCGAAGTCCGTGCGTTCAAGATCGGCAAGGCCCCGCTGACCTTCTGGGGACGGCGTCGCTCCAGGGATTCCCAGGTAAGGTCTCTAGGCCCTTCCTCCGGGTCCCCTCTCGGGCCTATACGGTCCGTGGAGGAGGAGGCTTCCTCCTCTTCTCTTGCCGAAGAGGAAGCTTCTTTCGCGGTGTCGGAGGAACGTCATGGTCCCTCCCAGGGCCGCGGCGGGGACACCGCCTCGGCAGTCACCTCCTCGGAGGTGCAGGCTCCCCCAGTGTCGAGGCCAGCGCCAGCTGGGCGGCACCCGATGGACCCTCGGCGCTGCCCTCGGCGCGTTGAGGATCCTGGCGCCCGCTTGTGGCACGGTGATCGAGGCAGGCGCCGCCAGGTAGTGCCGCAGGCCTGGTTCGCTTCTTGGTGGTGCCAGGTTGGGTTCCGCGCCGGGTGGTGCTGCGGGTCTAGCCGACACTGCGGGGAGCTGGGCCGGGCTTGTGGGTGCGATGGGCCGAGGTCGCCCGGCACCGCTTTCTGGCACTGGCGCCTGCTGGGCGCTTACTCCAGGGACCCCGGGTTGCTAGCATTGTGGTTCAGCTGGTCTCTTCCTCTTGGATCGATGACTCAGGCGTGGACCCATCCTGGCAACCTGACTCTTCGGAGTCGGGGTCCCCGGTGACACGTGGTGCTAGGCGGCACAGTGGGCCTCTCCCGCTTTCTCCGCTGCTGTCCTCCCCTGAGGGCCCTCAGGCTAGGGGTGGTCCTGGGTCCCGGGGGCGATGGAGTAGGGGCGGAGGGAGGGGCTCTCTCTCCTGGAGGGCTCGTGGCAGCTACCCTCCCGGGTGCTGTTACAGCCACTCGGGGTGAGAGAATGCTGAGGTCGAGGAGGAGGGCGCTCTTGGAGTCTGAGGGGTCGAGGGGCAGGGTGCAGTCATCGCGGTCTCTGCCGGCCACCTCGGGGGGTGGCTAGGAGCCATAGCGCTGGACCCGCCTTTCCCTCTTGGACCCCGGGGTCCCCTCCGGTGGTGTTGCTGCGGACTGCCATTCTGGATCCATGCAGTCCCAGGTTCGTCACAGGGGAGGATCCCCTTCTGGGCTCTTCCAGGTTTCGCATCCCCAGGGTTCCGTTTTGCGACCTGGTCTGTTGTCCGGAATCCCGCCAGCTCGGGCTCCGTTCTCCGGATTTCAGAGCCCTAGCAGAGGACAGTTGCCTCTTCGTAGGTGCCCATCTCCAGTGCCTCTGCAGCCACACCCCGCTCTTCCAGGCCATGTCGGTCCTACGGGCCCATTATCCTGGGAGCAGTTCAGAGGTTCTGCGGCGGCCTTCCCCTCATATGTCAGGTATATGAATGAGCAGGTCTTTCGCCTATCCCCACCACCACAAGAATCTTCTGGACACTCGAGCTCTCCATCATCCTCGTCTCCCTCCTCTGAGGGAGAGGAACCCTCTGCTCATATCTCCTCCGATGCTGATTTCACTGAATATCAGCGATTCCTTTCGAGGATGGTGAGGGATCTTCGAATCTCCTACGTTAGGCGAGACAATACCGAACAGGAGACGCGTGAATTCCTTGGAGAATTCAGTGCCCAGCACCTGGTGGTACCTTCCTGGCCTATCCCCTTCCAGGAGGCGTCTATCCGTTCCTGGCAGTCATCAGCCGCCCCTTCTCCAGCCCTGGCAGACTGTCGATGAAGGTATTGTGCCCCTGCGGAATCCCTGGGTACTCTCCCCAACCCGCCTTCGGGTTTGGTATACCTGGAGACTCCCTCCGGGCACTGCCGCCTGGCGCACGACCATCCACGGTTCGGATTCCCTACAATTCAACCGGTGGGGGCGAAGAGTGTTCTCTTCCTCTCGTGCGATGGCTTGCATTGCGTCACATCAGGCTCATCACGCTGCCTACAGTAGGCATCTGTGGTCGATGCTCTCTCAGCTGTTAGCATCAATGCCTGATACGGAGCAAACCAGACAGGCTATTGCCCTCTCTGCTATAGGCCTGGAGCTGGCAAGACACCAAGCAAGGGCATCTTATGACGCCAATGAGGTGGCTTCCAGGCTTGCGGGGACAGCGATCTGCATTAGGCAGACGGCATGGGTTTGTCTATCAAGGTTGTCACCCCTGGCCCGGTGTAGGGTGATTCGCTCTGCTTTCCGGGGGACCCGTCTCTTTTCCTCCAGAGCTAGGAGATTACTGCAGGGGCTTCCTCCATCTCCCCATCCTCGGGGGGCACCTCCTAGCTCTCCTCCCCCATAGGCTTCTCTTTTGATTAGCCCAGGGTCTTCCCCTTCTGTTTTTCACCAGCAGGAGGCAGGGGGTCTTGTTCCCTCAGGGTTCTACCCCCCCTTTTTTCTAAAGGGGGGTTTGTACTCACCCAAGCAGTAATAAATGGTGAAGATTGACAAGGGAAGATATGAAAATTACTTACCTACCGTAATTCTTGATCTTCTCTTGTATCTTCACCATTCATTACTGATACCCACCACCTTCCCTCAGTGTCCTCCTTCTGTGGTCTCCCCTCCCGCCTCTGCTCCTCTTCCTTCCCTTGGCCTTTATGCCAAAAAAAAAAAAAATGTGTTTTCCATTCTTAATGAATGGTTCCCTTTTTTCCTCAAGGTAAAGAGGAACGAACACGGGTGTACTTTTATCTAAATTCTGAGGGAACTCTTTTTGACCGCCCTTAGGGTGCGATTCCTAAAATACCTTCTTCAGGTTATGCAGTTTCACAGCCTAAGAGGCCATGCTCTGACTTGGCTTCGGCGAAGTCCAGAATCCTCCTGGCAGGTATTATTTTGAGCTGTCTAGCTGCTGATTAAACTCGCCAGCTCTGAGCGTCTGCTTACCTTGCCTTAGGGAGTCTGATCGAGTTTCACTCTATCTTTCATACAAAACTGCCTTGGAGAAGGCATAGTCTTTCCCATACACTACTGTGTTAGCACTTAACAAGGTGCTAAGAGACTTAGTCCCCTTCCTGGGTGGGCGCTCTACCCGGAACAGGTTCTGCCCGGGCAGTCTACGAGCCCTCAGCTAGGATGAAGGGACTTGGCATGTTGAGAGTTCAGAGAGTCTACCCTCTTTCGGATCTGTTCAGGTGGTTCGGTTGAACCTCCCCTCAGTCCTAGCAACTGGGATTCTTGCTCCCTTGTTAGTTTCGAGCCTATAAGCCTCTCAACCAATGCTCGATGCGCACTGTTCTCCCTCTCAACATGCCTCTCTTTCTTCTTCCTCTTCTACTTTCTCTTCCTTCCCTCTGTTCCTCCCCTAGAGCTGCCCCGGAAAGGAGGCCCTGCGGTCCCTTAGGGTAGGAATCCTTCTTCTCTGTCTATTTTCTACCGGCTTTTTCCTTTTTCAGTTTATATCCTTTCCTTTTTCTGTCCCTCGGCTCTCTTTCCTTTTTTTTCTTACCCTTTATTTTCGCCTCTCCGGCTACCAGAACTGAGATAGAGGAGGAGTCTACGGCACCTAACGGCCGGCCCTCGCGCATGACGCAGTACGTCGCGCTCGAAGGTGGCACCGTTGGAGCCGACTCAAAAAAACCCAAAAAACTCCCGTAGCGGGTGCGCACCTCCGGCACTAACCCCCAAGCAGTAATGAATGGTGAAGATACAAGAGAAGATCAAGAATTACGGTAGGTACGTAATTTTCATTTTCTGCAATCAGTATAACATGAATTGAGCCAGAGGAGGGTACCACTGGACTACCAGCACCATTTTATGAAACTGGAGATGGGGAGGAGACACTGGACTACCAGATTTTGATGTTTACTTGGGGATCATGACAGGACCATTTGGCAACTGAGTGTTGACGTTTACTTGGAATCAGGGCGCTCACTAGACTATCGAGTTGTTTGACAGTTTCTCAGGATCAGTGTTTTGGGGGTTGGATGACCAAGGCTCTGCACAATGCCCCAGTGTGTTTACAGTATGCTTGGAGGTTGTGTAGAGCTGATATGGCCACATAATGACACACTACATGGCTCCTCAATGCCTTCTGTGCCATATGTGGTCATTTGTATGTCAGCAACTGAATATTGCTCCCAGGAGCAAAGGCACTATCCTGTTCAGAGCGTACACTCTCTCCATTTGTTCTTGAGAGTCTTCTGCCAGCAGGGGGCTGTTTACTGTTGTGCGTTGTCACTTTGCACAATGTTAACCCAGTCCCATAGTCATACTGGCAGCGCATGCCACAGGGCGCACTGCCTGTATGAATATGGTATCTTGACAGTTGTGGGTTATTTCACGCCCATCACAATTTTTTGTTAGGGGGCACTAACGACTGCCTTTGAATTTGGGGTCCCAGTTTCTTTTGAACTGCTGTTCTGCTCTGGTCTGTACTAACATAACTATTTTGTCAGGTTTGGGAACTGAGCAGGATAAAGAAGTGCACAAAGTGCATCCCAAAGCTAGGAAAGGTTTTGGTGTTTGCTTGAAACGTAACTAGGAAATCACTACTCTGCTTAAAATCTATTGCTGGAATTTGCTGTCTTTCAGTGATCCTTGAATATACAGTATTAACTTATATTTTACCAGCATAAATTTTAAAGGTGTGTCTGTGCTTTTTGATTTCAGATCCCACTGAATATCTCGTAGATGACCAGTGCCTTGTACAGCTGTTGAAAGGACTCACTCTGAAACATTTAGGACGACTTTTACAAGCTGAACTTTGTTTTAGTCAGGTTATACAAAGGTATGTGAATTCCTCAATGAACAATTTGAACCACACACTATAGTTTGGCAGGATCGATTGATTGATCTGTGTCCTCCAGTGGAACTACTCAAGCTGCATGATAAAAAATGAAAACCGTCATGACAACCCATTTAAGCAATTACTATCAGTCCCCAAACGCCTTTCTAAATAAGTTTTTTAGCTCAGAGTTGAAATTTGGATACAAGAATACCAAATATCTTGTGCCCCATTGTTTGCACCTGCTTTCTTCCTTTTTTTTTTGGACACAATAAGCCTCATCTAGAAACTTTTTTTTTTTGGGGGGGTCACAAATGCTACCTTAGAACCAAACTTTCCAAGCTTCAGTGTTGATGAAAATGAAACTTAAAATATAGACAAAGTTTCATATACACCACAGTACAGAGTTTGAAATAGCTTTAGATGGTAGAGTTGTTTATACAATAACTCTACCCTCATGTCCATTCAGCCATTTGAGTGACTGTTTCCTAATGGTGGCCATACATATAAATGGCTCTGAGATAATTAAAATTCAACATTTTGTAAGTTCAGTTAAAATTATAATTCTTTCCCTGCCATCTGCCAGTTTGTGATAATTTGGCTATCCTTCAGTGTTTGGCCCACTTATCGTTATCCCCACCCCCTTTTCTGGTGCAAGTACGAGAGGGGACATCCCACATTCCACCATCCCTTTGACTCCTTGTGTCAGTCAAAGTTTGGAATGAAACTAGAATTACAACAGTCACAATCCAGAGCATAATCACTTGCTGGCTGCTTGTGAACTCATCAGCTGTGTCTTGGGTTCTGTTCAGCTGTCTCAGTCGCTCTCAGACACTAAGGGACAGGGAGAGGGTTGAAGAGGGTTGTAAGGTATTCAGGAGCTGGCAGTGGATACACTCATGGAGGAAGCCAGGAAAAAAATTATTTGGGATTTCTGGGACTGTTACATTTATTGTGGGCCCCCTGCAGTCTCTCTTTCTCCCCTCTGGACTTCACAAGTCAAAGATTTATTTTGCCACCCTGCTGCCTTTGCCCTGTACACACAGCCACAGTGAAGCCAGGAAAATACATTTTATTTGGGATTTCTGGGACTGTTACATTTACCGTGGGCCCCTCATGCAGTCTGTCTCTCTCTCTCTCTCTCTCTCCCCCTCCCCCATCTGGATGTCACAAGTCAAAGATTAATTTTGCCACCCTGCTGCCCTTGCCCTGTACACACAGCCACACTGAAGCCAGGAAAAAAAATGATTTGGGATTTCTGGGACTGCTACATTTATCGTGTGCCCCCCTGCAGTCTCTCTCTCTCTCCCCCATCTGGATGTCACAAGTCATAAATTTATTTTGCCACTCTGCTGCCTTTACGCTGTACACACAGCCACACTGAAGCCAGGAAAATAAATTTCATTTGGGATTTCTGGGACTGTTACATTTATCGTGGGCCCCCCTGCAGTGTCTCTCCCATCTAAATGTCACAAGTTATAGATTTATTTTGCCATCCTGCTGCCCTTGCCCTGTACACACAGCCACACTGAAGCCAGGAAAAAAAAAATGATTTGGGATTTCTGGGAGTGCTACATTTATCGTGGGCCCCACCTGCAGTCTCTCACTCTCCTCTGTGGACGTCACAAGTCAAAGGTTTATTTTGCCACCCTGCTGCCCTTGCCCTGTATGCACAACCACACTGAAGCCAGGAAAATCAATTTTATTTGGGATTTCTGGGACTGTTACATTTATCGTCAGCCCCCCTGCAGTCCCCCCCCCCGGACGAGATCGTGAATGAATGTTAACAAGTGATTATGATTCATGATTGGATGGCCCAAGTCAAAGATTTATTTTGCCACCCTGCTGCCTTGCCCTGTACACACAGCCACACTGAAGCCAGGAAAAAAATTTGGGATTTATGTAACTGTAAAATTTCTCTTGGATGACCAGTAGTCTCTTCCTCTCTCCTCTGGATCAGGAATGGCACAAGACAAAGATTTTGCCAGCCTTCCCTTTCTCATATACACAGTCAGCTACACTGTTTGAGGCCAAGATTTTTTTTTTTTTATAAATATATTTTTTATTGATAAAAACTTTTTCCAACATACATACATAAATACATACATGCCATCAGGTCGTCACATAGTTCATATATTACAGAAGACTTCATAGATATTACCTTATACATGTTTTTAGCCAGCGTCGATCTATCCAGATTTTACATTTCCCCTTAGTTCATTATGCATCATTGTATGATGTTCTGCTTACTTATATCCCGTCACATACAACTCTTGTCTGAGACAGCATTGCCTTACTTTTACCCAATGACTGTCTTTCCTGTCCAGTCTGGATGGGCATTAGTTTTAGCGGTTCTCTTCTGGTAGGGAGAATTCCCTTCACTCAAGGTGTAAAGGTATCATCCTTTAGCATATAATAAATCTGCCATCTGGCCCACCTTGTGTTAAACTTCACCTCCTGTTCATTCAACCTGTGTGTAATATTTTCCATATTGTAAATCTGCCTAATAATATCCCACCAGCTTTGTATCGTGGGTACACCAGAAATAAGCCAAAGCTTCGTAATCGCTTTTTTGGCAGCCGCTATGAGCAGCAGGAGGATGTACCTTGTATTTGGGCCCCTTAGTGTCTTAGGTACATTAAAAAAGAGGAACATTTCCATAGTTAGTCTAAATTGGGTATCGATTATCTCCTGTATTTGCCTTTGTAGGTCCACTAAAAAGGGCTTAAGGGATGGGCATGTCCATAGGATATGGGAATGGTTCACTCTAGTCTCACCACATGCCCACCAGCATTTTGCAGAGTTAGTAGGGTTATAGTGACTGGTGATGAGGGAGGTTCTGAAGAATCTTATCAGGTTCTTCCAGGCGTACTCATGCCACTGATGTGAACTTGTTACTCGCATGGCGTACCCACATGCCCTCTGCCATTCATCCCATGTGAGGGTGCCCCCTGTTTCTTGGTCCCATTGCTGACGTATGTGTTTAGTTCGGGACTCCCCCTGGGAGTTCAGCAGCCGGTAGTAGAAGGAAATCAAATATTCTTGTTTTTGTGTAATGTTAAGTTGGATCTGGCCCTCTATCAAAAGTGGGCATAGTTCTGATTCTCACAATGCCCCTGGTAAGCTTTCAATATAATGCCTAAGCTGTAAGTAGCGGTAAAAATCTCTGTGTGGTATGGGGTATTTCCTCTGTATTTATGCGAAAGACCAAATCTTCCCCTGCGTCATTACCTGTGTAATGTATCAAAGGCCATAGTTTTCCCACTTCCTGAAGCCCCTATCCAGTTCGTTTGGTAAGAAGTCTCCTAAAACTGAGATGAGACAGATAAGGGGTTGATAAAGAGTCAGTTGGTAATCTGTTTTAATGATTTGCCAGTTTTTATCTTGGAGTGCAAGCAGTGGGCCTAGACTTTGAGCCGTAGCTGGGTCCAGCCCCTGGCAATATAGTCTTCAAAAGTAGGAATGATCACCCACCTGGGTTCTTTCTATCTCCAGCCAGTGCGGGTTAGATTTCATATTTTGCTGGGCCATTACATGTGTTAGTGTTGCTGCCTGCTGATATAACTGTAGATCCGGGAGTGCCAACCCTCCTGCTTGTCTAGGGAGGGTCAAGATTTTTAGATGCACACGGGGTCTCTGGCTCGCCCACATAAAGCTGGAAATCATGCGATTCCAACTTTGGAATGTCTTCAAAGGGACACAAACAGGAATATTTTGGAACAGGTACAATGCTCTAGGGAGTATCATCATCCTGACTAAATCTATTCTCCTTGTCATGCTCAAGGGTAGGGTGGCCAATGAATTTAAATCTGTTTGTAATTGTGCTGCAAATGGGGCATAATTATATTTGTAGCTATTTGCCTGTGTGATCGCCACACCCCTAAATATTTTAATTTATGCAAGTTCCATCTCCCTGGGATTGTGCTCTGAATTTGGGGGGAAGGGGCATAATAAAATGAGAGACTCTCTGTTTTGTTTAAATTTAGCTTATACCCCGCTACCAAGCTAAAATCTCCTAGTATTTGTCCTGTCGTTGGGAGGGATCTTTCTGGTTGTTGAAGATATAGCAGGATGTCATCAGCATATAGTGCTATTCTGTGTTCTACGCCCCCATGTTAACACCTACCAAATTCTGGGCATCAGGAATTTGCTGCACTAGAGGCTCAATAAAGATTGCAAATAGCAGAGGGGATAGTGGACATCCCTGCCTGGTGCCCCTTCGAAAAGAAAAGTAGTTTGTATGGTGTCCGTCTACTTTCACACATGCCTGGGGGGTAGCGTAAATATTCCGGAGTACCGCTATAAGAGACCGGGGAGCCAAATTTTTGTAACGTTTGATATAAAATGGGCCAGGTAACCCTGTCGAATGCCTTTTCAGCATCAAGGCTCATTAGTACTGAGGGGGTCTTAGAAATCTGCATATGGTGGATCATGTGCAGGGTGAGCCTTATATTATCTGTAGTGGAGCGGGATTTTACAAAGCCTGTTTGATCCTTATGAATTAGTTGAGGATGTAATAGATCAACTTGGTGTGCTGAGATACTCATACACATTTTGTAATCTTGATTAAGTACCGATATAGGCCTGTATGATTCATATAGTTGTACATTTTTGCCTGGTTTGAGTATTACTGATATAGTCGCAAAAAAACCTTTCATTTGGGATTTTCTATAACTGTAAAATCTCTCTTGGGCCCCCAGTGGTCTCTCCCTCTCTCCTCTGGATCTGGAATGGCACAAATCAAAGATTTTGCCTGCCTGCCCTTTTTCATGTACACTGCTACACTGACTGAGGCCAAGAAAAGAAAAAAACTTAAATTTGGGATTTTCTGCAACTGTAAAATTTCTCTTGGGCCTCAGTAATCTCTCCCTCTCTCCCCTCTGGATCTGCAGTGGCAAAAGTCAAATATTTTGCCAGCCTGCCCTTTCTCATATACATACTGCTACACAGTCTGAGGCCAAGAAAAGAAAAAAAAAAAAACTTTAATTTGGGATTTTCTTTAACTGTAAAATCTCTCTTGGGCCCCCAGTAGTCTCTCCCTTTCTCCTCTGGATCTGCAATGACACTGTAAAGTAGTCATGTATGCAGACTATTCTAATAAACAGCTTCTATTTTGCAGCATTCAGAAATGCGTGTACACAGTTTGAACTTGCATGCAGGACTAACCGACTTCCTTCCTTTTGCCCTTTAGCTCACTCTAGTGTCTTAACCTCTGAACTACAGTCCATTTGCACTTGTAGGAGCTATGCTTCTTGCTTTGAACATTACGTCCATCCCCCGTTTTAGTAAAAGAAATATAGGCTATAGTAAGCAAACACACTTATAACAGATTACTAAACTGCTTCTAACTATACGCAGTTTTTAACATTAAAATTCCCAGTTTTGCCCAGTTACCCAGTAGTACCAGTTCCTAAAACCTTATCAGTAGGTATACAGACCCTCCAATATCTGACAGATCAAAATAGGTACACTTCTGTGTTGCAGTCAGTGGGGGGTGGGGGGCACCACTGGGGGGGGTGACTAAAGAACTGAATACTCTGAAAAAAAAAATCATCATACACACACTTCCATACACTGCTTGGACCTAGCTGCTCTTCAAGCTGCAAAATAAATTTCAAGCCTGAATCACTGATTTTAGCATTACCATTCAAGAACTTGAAGAATATGAGCCATTTCTGGCATATGAGGACCCACTGTTAGATATATTATTCTTTCAAATAAGAAAGTGCTACACATAACATTCTGCCCATTTGCTCTGAATTTAGAGGGTCTGTGCTATGCATCATGTCGATGCCGACAGGTGGTAGGATTAAGATAATATTATTCACCCTGGACTCAGTACGTGAAGGAGTAGGTCTTTGGATCGGCAGCAACCAGCAACAGGGGTCAGCACTGAGCAACTGAACACCACCTTTTTCTGCGTCTTAGGATTAAACTGCAGTTGTGTTCTGATAGTGCAGTTGCATTTGCATTACTTACTCTGTACCTGCTTAGCTTGAGCTCCGTCTTTCCCGTCCCGCGACCTAGTCACAGACACATCACTGTCTTGCGAGTCAGGCTGGCACCGGCGATCACATATTCCACAAGTCTCAGTCGGCACCGTGGACCTGCTGCACCAGTGATAGACAGACTCGAAAGCACAACACAGAAGGGTAGTTTGGCGATCCCGTCGCATCTGAGGCAGGCGGATGACAAAGCAGCAGTCGGGCAGAGTCTCATTCATGTCTTCCAGCCCATGATCAATCTGCTAAGCCTAAGCACCTCAGTACTCCCCCCCACCCCCGACAAGGAGTCCAGACAAATGGACCAGTTCGGGAGGAAATTCTGTGCCTCTTCTACTCTAGTAATACATGCTCTGAACTACGTCTGGCACATGCTAGAGTACCAGAAGTCCTTGTTCTGCCAGCTCGAGCCTGTTGTCGAGGCCCTGCCGGACTCTGATATGAAGTCATCCTTGGCAAACACCCTAAAAATGGCCAAGGTGGCTGGATGTCATTCTTTGCGGGCCACCTATGGTGTGGTGGATTCCTCTGCTTGAGGTATGGCCACAGATGTAAGCTTTTGCCGGTACTCTTGGCTAAGAGTATCGGGTCTAGTCCCTGATGTTCAGTCAGCTATCCAAGATGCCCCTTTCAGAGGCTCTGTCCTGTTTAGCGGGGATGCCCAGGACATTAAGATAAGCCTGCAGGATAAAGGCACAGCTCTTCAGTCGGTCCATACCATGTATCGACTCAAACAACAACAAAAGCTTCTTTTTTGTCAGCAAAACAGACACCAGGCGAAAAACCAGCAAGCGCCCAAACGCCAGTTTAAATGTAGAGCTCCCAATACTGCCACCGCCACTCCAGCCAAAACACAAAGGGCTTCAGGAGCTGTCCTCCCCAACCCCCTCTCCCATTCCTGACTTGCTGACTGCCTGCCCTCCTCCTTGTCTGTCGGAGGAACAGGTGGGCGGAAGATTCGCGAGGCATCTGGGAGACTGGGAGTCCATCACGACAGATACCTGGGTGCTCCAGTTAATAAAGCTTGGTCACATTCTTGAATTTCAAGAAAAGCCCCAAAACAATCCACCGAGGTCTTCTCATTACCCAAGGATGCATATCCCCCATCTAAGGGCGGAGATCACAGCTCTTCTTCAAAAAGAAGCAATAGAGCCAGTGCCGACAAACCAGATTGGGAAGGGATTCTGGGCTTGAGCTATTCATCACTGAAGGTGCATCTAGCAGGTGTGTCTGCCTACCTTGATCCAGTGGGAGGCAAAACACTGGCTCAGTTAAAGGTCTCCAAAATCTTTTTAAAAGGTATTTTGCATCTGAAACTCCCAGTGCGTACCCCTGCTCCACCATGGGACCTTAATTTTCTTTTAGAGAACTTGATCTTACCTCCCTTCAGACCGGCAAGTTCTTGTGAAATGCTCTTTTTGTCCTGGAAAGTGCTCTTTTTATTTGCAGTTACCTCTGCTTGTAGAATTTCCGAGCTTCAGGCCCTAATGTGTAAGGTGCCTTATTTGATTTTTCACAGAGACAGGGTGGCTCTGCACACAAATGTTAAGTTTCTTCCTAAGGTTGTTTTGGAGACTACCCTTAATCAGTCTCTAGACTTGCTGGTATATTATCCGAGCATTCTAATCAGAGTGGAGTCATCCTTCATATGTTAAACATTCACAGAATTTTATGGTATTACACAAACAGGACAAAAAATATCCGTAAGACAGATCAGCTTTTTATTTCTTCTGCACCAAAAAAGGAGGGTGCGGCAGTTTCCAAACTGCCTTTCAAAATGGCTGGCAAACTGCATTACTTTTTGTTACCAGAAGTATGGTAAAGTCCTTCCGGGGCAGGTAAAAGGACATTCTACCAGGGGAATGACTGCTTCCACAGCCTGTTTCAGAAACGTATCTGCCGCAGACATCTACACGGCGGCTACCTGGAGTTCCATCCACACTTTTTCACGAAACACTACAATTTGGACATTGCCTCGAGGCGTAGGGCCAGTTTTGGACTAGCAGTTCTTCTGGGATGCCTGTCCTAACTTTCTGGCTTTCCACTAGGATTATGATCTTCCTGGGCATAAAGTCTCCACCACTCATTCACACTAATGGGAATACGCCGGGGGCGCCTAGGACCCAGCAGGAGCCAAACTTTTTCTTGAGGGCAGGCGTCGAGAGGGAGCAGCGAGGAAGTCGCACGAGCGAACCAGGCTCGTGCAGTATAGACTTTCTTGGCATCGACCCTCCAACCGCCTCAGTTCCTTTTTTCCCGCTGTCGAGTGCGCTTCAGTGACAACGTTGCTCGCCTGCCGGGAGTCAAACTTCAAATTGCAGTTTAGTTTTCAGTTTTGTTATTTTATATTTTATCACAAAAAGTACCAATTACATTTTACTTATTCTTATGTGTACAAGAAAGAAGTCTTCAGCCTTCTGTTGACGGAGTAGACCATGAGTGGGGCAGGTGACGGTGGAGACTTCGTGAAAGCTGTTCAGTCAGCCAGGCTGGGTCTGGTCTGCCACTCTCTGGGGTCTGACAACGGACGGTCCAGTGCTGGGGGAATGGGCGGCCCTGAAAGCATAAAAAGAAACAGTCCCATTCGTGGCACCATTTGGCCTCGAGTTCTTCAGTCCACCGGCCAAAGAAGAGAAGGCATTGCTCGAGATCGCCCTCTGGTACGTCTGCATGCAGACAGTCAGTTGCTGGGGTCAGAGACCAGTCTCTGTCTCTTTCGCTGTCGCCAGTTTCTGTCTCTGGCAGCCGGCTTCTTCGACATCAGAGCCCCTCTCCGCCTTCTAGGGGGGCTTCCAATGAGCAGTTTCACCATTGTGCTGCATTTATGGAGAAGTGGGCTCGAAGGTTGTCCTGACTGCCTGATCCGGCCAGTCCATCACCGGGGACTTCAGGCCTGTCGGTTTTAGATCAGCAGGGAGGAAAGTTAAGATTTCCTAGACGTATGCCTTTCGTGCCATCGACTCGTGATCCCGTATCTATCCCCCTCATATAGCTGCGGCACAGCGGTCCACACCAGTGTTTTTATCTCCTGCTGTTTTAATTTCTTGCCTTCAAATCACAGTTTGCAGACTTCTGCGGCAGTGCCACTGCCTGCAGTGCAGGTTTCTCTGATGCTGAGGTCCTTTTCAGCACCGCGAGTGCTGTCAGCGCCATATGCCCCGTCGGCGCCATCCGTGGTGTCGTTGCAGTGCCGTGCTCTCTGTCGGTGCCATCCTCAGTGCTGAGGGTGGTGTCAGTGCTGTGCCCAGTGCTGCACTTCCAGGCAGCATCTAACACAGTGCCATTTTCTTTGTTGGCGCCATCTCTGTACTCGGCGCCACTCTCTTCGGCACCGAGGACGTGTACAGCACCGTCTAGTTTTCAGAAGTTTTTGACTCCGATTCTAACTCCTCCTCTTGTTCATCCTGGTTTTCATTCCTTTCCTGTCTAGTCAGTCCTCCCTGGACTGTCAGGAGATGATTTTGAGCCCAATCCAGATCTTCGGCTGAGTGATGATGTTGATGCTGATTCTGCCCTTGGGGCAAGGATCAATTCTCCTGCAGAGCCTGTTGTTGAGGACCTTTCCTTTAAGTCTCTGCTCAAGAATTTAAATTCTACTCACTCACTCTCTCTCTCTCTCCAGACTATGGAAATCGATCCTGGGAAGCTTCTGCGTCTCCAATATCTTCATGTTCCTGAAATCCCTATGGATTTAACCCTTCCGGTACAGCCCTCTTTCAAGACTCTTTCCCAGATGGTGTGGAAGAATCCAGCTCGTGTTCCCTCTGTGGCCAAGTCCATAGATAGTAAATATGGCCTTCCCAAGGATCGCCCCATCTTGGCCTCACAAGCCTTTGCTGATGCCATACTGGTTCTGGCAGAGAATAATAAGACTGTCCTCCCTCAGGAATCCACAGCCCATCCTATAAACAAAGAATCTTTCAAGATAGACACCTTGGGTATGACAGTCTTTGCTGCCTCGACCCTGGGCATGCGTATTGCCAGCTACCATGGTTATTTTTCTCAATATGAGTACGTTCTTTGGCATTCACTCAGAGTGATGGTAGAAGCTCTGCCGGAGTCGGAGGTTAACTCAGTGCTCCTACAGACCATACGTAGAGGTATTGAGTCCAATAATCAACAAATTAAAGCTACAATGGATACTTTCGATACTGCTTCCAGGGCGGTGGCGGCTGGCATTTTCACCCGTCGCCATTCATGGCTGCGTACGTCGGGCTTTAAGAATGACAACCCAACAAAAAATCATGGATTTACCTTTTGACGGTATGTATCTGTTTGGGCCTCAGGTGGAACAAGCACTAGAGGCCACACAAAAGACTAGGTCTGCCATTAAGATGGCTAGACCTCCGTCCGCTCCCTCTCGAGAACGTGGGAACAAGCGTCAGTTTCACAACCGTCAGTCCTTTCGAGGCAAAGGCAGAGGAGGTTTCAACAGAAACCAAACCCCTCAGCTGCAAAAGAAAATGCAGCAGAAAGCACAGTGTCCAAAAGCACCCAGTGTCACCTTCTGAGTTTCCATCCCAGGTCCCACCTCAGCTGCCCGAGGGGGAATCTTCAGACAAATGGGTCCTCAGTATAATCCGCGAGGGGTACACTCTCAATCTGTCGGAAACCCCTCCAGATCATCCTCCCACGCAGCAGCCCAGGCTGTCTGCGGCACAGTCAGTCCTTCTTGCTTCCGAGGTACAAGGCCTTCTAAACAACAGGGCAGTAGAAGTAGTTCCACTGGATCAGCAGAACACAGGTTTCTACTCCCATTACTTCCTAGTTCCAAACAAAACAGGCGGCATGCACCCTATTCTCAATCTCAAGAACTTAAACAAGTTCCTTTACAAGGAAAAGTTGAAGATATCAGTCAGTACACTTTTACCTCTGATACATCAACATGATTGACTAGTCCCCCTGGACATGCAGGATGCCTGCCAACACGTTCTCATTCACCCAAACCACCACAAATACCTCAGATTCATGGTGTTAGGTCAGCACTACCAATTGAGTCCTGCCCTTTGGGCTATCCTCGGCGCCTCAAGTTTTTGCAAAGTGCTTTGCAATTCTCGTAGCCCATCTGAGGAAGCTCAGAATTCAAATGTTCCCATATCTGGACAATTGGCTTCTTGCAAGTCCCTCCAGACAAGAGACTCAGGAAGCCATAGCTACAGCTTCAAAATTCCTCATGTCCATGGGAGTACTGCTAAATTTGGGAAGGTCACAGCTGCAGCCCTCCCAGCGGCTCCTCTTCATAGGAGCCCTTCTGGATACCTCCAATGCAAAAGCCTCTCTTCCAGAGGACAGAAGGAGTGACATCCTCCAGATGGCCCGGTTCATCAGAGAAAACAGCTCAGTCCAAGCTCTCACGATGCAGTGGATGCTGGGTCTCATGGCATCCTCAGTGTTCACTGTGCCTCTGGCTTGCCTTCACATGAGAACTACTCAGTGCATGCGCAGCACTCAGTGGTCACCGACCACGCACCCACAGTCCTTTCGCATCAAGGTGACAGAACCATTGAAATGGTCGCTCACCTGCTGGACTCAGGAGGACAACCTTCGGGAAGGTTATCCCTTCGCCCCTCTAGATCCCCAGATCTCCATCACCATGGATGCATCCCTGCTGGGATGGGGAACTCACTGCCAGGATCTCCACACCCAGGGTCGTTGGAGTCAGGACAAATCTCAGCCTCACATAAATGTTCTGGAAATGAGAGCAGTCCTCTCTGCAGTCCGGGCCTTGAAGGACATACTCTGTCACAAGACCATTCTCCTTCAAATGGAAAACAAGGCAGTGATGTACTGCACCAACAAACAGGGCGGAGCACACTCTTACCCCTTATTCGGGGAAGCGATGAGATTGTGGGAATGGTGCCTAGGGCACAATGCTCTGATCCAGGCAGTCTACCTGTCATGAGTACAGAACAATCTGGCGGATCGTCTCAGCAGAATGGAGACAGACCACAAACGTTGTGCAATCACTCTTCGAAGAGTGTGGAACTCCAGACCTGAACCTTTTTGCATCCCCACTCAACGCAAAACTGCCTCTCTTCTGCTTCAGAAATCCAGGACCTGGCATTTTCTGTCAGGATGCATTCAGATTGTGGTAGACAAGATGCTTTATTTACGCAATTCCTCCACTTCCCTTAGTTCAGAGGGTGCTGCTCAAACTTGAGGCACGGGGGGGCAGAATGATCCTCATCACCCCATTCTGGCCTCATCAGATCTGGTTTCCATTAATTAACAGATAATCAGAAATCTCTCCGAAGCAGCTTCTGCTTCATATGAACCTACTGACCCCAGGGCCTTGTGGTCCATCGCAACCTGAAGTCCCTTCACCTCCATGCCTGCTCCTGAAGAGATAGAGGTGAACAGGTTTAACATTTCACGTAGGGTCTCAGATATCCTGTTAGCTGCTCGCAAGCCAGCTACCCGGAAAACGTACACGGCTAAGTGGAAGTGGTTCTCCATCTGGTGTGCAAAATCCTCCTGGAATCCCTTTTTCTGCCCACCAAACAAGATAGATCTCTCTAACACAGGCATGCAATACTCGACTGTTACGGTTCACCTCTGCGCAATCTCAGCGTACCATGAGCCCGTACACTTCATGTCTGGCTCAGCTTCCTGTGGTCAAGAGGTTTGTTCAGGGCATTCTACATACCAGGCCACCAGTCAGATGACCAGTAGCAGCCTGGGACATTAACCTTGTGCTAGACATGCTCACCTATAAACCTTTCAAGCCCCTAGCTACTTGTGAGCTGAAATTTCTGACTTGGAAGACGGCTGTCCTTTTAGCCATCACTTCCACCCGCAGAGTGTCTGTAATGCATGCTTTGGTCACAGACCCTCCGTATACTGTATTTCACAATGGCAAGGTGGTTCTTAGGACCCACCCTATGTTTCTACCCAAGGTTGTCTCAGAATTCCATCTGAATCAGCCCTTGGGCCTTCCTATCTACTTCGCGAACTTCCAAAATGAGGGAGAGTGTACCCTACATTCCCTGGATGTGAAGAGAGCCTTGTGGTTATATTTAGACAGAACTAAGGAAATCCGCACGTCAAAACAACTGTTTGTCTCCTTCAGCACAGCCCGGCTGGGTCAGCCTGTTGCTATCAGATGCATTTCAGCTAGTGGCTAGTTGCATGCCTTCGCCACTGTTACTCCATGGCACAGGTTAAGCTGGAAGGCAGAGTATGTGCTCATTTTACCAGAGCAGATGCGGCATCTCTGGCAGAAATCCGTAACGTGCCCATTGCGGACATCTGCAGTGCGGCCACTTGGGGCTCCCTGCACACTTTCGTAAAGCACTATGCCTTGGATGTCCATGCCAGGTAGGACAATCCTTAATGGACTTCTGTCCTAAGTGAGCTCCTCTCTCCTGCCGCCCATCTCAGGGGATTATTTTAGCTCGGTACTCTCCCATCAGTGTGAATGATCAGTGGAGACTTTATGTCCAGTAGGATATGTAAATTGTGTACCTACCGTAATTCTTGATCTTCTTGGACGAAGTCGCCACCGCTCATTCACATGCCCACTCACCATCCTCCGAGCTCACTTATCTGTTTGTGGTCTTCACTCCCTCGATGTCTGGGCTGTGAAGACTCTGTTATGTTGGCCCTTCTTACATGGATCATTCGGACTATTTTATGTCTGACATAGGTTAGTTTCAATAGGTTAGTTTATGCTGCACCTCCTCAGTAAAAAGGGTACTGAGGCAGTTGGAGGGTCGACGCCAGGTAGCCTATACAGCACGAGCCGAGCTCGCGGTGCCCCTTCCTCGCGGCCTTACGTAGGCGCCAGCCCTCCTGAAGATTTTTTGCTCCTGCTGGGTCCTAGCACCTCCGGCGTAATTCCCATTAGTGTGAATGAGTGGTGGAGACTTTGTCCAAGAAGATCAAGAATTATGGTAGATACGTGATTTAAATTTCTCCTCAGTCCTGCACCTGGTACAGAGGGTGATTCCTCCCTAGGCCCCTTTGCCAGCGGGACCTTCACGGCCAGCTGAAGCATTGTTGCACTGGACACCAGTGAAGCCTACTCCCTCCCACTCATCAGTTTCCTTGGCCCCCCCCCATGCCAGGGGATAACGACAGTGATTACCGCCCTGACTTCCTCCTCCTTGATGACGACGATGAGGATGCAGGGGCCAGAACCCCCTCTAGTACCTCCACAGTCTCTTCTGTGAGGAGGTCCCCTCTCTCTACGTTCCACGGTCCCCCCCCCCAGATGACCCAGCCTTTATTACCATGATGCAACAACTGCAAGTCACCATGGGCTTTGACTCTGCTGAATGGGATGTTTCTAGGAAGAACTTGGCACACTACCGAGGTGTGCCTGAGTCCCCCCCTATACCGTCTATCATTGACACATATGAGGATGCCATTCTAGACACTTGATACCAGCCTTTCTGGTTCCCCCTATGCCCAGGAAGGCAGACAAGCTATACCAGGCCCCTCGGGGAAGCCCTTTTTCTCCAGGCCCCCTCAGGCGGACATGGGGGTCAATAACGCAGCCCTCGACCGGTCCAGAAGACCACAACACCTTAGCTCCCTTCCTTCTGATAACAAGTCCAAGAAGCTGGACCTGATGGATTAGAGGGTGTTTGCCTCCTCTACTTTGGCCATCAGGGTCCTTAAATATTTGGGGCATATGCTGAAGTACCAGATTGACCTCTGGGACTCAGCTAGATCTGCTGCCCAGTCCCTTCCTGATGGTCCCCTAAAACAGGAAATGCTCAAGGCTTTCCAGTCCGGAGCTGACTTGGGCAGACACCTAATGAGGGCTACCTATGATGCCATGGACCTATCAGCCAGGGCCTCAGTGGTAGGCATTTGCCTCAGGATGTACTCCTGGCTCAAGTTGTCAGGGTTTGTGACTGATGTCCAGCAGTCTATCCTGAACGCTCCCTTTAGGGGACACAAACTCTTCGAGGAAGACATGCAGGACATTCTCAATGACCTGCAGGCCTCATGTAGGACCTTGTGCTCTGTTTCCTCTCTCTGCCATACTCACCAGCCTAGGCCCACCACCAAGCAGTCCAGGAAGCGCCAAGCTTCCATGGCCTTGCCTGCCCCCACCTCCACCACCGGGAAGTCCTCAAGATGTGAAGGAGCTTGCCCAGCCGTGGGCTCAGCCTCAACCTGACTCCTTGTCCTACCCCCACCCCACCCCACCTGGGCCCCCAGGTGATGGTGATAGGGGGCTTCTCCATCCATCTAGATGGGTGGCTGGAGATCACTACAGACACCTGAGTGTTGCAGATGATAGAGCAGAGACACACTCCGGAGTTTGTTGAGATGCCTCCAGACCTTCCCCCAAGGCCTTCATCCTACCCTCCACACCACGCCCCGTGTTGCGGGAAGAGATCCATATACTACTGAAAAAAAGGGCCATAGAATTGGTCCCAGAAAACCAACAGAACCAGGGATTCTATTCCCATTTCTTCCTTGTCCCCAAATCCACTGGGGATATGAGGCCCATCCTGGACTTGCACAACCTGAACTTCTACATTCATTGCAAGAAGTTGAGGATGGTCACCCTCCAGGGCCTGTTGCCCTTGCTCCAGAAGGGAGACTGGATCTACTCCCTGGATATGCAAGGCACTTAACCTACATATCAAGGTCTGTCTTTACCACAGGAAGTACCTCAGGTTCCTGTTTCAAGGGCAACATTACCAGTTCAGGGCCCTTCCCTTTGGCTTATCCTTGGTGCCATGAGCCTTCACCAAATACCTAGCAGTGGTAGCAGTAACCCTCAGGAAGGAGGGTTTCTATGTCTTCCCTACCTGGACGACAGGTTGCTCAAGGCCCAGTCCTGGGAGCAACTGTACTGAACCCTGGTGCATACCCTGCAGTTGTTTGCCAGTCTTGTAATCATGGTCAACCTCTCCAAATCAATGTTGACCCCTGTCCAGTGTCTCCAGTACATAGGGGCAATATTGGACATGCTCAAGGCTCTACCTTCCTTCCCCTGGATGGGGCAGAAAGCATCTCATAGCACAGGCTCAGGAGCTCTACAGCAGCTGCTATATTACTGCCAGGACATATATCCAGATGCTGAGGCTGATGGCAGTGGCCATTGCTATGGTCCCTCTGCTGCCGCTGAATATGCACATCCCTGAGTGGACATTGAGGGTGCAGTGGGACCAGCGGACTGACGACCTAGAGCAGAGGGTTCTGATCTTGTCACTTGTCAGGAATGTCCTACTGTGGTGGATGGAACCCAGTCATTTACCAAGAGGGGTTCCTTTTCTCATTCCCTTCCTTCACCAAGTCCTCACCACTGATGCCTTGGGGATGAGCTGGGGTGCACATCTGGATACCTAGCAGACCCAGGGGACCCGGACTCCACTCGAGGCCTCGCTCCACATCAGTGTCCTCAAGATGAGGGCTGTCCTTTATGGCCTGCAGGCTTTCCAGTCCCTCCAGTCTCTGAGCCCTCTACTGATGCAGATGGACAGTGTCACTGTAGTGCAGTACATCAACAAGCAAAGGGGCACGTACTCTTACACCCTGTGCTGGGAGGCAGTGAGGGTTTGGTACTGGGCACTGCACCATGGCCTAGAACTATCCACCGTCTATGTTCCAGGTGCCCAAAACACCCCAGCAGACAGGCTAAGCAGGTTGCAGTCCAGAATGTATGATTGGGAACTGCTCTCCTCAGTGGTAGAAAGCTTGTTCAACAGGTGGGGTCACCCAGAGCTGGACCTTTTTGCATCCCCATGCAACAAAAAATTGGCGCTTTTCTGCTCACTCGATCCAGAGCCTGGAGTTCTCTGGTGAGATGCTTTGTCCCTCTCTTGGCAAGCAAGGTTTCTTTATGCCTTTCCTCCCTTCTTCCTAATTCAGAGAGTGCTGGTCAAGCTCCAGATGGAGCAAGTCACCATGATCCTGGTGGCCCCCTACTGCTCACATCTAATTTCATTCACACTGTTGCAGCAATTGGCAGTGGAGCCTTCAATTCCCCTTCCTCTGTGCCTGGAACTGCTGTCACAGAACCAGGGAACCCCCATCCACCTGAACCTTTGGTCCCTTCTCGTGCATGCCTGGCTCCTGAAGATGTAGCCAATGCCAGATTAGGAGTCTTCCCCCAAGGTGGCTGATGTCCTAGTGGCCACCAGAAAGCTTTCCACGAGGGCCACTTATTCATGAAGTGGAAGCTGTTTGCCTTATGGGCGGTTTCCCACCACTTGGACCTCTTCACCTGTCTGGTGAACCAGATCCTAGAATACTTGCTGTCCTTGTCTAACGCTGGCCTGAAATACTCATCACTAAGAGTGCACTTGTCTACCACTTATGCTCTTCATGTGCCCATTGAGGGTTGTACGGTGGCCCAGTTGGATGTGGCCAGCACATTCCTGAGAGGCATCCTACACTTGAAGCCTCCCATCTGTAACCCTGTCCCGGCATGGGACTTAAACTTTGTTTTAAAAAAACTTACTTTGGCTCCCTTTGAGCCTGCTGTGACTTGCAAGCTATGCTTTCTGTCTTGGAAAGCATTATCTTTGGTTGTTGTTACTTCTGCTCGGAGGATTTCCAAGCTACAAGCTCTTATGTGTGAACAACCTTATTTGATTTGAGGGGCATGGCTTAGAGGCACATCATGATGAATGTGTGCTAGATCAGCTCCTCAGGGGACAAGTATTTAGTGGCAGAAAAATAGCATTAAAGGAAAAGAATCACTAAAAATTTTGAAAGAAATCAACAACAGACAAGTATGGCAGCACAAAAATAAAAAAAAATAAAATAAAAAACTGTTGGCCTTGTAGTTTGAGGCAGCAGATAGAACAGGAACTAGCAATGCTGAAGGCCACATAAGATCGCAGGCCACCTTGGCAGAGAGGACCCTTCAAAAGTCAGCCAGTGATCCGTCAGTGGCCACTCTCTCCATACAATTAAACAATATGCAGAATGAAATTAGAGCAGGATTCATAACCATAATGGCACAATTACTCTCTTGCAAGGAGTGGTAACAGGCATCTCAGAGAAAGTGGCAGAACATGATACCTGATGGAACAGGAAGGACGAACAAGTAGCATCGAGGATCAACTAATTGATATGGCAAAAGACAATAAAATATTACAAGAAAAAGTAACATAGCTTTTGGCTCACTCCAATGACTAAGACAACAGAGCTTGAAGGTCCAACGTTAGGATTATTGGGCTGCCTGAAGGGCTCGAGGGGAAAGGAGGAGGAAAGAACGTACAGAAGTGACTGGCAGAACACCTAGGTATGGGAGAAAATACAGCTGACTATAAGATACAGTGGGTGCACCAAACTGGCCCTACTCCCAAACTGGGAAACAGACTGCACCACTACTTAATTAAATATTTATGTTTTCCCGGAAAAGAGAAAATGCTCAAGGCTGCCTCTGCTCATGGACCAATATCGGTAGAAGGCGGATGAATGTCAGTCTTCAAGGATTACTCTAAAGAGCTGCAAATACAACAGCAGAAATTTGCAGGGGCTAAAACCTCTCTGCACCTGATGGGATGGGATGGGGTTTTGCCCTACTCTATCCTGCAAAACTTAAGTGATGTGTTCAGGGTCACACAATATGCAAGCAGAGTATGTTGGAATCAAAACCAGTTCTGCTGGATGAACCAGCTTTGTTCACAGCTCATTGCTCTAGCCTGTAGGCTGTACTCTCAGCCGATCATCAAAAATTACACATTTCAAGGCTGGTTGTATGGTGCAAATAGGTATGGGGCCCCATATCAGGATTCCTAGACCCTGACTGTGTTCAAGTCAGTACAAATTTCTGGGGCTGCCACAGCATCACCTTCAAACTTTCTTTTTCCATCCCCTCTCTTACAGCCTGTTCTCCTACAGTCAAGGGTTTTGGGTGTGAACTCCGGTCTACAAGATGTAAATGTGGCTCCGTACCTACTGGCCTGGCACCATGGGGACAGTCTTGAAATGTGTACTTTTTGATGATCAGCTGGCAGTATAGTCTAGAGGTTAAAGGAAAGAGCTGTGAACAAGCTTGGTTCATCCAGTAGAACAGGTTTCGATTCTAACGTGTTCTGCTTGCATATCGTGTGACCCAGAGCAAGTCACTTAACTTCCCTGTACTCCCAAAACACACCCAGGAACAAGCTGTAGCTTAGTGTGCCTTTCCTGGACAAAGATAGTAAAAGCAATCTGAGCATTTGTTATGGTTCTGTAAGTATTGTTGTCTTTTTATCCAGATTTGACTTGAGAAGAAAAAAATAGGATTCACGTATTTATTACTTGCAGAAACACATAGACAGTGTTAAAACATGCATAACTTGATATATGTTACTGAAAAAGTATTTTACTTCTTTTTATAAAGTTAAAAGTATAACAGCTTCTTACTGAAATACTTTGGTCTGAATGGGATTTTCTAACATAACAATACCAGAATTCTATTGGATTAATTTTACTAACAGTTAGACATGTAAAAGGTGATAGATAACTCACTCGTTTCAATGCACATACAAAACAATTATTATAAATGTAGGAAGTGTTGTAATAACACTTAAAAACACACTTAATAAAACAGACAACTTCCTATTTAAATTACTGGATGATCTACAGTCAAAGCAGGGCCCAAGGCTATGGTAACACCATTGCCTGTCAGAAGCCTAAAATACATAGCTGCCCTCAGCCCTTAATTACAGGCTGATTTGCATATGAATAACTCCGAACTGCTAAGACTTACAGGTAAGCACAGTAGCTCACTCAAAGTAGCTTTTTATGGGCTTTCAGACATTAAGAAATCCTGAACATGGGAGTTTCCCCTTTAAACTGAAGTAGAGTAAATCCACAGCAAGGCCCTTATCCGCTACCCTCGTTACCCAGTCAGAGTACTGTCAGGTTGATCTGGCAAGATGCTATAGAGACCTTCAAATTTCTGAAAGGAATTAACATGGTGGACTGTGAGGAGCTATTTATCAGGAACAGAGAAGATAGGACAAGGGGTCATGGGTGGAGGTTAATGGATAGAAGGTTTAGAAAGGATGGGAGGAAGCATTATTTTACAGAAAGAGTGCTTGAGCCATGGAATGCTCTACTGGCAGAGGTGGTGGGTGCCAAAACCATAAATAGCTTCAAACATGGCTGGGATAGAGTCAAGGGGGTATTAGCTACTCATTGGAAAATGGGGAATGGAAACACTGATAACAAAGGGAGGAACAGTGTAAGCAAAGACCCTAAAAAGACAGATCCTGGTGTATGATAGGGTAATATGATCAGTCTGCATGGATCATTGGTCTTTTTCCGCCATCATTGTTTGTGTTTCTATGTTTCTAACATAACATGTATAGATCCACTGTTAGACCATTACTACCCCGAGTCATGTTATTCTGTAAGGGTTTGAAAGCTAGTGCTATTTCCTCGGGTGAGATTGACCAGATTTAATGGTTACCTATATCAGTAGCTTGATGAGGTGCAGTACTTAATTTCCCCCCAAAACCTTCTGCGTTACACTGCACTTATCCTTTTTGTCCAAACATGGTATTTAGATGGCTTAAAATAACTTTCGTGATTCCTTGCCTGCCCTTTACTACATTCCCTGTGCTCTTTCTTACACATGTAATTGACCTCTGCTTTGATCTGGACAACTTATAAAGATTGCTGTGTTATACATACACAGTAAGACGTGATGAGGTGTGCATTAGACATTTCTAACACATAGCCAGGGGCGTAGTAATGCACAAGGCCACAGGCCAAGTACCTTCAGTCCCTGGCCATGCATTAAGAAATGTTTAATGCACATCCCTGGAGTGTCTTATCGTGCTTATAAAATGGGTCATTTTTTTTTAATTTGTTCAAAAATTAAAATAAATATGAGTAAATATGAAGAAATGTAATTATTTGTGTTGATTTTTTTTGATAAAATAGATCTCCGGGGGTATCTCAGTCATCAGGTCTCACCGTAGGAACTTCACTGTCGGTGCAGCAGGATCCACACAGAAGATTTTAAGCAGTACAGCTGGGGCTGCCCATGGTAACGTCATGTGATGATGTCACCAACCCTATAAAGGTGTGAGCAGCCCTGCTCCCTCCTTAGTTATTTCCCGCCATCGACTTGCTCGCACAGGTCTCCATAGAAGCTCAGTCGCAGTTTCGCGTCTTTTTCAGCCTCGTAATTTTCTTTTCATTTACCTTAAAATCTCTTTTTAAAAAGAGATTCCTTTAGTTTGTTTATGTCAAGAGTTAATCCTTTGACTTCTCTCTTCCATTACTGCCACTGCAGAAAGATGATTGCCTCCACAGATGATCACTCACTTTGTGTCTGCTGTTTTGGTCTGACCATGAAGTCTCTGACTGTGAGCTCTGTCAGAAATGTAATCAAACAACTTTCAGGTGTCACAAAAAGGCTCTCAAAAATGTTCTAATGGAGCAACAGGTAGCTACTGTAGTTCTGGGCAGGGGTCCTCCAGGATCCCAGCCTTTCAGTCACCAACAGGGTCATTGAGCTCCCAGGCCTCTAAGGCCTGAGACAAGTCCTCTGGGAAAAGTCACAAAAAGGACTGAGATTGGGACCGCTCCCTCCGGCGGTAGTCCCATTCCCCGATGGCCTCCCCTCCTTCATCCAGGGATTCTTCATCGGCTGCAACTGCACCAACACATAGTTCTGCTGTCCAGGTCTCTGTGCCCACCAGACCCATACCGACAGCACCTCTGCCCGATATCCAAGGCAGCCAGCCGCTGATCTCCAGGTCATCAGCCCCTCCTTCGTTGACGACGGGCTGGTCGTCGACTCTCCCGACGAGGCCTGATCCCTGACCAGGCCCTCGGGTTGCAGCTTGGTCAGCTTCTCAGAGCCCCTCTGCTGGATTGTTGCTACCTGTGCCTTCGCCCCCCCCAGGTGATTGTTCGCCAGCTTGGCGCCTTTAGGCCTTTGTCGATGGCAGCTTTGTCATTGACTCCTCCTAGAAGGCTGCTGGTAGTCCCCCATGGGCCGTCGTCAGCCCCTCACACGTCAGACCTGGACCTCGACAAGGTTGACATAGAGGAGGAGTACTATTTTGATGTCATTCTTCCTGATAAGGAAGAGGAGGAGGAAGACCACCTTTCTTCTGAGGAGTCCACTGCTTATTCTGTCAGCGAGGACTTTGTCAAGCACACCCCTAGGTCTCCTCGAGAGGACTCCACCATCTTCGATATTAAGAAGCAGCTGTCCTCAGCTATGCAGTTCCACACTGAGGAAGAGGATGTCACCAGGAAGGATTTAGTGGACTTCCTGGAGATCCCAGAATCTTCTCCCAAGATCATTCCTCCTATTTTACCTGCTCTGAGGAGTGCCTCTACATCAGCCTGGCACAGGCCTGACATGGTGCTAGCCATGCCCTGTAGAGCAGATAAACTTTATCATGCCCCCCCAAGGCTTTCCTCATTATGCTGCCCAGCCTGAAACTGATTCAGTGGTTATTAAGGCAGCTTGTGACAGGTCTAAGTGTCATTGAAGCACAGGTCAGGAAGCATAGGAAACCAGGAGCAGTTGTAGAATTCACCAAAAATATGTATTTACAGTAGCAGTAGCATAAAAAAATAAACTTGTTCAGTAAAACTATTTACAAAGGCAAAATAAGAGTCATCTTTCAGTCTCTTTATCCCTTTTTCTCCTCTCCTTCCAGCAGTTGCAGCTCAGCTCTCTTATAAGTCCTTTCAACCCCCATTCTCAACAAGCATCCTGTTCTTGTAACTATCAGGCATGTGCAGCTTAGAACAGAATGTGCCTGAGCTGAGAGGCCACTTTTCCACAGCTTTTGCAAAAAACTTAATTTGCACTTGGGTAACCTCTAGTTTCCAGCAGCTTTTTGTAGTCATCACAAATTATAACTATTTCTAGGGACGTGGATATGTTCAATTCACACTTATTGGCAGGTTCCTTGTCGCTTTAAATCTTGCCGGAAGGTCTTCAGGCTAGCTCCTCCCACCCACACGGGTGGTAAAACCCTCGGCTCCGCCCCATGATGCCAGATCTTCCTTACCGCTTGGAAGCTCAGGTTCCCTCCTTAGCGCTGTGCATTTTAGGCCTGGATCCACACTCTTCGGTTAACCCGAAACTAATTATAAAATTTACAAGACTTCGGTCTTCGTCTTCCCTCACGGCTGCGATGGACAAATCGACTTCCAGCTTTCGTCAGTGCCCCTGTGGGCAGAAGATGTCCCGGACCGATCTGCACTCCATGTGCGTCTACTGCCTGGGGCTTGACCACGATTCGCAGGCTTGCGACTTGTGCAAATCCTTTTCGGCTTCAGTCTTGGAGGACGCACTGCTCGACTTCTTCTGGGGCGCCCTGAAAAACGGTATCTGCCGGGTCAAGTCGAAGGAGGCCTGTTGGGTGGTGTCTGTGGCGGCGGGCTCCGCGGAACAGTTGGAGCAGATGATCACCCTCAAGGAGGAGGCAGCCCAGGCTGCCGCTTCTTCCTCCTCAGTCGCGGCATTTATCCTGCTCTCCTTGGGCTCTTCCTATGCAGCTTCTTTTAAGGAGCTTTGTCAGTCCCTCTCCACCAAGGGAGAAGGACCATCAGGACATTCCAGTCGGTCCAAGAAGAAGGACTCAAAAGGTAAGTCCCACCGTCGATGTTCATGGGAGTGGGAGAGATCCCCTTCACTGGACCGTTGACTTTCGACTTCGGTCAAGGTTGCGTCTAAGGTCTCTGGCTTCACAGTGTCCCCGTCAGGTCAGCTGGCTGAGACACCCGTTGATGCGGTGGGATTTTTTTCGACCCGTCGGACGGTTTGTCGACTGGAGATGCCGACAACCCTACTTCTACAGTTCCCCGGTGGAAACAAGAGACTTGCTGTCCGGAGTCCCGGTTGGAATATTATGTCCGAGGGAGACAGGTTTACCCTCTGACCCAATCTTGAATCCCCAAAGGTCTCGGTCCCTTCCAGGTACAGCTGGTCCCCGATGTCGGCGGTCTCAGTCTTGGCACCATGGAAAGCGGCGTCGCCACTCATCCTTGTCGTCCTCTTCGGAGGATAGGCTCCGGCGCAAGTTGCGTCGGTACTATGAGGATTTAATGTGGCAGCAGCTCTTATAGTTCGGGAATAAGCCGACTCGGTCGCTTTCTCTGGCCATTAAGTGGCTGTCACCGGAGCGGCCGAAACAACCTCTTGTAGTAGTCAAGGAGCTGCCACCGGCGCCAGTTGTTTGGCCAAAACCAGCTGCTCCACCCACTGTGGTGGAACCTCCACCTCCACAACCGAAGACTGAGGCCCCGACCAAGGATTCTCGGTCGGGTCAGGGCTTGCCCCATAGGTTGTCGGTCACCCTCCCTCCTGATCAACCTCGGCAGGTGGAGGGTGGGTCAGGCGCTTGGCAACTGTTCGCAGACTCCTCGGAGTCTGCCGACGATGACTCCTTGTTCTCCAGGCTGCTTGACCTGGAGTCTGCAGGGGGTCAGTCGGTGGACGAGAGCCCATCCTCGTTTTTGGGAATGCTTCGACTCATCTCGGAGTCCACCGGCATGCAGCTCGGACCGGTTTCAAAATGGGCCAAGTATCCCCTCACGGAGATACTGGACCGAGGGAATTCCCCTACAGAGGCCTTTCTGGTGGCCGAAGCCATTGTTGGCCCGGTCCTGGAGTTGTGGCAGCGGCCAGCATCTTGTCCCGCACCTTCGGCCAGGATGGCTCGAAAGTATGTGGTCCCTACCGGTTCACTCTACGGTTTCTCGGAGCACCTCTCTGTGGAAGGGTTAGTGACCGATAGCGTTTTATGGCGTTACGGGAATGCTCGGGATGTAGACAAACTGCCCAATAAGGAATCCAAGAAGTTGGATTACTCAGGGCGGAAGGTATACGCTGCTTCCTCCCTAGGCCTTCGTCAGGCTAGCTCGGACGTTCTGATGGCACACTTTTCATGCGCCCTTTTGGGCTCCCTCGATGTGGTGATTCCTCATCTCCCAGCTGACCTTCAGACGACGGTCAAGCGGGTGCGGGATCAGGGAAGGGCGGTAGCTAAACAGCAACTCCAAACTTTGTTGGACATTGCTGATTCATGTGCCAGGTCAGTAGCTGCCGCAGTGGCCATGCGCCGCAGAGCTTGGCTGTGGATCTCCACCTTTACGGCTGATACCCAGCACAAGCTGGCAGATGTTCCCTTCCTGGGTACCAACTTGTTCAGGCCCAGGGTGGAGGGTCATCTCCAACGGATCGAGAAGTCCAGTGCCACCTTGGACTGTGTTACGTCTGCCCAGAAGGACAAAGGCCGCCAGCAGCAGCATAAGCCCTTTCGTCCTTCAGCCCCTACGGCAAGTCCAGCCCAGCAACACCAGCATCAGGGCCAGCAGGCTCATGCTTGGTGCCCCAAAGCCAAGCCTGCTGCTTCCTCCAGCAGGAAGCCTGCAGGGAAAGGCCCAGGCAGCTCCTCGGCCGGCTCTTCCTCCAAGCCTGACCAGTGATGGGTTGAGGGGTGTCGCCCCCAACCTCGTCACTCCTCCCCGAGTTCCCCCCATGGGGGGACGGCTCCGCCACTTCCTTTCCGCCTGGTCCGCTATCACCACGGACCGCTGGGTGTTGGAAGTGGTAGGCAGGGGTCTGCCTGTGGAATTCGAGCAGTCCCCCCCCCATCAAGTCGTTACCCCACGGCAGGCTATGGGTTCCACAGCCTCTCTGTCGGCTCGTCGAGCCGACATTGCCTTGCTCCTCCAGAAGGAGGTGATCAGCGAGGTGGCGGACCCCCTCCAGACCCAGGGTTTGTGTCCAGGTACTTCCTTGTCCCAAAAGGGACGGGGGGTGCTGGCGCCCCATTCTCGATCTACGTGACCTGAACAAGTTCCTAAGGTCTCACACCTTCAGGATGGTCACTCTGGCTCAGATCATTCCATCCTTGGAACGAGGCATGTGGTTCTGTTCTCTGGACTTTCAGGATGCGTTCTTTCATGTCCCAATCCATCCATCTCACCAGCGATTCCTCTGCTTCAGAGCAGAGGGAATCCCTTCACGAGTTCCGGGCCATACCCTTCGGCCTCTCTCCAGCTCCCTGGGTCATCACCAAATGCATGGCAGTGGTGACAGCATTCCTGAGGTGCCAAGGGATCCGGGTGTACCCTTACCTGGACGACTGGCTGATTGCAGCCCCCTCCAGGTTGGAGGTGGAGCGGTCCAGGGATCTGGCCCTCCAGGTCTGCTTTCAGATTGGCCTCCTCATCAACGAGGCCAGGTTGGAACTCGTGCCATCGCAGGTGATTCAGTTCATCGGGGAAGAGCTTGACTCTCTTCAATCCAGAGCCTGGCTCCCGGTGGACAGGGCCGAGGTCCTTACCTCCTTTGCCCAGTCATTTCTGGTTGGGCAATTGCACCCTGCCTGGGACTTCCTGCGCCTTCTGGGCCTCATGGCAGCCTGGACCAGCGTGGTCCGTTGGGCCCGCTGGCATATGCGTCCCCTGCAGTGGGGGCTGGCCCGCCAGTGGTCACAGCGCTCCGGTCCTCTGGACTAGCCAGTGATCATGACCCAGGAGATGTGGAACAGCCTACAGTGGTGGATCATTCCAGCTCATCTGCAGGAGGGTATCCCGTTTGTCCACCCCGAGCCGATGGTCACTCTGACGACTGATGCCTCTCTGATGGGTTGGGGTGCCCATCTGGGGGGAGCTCAGAGCCCACGGCCTCTGGTCCCCTTCAGGAGTCTCGATGCTACATCAAGCTGCTGGAGCTTCGAGCGGTCTGACTAGCCATCACTGCCTTCACTCCGTTTGTACGGGGTCAAGTGGTCCAGGTCCAGACGGACAACACCACAACCATGTACTACCTCAACCGACAGGGTGGGACGCACTCCTTGCCCCTGTGCAAGGAGCCTCTCCGCACTTAGTCTCTCGTGATCAGCCTGGAGGTGGATCTCCTAGCCATCCAAGTGGCAGGAGCCTCCAATAGTCTGGCCGATGCCCTCAGCCGAATAGACGCTGCATCTCATGAGTGGCCTCTCTCCTGCTGGAGGTAGTACAAGATTTGTTCTCCCACTGGGGCACCCCTCAGGTGGACCTATTCGCCTCCAGGGAGAATGCGAAGCCGAGACTGTTCCATGCCCGCCCCATTCAGCAGGGCTCGCTGCAGGGGGGATGTCTACTTGAGGCCGTGGATCCCGGGTCTCTTCTACGCCTTCCCTCTGTTTCCCTTGATCCACAAGGTGCTTCTCAAGGTGAAGAGGGACAAGGCACAGGTGATTCTGGTAGCCCCAGACTGGCCCCACCAGTTCTGGTATCCAGATCTCCTCAGCCTCAGCTCCAGGCTCCCGAGGCGGCTTCCAGCCCGCCCGGACCTGATCTCAGTCATCAAGGGGAGGGTACTCCATCCGGACCTTCAATCCCTGCACCTGACGGCCTGGTTCCTGAGCGGCTAGAATTCCAGGCCTTGGGTCTTTTCCGACGAGGTCCTCAACGTCATTGAGGCGTCCTGTAAGGAGTCGACCAGAAAATGGTATGCCTTCAAATGGAAGAGATTCTCCATTTGGTGTCAGGGCAAGGGGTTGGACCCTTCTTCCTGGTCCTTGGCTAGCATTCTGGACTACCTGTGGTCACTTTCTCAGCTAGGGCTTCGGTCGACAACCCTTAAGGTGCACCTGGCAGCCATCTCTGCTTACCGGGCGCAGGCCGGCAAGCAGTCGGTGGCGCAGGAGAAGGTGGTTGGGCGCTTTTTCAAAAGTCTTGATCACATATCCCCTCCGGTCAGAGAACCTCCACCTCCGTGGGATCTACTGCTGGTATTGGCTAAGCTCATGGGCAAGCCATTTGAACCGATGCACAGGTGTGACATCTCTCACCTGTCGTGGAAGACCGCCTTCTTGGTGGCTATTACGTCAGCCAGAAGGATGGGAGAGCTCTAGGTGCTTTCCATTGAGTCTCCTTATCTGGTCTTTCACAGGGACAAGGTTGTCCTGCGCCCCCACCCAAAATTCCTTCCGAAGGTGGTGTTGGAGTTTCACCTTAACCAGGTGTTGACTCTGCTGGTGTTCTACCCCAGTCACACGTCGGAGGCTGAATGTAGGCTCCATACTTTGGACCCTAGAAGAGCGCTCTTTCATTATAAGGAGTGGACGACTGAAGTTCAGGGAGAGGTTCGCCAGCTGTTTGTCACCTTCGCTGAAGTCGCACCTGGCAGACCTGCAGCCAAGTGGACGATAGGTAGGTGGGTTACCTCCTGCATAGATCTCTGCTATAGGTTGGCGGGCATGGAACCTCCCAAAGGGATAAGAGCCCATTCTACCCGCCATACCGTTGCTTCGGTGGCTGCTTCTAGGGACGTCCCTATCGAGGAAATCTGCAGGGCTGCTACCTGGAAGTCTGCACACACCTTTATTTCCCATTACCTCATTGACCTAGAGTCACGCCGGGATGCTGGTCTTGGGACCTCGGTTCTCCAGTCCTTATTCCCAAAGTAGGCGGTGCGTGCCTTGCCTCCCTCCTCCTGAAGAACTGCTAGGAGTCTGCCAGTAAGTGTGATTGAACAACATAGCCACGTCCCTAGAAATACAGGTTACTCACCTGTAACAGGAGTTCTAGGAGTGGTATATGTTGTTCATCCGCACAACCCATCCGACCTCCCTGGCTTCCAGCGGGCTAGATCTGGCGTCATGGGGTGGAGCCAAGGGTTTTACCACCCGGGTGGGTGGGAGGAGCCAGCTTGAAGACCTTCTGGCAAGATTTAAAGCGGCAAGGAACCTGCCAATAAGTGTGGATGAACAACATATACCACTCCTAGAACTCCTGTTACAGGTGAGTAACCTGTATATACATTTCAACAGTAATGCTGTATATTTTCCAAACACAAAGGATCCCATTATCAGTTTCATTTCCATACAATGATTTGCACATACTTTTATATTAGCATATATACAAGGGAGGAAAAGACAGACAGCAAGAGAAAACTGAGAGACAGTGAGAGGCAAATGATTGCGAGATTGTCGGGGTGATCAAGTCCGAGATCTTACAGGAAAATTGGGATCTTACTTCAAGAGGGTTCCTCCAGTAGGTCATCACATATAGGACTAGTGCCACCTGTCGTCGGGCCACACGGCAGACTTTTCTAGCAATACCTGACGGGGGACTGTCCACCCGACGTCAGCATGACTGGATATAGTGGGCAGGCCCCGCGCCCGCCCTCCAGTTCTTTCCCGCCGTCGCCTCGTGTCAGTCACATCGCAGACTTCCATTACCGATTGTCGTGAAAGTTTCTATCTCGTCGGTATTTTACCTCGCAATTTTCAAATTATTTAGTTCCTTCTACTTAATGTCTTCTCCGAAGAAAAAGTGCTTCTCTTGTGGCACGCAGATCCCACCCAAAGACGATCACCAGAAGTGTGTTCTCTGCCTAGGCCCAGACCATCCTACCTTCTCCTGCCCAGAGTGCCAGTCATTCAACCAGACCACCAAAAAACAGAGACAGCAGGCATTAGAGGCCCACCTTCTTAAAACTCGTTTGGCCTCCTTGGAGAAAAAGATGAAGCACCTGAGGGACGCATCCGAAAAATCTTCCTCTTCTAAAAATACACAAGGAGAAGTATTGGGAGCAGGCTCACTCCATGGACAACGCCAGGCCGTCAACTAGCAAGGCCCAGCTGCCTCCCAGAAAACAGCCGGACAGTAAGTCGGACAAGACCCAGCGGATAAGTCGGTCAGCCGGCTCCCTCTGGCGACTCCCGCCCCGCTTCTGCCAATAAGTCACCCCTGGCTCCTCCGGGACTGCACGGCAGCTGGTGTCGATCGCCTGGCTGGGGCAGTCACCTGGCTACGGGTCAATAAGTCGGCCGGCTCCGCCTCCACCCACCCACTAAGCCGGCCATCTCTGGACAACTACACGGGTTCGTACCCCCGCTAGCCCACTGGCCCTCTCATGCCCGGCGGCACCAAAGGGAGAAAGCCCTCTCCCTTCTCCTCCTCCTTCCTCGCCGTGTCTTGGGATCAGAGGCCACATCGATCCTGTCAATGTTTTGGGCACATCTCCGCGTTGCCCTGCTGGGGTCCCGGATCAGGAGGCTTCTTCACGGCCGTCTGGCCTAACTGTGGAGGCCCCTCCGCCTTCTGGTGGGATACCAGTGCCTTCTCTGATGCTGGTGATCCCGACAACAGTCCCTCAGCTGGGACTGGCCGACCGGCCTTTACCTCTGGCCCCGGCCCCAACACCGGAGCTCCCTCGTCTGGTCCCGACGCTGGCTCCTCCGACGCTGAATCCTTTTCCAGCGCCAGATCTGGTAGCACCAGTGCCGACGTTGGTCCCTCTGACGTGGGCTGTCCTGACGCCGGAACCTCCTCCAATCTGTACAACGGCGGGTCCGACGTGGGTCCTGGGGATTCCTACCCGGGGGGGTGCCCCTCCTGATTGGAGCCTTTTTGGGCAGTTCCACCATGGATTCAACCCATATTCTCCCTATATGGGTTTCCAGGGTACTATCCCCTCCGTCGCACCCTCCTCCTCCCCGCCTCAGCCGCTCCCCCCGCAGTGGTTCTGGATTCCAAGACCATGATTCAGTCTTGGTGGTAGGGGGCCAGATTGGAGTTGGTTACGGATCTGGAAGCTAGACTCTCACAACGCCAGCTTTCTAGGTCCCCTTCCCTGAGCAGTTCTATTTCTACCGTCCACGTCTCGGGGAAGACTCGACAGGTTGTTCCCCTGCGGGACTTCAGTCATCGTCCTGTCAAGGAGGTGGAAGATAGTTCTGATGGGAGGGAAGATTACTCAGAGGAGGAGCATGTGGAGAACCCTGAGGATATGAAAGGAAGGACCTCCCCGAAGTCCCCTCCGGAGGATCCTTCCTTTTTGGACCTCTTGAGGGCCTTAAGGGACCACTTCAACTGGGAGTCGGAGGACCAGGATCCTATGCGGCAGAGACTATCGGAACACCTGGACTTAGAGTCTGTGCTCTCTGTTCTGGTCCCCCCCATGGATGACACCTCATCAAGACCTCACCACCACCATCTGGTAGATGCCTCATTCTATCCCGGCTGTCCCCAAAAGGGCGGACAGGCTCTACCAGGTGCCAAGGGATGCCTCTTTTCTGAAGGCTTATCCCAAGGCAGACTCTGTGGTCATTTCGGCTGCTCATGACCGCTCCACAGCTCCTAAGCACATGAGCATGACACCTCGTGACAAAGAGTCGAGGCTGATGGGCCAGTTCGGGAATAAGGTCTACTCGTCGGCCACGTATGCCCTTCGTTCCCTTAGTTATGTGGCCCATATGGTGTCCCACCAAAAACAGACTATGGCCAGGCTAGAGGTGAAGGTCCAATCAATGGACCCTTCACCCCTCAAGGAGGAACTTGCCAAGGATCTCCGCCTCTCCAAGATCTCCTGCAGGCATGTTCTTCGAGCCACTTACGAGACTGTTGATTCAGTGGCCCATACCTCAGCAACTGCCATTGCCCTTAGGTGGCATTCCTTGCTTCGTCTCTCTGGGCTCGCCAACGAAGTCCAGTTGGCAGTTCAAGACACCCCCTTTAGGGGCTCAGTCCTTTTTGGTGGGGATACCAAAGACATCATAATGGAATTAAAGGACAAGGGTGTGGCCCTTAGATCCGTTAGGTCCATGTACCGATTGGGCACCCAGCAACAGCAGCAGCCCTTTTGGAAAAGGACCGGGAGGCAGCGGAAGAATGCTCAGGCACGACGCCAAGGAAAGTGTAAGGCCACGGGTACCGCTACTTCCCCTGCCCCCAAGAATTAGCAACGTTCAGGGGGACCACCTCCTGAACGTCCCGCCACTTCTTGACTCTCTACAGCCCCACTGCATCCTCAGTCTCATGACGGGGAGCAGGTGGGGGGAGGTTCGCCCGCCATGTGCAGGAGTGGAGGGCGATGACCTCAGGCAAGTGAGTTCTGCAACTCGTGTCTGTCGGACACACCATTGAGTTTCTGTAGATTCCTCTGGACTCTCCTCCGCAGAAGTCCTCTTACTCCCGTGACCAGGCCCTTCTTGTTTGCAAGGAGATCAATTTGCTCTTGTTCAAAGACGCAATCGAGCGAGTTCCCTTCAGGCAAAGGGGAAAAGGGTTTTATTCCCATTTCTTCCTGGTTCCAAAAAAGACCGGGGACTTCAGGCCCATACTCGACTTGAGTCAACTCGATCAGTATGTCTAGTACAAGAAATTCCGCATGCTGACGCTCCAGGGCCTTTTTCCTCTACTGATGGAGAATCATTGGCTCTGCGCCCTGGACATGCAGGATGCTTACCTGCACATCCCCATTTTCCCCAGGCACTGCCGATTCCTGCATTTCTGTTTCCAAGGAGAGCATTTCCAGTTACGGGCGCTCCCCTTTGGTCTGCCTTGCACCTCGGGTTTTTACCGAGTGCCTGGCGGTGGTGGCGGCGTTCCTGCGCTGCAGGGGTATTGTAGTATTCCCTTACCTGGATGACTGGCTGATATCAGCCCCGTCCAGGGATCTTTTGTTGGAAACTCTTTCTTTCACACTGGACCTATTCAGCTGACTCGGGATCACGGTCAACATTCTCAAGTCATCTCTCGTCCCTGCCCAGAGACTGCAGTTTATTGGGGCAGTTCTGGATACCATCCAGTGCAGAGCTTTCCTTCCTCCAGACAGGGTGGAGACCCTGGTCAGTCAGGCTTGAAAAGTAGCCTCCCTCTGGACCATCCCTGCTCGGGAGGTCCTTCATCTTTTGGGATTGATGGCGGCCTCCATCACGACCATTACCCTAGCAAGCCTACACATGAGAATCACTCAGTGGTCATTACGGGTGCAGTGAGATCAGCTCCTAGATGACCTGGACTATCCGGTCCTGGTCTCTTCAGCAGTCCAGAGAGATTTACAGTGGTGGGAGGATTCTCACAATCTTTCCCTGGGACTTCCATTCCAAAACCCTGCACCAGCAGCTACCCTCACCACGGATGCCTCGAATATGGGGTGGAGAGCTCACCTGGGGGAACATCAAGCTCAAGGTCTTTGGTCAGGCCTGGAGACTTCTCTCCACATCAATGTTCTGGAGCTCAGGGCGATCCTGTATGCCTTACAGACCTTTCAGACCCTGCTACCCAAGGGAACATTGCTGATCCAAACGGACAACATGTCGGTAGTTTGGTACATCAACAAACAAGCAGGAACCTGATCGTACCCTCTTTGCAGAGAGGCGACCCGGGTGTGGAACTGAGCAGTCCAGCATCATCTGGTCCTGGTGGACGTGCACGTTTCAGGTGTTCTCAATGTCCTGGCAGACAGTTTCAGCAGAACTCGGACCCTTGCCCACTAATGGGAACTGCATCATGAAGTGGTGGATTCCATCTTCCAGAATTGGGGACGTCTGGAAATCGACCTCTTCGCCTCCCAATTCAACACAAAGCTTCCCAAGTTTTGCTCTCTCACTTCAGGGCAAGGTGTTTTCTGGAACGACGCATTGTCTTTATCATGGACAGGGAAATTCGTGTACGCTTTCCCTCTTTTTCCCATTCTGCAGAGGGTCCCCTTCAAACTTCAAGCCGAGAGGGCAAGAATGATCCTCATCGCCCCTCTCTGGCCGAGACAAATCTGGTTCCCGCTGTTACAACAGCTCTCCAGGGAACCACCAGTTGCACTTCCACTGACTCACGACCTCCTGACTCAGGATCAAGGCAAGCTTGTTCATCCGGGGCTCAGGACCCTGCATCTTCATGCGTGGCTCCTACAGACATTGCGATTTCCTGCTTTGGCGTCTCCTCTAGTGTTGCTCAGGTCCTCACCGAGGCAAGAAAACCATCCACCCATTCCACTTACGCCATGGAGTGGAAGCGGTTTTTGATCTGGGTGGCTGCTAAGGGTTGGAACCCCTTCTCCTGTTCAGCCCCACCAAGTCATGGAATACCTCCTTCACTTATCGGACTCCGGTCTGTCCTATTCTTCTTTAAAGGTCCATATCTCTGCTATTTCCATGTACCACGAGCTAGTGGATGGTAAACCCGTGGCTCAGTTGGAGGTCTCAAAGACCTTTCTGAAAGGGATCCTCCATCTGAAACCCCCCTATCCGCAGCCCAACTCCACCTTGGGACTTGAACTTCGTCTGGGAAAAACTCACCCTTCCTCCTTTCTAACCAGCTATGAGCTGTGATTTGCACTTCCTTTCATGGAAGGCGCTTTTTTCTGGTGGCTATCACCGCAGCCCGAAGGATTTCGGAGCTTCACGCTCTAGTCTGCAAGGAGCCATACTTGCTTTTCCATCGGAACTGGGCGGTCCTCAGAATGCATCCGAGGTTCCTTTCCAAGGTGATGTCGGAAACCACACTAAACCAATCAGTAGAGCTTCCGGTTTATTATCCATCCCCCTCTGACAGGGGTGAGGCACTCCTTCACACGATGGATGTCCATCGGATTCTCCTGTGTTATACCCACCGGACTAAAAGGTTTTGCTCCTGCGACCAGTTGTTTGTTTCTTTTGCCCCGAGGTCAAGGGTCAAACCAGTTTCTAAGCAGGGTCTTTCCAAATGGCTAGGCAACTGCATTTGGTACTGTTACCAAAAGTACGATAAGCCTCTTCCGGGTTCCATAAGAGGTCATTCTACTAGGGGCATGGCTGCCTCCGCGGCCTTCCTATGGAACATTTCTATGGCGGACATTTGTGCTGCTGCTACTTGGAGTTCTGTCCACACCTTCAGCAACATTACAGTCTGGACATTGCTTCTAGGCGGAGGGCCGGCTTTGGTCTAGCCATCCTGCAGGGCCTTCTGTCCTAGGCTGGGTCCATTCTGGACTTCAGTTCTGTTGGAGTTAGCTTGCCTTCTCCCTAGTTTCTCTCAGTCTCTTCTTGGAGGGACTGCTTGGGACTCTGTCCTCAATGTGATGACCTACTGAAGGAACCCTCTCGAAGTAAGATAGTACAGTTACGTAGGAACTTACCGTAACAGTAGAACTTTGAGAGAGGTTCCTTCAGTAGGTCATATTTTTCCCTCCCTCCCTCCTTCTCCTTATTTTTTGTTTTACAGGGACTCCAGTTCCTGTTCGCTCCTGCTGCAAGGTCTCTTTCTGGCTCCTGCGGGAGAACTGGAGGGCAGACGTGGGGACCGCCCACTATATACAGTCACGTTGATGGTCATGTGACATCGGGTGGGCGGTCCCCCATCAGGTATTGCTAGAAAAGTCTGCCGTGCGGCCGGACGCCAGGTGGTGTCAGTCCTATATGTGATGACCTACTGAAGGAACCTCTCTCGAAGATCTACTATTACGGTAAGTTCCTACGTAACTGTACTTTGCACAACCAGACAAAAAAGGAAAGATCATTGCATTTAAACACTTTCTCCATAACAACTGCCTGGAAGGCTAGGTTTGCTGGCCAAGGCACCTAGCTTCACCTGAGCTGTTTCCTTCTAGCTTTCTTGAAAGGACAGAACTAAGAACCTTACCAGAATAAGGGAAAGGATTAAGACTTTTGGCTAGGCAGATTTACTGTGTGGTGTTGTTTTTATTTTGTACTCACAGGGATTGTTACTGTTTGTTGCTAACATTTTATTGCTTTATTTTTCTCTTAATTCACATTACTGTTGCTGGGTATACATTCTGCTGCATTATTACAAGGTGTGCCTACAGGTGTGTGCTAACAGATTACTGCTGTAATCTTCTGATTCAAATTGTCTTTTGCAAGGTATATCTTCTGTTACTGCTTTATTTTTCTCTGTAGCAAAGTGCTTCTTACAGGGTATACCTTCTGTGAAATTATTACAGGTGGTGCTTAAATTTTTGTGACTTTTTATCATTAGGCTAAGCAAAATTACTGTTTGCCCCTATTTTATTTATTTATTTTTTGCTGAAAAGATTTCTTTGTCTCAGAGGTGTTGCAGTCTCCTTCTCACATTGAAGACAGGGAGAGTGAGAAAGCAGCCACAGCTTCCTTGAATCAAGGAGGTTATTTTCTAGACTACACTGAATTGAATTATTACTTTCTGGACCTGTGTAAGTAACTAGTATTGATTCTGTTTTTGGGGTGGACTTTTCTTAGTTTTAACTTTAATTTGCCTGGGAGGAACTGTAGCTGGGAGATATTTACTGTCAGTTGTGACTAGACCTGTTACTTAGCCTTTGTGAAATAGGTGTCTGAAAGGAAGGAAGGCACTCCCCGGGGTGGAGGGTAAGAGTTGTAGGTGATTGTTTCTGGACAGCATAGGTTTACTCCCACCCATCCTTCCCTCACCCCACCCACCCCAAGTGCATAACTTCCTTTATAGCAGGGCTCTGACATCACTTCTCAAAACTGCTAACAACATATATGTTCATATCCTTAAAGGCACAGCACACTGAATAGGGGGTAGAGACACTCACAAGTTTGCACACACTAAAAACAAAAACAATAGACAAAAAAGCATCTGTAACTAGAAGGGACACAGACATGTGGGGAGTGGTGCAATGCACTGGCTGTGGAGCAGCAGTCTTCTGGGAGACATTCTGGAAACTGCGCTGCTGCCCCATTTGCAGGCACCTCTCTGGTCTGAGGGAGGAGGTTGTTCGTCTCCCTGCTGACCTGGCAGGGATTCGGGAAAACTGCTCCTCCACCCAGGGACCACCCAGGCCACCACCACTACTTTAGAGGTTACCAAGAAAGAGCAGTGGTTAGACCACGGTGGGCTCAGGGAGGGTGAGGGTGGTGGAACAAAGGCGCATCCCTCCAGTTGTGCCTCTCCACACCATTTGCTACTCTATGGCATAGTTCCTCTATGGAGGCACCTGCAGTGGAGACCAAGGAGGATGCTGGGAACCTCCACAATGGAGACCCACATGAGGTGGCCCAGGACCCCACAGGGGAAGGAAACAACTCCTGGTGGGGGACTCAGTTGTTAGGGGGGTAGAACTGGGGGAGGGAGGGGAAAGGGAGGTGAGGTGCCTGCCCAGCGCCAAGGCTTGGAGGGACAGGAAACGAATCCTCAGGATCGTGGGAGCACCGGCAAGGGGGAAGGAGCTGGATGTCATTATTCACCTAGGGACGAATGACCTGGCTGAGAATGGGATCAGAGCAGTGCAACAGGAGTTTATGGAGTTGGGGAGGGGCCTTAGACAAGTAACACACACGGTAACTTTCTCGGAAGTGCTACCTGTCTATGGCATGGATGAGGCCAGGGCACTCCTCACCATGGGATTCAATGACTGGTTGAAATGCTGCTGCAGAGCTCAGGGATTTGGTTTCATTGGGGACTGGGGCTCCACCCGGAAGGATGCAGGCCTGTACATGTGCGATGGTTTGCATCTGTCCTGGACGGGAACCAGAATCCTAGGTGATAGGTTTAAATGCTTCAGTGGCAAGCATTTAAACTAGCCAAGGGGGGAGGCACTGAAGAGGAGAAGGAAAACCTAGCCCCCACAAAAATCAGGTAGTAATTAGCAAGGCCCTGTTTTCTGTGGTTACTGCATGAGAACTATCCGCTGAAAATCGCGAATTGTGCCTCTTACCCGCGGAATTGCACCTCACCTGTAGAAGTCACGTCCGGGCCGCAGAACTGCTGGATGTTATGGCTAAGGCCCTGTGTTTTCCGCGATTCTTGTGGTTGTGGTCAGTTGCGGAAATATCCGCTGAATTCACAGCTGATCGCGGAAATTGCTCCCACTACAGAAATTGCCGCTTCCGAGAAGTAGCAGGAGACCTTTAGATGTTACTACATGGAATATCTAGACGGTGGGTGTCTGTCTGTGGAGATCTATGTTCTGTTGTAAAATAGTTTTACTTTTGATTTGGGATCCAAAACATTTTAATTTAACTGAATTTTATTCAAAGCTCTGTGAAGCTTTGTGCAATATCTTTTTTAATTTTATCTTATTAAAAGCTGTGTGAAATATTGCTGTTAATTTGTTCTCTGTGATCCCACTTGCGTTCCGGTGTGTGCATGTCGAAAGCAGGGCAGGTTAGGGTGCTGCAGTGAGGTGGTGGTAGGAGTTTGTTTAGTTTTACTTTGTTATTTTTAGTCGGGGACCTGTTTTTTCACTGTCTGCAGCTGGTAGTGGCCAAGAGAGGGGACTGCTGTGCCAGGAAATGATTGTGTTGTACAAGCACCTAGGAAGTGATTAAGCGATGAGGCTAATGCCTGAGAACCGAGGACCCGGTGGAAGTCTTAGGAAACTTGGCAATAGTGGAGCGATAGTCCGCGGCATTTAAGGCACTGAAATTTTACTGTTATTTATTATTGTCATCCATTGCTCCCAGTCCCTACTGCTAACTCAGGGGACCAGAACTGAATGGTACGACTGTAGCTGCTGAAACAAAAGGGTGCAGGAGGTACTGAAGGTTTCCCTTTTGCTGCCATGCTCTTTCTCTGTCTTTACAAGCTACACACACTCAGTCCAACAGGAGACAGCAGGCAGCAGTTTCAAAGCAGCAAGTCAATGGGAGCCAGAAAGGGTGGTAATTTGTTATATTTGTTGGGAGAACTGCAACTGTCTGCCTGCTCCTCTATGGAGAATTTCTAGTAAACAGGTGGAATATTAAAAAAATACCCACACATTCCTCCCGGAAACTACCTCCTTCCTTGCTTGATAACATCCCTGATGTGGACATCTTTAATTACAGTAGTTTAATTATTCCACAAATAACAATATTGTGCTCCTGGGAGAGACCTGCTCCCAGCTGGAATGATTGCCTCCGCTCCACATAAACTCTGCAGGTCAGGCTATTTGTGACAAAACAAAGAAATATGCAAAAAAAAAAACTTGTTGTTTGTGCACATGATTTACTGACGAAATCTGTGTTTTTCTCCTTGGGCGGCTTGTTGAAAATAAAAAGCCCATCTGGACGGACCGCTCTGAGCGAGATGTCTACATTCAGAAATCAAAGAAAACAGTAACCCTTTGACCCGAAAATTAAAACAGTGTTATAGCGTCTCATCATAAGGTCCCCACAGCCTGTGTATTTGAAACCAAAATAATTAGACCATCATTACTGGTATTTTAAATGGCCCCTGGCCACAATCTCCCTGTCATAAGAGCCTGCCTTTGGCCAGCACAAATACTAATAAAGAAATAATTAAAAAGCACCGAGAAAGGCAATATTTCTTTTTGCTGATCTCTGGCATTGCTGCCCCATAACGTCTCAATTTCCCACACACTTCTATCCCTCCCTGTATTAAAACCTTCCTTTGCCTAGTCCAATCCCTATCTCCTTTCCTGCACACAGACCATGCTCTGTAGCACATAACTGTCATCGCGTCCGAGAGCCACGTTAAAATAATAATAATATGGCCAGTATGCAGGAGGGCTGGGGCCGTGACTGAAACTGATTTAAATATAGAAATATTGCATTATTAATTTTTCTAATTTTTTTGAAAGGGAGGGGGCTGTTAGATGTGATTTCCCGGTTGCCTTCCTTGGCGTTTGTGCAGCACAAACTGACGCCTTGAATAGTTTGACCTGTGGCTGAAAACATATGTTGTCCATGAAGGATGAAAACATGTGCATTAAACAGGTCTTGGTCTCAGTTTGTTTTAGTAGATGCCCCGCCTGACTAAATTGTAGTGCGCCCATCTGGTGTGTGTGTGTGTGTGTGTGTGAAGTACAGAGTATCCTAGCATTTATTTTGTGTTTAAACCAGGTATCGTTATCTGATCTTTGTGGTCAGTTTTATTTTCATTCTTATTTCAAGACACTGTAGCATATGTAAGCTTTTCATGGTTTTGCAACACAAAGTCAGATACTAAGAAATATTAAGCACACTGTAATTCAGGAACCCATTATGAAGAATCAAAGGAAAAGTGTTCATTTAATTAATATTTGTAAAACAGTTGAAAAAATGAACAGTACAATCACATAACTGATCACGGAGAGTGAAAAAATATTTCTTAGTATCTGACTTTGTGTTGTAATATGCATGAAAAGCTTACGTTTGCTGCATTGATTGAAATAAGAATGGAAAGTAACGGCTGACACCAGAGACTGTTAACGATACCTGCCTGGGTTTTACATCCCTATTTTAATTACCACACTGCAGAGGGCATGGAAATCACTGGAGGGGATCTAAAATCTAATACTCAGCCTCTGTCTTGACACAACTAATGTAAATTAGGTCCATACATCTCGAATGGACAGTTTAGGGTTTAAAGATGTGTGCAGGCCGGTTTTTAGATTTTATAGTCCGTTCTAGCAGCGTTGGAAATTAGGCTGTCTTTCATGTTAGGTAGTGTAATAGCATTCAGATAGGGTTTATTTTATTTATTTAGTACAGATTTGTTTTTTTTTTGTTCCATTTCTGTTTGCCAGTAAGAATTGTATCCTTTTGGTGGTCATTGGAAAGCACTCTGACTGCCCTAATTGTGGCATTTCCACCTGGCTCCTATGTGAAAAAAAAAAGAACAGACCAGTTGCCAGGTGGAACACATTATCATCTGCTGGGGGTCAGTGCCAGAAGGGTGCTGGCAGCATTCCCAAATTGCAGGAGACTTTGAAGCTGCTTCAATGGAATACATGAAGCATGCACCCTAAAGGCAATTTTAATGTAAAAGCATAACTGAGACTGATAACTGAAACTTGTAAGTATTTAATTACAACATCCATGCTGTTGTCTCTGTTTGAATATTTAATTAATGGAACGTTGTACCTCCATGGAAGATGTATTTTTTCCCCAACAATAGCTCATTTATATTAAAGCAGATGGAGGATATACAGTAACTGTTGAACAAATGCTAAAATAAATTACACAAACTCAGAATTTGTCAGACATGATCCTGTTTTAGCTGCAAAACATGAGAGCATTTTTTTATTTGGCCCGATAATAACAACATTTTCTCACTCATTATTACCCCTCCCAACTCCTGAGCACATTAGATCTGTGGGGCCAGAGTAAGAGGTGCTGGTTTGTCCACAATATTTCTTCCTCAGACATTAAGTAAACATTCATAGTGTACAGCATGCAATCATCATTGGTCTCTCCTCCCCCCTCCCGCCCCCACCACTAACTACTCAACTCATAGAGGGCAAACTTCCACAGCAAGGAAAATGCACTTAAGTAGAAGCAATATTCAAGGGAGAAGACAGAAATGAACCTTCAAACTACAGGCAGGTGGGTTTTCTATCAATCCTCTCCAAACTGTTGGAGAGGATGTTTAGCAACCGACTGCCTCTGTATTTGGAAACTCATTCTCTGTTGGCTAATCAGCAGTGACAAGAAAAAAAATTAAGTACAGTTGCTTGCTGCAGTGATGCTAAGTTTACCATCAGAAGCATGTGGTAACATCAGCCTAATATATCCACATTATAAATCTAACATGTACATTCAACAGGTAACCTCAGTGGAATTGATTTTTAAAATTGCAAGTGGCAGCCATCTTTAATGAGCTAAGTCATTAATTACTAAATTAGCTACAGCTATAAAAGCTGTTCTGAAAATATCTTCAAAACTAAAATACACTGTGCATGAATGTAAGTGTATGTCAAAAATACATCTTTGCTAAAGAAACTGACTTTTTTGCTGACTAACAAATACTGCTGCTTATTATGTATCACAGAAAATTAATGCAGGATGGAGACACTCTTTTTAACATTACCATGGGGAGGGTGGCTCTTCAGTGCTCAGTCCCACTATTGAAAGAAAACAAAAAGGATTTAAATTTTAACTGAGGCCTCTGTGGTGCTGTGGGGCCCAAACATGGTCCTAGCTGGCACCCTTACTGCAGGGAACTTCTTTACATAGTCCAAAGTACAAAGTTCTTAGTAAAAAGCTATATAAAAGAATTAAGACACCAGGAGAGCCTTGTATAGACCTGGAGCTTGTAAATAGAGTTTATTAGAGCAAATCTCATGTCCCCAACAGGGATGGTGTCAGGTAGGAAGGACTAGATGTTTTAGTTTTTATTTTCAGCCTATAGTGGGTTGGACCCCAGAGAGCCACGGAGGCTTCATTTAAATGTAAACCCATCTCTGAAATATAAGAAAATGATAATGTTTAGGTGTGTGCATGAATGCTGAATTCAGCAAAAACATTCCATGTTGTTGCTGCACAAGGCCAGGCTGGTATTCCAGGCAATGCAGTAGTAATATGTGACATACATGACTTGTCATAACTTACAAGAGATCTGTGAAGGTGTGTACAGTGAATCTAACATCTTTAATTTCACAATAAAAATATAACAAAGAAGACACAAACTCAGTTGTGAAAAAGATTTATTAGCAGCTGAATACATTTCTCGTGTGTGATCAAACTACAGTTTCCCTCCTCTAATGTCCTTCTCAATTTCTACAATAAGAGCATATCACAAGTAGGTTGTCTGATATAGGCTTAATTTTCATCCCAAACACATTTTATTGTTTTCCTGAAATGTAGGAAGTAAAATCATAAACACCAACTTAAAGAAAGTGATATAACAACATATATATAACCACACATATGAGTATATACATAGGCAAAAAAAACAAAACAGACTAAAAATAAAGGAAATAGCATCATAGCTATTTGCCGCAGAAATAACCATCCTCCGCTGCAGAAGTTCTGTGGCAAATGGGAACCCTGCCGCAGAACTTTGCTCCAAAGTGCCACAGAAAAATCGGGGCTCTGGTAATTAGTGAGGTAAACACCAAAATAGAGCAGTCAATAGGGAGAAGGGCAGGGGTAAATGGAGAAAAAGACAAAGGCAGTAGGGACAGGGATGGGGCAAAAAGAAATAAAGCCATAAAAAAAATAGAGGGTAATGAGTGCCAGTGCCCATAGTCTAGATACAGAGCTCCCTGAAATGGTGGCCTTGATGGAAGAGGGATGCCTGGATATTGTGGCAGTCACAGAAACATAGTTCACAGAGAACCACGACTGGGATGTCAGCATACCAGGGTACATGATCTACAGGAGGGAGAGGGAGGGAAGAAGAGGAGGAGGAGGAGTAGCTCTCTATGTAAGGGAAGGGATAAAATCAACAGAACTAAAGGGTAAACAGGGAGGAGAGGAGGCACTGTGGGTCACCCTGGAGACTGGAAATGGCTCCACAGTCCGTATAGGGGTGATATATAGACCCCCGTCTCGGAGAAAATGGACAAGGAAATGATAGAAGGCATCCTTGGGATGGCAGAGAAAGGGGAGATATTGCTGATGGGGGACCTGAATATGCCAAATGTTGACTAGAGCACCTTTGCTGCAGCCACATCCAAGAGCAGGGCCATTCTCGATGCTCTACAGGGGGCATGCCTCAGACAGCTAGTTTTGGAACCCACTCGGGAGAGAGCAATCTTAGACCTGGTACTCTCAAATGGGGATGGAGAGAGGATCTCTGATCTCGAAGTGGGTAGCCATCCGGGAACAAGCGACCACCAAATAGTGTGGTTCATGATAAACTTAGGTGTAGAGTCAAGCCACACAAAAGTGAAGGTACTGGACTTCAGGTGGGCTGATTTTCACAAAATGGGAGAGTGCCTCAGAAAAGCACTAGCAAACAGGCAAGAAGGTGGGGTGGAGCAACAATGGGGAAACATCAAAACCTCCATCACAAAGGCAACAAGTCTTTGTGTGAAGCAAGTAAACAAATCAAAATGAAAGAAAAAACCACTATGGTTCTCAAAAGAAGTGACGGGGAAAGTAAGGGGAAAAAAAAAAAGCAAGGAAGTATACTGTAAGGAAACACAGAAGGAGCAGGACAGAGAACTGTACCAGTTAAAGCAGAAGGAAGTGGGTAAGGCAGTCAGAGTAGCAAAGGCCCAAACAGAGGAAAAGATAGCCAACTCGGTTAAGAAAGGGGATAAAACCTTTTATAGGTACAATAGGGAGCAAAGAAAGACTAAGGCAGGGATACTGAGGCTAAACAAAGAGGAAGGTGGTTGGGCAGAGAGCAACAGTGAAAAAGCAGGGATACTGAACGAATACTTCTGCTCAGTATTCACAATGGAAAAGCAGAGGGAAATACCTAATCCAGTCAATAGAAGCACTCTGGATAGGAGGGTTGATAGTAGTCCTTTCAAAGAAGAAAGGGTTCTGAAAGAACTCTTAAAACTGAAGGTGGATAAAGCAGTGGGGCCTGATGGGATTCACTCCAGAATTTTAAAAGAACTAAGGGAAGAACTAGTAGCACCACTGACTACCCTTTTTAATAAATCATGAGAGGATAGGGTGGTACCTGAGGACGGGAGGAGGGTGGATGTGATTCCCCTTCACAAAAGTGGGAGCAAGACAGAGGCAGGAAACTACAGACCTGTCAGTTTGACCTCAGTGGTAGGGAACATGATGGAATCACTTCTGAAGGAAAGAATTGTTGAGTACCTAGAGGCTAGTGGGGCACAGGACCCAAGGCAGCATGGATTCACAGCAGGAAGGTCATGTCAGACAAATCTAATTGATTTCTTTGACTGGGTGACCAAAGCAGTAGACCAGGGAGGGGCTGTGGACATGGCCTACCTAGACTTTAGCAAGACATTTGACACAGTCCCGCACAAAAGATTAATAAACAAATTAGCCAGCCTGTGAGTGGGTCCTAGGGTGGTAGCCTGGGTAAAACACTGGTTGGACAACAGGACACAGTGGGTAATAGTAAATGGAGTCCACAGTGAAGAAGGAAGGGTTACTAGTGGGGTACCGCACGGTTCAGTACTGGGGCCGGTCCTTTTTAATGTCTTTATAAGTGACATTGCAGAGGGACTGGAAGGGAAAGTATGTCTCTTTGCAGATGTCATAAAGATCTGCAACAGGGTTGATACACAAGGTGGGGTGGAAAGGATGAAAAGGGACTTGGCAAGGTTGAGGAATGGTCAAATGTATGGCAGCTTAGATTCAGTGCAAAGTAATGCACCTGAGAAACAAAAACCCAGGAGAAGAGTACACAGTAGGGGGGTGAGATACTGACAACAACTAAAATGGAAAGGGACCTGGGGGTAGTCATATTAGACGACCTAAAGGTGGGCCAGCAGTGTGAGAAGGCAGTAAGGAGGGCTGGGGGGATACTGGGATGTATAGGGAGAGGCATCAGCAGTAGAAAACAGGAAGTTGTTGGCCCTCTGTACAGACGGTAAGACCACATGTGGAGTACTGTGTACATTTCTGGAGACCCCATCTCCGCAAAGACATAGACAGGGTGGAGGCTGTCCAGAGGAGGGCAACCAAAATGATGCAGGGTCTGCATCAGAAGACATATGAAGAAAGACTAAAGGAACTAAAGATGTATACCCTCGAGGAAAGGAGGGAGAGGGGGGCCATTTTTTTTTGACCTTCCTCCCAGCACCTGCCGAAATCTTTTCGCCCTTATTTTCTCCTCCTACGTGTTTCTGCCCAAGAACTTAGGCCGCACCTTGTCACTGCCCTCAAGAGTAATAGTACAGGCAGTGACACTCTGATCCGTGTATCCTACGGCTGGTCTTAGACACAGTCCTACCCGATCACATGCCTCATCAACCACTCTCTTTGCCTGGGAAGGTTCCAACTGCCTGAAAGTCGCCACTGTCACCCCTATCTTTAAAGGTGGTGATAGGACTGTGGCTGGAAACTATCGACCGATCTCTATTCTCTCTCCTCTCCAAGGCCTTGGAAAAAGTGGTGGCCTCTCAAATCTCTGACTACCTCTCCACCTACAATGTCCTTTGTCCTGAGCAGCATGGCTTCCGAGTGGGCCACAGTACCAACACAGCCCTCCTAGAGTTCTCCAACTTTCTCCACCCTCCTTAGACACTGGTTCTCTGGCTGGTGCTGTCTTCATTGACCTCTCAAAGCTTTCACACTGTCTCCCATCCCTCCTTCTTGATGCCCTTAGTCTCTGGTTTTGCTGCTGGGCCTATCTCCTGGTGCACCAGTTATCTATCTGACTGCCACAGCGTAAAAATTAATGGGACCTACTCAGACATCTGTCCCATCTTTCTGGGTTCCCTAGGCTCCATTCTGGGCCCCTACTATTCTCCCTTTACCTTAACACCCTTCTATGCTCTTGCTCGGGAACATTCTATTGCACGCTGATGATGCAGTCATCTTTGCCTCAAGTCGAACCCTATTGCTCTCCAGGACTCGCTGCAGAAGTCCTTCACTGAAGCCGAGGGCTGGTTCAAGGAACATAGATTGGTGATAAATCTTAAAAAACCAAAAACCATGTTCTTCACTCATCCCCAAAACAAGTCCTGCAACTTCAAACTCCTCATTCACTCTGGGTCCTCTTTCCCACTCGAACAAGTTTGCTCCTATAAATACCTAGGGATCCATTTTGACCCCTTCCTGTCCTTCCATGGACACATCGCTGCCCTAGCCACTGCCACTAATATCCGATTGGGCATCTTACACTGGTATAAACACTGCCTCCCCCCGGAGGCTCTTCGATTCGCAGTCACCTCCTCTATCCTGTCCCTAGTGGACTATGGACTGCCAGTGTATGGTGCTGCTGATCAGACTGCACTCCATAAAATTCGCACTACTCTGAATAAGGCCTGCAGGTTAATTACTGGAGCACCTAGGCTGACACACACCTGTCTACTGTACGCTAAAGCACTGGTACTTGATCTTGACGAGCGCCTCAAATATCTGACCTGTACCCTTACAAAAAAAGACCCTCCTTGGGCTATCCCCACCAGGATTGACCACCACCATACGCCGCTCTGTCCCACTAGTTCATACTCGGACCGCTGGGAAAACCTCTCTTGTTATCCCTAGAGCTAGGACCTCTCACGGCCAAAGAGCCTTCAGCTTTAGGGCCCCCTCCTGGTTCAACACACTGCCCCCCTCCATCTCCGAAGCTCCAACTATATCGTGCTTCAAAACTTCATTATGTAACCACCTTATTAACACCCGATGCTGTAATTGCCACTAGTCAAAGCCGTACTCAATACTTATGACAAAGCTTATTACTAAGCTGCTAAGGACAACATAACTCTGGTATTGTTTGCATCAATCCTACCTGTACCAGCTTGTTTGTATCTATGTCTTAAGTTACTGTTATACTTATGTGTTGTACTGTTATACTGTGTATTTTCGTTTGTCTTACTGTGACAAGGTACCTTTGTAAATGAGCCTATGGCTCAAAGGTTTTCCAAACTGCTGTTTAAATAAAATAATAAAAATAAATAAATAAAGACATGATAGAAACTTTCAAATACCTCAAGGGAATCAACAAAGTCCAAGAGGGTAGCATCTTTCAGAAAAAGAGATGTGCAAAAACAAGGGAGCACAATTTGAAGATAGAGGGGGGACGGCTCAGAGGTAATGTGAAGAAGTATTTCTTCACAGAGAGGGTTGTGGATACATGGAACAGCCTTTCTGAGGAGGTCGTAGAATCAAAAACAGTGGGGGAATTCAAGAATGCATGGGACAGACATAAGGCAATTCTAGTGGTGGGTAGGAGGAAGTAGGCTGTTGGTTAACTAGGATCTGCAGCTTATCCGTTAGGTAGGGAAATGGGCAGACTAGGAGGGCCCAAGCGGTCCTTATCTGCCTTCAAATTCTATGTTTCTATGTAACTGGGTCAGGCTCCTATTCTACCCTGTCTCACACACACCATTCTTAAGAGAGAACCTGTTTTATTAAACAGTTTCCAAAACGTTTTATTAATTCTCTACTAACATTTGCTGCTTTCAGCAATTAAGCACATGTACATCATACTCATTGCCAGCAGATTGGGCCTAGCGGTCTATTGAGTCTGCTTGTGCCTCAGATCCCCAGTTGGGTGCCGAGGCCCCCCCCCCATCGTATTTCTGTACCCCCTATATTCCATCCCCACCCCCCTGTTACCAGGCCATACCTTTTCCCCTTTCTGTACCTGTCCCACCCCCTCATAAAACCCTCAACCATTGAAGTTTGAACCAGCTCACCAGGCAATGCATTCCAAGGTTCCACCACCCTCTCAGTGAAAAACATCCTTCTCTTCCCCCCTCATTCTACCACCTTCCAACTTCAAACCATACCCTCTGGTCATACCTCCCTCCTTCGGTCTAAAGATCCCCTCCTTGTTTACCCTATTTATTCCCTTGAGGTATTTGAAGACCTCGATCATGTCCCCCCTGTCTCTCCTCTCCTCTCCTCTCCTCCAGTGAGAACAGTCTGAGCTCCTCAAGTCTCTCCTCATACGTCAAATCCCCTAATCCGTGTATCATCTTGGTTGCCCTCTTCTGAACCCTCTCAAGGAGCTGTATGTCCCTCTTCAAGTGTGGTCTCCAGTACTGCACACAGTACTCAGGGTGTGGTCTAACCAGTCCATTGTACAGTGGCAGAATCACTTTCTTGCACCTTGAGGTGATCCTCCTTGTGATGCATCCCAACATCCTGTTTGCTTTGACAGCCACCCTCCTGCACTGCTTAGAGTTATTCATACTTGCATCCATCAGGACCCCTAGGTCTTTTTTCCCTGTCATGGATTCCAACACTTCCCCTCCTAGGGTGTACTCCTGTTTAAGGTTCCCCCTCCTATGATGTAACACCTTGCACTTAGAGGAATTTTAATTTAATTTCCAGGTGCGAGCCCACCTAACCAGGGTCTCCTGGTCCCCTTGTAGGGCCAACCACCCCTTCTCTGCCTCAACAACTGTTCCCAACTTTGAGTCATCAGCGAAGAGACTCATTTCACACCCTATGCCCTCCCTGATATCCGATATGTATGCGATAAACAGGATCGGCGCCAGGACCGAGCCTTGTGGTACCCTGCTGCTGACCCCTCTAGGGTTCAAGAGCTCCCCTCCGACCACTACTCTCTGCGTGCGTGCATCCATCCAGCCAGTTTCCTATCCATTTACCAGCAGTGGGCCCACACCCAACCCTGTCAGTTTCTCCACCAGGCCATTGTGGGGGACTGAGTCAAACATCTTGCTGAAGTCTAGGAACAGTATATCCACAGGCTTTCCTCTATCCAGTTCCAATGTTACCCATTTGTAGAACTCCAGAAGATTAGTTTAACACGATCTACCTGGCACAAACCCATGTTGCCGATTATCCAGGCCTTCCAACTCCTCCAAGGACACCCCCAAATGTTCCTTCAGTATACTCTCCATTATTTTCCCCACCATGAATGTCAAGCTGATAGGCCTATAGTTACCTGGCTCTTCCCTCGACCCACCCTTATGTATTGGCAACACATGTGACTCTCCAATCCTTAGGTACCCTCCCTGTCTCAAGCGACCTGTTAAAGAGATCTGCCAGGGGAGCAGCCAGTACGTCTGCCAGTTCCCATAGTACTGTCTGATGGATGCCATCCGACCCTGGAGATTTTTCCTTTTTTAGGGCCTTAAGGGCTTCCCACACCCATTCAGTGGGTATAGCCTCATCCACCCCCCCCCCCACTGGTCGATTTATCTTGTTGCGACACCCTGTAGGTACCTCTCCCTCTCACCTGTTCCAGTCCTGTTTCTCCCCCATAACCCCTTATCTCCTTCCTATCCTGCTTTGTAGATATCCTGTCCCTCTCCTAGTTAACACTGAGGCAAAGTACTTCAAACTCTGCCTGGTCCCTCGCCTCCTCCACCTCCCACCTTCTTATTTCAATCTGCCTAGCTGACCCCTGTTTTTCTCCGCCTCCTCAATATACTTGCAGAACCCCCATATCCCCTGTGCCAGACACTGCTCTGTACTGGCCTTTGCCCCCTCACCATCCAGGTTACTTTTCTGGATGCAAGATTGTATGTTAATTTTTCCCTTTCCCCTCTCTGTTTTGTATTTTTTGTAGGCAGCCTTCTTTTCCCTGACCACCTCCTGAACCTCCCTGGACCACCAGCAAGGTTTCCGTGACCTTGCTGCCTTACTTGTCATCATAGCACAGGCCATAATTGCCTCACGATTCCCTGTTTGATAACCTCCCCATCTCCCTTCAACATCTGTCTTTGATGTAATCCCCTTCAAATGATCCTTGATAATGTACCCCATACCCCTAAAGTCTGCTCCCCTGAAATCCATAGCCAATGTTCTAGAGTTCTCCCCCCATGTTTATTTGAAACCAGACAGTGTTGAGGTCACTCCCAGCTAGGGGATCCTCCACTGCCAGATCCCCATCTGCCAGAACCACGTCCAGGACATGCCCATCCCTCGTGGGCACCATCACGTGCTGAGAGAAGAACACATCCTTAAAGCTGTCAAGCAGTCTCTGCTCCTTGGCCACTTTAGAGGACATGGTTCCCCAATTTGTAGCTGGCATATAAGGTCCCCCAGCAACACCACTCCCTCCCTCCCCTTTTAGTCCACATTGGGCAATAATTTTGTCCAGCAAACCATCCTCCAGAACATCCCCCAGCCCAGGAGGCCTATATAATACTCCCAGCTTAACCTTTCCTCCTGCAGGGGCTTGCAAGGTGACCCATAAGGCCTCCACATTTCCCTCTGCTTCTTCTACCCTAGCAATTTCTATGCCATCTCTAATGAACATAGCCACTCCCCCCCCACCCTCCTTTCTATCCTTCCAAAGCATATTGTACCCACTTATATTTAGGTCCCAATCCTGGTTTGTGTTAGCAGACGTTTCCATGACTGCCGCCACATCCACCCTCCCCTCGACCAGCATGGCCTGGAACTCCGGTAACTTATTTCCCAAGCTCCTGGCATTAACTAACATCACCCCCCAACTCTTGTCCCTGTTCCCCTTTGCCATACCCACCCAGGGTACCATATGCTTCCATCCTCCTTCTGCCCCTTCAGTATACTGCTCCTCCAGTCTAATGCCCACCTCCCCCCCCCCCCGAGGCTGAAGGCTAGTCCCCTCATTGAGAGGTGAGGACTTTGGTCAGCCTGTCCCTTAACCCTCCCCTCACAAATTTAAACCCCACCTATCCTGAATAAAACCTCCATTCCCTGTTTAAGGACTTCTTTCCCTATCAGGTTAAGATGAAGCCTATCCTGGCCCCTTATCCTTCCAACCCCCTGCTCCTAACACCTGACCTACTTTCTGCACCCCACTTCCAGAGCCATTCATTAACCTCCATGATTTCCATTTTGTTCTCCACCGAGGCCTTCGGCACTGGCAATATTTCCGAAAAGGAAATGTTGCATCCATTGACCGACAGACCCTGGTCAGTTCCCGGAACCTTGCTTGGATTTCCAATATGCTATTTCCCTCTAAATCATTAGTCCCCAGATGCACCAGGAAGTCCGGTTTCCCTCCACTATCCAACCAGTTCGTACACCAAGAACTTTGCCCTGTGCACCGTCAGACCAGAGATACTCACTACCTTAACCTGGCTATGGTATCCCCCACCCTGTCCTTCCCAGTGTACACCCCTTGTCATTAAATCCCCCAGTAGCAGAACCTTAACACCCCCTTCATCCTTCTGGTTTTCTCCATTTTGTACTCTCGACCCTCCCCCCCTTATCCGTAATCTCACTCCCAGGGGAGTCCTCCTGTCTTCTGGTGAGACCCCCAGTCACCTCCCCTCCTGCCTCCCTTATTATGCCCACTTTCCTCAGACCCCCGTTTGGGTAACCCCTTAAACCCTCTCTTATTCGAGCCTCTTATCCTGGCCCTGTTCCTTTCCCCTGCACCCCCTGCATCCTCCTCCCTCATAATTATACCCTACCTCCAGTGGCCCCCTGTGGGTCTCCTTTACCTATAATAGCACCTCTACCTCCAGTGACCCCCTGTAGATCCCCTTTACTTAAGGCCCCTTCCATGGTATTATCCATGCTTCTCACGGGGGTCCCTTCCCTCACCTCCTTTTCATCCAGCTTCTCTCCGGTCATGCCCTCAACCCCCATGCCTTCTATATGTTGCCTCTTCCCCTTCTGCTTAACATTTAAGTTTTCTCTTCGCCATCTGGAACTAGTTCCAGCCTTTCCATTCCTGGTCATTGTTCCCCTCAGGGTATCTAAATCCCTCCCTCCAACCTCAATATCAGTTCTCTCGATTTCTCCAACCCCCTCCTCCCCTTCAAGCTTTCTTAGTAGCTCAAATGTATTGTAACTCTCTATGCCAGCCTCCATCATATGGCCTGAGTTTCCTCCAACTGCCCCTGAAGGCTGCCCCATTTCCCTCCTCCTACCCTATCCTCCTTTAGATCTGCCTTCCCACTGTCTGCTCTTCTAGGTTTCCCCATAACAGTCCCTCCTGATCTGACCCCCCTCCACACTCTTTTTAATCAGACCATTTACCCCATAAGCTTTCCTTACCCCTTCAGCATCCCTGTCCAAATGTCCCCGTTCCCTAACATCCTCCTGCCTGCTTGCTGAAATGTAGCGCTCTCTAGATGCCGAGCCATGCCCCTTCATCACCTCAATCCCTCTAGCTGCTGAGCCTTGCCCCATCCTCACCTCAACCCCTCTCATCTGACACACATACCCACTTCCCCTTTCCTTTGATGCACCCCTCAACTCCTTCTGCTTACTCTTTAACCAATATACCTCACACCTGATCCATCCTAACTGCCTGCAGAATGGACAGCCTCCCTCTCTCCAGGACCAGTTAAGAATTATTGCTGCCCCACAGCCTGTACAGCCTACAGTCCTTCCAAAGATGCCTGCCGTGGTAGCTTGAGGCTTCCCTGTCCCTCCCTCTCTAGTCCTATAGGGACCATCCCACTTTTCCCTCACCTTTCCCAGGGATACTACCCCCCAAGTGGCCATACTGGGTTGTAAAAGATCAGTCCTGTTCACGCCAAACAACTTGGTAGATCCCCGGTCAGTGATCATGTAAGACTAGTTGAGCTGTTGTCGCAGTAGACTTCCGTCGTAGAGAGGAACAGCCCTGCTCTAAATAGACACCTCTAACTGATCTTACAGTTTAGACTTAGCTAACATTGGTAACCAGACATTAAATAGCCCGATCTTACAGATTAGATTTAGCTAATGTTGATAAACAGACTGATCTTACAGATTAGACTTGGCTAACATTGATAAACAGACATTAAATAGACACTCAGCCTCTAACTGATTTTACAGAATAGACTTTGCTAACATTGAGGGAGATAGCAACACCACCAGCTTTCATTAGAACTTCAAACCATGTGATCATTCACCAGTCGGTGCCCATATAACCCACTAGGACACACACCTCAGCACATTTAGTAGAGGGTGGGCTGGGGAGGGACAAAACTCCACTTCTTTAGATCAGTGTAATCCTTAAACTCCTTACAGAACAGATTAGTCTCAAGTCCTTTGAAAGTACAATTTAAATTCTGTGCCTGGCCTTTTGATAGGCCCCCTGGTGCTGCGACTGCTGCTCTGTCTGGTCACCGAATGCGACCACCTCCCAGCTCCCTCTGGCACCCGCCGATGTGGCTGCCTGGACCCAAACTGCAAGCCGGTTGTCGCATGGCCCCAAACTGCAAGTCAGTCCTCCCACCACCGAATGCAGCCGAAATCCTGCTTTCCCGCTTCTCCCCCCAACCGTTAATGCGGTCACACCACCAGATTAGACTCAAGTCCCTTGAAGACACAGCTGGGCGTGCTCTTATATACCCAGCCACTTGAAAGTACAATTTAAATTCTGCTCCTGGCCTTTTGATAGGCCCCCTGGCGCTGATGCTGCTGCTCCACCTGGTCGCTGAATGCGACTGCAAAAATTTTCCTCCCAGGTCCCTCTGGTGCCCACCGATGCGGTCGCCTGGCCCCAAGCTGCAGGCCGGTTGTTGCCTGGCCCCAAATTGCAAGCCGGTCCTCCCGAAATCCTGCTTCCCCACTCCTCTCCCCAACACCTGACATGGTCGTACCACCAGATTAGACTCAAGTCCCTTGAAGACGCAGCTGGGCGTGCTCTTATATGCCCAGCCACTTGAAAGTACAATTTACATTCTGCACTTAGCCTTTTGATAGGCCCCCTGGTGCTGACGCTGCTGCTCCACCTGGTAGCCAAATGTGACCGCAAAAATTTGCCTCCTGGCTCCCTCTGGCACCTGCCATTGCGGTCGCCTGGCCCCAAACTGCAAGCTGGTCCTCTCACCCCCGAATGCAGCCAAAATACTACTTCCCCGCTCCTCTCCCCAATCTCCGACATGGTTGCACCACCAGATTAGATTCAAGTTTTTTTTTTTTTAAACAGTACAGTTTAAACACATACATTTGTTTTTCAACCTTCAGAACCCTCAAGTCCTGATCCATATCTTGACAGAAAATCAGCATTGCTATTCTCTTTACCAGATTTGTGTATCACAGTGAATTTAAATGGCTGTAGTGCCAGGTACCACCTTGTGATTCTGGAATTTTTATATTTCATCTGATTAAGCCAACAGAGGATTGTGATCAGTTACAAGAGCAAAGTCAGTTCCTAGCAAGTAAAACTTAAGGGACTCCATGGCCCACTTACTGCTAAATATTCCTTTTCGATAGTTGAGTACCCTTTCTCTTTGTCATGTAACTTCCTACATATGTACAGAATAGGATGTTCTGTCCCATCTATATTTTGACTCAATACTGCACCTGGGCCTACCTCTGATGCATCTGTTTGTAGCAAAAATGGTTTCTCAAAGTCGGGACTTCGTAAAATGGGCTGAACATAATGCAGCCTTAATGGCTTGAAAAGCTTCATCACACTCTAGGGTCCATTTCACATTATTTGGGTACTGTTTCTTTGAGAGTTCAGTGAGGGGAGTAGCTAACTCTGCAAAGTTGGGAACAAATCTGCGATAATAACCAGCCAGCGCTAAAAATGACCGGACATGTTTCTTTGTTTTAGGGACAGGGCTGTTAGCTACAGCTTCTATCTTATAAACCTCTGGCTTGACTTCTCCATTTCCCAACACATAGCCCAAATATCTGGTTTCCTGCATGCCCAATGCACATTTGGTAGGATTAATAGTCAGTCCTGCATTTTTGATAGCTTGGATAACTGCTCGTAGGTGTTCCTGGTGGCTTTTCCAGTCTGGACTGTACACCATGACATCATCCAGTACAATAACCAGTGTGAGGGGATAAAATGACAACCATGTACCGCTGGAATGTAGCTGGCGCACCATGTAAACCAAATGGCATGGTGGTGAACTGATAAAATCCTATAGGGGTGGCAAGTGCAGTTTTATCTCTGGATTCTTTAGCTAAAGGTATTTTCTAGTAACCCTTGGTGAGATCGAGGGTACTGATATACTTTGCACTCCCCAGTCTGTCCACCAAATCATCTATTCTGGGCATTGGATAACTGTCAAATTCTGACACTTGATTAAGTTTCCTGAAATCAAGGCAGATTCTAACACTCCCTTCTTTTTGTTTACAGTTACCATGGGAAATGACCAAGCACTCCCTGACTTCTCTGTGCTACCCAATTCTTTCATTTTTTGTATTTCCTAAACCACATCAGCTCTTAACCACTCTGGTAACCTGTATGTCTTTTGCCTAATAGGACGAGCATTCCTTGTCACTATTATGTGCTCAGCCCCTTTTGCTCAGCCTGGTACCATGGTAAAAGTACTGTTAAATGTCTTTAGCACATTACGAATGTCTGCAGTTTGTTCTGAGGCTAAGGAAACATTCACCTTTACAGCATCAGCATTTACAGTCTGTTCCAGTCTATCATAAGCTACATCAATATCTTCCTTATAAGTTTCTGGTAAAACTAGCAAAGCAGCTTTTGGCATTTTTTAAACCCATTTCTTTAGGAGGTTAGCATGGTATATCTTAGTAGGACTTTTCCTGTCAGGGGTCTCAGTCTCACAGTTAACAGTGCCAGTACGTCTAAGAACCTTGTATGGTCCTTGCCACTTCGTTAACAGTTTATTTTCTGGTGTGGGCAACAGTAGCAAAACCTTTTCACCTGGCTCAAAAACTTTTTCTTTTACCCCGTGGTCATAATATACCTTCTGCTGATTTTGGGCCTCTTCCTGATTACTATGGGCAATTTCACCATATTTTGCCTGCTTCTTTCTTAGGGCACACATTTAAGAAGTTACAGATTGTTTCTGAGTGGGGTTATCTTCCCACACATTTCTTTTATAACATCCAGTGGCCCTCTTGGCTGCCTACCATACAGCATTTCAAATGGTGAAAACCCTGTTGATACCTGTGGCACTTCTCTGTAAGCAAAAAGTAGGTAAGGCAAGTATTGGTCCCGGTCTTTCCCTTCCTATTTTACAAACCTTTTTAACATGCGTTTTAGGGTTTGGTTAAAACGCTCAACAAGACTGTCTGTCTGTGGATGATAGGAGGAGGTTATTAATGGCAGTGATACCTAGTAGTCGGTACAGCTCCTTCAGTAATGTAGCACCAAAAATTACTCCCCTGATCAGTAATAATTTCTTTAGGTATGCCCACTGCTGAAAATTTTGGCAAGCTCTGCTGCAACTTTTGGGGCTGTAACAGTATGCATTGGAACTGCTTCTGGGTATCGAGCAGCATAGTTGCATACTACCAGGATAAATCTATTACCCTTTTTACTTTTTTTCTAAAGGACCAACCACATCCATTGCAGTTCTCTCAAAAGGCACATCTGTCAAGGGTAGGGGCACCAGGGGCACCTTGTCTTTTCTAGTGACTGGGGCTATTTTCTAACACTCAGCACAGGAATTACAATAGGTTACAACATCTTCATGAATTCCAGGCCAGTAAAATCTATACAGCAATCTGGCAAGGGTGCGATCCCTCCCTGAGTGACCAGCCATAGGACTGCCATGTGCTATCTGTAATAACCCTGTTCTATACTTCTGTGGTATAACCAATTGTTCTGTCTGTTCCTGTGTCTGGGGTTTAAGCCAAACTCTGTACAGTAACCCATTACATTTTTTAAACATTGGTCCACCCTGTTTTGGTTTCACCACCAGCTGCTTAAAATAACTCTGGAAAGAAACATCATTAGTTTGTTCTGAAAGAAAATCACAATTAGTTATGAATTCAGTTTCAGCATTTTCACATTTTAACCCTTCATGTCCATCAGTTATTTGTTGTCTCAGTTTCTTCAGGCTTCGTCTTTCTTTCCTGGATTTCCAGATCTTGGAGCTGTGCCCAAACAAGTCCAAATCAAAATCTTTGAAAAGAAAAGTGCCCCCCACTGTCTGAAATGTTCTTTGCTTGAGCTCTTGTCATCACTACTGCTGAAACATCAGGATTTACTCCCACTTTGATCAACTCAGTAAATCCTGGAAAGTCATTTCCAAATAATCACAGGTACGGGTAACTTAGGTACTACCCCCACTTTCATTTGGTGCAACACACCCTTAACAGTCAGTCACTTGAGTGGTGGGATAGTATCGAGTGTCCCCGTGGATACAGATGACACCAGTACCTGGTTCCTTTGCACAGTGTTTTCCCAGCACTTTAACATGCACTAGGGTCTGTCTGCTTCCCGAATCAATGAGTCCCTTCACAGTCTTATCCCCCACCTTCATATCTGTTACATACTTGCCCTAATTTGCCAAGGACAAATCTGCTCCAGTGCCACTCTCCTTACTATGGCAATTTCTTGCAAAATGGCCTGGCTCATTACAGTTACAGCAGATAACGTCTTTGGGCACAGATGCGTTACCTCCACCAGAGTTCTTATTGGGCTTGAAATTTAAATGGGAAAAAGAGTGTCTTACCAGTGCTTTATTGTTACCTCACTGCTGTGGTGTGTATCTGGCCATTTGGTAGTCCTCAGCCAAAGAAAAAGCCTTTTCCCCACTCTCTGGTCAGTGTTCCTTTACCCACAGCTGCACATCTGTAGGCAAGATGTTGATGAATTGCTCCATGGCAAATGCGTGGAAGATGTGTGGTACTGTTTTGCTCTCTGGTTGGATCCTTTTTATCAGGAGTTCTCTGAGTTGGGGATGAAGGCTTCTCAAAGATTGTCGACCGAGTTGTATCTCGGAGATCGAAATCCCTGCCTGTATGTCTCTCTGGAGATGTCATACCTTTTCAGGATTTCGCTTTTCACCAGGTCATAGTTTTCTGACTGTACAGTGTCCATACTGCTGTAGGCAAGTTGGGGTTTTCCCTGTCAGGTAGGGTACCAGTCTGATTGTCCATCGCTGCTTTGGCAACTGACAGGCTGTGGCAGCTCTTTCAAAAGTTGTTAGGTATGCCTTTGTATCATTTGAGGGACACAGCTTTGTAAGTTTAATGGCTTTTAAGTTGCTTTCATTTTGTTGCTCTTCTGGATCTGTGCTGGATCCTCTGCCCTTGATAGCTTGCAAGGCATTCAGCCATCACTGCTGCTGTCACTGCATCTCTTCTCTCATCTGCTGTTCCTGTCACTGCATCTCTTCTGTCCTCTGCTTCTCCATCTCTTTTTGTTGTATAGCCCACCATTTGAAAAAGTCCATCAGGCTTTCAGGTTCTGTCACTGCTTATTCTTTTTCCAGAACTTGTGCTGGCTGTACAATCTCATCTTGGACTTCTGTCTTTGCTAGTTTGGCTGCCATTCTCCTGGTAACCACTCCTGGACTTGCTGCTGCAGAATCCATACCTTCCTCTGTGCTTCCCTGGTACTAGGTCCAGTACCGATGCACAAAACACCTGTCTTAGGCTATGCACAGCATAAATCCCACTTAGCCTGACACCATCTGTTGTTGAGGCACAGGTCAGGAAGCATAGGAAAACCAGGAACAGTTGTAGAATTCACCAAAAATATTTATTTGCAGTAGCAGTAACATAAAAAAATAAACTTATTCAGTATAACTATTTACAAAGGCAAAATAAAAGTCTTCATCTTCCCTTGTAAGTCTTCATGATTCATTACTGCTGGGTGTAAGCCAGATACACGCACCCACCACGGGAGCTTTTTTTTTTTTTGAGGGGTCTGTGCCAACGGCACCGCCCACGAGCATGATGCACCACTCTTCCTCCATCCCAGTCCTGTTTCTCCCGCCATCGAGGCCGCATCTGCTACTGCGAGAGTTGCTAGTATGTCATTTGGCCTAAGTCAAAGTTGTCGATGCCACTTCCTCATCCTTCATCCCAGTTCTCATCCCAACGCCGTTGAAGCTGGTAAGACCGTTCCTCGTCTTTTTTCTGACGGCACCGGGATCTTTTGCTGTGTTTTAGTTTAGTTCGCATCATGTCCGGTTTGGGAGCTAAACGCAAGTTGAAAGCGGGCCACGCCCCTATGTGTCGGTGCTCCTGTGACCGGCACTTTTCTGTTACAGTTTGGCATAATGTTTGTCTATGGAGCCTGGGACCCAAACACGATGTGGATAGATGCAACACCGTTTTTTCCATGGACTGACATGTTTTGGAAATCCGCGCATTCAAAGTTGGCAGGGCTCCGACGACTTTCGAAGGACGATGTTGCCCTCGGGCCCCCCAGGCCAGGACTCTAGACCCTTCCTCTGGGTCTCCTCCTGGGTCTATACGGCCCGGTGAGGAGGAGGCCTCTTCAGTTTCTAGTCTTGCTGAGGAGGAGGTCTTTTCTGCGGTGTCAGAGGAACGGTGCAGCTCCTCCCAGAGTCACGTCGCTGACACTGCCCTGGCAGTCCCCTCCTTTGAGGTGCAGGCTCCCCCAGTGTCTCAGCCCACAGTTGCTGGGTCTGGTACTGGCGAACTCTCAACACCGTCTCGCGGCGCTGTTTCGGATCCTGGTGCTGTTCGTGGCGTGGGTGATCGAGGCGGTGCCAGTCTGGGTCCCCAGAGGTGCCGTTTTGGGTTCCGGTGCAGTGCGTGGCACCAGGGACTCAGCCGGGGCCATCGGCGGGCTGTCTCTGGGTGTCCCAGGACGGTGCTGTTCATGGTGCCGTCTTCAGAGAATCTCTGGGGGTGGCTAGTATTGAGGTCTTTCTGGTTGCCTCCTCTTCTGAGTGGGATGACTCAGACGTGGATCCGGACTGGCTACCCGATTCTTCGGGATCGGAAGTCTCTGTGGGGCGTGGTGTCAGGTGGTCCAGCGTACCCATCCCTGAGTCTCTGGAGCAGTCTACTCCTGAGGATCCCTCGGCCAGGGGTGGCCTTGGGTCTCTTGGGGGGGGGCTCTGAGACTGGGGAAGGGGTTTTCTCCCTGGTGGGGCTGCAGCAGCTGCCAGTCTTGGTGCTGCTGTGCCTACCTGGGGGGGTTGGAGACCCTTGTTTCTGTGGCCTCCCTCGGGGGGCTGTGGACCAGGGGACTCCCTCGCTGGTGTCAAGAAAGGGGGCGGCCTCAGAGTCTGAGGGGTTGAGAGGCCAGGGTGAGGGGCGGCAGTGCTCTACTGCCACCCTACGGGGCGCAGGGAGAAGCCGCAGCGCTGAACCTAGTCTTTCCTTCTCAGGCTCCAGGGTACCCTCAGGTGGCAGCGCTGAGGGTTGCCCTTCTGGACACATGCAACCCCAGGCACGTCACTGGGAAGATTTCCCATCTGAGCTTTTCCGGAGTTCACATCTTCAGATTTCCTCTCTGCAACCCGGTCTGATCTCAGGAACCCCTCCAGTACGGGCTCTATTCCCTGGATTCCAGAGCCCTGGCAGAGGTCAGGCACTTCCCTGCAGGTGCCCATCTCCCATCCCTCTGCAGCCACCCCCCTCTCCCAGGCCATGTGGGTCCTACGGGGCCCTTAACCTGGGAGATGTTCAGATCCACTGTGGCAGCTTTCCCATCATATGTCAGGGCCATGGATGAGCGGGTCTTTTGCCTGTCCCCTCCACCACAGGAGTCTTCTGAACAATCGAGTTTCTCATCCTTCTCAACTCCCTCTTTGGAGGGAGTGGAACCGAACATCCATTTATCTTCCGATGCTGATTTCACTGAATATCAGTGTTTTCTTTCGAGGATGGTTCGGGATCTCCGTATCTCCTACATTCACAGGGACAATACTGAGTGGCAGATGCGTGAATTCCTCAGCGAGTTCAGTGCCTACCACCTGATGGTGCCATCCTGGTCTATTCCCTTCCAGGAAGCATCTATCCGCACCTGGCAGTCTCTAGCCGACCTTTTTCCAGCCCCAGCAGACTGCAGGATGACGTATATTGTGCCCCTCGGGAGTCTCTAGGTTCTCTCCCTCACACTCCTTCAGGCCTGACATCCCTAGACACTCCATCTGGGCTTCAGCGCATGACGCACGACCGACCACCGGACCCAGATTCCCTACAATTCCACCATTGGGGCGAAGAGTTTTCTTCCACCGCATGCTGATGTGTGTATCGATCACATCAGGCATACCATGCTGCCTACAGCAGGCACTTGTGGTCAGTGCTAGCTCACGTGCTGGCATTACTGCCTGATTCGGAGCAATCTCGACACGCCATCGCCCTCTCTGCCATAGGCCTGGAACTGGCACAGCACCAAGCAAGGGCATCTTATGATGCCAGTGAGGTGGCTTCCAGGCTTGCGGGGACAGCAATCCGTATCAAATGGATGGCATGGCTTCATCTGTCTAGATTGTCACCTTGGCCCTGCGTAAGGTGATCTGCTCTGCCTTCCAAGGGACCCATCTTTTCTCCAGCAGGGCTAGGAGTCTTCTTTAGGGGCTTCCTCCATCCCCTCATCTTCAAGGGACACTTCGCTCTCCTCAGCCTTAGACTTTGTCAGTCTAGTACAGCTAGGGTCTCCTCCTCCTGTTCTCCACCAGCAGGAGGCTGAGGGTCCTGTTCCCTCAGGGCTGCGCTAGGCCCCCTATGGGGGAAGGGGCTTGGTACTCACCCAGCAGTAATGACTGATGAAGACTGACAAGGGAAGATATGAAAATTATGTACCTACCGTAATTCTTGATCTTCTCTTGTATCTTCACCATTCATTACTGAATCCCGCCCATCTTCCCCCTCATGTGCCTCATTTCTTGGGTGTCTCCCCCACCCTGTTCGCCCTCCCCCCTCGCGGCCAATTGGGGGCTGAGTCCTCCTGGTTCCTCAGGACCTTCTCTCCCTTCTCTGAAGCCACAGAGGGTTCGAACCGGGAAGAGGGCGAGTAGGGCTTTACCCTTACCTTCTGAGGGAACTCTTTCTGATTTTCTTGCCATGGTGTCCCCAGAATTGGGGCTTCTCCATATTTTAGGGGTAGCTTTCCCTATGGCGTGTGCTTCTCTTAGGGAGTCAGAAGGAGTTTCCTTCCCTGTCTCTCTTTGTTTTTCCGCAAATAGGTTGCACCCTCCTTTAAGGGACTCCTACACTAGTACTCAGTTATGTGACTGTGTACTAATCTTTTTTCCTACACCTAGTCGGGGCTCTTTCCTCTTCAGAACAGATGGTTTTTTCCCTTTGGGGACATTCTGTGAGCTCTCAGCTTAAGTTGTGGGTAATTGGATAGCAGGGAGAGAAGGGGAATCTGCCTCTCTCGTAACGAGCTGTGCAGAGGGTTCAATTGAACCATCTAAAAGCAGTCATGTCTGAAGGGATCCTTGCTCCCTTGTCCTCAGTCTTTTGGGCTGGTAAGCTTTAAGCCAGTTTCACCCAATTGTCGTGGCAGACTTCCCCCTTCCTTCTCGCTATCCTTTTTCTTCTTCTTCTTCTTCTTCTCCTTCTTCTTCTTTCTTTCTTCTCCTACCCTTATCTTCTCCTCTTTCTGAGTCACCTGAGGAGTGAGGCCCCGCGGTCCCTTAGGGTAGGGTTCTCCTTCTTTTCTGTCCTCTCTTCGGCTTATTCCATTTTCAATTGATATCCTTTCATTTCTCTATCTCTCAGCTTTCTTGCCTCACTCTTCTTTTCCTAATCTATTTTCGCCTCTCCAGCTGTACAGAACTGGGATGGAGGAGTCGTCTACGGCACCTAACGGCCTTTCCTCACACACCAGGTGGTGCGTCACGCTCGTGGGCGGTGCCATTGGCGCCAACTCCTCAAAAAAAAAAAAAGCTCCCATGGTGGGTGTGCACTTCCAGCTTACACCCAGCAGTAACGAATGGTGAAGGTACAAGAAAAGGGAAGCTCAAGAATTACGGTAGGTACGTAATTTTCATTGCCAGTCTCTGTGTCCCTTTTTCTCCTCTCCTTCCAGCAGTTGCAGCTCAGCTCTCTTAAAAGTTCTTTCAGCCCCCATTCTCAACAAACATCCTATTCTTGTAAATATCAGGCATGTGCAGCTTAGAACAGAGTGTGCCTGAGCTGAGAGGCCCCTTTTCCACAGCTTTTGCAAAAGACTTAAAAATTTGCACTCAGGTAACCTCTAGTTTCCAACAGCTTTTTGCAGTCATCTCAAATTATAATTATATACTTTTCAACAGTAAAGCTATATATTTTCCAAACACAAGGGATCCCAATATCAGTTTCATTTCCATACATGATTTGCGTATACTTTTATATTAGCATATATGCAAGGGAGGAAAAGACAGACCGCAAGAGAAAACTGAGAGACAGTGAGAGGCAAATGATTGCGAGATTGTCAGGGTGATCAAGTCTGAGATCTCACAGGAAAATTGGGTTGCGCAACCAGACAGAGAAGAGACAGAAAAGGAAAGATCCTTGCATTTAAACACTTTCTTCATAACAACTGGGACAAAGGTAAAATCTTCCTATTCACAGATGACACTAAACTCTGTGGGAGAGTGGACACAGAGGAAGGGAGAGAGGAGCTCAGGGAGGACCTGGCTAGGCTCAAAAAGGGGTCAGGTATCTGGCAGCTTAGGTTCAATGCCAAGAAGTGCAAGGTCATGCACCTCAGAGCTAACAACCCAGGGGCCATTTACTGGTTGGGAGGGGTACAAGTGTCCAGTTCTGAGGAGGAAAAAGACCTAGGAGTGATCATCACACGGGATCTGAGGCACTCTGCGCATTACTGTAAAGCAGCAGCCAAAGTCAGCAGTATGTTGGGATGTACGCCAGAGGAATCACCTCCAGAAAAGGGGAAGTCATGCTACCATTGTACAGGCCGTTGGTGAGATCGCATTTGGAGTACTGTGTGCAGTTCTGGTTCCCATATATTTAAAAGGACATCAGCCCGGTGGCGTAGAGGGCTGAGGCTCTGGACGTTTCACCTCACGGCACGCCGGCGACCCGGGTTAGGGAGCTAGCCCCGGATATCGGAGGTCAGCACGGGGGCATAGTTGGATAGAGGCCGCCAAGGCAGCTCTCTTCTCCGGGAGGTTGGAAGGCATCCTCACTCACAGCTGCCCCCTGGTAGAGGCCAGTGGGTCGCGCAAGCAAGAGGGTGCTGGCGTTGGGCCAAAAATGGGGCGGGTAGGAGGAGGGCCGTTACTGTGGCTGTAAGGCGCATCCGTGCCTCCACACGCATGTGTCCTTCTCCTGGGGCCCTCAGGTAATCGGGGAGAAAATGGAAAAACAGCTGGTGGTAGGATGGAGACCGACTCTCCGCAGGCACCGCTCCCAGGACCAGGCGTAGGATAAGCCCCGGTAATTCCGGGTGATGGAGCTGGGGGAGTCGGTCAGATGGGGGCCGCACAGCGATAGGAGAAATAAGGTAGTGATAAAAGGACATCAAATTACTGGAGGGGGTGCAGCGTAGGGCAACTAAGATGATCCAGGGCCTACGGGACAAACCCTATGAGGAGGGGCTGCAGGAGCTCAATATGTATTCCCTGGAGGACAGAAGAGAGAGGGGAGACATGATTGAAACCTTCAAGTACCTTAAAGGTATAAACAAGGTTAGTACGGCTGGCATATTCAGTCTCGGGAATGGGTCCACTAGGGGGCCCAGTTTAAAACTTGTGGAGGAAAGATTCAAAAGGGAAATGAGAAGGCACTTCTTCACAGAAAGAGTGGTGTCCAAATGGAACAAACTGCTGAAGGAGGTGGTATCATCGAAAACAGTGGACGGCTTTTAAAAGGGGTTGGGACAGAGTGAAAGGGAGAGTCATAACGGATGGGAAGAAAGAAAGGAGGATGAGAGGGGGAGGGAGGAAGGAAGACTCCATGTGGAAAAGGGAGGGGGCAGTTCCAGTAAATTTGTCTGAGAGTGACACACTTGAGCAGACAAGATGGTTCCACCAAGCTGGTTCGACATAAAAAATACAGACAGACTCTACATCGACAACATTGCTGTGACAGCCCCTACGCCGACAGCTGACCAAACCGAAACACCAGCAGAGCGACAAATACCAGGAATGTGACACTGACCAAACAAACACCACGGTTGAACTATAAATGCTGTGGGCTCTGCTCCCCCCCCCAATATATTAATATAACATTCTCCATGATGCACATATCGTGGGGAAAAATGCACACAGTAGATCTTCCTGGTCTAAGTCTCCATCACTCATTCACACTAGTGGGATAGCACCAGAGGCACTAGGACCAATCGGGAGCCAAAATTTTCTACAAGGGTCGGCACCGAGACAGGACCACGCATACGCAGCACTGTGAGACTAGCTCGCGCCTGTGTAGGCTATCTCGGTCTCGACCCTCCAACCGCCTCAGTTCCTTTTCTCCCGCCGTTAAGTGCACTTGGATGTCGACGTCGCTCGTCTGCCGGAGTCAAAGTTTTCATCTATATGACAGCAGCTTTTAGTGTTTAATTTAACATCTCAGTAGTAATAATTTCTTATCTTACGAATGAGAAAAGAAGATTATAAAGAAGAAGAAAAAGAAATTCTCACCTGCCATCAACGGAGTCATCCTTAGACGGTAGCAGTGATGGTAGGAAGACTTTGTTTGAAAGTTGTTATGGCAGAGGGTTTGTGTCCGGTCTGCCGCCCTTTGATAAAAGGGGGGGGTCCGACTACGGACAGTCCTGTGCTGGGAGGGAGGTCAGTCCACCGGAGCATGAATTAGCAGTTCCGGGGATCCGGCTCCGCTTAACCTCGAGCTCTTCTTCCTTGTTTGGGGAAGAAGAATCGGTGCCGGTCGAGGTTGCCCTCTGGTATGTCTGCACGAGGATTGTTCGTTGGGAGGGGCAATAGGCCTGAACAGACTTTGGTGGGTTCCCCTTGGCCCCATTCCTAACGGCCGCATTCTTTGATTCTGGACTCCATCTCTGTCCTCGTTGGAGCTCCGGTGAGCAGTTTCACCTCTAGGCCGCTCCTGTGGAGCAGGGGGTTTGACTTCTATCCGGTTTTCCTGGCCAGTGTTCCTGATTTCGGGTCCTCGGAGCCACTGGACCGGAGCCGGGTTGATTGAATCAGGATGAGTGCAGTGCCCTGTTGGTGCCTTCGCCATCGTGTCAACCCCTCGTGCCTACCCCCCTCTCTCTTTCCGTTCAGGGGCCAGCACAGGCACCACCTTTTTCCTTCTCCCCTTCTTCTCAGGATTCTCCATTGGCATTTTCCATAGTGGCGTTTGTCCTGGTGCCATGCCAGGTGCCATGGGTGGCGCCGCAGGTCCGGCGCTGTGGCTGCTGGTTTTGGCATCAGTGCCGTAGGCGGCACCACTGGTGTTTGGGTCGGCGCCGTGGCATAGCTCCATGGCTCGGTGCCGTCGCTGTGTGCGTCTCCGCGGGTGCTGTTGGTGCCGTTGGTTGCTGGTGCCGCTGGAGGTGCCGTGGGTACCTGTGGGTGGCGCTGAGCACCTGCAGGTGCCGTGGGCAGGGCCGGGCACCCACGGGCAGCGCCAAGCACCCACGAGTGCTGTGGGCAGCACCGGTCACCCATGAGTGCTGTGGGCAGCAACGATCACCCACAGGTGCTGCGGATGGTGCCACAAGCACCCATGAGTGCCATGGGTGCCATGAATATCACGGGTTTCATGGGTGCCATTGTTGCCATAGGTACCATGGGTGCCCTCGGGTGCCATTGCTGCCATGGGTACCATGCGTGTCGGGGATGCCCTTGGGTGCCATTGCTGCCATGGGTGCTGGGGGTACCTGCGGTTGCCCTTGGATGTCACCCAGGTTGGCATAGGCACTGCTTGGTGCCCTCCTGTGCCATGAGTAATTGCCAGTTGGTGCTGTCCGGCAGAACTAGTGATGGATTCCTTCTGCAGACCTCTTCTTCCGCAGAACTTGTGGCAAGATGTTTTCCACAGAATGAAGTCCTGTTCTGCGGATTATTTTTCCACACATTTTAGTGAGTGGTGGTCTGCGTGGGATCTTGTGACATTTAGTGGTTTTCCACTGATGGAACTCTTCTGCCAGTGGAATCTCTCATTCCGCTCAGCACTTTCTTGGCTCCCTACGTGGTGCCAAGCTCTCGAGATCCTTCCTGATGGTGGAGTCTCTAGTGGCTCTGACCTAGACCTCCCTTAGGAGTCCTTCTGAGGTAGAAGTGTATCTAGATGAGTCTCTCCCTGTCCTTCTGGTCAGTGATACAACAAATAACACATTTTATATACTGAGGAGCACGCCCTCTCTATCATCCGAGTCCGTGATGGAAGATCTTTTCAGTAGTTCCTCAGTGATGGGGTCCACTATAGTATTCAGACTGCATCCGTGGACCATACAACTCAGTGTCTAGACTCTTTCGGTCATCAAGACAATTACACTCTGTGGAACATTCTAATTCAATGGTTGGGAGGAGCACAGATTCTTCCGCTCCTTTGATAGGGATATATAGCCCCCTTCTGATACTGCCCCTTCGGTGGCTTCTTCGGCACAGGTGGTTAACATCTCTTCAGCTGTGATTATTAGTCCGGTCATGATTTTAGTTATGGATGCTCAGGCTCCTTCTGCCCCTCAGAGTGATGACATCTTCATCATTTTTGTATCAGGCAATCCTTGCGAGATAGCAGCCTGAAACCTTGTCAGGCTCGGACTAATGGTAAAAAAAAAAAAAAAAGTTATCACAGCACAGGGCCTAGCCAAAATTACCCGATACCACATTTTGGATCTGGTCAGGTTCCGCCTCAGCCCCTGAGGCGGTCATCTCTAAACTACGGTAAAGAGTACCTGACTTCTTCTACTCCTAGGGGGAGTCCAATCCAGTGGAGGTGTGGGTCATCTCTTTCTACAAGAGAGATTTCTCTTTTTCTGAGATATTTCCTAGATGTAGGCGACTGTCCAGTCTGTTGGTCCCCCTTTTTTATCAGGCATTCTTCTCTTGATCAGAGCCTCGCAGCAACAGAAGTGACTCTCCAGCGAGTCGGAACTCAGGTTCCTACTTCCTTGCTTGCTTCAACTTAACAGACGACATGCTGCTTTCTTAACTGTAGGTCAAGTAGGTCTTTTTCTGAGATGGCTTCTCAAATATTCACACCGTCAGTTCCTGCGCACTGGTTCCATGCCAGTTGCTCATGAAGCTATCCTCTCCGAGTGCGTGACGGAGCTGTGATGTTTGTTTTTCAGCAAAGCAAACTAGTCCTCCTACTCCCTTCTGGGAGGCCGGAGTGAGTACTGCCTCACCGCATTGAGTCACTTCTGCCACTATTCAGTCACTTTTAATGAATGGGTTAGCCCTAACTTGGTCCTGCTGTGTCTCTCCTCGACACATATCTGCCTCTATTTGCCTTAGAAATCCAGCCCCTGTTTTTTTCTGTCAGAATGTTTTTCCACAGTGGACACGTCCTCCTGTACACTTTTCCTTTCTTCCCTGAGTTCAGAGACTGCTACTACAGTTGTACACACAGGCAGGATGGTTCCTTTTTGGAACATGAAGTGGGTAGGATCTGGTTCTACTAGACCACCACAAGAGGCTTCTAAGCTTTGGCCTTCCATCAGGAAGGTTTCAGTGACTAAGTGGAAACCATTTTCCTTGAGGGGCTAACCCCACCTGAACCTTCTTTTGCTCACCACGTAAGGGGTTCAAGTGCTCCTGGACCTGTTGTTTGCAGGTCAGCCATACTTGGTGTAGCGGGGGTTTCCATCTGCGCTTTTCGGTCTACCCAGAACCAGTAGACCTTACCTCTTGCTCTTTCAGTTCCTGAGGTCCTTTTACATTAGATTAGTACATGTCTTTGACACTATTAATTTTGGTCCTATACCAGATTGTGAGGCCAGAATCTTATCTGTGTCAGTCTTCACCATTCATCACATTTGGGTGTATGGCCGGAGGTCATGACCCTGCGGGAGCTTTTTTTTTTTTGATGGGCGGAGTCGACACACTGTCAGTGCCGCCCTCAAGGCCGATGCACAGCGGGTTGGCCGTTGGGTGCTGTCGGCTCCACCCTCCCACCAGTTCTTCGTCTCCCGATGTCGAGATCACCTCGTGAGGAGCTAAGAAGAGTTTGAGACCTACCTGCTTCATAGTACAACTCCGTCGTTATTTTCAATTTCGGTGCCGAAGTTCGTCGGTTCCTTCTGCCGGTTCTGTTTGCCATACTCGACGTCGCCCGGTAAGACCTTTCCAATTATAATATTTTCTGTGACGTCGAGTCTGTTTTTTTCTCCACAGGCCACGTCTCGTTCGGAGGGCAAGAGATCTTCCAGGACAGGGTGGCCCCCCCATGCGATGGTGCCAATTGTGGCCGAAAATATTCCGTCACTGACCAGCACGACCATTGTCTTACATGTCTTGGCCCGCTTCACGACATGGATTCGTGCAACGCCTGTTTCTCCATGGATTGGAGAGTAATCGAACAACGCGCGTGGAAAGTGGGCTCCGCCGACTTTTGGGGGTCAGGTTCACACTCATCTGGCCAAGCCACGTACTCTCGGCCTTTCCTGTGGGTCCCCTCCCAGTTCTACACGAACTGAGGAGGAGGGAGCCTCTGCTTTTCCCAGCCTAGCCGAGGCTCCTCCCATGGTGCAGCAGGCCCAGTCTGTTCCCCCGGGGGACAGACAGGAGGCCCCATTATGGCAATCACCCCTTCTGGGGTGAAGGCTCCCCCGGTGTTGGAACCGTGGCTCAGAAGGCCTGGGTCAGCGCCGTCCTCGATATCGTTGGTCAGCACCCATTTTGGGCCCTTGGCGCGTTCGCGGTGCTGTGGGCCCTAGCCCGTTCCATCTGTAGCGGCCGGTCACTTGGTACCATGGCTGCTGTTGGCGCTGTTCGTGGCGCCAATAGTGCTAGCGGTGCTGTCGGAGTTTCTACGGTGCCATCTTTGTCTTTCTCTTGCCATACGGCGCCGAAGTTGAGCACGGCACCTTGTCTTCCTTGGGAATTGTTCGCAGCTCCAAGTAAGCTCACGGCACCGTGGGGGTTCTGGATCTTGGCTGTCGGAGCTGACGTCGGCGCTGTCTCTGTCCCTGGAGCCGTTCGCGGCGCCGTGTCAGGTTCTGACACCAGCATTGCTGCACTTCTTGGAGCCGTGCCTCCTCCTGCCATGGTTTGCGGTGCTGAGGAGGGCATTGGAACCGTCTTGGGTGCAGTCTCCTTTTCTGGTGCCCCGTTTGGTCAAGATGACGCCGAGCGCCCACCCACTGTCTGGCACAGGACTTAGATTTCCACTTCTTCAGAGGAGGAGTCGGATTCTGGGTCTGACAGGCAGTCTGGCTCCTTGGAGCTAGTTGCCCAGGTGGGCACTCTAGTAGTATCCTCGACAGGCTGTGACCAGCCCCCCTATGAGGACTGGACAGCAGCTACTGTGGCCAGGGTCAGGGGTGCTGACCAGCAGGCAGTGGTGCAGGCCACTATTGCTCTGCAGCCTGGCCTCGGAGGGTTCGCTGACTCCTCAGTGGTGGTACCCCCTCGAGTTGTGTGCCTGGATTGCCCAACTTTGGGCCGATCGGAGCACCCACAGGAGGGGAGGGCAGTGCTCCTTGGATAGCTCCTTTGGGGGCTGACCAGGGTTGCCAGCTGCCTAGGCTGGCTCTTTCGAGGAGGAGGAGGGCACTCTCGGATTTCCGAGGAGTCGAAGGGTGTGAGATCTTATCTTGTCAATCTTCACCATTCATTACTGCTGGGTGTAAGCCAAAGGCGCACACCCACCACAGGAGTTTTTAATTTTTTTTTAAGGAGTCTGCACCGACGGCGCTGCCCCCGAGAGTGACGCTGCATCCCAGTTCTGTTTTTTCTGCCGTCGAGGTTGTACCTGCTGCGGGAGTCGAATTCAGTACTGCATCATAGGCCATATCCTACTCGAAGCCATCAAGCTCCTTCATCCCATGTTTCTCAACATCGTCGACTGGTAAGACCGTTCTGTTTTTCTAGATTATTCGACAACGCCAAGAGCTTTTCTTTGTTTTTCCTTAATTGTTTTGCATCATGTCTGGTTCGGGGGCAAAAACGCAAGTCTACGGTGGGCCATGCCCCTATGCATCGGTGCCCTTGTGACTGGCAGTTTTCTGTCTCAGACCGTCATGATGTTTATCTCCAGTGCCTGGGACCCTACCATGATATGGATCATTGCAATGCCTGCTTCTCCATGTATCGCCATGTGTTGGAAGTCCGAGCGTTTAAAGTCAGATGAGCTCCACTGACTTTCGGAGGACGACGTCATCGAGGCTTCCAGGCTAGTCTCTCGACCTTCCTCCGGGTCCCCTCCTGGGTCTATATGGCCCGGCGAGGAGGAAACCTCCTCCACTTCCAGCCTTGCCGAGGAGGAGGTTTCTTCTTCGCCACCAGAGGAACAGTGTGATCCCTCTCGGGGTCGCGCCATTGGTGCTGTCCCGGCAGTCACCTCCATGGAGGTGCAGGCTCCCCTGGTGTCGTGGCCCCCGGTTGCGGGGCCCGGCTCTGGTGGACCCCCAATTTTGTCTTCCCTTGTCGTCGTAGAGTCTGGCACAGCTCACGGTGCTGGTGACTAGGACGGCGCTGTCGGCGATGCCGTTCTGAGTCTCGGCGCCGTCCGCAGTGCCGGGGACTCAGGCAGCACCGTCGGCAGTGCCATCTTGGGCCTCGGCACTGTTCGCGGGGTCGGGGACTCTGGCGCCACCATTCTTGATGTCACGCTGGGCCTCAGTGCCGTGTGCGATGCCGTGGACTCGGGTGATGCCGTTTGTTGGTGCCGCGCTGGGTCTCGCACCGGGGACACGGTGCGGCTCGGGTTTCTGGTGCCGCCGAACATGTGGATGACTCTGCGGACATGGTTGGCATTGTGGTCTACGGCGGTACCAGGCCTGGTGCCACCTCTGGGCAGGTTCCTGCGGCTGTTGCGATGGAGCCTTCCCTTGTCGGACCCTCCTCCTCGGACAGTTCAGGTGAGGACCCAGACCAGCGGCTAGAGTCTTCGAGCTCGGAAACCTCCTGTAAGCCGCAGGGCTAGACGTTCCAGTGTTCCTCTCCCAGAGTCCCCGGAGCTGGTTAACCCAGATGATTCCATGGTTAGGGGTGGCCTGGAGTCTTCTGTGGTGGACCCTTTGGGTATTCCGGAGAGGATTCCCTCTTCTCGGGGGTCCTGGGCAGCTGCCGTTCCTGGTGCTGCTTGGTTCCTTCAGCAGAGGGGGGAGGACTCTGCCTCGGTGAGTTCCCTTCAGGGTCTTGCTCAGCTGGGACCTCCACCACTGGTCACAAGGAAGAGGGCTGCTTCGTAGTCCGAAGGATTGAGGGGTAGAGGTCAGGAGCGGCAACGAGCCCCCACCGCCCTGCGGGGTGTGGGGAGGAGTTGTAGCGCTGATTCTCACTTTTCTCTTACGGTCTCTAAAGGGTCTTCTGGTGGCGGTTCTGAGGGTTGCCCTTCTGGACTCATGAAATCCCAGGCACGTCACAGGGGAGATTCCCCTTCAGGAATGTTTCTGGAGTTGCCTCTTTCCCTTTCTGCTACACAACCCGGCACGATCTCAGGGTCCCCAGTCTTGGCGGCGGCGCTACCTGGATCCCAAAGCCCTGGCAGAGGCCGGGCACATGCTATTAGGTGCCCCTCGCCCATCCCTCTGCAGCCACCTCCCTCTCTCCCAGGCCATGTGTGGCCCACTGGGCCATTAACTTGGGATACGTTCTGAGCTATTGCGGCGGCCTTCCCATCCTGTGTCAGGGCCATAGATGAACAGGTTTTACGCCTGTCCCCCCCGCCGCAGGAGTCTTCTGAGCCTTCGAGCTCCACTTCCTCTTCTGAGGAAGAGGAACTTTCTGTCCACCTTTCCTCTGATGCTGATTTCACTGAATATCAGCTTTTCCTTTTGAGGATGGTGTCGAAGCTTCGTATATCCTACATCTGTAGGGACAATACCGAGTGGCAGATGCATGCTTTCCTTAGTGAATTCAGCGCTCGCCATCTGGTGGTGCCTTCCTGGCTGATCCCCTTCCAGGAGGCGTCTGTCCGCACCTGGCAGTCTCCAGCCACTCCTTCTCCAGCCCGGGGAGACTGCAGGAGATGGTATTGTGCGCCACATGAGTCTCTAGGTTCTCTGCCTCACCCTCCTTTGGGTTTGACATCCCTGGACACTCATTCTGGGCCTAGACGCCTGGTGCATGACAGGCCTCCAGATTCGGATTCTGCTGAATTCCACCGGTGGGGACGAAGAGTTTTCTCTTCCAGTCGTGCGTTGTTATGCATCTCATCGCATCAGGCTCACCACGCTGCTACAACAGGCATCTGTGGTTGATGCTGGCTCAGGTCTTAGCCTCTTTGCCTGACTCAGAGCAGTCTAGACAGGCCATCGCTTTCTCTGCGCAGGGTCTGGAGCTTGCAAGGCACCAAGCGAGGGCATCCTATGATGCCAACGAGGTTGCGTCCAGACTAGTGGGGACAGCGATCTGCAGTAGGTGGATGGCATGGTTTCGTCTCTCCAGACTGTCACCCATTGCCCGGCGTAGGGTGGCTAACTCTGCCTTCCGGGGGACCAGCCTTTTTTCCTGCAGGACGAGGAGGCTTCTTCAGGAGCAACCTCCCTTCCCCAGCCCTTGGGGGACTCCTTCTTCCCCTCACCCTCCTTAGACTTCCTGGTCTAGTGGTTAGGGTCTCCCCCTTCCTACTTTTCACCAGTAGGAGGCTGAGGGATCTGTTCCCTCAGGGTCTACTCAGACCCCCCCTTCAGGGAGAGCTTGGTACTCACCCAGCAGTAATGAATGGTGAAGATTGACAAGGGAAGTTATGAAAATTACATACCTACCGTAATTCTTGATCTTCTCTTGTATCTTCATCATTCATTACTGATTCCCGCCCACCTTCCCCTCACGGGCCTCCTCCTTCAGCATCTCCCCCTCCCTTCTCATTCCTCCCACTTCTTTGTTGGCCTTTAAGCAAAAAAAAAAAAATCCTATCTTGATTTTTCCATTCTTTTCTGAACAGACCCTATTTTCCTCAAGGTAAAGGGGGACCGAGTGTAATTTATTCTATCCTGAGGGAACTCTTTCTGATTGCCCTTAGGGGTGACCTCTTGGTTTTCTTAACCATGTGGTTCAATTCACAGTTAAAGGACCATCCCGCTATGGCTCGGTCCTTTTTTTGTCCAAGTCCCTCTGGCAGGTCATAATCTTCTTTGTATCATTTCTTCTGGTTGGTGCTTCCTAGCACTTCAGTTACCTTGAGCTGATACTATTGCCTGGCCTTCAGGGAGTCCGATTGAGTTCCCACTCTATCCTTTCATAAAGGGGTGCCCTCTGTAGAGCTCACCCCCTCCACATACGCATCTGTGTTAGTATTAACAAGGTGCTAAAGGACCTCTTCTTAGTTAGGCGCTCTCTTTCCGGAACAGAATTTCTTTCTCGGCAGTCTGTTAGCTCTCAGCTAGAGTGTAAGAGGTTGGGATGACAGGAGGTTAGAGAATCTGCCCTTTGTGTCCAGTCTGTGAAAGCAGTTGGTGGAACCTACTTTCAGTCCTGTCAAGCGGGATCCTTGCTCCCTTGTTTTGGTCCGAACGTATAAGCCTTAAATCGATACATCAGGGGCAGTATTCTCCCCTCCCAACATCCCTTGATCTTATCTGTGTCAGTCTTCACCATTCATCACAGATGGGTACTGGCCGGAGATCAGGACCCCGGGGGAGCCTTTTTTTTTTTTTTTTTTAAAAGGATAGGCGGAGTCGATGCAGCATCGGCGCCGCCCTCGAGGCCGACGTATTACGTGGCGCTCGAGGATTAGCCCTTAGGCTGTGTCGACTCCGCCCGCCTACCAGTTCTTCATCTCCCGCCATCGAGGTCGCCTCGTGGGAAGCCGTTGAAGAAATTTGAAGAAGTTTGAAAACTTTAGGCCTTAGACTTTCGTGTTGTTCATCAATAGTCCGTCGGTCATCCTGCTAGTTCTGGGTTCTGCCTCCACTCGACATCGCCGGTAAGATCTTTCCATTTATTTTAAAGTTTAAGCGACGTCGAGTCTGTTTTTGGTGTTTTTTTTCCCGTAGGTCATGTCGCGGTCAGAAGGCAAGAAATTTTCTAAGGGGGGGCGGCCCCCTATGCGTCAGTGCCCGTGTGGCCGCAAGTACTCCATTACCGACCAGCATGACCGGTGTCTCACGTGTCTTGGCCCGCTTCACGACATGGATTCATCGGCGCCTGCTTCTCCATGGACCACGGCGTCCTAGAACACCGCAGCGTTCAAAGTAAAAGAAGCTCTGCCGACTTTGCGGTAGAGTTACTTTTCGTCGAGCCAACCAGCGGCGCTCTCGGCCCTTCCTCCGGGTCCCCTCCGGTTCTATACGGACCGAGGAAGAGGGCCGTGGCTTCTGCAGCCTAGCCTTGGCGAGGCTCATCCTGCGGCACAGGGAGGCCGTCCGCTTCCTCCTGGGAGCAGGCGGGAGGCGCCGTTATGGCAATCACCCCTTTGGGGGTGAAGGCTCCCCCGGTGTCGCTCCCACGGTCTGGAAGGCCCAGGTTGACGCCGTCCTCGACGCCGTCGGTTGGCGCCGTTCGCGGTGCTGTGGGGCGCCGACTCGTCGTCGTGGGCTGCGCCGATGCTGCTCACGGTGCCGTGACCCTGGATTTGGTGTCGGCTTTCGCTATGTCTCGCCTTGGTGCCGTCCTCGGCGCCGAAGTTGAGCACAGCGCCGTGGGGCCTTCAGAGCTGTCGGTCGGCGTCGCCCTCTGCGCCGTTGATGCTCTTGGTGCCGTTGCGGCACCAAGAACCCTAGTATGAGCGCCGTGTTGAGCGCCAAGTCGCTTGGAGCCGTCGGCGCCGCCCGGTCTCGGTGCGCTCGCGGCGCCGAAACCTAACTGTATCGTCGGCGCCAAGGCTGTTGCTGGGGCTGCCGTCGGCACCATCTCTGTTCCTGAGTACCGCCCGGTGCCGGTGGACTTAACCGGCGCGCGGTTGGCCTAGCTCTGGACCTGGTCCAAGCTGCCCTGCCGCCTTCTGCCAGCCCGCCTGCGGGGCTGTGGAGGGCACGGGTGCTGCCTTGGCCACTGCTGCGACTTCTGGGCCCTTCGTAAAGGTCGCCTTCCCTCGCCCTCCTACCGTTTGGCTTAGGGCCTCGGACTCTACCTCTTCGGGGTCAGACGAGCAGTCACACCCTTCGGGGTTGTCTGCAGAGGAGGGCGAACCGGTGGTCTCCACAACGAGTCACAGTCAGCCCCCTTCTGAGGGCCGTCGGGTTCAGTGGTACTGACCAGCAGGCTATGGTGCGTGCCACCATAGCCATGCAACCTGGCCTGGGGGGGTTCCTTGACCCCTCGGCAGTGGTACCCCCTCCTGTAGTGTGTCTCGATCACCCAACTTTGGGGCATATCGGGAAGTCTACAGGGGGGGAAGGTGTTGCTCCCTGGGTCTCCCCTTCGGGGGCAACCCAGAGCTGCCAGCTACCTGGGACTGGCCCTGGCGAGGGACCAGGACCCTCTCCGGACTCTGAGGGGTCGAGGGGTGTGGGGTCGGCGCGTCGGCCTTTCTCTGGGGTCCACCCGGGCCCTGGACGAAGCCGAAGTGCGGACTTCTGCCCTTCCCCTTCACCTTCCGGTTCCTTGAGGGGGTCCCATTCTTTGGAGGCAGGCGACCGTCCTTCTGGACCTATACGGCCCCGGTCGCCTCACTGGGGGGATTCTTCTGGGCGCAGCCTAGGCAGTACCAACGTGGTTGTACAGCTGTCGGCTGCGGAGTCTTCCGGGACAAACTCCTCGGGTGTCCTTGGTCCGCTTCCTAGCCCTGGCAGAGGTCAGCCGATTCCTTCTCTCGGCTCTGCCCCTATCCCTCTGCTGCATTCTCCAGCGCTCCCAGGCATTTTTGGTCTTCCTGGCCCTCTCACCTGGGAGCAGTTCAGAATGGTGGCTGCTCGGTTCCCTGCCTATTAGGGCCATGGACAGCCAGGTTTTTCAACTTCCCCCCGAGCAGCCACCCTCGGAACACATGGTGACCTCCAGCTCCTCATCCCCCTCTTCTGGGGGAGAGGAACCATCTGTCCACATCTCTCCTGCCGCTGATCTCTCCCAGTATCAGTGTTTCCTCGTGAGGATGATGGAGGACCTTCACCTTTCTCCCCTATCCGTGAGCAATCCAGAGCATGCGGCGCACGTCTTTCTAGGCGATTTCGGTGCGGCCACCCTTGTGCCCCCCGGCCTGCTCCCTTTCAGGAGGCGTCCATGCGTTTCTGGCAGAGGCCCTTCTCCGGAGTTCCTGCCCCTAGGGACCTCAGCCAGAGGTATTGCGCTCCCCCGGCGTCTCCAGGTTCTATGCCTCATCTGCAGTCCGGATTGACGCACCTGGACACTCCTGATGGGCTTTGCGCCCTCCACCGTGACCGGCCCACAGATCAAGACTCCTTGGATTTTGACTTCTGGGGGAGGAGGACTTTCTACTCGGCACGGTTGCTTCTCTCCATCTCAGCTCATCAGGCCCACTATGCAGCCTACAACAGGTTCTTGTGGTCAGCGCTAGGTCAGATCCCAGCTGCTTTGCCTGACTCGGAGCAAACCAGGCAAGCCATCGCACTCTCTGCACGTGGCCTGGAGCTAGCAAGGCAGCAAGCAAGGGCATCTTATGATGCCAATGAGGTAGCTACCAGGGTCGTAGGGACAGCGATCTGCACCAGGTGATCGGCATGGCTTCGCCTTTCCCGGTTGTCACCCTTGGCCCGGCATAGGGTGATTTGCTCCGCTCACCAGGGAACCTATCTCTTTTCCCATAGGGCGAGACGACATCTGTCGGGGCAACTTCCTTCCCCCTCCGGGGGGAACCCGTCTCGCTCTCCCCACTCTCGGGCCTCTCCAGGCCCAGAAGGTTACCCCCTTTAGTGTGTCACCCACTGAGGGCTAAGGGACTCTGTCCCTTAGGGTGCAATGAATCAACCCCCTTCGGGGGGCTTGGTACTCACCCATCTGTGATGAATGGTGAAGATTGACACAGATAAGATATAAAATTACATACCTACGTAGTGCGAGTCTTTCTGTATATCTTCACCATTCATCACAATCCTCGCCATCCCCTTGGGGCTCCAGTCTCTGGATCCTCCTCCTCTGTGCCTACCCTCTCTTCAGGCGGGGTAAAGTTGGGACACATGGGGGTAGTTTCTTCCCTAAGGGGTACAGTTTGAGTGGCACTCCTTCTCTTCTACATATCTTCACCCCTACGGGGCGGGAGCTGGTGGTTGCCCTCCTTCTGTTATCCATCGAACTGTTTAAAAAAAAAAAAAAAGTTCCCTTTTTTTCACCAAATATCTTTACAGAGAGAGTAGTGAGTCTCTGTACCCTGTCCTTCTCCAGAATAGCCGACTCTGCTTTTGGAGTATTGCCAGTTATTCTGTGTCTTGAATTCTGGCAAGAGAGCTTTGCTACACCTTGCAGTTCCTATACAGTCTGGTGACGGACAAGGGTCCTGGATCCTCGTTACCTCTCACTCTCTCCTAAATTTTCTCTCCTCCCTTCCCTCCCTTCTTCCGTTTCCAGAGATTGGGGCCCCTACCCAATCCCCTTAGTCTTATTTCTTCTATGCTGTCCTCTCAGTTGTTATTTCTCCTTTTAGTTCAGTTTTCTCTTCCTTTTCTGTCCCTTGGACTCTCTTGGCCCACCCTCCATCCCTTCCTCTTACCTCTCCGGCGACTCAGAACTGGTAGGCGGGCTGAGTCGACACAGCCTAACGGCTAATCCTCGAGCGCCACGTAATACGTCGGCCTCGAAGGCAGCGTAATGCTCGTCAACTCCACCTATCCTTTTAAAAAAAAAAAAAAAGGCTCCTTGGGTCCTGATCTCCGGCCAGTACCCATCTGTGATGAATGGTGAAGATACACAGAAAGATCATAATTATGGTAGGTACGCAATTTTTATTTCAAACACCATGAAGTCTTGCTTATATTAGGACCTTTGCAGTATGCCCCTGGCTTTTGACTGCCCCGGAGATGAAATAGTTAACTCCAGAGAAATCTGGAGTTCCACAGCGCGAGGGCGCTTATTGAAACTCTATCTGGGTTGTTTGAACCCAAACTGTTAGATTCTTTACTCGCTTTCACTGAACTGGCGCTCGGAGACCAGCTCCTTCATTTCGGTTCGTTTTGCGGTTTAAAGTATTTTATAGGTTCATTTAACGAGAAAGTGTTTAAAATTACCAGTTTTTCCGTTTAAAGCTCTATCTGGTAACCGTAAGTAAAATAATTGTAGTCTGTGTGGAAACTCATTATCGGTTCGCTCTGAACGATCAGTTTCTTTAAAAATTGTTTTCTTTGCATTTAGAGTGTGAATGCGCGGTTCTTATCGGTCCTAAAAACCTGCAATTAAAAGTGTTTTTCAAATACCGTGACACGGTTAGGGACCCGATAAAGGTGTCTTGTCCTGGCAAGGCCTGAAACAAAGGACAAGTTTGGTTAGGCTGGCATTATGTCTGAGAAACCAAAAGAAAACCGGGCCCCTGGGTTTCAACACTGTGATGTCTGTGGGAAGCCTTTGCCAAGGCTGACCACACACCTGTCTGTCTATTGTCTGGGGCTGACCACCTCCTGTCAGACTGCCAGATATGTAAATTTCCTGCAGCCACCCTGGAAAAGAGATTGGGCAGGCTCAGGGAGCGAGAGGCCAAAAGTCCGCTGACCGGATGGCCAGCCCGGCCTTCTGGCTGGACCAGAGAGTGCCCTCTGACCAGGGCCATACTTCCTCGGGCAAAGAAAGGCTGGTCCTGAGGAACCAGTCAAAGCAAAAGGACAAAGAAATCAGCTAGTGTGGGTCAGTTTTGTCTCTCCTTCTGCTGTAGAAATAGCTAAAGCCATACAGATTGTCCAGTCTTTTGTCTCAGGGACTTGTTAGACCCTCTCTGGTTGGAAAAGGGGTCTCGTTCAGGTCCAGCGGTTCAGGATTATGATGTTGGGATTTTTATGAACCACAGGAGGGAGGAAGATTTTGATGATTGTAATTGTGATTGGGAAGGTCTGGAAGTGCCAATAGAACTGGACATTTCTCCAGACAGACCCTTTGAGTCTCCCCTTTATTGTGAGGTCCCATCTCATTTCAGATTTTATAAGAAAGTAGCAGAAACTCTCAGCTCCCTTAGAAGAGGCTGTGGATGAGCAAGAGGAGCCTGACTATGTGGAAATGATGGATATTCCAGAGGCTAGAAGGTTGTCTATTCCTTTACATAAGTCATTTGGAGACAAACCACTAAGATTTAAAAAATCCTTTTCTGTCCCTCCTGTAGATAAAAAATGGACAGAAGGTATCGTTGTCAGGCCTAATACAGACTTCCTTACTGAACAGTGTAGTCATGTAGGTGTGGTGCAAGCTGCAGCCTGTGACAAGCTAATATTCCCTGGCTTCCATCCTCCTGATAAGATTCCAGGAAGATTGATGCCATGGCGAGAAAAAACAGTATGTGGCAGCTTCTTTGGGACTCAGACAGGTTAATTATATGGCTTATGTGGCTAGATATCAGAAATCTAGATGGGACACTATATTGCAGTTGGCCAAGCAGGCCCCCATGGCCAGCTGGCTAGTGAGTTGGAACAGGTGGCTGCTGATGGCATTGAAGCCTCTAAAGTTCAATTTCATGCTGCTGTTGATGTTAATGATGTTCCTCTAGGTCATGGCCACTTCTGTAGCTCTCCGTAGGTTGGCATGGCTCAGATGCACTAATCTGTCCCAAGATACCCAGTCAAAGGCTATAGATTTTCCTGTTATAGGAAATTCTCTGTTTGGAGAACAAACAGAAAATTACATGAAAAAGATGGATGAATACAGAACTACTTACAAAAGTGCCCAAGCTAAGGAAAGGCATGCCACTCAACATGAGGCATGCCCCCAGGGGTGAGGCAGGCCTTACAATGAGCCTTTTACCAATTCAGGCTTCTTCTGCTTTTGCACAGAGGATTTTCTCAGAGGCAGAGGCAGGCGAGGGCACAGGCAGGCCCTCTCCCAACCTAAAGCTGCTCCTGCCAAGCAGGCACCCTGGCAGGGTGTCTGGGGCCGACTCTCCTGTACGGTGGGGGCAGACTGGCTTATTTCTGCCAGAACTGGTTGTCCCTAACCTCGGACAAATGGGTTCTGAGGTGGTAAGCCAAGGCTTGGTTCTCAGTTTCAAACAGTTTCCCAAGATGAGAGCCAGGCACTTTCCCCTCAAGTCTTTTAGAAACCCTCTACTAGACGGAGGTTTCCGCTCTTTTGGACTGCAAAGCAGTGGAAAGAGTCCCCTTGCCGCCAGAGCAAGGTCTTTACTCAAGAGTACTTCCTGACCCCAAAAGACAGGAGACTGGCCCATCTTGGATTTAAGATTTCTGAACAAGCATCTTGTAAAACCAAAGTTCAAAATGCTGACTTTAGCAATGATTTTGCCATCCTTGAGGCCAGGGACTGGCTAGCTTCCCTGGACCTCAAGGACTCCTACTCCATATTCTAATCAGGGCCTCTCACGAAAGTACCTCAGGTTCGAACTGCCCTCGGGCCACTACCAGTTCAGGCGTGCCCTTCGGACTCACTTCTGCTCCAGAGTTTTCACAAAATGTCTAGCTGTAGTAGTGGCCCACTTAAGAAGACAAGGGATAGCTGTGTTTCCCTACTTGGGCCGACTTCAACTTATTGTGGGTCAGTCATCAGAACAGGTAAAATCCCTTACCAAATCACCAGGAACTCCTCACCTTTCTGGGGTTCCTGCTGAATGTTCAAAGTCAGTTCTCGAACCAGTTCAGGTACTAACTTTTATAGGTGCAGAGCTGAACACAAAGTTAGCAGGGCATTCCTCCCCTCAAAGGTGGACAAACTCATTGCCCTGGCATCTTCTTTCTCCATGCAGGTCTCTCGACCAGCAAGGCACTTTCTGCAACTCCTGGGGCACATGGCTGCCTCTACAGCTGTTGTGCCAGGGCAAGATTTCAGATGAGGGACATTCAGTTCCACTTGAGGTCCTATTGGTCTCAAAGGAGGAACCCCTTACAAATTGGTCCCAGTGACCAAGACTCTGATCCTAGCTCTCCAGTGGTGGCTGGATCGGAGCAACCTGTCCTCAGGGTCCCATTCCTTCCTGTCCCTCACTCCTCATCCTCACCACGGATCGTCCCTGTTGGGTTGGGGGCTCACCTGGGCGACCTTTCAACTCAGAGTTTGGTCCCCTCAGGAATCTCTGCTTCACATCAATCTGCTGGAGCTCAGAGCTGTCTTCCTAGCTCTCCAGGTTTTTCAGAAACTGTCCAGAACAAAGTTGTTCAAGTCAGGACAGACAATACCACAACAATGTGGTACATCAACAAGCAAGGGCTCGCTCTTCAGCCCTATGCACGAAGCAATGAAGTTGTGGTCTCTGGCCTATTCCCTGAACACCTCTCTGATAGCGGTTCACCTCCCAGGAAGGACAATGTCCTAGTGAGCGCCCTCAGCAGGATTTCTCAGGGCCATCACGAATGGGCTCTGAACCCTCAAGTGCTGGGGTCAATCTTTGCCAGCTGGGGCACTCCTCAGATAGATCTTTTTGCAGCCCCAGACAACCACAAACTTCCCCTGTTTTGCTGCAGGCCCCCAGTTCTGGGGTCAGTCCCCCTGGATGCCTTTCAGCTGGATTGGGAGGGAAAGTTCCTCTATGCTTTCCCTCCGTTCCCTCTACTCTTCAGGGTTTTAGTAAAAATCAGAACTCAGCCTTTCAGGGTGATTCTGATTGCTCCAGACTGGGCCAGGCAGCCTTGGTACCTCTTCTTCTGTCCTATCATTCCACCCTCCCTGACCTTGCCCAGGGCTCACGACCTGCTGACCTGTGCACAGGGAGAGTGTGGTATCGGATCTCAACTCCCTCCACCTCAAGGCTTGGTTCTTGAGGAGTTAGAGTTGCTCATTTACACCTTTCTCAAGGTGTCTTGGATATTTTGAAGGCCTCAGAAAGCCTTCCACTAGAGCCACTTATAATTCTAAATGGAAGAGATTCTCATTTTGGTGTTCTGAGAGGCAAATCACCCCAGAATCAGCTGACCTGCCTATTTTGTTGGACTACCTGGTCCACTTAAATTCCCTTAGGCCTCAAACCAGCTACCTTAAAGGTTCATTTGGCAGCTGTTTCAGTTTTTATTTCTGCAGGAAAACCAGTTTCTCTTTCTTCTCACCCTGTTTGCCAAATTTTTCAAAGGTTACTTCATACTAATCCTCCTTTAGGAACCAACCCTGCATGGGACTTGAATATTTGCATTGCCCAGCTAATGCAACCTCCTTTGAGCCTCTGGATTCGGCAGATCTCAAGTCCTTAACTTGGAAAACTGTTTTCTAGTGGCTATCACTTCTGCTAGGCGTATAAGTGAATTGCAAGCCTTGTCAGTGGAAGAGGATTCATTTCTTTCCACAGAGATAAAGTGATCCTCAGGACTAACAGAAAGTTTTACCTAAGGTGGTTTCAGATTTTCATCTTAACCAATCCATCTCTCTTCCAGTATTTTTACTGAGCACTCCTCTTCTGGTGAGAGAAGCTTGCACAGTTTGGACGTAAAAGAGCCCTTAGCTATTATTTGGATCGTACCAAGGGTCACAGGTTCGAATCCTCCAGCTCTTCCTTACCTATGGAGATGTGGGTAAGGGGAGGCCTGCTACTAGGAGGTCGATTGCTAGGTGGATTGTCTCTTGTATCCAGTTCTGTTATCAAAAACTGGGCAAGGAGCCGCCCTCAGGTCTGAGGCTCATTCCTCCAGGGTACAGCTGCATCTCTAGCAGCTGCTGAGATATTCCATTTTGGAAATCTGTCAAGCTGCTACCTGGAAGACAGTCCACACTTTCACTAAGCATTATTCCCTGGACGTCCAGTCCAGGAGAGATGCCACTTGCACAGCTGTCCTGCAGAGCCTATTTCCTAAGTAGGTTCTGACCCTCCTCCATGGGGGTACTGCTGTGTACTCTGCAAAGGTCCTAATATAAGCAAGACTTCATGGTGTTTGAAGAAAAATTACTCACCTTAGTAATTGCTTTTCTTCTCATGAGTCTTGCTATATAAGACAACCCTCCCTCCTACCCCTCTCAGAATCCCTACTTGGGTGTGGGGTTGGCAAATTGGTGCAATCACTGTGTCATGCCTGTTTAGCTTCTAGTTTCCCCCTTCTTTTCTTTCTTGGGTTAGGAACTAGATAGTTTCTATTTTTGTTAATTGGTAGCTGGGCCCTCTCTGGACTTGAGTCTTTGGGCAGAGGGGCCTTAGTAGTGATTGTCAGGGTTATCCTAACAATAATACGTGATACTGTTTTCTTTATTGGTGTTGTGTTTTGTGGTTCTACTGTTAGTAGGTAGCCAATGGCTAGTGTAAGGCTTTTCCACACAGACTTGCTATGTTAGTTTAGCCTCGTAAAGAACCTGACAGTTTGGGTTCAAACAACGCAGATAGAGCTTTCAATAAGCGCCCTCGCGCTGTGGAACTCCAGATTTCTCTGGAGTTAACTATTTCATCTCCGGGGCAGTCAAAAGCCAGGGGCATACTGCAAAGGTCCTAATATAGCAAGACTCCATGAGAAGAAAAGCAATTACTAAGGTGAGTAATTTTTTCTTCTCTCCCTCTCTTCTTCTTTTCCTTTTCTTCATCTCTTCCTCCCTTGGAGCCGCCCTAGAAGTGAGGCCCTGCGGTCCCTTATGGTAGGCATTTTCTTCTTTTTCTGTCCTCTTCTAGCTTATAACTTTTTCAGTTTATATCCTTTCCTTTTTTTCTGTCCCTCGGCTCTCTTGCCTCGCTCTTTTTCTTATCCTTATTTCGCCTCTCCAGCTAACAGAACTGGGATGGAGGAGGAGTCTGCATGCCTAACTGCCTCCCCTCGCACATCAGGCAGTGCGTCACTCCCAGGGCAGCGCCATCGGCTCCCTCCGAAAAAAAAAAAAAACTCACGTGGCAGGTGCGGCGCCCGCTACACCCAGCAGTAATGAATGGTGAAGATACAAGAGAAGATCAAGAATTACGGTAGGTACGTAATTTTCATTTCTGTTCGGTGGCCTTTTTCCAGAACCCACCCAGGCTTTGGGAGGAGCCATAGTGTGGATTTCCGCTCTTCCCCGTCAATTTCTTTGAGAGGGCCCCATTCTTTGGAGGTAGGGGACCGTCCTTCTGGATCTACACGGGCCCTGTCACCCTCACAGGGGGGGATTCTTCCGGGTGCAGCCAAGGCAGTCCTGAAATGGTTGTTCAGCTGTCAGCTGTGGAGTCTTCCAGAGCTCCTCCTTCTTCTGGAGCTCTTGGTCCGCTCCCTAGCCCAGGCGGGGGTCAGTCAACTTCTCTTCTCGGCTCTGTCCCCATCCCTCTGCCGCATTCTCCTGCACTCCGTGGTATACTTGGTCCTTCCGGGCCTCTCACCTGGGAGCAGTTCAGAGCCATGGCATTATAACATCCTCAGCTTGTGATGTTACTGTAGATTCTCATTTGAAGCAGTAATCAGTTCCTCAAAAGGTTGTCTCTACTCAATCCTGCTACTTCTAGGTGGTTGTGTCACCACTGTCTCTTGCTTCATCATCTCTAAGTCTAGATTTTCCTTTTGCAAAGTCTCATCACTAGTTCTTCAAATTCACCTCTTCTCTCTCCTGCCATACAATGGCCATGTTTACCTCCCTAGAGCTGCCCTTAGGGAGTTTCAAGCTTTATTTTATTTAGTGCCTCTGGCTGGTTGCCGGTGTTAATCTGCTGCTCCTGCATTTTTTGTGTTTGCTGTTTTTCTGGGCCATTGCAAGGAGTCTCTCTGTTTGTCTACATTTTCCTGCTGGTTATGGTTAAAGACATACAGAATAAACCCCAGGAGAACAGTTAAAATGGAGGAGGGTCCAAGAATGCTACTACTGATCATGGCATCTGTCATCGTGAGGGACTGCATTCTCAAGGCAGCCCAAAAGTGGAGATCGCTAAAATATGAGCAATCCAGAATTTTACATTTTCCAAATTTATCATATGCTGGTGTTAATCTGCTGCTCCTGCATTTTTTGTGTTTGCTGTTTTTCAGGGCCATTGCAGGGAAACATAGAAACATAGACTTTTGACGGCAGATAAGGACCGCTTGACCCACCCAGTCTGCCTATTTCCCTACCCACATGATAAGCTGCAGAGCCTAGTTAAGCAAAAGCCAATTTCTTCCTACCCACCACAAGAATTGCCTTATGTCTGTCCCATGCATTCATGAATTCTCCCACAGTTTTAGACCCCACAAACTCCTCAGGAAGGCTGTTCCATGCGATCACCACCCTCTCTGTGAAAAAATACTTCCTCACATTACCCCTGAGCCATTCCCCCTCTATCTTCAAATTGTGTCTCCTTGTTCTTGCACATCTCTTTTTCTGAAAGATGCTACCCTCTTGGACTTTGTTGATTCCACTGAGGTACTTAAAATTTCCATCATGTCCCCCCTCTCCCTCCTTTCCTCAAGGGTATACATATTAAGCTCCTTTAGTCTCTCCTAGTATGGCCTCTCTTGCAGACCCTGCACCATTCTAGTTGCCCTCCTCTGGACTGCCTCCATCTTGTCTATGTCCTTGCGGAGATGGGGTCTCCAGAATTGGACGCAGTACTCCAGATGGGGTCTCACCAACTGTCTGTACAGAGGGATAACAACTTCCTGTTTTCTGCTGGTGATGCTTCTCCCTATACGTCCCAGTATCCCCCCAGCCCTCCCTGCTGCCTTCTCACATTGCTTGCCAACCTTAAGGTCATCTTATATGATTACCCCCAGGTCCCTTTCCATTTTTGTTGTTGTTACTACCTCCACCTCATTGTGTAATCTTCCCCTGGGTTTTTGTTTCCCGGGTGCATTATTTTGCACTTCTTTGCATTGAATCCAAGCTGCCATACTTCTGACCATTCCTTCAACCTTGCCAAGTCCCTTCTCATCCTTTCCATGCCTCCTTGTGTATCAACCCTGTTGCAGATCTTTGTGTCATCTGCAAAGAGGCATACTTTTCCAGTCCCTCTGCAATGTCACTTATAAAGACATTAAAAAGGACTAGACCCAGTACTGAACCCTGCAGTACCCCAATAGTAACCCCCCTTTCTTCAGAGTGGACTCCATTTACAATTACCTTCTGTGTCCAGTTGTCCAGCCAATGTTTTACCCAGGCTACCACCCTGGGACCCACTCCCAGGCTAGTTAATTTGATTATTAAACTTTTGTGTGGGGCTGTGTCAAATGCCTTGCTAAAGTCCAGGTACGCCATGTCCACAGCCCCTCTCTGGTCTACTACTTTGGTCACCCAGTCAAAGAAATCAATTAGATTTGTCTGACATGACCTTCCCGCTGTGCATCCATGCTGCTTTGGGTCCTGTGCCCCACTAGCCTCTAGGTACTCAACAGTTCTTTCCTTCAGAAGTGATTCCATCACTTTCCCTACCACAGAGGTCAAACTGACAGTTCTGTAGTTTCCTGCCTCTGTCTTGCTCCCACTTTTGTGAAGGGGAATTACATCCGCCTTCCTCCAGTCCTCAGGTACCACACTATCCTCCCATGATTTGTTAAAAAGGGTAGTCAGTGGTGTCACTAGTTCTCCCCTTAATTCTTTTAGAATTCTGGGGTGAATTCTGTCAGGCCCCATTGCTTTGTCCACCTTCAGTTTTAGGAGTTCTTTCAGAACCCTTTCTTCTGTGAAAGGACTGGGATCAACCCCCCATCCAGAGTGCATCAGTTAGTTGAATTAGGCATCTCCCCTTCCTCCTCTTTTGTGAATACTGAGCAAACGTATTTGTTCAGTATCCCTGCTTTTTCACTGTCCCTCTCTGCCCACCCACCATCCATTTTATTCAGTCTCACTATCACTCCCCTTTGTCTTTCTATGCTGCATGATGTACCTATAAAAGGTTTTATCCCCCTTCTTAACGGAGTTGGCTATCTTTTCCTCAGTTTGGGCCTTTGCTATTCTTACTTCCCTCCCTGCTTCTTTCTGCCTTAACTGGTACAGTTCTCTGTTCTGCTTCTTCTGTGTTTCCTTATACTTCCTAAATGCTATCTTTTTTTCCTTAACCTTCCCCGCCACCTCTTTTGAGAGCCATAGTGGCTTTTTCTTTCGTTTTGATTTATTTGCTTCACACAAAGGCTTGTTGCCTCTGCGATGGCAGTTTTGATGTTTCTCCATTGTTTCTCCACTCCTCCTTCTAGCCTGTTTGCTAGTGCTTTTCTAAGGCACTCTCCCATCTTGCTAAAGTCAGCCCTCCTGAAGTCCAGTACCCTCATTTTGTATGGCTTGACTCTGTAGCTGAGTTTATCGTGAACCACACTGTTTGGTGGTCACTTGTTTCCAGATGGCTACCCACTTCTAGATCTGAGATCCTCTCATTGTCCCCATTTGAGAGTACAAGGTCTAAGATTGCTCCCTCACGAGTGGGTTCCAAAACTAGCTGTCTGAGGCATGCCACCTGTAGGGCATCGAGAAAGAGTCTCTCTCTTTGTCTGCCTTTTCCTGCTGGTTAGGGTAGGCCATGGGCTCTGCCTGCAAGAGTGTCCTTTTTCCTCACATACAGTAAATTGTATCTAAAAATGTCTGTGCCTTGCAAACTTACATGTCTATATTCTGTACAAAATTCACATTGAAATTGGTCACATACATTGCTCAGATTTAGAACCACACTTGCAGCATAATTTGGGTTGTTCTAGTTCAGGAGTTCTCACACTTTGTCATAGTGAGCGTCCCCCAAACCTTGGAAAAGATCTTGAGCCTCCCCCAATATAGAAATAATTTTGGGCCTCCCCATAGTTAGAACTACTATCATACTTTGTACATTACAGGAAGAATACAATGAAGTGCATGTAAGTATTTGAGTTTATTCTCAATTTATTGAACTTATTTTTCTCTCTCTCTCTATAACCCCCTCCCCAGGTCAGTCTACTCGCTCCACACTTCTGACTTTTGGACTCTAGTTACCCCTCATTGCAATACCTCCATGAGTCAGACTGCTTTCTTTGTCAGTTTTACCCTGCTCTTAAACACCTTCTCAGGGACCATTTTGCTCCCTCCAGCTCTTGCTCCTAGTACAGTACCTCTCTGCTTAGCCTTTGAATTTGTGCTGTTCTGCAGCCAGTATAATGGGTCAGTTGTTACCTTGTTCCTATTCATTTGCATTATTTTGAATTTTGTTTTGCACAGTTTCCAAGAATTGTATTTTCCCCATGTCACACCAGGAAACAAGTGTTTGTTGAGCGTATCTTTCCTGGTAACCATTTTGTGCATAAATTCGCATACCATTATTCGCTTTCACTTTGCTGCATCCTTTCACACGAAGCATCCAAAACTTGACAATAAAATATAGTACATTTTAAAGCTTGCTGGAGCCTCGCCTGGAACAGGTTGGGGCCTCCTCTGGGAGGCTGGCCTCACCATTTGAGAAACCCTGCTCTAGTTAAAAGCAGACACCCCGTCCCTTCCCAGAAAGAAGCTGCTGTATACCTGCATCAGTCTTGCAGAGCTTAACAAATTTCCAGTGCCCTGTCCATATTTGTTCCAAGTCTGTAATTGGATCTGGTGGGCGGGGCTGGTAGCACAGCTAGAGAGGTGCTTTTTTTCCTGAACTTTGCTTGCTAGCCCTCATTTTTCAGTCTTTTAAGCCTTTCAGAGTTTAAATTTCACATGTATTTCCTAACCCGAGTGTTTAGTGACTGATCTGGTGTGTGCAGCATTGTTTTCCACAAAAATGAGTGGGAAGAATAAATATAAAAACGATGATTTTTTTGCCTTGCATGGCAGGGCCTCAAAAGCCAGCAGAAATCGGCATGCAGCAGGTGCAGCTTCCATGGCTGTGGAGGAAGAGCTGACCTCCTTGGGCTCCCTACAACTGGCAGTGTCAGCCTTCAAACAAGCAATCCACAACATGGACAAGAAATAGACACATACGCTTTTCGGCTGATGCAAGTCAAGAACCAAGTGGACAGTATAGTGGGCTCAGTTAAGAAAGAGGAGCAGCTGTCGGGGAAAAATAATTTGGCTGTTGGCTTTGCACAGGGGTTATTAAAACCATGATTGGAGCAACCTGAAACCAGAGTCAGAGCTGTAAATATAAAACTTTTTAATGTCCAGAAGCAGCTGTGGGAGACTCGGTGATCACTTTTCTAATAGGATTGCTGCATGATATTTTGGGTCTCAATCTTCAGGCACAGGTTTCAAAGACCTACAGAATAAACCCCAGGAGAACAGTTACAATGGAGGAGGGTCCAAGAATGCTACTACTGATCATGGCATCTGTCATCGTGAGGGACTGCATTCTCAAGGCAGCCCAAGAGTGGAGATCACTAAAATATGAGTGTAACCCCTCACCCCTGCCTTTTTAGCAAAATGACAGGTGGCATGCTGTTGAAGCTGACAGCAGTACCTGGTGGGGACTGGGTTCGGGGAGGATGAGGTTACTCGGCACAGGGGGCCTAGGTTTGGCTACTCTGCACAGGGGCACCCAAGTAAATCCGAACACAGGAAGCAATAACTGTAATGTCCAGAACCAGGAATGAGATTCTACAGTGTGGCTTTTATTCACATCCAAGCTGAACAAACAAAGCATAGATGGACCCCACAGGGCTACATTCCTGGTAATGCAGATTAGAGACAACAGAACACTTTATCACTATTTCCAGCCCTCAGGCTCTAAACCCTGAGCACACAGCCCGGATTTGCGCAGCTTTAGGTACACAGCCAACCTTGTACACTACTTGGGTTTCCCCACTGCCCGGCTCCCCCGGCGCTGATCCGCAGTCCATTTTGGGAATGAACCAATTATCCTGTTGTGGCTCCCCAAACCACACTAGAGCCTTCGACTCCTAGAGAGAATTTTCCTTACAATCCCACATCTGGGTACTTCCCTCATCACTGGCCAAGTGCCTGAGGTAAAGTAGAAATCCACAGAAGAAATCTGTAGAGGTGGACCTGGTCGCTAAAGATGGGGGGCCTCCCACCTCCAGTTCCCACAGTCCATACCCTGCCATTTCTCTGGAAACTAAACAATTCCTCTACTGAAAACTTGCAAATGTAGATTCCAGGGTAGACATCTGTCACATCTCCTCTACATATCATTTTCATCCCAGCAAGCTCTGGACTTGAACCTACTTTTAATTTGCTTAGCCCATTACTCTAGGCTTCCACTATTTTAGTAGTTCAATCCCCACATTGTCACACAAGTCCCAGGGTGAAAAACATAGGCCCTTTAAGCAAGAGCAGACACTCACCCTCACTTGCAGGTGCCCCACAGGCGACTAACAAATCTTCTTGTTCTCCCAAATAAACTCTGGAACACATAGGCAGCTTTTCCTCTACAAGCAGAACTAGGGGGTTGCCCCAGGAATCTGCAGGGAACCCTTTCCTGCCCCCCCCCGAAGGGAGGGGGCACTGAGACCCGAAAACAGCGGTCTCCACCACTTCAGTTATCTTCTGTCTCTCTCTTTTGGTGGAGACACACACCCTTTTAAACTAAAAGTAGCCCTCTGTCAGGGCTGAGTCTCCTAGAGCCTTCACTGAGCTGCTTTCTCAGCAAGCTCCCAACTTCACACTGAACTGACTCACACTGACTCTGTTTAAAACTTCCCAACGTTCTATACCAACTCCCTTGCTGCAGATTCCAATGTGGCTCATGCAGCTGTGATAGTTCTATTGGTGATGTTATCCCTCAGTCTCAGCTGAGACTGAGAACAGAGTGAGACAGTGTGAAACCCATTTAACTGGAGTTTCACAAGCTGCCTTCTCTGCCTACCACTAGGTCTTACTGGGATTCTAGTAACCCCGGGTAACAAGGGGGTTACATGACCAATCCAGAATTTTACATTTTCCAAACTTATCATATGCTACCTGAACCAGAAGGAAGGGATTTGATGCCATAAATCTGAAAGTTTGAGACCTTGAAATCCCTCACAGCCTCCTATTCCCTGCACAATCACAGTTCGCAGTAAGAGAAAAAAGTGAACTGGTACACTGATCCAAAAGAAGCGGGTAAATTAGTGGCACATGTGGAGGCTGACTAGGAACAGAAGAGCAGGAATAAAACCTCTGGGGAAGATAATGGCTGAAAAGACAACAGGGACCGAATGTACTATCGGGGACTTGTGATTTGACTCTAAAATCTGTTGCTTGAGAGTTTTGTATGGCTCCACTTATTTTTTCTTTAAGACTCCTGTTAAGAAGTCTTTATGCCACAGTCTGGACTTGTTCCTGTGACAGGATCACCCTTGGCGCTGAGTGGGACTATTCTGTTTAAAGTGCACAAAAAAAAGCACAAAATGACTGTAACACTGAGTGATTTATGGTGTATCATCTGCTCTTTATTATCTATGAAGTGTTGCATGAATATGTTTTTGTATTGGCTACCTATTGCCAATAGTATGTATAGATTAGGTCCTTGATACGTCTGAAAGCCAGGTATAGTAAACAGACACTGGGACTAGCTACAAGAATCTGAGACTGGGCAAGTAAATTGGTGTTGACCATGTGTTGTGGCTTTCACGTCTGCCTGCCCCTTGGAAAGCAGTGTTTATGAGCTGATTTCGGAATGCTTGTCCTAAGGTTGAACAAGAGTTTCTGACAGTGGGAATGGTCCTTGTTGATAATGTTATGATTCTGACAACACATTAAGTTTACTGTGGCCACTGCAGCAGTTCATAGTAAGTTTACAGTTTCAGTTTTAACATACAGTATAATAATGTTTAAAGCTTGTGTTTGTTGAATCCACTGGGTAATTAATGTTCTGGTGCCAGATTTATTGTTGGGTTACAGAATGGGGACACGGGGGGGCGCCAGAGAGCCATCTTCCAGGTTGGAAGCATTCTTCTCACTCTCTCCTCCACGTGGCAGAAAAATAAGTTAAAACTAGAATTTTAAATTATTGTTTTGAGAATCCAGCAGCTTACCTTTATTAAGCAAACTCTCCTGAATCGAACAATACCATAATTAAGATAGGCAGAACTAAAACGCAGCAACCAGGTCACCATAAAGATCCTCCACCGACCAACAGCAAAGCCGGAGAAGCCTCAGGTGGAAGTACCGCTGGTAAAGAGGATCGTGCATCGGATCCTCTATAGCACACTCTACTAGAGTCCATGCGGGCCATGGATTCTAAAATTGAAAAAACGTTAAAACTAGAAAAACACGATGCTGCAATTGTACAACTTAGTGGCTCCTTAGCAGACACAGATAAGAGGGTAGTTTCGACCCTGGCTACAATGGAGACCATCACAAGGGAAAATGGACAGCTTCAGAGCCGCCTTGAGTCACTGGAAAACGAAATCCAAGCTCTCAATATTCGTATCGTGGGGCTTCCCGAAGGTATGGAGGGGCCGAACCTGCTGCAATATCTACTGGACTGGCTGAAGGGAAATCTCAATCTATCTGAGGAATTTTCATGGGCTGCACTTACTAAGGTGTATAGAGTTAGTCCGAGGGTTCGTCCATCATCCCATAGTCAACCACGCACTATCTTGCTGAGATCTACGGGCTCAGAGATTGGGTCCTATTTGCAGCGAGAGCAGCGTATCCCTTGGAAGTCGGTGGAATGGACATCAAATTGTATCCCGACCTCTCCTTCCAGACCCGAGCTAGGAGAAAGGCCTTCGATGCTGTAAGGCATAAGCTGCGCACACTCGGAATTATCCCTTCATTTCTACTTCCAGCACGATTGCGGGTGATCTACGGAGGGAAGACATGGCACTTTACCACCCCCCAGGATGCCGGCAGATGGACGGAGACGGTGGAAACCAAATTTGCAGCAAGGAAGGATCCTACTGATTCGCAGAGCTCCGATGCAGAGGATGATTGAAGGGACAATTTGGGGCTTACATTGCAGCAGGTCGGGACTTTCCTTATTTGTATCTCTTATGCTGGGATCTTTGTGAGCACCATTGGACTCTATAGGGCACTATGGACTTCAGTGGATCTTTCATGAAAGTTTGTTTAAACGAGGGGATTACAGAGGGGCCTTTCTTGTTTGTTTTATTAGCTACTTGATGCATGCAGGATTCCCCGCCATTACTATGGTTCCTAGAAGTTTTCTCCATCAGTTGAGATGCAGGAAGGGTCGAGCCCAAGTTTATACCATCATACTCTTTAAAATAATTTTGAAGTTGAAAAATTTTCTGGTTGTGTGCTATTAAAATCACTACTGCCTACTGTTTAAAATAGGTAAATTCTAAATGTATCAACTGGGTGCTGGGTTATATTGATGTTTCTGCAGGGGTGGAGGGAATTCAGGGGAATCAAGTTGTTAATATACACGTTCTGTCTAATTATACTGGGTTGAAATAGCAATCTTTTTAGATTGTGTTCAGTTCTTCCTTTCTGATTCTACCTAGAGGATACACCTTTACCATTGAAGAGGCTGGCAAGTTTCGATACACTCATGGATCTATATAGAGGGACTTATTGTCCGGGACTTACCCCCTTCTTTCTGTACCAGACTACAAGGGGGTCCTTTATGTGATTATCAGACATGTGATATAATCTTTACCTGTACCTTGTACGAGTAAATGTAAATTGTCTGTTAAAACAGAAAATTAATAAACATAAAGTTCAAAAAAAAAAAAGAATGGGGACACAACCACGAGAGATTCTTGGTGTGTTCTTTTATTTATTTATTTATTTGTAAATTCTGTTTATTAGATTTTCAGAGATCAGCTTTAAAAGCATAAACACGTACGGCAACTATACACAGATTTGATTGTACATCATAACTTGCGTTACAATATTATAGAGCAGTTGCCCTTGGTATCCCTCATTTGGGGAATGGATGCAGAACGTTACATCCAAACAAATAACATTAACTGATATGCCACCAGTTGCCAGTAGTGGAAAGGATCGATCAATCACATATCCTGTCTCTGCGACTCACAGGCTGATTATACATAGCCGTTAGATCCTTTACTACTAACCATAATTGTAACACAGAATTGTAAGTTCCAGCTGCTCACCCTCCCTCCTGGAGTTCCACCATAGATACTTGATGGTAACATAATGAACAACTCCACCCTTATGGTCCTTGTTATCAATACATAAAAACATATGAGATCCATAAGTTTCTTCTAAGCTACTATATCCCTGCAATTTATTTGTGCAGTGCACAACCACCAGGAGTTCAGGTTTGAATGACTGACTGAGTTGCCAACACCGTCAAGTCTGCCATGCATGCTTACTACTGTGTGTGAGGGCATTGAAAAGAAAGCAGCTCCCCTCTCCCCAGTTCTTCACGCACCATGAATTGAGGGGGGGGAGGTGAAGCCAACCGCCAGAGCAGGAAGACACTCCTCTCGACAGCTGTCCCTCATGGAGTTCTAAGTTCATTATAGTATATTTTATTTTTACTGCTGTTCGGATCTTTTTGAGCTGATTCAATAGTTAAAAGTTTTCTGACTCTGCGTCCTGATGTGTATGGTGCCCAGGCATGGGAAACGCAAAAAGAAGCTACTAATGAAGGAGGTGGCAAGAAGGGGCAAAGTGGGGCGGGCCAAGTGGTGCAGGAAAGGGAATGGTGGCAAGTCTTGTCTCAGGCGGTGATCCTACCCTACGTGATGCCAGTGAGCTGTCGCCGTCCTGGAACCTAGGGTGGTAGCACTGGATGGGAAAGTGCAGGATATTCACACTAGGCTGACTGCCTGCAAACAACATTCTCAGCAGGCAGTCACCAAGTTGAAGGATGCGGCCAGTTCAGTGATCCGTGCTGCAGCCACTTTATTGGGGCTTATTAAGGAGAATAAACTGTTGTGGTTCTGCCTACAGGCCCTGGAGAACTAAACCCAGGCCTCCAGTCTCAGAATCCTTGGTTTACTGGAGGCAATGGAGAATACTAATATTGTTGATTTTGTGGAACAGTGGCTGAAAGATGCACTCAACTTGGAGACAGAACTAGTGATGCAGCAGGCATATAGAATTACTCCCCAGAAAAGAAGATAGCAATGCATCGACTGTAATGGTTGTACTGTAATTATCATTTAGTGTTTAACATATGTTGAAGGAATCCCTCTATCTCATAATGCAAAGTATCTGACTCAGTCTTGTTATGTGTGAAATTATGTCATTATAAAGAACACAGTTCTTACCTGGATGTTTGATGTGTGGATCTACATGAAATATTATAAATAAAAAGTAAAAAAAAACAAAAAAAAAAATTGGGATTTGTCTGCCATAACACCTCATACTGTTGTTTAAGCCAGTATTGTATGTCAAAAATATTGACACCTTTGTTTTTAAATAAACCTTTACCATACTGCACACTTTTTTTTCTTCTTCAGGGATAATGCCATGAAGGGGGTCCGCAAAGGGCTCTCTGTAAGCTTGTTGTATTTAATACATAACCAGTCCAAGGAGTCTGTCGACTTCAGCTCACTTCAAAGGTGGTATCCCAGGTTTTGGGTATTTGGGCACAAATCTCAGATGATGCAGAAATGTCCATGGAGTCCTTTAGAAACACCCCCCCCCTCCCCAAACAGGTGTGATCTTGGATTTTGTCCAGTCTTCCTCTATATTTAACTATAGCTGCATTGCGTCATTTCATCAGCTCATCCCAATTGTCCCCAGGAAGCCACGATTTACTATCACGACCTTTCACCCAGTTGGCAGCCTCCAAGGCTGAACGGGTTAGGGTTAACATTAGCACTATCACTTCTGGCGTCACTGCTGTGCTGTCGCCCATTCCTGTAATCAGCGTTTTCTCTCTGTGGCTGTGTTGTAATTGCCTCCCAACTCGTACTCGATTCCAGTTCCAATGATGTACTCTCTCCTGAAGGGTCCTAGGGCCCTTGGCTGTGGTCGTGGTATTGTCTGGTGGAATACTAGGGGCAATACTGTCTAAAGCATCTGATGGTTTCATATTGTTTTGTGTGTTTGCACATACAGTCCATTTCTCACCACTCTCAGGTTTTGGCAGCTTGTTAGCAAAGCTGTCAGTTGGCCCCTTTGATGATGGTGCATCCTAGGAAGAAAATGATGCTGTCTCAGTGTGCTGTTTTGGTGGGTTTTTTTTCCCCTGTCCATCTCAGCTTCACGAGGGTGGAACAAGGCTTACAGACAGATCTTCCTGACTAAGTCTCCATCACTCATTCACACTAGTGGGATAGCGCCGGAGGCGCTAGGCCCAAGCGGGAGCCAAAAATTTTCTGAAGGGTCGGTGCCGAGGTAGGACCACGCATATGTGGCACCACGAGACTACTCGCACCTGTGTAGGCTATCTCGGCATTGACCCTTCAACTGCCTCAGTTCCTTTTCTCCTGCTGTCGAGTGCACTTGGATGTTGACGTCGCTCCTCTGCCGGAGTCAAAGTTTTCGTCTATGTGACAACAGCTTTTAGTGTTTAATTTAACTGTTTAATTTAACTATTTAGTGATAATTTCTTATTTTACGAACAAGAAAAGAAGATTATGAAGAAAAAGAAATTCTTTCCTGCCATCAACGGAGTCGTCCTTAGACGGTACCGGTGATGATAGGAAGACTTCGTTTGAAAGTTGTTATGGCAGAGGGGCTGTCCCAGTCCACCACCCTTAATTAACAGGGAGGGTCTGACTATGGACAGTCCTGTGCTCGGGGGGACAGTCCACCGAAACCGAACTTGAGCGGTGCTGGGATCTGGCTTCGTAGACCGAGCTCTTCTTCTCGCTTGGGAAGAAACTGACTGGTGCGCCCGAGGTTGCCCGTTGGTACGTCTGCACGAGGATTGTTCGTTGGAAGGGGCGATAGGCCTGAACCGACTTTTGTGGGTTCCCCTTGGCCCCACTCCTAACGGCTACATACTCGACTCCGGACGCCATCTCTGTCCTCGTTGGGGTTCTGGTGAGCAGTTTCACCTCTGGGCCACTCCTATGGAGCAGGGGGTTTGACTTTCCTTTTTTCCTGGCTGTGCTCCTGTTTTCGGGGCCTCCGGGCCTAGGAGCCGTTGGACTGGAGCCGGGTCAATTGGATCAGAATGAGCGCAGTGCCCTCTTGGTGCCTTCACCATCATGTCTACCCCTCATGCCTACCCCCCCTCTTCCTTTTCCATGTTGGGGCCAGCACGGGCACCACCTTTCTCCTTCTCCTCATCTTCTCCATTGGCTTTTCCTTGGTGTTTTTCCTAGCGCTGTGCCCGACACCTTGTTGGCACCACAGGTCCGGCGCCATGGCCACTGGTTTGGCATTGGTGCTATAGGCGGCGCCGCTGGTGTTTGGGTCGGCACCGTGGATCAACGCTGTGGGCTCTTTGCGGTGCCATGGGTGCTGTCATTGTTGCCTTCATTGCTGGTGCCACTAGCAGTGCTGTGGTTGTCTCACGGTGCCACGGATGCCTGCGGGTGTTGTGGGTACCTGCGGGCGGTGCGGGCACACGTGGGTGCCGCGACCGGCACTGGTCACCCTACAGGTGGTGGCGCCAGATGCCGAGGGGCCATGGGCACCACTGGTGGCACCTGGCACCTGCGGGTGGCATGGGTGCCACGGGTGCCATGAGTGCCTTTGGGTGCCATTGCTGCCATGGGTTTCTTGGGTGCCATGGTACCATGTGTGCCATGGGCATCGGGGGTGCCCTTGTGTGCCATTGGTGCCAGGGATACCTGCGGGTTCTGCCGTGGGTGTCCTCGGATGTCTCCCAGGTTGGCATAGGTACTGCTTGGTGCCTTCCTGTGCCACGACTGACGCTGGTGCTGCAGGGGTGCCAGTTGGTGCTGTCTGACAGAACTAGGGAAAGATCTCCATTTGCGGACCTCTTCTTCCGCAGGACTTGTGGCGGGATGTTTCCACAGAATGAAGTCCTGTTCTGTGGATTATTTTTCCACACATCTTAGTGGGTGGCGGTCTGCATTGGGTCTCATCATCCAGCGGTTTTCCACTGATGGGACTCTTCTGTTCTGTTCTGCCAGTGGAATCTCTCATTCCGCTCAGCACTTTCTCAGCTCCCTACGTGATGCCAAGCTCCTTTACACCCTTCCTGGTGGCGGAGTCTCTAGTGGCTCTGGCCTAGACCTCTTTTTGGGGTCTTTCTGTGGTAGAAGGGCATCTAGATGAGTCTCTCCTCCCTGTCCTTCTGGTCAGTGATACAGGGGATGACTCATTTTATATACTGAAAGACACGCCCTCGCTATCATCAGAGTCTGTGATGGAAGCTCTTTTCAGTAGTTCCTCTATAATGTGATCCACCATAGTGTTCAGACTGGATCTGTGGACCATATACCTCTGCGTCTAGACTCTTATAGTCGTCAAGACAGTTACACTCTGTGGAACATTCTAATTCAGTGGTTGGGAGCTGCACAAACTGTCCCGCTCCTTTGATAGGGGTATACAGCCCTCTTTGATGCTGCCCCTCTGGTGGCTGCTTCGACACAGGTGGTTAACATCTCTCTAGCTATTTTCATTAGTCCAATTAAGAGTTCAGTCATACCTCTCAACCTCTTTACTTGTAAATCAGGGACAAAGCTTAAAAAAATCAGGGACAAAGACCCAAAATCAGTGACACATCTTAAAAATTGGTACTATTCAGTTAGAAAGCTGATAGAATAAGTGGATTAGAGTAAGATGCATTTTCTGAAGAAGAACAAGTCTGTAACTTTAATGTTTGGCATTATTTTGTACTTTCAATCCCCACTGTTCTGTCACAAAAACACAAATTTTACGAGGGGCAGAGGAAAATTCTGAGTCAAAATCAGGGATGTCCCTGAAAATCAGGGACAGTTGAGAGGTATGAGTTCAGTTATGGATCCTCAGGCTCCTTCTGCTCCTCAGAGGGATGACATCCTTGTCATCTCTGTATCAGGCCGTCCTTGCCAAATAGCAGCCTGCAACCTTGTCAGGCTCGGACTAATGATAATTGAAAAGAAAAAAAAAAGGGTCAGAATGATCACAGCACAGGGCCTAGCTTGGAATTTCCCAATACCACACTTTGGATCTGGTCAGGTTCCGCCTCAACCCTGAGGAGGTCGTCTCTAAACTTCAGTAAAGAGTACCTGATTTCTTCTACCCCTAGGGGCAGTCCAATCCAGCGGTGGTATAGCTCACCTCTTTTCTCTAGAGAATTTTCTCTTATACCAAGATATTTCCAAAACCTAGGCATCTAACCAGTCTGTTAGTCCGTCCCTTTTTTTTTTTTTTTTAATCAGGCTTTCTTCTCTTGATCAGAGCCTCGCATGCAACAAAGTGACTCTTCAGCGGTACCGGAACTTAGATTCCTACTTCATGCTTGCTTCAACAACAGGCGACATTCTCGCTTACGACCCACTTAGGTCAAGTGGTCTTTCTCTGAGGTAGCTTCTCAAATATTCACACCTTCAGTTCCTGTGCACTGTTTCCATGCCAGTAGCACTCGAAGCTAGCCTCTCTGACTGCGTGGCAGAGCGGTGATGTTTGTTTTTTCAACAAAGCAAACTAGAGTCCTTCCTTCTCCCTTCAGGGAGGCCGGAGTAAGTAGTGTCTCACCTCACTGAGCCACTTCTGCCGCTATTCGGTCACTTCAACGAATGGGTTAGCCCTAACTTGGTCCTGCTGTGTCCCTCCTCGATGCATGTCTGTCTTTATTTGCCTTACAAATCCAGCCCCTGTTTTTTTCTGTTGGAATGTTTTTTTCCACAGTGGACACATCCTCCTGACACTTTTTCCTTTCTTCTCTGAGTTCAGAGACTGCTGCTACAGTTATACACACGGGGCAGGATGATTCCCTTTTGGAATATGCAGTGACAAGGATTTGATTCTACTAGACCACCACAAGAGGCTTTTAAGTTGTGCTTCGCCTTCCATCAGGAAGGTTTCAGTGACTAAGTGAAAACCATTCTCCTTGATGGGCTAACACCACCTGGACCTTCTTTTGCTTGCAAAGTAAGGGGTTTAAGTGCTCCTGGACCTGTTGTTTGCAGATCAGCCATACTTGGTAGTGTGGGTTCCGTCTCCGCTTTTCGGTCTTCCCTGAACCTGTAGACTTTACCTCTAGCTCTTGTAGTTCCTGAGGTCATTTACATTAGATTAGGACATGTCTTCAAACACCATGAAGTCTTGCTATATTATGACAGTAGCAGTTTGATCCAGCTCTAGAACTGCTCCGGAGGTGAAATGGTTAAAACTATTCCAAAATAGAATTTTGGCCACGAGCTCTAAGAAGCAGCTCTATCTGTGTTATTTCAAACCTGAACTGTCAGATTCTTTACTCCGCCTCAGTGAACAGTCGCTCCAGAGATTTCTCCTACTGCTCGGTTCATTTCTCAGTTTAAAAAGTGTTTTCTCGGTTGGATTCAACCAAGAATAGTTTTATTTTAACCACAAAACCGTTCGGTTCAAGCTCTATCTGTGGTAACCGTAAGTAAATTAAAGGTTTTTGTCTGTGTGGAACTTGTAAGTTATCGGTTCGGTTTTGAACCGATCAGCTGGGTTTAAAACTCATTTAAAACTAAAAATTAACATTTTAGAGTGCGGTTCCCGGTTCTTATCGGTTCTAAAAAACGGGATTTATTACGGTTGTTTTCAATACCCGTAACACGGTTAGGAACCGATAAGGTGTCTTGCCTGGCACTGCTTAAAGAGCAAGTTTTCTGGTTAGACTGGCATTATGTCTGAGAAACCCAAAAGAAAACCGGACCCACTGGGTTTCAACACTGTGATGTTTGTGGGAAGTCTTTGCCAAAAGGCTGACCCACACCTATGTTTATTATCTGGGTTTGACCACCTCCAGTCAGACTGCCAGATATGCAAGAATTTCCCTGCAGCCACCCTGGAAAAAGATTGGGCAGGCTCAGGAGCAGAAACCAAAAAGTCCACTGACCGGATGGCCAGCCGGTTCGGTGCAACCCGAACGGAGGGGCTCCCTCTGACCAGAGCGAGACTTCCTCGGGCAAAGAAAAGCTGGTTCTGAGGAACCACTTCCAGTAAAGAAAACAAGAAAATCAGCAGGTCTGGAGTCCAAAACCCTTCTCCAACTGCTGCAGAGATAACAAAAGCCATACAAATTGTCCAGTCACTGTCTCAGGGTCCATCCAAACGCCACTATCTGGCAAAAGGTCGGTTCGTCCGGTCCCAGTGGTTCAGGAATATGATATTGAGGAATTTTATGAACCAGAGGAGGGGGAGGATGATTATGAACAGTATGAATGTGGCTGGGAAGGTCTGGGTGTGCCCATTGAACCGGACATCTCTCCAGACAGACCTTTAGAATCTCCCCCTATGCTGTCTGAGTCCCCATCTCATTTTATGTTTTACAAAAAAGTTGCTGAAACCCTTCAGCTTTCCTTAGAGGAAGCTGTGGATGAGCAAGAGGAGCCTGATTTTGTAGAAATGATGGATATTCCAGAGTCTAGGAGATTGTCTATTCCTTTACATAAGTCTTTTAGGAAGCAAACAATAAAAATTTTAAAAGCTCCTAATTCTGTGCCTCCTGTAGATAAAAAGATGGACAGAAGGTACACATTGTCAGGTCCTGATACAGAATTCCTTTCTCAGCAATGCAGTCATGTTGGGGTAGTTCAGGCTGCAGCCTGTGATAAAGCTAATATTCCCCTGGCTTCACATCCTCCTGACAAGGATTCCAGGAAGATTGATGCCATGGCAAAAAAAAACAAAAAAAACAGTATATGGCAGCCTCTCTGGGACTCAGGCAAGCAAATTATATGGCTTATGTAGCTAGGTATCAGAAATCTAGATGGGATACTGTTATCAATGTAATCAGCAAGGCATGGCCAGCTGGCTAGTGAACTAGAACAGGTGGCTGCTGATGGCATTGAGGCTTCTAAGGTTCAGTTTCATGCTGCTGTGGATGTTAATGATGTTTCCTCTAGGGTCATGGCCACATCTGTAGCCCTTCGTAGGTTGGTCTGGCTCAAGTGTACTAGTCTGTCACAGGATACCCAGACTAAGGCTATGGATTTTCCTGTGGTGGGAAATTCTCTGTTTGGGGAGCAGACAGAGAACTACATGAAAAAGATGGACGAATATAGGACTACTTACAAGAGTGCCCAGGCTAAGAGGCGGCAAGCCACTCCTCAAAGGCATACCCCAGGGGTAGGTGAGCCTTTTCACAGACCTTTTATCAGACTCAGGCCTCCTCTGCCTATGCTCAGAGGGGCTTCTTCAGAGAGCAGAGGCAGGCGAGGGGTGAAACAGACCCTGCTCCCACTCCCCAGCCTAAAAGCTCCTGCTAAAGCAGGCACCTGATGGGGTGCCCAGGGCATTCTCCTGTACGGTAGGGGGCAGGCTGGCTTACTTCAGTCAGAATTGGGCTTCTTTAACCTCAGACAAGTGGGTTCTGGAAGTAGTGGCCGGGTCTGGTTCTCAGCTTCAAAAAGTTTCCCAAGTTGAGAAGCAGACTTTTCTACCCAAGTGCTTCAGAGACCCTTGCTCTGGAAGCAGAGGTCTCATCCCTGTTAGCTCTCAGAGCAGTAGAAGGGTTCCTCCCTGCACCAGGGCAGGGGTCTGTATTCAGATACTTCCTTACCCCAAAAGACAGGAGAATGGCGCCATATTAGATCTCAGAATATCTGAACAAGCATCTTTTGAAACCAAAGTTCAAAATGGTAACTCTGGCAATGATTTTACCTCCCTAAGGCCAGGGGACTGGCTAGCCTCCCTGGACCTCAGGATGCCTATTTCCATGTCCTAATCAAGCTTCCACCGAAGTACCTCAGATTCGAACTGCCCTCAGGTCATTACCAGTTCAGAGCAATGCCCTTCGGCCTTACCTCGCCCCAAGGGTATTCACAAAGTGTCTAGCAGTGGCAGTGGCTCACTTAAGGAGGCAAGGATTGCTGTTTTCCCTCATCTAGACGACTGACTCATTGTAGGTCAGTCCCCAGAACAGGTAAAATCTCACCTGCAGGTCACCCAGCAGCTTCTCACCTCCCTGGGCTTTCTGCTACAATCTACAAAGTCGGTTCTGGAACCAGTCCAGGTACTCACCTTTATAAGGGCAGAATTGGACACAAAGCTAGCCAGAGCCTTTCTTCCCTTAGAAAGAGTAAGGAATTTAGTGGCTCTGGCCTCCTCCTTCACTCTGCAGGTCTCTCGACCAGCAAGACACTTTTTGCAGCTCCTGGGGCACATGGCTGCATTCACAGCTGTTGTGCAGGGAGCAAGATTTCAGATGAGAGACATTCAGTTTCACTTGAGAACCTATTGGTCTCAGAGAAGAGACCCCCTTTCCAAGTTGGTCCCAGTGACTCGAACCTTGATCCTAGCCCTCCAGTGGTGGCAGGATCAGAGCAATTAAGATTGGGGTCCTTCATTTCCCTACTCACGACTTGACTCTCACTACAGATGCTTCCCTTCTGGGTTGGGGAGCCCACATGGGCGACCTTTCCACTCAGGGGTGTGGTCCCCAGGAATCTCTGCTCCACATCAATTTGCTGGAACTCAGAGCTGTCTTTTTAGCTCTTCAAGCATTTTCTGCATCTGTCCACGACAAGGTGATACAAGTCAGAACAGACAACACCACAACAATGTGGTACATCAACAAGCAGGGGCACTCGGTCTTGGACTTGTGCACCGAGGCAATGAAGTTGTGGTCTCTGGCTATTCCCTGAACACTTCCCTCATAGCAGTTCATCTTCCAGGGAAGGACAATGTCCTAGCGGATGCTCTCAGCAGGATTTCCCAGGGCGATCACGAATGGTCCCTGGATCCTCAAGTGCTGGGGATAGTCTTTGCCAGATGGGGCACCCCTCAGATAGATCTTTTTGCAGCCCCAGACAATCACAAACTTCCTCTGTTCTGTTGCAGGCCTCCAGTGCTGGGCTCAGTTCCCCTAGATGCCCTTCTTCTGGATTGGGATGGAAAGTTTCTCTATGCTTTCCCTCCCTTCCCTCTCCTATTCAAAGTATTAGTCAAAATCAGATCTCAGCCTTGCAGGGTGATTCTGATTGCCCCGGATTGGGCCAGGCAGCCCTGGTACCCACTCCTTCTGTCACTGACAATCCATCTTCCTTTGCCTCCCAGGAATCACAACCTGTTGACTTGTGCCCAGGGAAGGGTTTGGTATCGGACCTCAATCCCTCAACCTCAAGGCCTGGCTCTTGAGGAGTTAGAGTTGCTGATTTACACCTCTCAGGGTGTTCTTGAGATCCTAAAGGCTTCTAGAAAGCCTTCCACTAGAGCTACTTATAGTTCTAAATGGAAAAGGTTTTCCATTTGGTGTCGGGAAAAATATTTCCCCAGAATCTGCTGATTTGCCCACTGTGTTAGATTACATGGTACATCTTAATTCCTTGGTCTCAGACCAGCTACCCTGAGAGTTCATTTGGCAGCTGTATCTGCTTTTGTGTCAGCAGGAAAGTCATCCCTCTTTCCTCTCATCCTGTGTTTTCCAAGTTTTTAAGGGATTACTCCATACTAATCCACCCTTTGGGAACCGGCCCTGCTTGGGACCTGAATGTTTGCATTGCCCAGTTAATGCAACCCTTTGAACTTCTGTCTTCTGCAGAGCTTAAGTACCTAACTTGGAAAACTGTTTTCTAGTGGCTATCACTTCTGCCAGACGCATAAGTGAGTTGCAAGCTCCCATCAGTGGAAACTGACTTTATTTCTTTCCACCAGGGATAAGGTAGTCCTTAGGACTAACAGGAAGTTTTTCTAAGGTGGTTTCAGATTTCCATCTTAATCAATCTATCTCCCTTCCAGTATTTTTCACTGATCTCCTCGTCTGGTGAGAGGAGTTGCACAACCTGGATGTTAAGAGAGCTCTTAGTTACTATATAGATGCACTAAAGGTCACAGGTTCGAATCCTCAACTTTTCCTTACCTATGGTGAAGTTGGGAAAGGCAAACCTGCCACTAAGAGATCAGTTGCCAGGTGGATTGTCTCTTGTATCCAATTTTGCTATCAGAAACTGGGCAGGAGTTCCCCCTGGTTTGAGGGCTCATTCTACCAGGGTACAGCTCAGTCTCTAGCTGCTGCCAGAGACATCCCTATATTAGAGATTTGCCAGGCTGCTACTTGGAAAGCGGTACACTTTTACAAAGCATTACTCCCTGGATGTCCAGGCCAGGAGAGATGCTCAGTTTAGCACAGCTGTTCTTCAGAGCCTATTCCCTAAGTAGGTTCTGCCCTCCTCCATGGAGGTACTGCTGTATTCTGCTACTGTCATAATATAGCAAGACTTCATGTTGTTTGAAGAAAAATTACTCACCTTAGTAATGTTGTTTCTTCTAATGGAGTCTTGCTATGTATAACTAACGCCTGCCCCTCTCAGAACCTCTACTTGGGTGGGGGTGGGCAACAGTGTGGGCACCTTTATGCCCTGTTAGCATTTTTGTCCCTTTTGGGGCTTTGGTGTGTGTGTGTGTGTGTGTGTGTGTGTGTGTGTGTGTGTGTGTGTGTTCTGTTATACTTATGTTTTATTCTCATATTATTAGAATTGTGTTAGTATTTCTGGTCCCCTGACTTGAGTCTTGGGTGTTGGGACCAGCAATGGTTTTATTATTTAGGTAGCCATTTGGCTAGTGTAGTTACAGCTTCCACACAGACCTTAGTGAGTTTTGGCTCGTAAAAGATCTGACAGTTCAGGTTTGAAATAACACAGATAGAGCTGCTTCTTAGAGCTCGTGGCCAAAATTGTATTTTGGAATGGTTTTAACCATTTCACCTCCGGAGCAGTTCTAGAGCTGGATCAAACTGCTACTGTCATAATATAGCAAGACTCCATTAGTAGAAACAACATTACTAAGGTGAGTAATTTTTTCTTTGACACCATTAGTTTTGGTCCTATACCAAATTGTGAGTCCAGGTTTTTGCCACTCTCTCATAGTGGTTGCGGCTTCCTGTCGGAGTTTCATTTTGTGCCCATTGCAGTCATCTGCAAAGTGGTGCATTCCAACGCTAGCGCTTATCTTGTAAGCATCATGTTCTGGATGCTCTTTACAAGACGGCTCTTTTTATTAGCAGGACAGTCCTTGGCCATCCTTTCTGGGTGATCCCTATCTCCTACCTCCCTACTCAGGGTTGTGGATTTTAGCTTGGTACTCTCCCACTAGTGTGACTGAGTGATGGAGACTTAGTCCAGGAAGAGATGGAAATTACGTACTTACTGTAATTATTGATCTTCTTGGACAGTCTCCATCACTCATTCACACCCCCACCCACCATCCCCAGGTTCACTCATTTTTCTTTCCTGGTCTTCATGGCCTATGGTTCAGACTATGAAGACATTGTTCTTTGACCTTTCTTACAAAGGCCATCTGGGCCCTCTCAGGCCTAGAAACTCAGAATGAGTTATCCTCGTTAGTTACGCTGCACCTCCTTGGTCGAAAAGGTACTGAGGCGGTTGGAGGGTCGATGCTGAGATAGCCTACACAGGCGCGAGTCAGTCTCGCAGTGCCGCACATGTGTGGTCCTACCTTGGCCCCGACCCTTCAGAAAATCTTTGGCTCTCACTTGGTCCTAGTGCCTCCGGCACTATCCCACTAGTGTGAATGAGTGGTGGAGACTGTCCAAGAAGATCAATAATTACGGTAAGTACGTAATTTCCATTTTCTGTCTCTCAACCTGGAATCTAGCTTTCTCCTTGGCTACCAGATTAAGTAGGAGTTGTTTCCTGTGGTACCCGGTCAATATGCCAACAGCACATATGAGCTGTGAAAAAACACGCGGGCATAAATGTGTGCGCGGTCCTGGAGTTTGCATTTATAATCTAGCGTGGTTTCAGACTGTGCTTTTATTACGTGGACTGCACAGCACGATTTTTCATTCGGCATATTGACACGGTGCCATTTCCTTTCTAGCATGACTTCTTTCAATTTCTCTTCTTCCTCCAACAACCCCATGTTCTGCTGGCAGGTTTACTCTGTTATTTTAGTAACTTGCTCTGTCTCTGTATTTCCCATATCAATATCCATACTTTCTTCAGGCACAAACAAAACAGGATTGCTAGAGACCTCTGGAGAAAAGATGGGTGGGGGGAGGATGTCTGCTCTCCTACACTTTCAGCATCCACACCTTCACTTGCCCTGTCAGCCATCTTGTCAGCCTGCCAGACAGGCAGAGGTTCCCTCTACTGGAGAACAGGGAAATTTCCCCCCGTGTCCTGACCAACATTCCCCCTGTCAATACAACAGATCCATGTAACACTCTGATGTACCTGGAAATGAGCTGTCACAGCTCAATGTGCCATTTCTGATGAAAAATGACAAACAAATGATGTATCTCCACATCTGATAGATGAATTGCCTTGGATTACCAGTAAGGGATTGCAATCCTATGAAGGTCAGTTTAAATTTATAATTCCAGTACTAGACAACTTCATTTGTATGTATCAAGTATTCACTGACCCTCTATGGGCAAACGTTGCGCTTTTGTATTATTTCACTGTATGCACTTATGTACCCTGTCACTCGGATGTTCTGTAAATCCCTGTACCATATCAGTTGAGTCATCATAATTATGTGATGTGCCATGTACATAAAAACATAGACTTTGACGGCAGATAAGGACCGCATGGCCCACCTAGTCTGCCCATTTCCCTACCTACAGGATAAGCTGCAGATCCTAGTTAACCAACAGCCTATTTCTTCCTACCCCCCACAAAAATTGCCTCATGTCTGTCCCATGCATTCTTGAATTCTCCCACAGTTTTAGACCCCACAACCTCCTCAGAAAGGCTGTTCCATGCGTCCACCATCCTCACTGTGAAAAAATACTTCCTCACATTGCCCGAGTCATTCCCCCTCTGTCTTCAAATTGTGCCCCCTTGTTCTTGCACACCTCTTTTTCTGAAAGATGCTACCCTCTTGGACTTTGTTGATTCCACTGAGGTACTTAAAAGTTTCTATCATGTCCCCCCTCTCTCTCCTTTCCTCAAGGGTATACATGTTAAGCTCCTTTAGTCTCTCCTCATGTGACTTCTCTTGCATACCCTGCACCATTTTAGTTGCCCTCCTCTGAACTGCCTCCATCCTGTCTATGTCCTTGCGGAGATGGGGTCTCCAGAACTGGATGCAGTACTCCAAATGGGGTCTCACCAACTGTCTGTACAGAGGGATAACAACTTCCTGATCTTCCCTTGTCAGTCTTCACCATTCATTACTGCTTGGGTGTAGCTGGAGGTGCGCACCCGACACAGAAAAGTTACTGCTTCACTAAGCCTGTGTTTTTTCCCTTCATCGTTCTTCGATGCCGCCTGCATCCTGGTTCGTTGTCCCGGCGTCGTCTACCAGTAAGACTGTTCCTTATTATTATTTCTGACGATGCCGGGAGCTTTTCTGTTTAAACTATTTGTTCTAGGGACATGGATATGTTGTTCATCCACACTGTCTGGCAGGTATCCTTGCCGCTTTAAATCTTGCCGGAAGGTCTTCAAGCTGGCTCCTCCCACCCACCTGGGTGGTAAAACTCTCGGCTCCGCCCCATGACGCCAGATCTTCCTTATCAGTGGAAGCTCAGGTTCCTCCTTAACGCCTGCGAGCAAGACTGGTTCCCACCCTTCGCTTCCGAATTTAAAAGTTTTTGCATTATAGACTTGGTCTTCTATCCCTCGCGGCTGCGATGGACAAATCGACTCCTGGTTTTCAGCGGTGCCCTTGCGGGCAGAAGATGTCTCGGACGGATCCGCACTCCACGTGTGTCTACTGTTTAGGCCTTGAGCACGACCCGCAGGCTTGCGACCTGTGCTCTTCCTTCTCCAGTCTCGTCCTCGAAGTCCTTGCTGCCCGTTTACAACTGGGCGCCCGAAGCGTTTTCCTCGGTAAAGTCAAAGAGGCCGGTTGGCGGTTTTCCGGCGGGCGGGCTCGGCGAGGATCAGCTAGAGCAGGTGATCGCCCTCGAAGAGGAGGCGGCGCGGGCCGCATCTTCCTCGACCACTGCATTTATCCCGCTCTCCCTGGGTTCCTCTTACACAGCTTCCTTTAAGGAGCTTTGTCTGTCCCTCTCCACTAGAGGAGAGGGATCAACGTCTGCTGGACCTTCTTCTCGGTCCAAAAAGAAAGACAAGGTTAAGTCCCTCCGTCGACGTTCTTGGAGCGGGAAAGGTCCCTCTCCCCGAGTTGTCAGCCATCAACTCCGGTCGATCGTTCGGCTTCGGCCACTGGTCTCACGGTGTCCCCGTCAGGTCAGTTGACCGAGACTCCCGTCGACGCAGTCGAGATCTTTCTCAACCCGTTGGACGGGTTGTCGACCGGCGAAGCCGAAAATCCCCTCTCCCCAGTTCCCCTGGTGGGAGTTGAGGATCCCGCGGGCTTGCCAGTGCCTCTGGTTCCAGAGCCCTCGGGTGAACCCTCTGAGCTGAGGGAGGAGCCGGTTCCACCCATCCCCTCCCCGCACCATCCTCGGAAAGGCTGAGGTTCTCGGTCTCGGTCTTCTTTGCGATCCAGCCAACCCCGCCGTCATAGGCGGTCTCAGTCTCGGCACCGCGGTAAGCGGCGCTGCCGCTCATCCTCGTCCTCCTTCTCGGATGAGGGGAGGCTTCAACGTAAGTTACGTCGACGATCACGAGGGACCTCAGTAGCAACAGCTCCTTCTGACGGGGAGCAGGCGGCGCGTCGCCTCCCCAGCCATTAAGTGGCTGTCACGGGCGGCGAAACAACCGCCGTTTTACCCGAGGCCTGTTCCCAGGCGGTTGTTGACCAAAACCAGCTACCCCACCGATTCCGGTGGAACCTCCGCCTCCACAGCCGCCGTTTGGGGCTCCGACCTAGAATTCTCGGTCGGCTCAGGGTCTGCCCCATAGGCTGTCGGTCACCCTCACTCCCGATCGCCCTCAGCAGGTGGAGGGTGGCTCAGGCCCGAGGCAGCTCTTTGCGGACTCTTCTGAGTCTGACGACGATTCCTCCCTTTTCTCCAAGTGAGTGGACTTGGAGTCCTCTGGAGGTCAGTTGCTGGACGACAGCCCTTCGTCCTTCCTGGGTTTGCTCAGGCTCATCTCGGAGTCCACCGGGATGCAGCTCGAGCCCGTATCCAAGTGGGCCAAGTATCCCCTCACGGAGATATTGGACCGAGGCGATTCCCCTACGGAGGCCTTTCCTGTGGCCGAGGCCATTGTGGGCCCGGCCTTGGAGCTCTGGCAGCTCCCTGCTTCCTGCCCTGCGCCTTCGGCCAGGATGGCCAGGAAGTATGCGGTCCCTAACGGTTCCCTGTCCGGTTTCTCGGAACATCCCTCAGCCGAGGGGTTAGTTACCGACAGCGCTTTTCCAGCGTGTCGGAAGCGCTAGGGACGGGACAAACCTCCTGACAAGGAGTCCAAGAAATTGGAGTATGCCGGGTGAAAAGTCTCCGTCGTCCTCCTTGGCCTTCAAAGCAAGCTCGCCGTGCTTATGGCACATTTCTCCCATGCCCTGTTGGGCTCCCTGGACGAGGTAGTCCCTCATCTCCTGGCTGACCTGCAGACCACGGTTAGGCAGGTGCGGGACCAGGGCAGGGCAGTGGCCAAGCAGCAACTTCAGACTGCTCTGGACATTGGAGACTCATGCGCCAGGTCAGTCGCGGCTGCAGTGGCTGTGCGCCATCAGGCATGGCTGAGGATATCCACCTTCACAGCAGATACCCAGCACAAATTGGCAGATGTCCCCTTCCTGGGGACCGACCTCTTCGGCCCTGGAGTGGAAGGCCACCTCCAGAGGATCAAAAAGTCCAATGCCACCTTGGACTCGGTCTCATCCGCTCAGAGGGACAAGGGCCGCAGACCGCAACCCAAGCCCTTTCGTCCGTCTGCGCCCCTGGCACGTCCGGCCCAGCAACACCAGGGCCAGCAGGCTCGCACTTGGCATCCCAAACCCAAGCCGCGGCTTCCTCCTCCAGGATGCAGGGAGGTAAGGCCCCAGGTGGTCCCTCGGCCGGTCCCTCCTCCAAGCCTGCACAATGACGGGTTGAGGGTGCTTGCCCCAACCGCTACTTCACCCCAGGTTCCCCTTGAAGGGACGGCCCGGTTCTTCCTTTCTGCCTGGTCTGCTATTACCACAGACCGGTGGGTGTTGGAAGTGGTAGGAAGGGCCTGCCTCTGGAGTTCGAGCAGGCCCCACCCTTCAGAGCCGTCGCACCTCAGGGGCCTCGAGAATCCGAGCCTCACTGTCAGCGCTCAGACCCGACATCACTCTCCTCCCGAGAAGGGAGGTGATAAAGAGGTGGCGGACCCTCCCTCAAACCCAGGGTTTGTGTCCAGGTACTTCCTGGTTCCGAAACGGACGGGGGGCTGGCGCCCCATTCTCGACCTACACGACCTAAACAAGTTCCTAAGGTCTCGAACCTTCAGGATGGTCACTCTGGCTCAGATAATACCATCCTTGGAACACGGCGTGTGGTTCTGCTCTCTGGACCTACAGGACGCGTTCTTTCATGTCCCTATCCGTCCGTCCCATCAAAGGTTCCTTCACTTTCGAGCAGAGGGATCCCTTTTTGAGTTCCAAGCCATGCCCTTCGGCTTATCTCCAGCTCCCAGGGTCTTCACCAAATGCATGGCAGTGGTGACAGCATTCCTGCGGTGCCAAGGGGTCCGGGTTTACCCTTACCTGGACGATTGGCTGATAGCAGCCCCCTCCAGACAGGAGGTGGAGCGGTCCAGAGACCTGGCCCTCCAGGTTTGCTCTCAGGTCGGCCTCCTCATCAACGAGGCCAAGTCGGAACTAGAGCTAAGCAGGTGATTCTTTTCATCGGGGCAGAGCTCGACTCTCTTCGAGCCAGAGCATGGCTCCCAGCGGACAGGGCCGAGGTTCTTTCCTCCTTTGCCCAATCATTTCTGGTTGGGCAATTGCGCCCTGCCCGGGACTTCCTGCGCCTCCTGGGTCTCATGGCAGCCTGTACCAGCGTGGTCCGTTGGGCCCGCTGGAACATGCGCCCCCTTCAGTGGGAGCTGGCCAGCCAGTGGTCCCAACGCTGAGATCCATTGGACCAGCTAGTGACGGTGACCCAGGGGATGTGGAACCCTCTCCAGTGGTGGACCCGTTCCAGTTCATCTGCAGGATGGCATCCCGTTTGTCCGCCCGAGCCGTGGTCTCTCTATCGACCGATGCCTCTCTGATGGGTTGGGGTGCCCATCTGGGGAACACGGCGCCACGACCTCTGGTCCCCCTGGAGTCCCGATGCCACATCAACCTGCTGGAGCTCGGCGGTCTTCCTAGCTCTCACCGCCTTTGCTCCGTTTCTTTGGGGGTCAAGTGGTCCGGGTCCAGACGGACAATACCACGACCATGTACTATCTAAACCGCCAGGGCGGGACGCGCTCCATGCTTCTGTGCAAGGAAGCTCTCGCATCTGGTCACTCGTGCGCAGCCTGGAGGCGGATCTCCTAGCCATTCATGTGGCAGGAGCCTCCAACACCCTGGCCGATGCCCTAAGCCGGATAGGGGCTGCGTCCCACGAGTGGTCTCTCCTGCCGGAGGTAGTACAAGATCTATTCTCCCATTGGGGCACACCTCAGGTGGACCTGTTTGCCTCCAGGGAGAATGCGAAGCTGAGGCTGTTCCATGCCCCCCCCCCTCAGCAGGGCTCACTGCAGGGGGATGCCTTCTCGAGGCCGTGGACCCCGGGCCTCTTCTACGCCTTTCCCCATTCCCCTTGATGCACAAGGTGCTTCTCAAAGCAAGGAGGGACAAGGCACAGGTGATTCTGATAGCCCCAGACTGGCCCCGCCAATACTGGTACCCAGATCTCCTCAGCCTCAGCTCCAGGCTCCCGAGGCAGCTTCCAGCTTGCCCAGACCTGCTCTCAGGCAATCAGGGGAAGGTATTCCATCCGGACCTTCAATCCCTGCACCTGATGGCCTGGTTTCTGAGCGGCTAGAGTTCCAGGCCTTGGGTCTTTCCAACGAGGTCCTCAACGTAGTTGAGGCGTCCCGTAAGGAGTCGACCAGAAAATGCTACGCCTTCAAATGGAAGAGATTTTCCATTTGGTGCCAGGGCAAGGGCCTGGACCTTTCCTCCTGTTCCTTGGCGAGCATATTGGACTACCTTTGATCCCTTTCTCAGCAAGGGCTTAGGTCGACGACCCTTAAGGTGCACCTGGCAGCCATCTCTGCTTACCGGGCGTGGGCCGGGAAGCAGTCGGTGGCGCAGGAGAAGGTGGTCTGGCGCTTTTTCAAAGGCCTTGATCACATTTCCCCTCCGGTGCGAGAACCTCCACCTCCATGGGATCTACTGCTGGTACTGGCAAAGCTCATGGGCAAGCCATTCGTACCAATGCACAGGTGTGAACTCTCTCACCTGTCGTGGAAGACCGCCTTCTTGGTGGCTATCACGTTAGCCAGAAGGATGAGAGAGCTCCAGGCGCTCTGCATCGAGTCTCCTTACCTGGTCTTCCACAGGGACAAGGTTGTCCTGTGCCCCCACCCGAAATTCCTTCCGAAGGTGGTGTCGGAGTTTCACCTTAACCAGGTGTTGACTCTGTCGGTGTTCTACCCCAATCACACCTCGGAGGCCGAATATAGGCTCCATACTCTGGACCCTAGAAGGGCGCTCGCTTACTATAAGGAGCGCACGGCTGGAATTCGGGGAGAGGTTCGCCAGCTGTTTGTCACCTACGCTGAAGCCACACCTGGCAGACCTGCAGCCAAGCGGACGATAGGCAGGTGGGTCACCTCCTGCATAGATCTGCTATAAGTTGGCGGGCTGGAGCCTCCCAGAGGGATAAGAGCTCATTCTACCCGCCATACTGCTGCATCGGTGGCTGCTTCCAGGGACGTCCCTATCCAGGAAATCTGCAGGGCTGCTACCTGGAAGTCAGCACACACCTTCATCACCCATTACCACATCGACCTTGAGTCACGCCAGGATGCTTGTTTTGGGGCATCGGTTCTCCAGTCTCTATTCCCTAAGTAGGCGGTGTGCGCCTTGCCTCCCTCCTCCCGGAGAACTGCTAGGAGTCTTCCAGACAGTGTGGATGAACAACATATCTGTGTCCCTAGAAATACAGGTTACTCACCTGTAGCAGGAGTTCTAGGAATGGTATATGTTGTTCATCCACTGTTCCCTCCCGACCTCCCGGCTGACACACAACCTGAGCTTCCAGCGGGCCAGATCTGGCATCATGGGGCGGAGCCGAGAGTTTTACCACCCGGGTGGGTGGGAGAAGCCAGCTTGAAGACCTTCCGGCAAGATTTAAAGCGGCAAGGATACCTGCCAGACAGTGTGGATGAACAACATATACCATTCCTAGAACTCCTGTTACAGGTGAGTAACCTGTATTTTCGCATCATGTCTGGTTCGGGAGCTAAATGTAAGTCGAAAGTGGGCCATGCCCCCATGTATCGGTGCTCCTGTGGCCGGCATTTTCCGATACGGACCAACATGATGTGTGCCTTCATTGCCTGGGACCTAGCCATAATATAGACAGATGCGATGCCTGTTTCTCAATGGACTGCCATGTTCTCGAAATCCACGCGTTCAAGCTCAGCAAGGCCCCACCGACTTTTGGGGGATGGTGTCGCTCTCGGGCTTCCCAGGTAAGCACTTTAGACCCTTCGTCCTGGTCCCCTCCCAGGTCTATATGGTCTGGAGAGGAGGAGGCCTCCTCATCTTCAAGTCTTGCCGAGGAGGAGGCCTCTTTTGGGGTGTCAGAGGAATGCCGTGGTCCCTCTTGGGAGGTGCAGGCTCCCTCGGTGTCGTGGCTCACGCTTGCTGGGCCCGGCATGGGTGGACCCTTGACGCTGCTTCCCAGCGCTGTTTCAGTTCCTGGCGCCGCGGTGTTGCCTCTTGGCGCTGCTGGTGGCGCCGTGGGCCCGGTCGACTCCGTTAGCAGCGTCATGTGGGTCCGATGCCCAAGTGGCGCCAAGGACAACTATGACCATGGGCTGGTCAGGACCGTGTTCAGGAGCTGTCTCGGGTGTGGGGGAGTTGACTGGCGCCGTGTGTGGCACCGGCGCTGCTCATGGTGCAGTTTCCCAGGAGACTCCTGGGGTGGCCAGTATTGAGGTCCTGCTGATCGCCTCTTCCTCGGAAGTGGACGAATCTGATCTGTACCCCGATTCTTCGGGATTGGAGTCTTCTGTGGGACATGGTGTCAGGCGGCCCAGCGCGCCCATTCCTCAGTCTCCACAGCTGTCGTCTTCTGAGGACTCCCAGGCTGGGGGTGGCCATGAGCCTTTGGGAGGAGATGGCGTGGAAGTTGGGGAGAGGGCTGTTCTCCCACAGGGGGCTGTGGCAGCTGCCATCTCTGGTGCTGCTGCACACTCTCGGGGCCCTGTCTTCGGGGAGCTCCCCTGGGAGACCCCTGGATTGACGGGCTCAGTTGCTGACATCGATGAGGAGGGCGTCCTCTGAGTCCAAGGGGTTGAGGGGCTGTGGTGAGGTGAGCCGGCTTTCATCTGCTACCCCTCGGGGTGTGGGTAGGAGCCATAGCGCCGAGCCCCGCCTCTCCCTCTTGGGTTTGGCGGATCCCTCCAGTGGTTTTGCTGTGGGCCTTCCTTCCGGATCCATACAGCCCCAGGCACGTCACAGGGGAAGACTCCCTTCCAGGCTCTGCCAAAGTTCGCATCCCCAATGTTCCGTTCTGTGACCTGGCTTGTTATCCGGAACCTCGCCAGCTCGGGCTCCGTTTTCCGGATTCCAGAGCCCTAGCAGAGGACAGTTGCCTCTTCATAGGTGCCCTTCTCCCATTCCTCTACAGTCACCCCCCCCCCAGGTCATGTCGGTCCTACAGGGCCGTTATCCTGGGAGACGTTCAGAGGCACTGCGGCGGCCTTCCCCTCATATGTTAGATGCATGCATGAGCAGGTGTTTTCCCTATCCCCACCATGGCAGGAGTCCTCTGGACACTTGAGTTCCCCATCATCCTCGTTGCCGTCTTCAGAGGGAGAGGAACCCTCCGCTCACCTCTCTTCTGACGCTGATTTCACCCAATATCAGCGCTTCCTGTCGAGGATGGTGCGGGATCTTTGTATTTTCTTTGTTAGGCGAGACAACATACCGAATGGGAGACGCATGAATTCCTCAGTGAATTCATTGCCCAGCATTTGGTGGTGCCTTCCTGACCTATTCCTTTCCAGGAGGCATCTATCCATTCCTGGCAGTCTCCAGCCGACCCTGTCCCAGCCCCGGCAGACTGCAGGAGGAGGTATTGTGCCCCTTCAGAGTCCCTAGGTTCTCTTCTCAACCCACCTTCGGGTTTGGCATACCTAGAGACTCTTTCCGGGTGCCGCCACCTGGTGCACGACCGACCACCGGACTCAGATTCTCTACAGTTTGACTGGTTGGGGAGAAGAGTGTTCTCTTCCGCTCGTGCGGTACTCTGCATATCATCTCATCAGGCACACCATGCTACCTACAACAGGCATCTATGGTCGATGCTATCTCAGCTCCTAGCTTCAATGTCTGACTTGGTGCAATCTAGACAGGCTGTTGCCCTCTCTGCTATAGGCCTGGAGCTGGCAAGGCACCAGGCAAGGGCATCTTATGATGCCAGTGAGGTGGCTTCCAGGCTTGCAGGGACAGTGATCTGCATTAGGCAGACGGCATGGCTTCGTCTGTCAAGGTTGTCACCCCTGGCCCGGCGTAGGGTGATTCGCTCCGCCTTCCGAGGGACCCGCCTGTTTTCCACCAGAGCTAGAAGACTTCTGCAGGGGCTTCCTCCATCGCCTCATCTTCGAGGGACATCTCCTAGCTCTCCTCAGCCTTAGGCTTTTCGTTTGATTAGCCCAGGTCTCTCCTTCTGTTTCCCACCAACGGAAGCTGTGGGTCTGTTCTCTAGGGTTTTTTTCTTGCCCTCTGGGCGCGGGGGCTTTGTATCATCATAGAATGAATGGTGAAGATTGACAAGGGAATATATGAAAATTACGTACCTACCATAATTCTTAATCTTCTCTTGTATCTTCACCATTCATTAATGATACCCACCCACCTTCCCCTCACGGGCCTCCTTCTTCGGCGTCTCCCCCTCCCTGCTCGTTCCTCTCCTCTTTTTTGTTGACCTTTAAGCCAAAGAAAAAAAAACCTGCGTGCCTGTTCATCTGAACAAACACCTTCTCTGGGGGAGAAAGGGAATGAGTAGGATCTTTACTGTCCTCAAGAGAACTCTTTCTGACTGCCCCAAGGGGGTGACTTATCAGTCTTTCTCTTGACCATGCTGTTCAATTCACAGTTTAGGAGACCACCAGTTTTAGCTCTTTCTCCTTTCAAGGTCCTCTCTGGTAAGCCCTGATCTCCTATGTCAATCTCAGATACTTCTCTGTCCTGACATTTCTCTTTTAGAGTTGGTGATCTTCGCTTGTCTTCATGGAGTCTGATTAAGTTCCCATTCTTCTTTATCTAAAGGGGTGCCTTCTTAGGGCATTGCCCCCCCCCCCATGCACTTTGGTGTTAATGTTTAATAGAGTGCTAGATAAGCCTTTCCCTGCCTAGTTGGGCGCTCTCCTTTCGGAACAGACTTTCTGCTTTGGCAGTCTGTGAGCTCTCAGCTAGAGTTTAGACGGTTGGGGATGTCGGGAGGTGTAGAACATCTGCCTTTGTATCCAAACTTTCAAACGGCTCGGTTGAACCGTCTCTCAAATTCCATCCTGTGGGATCCTTGCTCCCTTGTTCTTGGTTCCGAGCTTATAAGCCTCAAACCAACCTCTGATTGGGCAGAGTTCTCCCTCCAAACACCCCTCTGTCTTCTTTTTCTTCCTCTTCTTTTTCCCCTCTTCTTTCCCTTCTTTTTCTGTCCCTCCCTTGGAGCCGCCCCAGCAGTGAGGCCCTGCGGCCCCTTTAGGTAGGTCCCCTCTCTTTTTCTGTCCTCTACCGGCTTATGCCTTTTTCAGTTTATATCCTTTCCTTTTTCTATCCCTCTGCTCTCTTGCCGCGCTCTTTTTGTTCCTGCCTTTATTTCGCCTCTCTGGCTAAAGAACTGGGATGTGGGAGGTCTGTGGCACCTGCGGCCACCTCCCAGCACTGTGCAGTGCGCCGCTTTCTCGGTGGCGCCTTTGTGGCTCCTCTAGTAAAAAAAAAAAAAAAAAAACTACCGTGGACGATGCGCGCCTCCGCTACACCCAAGCAGTAATGAATGGTGAAGATCAAGAATTATGGTAGGTACGTAATTTTCATTTTCTGCTGGTAATGCCTCTCCCTATACATCCCAGTATCCCCCAGCCCTCCCTACTGCCTTCTCACATTGCTTGCTAACCTTAAGGCCATCTGATATGATTACCCCCAGGTCCCTTTCCATTTCTGTTGTTGTTACTAACTCCCCCTTCCCATTGTGTAATCTTCCCCTGGGTTTTTGTTTCCCAGGTGCATTATTTTGCACTTCTTTGCATTGAACCCAAGCTGCCATACTTCTGACCATTCCTCCAACCTTGCCAAGTCCCTTCTCATCCTTTCCACGCCTCCTTGTGTATCAACCCTGTTGCAAATCTTTGTGTCATCTGCAAAGAGGCATACTTTTTCTTCCAGTCCCTCTGCAACATCACTTATAAAGACATTAAAAAGGACTGGACCCAGAACTGAACCCTATGGTACCCCACTAGCAACCCCTCTTTCTTCAGAGTATACTCCATTTACAATTACCTTCTGTGTCCTGTTGTCCAGCCAATGTTTCGCCCAGGCTACCACCCTAGGACCTACTCCCAGGCTGGTTACATTGACTATTAATTTTTTGTGTGGGACTGTGTCAAATGCCTTGCTAAAGTCTAGGTAGGCCATGTCCACAGCCCCTCACTGGTCTACTACTTTGGTCACCCAGTCAAAGAATTCAGTTAGATTCATCTGACATGACCTTCCCGCTGTGAATCCATGCTGCCTTGGGTCCTGTGCCCCACTGGCCTCTAGGTACTCAGCAATTCTTTCCTTCAGAAGTGATTCCATCATTTTTCCTACCACAGAGGTCAAACTGACAGGTCTGTAGTTTCCTGCCTCTGTCTTGCTCCCACTTTTGTACTTCTCAGTCTGTAACCTCCCGGGTCGTGCCTGAAAATGGGCAGCTATCTGCCTAGTGTTCCCTACCCAGTAAACAAAAATGAAATAAATAAAAATGTTCTTTCACATAATAAAACTGACTACACAACTGATGATAAACAAGTGCTTGTGAACTTTTCTTTTAGGGTGCAGGTCAGGGGTTACATTGCTGTATGTACTGTTATTTTAGTTTTACCTGTTTTGAGCCACTTCTTTTTAAACTTTGTAGCCACGTACTGTATATCTTACACCATACACATGTTTTATGTGTAGGGCCCGCAGGGAGTCAATGCAGGGTTATAATTTAAATTATTAACATCAAAAAAAATCTTTATTTATCCAGGCGGGCACCATTGAGCAGGGCTCATTTGCAAGATGGACTTGGTCATACAAAAATCATAGTACAGTAACATGGTAAAACATAATGCAATATTATACAAAGAAGAAAAATATACATATGTACATCAACATTTGAGTGAGAGGGCCTTTACAACAGATAGGCTCATAACTGGGTACAGCCGGAATGTTCACTTAAAAGGAGAGAGAAAGGCAATAAGAGGAATACAGCTTAGGAAGAAATGATGGGGTTGGAATAGTTAACTGGCATACTTCAGGGAAGGGGTTGGAACTTGGCCATGGCTAAAGAGAGGCAGAGAAGCTGGTATTTTGGCAGGGAGAGAGAGCGGCAGGGGCAGAGGCAGGGCGGGAGGCAGGATGGGCAGGAGGGAAACTGGAAAATAGGTGTACTAGCGATGTGGGAAACATTTGTAGGATTCCTTCACGGAGCGGTCATAGAGCGACTTGAAAATATTCAGGCAAACAGGACAGCTCAGCTTCAGGTTTTTTTGCATATTGTTCCACAAGGAAGGCAACGAGAAACTTATGGCAGCTCTGCCGAAACAAGATATGACCTTAGGTAATTGCAAGGCAATTAGGGAATAGCTTCTTAGAGCATAGGCAACTATCACACTCAGGGAATACAATCAAAGAAGTATAGGGGGAGCTTGTTGGTAACCGCTCTGAAAGACCATAGAGCGACATTTCTATTTCTCCTATAATGAAGGGAAGTCCAACCCACCGCAGTGTACAAGGAGCAATAGTGTGTGGAAAGTGGAAGGCCCGTTATGAACCTGATTGCTCTGTGGTACTGGGTGTCCTACTTAGCCAGGGCAGAGGCAGTACAATGGCTGTAGAGAAGGTCTGCGTAATCTGTTAATGAAAGGAACGTGGCTTGAACCAACCGCTGCTTGGCATCCCTAGTAAGGAAGTGGTTAATTCTGACGTGGAACCTTTGTAGAAGAGCCTTGGCTCAAAGGTACTTGTAATCCTAGAATAAATAAAATAAAATAAATAAAAAATAATTCTGTAGAATAGTCCTAGTCTTTGTCTTAGTTTCTTCTGTAGTTCTTCGAGATGTTCAGAGAAGGAGAGTTTGTGATTGAGCCATACACCCAGATATTTGAATTTTGGCATATACTCTAGATTTTCTCCAAGTACTGTGGTAATCTGAGGGATAGCCCCAACGAAAGCGGGGTTCACCGCATAGGAGGAAGGGGAAAAGAGCATTGCTTTTGTTTTTTTCGCATTAAGCAGAAGCTTTTTGCTTATGAGCTGGTATTGTAATAGGTTAAATTTAGCTTGGAGGTCTTCATAGACGACTCAAATAAAGTGCTGTGTCATCAACGAACAAGTGGATATTAGCCTTGTTGATGTTGTCATCGATGTTATTAATGTAAACCGCAAACAACAGGGGACCAAGGATAGACCCCTGAGGCACACCTCTCTGTAGGGGTTTAAGTGGTGAAAGATCACCTTCAGCCTTAACCTGCTGTTTCCGTTCCGCAAGGTAGTCGGCAAACCAGCACATAAAGTTAGGGTCCAGACCTAAGTTACATACGGAGGAAAGAAGCAGGCTATGGTCAACTGTGTCAAAGACCTTACTTAGATCCAAAAAACGGCAGAGACAAAATTCCTATTGTCAAGGTCAAGGAGCCAATCATTAGTCACTTTTGCTAGGGCAGTTATGGTGCTGTGCTTTGCTCTGAATCCAGACTACACTAGGTTTAACAGACTCCTGGATTCAAGGTACACTCTTAGCTGACCACTCACTATCTTTTCCAATAATTTAGACAGAATGGGGAGGAGGGAGATCAGTCTATAATTATTAAGGTTGCAAGGGTCACCTGATTTGAGCAGAGGGATGACATGGGCTACTTTCCATACCAAGGGGAGGCTCCTCTGGGATAGTGACAAGTTGAAGAGGTGCGTGATTGGCACTGCCAACACATGGTATGCACATTTCAGAAAGTAAGGCTCTATAGAGTCCGAACCTGCACCCTTCTTGCTATCCAGCTGCTGCAATAGATCTTCAACCTCTTTTAGAGAGACAGGCAGGAAGGAGAAGGCCTCTTTGGTAGCAGGAGACTTGTGAAACAATAATCCCTGCTGAGTGTGGCTGGCATTGCAGGGATGTGTCAAATGCTAGCCCAGCTGGTTGTGGAAATGATTATTGAGGGCTTCCAGTATCTCTGATCGGTCTGAAATGGTGTTACTGCTGGATATAATTTTTGATGGGAGGGAATTTCCAGGTGAATGACCAGACATGTCCTTTATTGTTTTCCAAAATTTTGAAGGATTCCTTGAGGCAGAGTCTAGCTCAGTGCGATAGAAAGTGGCCTTGGCTTCTCTGACCAACTTGGTGCACTTATTGCGTGCCATCCTAAACTGACACCAATCCATGTCTTTCTTGCTTCTGCATGCTTTTTTTCCAAAGCGTATCCCTATCTAAGATGGAAGCTTTGAGTTCTGGTGAAAACCAGCAGCAAGTGTTGCTCCTTACACGTACCTTTACCATGGGGGCATGCCTGTTTAAGGCCGCAGTTAGTATTTCGTGAAAGATAGTATATGCCTCATTAACAGTTTTGGCTAAGTAGAAATCGTACCATCGCAGGGAATGTTTCAATTCGTCAAGATAGGCAAACAAGTTGAAGTTGCGTTTACACCTCTTCATTGAGAACTTTACTACAAACTGTGGACTATGCACAGATCTGATGCTGGCGATGAAACAGTGATCGCTGATGTCAGAGAAAAATGTTCCATCATGGGAAAACAGGTGTGGTTTGTTAACCAAAAATACATCTAAAAGGGTGCTGTTACTAGGGTTCTTTTTATTTGGGCGAGTGGGTTCACCAATGAGTTGCACCAGCCCCAAGGTGTCACAAAAGGATTTCAAGGGAGCCGAGACTTTTGATAACCAGTCGTAGTTCAGATCACCAAGAATAATAGTTTCCAGCGTACTAAGCCCCAGGGCAAAGCTTATATGTGACAAGAGATGTGATCCTGCAGACGGGGGCCTGTAACGGCCTATTACACAGAGTGCGCAAGAAGGTGATAGTTCAACCTTCAGGGACAAGCATTCGAATTCATTAGGGGAGGAGGATGATTCTAGACATGATACAGAGAATTTGTCCCTGACATAAATCACCACCCCTTCGCCTCTCGATTGCCTATCAGCTCGGAAGAGCAAATTAACTGGGATGTTGATTTCCCTGTCAGGAGTGGCTGGTGTAAGCCAGGTCTCAGTGATCACCAGAACATCAGGTAGGGTGTGGCTAACCCAAGCCTGGATCATGGTGATCTTTTTCAAAAGGCTGCAGACATTGACATGTAGGAATGACATTCCTTTAATTCCAGCAAGGTCGGAGGGAGAAGCAAGGGTATCTAGAGGCCCCGGGTTGAGCTCGACATTGCCTGAGCACAATAACAGCAAAATCCTTTTTAAGGCAGCAAAAGTTAATTTGTAGTCTTTGTTCTTTGAGTATCTGGGAGGGTGAAGCTGAACATAGTTATCTCCACTCCTGGTGCTATACTGACCTAGGGTTGCAGCCACTAGAATCCTGACAGAAACATGCCAGGAGAAGAAAGTATCGAGATGGGAAGGAGGAGTACCCTGCAATGGCAATTTGGGAGATGTCTCACTTCCAGGCAAATACAGCTGTATAATCCAGTAATCATGTAGAAATTCATGAGAGGAGTTGTTGAGCACATAACCGGGAGAGGCGCAAACCTCATCCCCACCCTGCGAGGAATGTGAGGTCTGATAGAGAGAGCAGGGCGCTAGCAAGACAAGGGACATACAGAGGAGCCAGCTGTTCCCTCCCATGGTAAGGTCTTCCTGTATGCCACAGAATAGGGCAATGAATGTCCCAGACCTAGTAACAGATACTATAACCTGTGGTTGTGCTGAAACTGACGCCCAGAATAGACTAAAAAGATAGGGGAATGACCTCTGCAGGGAGATTAATGTGTAAAAGACAGCAGATAGTTAAAATTAAAGTGGGAGGGGTGCCAGAGGGCGTAGAAGACAAGAAGAGGCGGGACGAAGCATATTTAATAAATGGAGGAGGTGGGGGATGGGTGAGCGTAAAATTGTGGCTTTTGCTGTACCTTGTGAGGGAGCGAGTCCGAGCTAGAGGTCTCGGGCGGTGGCTAGGTCAGCGTCGACTGCCCGGTGTCCGAAAATGCCTCGGCTGGGGAAAAGAAACAAGCATTTGTCAATGCCGAGTGTTTGCTTGCTGGCATTGGCATTGGTAGTATGGGAGTTACAGAGCTACATAATAGAAATGGCAGTGAAGTATTGAACTGAAGCCAACCCCATCACCACCCTGCAGATAGTGATAGGCATTAGGGTGTGCCTTTGGGTCATCAGGCATAAAGGCCATGCCATTTCACCACACCCTACCGTGCAGACACCGACAAGTGTCACGGTGTGCCTTGGGGTCTTTGGCCCTTATCGCACCCCATTCCATCAGGAAATATTGTGAGATGGGTGCGGTATAGGAGAATGGGGTGAACTTTGGGGCCGAAGAGTCCAAGGCACACCTCGATGCCTCTCAGTGGCTGCAGGGTGTGGGTGGGGATGGAATGGTATGAGCATTGCAGGTGACAATCCCAAGTCACAGCCCTGATGCCTGTCATTCTCTACAGGGTGGGGTGTTATGGTCGGAAACCCTAACGCCTCAGACATTCGTTGGTATTTTCACTCCAAATTTTCAACATGGGCTTTTTGTGACCCCCACCTCATGAACATTGGCAATATCAATTTGTTAGCCGAAAGCTGATTTTGCACAGCGACTATGGCATTTGTCACCACAGGTGCAAAAACACATTCTGAACAGGATGTGAAAAATGACAACTGTACTGTTCATGGGGAGGTGTAAAAAATGGCAATGTTGAAAATCTGCAGTGAAAATATTAAAAAAAACTGGTGAAGTCACAAGCGTGCGTAGAAACTGTGCAACGTACACTCGTAGTTTGGGAACTGTTTACAGCAGATTGTCAACACAGGCATTTTGGGACCTCCGGTCATGAACAGTGTCACTGTGATTTTCTTTATCTGTTCCGAACAATGATTTCCCACAGCGACCATGCATTTCTGTGCTGAAAACGAAAAAACACATTTTGGCCATGTTGTGAAAAATGACAGCTGTACTGTTCGTAAGGAAGTGTGGAAAAATGCCACTGGTGAAAATCTGTACTGAAAATATTACAAATTCATGAACTTACGAGGATGCGTGGAAACTGCGCAGTGCTCACTCGTAACACAGTCATTTTTAGGAATTTTTTCACCAAATTTTCAAAATAGCCATTTTATGACCTCTGCTCATGAACAGTGTCACTGTGATTTTCTTAATGTGTCCCATACATTGATTTCGCACACCGACTGCGCCATTGTGCGCTACATGGGCGAAAACATGTTTTGGGCGAGATGTGAAAAATGACAGCTGTACTGCTCATAAGAAGGTGTGGTAAAATGGCAATGTTGAAAATCTGGAGTGCAAATATTGAAAATTTGCGCACTTATGAGCGTGCGTAGGATCAGCGCAACAGACGCTTGTAAAACAGTAATTTTGGGGAATTTTTTCACCAAATTTTTAACATAGCCATTTTAACACTTCTGCTCATGAACAATGTGACTGTGATTTTCCTAATGTGTCCCATACATTGAGTTCACACACCGACTGCGCCATTGTGCACTACGTGCGTGGAAACACATTTTGGGTGAGATATGAAAAATGACAGCTGTACTGCTCATAAGAAAGTGTGGTCAAATGGCAATGTTGAAAATCCAGAGTGAAAATATTGAAAATTCGCGAACCTACGAGCGTGCGTAGGAACAGCGCCAGCATCGTCGTAAAACAGTCATTTTAGGAATTTTTTCACCAAATTTTCAACATAGGCTTTTTGAGAGCCCACCTTATGAGGCTGGCACTGTCATTTTGTTAATCAGTCCCAAAAGGTGATTTCACGCAGTGACTGCGAAATCACCCTTCGGGCCCGATTAACGCCATGACAGTGATAGAATTCGTGAGGAGGGGGTCCCAAAAACCCCATGTTGAAAATTTGGTGCCAAAATTCCAAAAAATGCCTGAGATATGCAGCAAAGTTGAAAAAACCCTATTCATTACATTATACAGCTTACCGGCATTTCCTCAATTCACGGTCGGCTTTGAAGAGTGCAGACGTGTTCCCGGTCCACCAAAGATTGTCGTGCCGAGCTCCAGTGGTAAGTATGGGGTGAGGCGGGGTGTGGAGGCAGGGTGCACAGTGGGTGGGCGCGGGTGGGAGAGGGGTGAGACAGTAGCGAGGAAGGTTTTTCTTTGTTTTTATTTGGACTCACGTGGGGCGTTTGCCCACGCTGGGGTGAGCTCCAGCGTGGCAGCTGGAAATCTGTTGGGGGGCACTGGAGCCGATGGGGGGATTGGGCACCTCCGTCGGCCATAGAGCCCTTTGCCATGCTGGGGTGGGCTCCCAGCATGGCGCCCCTAATCCTGGGGGGACAGTAGAGCTGACGGATTGGGCACCCCGTCGGCCCATACAGACTACGGGGAACACAGAGCTGATCGGGACTGGGCACCCCGCCAGCCATACAGTGTGTGCGTGGGGAGGTAGAGTGCATGAGCATGCAATGTGCGTGCGTGCATGTGTGTGTGTGGAGGAGGGGGAGCGCTGCTCACTCAAGCGGTGCTCTCCCTTTCAACTGTACGGCACTGCATTTTGGATCGTCGCATTATGTTTCTTGCACATGCGTCCAAGCAAACATAAAAAAGGGAAGATTATGTACTGGCTGTGGACAAAGGGACCAGCAGAAGCCAGCGGGAGTCCAATCTGCACCACAATAGGAGTGATTGGGGATGGCACCCAGTTGTCTGAGATCCAGCTGAATACTTACACAGGAAGGGCTGTAAGCACAATTAACACTCAGGTAAAATAGCTAGTAGAACTGTAATTAATCACAAAACATTTTGAGAACAATTTTAACAAAAATTAAGAGATTTATTTATTTTATTTATTTGTAAATTGGTTTACAACCTTTGAGCCAGAGGCTGATTTCCAAAGGTACCTCGTCACATTGAGGACAGACATAACAAATTTAGGTTACAGAATACAAGTCACTGAATTAGAGTTACACAGATTGATTTCATACATTATACAATTTAGTAGCAATTACATTGATACAGCTGAGCACAAGCTGGTTGTAACAGAGGCAGGATGCACAGGGGGAGAAAGTGGGGGGTTAGGTGGAGTGCTGCCCAGCAGGCGTTGTCAAGTGTGGAGAGATCGAGGCCACATTTAGAGACAGGAGCTGCTGCAAGTGTTAAACAGTTGGCTCCGAAGGGCGGTTTTGAAGTTGCAGATTGTGGGGGCATTGGAGATGGGAGCAGGGAGAGAGTTAAGCCAGGATGGGGCTCTGTAGCAGAAGGACCTCTGACCATGGGTGGTCCTGGATCTGGGGACCAGTAGAGTGGTCTTGGTGGAGGTTCGGGTTGCGATAGTGGGTGGAGTATGGTGGATGGAGGCTGTCACCCCAGGAGGGGAGAGCCCGAGTAGAATTTTTTTGGGGAGGAGGCAGGTTTGATAGCCTAGCCGTTCATCTAGGTTAAGCAGTTTAGCCTCGTCATAGAGTTGACATGTATATGTGAACCTGGGGGCACCAGTAATCAGCCTACAGGCCTTATTTAGCGTGAGGTGAATTTTGTTGAGGGCAGTCATGTCAGTAGCACGATAGACTGGCAGGCCATAGTCTACAAGGGACAGTACTGAAGACATAACAGCAAGTCGGAGAGCATCAGGGGGCAGGCAGTTTTTATAGCGGTAGAGGATACCAAGCCGTGTATTGGTGGATGCAAGGGCATCAATGTGGGTGTGGAAGGTGAGGGCTGAATCAAAGGTAACCCCAAGGTATTTGTAGGAACAGACTTGCTCAAGCGGTTGTTTGGTACTAGGGAGGATAGGGAGTGGGTAGTTGCAGGCTTTGTTTTGGGGGTGGGCAAAGAGCATTGTTTTTTTATTTTTTTTTTGCTTTATTTCTTTGTTCTCCTTCCTGTCCCCGGTGTCCCCCTCCTTCCGATTGCACATATCCCCGTAGCCCCCCCTTTCAGGATCTGCCCCTGGAGTGCCATTACCTCTCCTTCTCCTGCACAGCGGGGTCTGTCCTGGGTGGACTCTCTGGATGGGGTAGTCTTCATCTAGGGACACCGAGGACTACCATTTTCCGCTTTTCTCCCCCTTCCCCCGCCCGGGATGCCGGCACACTGGGACATCGTCCTGAGAGGCGACATGCTGGCCTACGCCTCCCTCAAGCGCTAACGGCGTCCCCTCCCGGACTCCGTAGCAGTCTCAACTCCTGGCCGGTGCTCCCACGTATACTCAGGTTGAGAATCCCCTGAGGAGAGAGCATCTGTTGGGACAGCTCAATCCTCCCTCCCCAGCCGACCCAATGACCCGAGTCCTGCCTCGAACCGGGTCACCGCGTGGTACGAGGTGTGGCGTCTAGCCAACCTCAGCGCCACCGGGCCGGCTTTTTATTTTTTTAAGATTAATGATGAGTCTGTGCTCCTTAAACCAGGCTTCAGCATTATTGACTTCTGCAGGGAGATTAATATGTAAAAGACAGCAGATAGTTAAAATTAAAGTGGGGGGGCGCCAGAGGGCGTAGAAGACAAGAAAAGGCGGGACGAAAAGTATTTAATAAATGGAGGAGGTGGGGGATGGGAGTCAGTACATCAAGCAAGACTGGAAGCGGACTGCTGGCCAATCAGAACAGAGCAGGTAGCAAATAGTGAAGTTTAGGACTTTTGTAATTGGGGTGGGAAATACATGAGGGAGGGGAAGAGGGAGGGAGGGCTGGAGAGAAGGAGATAAGTAGACGAAGAAAGGCAAAGTGACTAGGAAGGGAAACAGATGCTGGAGGATAGTAGGGAAAGTGGGGTCTACTTACAAGGGGGGCTGTATTGGTGATTGACAGAATGAAGGAGGTATCTGGAAGGCAAGGGGAGCGAGAAGTGGAAATAGGTGTGGAGGGGGAGACTGGGATAAGGGTAAGAAACAGGAAAAGTGTGAATAGAAGGGAGATGAAAACCATTCTGGGTAGGGTACTAGAGGCTTTGTACAGGCTTACAGATTCAGATCACACCACTGAATGTTAGGATGTTGATTATTTACTTTAGGTAAGAATGACCCAGGACTAGAAGTGTTAGGGAAGACTGGTGGGTAGAGGATTGCAACCTACATGTGTTGTTGCCCTCTAGTGGCTTTACAGTATAATTTGCAAATGGAAAAGTAGACAAAAAAAAAAAAAATCAACAAGTCACTGACAGGCCAGTGCAGGATACACAAATGCTGCTCTGCACTGAACTGCTCACAGAAGTGTGCAAGTGAGTGAATTGGCAAACAAAAAGATGAGAACTTCTCTACACAGATGCTAAAGGGAAGAAATGTCAAAGGTAAGTGTTTCTAAGCAGTCTTATGCCCTAGTCCAATTATTTCAGCACTGGCTTCAGCGTTGGGCAGGGAACTAATGTCAGCGCTCTGGGCCATCTGGAACCTTTCAGTTCCCACTGGGAGGAAGGCTCAAAAATCCTCTTTCCCTTGTTCAGGGTCCAGGACCAGAAGTTACCTTATGAGTCAAGGAGGAGCGTGGGCAGCAGGCACCTTCTCGGCCTGTCCTAGGCAGGCGGGTTGCTTGTGGAGGGGACCGCGTCAGCGGTACCAGCCCAGTGGGTTCCAATCAGCCTTATGAGCCAAGGAGGAGCGTGGGCAGCAGGCGGGTTGCTTGTGGAGGGGACCGTGTCGCGGTACCAGCTCAGTGGGCTCCGATCAGCCTTATGAGCCAAGGAGGAGCGTGGGCAGCAGGCGCCTTCTCTGCCTGTCCTAGGCAGGCAGGTTGCTTGTGGAGAGGACTGCTAAGAACATGGGAGACAGTTTAGCGCAGTGGTTTAAGGCTCTGAGCTGCAGATCTGGTGACATCCAGCAGACCAGACCTGGGTTTGAATCCCACAGCTTCCACTTGCTTACTGTGTGACCCTGAGCAAGTCACTTAACTTCCCTGTGCGTCCAGGTCGTACCTGTAAAAAAACTTTCAGCTTAGTGTGCTGCTCCTGGTTAAACAACTAAACAAGAACATAAGACTGATTCTCCTGTAAACTATCTGTAATGCTTTTTTAAAGTCCTTAGTCACACTTTGCAGAGCCAGCCTTAGACCCCTTAGTCTCTGTGGATGCTACAAGCCCTTTACTCATAGTGGACCCCAGTTATTTCCGTTCAGATTTATTTATGCGGCGCATACCATTAATTGCACATGGTTAGGATTCCAGTCCAAGATATGGGTCACTTGAGCTGGATTAAGAGTTAGTTTTCGCCAGGGCCCTGTATACCTATCCAGTACAATTATAATCTTAAACCATTGTATCAAAGAGGAAAATATATCATAAAGACATTGAGGCAGTACAGTATACAAAACGGAGCACAAAAAAACTGCAAACATTGGCCTTTATTTACTATATGTACATTTGGTATGTTTTTGGTATTTATGAAGCACTCAGTATCTTAGTGTTATTTTACCTTCCTATTTATGACACATTTTCACAGCATTACATTTGTTTTATTTGAGTTCATCTTAATCTTGCCGTTTGTTTTACTCCGGACCTCAAGTTCAGTGCTGAATCAGTAGTTGAGTAAAACCCCAACAGGAGGGCAGGAAAAAATACACACAACTAAGAAAATGCTTCATGAATTACAGGGTAAAATAAAACTCCTAATGCCATGGAAAACTGCTTCAGGAATACAGGCCATTATCTCAGTCAGTATAAAGTACTACTTTAGATTTACCATATCAGGAGCATTTTGTGTCCAAAATATACGTAAGTGATCAATGAGGAAAATGAAGGCAATCCCGGTAATACAAAAAAACAATGGCAGTTATATTTAGCTATAGATCAGTCATAGATACTACTTCAGTAATAGCAGGTAAAGCCGAAGACCACACAAGTCATCAGTCTTTGAAATTTCAGTGTGTTTTATTCACTTTTTTTCACTCAGTGAGTCCTGTGGAAAGTTGTACCATATTGTCATGAGTCAGATTACTTGCCGAAGTATAGTGCAACCAATAACAGGCAGAGGGGCATAATGGTTAAGGGCTGGGGGGGGTGCCTTGCTGAGGAGCCGAATGGCGGTGTTTTAGGAGAGCTCCGTCCTAATCCACAACAAATCTGCCGCATCCATCATTAATAGCTGCCACATTCTGCTTATTATAACTTGTAAGGACGCTCCAATGTCGTATCAGGCAAGATCTACAAAAAAACAGGCAAAACTTAAGTTTTCTCAGGGACCTAACCAATCTGTCCCCACGAGGCCTAAGATTTCACCTAGCAAATCTCCAGCTGGGACTCGGCTGAGAATCAGGACCTGGGAGCAGACTCAGACGAATCTACAATGCAGGCAAGCCATCAATCTCTGGAAAGGCTAATTCAGGACCTAAAATACAATCTTATCTGTGTCAATCTTCACCATTCATCACTGTTGGGTATCTGCCGGAGGTTAGGACCCCGCCGGAGCCTTTTTTTTTTTTTTAAAGGTAGGTGGAGTCGACGTACCATCGGCGCCGCCCTCGAGGCCAACGCACTGCGTGGCGCTCATGTGTTGGCCTTTAGGCTGAGTCGACTCTGCCTGCCTGCCAGTTCTTCATCTCCCGCCGTAGAGGTTACCTCGTGGAAGCCGTGAAGAGCCTAGGCCTGCTACGCAGTTCTCAATTTAACAATTTTAACAAAATTTCCTTTGGTTGAAGTCTGACAGTTTTCCTGCTGGTTCTATTTCTGCCACCACTCAACGTTGCCCGGTAAGATCTTTCCTTATTTTCATATTTCACGATGTCGAGTCCATTTTTGGTGTTTTTTTCTCCATAGGTCATGTCTTGGTCAGAGGGCAAGAAATCTAAGACGGGTCGGCCCCCCATGCGACGGTGCCCTTGTGTCCGAAAACATTCCGTTACTGACCAACACGACCGGTGTCTCGTGTCTTGGCCGCTTCACCACATGGATTAGATATGATGCCTGTTTCTCCATGGGCGCTGGGTCCTCGAGGGCACTTACGTGGAAAGTGGGGCAAGCTTCATGTGACTTTCGGGGTCGGATGCGCACTCGTCGGTCCAAGCCACGCTCTCTCGGCCTTTCGTCCGGGTCCCCTCCCAGTTCTCTATGGACCGAGGAGGAGGGAGCCTTGGCTACTAGTAGCCTAGCCATTGCCAAGGCTTCTTCCGTGGCACGGGAGGCCTGTCCCGCTCCTTCCAGGGGGCGCCGCAAATGACAATCGCCCCTTCGGGGGTGAAGGCTCCCCTGGTGTCGGACCTGCGATTTGCAAGACCTGGGTCGGCGCCATCCGCGACGCTGTCGGCCGGTGCTGTTGTGGGCCTCGGTGCCATTTGCGGCGCCGTGGACCCTCGCGGAGTCAGCGGTGGCGGCAACTTGTTGCACGGTACCGTGGCCTTTGTCAGAGCTGTTCGCAGCACCGGCGGTGTCAGCGGCGCCATGGGAGATGCTATAGCGCCGTCGTTTTCCATGTCTTGCCTCGGCGCCGAGGTTGAGCATGGTGCCATGTCCTTGGGGCTCGGCGCCATGGGGCCTTCAGACTCCTCCGCCAGCACTGTCGTCAGCACTGCCTCTGCCCTCGGCACCGTTTGCAGTGCCGTCGGCTGAAGGCGGTGCCCGCCCTCGCCAAAGGCCGTTGCCGGTGCCATTAGCCGGAGCTGCCCTCCCACCAGGGAGCTGGGTAGCCGTCGTTGGCACTGATGGTGCCATCGGGGCCGTCGTCGGCGCCGTCCCTGCCCTCGGCACCACCCGCGGCACCATGGGGCCCAATGGTGCCACGACTGGTCCCGGCTCTGGAGCTCTTGTTCGGGCTGGAGCCGTGCCCCCTCTGGATTCTGCTCGCAGGGCTGCAGGGGGTGCTGGCACCGACTCGAGCACAGCTTCGGTTTCTGAGCCTGTTGGCAAGGATGGCAGTGGCCACCCTCTTATGGTTTGGCACAGGGCCTCGGACTCTACCTCCTCGGAGGTGGAGTCGAGCTCTGAGTCAGACGCACAATCTGACCCTTTGTGGTTGGCTGTTGAGGAGGGTAGCCCAGTAGTCTCCCCAACAAGCCAGAGTCAGCCCCCTTCTGAGGTGGATTCGGTGGCTACCGAGACTAGGGTCAGGGATGCTGACCAGCAGGCAGTGGTGCAGGCCACCATAGCTCTGCAACCTGATCTTGGTGGTTTCACTGACCCCTCAGTAGTGGTACCCCCACCAGTGGTGTGCCTAGATCACCCAACTTTGGGGCTGATCAGGGCACCTACAGGAGGGGAGGGTACTGTGCCCTGGGTAGTCCCTTTGGGAGCTGCCCAGAGATGCCAGCTACCTAGGCTGGCCCTCTCGAGGAGGAGGGCTCTTTCAGACTCCGAGGGGTCGAGGGGCGTGGGGTCGGCATGTCGGCCTTTTTCGGTGGCCCGCCCGGGCTCTGGGAGAAGCCGTAGTGCGGATCTCTGCTCTTCCCCCTTGGTCTCTTTGAGAGAGTCCCGTTCTTTTGAGGTAGGGGACCGTCCTTCTGGACCTATACGGCCCCGGTCGCCTCACTGGGGGGATTCTTCCAGGTGCAGCCAAGGCAGTACCGAAATGGTTGTTCAGCTGTCGGCTGTGGGGTCTTCCGAGGCACCTTCTTCCGTGGATGCCCACGGTCCGCTCCTTAGCCCAGGTGGAGGTCAGCCGACATCTCTTCTCAGCTCTGTCCCCATTCCTCTGCCACACTCTCCTGTGCTTCCAGGCATCCTTGGTCCTAGCGGGCCTCTCTCCTGGGAGCAGTTCATAGCGGTGGCTGCTCGGTTCCCTGCTTATGTTAGGGCGATGGACAGCCAGGTTTTTTATCCTCCCCTGTGCATCCACCCACTGAACATCCGGTGCCCTCCAGCTCCTCATCCCCCTCTTCTGGGGGAGAGGAAACTTCTGTCCACATCTCTCCAGCTGCTGATCTCTCTGAGTATCAGCGATTCCTCGTGAGGATGTTGGAGAACTTGCACCTTACTCCTTCCACTACCAGCAATCCTGAGCACTCGGCGCACACCCTTCTAGGCGATTTTGGTGAGGCCACCCTTGTGGTGCCACCCTGGCCTGCTCCTTTTCGGGAGGTGTTGTTGCTTTCCTGGCAGAGGCCCTTCACCGGAGTTCCTGACCCAAGGGATCTCAGCCAGAGGTATTGCGCACCCCAAGTCTCCAGGTTCCATGCCTCATCCACAGTCTGGATTGACGCAGTTGGACACTCCTGATGGGCTTTGCGCCCTTCACCGTGACCGGCCCCCAGATCGAGACTCCTCGGATTTTGACTTCTGGGGTAGGAGGACTTTCTACTCAGCACGGTTACTTCTTTATATTTCTGCACATCAGGCCCACTATGCAGCCTATGACAGGTTCTTGTGGTCCAGGCTGGGTCAGCGCCTAGCCTCGTTGCCTGATACGGAGCAAACCAGACAAGCCATTGCACACGCTGTGCGTGGCCTGGAGCTAGCAAGGCACCTAGCGAGGGCATCCTATAATGCCAACGAGGTAGCTACCAGGGTCATAAGGACAGCGATCTGCACTAGGTGGATGGCATGGCTTTGTCTTTTCCGGTTGTCACCCTTGGCCCGGTGTAGGGTGATTAACTCCGCCCACCAGGGAACCTTTCTCTTCTCCCGCAGAGCGAGATGGCGCTTGTCGGGGGAACTTCCTTCCCCCTCCAGGGCGACTCCGTCTCACTTTCCCCACTCTCGGGCCTCTCCAGGCCCTGAAGGTTCCCCCTTAGTGTGTCACCCACTGAGGGCTAAGGGATTTTATCTCTTAGGGTGTAAAAGAAAACCCCCTTCGGGGGTGGCTCGGTACTCACCCAACAGTGATGAATGGTGAAGATTGGCACAGATAAGATATGAAAATTAGGTACCTACCATAATTACGATCTTTCTGTATATCTTCACCATTCATCATGATCCCACCCTCCATCCCCCTGGGGCCTCAGTCTCTGGGTCCCTCTCCCTCTCTGTGCCCATCTCCCCTCTCCTTCTTTAGGAGAGGGGATCAGGACACACAGGGGATAATGTTCCAGGGAGCGTGGACAGCAAGGGGGGCACTCCTTCTCCAGTGCTTTGGCTCCACCACGTGGAGTGGGAGTTGTCATTTGCCCTCCTTTCTCTCCTCCCGCCCATGCTCCTGTCCAACCTATTTCTCCTCGTCTTAAAAAAAAAAAAAAGTTTCCCTTTTTTTCACCAATAATCTCTCCTGAGAGGGTGTTTATTCTCTGTACCCTGTCCTTCTTCCAGAATAGCCAACTCTGCTTGTCTGGAGTGTTTGCCAGCTATTCTGTGCCTTGAATTCTGGCAGAAAGCCTTTGGCTGCTCCTTGCAGTTCCTATACAATCTGGAGACGGACCAGGGTCTGGGATGTACTAACCTTCTCCCCTGTCTTCCTAAATTCTTTACCCACCCTACCTCCCTCTTCCTTTCCAGAGATTGGGGCCCCTCCCAATCCCTTTAGTTTCCGACTCTCTCTCTCTCTCTCTCTCTCCCTCTCTGTCCTCTCAGTTGTTATTTCTCCTTTTGGTTAATAATAAATATAATAATAATATCTTTATTTCTAAAGCACCTTTCAAAAATATCATGGTTCATATATCTTTTCCTTTTTCTGTCCCTTGGACTTCTTTGTCCCACCCTCCACTCCCTACCTCTTACCTGTCCAGCGACTCAGAACTGGTAGGCAGGCAGAGTCGACTCAGCCTAACAGCCAACCCACGAGCACCATGCAGTGCGTCGGCCTCGACGGTGGCGCCAATGGTACGTCAACTCTGCCTACCTTAAAAAAAAAAAAAAAAATGCTCCCGCGGGGTCCTGACCTCCGGCAGATGCCCAACAGTGATGAATGGAGAAGCTACACAGAAAGATCATAATTACGGTAGGTACGTAATTTTCTTATTTGGGCACCAGGATGTGACTGCACAAATACAACATCTGCAACAGTTAGTAAATACTACCTCTAAAACGGTGGATGCCCATGAAACTCGCGTCATGGAGGCAGAAACATGTATTAGCTCACAGGAAGATACTACGGGCCAACTAACCACCAACTTGCAACAAGCCGTCAAAGACATTGAAATACTGAAGCAGGTGATCGATGATCATGAGAACAGAGAAAGGCGCTGTAATATTAGACTAGTGGGCCTACCCGAAGGACTAGAAGGGAAAGATTGTCTAGTATTTATTAAGGACTGGCTCCAGAAACAACTTCAGCTAGCCCCAGACTTTACCATAGCAATTCAGTGGGCACACCGATTGCCAGGCCAGCGACCCACACCCGAACAGAGACCAAGACACCTACTGGTCAAATTCCTGCGATTTCAGGATTGCCAGGCCATTTTGTCTGCAGCACACAGGGTTGGCCCGATTACAATCCAGGGCTCCAAGGTCAGCATCTTTCTGGATTTCTCAAGACAACTTTAGTTGGGACGACAGGCCTTTATGGAAGCCAAAAAATGTTTACATGAACTGAACTGTCCTTTATGATGAACACAGCGCACTTAATAGTGCGCCAGCAGGGATGCAGACAGCGAACATTTACGGATCCAAAAGTGGCCTTGCAATTTGTGAGAGGTCTGAGAAAGGAAGGAGGTGAGAACCGGGCTGAGAATGGGGGAGACTGAATGTTCGGACCGCAAGTTATTTGTATTTAATCTTTGTGCAGTACATTGCCCACTGAAGAAGGGATTTTAGGGGAGGGTACATGGTGGCACATAACTCCGAGGCTGGAGGCCTATAAAGGCATGCTCGAGTGGGATCCTAGGTTCCCTCACCTCCGAATAAGGGCAGGCGGGACTTTACCAGAAACTGAACAATAAATACTAATTTGGCCTCTGTTGAGCCTAAAGTTATTAGTATTACTGTTGTTAAATTGGGCTACATCATAGTCCTAGAACAGGCATTTTCCCAGATAGGGACATGTATTGGGGGGCTTACATTTTGGGCCCCTGAGAGAGAGAGCCCTGATGTTCTGGGGAGAACTGTGAGTGGTAGTGGTGGGGGGGTGAGGCCCCAAACACTCATCAGGGCCATCAGAGCTGTAAAGACTTAAAAGCAGCAGCACATTTATTAAATAATGTAATTTCTCCGATGGGGATGGCCCGGGGAGGGGGCGGTAGCCTCCATGAGCATGTTGAGGAGAGCATCCGAGCTTAATTAATATGATCTTGCCCTGTTTAAGAACATAGAAAGTGGTCCAAAGGAGGGAAGGACTGGAGGGGTAATTAGGCAGCAAAATGGTGGTATGGGAAGGGAGAGTGCTGGCGAGGAAGAGTACATATCAGAAATGAGCTACAGCCTCGATATTTAAAAACTCATTTGAAAGCTCAGTCAGGGATACAGGGATAAGAATAGGCTGAGCAAGTCTGTTAAAACTGTAAACTTTATTTCTAGGAGCGTGGATATGTTGTTCATCCACACTCTCTGGCATGTCTCTTTCCCCTTTAAATCTTGCCGGAAGTCTTCAAGCTGGCTCCTCCCACCCACCCGGGTGGTAAATACCTCGGCTCCACCCCATGACGCCAGATCTTCCTTTCTGCTGGAAGATTCAGGTTCCCTCGTGCTACTTTAGCAGTTCATAGGCCTTGGCTTCGAAACGTCGGTTTTTACCGCAAATTACTCAAAAACTCATCAGAGTTGGTGACTCTGATTACAGCACATCAGACATGGAGGACAAATCATCCTCTGGATTTCGCCAGTGTACCTGCGGCCAGAAGATGTTGTGCACCAATCCCCACCTCTCGTGTGTCTGTTGCCTAGGTGTCGGACATGACACCATGTCTTGTACCTTTTGTCTAGCCTTCCATCCCAACATTCTGGAAGACCGCAAAGTGCGCCTAAAATTGGGGAGACCGGAGAAAAGGAACCTGATGGTGAAATCTAAAGAGGTGAGGTAGGCGGTTTCCTCGGCTGCGGGATCCACCAAGTAGTTGGAGCAGATGAAGGCATTCGAGGAAGAAGCGGCTCAAGCTTCGACCAGTCGAAGCTCTTTTGTTCCACTCAATGTTGGCTCTACTTTTACGGGCCCCTTTAGGGAGTTGTGCCAGTCTCTCCCCACCAGGGATGAGACGCCCACAGACTCGCACTCCTCCCACCCTCGGAAGAGGGACAAGGACCCTAAGTCTTCGTCTAAACGGAGAAGCTCCTGGGACCGAGAGAGGTCCGAGTCCCAGGAACATGCGGTCTTGACTTAGGTCGAGATCGCTTCCTCGGCCGCCAGCTTTACAGACCTTCCGTCTGGCCAAGGCACCAAGACCAAGAAAATGGCTGAACCGGCTGAAATTACTCTCGACCCAATCGAGCCTTTATCGCCGACTCCAGTCGACGATTCTTTAGAAAGGACTCCAGTTCTTTCCTTTCCTTTCCAGATGAGGAGACACTGCCCTCGGGTGTCCCGATCGAGGAAACTGTACCAGAACCTCGGTTTTTGCTGACTCCATTGACTCCTGATCGACCGAACCGACCCCGCTGGTCCCGATCGAGGAGTAGGGCCCCCTCGGTCAAATGGCCAAAAAACAGTCACAAACACTCAAAGAAGAGATGCCGCCACTGATCCTCATCCTCCTCGACTGAGCAGAGGCTTCGACGTAAACTCCTTCGACGCTATGAGGATCTTATGTGGCAGCAGCTAATTTTGACCGGGCAGAAGCTGGCCCCGCTGACCATACCAGCCATCACTTGGCTCCCGCCTCCAAGGCCGACCCCTCCAGAACCGAAGGTCTCGGTTCCACCGCCCGTGGGGCCGGTTCGTATCCCGGCTCGGCCTATTACGGTCTCTCCACCGATATTGGTGGAACCACCGCCTAAGCAGCCTCAGGGAGGGGCTCCCCCGAAAGAGGACTGACAAGGCACTGGTCTTCCCTGACGTCTGTCAATCACGGTCGTCCCTGATCACTCTCAGCATATTGAAGGAGACCTAGGCGGGAGACCATTGTACCCCGACTCTTCGGACTCGGACGACACTGGTTTAGACTCTCATCCTGGGGATGATGAGTCATCAGTGGCGGGGTTGGAGGATGGTCCTTCCTCCTTTCAGGGCATCCTCCACCTGATCTCCGAATCCACCGGAATGCCTCTGGAGCCCATCCAGAAAAAGACGGAGTACCCCGTTATGGATATCCTTTAAAGGGGGGATACCCTGATGGAGGCCTGTCTTCCTGGACTAAGTCTCCATCACTCATTCACACTAGTGGGATAGCGCCGGAGGCGCTAGGACCAGCCGAGGCAAAATTTTCTGAAGGGTCGATTGCGGGTAGGACCACGCATCGCGACACTGCGAGACTGACTTGCTTGTGTAGGCTATCTCGCCGATCCTCCAACCGCCTCAGTTCCTTTCTCCGCGCTGAGTGCGCTTGGATGTCGACATTGCCTCGCCTGCGGAGTCAAAGTTTTCGCTATACGACAGCAGTTTTTAGTGTTTAATTTAACTGTTTAATTTAACTATTTAGTAGTAATTTTTTATTTTACAAACAAGAAGATTATGAAGAAAAAGAAATTCTTTCCTGCCATCAACGGAGTCGTCCTTAGATGGTAGCGGTGACTGTAGGAAGACTTCGTTTGAAAGTTGTTATGGCAGAGGAGCTGTGCCCGGTCTGCCACCCTTAAGTAACGGGGGAGGGTCTGACTACGGACAGTCCTGTGCTTGAGGGGGGGGACAGTCCACCGAAGCACGAATATGGCGGTGCTGGGGATCCGGCTCACCAACCCTGAGCTCTTCTTCGTTTGGGGAAGAAGAATGGTGCCATCGAGGTTGCCACGTTGTGGTATGTCTGCACGAGGATTGTTCATTGGTAGGGGCGATAGGCCTGAACCGACTTTCGTGGGTTCCCCTTGGCCCCGATCCTAACGGCTGCATACTCTACTCTGGACTCCATCTCTGTCCTCGTTGGAGTTCTAAAGCTAGAGGTGTAGCCATTTGGATCCGACCAGGCAGACCCTCAGTGTAGATATTTAATTGCGGAGATAGACATAGGGGGAAAGGAGTATACACTTACTTCAGTATATGGCCACAATTTCGACTCCCCGGATTTCTCCACACACCTGGGAGTAACTCTGGTCCCTTACCAGGACAGTTTAATAATAGGAGGAGATTTTAATAGGTGTTTGGAGCCCAAATTAGACCACTCAGGTGTAAAAAGTAAACCGTATCCAAAAAATGTGACAGCCCTACAGGATCTAATTTCTAGGAGAGCACTAATGGAGGCATGGAGACATACCCACCCAGGAGATGGAGAATGGTCATTCTACTCATACTCTCACCGAGTGTATACAAGGTTAGATTATATTTTACACTCCCCCACAATTGATCACGGCCCCCTTCCATACTAGTTATGGCCCCATTTTAGTGTCGGATCACGCTCCATTATTACTCAGAATAGTGGTACCCCAGCAATCAAGTGGAGAACCACAATGGAGACTGGATCCTGCCGTAATCTTAGACAGTAGATATATTAAGTATATAATGAGGAAAATTACAGAATTTATTGCAAACAGTAAAGATCAAGGTACCCATATAAACTTTGTTTGGGATGCCCTCAAAGCTTGTATTTGAGGGGAAACTATCTCATGTGCAGCCTTTAAAAGAAAACAGTCCTTAAAAACAGAGGAACAACTGTTATACGAGATCCAGGAATTAGAGAAAAGAGCCATGACTAATCATCAACCCCACCTCATACAAAAAATAAAACAATTAAAGGGGAAACTGAACCAAATAGTTAATAGGAAGCTAGAGAGGGACCTGGTTATTACCAGGTCATACACCCATTTTGAGGTGGACAAATCTGGCAAATGGCTGGCCAGCATGATTAAACAAAAAAAAGGTGAAAAGGGTGATACTGTTAATGACACTCCCAGATGGAACCCCTACTTATGACTAGAAAGAAATAAATGAAATTTTCAGAACCTTTTACTCTGTATTATACACTACTCTGGTCCCGTTGGGAGCTAAACCAGAGGATTTCTTGCAGAGGATCTCTCTGCCAAAACTGGACGAGACCCTTGGTAATGACCTACACTCCCCCCTCAATATAGAGGAAGTTAAATTTGCGGTCGGCCAAATAAATAAAGGGAAGGCACCAGGTCCTGATGGTATCCCTGCCGAATTTTTCAAAGTCACATGGGATGTAATTGTGCCCCTTATGGGTGAGGTGATAGAGAATGCCTTACACCACGGAGAATTATCACACTCTCAGAGGCTGGCCACAATAATAATACTCCCCAAGCCTGGTAAGGACCCCACCAAGTGTGGATCCTATCGCTCCATATCACTTCTTAACGCTGATTACAAAATATTGGCTTAGAGTCCATTGAATAGATTGGAGGGAGTGATACCGGGGTTGATGCACAATGATCAGGGGGGCTTTGTTAAAAGCCACCAAGCCAAGCACAAACTTCGCAGATCTATCAACATTATACATAGATGGAAGAAGGGGGGAGCCACATAGATGCCTTTTGGCCTTGGATGCTGAGAAAGCATTCAATCGGCCATTTATGTTTGCGGAGCTGCAAAAGTTTGGTCTGCGGGCGAATATTCTATAATGGATAGGTGCCCTCTATGCTTCCCCACAAGCACAAATATTAACAAATAATACAATATCAAGCCCATTTTCCTTGTCCAGAGGGACAGGAAAGGGATGTCCCCTGTCACCCCTACTATATGTGCTCACAATAGAAGCATTGGCCTCTGCAATACGGGCACATGAGGAAATAAGGGGCTGTAGGGTGGGAAAGGTAAATCATGTAATCCCCTATTTGCAGATGACATTTTATTATTTTTGGAAACCCCAGTAAGGCCCTCCCAGCACTGAGTAAGATATTGGAGGTATATGGCCCTCTTTCGGGACACAAAATTAACTGGGACAAAAGTGAATGGATGCCATTGGGAGAGAGGAGGACTTTGATAGAAATTGCTGGGACTATAATAAATCCTACTAAACAGATTAAATACTTGGGAGTACTGTTACCAAGCAGATTATCTCAAATTATAACAGTCAACTACTCTCCATTAGTCCGAAAAATTAAAGGAGACTGCATTACTTAGAGAAGTCTTCCCCTCACCCTAATGGGACGAGCCAACCTGGTGAAAATGTATATATTGCCCAAAGTCTTATATCTGTTTCAGTCGATCCCAATATCTCTCCCCCAGAAATATATAAGAGCATTGGAAGGAGCCTGTACCCAACTCCTGTGGCAGGGCAAAAAGCCCAGAATCAAAGAGGTTTTTTCGTTAGCAGAAAACAAGGGGGTTTGAATTTGCCAAACTTTCACCTTTACCATCTGTCGGCCAAACTAGCACATATTCAGGATATGTTGAGGGCAGAAAAAGATACCGTATCTTGGAAAGAGCTGGAAGGGGGGGGCCCTATATTTACTATTCTTTATTGGTTAATGGCCTGAAGGGGGGAACACCTTCAGTGATAAATCCATGCACTAAAGCCACTTGGGGGGCTTGGATGAGGGTTCACTCATTGTTGGGTCACAAGCCGGGCCTGTCACCGGATACAACTATAGTGAAGTATCTACAGGGGAAGGAGATCCTAACTCCCAGTGATAGAAGAGAACTAGAATGGTGGGATAGACAGGGACTCTTTCAACTTAACCAACTCCTCAAAGATGGTAAGGTGAGGCATTTCCAAGCATTAGTGGGTACATATCACTTACACCCCTCCCATTATCTCCTGTACCTTAAAATACGCAGTAGAATTCAGAGATCCCACACAGATTCTGAGGGATTACAAGATACACATATGGGACAATCTGGTTTCCTGGTGCAACGCTCTGCACTGGAAGAGCTCTTTGTAAAATTCTTCACTGTTAGGGATTCAGACCCCTTAACAAATGTTATAAATGACTGCTCGGTGGTTTGCCAAACCCCATGGAGAGAGTTAAGAGAGCTTGGGAGGAAGATCTGTACCCCGAGGGTCTGTCCGGAGGGGATTGGAAACTGCTTTTGAGAAACATCTTGAATTGCTCAGTCAAAAATAGGCTTAGAGCCATACAGTACAATTTCTTGTACCGCACATACCACACTCCTAAATTGGCACATATAATTGATCCCACCTCCTCCCCATACTGCCCTAAATGCGTAGTCCAAGTAGGGGACTTTTATCACATGATATGGAAATGTCCTAAGGTTCTGTTATTTTGGATGGGAATAATTGAAATTCTATCTAAAACATTAAATGTTAATATAAGATTGGACCCTGCTGAAACCTTACTGGGCTTGCCTGCTATGGGTAATAGTAAATTGGGAGAAAGTCCGAGGTTATGGAGGATAGACATCGTAGTGTGTATGAGAGAACTTGCACTACATTGGAGACTGGCACAGGTTCCTACAGTGGCCTCATGGGCCTCTTCCCTAATAGAAGTAATGAAACTGGAGAAGACACAATATAAAGTCAGGGTACAATTGGGAAAATATGAGGAGATTTGGTCACCACTAGAGGAATCAATTCAGAGAGACTGGTTTCCATACTTTTGAGCAACCTACTGGATCGGGTGACACGTCAAGAAGCTATTAAATCAAGTCATATTGCTTTTTAAGTACATATGGTTAAGACTTAAGAGTATTTACGTGATCATGTATAAATTTTATTAATGGTACCTATACAAAGAAAATAATATATTTGTAACTCCCATGGATGGGAGACGAGGTGTGTAAGAACTTGTCCTATCATAAATAAAGTACACACACACAAAAAAAAGGGGCTGGAGCCTGCAAGGACTAACCCTTCTGCGTGCCTCAGACACTAGGCCATCGCTTCATTTTGACTTAATTGATAGAGAGCTCTCCATTGTAAGTGTAACAGTGAGTGATGGGCACTTCATTCAGTACGTAACAGAGCATAACAACTGATTATAGAGACACTGCAGACTTGGCACCCCATGACTGACAACATTTAGAAAACTGTGACATAAATTAAAAGCATCCTAATCATTGGATTGATTCAAAGATTTATGAATTTTAATTACAGAAACTTAAAAGACTTATGGCTTTTAGTTACATCAACTTAAAGGTTTATGGGACAGGTATTTAAAGCTTTAGTGCCACTCAAAATGACTGATGTTTGCGCTATAAGTCTGGGCATAGCATGGGGCGTCCTATATGCAAAGCATCAGTTTGTCTGGCACAAATTCAGCTGCATAATATCGCAAAGTTATGGAATGTAGACATGCAGATGAGTGTGTGGGGGAGCTGCATATAGTGTGCTAAACTATATTTGAAGTATTGTGACGGCTCTAAAGGTAGTTTTGCACTGCACAAATTACCATGTTTGAAGGGCACTTTTTAACTTAGTGCCCAGGATAGAGAGCACATTCAAATGGGATATGTGTGACTTAGGCTCAAAATGCATGGAAAAGCACAGACACAAGTTGGTGTGTGAAAATCCTTACTGCAAGTAGGATGTACTGCATGTGTTACCGTGAGTCGGACACATAATTTTGCATGTTCTGATGTGCATATCTCATGAGGATATGGTACCACAAACCGAAGACATACTACATGTACTGACAGTCATAAAGGATTTCAGAAAAAGAGATGTGCAAGAACAAGGGGGCACAATTTAAAAATAGAGGGGAGGATGGCTCAGGGGCAATGTGAGGAAATTTTTTTTCACAGAGAGAGTGGTGGACGCATGGAACCACCTTCCTGGGGAGGTTGTGAGGTCTAAAACAGTGGGGGAATTCAGACATGCATGGGACAGACATAAGGCAATTCTTGTGGCTGGTGGGAGGAAGTAGGCTGTTGGTTAACTAGAATCTGCAGCTTATCCAATAGGTAGGGAAATGGGCAGACTGGGTAGGCCAAGCGGTCCTTATCTGCTGTCAAAGTCTATGTTTCTATGTATTTACAGACATGAACTGCACTCCAACCACAGCACAAAACATAGAAACATAGAATTTGATGGTAGATAAGGACCGTGTGGCCCACCTAGTCTGCCCATTTTGCCTAACTAGTGCAAAAACCATGGACCCTAGTTGATCCCTGGTTTACCCTTTTACCCCCTCTTGCCAGGGTACCTTTTTGTCTATCCCATGTATTCTTGAATTCCTTAACCGTTTTTGACCCCACTACCTCTGTTGGGAGGTTGTTCCAAGCATCCATCACACTTTCTGTGAAAAAGTACTTCCTCACGTTGCCCCTCAGTCTACCTCCCCTCTAGCTTCATATTGTGCCCCTTGTTCTTTTACATCTTTTCTGAAAGATGCTTCCCTCTTGTACCTCTGTTTATACCCCTGAGGTACTTGAATGTTTTAATCATACCCCTCTCTTCCAGGAAGTACATATTGAGTTCTCTAAGCCTGTCTTCGTAGGGCTTCTCGTGCAGCCCCTGCACCATCTTGGTAACTCTCCTCTGGACCACCTCCACTCTGTCTGTGTCCTTCCGGAGATGTGGTCTCCAGAACTGGACACAGTTCTCCAGCTGAGGTCTCACCAGTGATCTGTACAATGGCATCACCACATCCTTCTTCCTGCTATTGATACCGCTCCCTATGCACCCCAGCACTCCACTGGCTTTCGCTGCAGCCTTTTCACATTGTTTGGACATCTTAAGGTCATCAGATATGATTACCCCAGGTCTCGCTCTTGCTTGGTGGCTGCCAGTACCCCCCATCTTTTACTCCTCCCTTGGATTTCTGTGCCCCAGGTGCATGACCTTGCACTTTTTTGCATTGAATCTAAGTTGCCACATATTTGACCACTCCTCCAACCTGCTTAGGTTCTTTTTCATTCTCTCCACCCCCTCCAGAGTATCCACCTTGTTGCAGATCTTCGTGTCATCTGCAAATAGGCATACCATCCCTTCCAGCCCCTCTGCAATGTCACTTATGAAGACATTGAAGAGAACTGGCCCCAGTACCGACCCCTGTGGCACCCCACTGGTCACCACCCTCTCCTCAGTTTGAACGCCATTTACCAGCACACTGTGTCCTGCCACACAGTCAGTTGCTGACCCAGATTACCACCCTTGGGCCAACCCCAAGGCTGTCTAGCTTATTTATCAGTTTTCTTTGTGGGATGGTATCAAAGGCCTTGCTGAAATCCTTTTTTTTTTTTTTTATATTTACCTCACTTTTTGTCCTCCTGCCATGTGTCAGAGCACCGCCCTGGTCATGGTGCCCCCAAGGCTTCCACCGCCTGTTGAGCCCCTTGCTCTCCCGGTCACTCCTGGCTTGTACCCCAGGAGGCGGGGCACGGCCCCGTGGCAGGTATTGGTGTCGTGTGACCGTAACTGGTTGGGAGAGCCCTCAGCCAGGTGGCTAATTGAAGCCCGGGGGCAGGGCATCATGGAGACGTCCAGCGAGGAGGGATTTTTTGTCCCTATAGGCTGGGACGGAGACGCAATGACGCCTGCATCTGTCCCGCCCAGTGCTTGCTGATTGCAAGGGCCGTGGTGCTCTCAGAGTGATGCACTCCAGCTTCTGCTAGGTGTCACTGCACCGAGCGCAGAGACCCCTCCCTCGAGAAGAAGAGCAGTTCTAGGGACACTTGATCCTTCTCCCCCGGCCAGTCCTCCGACGAGCCAGGCTCGTTCCCGAACCCGGTTCACTGGCGTCGCAAGCAGAAATCCAACCGCTGTGCCGGTGGGCCAGCCTGGCCTTGCTGAAATCTAAGTAAGCCACATCCACTGCCCCTCCCTGATCTTCCACTCTGGTGACCAAGCCAAAGAAATCTATTAGATTTGTTTGAAAACTACATGTGATGCAGCGCTACTTAGTATTCTGTCATACTGCAGGTCCAGTAGCCAGGTCCAGCCTTCCCCACAGTCCAAGGAGCAAAATCATGTTAATGAGATTGAAATGGCCGCATAATTAGCTGGTAATAACCCTATAGAGCCTTGAATGGGCTCATTTGCATGGGGACATTTGAATATAGCAGGTTTGCACAGCAGCTCTGAAACTTTGAGCATGGGCTGCCTGATCTTCCTGGTCATAAAGTCTCCACCACTCATTCACACTAAGGGGATCTATGCCAGAGGTGCTGGACCCAGCAGGAGCAAACTTTTCAAGAGGGTCGGCACCAGAGATGGCAGCGAGAGGCGGCACCATGAGCCCCAGCTCATGTGGTAAAGACTGTCTTGGCGTTGACCTCCAACTGTCTCAGTTCCTTTTTTCCTGCCATCATGTCAAGATCGATCGCCGTCACCGAGTCAAATTTCAAACTAGCAGCTTAGTTTTCAGTTTTATTATTTTGTAATTATTTGTGAAAAAGTACCAATCTTATTGTAACAAGAAGTGTTCAGCCCTCCATTGACGGAGTCAACCACGAGTGGGTCAGATGATGGTAGGGAGACTTCGTATGAAAGCTGTTCAGTCCACAGGGCTGGGTCCGGTCCGCCGCCCTCTCCGGAGGGAGGGTCCGACAAGGGACGATCCGATGCTTGGGGAGATGGGCGGTCCCCCCGAAAGCATAAAAGGAAACGGTCCCATTCTCGGCACAGTTCGGCCTCGAGTTCTTCTTCGGCACTCAAACCGAAAAAGAGAAGGCATCACTCGAGGTCGCCTTCTGGTATGTCTGCGTGTAGACGGTCAGTTATTGGGGCCAGGCACTGGCCTCCACCTCTGTCAGAGTCGCCGGTTTCTTTCTCCAGTGGCTGACTTCCTCGACACCGGAGCCCTTCCCCACCTATTTGAAGGGCTTCTGATGAGCAGTTTCACCAGTGGGCCGCTCATATGGAGCAGTGGGCTCGGAGGTTGGTACAGCTGTCTAATGCAGTCACCCTGAGACCGAGGCGTCCGGGCCATTCGGCTCCGGAGGGACATGTTGGGTGGTTGGGTCTTCCAAGTCATGTGGCGCCTTCCTCAGTGCCATTGGCTGCGCGCTCGGGTGTTTCCCCCCTCGCATGGCTGCGGCGCAGGGGTCCACACTGATGCCTCGATCGCTTGCCAATTTTCCTTCTTTTTCTTCAAATCACAGTTTTCAGGCCCATGGGACTCTCTTGGTGCCATCCGTGGCACCAAGGGGTATGTCCGCAGCATCGGGGATTCTGTCAGCGCCACCTGTGGTGCCACGGGCTCTGTCAGCACCATGTTCTGGGCCGTTTCTGATGGCGCCGACTTCCTTGCATTTGGCACCGCGTTCTTCATCGGCACCGAGGCTTGGTGCAACGTCATCTGGCCTCCAAGGGTCCTTGACTCCGATTCTTCCCTCTTCTGTTTTTCTTCCTGATTTTCACTCCTTTCCTGTCCTTACAGTCCCTCCCAGACTGTCAGGAGATGATTTTGAGCCTGACCCAGATCTTCGACTGGATGATGATGTTGATGACACTGCCCTGGGAACAGGGATCAATCCTTCTGCAGAGCCTGTGGTCAAAGACCTTTCCTTTAAGTCTCTGCTTAAAAATGTAAATTCTACTCTTTCTCTCCATACTAAGGAAATCGATCCTGGAAAGCTTTTAAGACTCCAATACCTCCATGTCCCGGAGATCCCTATGGATTTAACTTCTCTGGTACAGCCCTCTTTCGAGACCCTCTCTAAGATGGTATGAAATAATCCAGCTCTCATTCCTTCTGTGGCTAAGTCCATAGACAGGAAATATGCCCCTCCCAAGGATCATCCCATTTTGGCCTCACAAGCCTCCGCTGATCCCATTGTAGTCTTGGCAGAGAATGATAAGGCTGTCCTTCCTCAGGCATCTACAGCCTGGCCTATAAACAAAGAATCTCGCAAGATAGACACCTTAGGTAAGAGAGTCTTTGCTGTCTCCGGCCTGGGTATGCGTATTTCAGCTACCAGGGCTATTTTTCTCAGTATGAGTATGTTCTTTGGCATTCACTCAAACAATTGGTAGAAGCTCTGCCCGAATCAGAAGCTAATTCAGAGCTATTTTAGACCATAACCAGAGGTATTGAGTCCAACAACCAACAGATTAAAGCTGCAATGGACGCTTTTGATACCACTTCCCAAGCGGCGGCAGCTGGCATCTGCACCCGTCGCCATTCTTGGCTACGTACTTTGGGCTTCATGAATGATGCCCAGCAGCAGGTCATGGCTTTACCTTTTGACGGCATGTATCTATTCGGGCCTCAGGTGGAGCAAGCTCTGGAGGCCACACAGAAGACTAGGTCTGCTATTAGGATGGCTAGACCTGCACCCGCCCCCTCCCGGGGGTGTGTGCCAACAAACGTCAGTTTCACAACTGTCAGTCCTTTCGTGGCAGAGGTAGAGGAGGTTTTAACAAAAACCACATCCCTCAACCACAAAAGAAAATGCAACAGAAGACACAAGGGCCCAAAGTGCCCAGTGCCACTTTCTGAGTTTTTGGCCCAGGTCCCACCTCAGTTGTCCGAGGGCGACTCTTCCTCAGCGGTGGGAGGACATCTGACTCAGTTCTACAACCAGTGGAAATCCATAACATCAGACAAATGGGTCCTCTGGATAATCCCTGAAGGATACTCGCTCAATCTTTCAGAAACCCCTCTGGATCATCCTCCCAAACAACAGCCCAGGCTGTCGACACTACAGTCAGACCTTCTTGCTTCCGACGTGCAAGGTCTTCTGAACAACAGGGCAGTAGAAGTAGTTCCGCTCGATCAACAAAACACAGGTTTCTACTCCCATTACGTCCTGGTCCCGAAGAAAACTGGTGGTATGTGCCCCATTCTGGAGCTCAGAAAGTTGAACAAGTTCCTTCACAAGAAAAAGTTCAAGATGATATCTGTAGGTACCCTGCCACCTTTGCTTCATCAACATGATTTGCTAGCCTCCTTGGACATGCAGGATGCCTACCAACACATCCCTATATACCCAAAGCACTACAAATACCTAAAGTGTGTGGCGTTGGGTCAACACTATCAGTTCAGAGTCCTGCCCTTTGGGCTATCCTTGGCGCCTCGAGTTTTTACAAAGTGTTGTGCAGTTCTCGTGGCGCATCTCAGGAAAATCGGAATACAAGTGTTCCCATATCTGGACAACTGGCTCCTAGCAAGTCCCTCCAGACAAGAAACTCTGGACGCCGTGGCCACGGCTTCAGACTTCCTTACGTCCATGGGAGTCCTGCTGAATCTCAACAAGTCACAGCTGCAGCCCTCCCAGAAGCTCCTCTTTATAGGAACTCTTCTAGACACCTCCTCTGCGAAGGTTTTTCTCCCAGAGGACTGAAGGAGTGATATCTTAAAGATGGCTCGATACATCAGAGAAAACAGCTCAGTTCAAGCTATCTCGATGCAGTGGATGCTGGGTCTCATGGCATCCTTGGTGCTCACTGTACCCTTAGCACATCTCCGCATGAGAACCTCTCAGTGTATGCTCAGTACTCAGTGGTCCTCACTCACCCTCAGTCCTTTCTCATCAAGGTGACAGAACCTCTGAAGAGGTCACTCGCCTGGTGGTCGCAGGACGACAACCTTCTGGAAGGATATCGCTTTGATCCTCTGGATCATCAGATCTCCATTACCATGGACGCGTCCCTGATGGGATGGGGAGCTCATTGCTGGAATCTCTACACCCATGGTACGTGGACTCAAGACGAGTCTCAGCTTCACTTAAACGTCCTGGAAATGACAGCCGTCCTCTATGCAGTCCAAGCCTTGAAGGTGGTACTCTGTCACAAGAACATTCTCCTTCAAGCGGACAACAAAGCAGTGATGTCTTACATCAACAAGCAGAGCGGTGCACACTCTTACCCATTATGCAGGGAAGATATGAGGGTGTGGGAATGGTGCCTGAGCACAAGGCTCTAATCCACGTGATTTACCTGCCAGGAGTACAGAACGAGCTGGCAGACCATCTCAGCAGAACAGAGACAGATCTTATCTGTGTCAGTCTTCACCATTCATCACAGATGGGTATCTGGCCGGAGATCAGGACCCCGCAGGAGCTTTTTTTTTTTAAAAGGGTAGGTGGAGCCGACACACCATCGGTGCCGCCCTCGAGGCCGACGCACTGCGTGGCGCTCGCAGGTTGGCCGTTAGGCTGTGTCAACTCCGCCTGCCTGCCAGTTCTTCGTCTCCCGCCGTAGAGGTCACCTCGTGGGAAGCTTTGAAGTAAATCTTAGGCCTGTTTCAATACCAATCCTTCAGCGTCAAGTCCGTCGGTCTCCTGCCGGTTCTGTTTTCTGCCTCTACTCGACGTCGCCTGGTAAGATCTTTCCTTATTTTTTGAATTTTCATGACGTCGAGTCTGTTTTGGTGTTTTTGTCCGTAGGTCATGTCTCGGTCGGAGGGCAAGAAATCTTCGAAGACGGGTCGGCCCCCCATGCGACGGTGCCCATGCGGTCGAAAATTCTCTGTCACCGACCAGCACGACTGGTGTCTCTTGTGTCTTGGCCCGCTTCACGACATGGACTCGTGCAACGCCTGCTTCTCCATGGACCGCCGGGTCCTCGAACAACGGGCATGGAAAGCGGGGCGAGCTCCGCCGACTTTCGGGGGTCGGGTTCGCACTCATCGGGCCAAGCCATGCTCTCTCGGCCTTTCCTCTGGGTCCCCTCCCGGTTCTATATGGACCGAGGAGGAGGGAGCCTCGGCTACTTGTAGCCTAGCCATTGCTGAGGCTTCTTCCGCGGCGCAAGAGGCCCATCCCGCTCCTTCCCGGCAGTGGGCGGGAGGCACCGCCATGGCAATCACCCCTTCGGGGGTTATGGCTCCCCCGGTGTCATTCCCGTGGCTCAGAAGGCCCGGGTCGGCGCCGTCCTTGATGCCGTCATCCAGCGCCGTTGGAGTCCTCAGCGCCGTTCGCGGTGCCATGGGCCGTGACGGGGCCGTCAACAGTGCTGACTTGTCACGCGGTGCTGTGGGCTCGGTCGACGCCGTTCGCGGCGCCGATGCTGTTTGAGGCGCTCTGAGATCCACTACGACATCGTCCTTTGCCATGTCTTGCCTCGGTGCCAAGTTGAGCACGGTGCCAGGCCCTCGAGGCTTGGCGCCATGGGGCCTTCGGTTCCATTAGTCGGTGCCGTCCACGGCGCCGCCCAGGCCCTCAGCGGCACCAAGGAGCCAGGTGGGGCCGTGCTCAGCACCGTGTCCGCCTTCGGGGCCGTGCTCGGTGCTGCCACGGTCCTCTGCGCCGCTTGAGGAGCCGACGCCAGCGCCGAGGGTACCGCTGGGACTGTCGTCGGTGCCCTCCCTGTCCTTGGTGCCGCTCCTGGTGCCGTGGGACCGGATGGTACCGTGACTGGTCCTGGCTCTGGATCTCTGGCTCGGGCTGGGGCCATGCCTCCCTTGGATCCCGCTCGCGGGGTTGCAGGGGGCACTGGCACCGACTCGGGCACAGCGGTGGTCTCCGGACCTGGTGGTTGGGATGGTTCTGCCCGCCCTCCTACGGTTTGGCTCAGGGCCTCGGACTCTACCTCCTCGGAGACGGAGTTAAGCTCTGAGTCGGACATGCAGTCTCACCCCTCAGGGTTGGCTGCTGATGTGGGCAGCATGGTGGTCTCTTTGACCAGTCGGAGCCAACCCCCTTCTGAGGTGAGGTCGGTGGCTACTGAGACTAGGGTCAGTGGTGCTGACCAACAGGCAGTGGTGCGCGCCACTATAGCTCTGCAGCCTGGTCTTGGCAGGTTCACCGATCCCTCAGTTGTGGTACCCCCTCCGGTGGTGTGCCTTGATCGCCCGACTTTGGGGCCCATCTGAGCACCTGCGGGGAGGGTACTGCTCCCTGGGTATCCCCTTTGGGGGCTGCCCAGAGATGCCAGCTACCTAGGCTGGCCCTCTCGAGGAGGAGGACTCTTTCGGACTCCAAGGGGTGTGGGGTCAGTGTGTCCGCCTTTTTCTGGGGTCCACCCGGGCCCTGGAAGAAGTCAGAGTGCAGATTTCGCGCGCCTCTGGCGGTCTCTTTGAGGAGTCCCATTCTTTTGAGGCAGGGGACCGTCCTTCTGGATCTTTACGGCCCGTCGCCTCACTGGGGATTCTTCCGGCGCAGCCAAGCGCAGTACCGATGTGGTTGTGCAGCTGTCGGCTGCGGGGTCTTCCGAGGCACCTTCTTCCACGGGTGCCCACGGTCCGCTCCTTAGCCCAGGCGGAGGTCAGCCAACATCTCTTCTCGGCTCTGTCCCCATCCCTCTGCCACACTCTCCCTCACTCCCAGGCATCCTCGGTCCTAGCGGCCCTCTTACCTGGGAGCAGTTCAGAGTGGTGGCTGCCCAGTTCCCTGCTTACGTTAGGGCAATGGACAGCCAGGTTTTTCAACCTTCCCCCGTGCATCCACCTACTGAACAGATGGTGACCTCCAGCTCCTCATCCCCCTCTTCAGGGGGAGAGGAACCCTCTGTCCACATCTCTCTGGCTGCCAATCTCTCTGAGTATCAGCGATTCCTTGTGAGGATGTTGGAGGATTTGCACCTTTCTCCTTCCACTGTCAGCAATCCTGAACACGCGGCGCATGCCTTTCTAGGCGATCTTGGCGAGGCCACCCTTGTGGTGCCGCTTCTGGGCCGGCTCCCCTCGAGGTGTCGCTATGCTCCTGGCAGAGGCCCTTCTCCGGAGTTCCTGCCCCTGGGGATCTCAGCCAGAGGTATTGCGCACCCCCGGAGTCTCCAGGTTCCATGCCTCATTCACAGTCTGGTTTGACGCAGTTGGATACTCCTGATGGGTTTCGCGCCCTTCACCGTGACCGGCACCCAGATCAAGACTCCTCGGATTTTGATTTCTGGGGTAGGAGGACTTTCTACTCTGCACGGTTACTTCTCTCTGTCTCTGCACATCAGGCCCACTACGCAGCCTACAATAGGTTCTTGTGGTCCATGCTAGGTCAGCTCCTAGCCTCATTGCCTGACATGGAGCAAACCAGACAAGCCATTGCACTCTCTGCACGTGGCCTGGAGCTAGCAAGGCACCTAGCGAGGGCATCTTACGATGCCAATGAGGTAGCTACCAGGGTCGTAGGGACAGCGATCTGCACTAGGCAGTCGGCATGACTACGTCTTTCCCGGTTGTCACCCTTGGCCCGGCGTAGGGTAATTAACTCCGCCAACCAGGGAACCTACCTTTTCTCCTGCAGAGTGAGATGGCGCTTGTCGGGCAACTTCCTTCCCCCTCCGGGGGAACTCCGTCTCTCTCTCCCCGCTCTCAGGCCTCTCCAGGCCCTGAAGGTTCCCCCCTTAGTGTGTCACCCACTGAGGGCTAAGGGACTTTGTCCCTTAGGGTGTAAAGAAACAACCCCCTTCGGGGGGGCTTGGTACTCACCCATCTGTGATGAATGGTGAAGACTGACACAGATAAGATATGAAAATTACGCACTCCACCGTAATTATGATCTTTCTGTGTATCTTCACCATTCATCACCACCCCACCCACCATCCCCTGGGACCTCAGTCCTGGGTCCCTCCTCCTGTGACTCCCCTTCTCCCTCCCTAGGAGGAGGTGTAGGACACGCAGGGGAGTATTTTCCAGGAAGAGCGGATAGCCTCGAGCGGCACCCTTCTCTAGTACCTTGTCTCCACCCTGTGGGTGGAAGTTGGTAGTTGCCCTCCTTCTCCTCCTCCCTGTTTCCATCTAACCTATTTCTCCTAAAAAAAACAAAACAAAAAAAAAAAACCTTTTTTTCACCAAACATCTTTTCTTGAGAGAGTACTGAATCCCTGTATCCTGTCCTTCTTCCAGAATAGCCGACTCTGCTTTCTGGAGTATTTGCCAGTTATTCTGTGCCTTGAATTCTGACAGAAAGCTTTGCTACTCCTTGCAGTTTCTATAATAATCTGAGACGGACCAGGGTCTCGATATCTTATACTTCTCCCTCTCTCCAAATTCTTTACCCACCCTACCCTCCTCTTCTTCCGCTTCCAGAGATTGGGGCCCTCCCAATCCCCTTTAGTTTCTAACCTCTTTCTTTGCTGTCCTCTCAGTCGTTATTTCTCCTTTTAGTTCATACATCCTTTCCTTTTTCTGTCCCTTGGACTCTCTTGTCCCACCCTCCACCCTTCCTCTTACCTCTCCGGCGACTCAGAACTGGCAGGCAGGCAGAGTCGACACAGCCTAAAGGCCAACCCGTGAGCACCACACAGTGCATCGGCCTCGAGGGTAGTGCCGATGGTGTGTCGGCTCTGCCTACCCTTTTTAAAAAAAAAAAAAAAAAAAAAAAAGGCTCCCGCAGGGTCCTGACCTCCGGCCAGATACCCATCTGTGATGAATGGTGAAGATACAAAGAAAGATCATAATTACGGTAGGTATGTAATTTTCATATCCTCACAAGTGGTCTCTCGACTTAACTGTTGTTCAGTCACTCTTCAAAGAATGGGGAACTCCAGACCTGGACCTTTTTGCGCCCTCACTCAAAGCAAAACTGCCTCTCTTCTGCTCCAGAAATCCAGGACTTGGCGTTTTCTATCAGGATGCATGCAGGCTGCGGTGGACAAGACGCTTTCTATACACCTTTCCTCCTCTTCCCCTAATTCAGAGGGTACTTCTCAAATTCAGGGATCAGGGAGGCAGAATGATTCTCATTGCTCCCTTCTGGCCTCGGCAGATATGGTTTCCGCTACTCAACAGTCTGTCAGAAACCCTCCCGAAGATGCTTCCCCTTCAGGCGAACCTTCTGACCCAGGGTCCCGTAGTCTATCCCAATTTGAGGTCGCTTCACCTTCACGCTTGCCTCCTGAAGAGACAGAGGTGAATAGGTTCAATGTTTCTCGTAGGGTTTCAGATATTCTTTTGGCTGCGTGTAAGCCGGCCACTAGAAAAACCTACACAGCCAAATGGAAGCGTTTCTCTATCTTGTGTGCAAAAGCCTCTTCGAACCCATTTTCCTGCCCAATGAATAAAGTCTTGGAGTACGTTTTAGACCTCTCAAATTCAGGTCTGCAGTACTGCACAGTCAAAGTTCATTTTTGTGCTATTTCAGCATATCATGAGCCGGTACTTTCCATGTCTCTGGCTCAGTTACCTGTAGTTAAGAGGTTTCTTTGGGGTATTCTGTATACTAAACCCCATATCAGACATCCAGTCGCAGCCTGGGACATTAACCTTGTGCTAGACATGCTCACTCGCAAACCTTTCGAGCCTCTAGCTGCTTGCAATTTGAAATTCCTTACTTGTAAAACGGCCTTCCTGGTGGCCATCACTTCAGCCCGTAGAGTTTCTGAAATGTATACTAAATCCCACATGCACTAGTCACAGACCCCCCCCATACACTGCATTTCACAATGACAAAGTAGTTCTTAGGACTCATCCTAAGTTTCTCCATAAGGTTGTATCAGAATTCCATCTAAATCAACCGCTAGTCCTGCCTACTTTGCAAACTTCCAGAATGAAGGAGAGCATACCCTTCACCCTCTGGATGTTAAAGAGTGCTGCGATTCTATCTAGATAGAACAAAAGAAATTCACAAGGCTCAACAACTGTTTGTTTCCTTCAGCGAGACCCAACTGGGTCAGCCTGTCGCTATTGGATGCATTTCAGCATTGCTGGTGGCATGCCTTCGCCACTGCTATTCTATGGCACAGGTCAAGCTGGAAGGCAGAGTGTACACTCACTCTACCGGAGCAGTCGCGGCATCTCTGGTGGAAATCTACAACATGCCCATTGCAGATATTTGCATTGTGGCTACCTGGAACTCAGTGCACACTTTTCATTAAGCACTACACCTTGGATATCCATGCCAGACAACATCTGTCGTTTGACAGGTCTGTTCTTAATGGACTTCTGTCCTAAGTATGTGAGCTCCTTATTTTTCCTGCCGCCCATTTCGGGATTATTAGCTCGGTACTCTCCCATTAGTGTGAATGAGTAGTGGAGACTTTATGTCCAGGAAGTTACGTGCCTACCATAATTCTTGATGATCTTGGACGAAATCTCCACCACTCATTCACACACCCACACACCATCCCCCGAGCTCACTTCTCTGTTCTTGGTCTTCACTCCCTCAGTCGCTGGACCATGAAGACTTCATTGTTGACCCTTCTTACACGGGTCATTCAGACTATCTTATGTCCGATTTTAGGTTAGTTACGCTGCACCTCCTCGGAAAAAAGGTACTGAGGCAGTTGGAGGGTCGACGCCAAGATGGTCTTTACTGCAAGAACTGGGGCTCGAGGTGCCACTCCTCGTGCCGCCATCTCTGGCGCTGACCCTCTTGAAAAGTTTGCTCCCGCTAGGTCCTAGCGCCTCCGGCGTAGATCCCATTAGTGTGAATGAGTGGTGGAGACTTCGCCCAAGATGATCAAGAATTACGGTAGGTACGTAATTTACATTTCCCCAGTGTCATTCCCTTCATTGGCCAGCAGGATACTGTACTTTGTGACTGCGTGGACTTGTTAGTGCTGTGATTTGTGCTTGGGGGGGGTTATTCGTACATGCTTTGCACAATCACATTGCACTCTGCGCTTGTACAGATATACCACTTTTTTGCATATTGCGCATAATGAGTCTAGCAGAAGGGACTTTGTGCAGCACTAACCCCTGTGTTGTAACATTGCATCCTATCACTTTTTTTTTTTACACCCAGTTATGCATTTGCAGCCTGGCAAATACTCACTCTCTGTTTAGCCTTTAAAAACTCACTTGATGTCCCGGAGCTGTAGTCCAGCGAGCTGGGAAGATAGGTAAAAACAGGACTCTGATACAAAAAAGATATTGCATCTTAGCAGAAATATCATAGATTAAAAACAATAACATTGTAAAATCGTGGTAACGGTGTAAATTCTAGCTCCCCCGAGCAAACTTAATAGAGAGGCACTGAAGAAATAGGTACAAATTAAGATTCAAAAAACATCACACTTCTCAGAGCTTTAAATTGATTATTGTAGTACAAAACATTGCTAAAGCTAAAAATAAATATTTAAACTCAGTGGAACTATCGTGTAGAGATGGGGCAAAATGAAATTCGCAGGCAAAGTTGCTGAGAAGCGAGTGAAATTCGCAGAACTTCAGGAAGTTTTCCAACCCTCAGCAACTTCAACTTTGCCCAATATTGTGAAATGGTGAAGTTCCACCATTCGTGGACAAAATTCTGCGCTTCCTGGGTGAAATTCCGCACTTCGCGGATCGATTTGCGCTCTGCAAATTGCGCTAAATTTGTGGATTAATTTGTGGAGCAAATGTTGCCAGCTTCGCCCATCTTTACTAACGTGATTCACCACAAAAGACTTTTTTTTTGATCTAGTTGTTTAACCAGGTGAGACACACTAAGCTGAAAGCTTGTTTACAGGTGCAGCCTGGCAGCACAGGGAAGTTAAGTGACTTGCTCAGGGTCACACAGTATGCAAGTGGGGGCTGTGGGATTCAAACCCAGGTTTCCAGATTTGCAGTTCAGAGCCTTAAACTACTGTGCTATGGACAGACAATAAAGCCTCTAACCTGGCACAGTGGCTTCATAGCTCAGAAATTCAAAAGCTCTTTGAGACAGATGATTCACACAAACCAACAGCACACTTCATCTTGGTTTAACTGTTGTGCACTTGTCAGACGCACCATTTGCATACCAAATTAGTATCCAGCAACCATGGCAACACTCTTTACTCCTCAAGCACTAACCAAGACTATCAGTACTGCCTTAACAAGCTTTAACTCTATCCATGCTGGAAAGTGTTTAGCAAAATCTGTAAAAAGAAAATGTGACATCAAGCCATTTCTGACTAGCAAAATGTATAAAACAAAAGATAGCAAAGTGGTAGTCTACATGTAAAATAATTCCATCTTGTCGGCAATGAAGGTATTAATTTGGGGAGCCAATGTTGCCAGCTTTGCCCATCTCTACTGACATGGACTACTACGGCAGGACTACTACCCCCCCCTTCTACTCACTACCGTCTACATCCCTCCCAGGGACCAGGAACCGCCTTTCATGCTATCCTGTCCTATCTCTCCACCCTACCTCCACAACATGAAAAAATTGTCATGGGTGATTTCAACATAAATTGGCTGGCCAAGACGGCCGCACCTTACATTGATGATGCTACCGGGCTTGATCTCACTCAGGTAGTCACCACCCCCACCCGGCTTAACATCTGTACGGGACCCTCCTCCCTCCTGGACTTGCTCTTCACTAATTGCCCCCACAGAATCACAAACACTTCAGTACTCCCTAATGCAATGAGCGACCATTCTCCTGTACTCTGCATTTGGTCCTGCAAAACCTCACCAAACCCCCTCAAAAGTTACCCTACATCGCAAACTTGGTCCAGGTAAACTCTCCCAACTAAAAGCCCACCTCAGAAGCTGGGACTGGACACTCCTAGCTAACACCCATGACCCGGATCGGGCTCTTGACCTTTTTATCACCACCTTTAACGCAGCCTGTGACAGATTCGCACCCCTTATCAAGAGAGTGTCTGAAGGTAACTATGCCCCTTGGTTCACCGACCACGTCCTGGATCTACTGTGACATCGTGACTCCCTTTGGCATCTCGCAAATGAGACCAACCAGCCAGCAGATAGGCCGCAGTATAGGGAGGCCTGTAACAAGTGCACATGGTCCTTACACAAAGCCGAGTAGTACAAAGCATCCTTAACATCCGCCTGGGGCTCCAGGCAAAAATTTTGGAATAATATAAAGGAACTCAGCGGCAAGGTCCCAAATCCACCCCTGGATCAGATGGTTATACACAGTAACCTTACCTTGGATCCCTTCAGAATATCTTCAGCCCTTAACTCCGCTTTCACTGATCTCAATCATGTCCTCCCCCTAATTTCTTTGACCCCTCCTGCCTGGCCCCCTCACCCCCTTGCTCCACCCTTTCATCTATGCTTATTACCCCAGAGTTGGCCAAACCCTACCTTGTCAAAGCCCTAAGCCACTCCCACTATAGTAGTGATTCCCTAGACCTGAGACTTCTCCACCACATTCTCCTGGAAATCCTTAACCCACTCTCCCATATTCTTAACTGCTCCCTCTGTGAAGGGAAATTCCCCACCCGCTGGAAATCGGCTTCCATTACCCCCTTCTAGAAGAGTGGGGACTGCACCTCCACTAACAACTACCGCCCTCTCTCCATTCCCTCCCCCCATCTAAAGCATTAGAGCATATTGTCTCCGATCAACTCACTGACCACGTAACGAAATATAACCTACTATGTAAACAGCAACATGGCTTCTGTAAGGGACATAGTACCACCATAGCCCTCCTTGAGTTCACCTCGCACGTCCACTCTGCCTTGGACCATGGCCACATCTCAGGTGCCGTCTTTGTGGATCTCTCTAAGGCATTTGATACCATTAACCATGCCCTCTTACTGATCACTCTCTCTCCTCCCTCAGCTTTTTCCAGTGATGCCCATAGTTGGTTTGCTGACTATCTGTCAGAAAGAACACAACAGGTCAAGATTGGCACCACCCTGTCCACCAGCCTCCCAGTCCGTTCTGGTGTCACACAGGGCTCCATTCTTGGCTCTCTGTTATTTAGTCTGTATCTTAATTCCCTCCCGTCGATTTGCTCCGACAACCTGCTCCTATACGCGGGTGATGTTGTCCTGTACGCCTCCTACCCAGACCCCCTTAAACTCCACCAAGCCCTCCAACACTCTTTCAGTGAAGCTGAAAAATGGTTCTCTGCCCAGCGCTTAATAATCAACTATAAGAAGACAAAAGTCATGGTTTTCTCACACCCACAGAACTCCCTTAAGAACCTCTGTCCCCAAACTCTCAATACCAACCAGTCCCTGCTCGAACAAGTAAACACCTTCAAATATCAAGGTATCATGCTAGATCCAGCCCTCAACTACTATCAACATATTCATCACCTATCCACTGCCCTTAACTCTAGAATTGGCGTGCTGTATTGGTATAAACATTGCCTCACACCCGACGCCCTTCGGCTCACCGTCTTTTCCTCTGTCCTCTCCCTTCTGGACTATCATATTCTTGTATACAGCTCTGCGACCACCTCTGCCCTTGACAGACTCTGGCTCGCACTAAACAAAGCCTGCTGCCTCATCCTTGGCTGTGGTCGTTACACCCACCCCTGCGCCTTCTACAGGGCCACAAACTGGCTAAGCCTGGACAACAGGATCAGGTTTCACACCAGCCTAATGGCCAAAAAGATTGTGCTAGGTCTCACTTCCCCTGCTGTCTCCTCACTTATGCACCCGACATCAGCAGTCATTTCCACCCATAGCTCTGGCAAGCCGTGGTTATGGGTAACCCGCTGCCGGACCTCCCAATTCCAAAGAACTTTCAGTTATAAGGCCCCTTCCTGGATGAACTCACTCCCAAGCCATGTAACTAATGAATAAAGGCTTGGCCTCTTTAAATCCCGGCTAAGGGAGCACCTTCAGGCTTCCAACCCATGCGATTGCCCTGACACGTCCCCTTTTCTGCCCCTCCCTCTACTACAATGACACTGCCTGTTTCCTCCCGCCCCCTCTCCGTACCCCTGGTCAGCGCATATCCAATTATGACTGTTATTTCCTTTAAACTAAATTTTAGGTTCTTTTGCCTGAATGCTCTGATACTACTTCCTATAGTGACCATCAGCCTGCTACAGAACCAACTGCAAATATATGGCTGTGCTAAAGTACTGAAACTTCTGACTTTACTTCGAGAGGGCCCTTGCAGTAGGTATTTACATGTAGGACTGACCCGGCAGGCATCAGGAATCCACGGAAAAATTTCTAGCTAGCAGTCTCTGGCGGGTACCCCTGGGGAAAAGGAGACCTCTGCTCCCGGGAAGGCCGCGACCATGTGGCCTTCAGGGTTGAGCAGGTCCGCTAAGTCGGACGCCAGTGCCACCGACGTCCGGATCAGACAAGGCTGGTAAGATGCTTGCTCTTCGGGGCTCACTGTCGCTACGCTCGCCTCGGCTGCTTCCAGCATGGCCTCCCTCAAGCAAGGGATCCAATGAGTCATACGCCGGCTCCTCCAACGCCCGCCCAGATCCGGCTGATAAGCCGGATGTCGGCTCCTCTGATCAGTCCGATGCCCCAGGCTCCCCGCAACGCTTGGCATTGCCAGCTGAGGTTCCTGCGTCTCCTCTGTTGAACCCCAGGGATTCCAACCCTCCCTCCCCGGTCATCACGGAGGACCTGGATACGCTGCTGTCAGGGCCCCCTCCTACTGGGCCAGACACCCTGATGCCGGCCCCTCAGACGCCGGCTCTGACGCCGGCATCACCGGCTTACCTGATGCCAGCCAACGTCCCCTTTCCGGACGGCACTCCTGCACCAGACCCGACGCCCGCGAGTCCATCTTTACCTGGCCCGCCTGCTGGGTCTTTGCCAGGACCCTCTACTCTGTCTGAGCCCCTGGCACCCGGGTATCTGACACCACTCAATCCGGTGCCATCTTACCCGGCACCACAGTATCTGATGCCACAGTACCCGGCGTCTCAATACCCAACACTGTGTTTCCCGCCGTCAGGTTATGGATACTCACTATACGGATATCCCCAGTATCTGTATCCCCCTCCTCCTCCTCCTTCTCCGCTGCCCGGACCCTAGTCGCAGATGGACTTGAAGGAGACTCTGGCTGCCTGGTGGGCTGAGGCCAAGGCTCAGCTCACCAGGGAGGTAGAGAGTCATCTACCAGCATCGGACCCTGCGCAGGATCCCCTTCACCGGAGACAGGAGACTCCCTTCCCCTTACCTAACACTAGAGGTGAACCCTCGGGCGCCAAGGGTGGGGAGGATGCGCTTCCCAGAGAGCTTCCCAAAGGGACCATTCCTCCCTGCATCGGGAGGAGTCTTCCTCTCCTACGTCGGAGACCTCTGACTCGGACTCAGGGGGATGCTCTGATCCGGATGATGAGCCCCATACTCCAGACCGACCCAGGCCAAGGACCCCTCCGAAGTCTCCTCCAGAGGATCCTAGTTTTCTGGAGTTACTGAGAAAGATCCAGGAAGTTCATCAGTGGCAATCTATGGAGCCAGATCCACAATGTAAAAAGCTCACTGCCCACTTGGATCTGCCCAAGACTGCTCCTACATTGATTCCACCCTGAATAGAGCCTCACGCAGATCTTGTTTCCACTATTTGGAAACAACCATCCATGTTAGCCCCACTTCCGAGGAAGGCAGAATGGCAGTACCAGGCTGCTGAGGGAGTAGATTCTTTGAATATACACCCCAAAGTGGACTCTGTCATGATTAGCGCTGCTCATGCTGCTCCCGCTAACCCCAAACTTCTCAGCTTGTCTCTGCCTGACAAGGAGTCTCAGCTTCTGGACCAATATGGGAACAAGGTGTATGCTTCTTCTACCCTGCGTATTAGGGCCCTGAATTATGTAGCTCACATGGGGGACTACCAGAAGACCATCCTGAGTCAGGTGGAATCAAAGTTGAACTCCCTTCCTGAGTCTCAGACAAAGCAGGAAGTGGCAGATCTTGTCCGTTCTGCTCATTCAGCCAGTTGGCACATTCTCCGTGCCACTTATGACGCAGTCGATGCAGCTGGATGGAGCTCGGCTTTCGCGTAGGTCTAAGGCATCATGCCTGGCTCCGAGTGTCAGTTTTGGTCCCTGAAGTGCAAACCGCTGTTCAGGAAGCGCCCTTCAGGGGTTTGGTGCTGTTCAGCGGTGATGTCAAGGACATCATAACCGATCTGCAAGAGAAGGCCACTGCACTCAAGTCCATGGACTCTTTGTACAGACCCCCGTCAGGCACAGCAATGCCCTTTTTGTCGACGTAACCTACAAAAACCTAAACCACAGGGCAAGCGGGCCAACAAGCATCGGGCTCCTCCAGCAGCCAAGACTCCCCGTCCCAAAAAAGCTACGGGAGCCTCGACCACTGTGCTGCCCCAGACCTCCTGACTCCTCACCTCTCCCATGGCCTCTAGATTCACCAGAGGAACCAGTAGGAGGGAGGTTCTCCTTCCATCTACCGGGTTGGGAGAGGATAACATTGGATGCTTGGGTGCTTCAGCTGATTGCAGCAGGACATTCAATAAAGTTTCTTCGGAAACCACCCCAAAGACCACCCCCCGCCAAGTTGTCTTGCTCCCTGGAACATCTTCCTCTGGTCCTAGAAGAAATTGCCTCTTTTCTCTCGAAGGCGACAATAGAACCAGTTCCCAACCAACTTTGGGGAACAGGTTACTATTCCCATTTCTTTCTAGTTCCAAAGAAAATGGGAGATGTGAGGTCTGTTTTAGACCTCAGTTCCCTGAACATGTTCGTGGAGTACAAATGCTTCTGAATGCTCTCCCTGCAGGGCCTTCTGCCTCTTCTTCGGCAGGGACTGTGGCTGTGTGCTCTGGAGATGCAGGATGCTTACCTGCATATCCCTATACGCCCTTCCCACCGCAGATTCCTTTGATTTTGTTTTCAGGGGGTATACTACCAATTCAAGGCCCTCCCATTTGGTCCTTCCTCAGCTCCCCGAGTGTTTACCAAATGCCTGGTGCAGGGAGTGCAGGTATTCCCGTACCTGGACAGTTGGCCCCTGACGTCCCCGTGCAGGGAGGAACTCCTGCACTCTCTTTCCCGTACCCTGCAGGTTTTCACTAGCCTGTGTATCACCATCAGCCAGACCAAGTCCCATTTGGTCCTTTGCCAAAGACTCCAATTTATTGGGGCGATCCTGGACATGACCATCAGCAAAGCCTTTTTGCGTCTGAACAGGGTAGACACCCTTCAGATTCAGGCACATCTTCTGTCCAGTCGCAGAAGGGTCAGAGCCAGGTCAGTCATTCACTGCCTCAAGCTAATGGCGGCTGCCATTCCGACAGTTCCACATCCTCGGCTCCACATGAGGATTTCTCAGTGGATGCTTCGGTCTCAGTGGGACCAAACACTGGGCGAAATAGACCAGGAGATACTAGTTTCTGATCCCATGATCAGGGATTTGCAATGATGGACGGTACAAGAGAACCTTTGCTGGAGAGTTCACTTCAATATCGAACCCCCCTCCCAGGCATTGACAACAAATGCCTCAGGAGTGGGCTGGGTAGCCCACCTCGGGTCTCACAAGACTCAGGGCAGTTGGTTCAGGTTCGAACAAAATCTGCACATAAACATGCTCGAACTCAGAGCAGTCCTGTATGCCCTCCAGGCCCTGCACTCCTCCATACTTCCTGGTCATCTACTCATACAGACAGACAGCATGTGAGTGGCCTGGTACATCAACAAGCAGGGTGGAACACGTTCCTACCCTCTGTGCAGGGAAGCAATGAAAGTGTGGAGCTGGGCTACCCAGCACAACCTTTACCTGACAGCCATTCACGTCCCGGGAGTAGAAAACACACTGGCAGACCACCTCAGTCAGTCCTCAGCCAGGGCCCATGAATGGGAACTGGATCAAGAGGTAGAAGATGACATCTTCCTGCTTTGGGGAAACCCTCAGGTAGAGCTATTCGCGTCTTCCCAAAATGCAAAACTTCCAACCTTCTGCTCGCTCGCTCCAGGGTGAGACATTTCTGGCGGGATGCTCTGTCTCTCGATTGGAGGGACAGATTCATCTATGCCTTCCCTCCAATCCCCTTAATTCCGAGGGTCCTGCACAAGCTCACAACAGAGAGGGCACGAATGATCCTCGTTGCTCCATTCTGGCCCAGGCAAGTTTGGTTCTCTGTTCTGCAACAATTTTCAGAGGAACTTCTGCTTCCTGTTCCTGTGTTGCAGCATTTGTTGACCCAGGATCAGGGGACCCTTTTCCATCCAGGTCTCAAATCCCTTCATTTGCATGCGTGGCTCCTGCAGATATAGCTAAAGCTCATTTTGGGGGTTCTCCGCTTGTAGCAGATATTTTGGTGGAGGCCAGAAAGCCTTCCACCAGGTCCACCTATGCCATGAAGTGGAAACGATTCTCTATTTGGGCCACATCAAAGGACTTCGAACCTTTCTCTTGCCCAGTTGACAGAGTCCTGGACTACATGCATCATCTCTTCATTGTGGGTCTCAGACATTCCTCTTTAAAGGGTCACAGGTTCACATGGCAGTGATTTCAGCCTACCATGTTCCCTTCGGAGACAGGACTTACGCTCAGTTGGAAGTCTCCAAGACATTCCTCAGAGGGGTTCTCCATTTGAGACCCCCCATCTGCATTTCTGCCCCTCCTTGGGACTTGAATTTCATTCTGGAGAAACTTACCCTGCCCCTCTTCGAGCCGGCAGCTACAGCAGATTTAAAGTTCCTCTCTTGGAAGACTCTCTTCCTAGTGGCCATTACTTCAGCTCGACGAATTTCCGAGCTTAAGGCCTTGATGTGCAAAATCCTGTATTTGATTTTTCACAAGGAATGTGTGGCTCTGTGCACCAACCCATAGTTTCTCCCTAGGGTGGTGGCGGAATCTATGCTGAATCAATCCATTGAGCTACCTGCTTTCTTTACGCAGCACTCCAGTCAAGGGGAGTACCTCTTGCATACTTTGGATTTTCATAGAATACTGAGATACTACACCAGTAGAACTAAGGATCTCAGGAAATCTGATCAGCTTTGTGTCTCTTTTGCTCACAAAAGAGAGGGCAATGTCATTTCCAAGCAAAGCCTATCTAAATGGTTGGTTCATTATATCACTTTCTGACAAGTACAACAAGACCCTGCCGGGTCAAGTCAGAGGCCACTCCACTAGAGGGGTAGCTGCCTCTGCGGCTTGTTTCAAGAATGTGTCAGGGGCAGACATCTGCGCAGCCACAACTTGGACTTCTGTCCATACCTCTACGAAACACTACAGTTTGGACATTGACTCTTGCTGTAGAGCAGGCTTTGGGTTGGCTGTGCTCCAAGGTCGTCTTTCATAAGACCCGTTCAGCCGGGGGTTCCATTCTATGGTTCGTTTCCTCCTCCCGAGTGCTTTTCCTTGTTCCAGACAGCTTGGGATTCAGTCCTGTGTGCAAATACCTTGCAAGAGCCCTCTCGAAGTAAGATAGTACAGTTATGTAAGCACTTACCGTAATAGTAGATCTTCGAGAGAGGCTCTTGCAGTAGGTATTGCCTTCCCGCCCTCCATCCCCCTTAGCTTTTTCAGCTCCTTTTCCAGGAAGGAAAATATCCGCTTCTCTCTCATCTTGCCTCTTTTGGCCCTTGATGGGAAAGCACAGGAAGGCAGGCGTGGGGGACCGCCCCTTTATACTGACATCTCATGACGCCGGTCACCTGACGTGGGCGGTCCCACAGAGAGTGCTAGCTTAAATAGCTTGTTGGTCCGACGCCTGCCGGGTCAGTCCTATATGTAAATACCTACTACAAGAGCCTCTTTCGAAGATCTACTGTTACGGTAAGTTCTTACGTAACTGTACTTTATACTTGTTTGGCAGCTACTTACTGAACACCTATGTACTCCTATGCCTGTACCAATGTACTGTTACTGTAATTATGTTGTCTCTGTACTCTGTACGTGTGACGTTGAACCTTTGTAAATGAGTCCTTGACTCAAAAGGTCTTTATGAATCCTCAATAAATAAAAAAAAAAAACTAAAAATAATAGGACCCTTCAGCCTTGTGGCTTATTATCTTGTTTGACCATTCAATGGAACTATTTACTCGTACACTACTGTTTTACTAGTATTTGTTCTGTAAGGATTACTGCCCAACAAATGTGTTTCGTTACACCTTTTTTAATGTGTTGTGCAGTGTATTCTGGGTCCTAGGAATGTCTGAAGTTAAAGTATTGTACATCATAAGGTAATTTCGTATTGTTGTGGCTAACATCCTTCTTTATTTTACTAGTGAGAAGAGATTAAGATATGACCATTACTTGGTGCCCTTCACCTTGTACGAGTTGGGACTTCTCTATAAACAGCAAGGAGAAATCGAGAAAGCCATCAGGATCATAGAAACGGCAAAGTAAGTTATTTTCATTTGCATACTTTGGGTGTGTGTCTAGGTCAAAATAATGTCTGAAGTTAAAGAATAATATCACAGTGGCCTCTTCTGCACTCAGAACAGAGCAGCGGAACCAAACAAAATGGTTATATCATAAAAAATAATTTAAATGTTTCACCATTTAAAATTATAGAAACTGGACACATAATGAAACAGCTGGCAGTATGCAGTTTATCATCATGTGAGGGGACAGCACTTTTATAACTCACTCGTGCCGCTGCCATTTATGATGTATGATCCTACCCACTCACTCATGAAGAAAAATGGCATATTCAGAGTCGAGCATTGTGCAGCCCGTGTACACCTTTATAGTGAGGGTTTGTTCTGCATTGATTTCTCTGCGAGCTGAATCGTTGTACCCCATTTCAAAGGTCATGGAACGCTGCTGTACCCTTCTATGGTACAGCAGTGTTCCAGGGGATCAGAAATCCTTATGGCAGCTGGTGTTTTACACAGCGCTCCCACTTGTACAGCAGTCCAAGTTCTGAACTGAAACCACTTGCATGTTTACTGCTGCCATGGAGCACTATGAAAACACTTTCATTTTCAAAAAATAAAAAACTAAAACAAAAAACTATCCTCTGTATTTAGGCAACCACATGCCCAACCAGCCTGTGCTGCCACCTTGGGCTTCTGATTACATTTGACCTCTCAAGCTTCACTCTTGAGGTCTGATGTGATCAGAACCTCTCTATGGAAGCACAGGCTTGTTGTGCATGGGTGCCCAACCAGTATTCTCTAGATCTTCCCCTTGTCAGTCTTCACCATTCATTACTGCTGGGTGTAAGCAGGAGGCACGCACCTGCTCAGGAGCTTTGTTTGTTTTGTGGGAGGAGTTGGTGCCGATGGCACCGCCCACAAGGTCGATGCACTGCGTGGCACTCAAGAGTTGGCCATTAGGCACTGCTGACTCCTCCTCTACCCCAGTTATGTTTCTTCTGCCGTCAAAGTAGCACCTGCTTGTGCGACTGAACAGAAAAAAAAACCTGTGTGAGAGGCCTTTATAATTTCAGCGTCGTTTTCCTTCAACCGTTCGGTTCCTCCATCCCCCTTCTAAGTTGTCTACCCAACGCCTTTTCCTCCCAGTAAGCCCGTTCCTTTTATTTTCCTAAAAATTCTTACCGACAGTGCCGGGTTTGTTTTGCTGTAGTTTTGTGAGTTTGTTTTGGTGTCATGTCTGGTTCGGGGCTCGAAAGAAATCCAAAGCGGGCTGCGCCCCAGTGCGTCGGTGCCCCTGTGGCCAGCATTACTCCATTTCGGACCAGCATGATGTCTGCCTTCACTGCCTGGGTCCCAACCATGACATGGACAACTGCGATGCCTGCTTCTCCATGGACTGCTGTGTACTTGAAATCCATGCAGGTCCCAACCATGACATGGACAACTACGATGCCTGCTTCTCCATGGACCGCCACATGCTTGAAATCTGCGAGGGCCCCGCTGACTTTTGTAGGGCGGCGTTGTGCTAGGGATGCCATGGCTAAAACTCTTGAACCTTCCTCCAGGTTCCCTCCTGGGTCTATATGGCCCGATGAGGAGGAAACCTCCTCTTCTGATTCAAACCTTGCCGTAGAGGAGTTGTCTTCCATGGTGCTGGAGGAATGGCTCGGTTTCCTCTGGAGTCTGGTCGGGAGTACTGCTACTGCAATCTCCTCCTCAGAGGTGCAGGCTCCCCCAATGTTGCGGACTATGACTGCTTGGCCCGGCACCGGCAGACCCTCGGCGCCTTCTCGGATCCCCGGCGCCAGTGATCGGGGCAGTGCCACGGGTGGTGTTACATCCCATGGCACGTTGGCAGAGGGTCTCCTGGGGTCACCAGTTTGGCAGTGTGCATGGTCTCCTCCTCTTTGGAGGAGGATGACCTGCTGGCCAATCTGGATTGGTGACCTGATTCCTCGGAGTCAGGTAGCTCCCTTGGACATGACACCAGGTGCTCTGGTGCTCATCCCTTGGTGGCCCCAGAGGCTGCAGTCTCCACTGGCCCCCATACTAATGCCGGCAGCCCGGAAGTGGATACCGGGGTCACCGGGGTGATGGTCCCGGCCTCAGAGGCCATGGCAGCTGCATTCCTGGTGCTGCCCTGGCTACTGCAGCTGGGATGGGGACCTCTTCTTCTGCGGCCTACCTTGGGGGGCCAGCGGGAGTGGGGGGCCCCTTAGCACTGGGCACGAGGAAGAGGGCAGCCTCGGAGTCCAAGGGGTTGAGTGGTCAGGGTGAAGCTCGGGGACCCTCCTCCACTACCCTTCGGGGGTTGGAAGGAGCCGCATTACTGAACCCCGCTTCTCCTCTTCTGAGACTGCAGAGGTGCCCTTAGTGGGCAGTGCTGGGGTTTGCCCTTCTGGAACCATGCAACCCTAGTTGCACCACAGGGGAGAATCCCCCTCAGGGCTCAGCCAGGATTTGTTCTTCAGTTTGCAGCGTTCGCTGACTGAATCGACCACTAGATCCCCTGTTGGGGGATCTACTATGAGGTCTCAGAGCCCTGGCACTTTCTGTCAGGTGCCCTTCCCCAATGTCTCTGCAGACACCACCTCCTCTCCCTGGCCATGTGGGTCTTACGGGGCCCTTGACCCGGGAGACGTTCAGAGCTACTGTGGCAGCCTTCCCCAAGTATGCCAGGGCTATGGATGAGCAGGACTTCCGCCTGTCCCCACAGCCGCAGGAAGACTCTGAACATCCAAGCTCCTCTACTTCCTCAGCTTCCTCCTCTGAGGAAGAGGAACGTTCCGTCCACCTCTCCTCTGATGCTGATTTCACGGAATATCAACAATACCTTTCAAGGCTGGTTCAGGAGATCCATATTTCCCATGTGGTCAGGTGCAATACTGAGCAGAAGACACGCTCCTTCATGAGGAATTCAGTGTGAACCTCCTTGTGGTCCCTTCCTGGCCTATTCCTTTCCAGGAAGTGTCGATCTGCACCTTGCAGTCACTAGCCACCTCATCCCCAGTGGACTGCAGAAGGAGGTATTGCGCACCCCAGGAGTCCGTAGGTTCTCTGCCTTACCCACCTTCGGGGTTGATGGCCCTAGACACTCCTTTTGGGCTACGGTACCTGGTGTATGACCAACCACCGGATTCGGATGCCACGGAATTCGACTGGTGGGGAAGAAGAGTATTCTCTTCGTCTCATGTACTACTCTGCATTACATCACATCAGGCCCACCACACTGCCTACAACAGCCATTTGTGGTCAATGCTGGCGTAGGTGTTACCATTGTTGCCTGACTCAGAGGAATCAAGGCAGGCCATCACCCTCTCTGCGCAGGGTCTGGAGATTGCAAGGCACCAAACAAGGGCATCATATGATGCCAATGAGGTGGCTTCCAGACTGGCAGGGACAGCGATATGCATTAAGTGGATGGCATGGCTTCACTTGTCAAGATTGTCACCCGTGGCCCAGCATAGGGTGATTTCCTCTGCCTTCCGGGGAACCCATCTCTTTTCCCGCAGGGCAAGGAGGAACTTGCAGGGGTGTCTTCCATCCCCCAGTCACGGGGGACAGCTCCTTGCCCTGAACAACCTTAGACCATGTATGGCCTACTATGGCTAGAAGGATCTCCCCTTCTGCATCTTCCCTCACAGGAGGCTGAGGAAAACTGTTCCTTCAGGGCAGTGCCAGGTCCCTTCCAAGGGGCTTGGTACTCACCCAGCAGTAATGAATGGTGAAGAGTGGCAAGGGGAAGATATGTGAATTACATACCTACTGTAGGTCTTACTGGACATAAAGACTCCACCACTCATTCACACTGATGGGATCTACGCCAGAGGTGCTAGGACCCAGCGGGAGCAAACTTTTTGCAAGAGGGCCGGTGCCAGAGATGGAGCCGTGAGGAAGCGGCACCGCAAGCCCCAGCTCATGCAGTAAAGACTATCTCGGCGTCGACCCTCCAACCGTCTCATTCCCCTTTTTCCCGCCATCGAGTGCGCTTCAGTGATGACGTTGCTCGCCCGCCAGGAGTCAAACTTCAAACTAGCGGCATAGTTTGTTTATTGTTTTGTAATTTATCTTTGAAAGTACTGAGTACATTTTAATTAAATTTTTTGATTTATAAAGAAGTCTTCAGCCCTCCATTGACAGAGTTGACTATGAGCGGGTCAGGTGACGGTAGGGAGACTTCGTATGAAAGCTGTTCAGTCAGCTGGGCTGGGTCCAGTCCGCAGCCCTTCCCGGAGGGTGGGTCTGACAGTAGATGGTCCAATGCTCAGGGAGATGGGCGGCCCCCTCAAAAGCATAAAAGAAAACTGTCCCATTCATGGCACTGTTCGGCCTCGAGTTCTTCGGAGCACAAGTTGAGAAAGAGAAGGCATCATTTGAAGTTGCCTTGTAGACGGTCGGTCATTGTGGCTAGGCACTGGTCTCCTCCCCTCTCGGAGTTGCCGGTTTCTGGCTCTGGTGCCCGACCTCTTCGATATCGGAGCCCATCCCTGCCTATTGGATGGGTCTCCGATGAACAGTTTCACCAGTGGGCTGCTGTTATGGAGCAATGGGCTTGGAGGTTGGTCCAGCTGCCTGACCCGGTCACTACGGGGCCTTCGGGTCGCTCGCGAGACCGGGTAGGGCGGTTGGACCTCCTAGTCGCGTGGTGCCTTCTTCAGTGCCGTCAACTCTGTGCTCAGGTGTTTTCCCCCCTCACATGGCTGCGGCGCAGGGGCCCACACCGATGCTTCTATCTCCTGTTAATTTTCCTCCTTTTCCTTCAAATTGCAGTTTTCAGAATCCTGGGACACTCTTGAAGCTGTCCGTGGTGCGGGAGGCTCTATCGGTGCCATCCGCTGCACCCAGGGCTCTGTCGGCACCATCCGCGGCGCCAAGGACTCTATCAGCGCCATCTGCGGTGCCAAGGGCTATGTCAGCACTGTCCACAGCACTGAGGGCTCTTTTGGCACCATCCATGGCACTGGGAGCTCCGTTGGCACTGTGGCCTTTGTTGGTGCCATGTGCTGGGCTGTTTCTGATGGCGCCAACTTCTTGGGTTCGGCGCAGTGTTCTTAATCGGTGTCAATGCTTGGTGCGGCGCCGTCCAGCCTCCAGGGCTTTTTGACTCCAATTCTTTCTTCTTCTAATTTCCATTCTGATTTTCACTCCTTTCCTGTCCATGCAGTCCCCCCTGGACTGTCAGGAGATGATTTTGAGCCTGACCCAGATCTTTGTCTGTGTGATGATGTTGAAGGGGCAGGAGTTAATCCTGCTGCAGAGCCTGTGGTAGAAGACCTTTCCTTTAAGTCTCTGCTGAAAAATTTAAATTCCACTCTTTCTCTAGACTACAGAAATCAATCCTGGGAAGCTTTTAAGACTCCAGTACCTACATGTCCAGGAGATCCCTATGGATTTAACTCCTCCGGTACAACCATCTTTTGAGACCCTTTCTCAGATGGTATGCAACAATCCTGCTCTCATCCCTTCCGTGGCTAAGTCCAAAGAGAGGAAGTACACTGCTCCCAAGGATCGACCCATATTGGCCTCACAAGCTTTTGCTGATCCCATTGTAGTCATAGCAGAGAATGACAAGGCCATCCTCCCTCAGGCTTCCTCAGCCCAGCCTATCAGTAAAGAATCTCATAAGATAGACACCTTAGGTAAGAGAGCCTTTGCTGCCTCCACCCTGGGTATGCGTATTGCCAGCTACCAGGGCTGTTTTTCTCAATATGAATATGTCCTTTGGCATTTGCTCAAGCAAATGGTAGAAGCTCTGACTGAGTTGGAAACCAATTCAGAGCTACTTCACACCATAACCAGGGGTATCTGGTCCAGTAACCAACAGGTTAAAGCTGCAATAGATGCTTTCGATACTTCTTCTCGAGCAGTGGCAGCGGGCATTTGTAACCGTTGCCACTCCTGGCTATGTACTTCGGGCTTCATGAATGATGCCCAGCAGCAGGTAATTGCCTTACCCTTCGGTATGTATCTGTTCGGACCCCAGGTGGAACAAGCTTTGGAAGCCACACAGAAGACTAGGTCAGCCATTAAGATAGCTCGACCCGCACCGCCCCCTCTCGGGGGTGTCAATAAACATCAATTTCATAACCGTCAGTCCTTTCGGGGCAAAGGCAGGGGGGACTTTAACAAAAGCCACACCCCACAGCCACAAAAGAAAACGCAGCAGAAGGCACAAGCTCCCAAAGCGCCCAGTGCCACCTTCTGAGTTCTCGGCCCAGGTCTCACCTCAACTGCCCGAGGGGGACTCTTCCTCAGCAGTGGGAGGAAGTCTGACTCAGTTCTACGACCGGTGGAAGTCTATAACATCAGACAAATGGGTCCCCTGGATAATCCATGAGGGGTATTCACTCAGTCTTTCAGAAACCCCCTAGATCATCCCCCCAAATGATAGCCCAGACTGTCGGCAGTACAGTCAGACCTTCTTGCTTCCGAGGTGCAAGGCCTTCTGAACTAACAGGGCAGTAGAAGTAGTTCCACCGGACCAACGAAACACAGGTTTCTACTCCCATTACTTTCTAGTTCCAAAGAAAACTGGAGGCATGCGCCCCATTCTGGATCTCAAAAAGTTAAACAAATTCCTTCACAAGGAAAAGTTCAAGATGGTATCTCTATGTACCCTTCTACCTTTGATTCATCAACACGATTGGCTAGCCTCCCTGGACATGCAGGATACCTAATAACACATTCTTATACGCCCAAAGCACCACAAATACCTGAGGTTTGTGACGTTGGGTCAACATTATCAGTTCAGAGTCCTACCCTTTGGGCTATCCTCGGTGCCTTGAGTTTTTACAAAGTGTTGTGCAATTCTCACGGCACATCTCAGGAAAATCGGGAATTCAAGTGTTTCCATACCTGGACGACTGGCTTCTAGCAAGCCCTTCCAGGCAGGGAACTCTGGATGCTGTAGCCAAAGCTTCAGACTTCCTCATGTCCATGGGAGTCCTGTTAAATCGCAAGAAATCGCAGTTGCAGCCCTCCCAGAAACTCCTTTTCATAGCAACTCCTCTGGATACCTCCTGTGCAAAAGCTTTTCTTCCAGAGGACAGAAGGAGCGATATCCTACAGATGACCCGATACATCAGAGAAAACAGCTCGGTTTGAGCTATCTCGATGCAACAGATGCTGGGTGTCATGGCATCCTCGGTGTTCACTGTACCTCTAGCTCGTCTCCACATGAGAACCTCTCAGTGGATGCTCAGTACTCAGTGGTCCCCAACCTCTCACCCTCAGTCTTTTCCCATCAAGGTGACAGAACCTCTAAAGAGGTCACTCACCTGGTGGTCGCAGGAGAACAACCTTTTAGAAGGGTATCCTTTTGCTCCTCTGGATCATCATTACTACCGACGCATCCCTGATGGGGTGGGGAGTTCATTGCCAGAAGCTCCACACCCAAGGTACGTGGACTCAGGACGAGTCCTGGCTCCACATAAATGTCCTGGAAATGAGAGCCGTTCTCTATGCAGTCCGAGCCTTGAAGGACATGCTCTGTCACAAGAACATTCTCCTTCAAATGGACAACAAAGCAGTGATGTATTACATCAACAAACAGGGCAATGCACAGTCTTACCCATTATGCAGGGAAGCTATGAGGGTGTGGGAATGGTGCCTGGAGCACAAAGCTCTAATCCACACTGTTTACCTGCCAGGTGTGCAGAACGAACTGGCAGACCGTCTCAGCAGAACGGAGAGAGAGATCCTCACGAGTGGTCTCTCAACTTAACCGTCACTCAGTCACTCTTCAAAGAGTGGGGAACTCCAGACCTGGACCTTTTTGTATCCCCACTCAACACAAAACTGCCTTCTCTTCTGCTCCAGTTATCCAGGACCTGGCACTTTCTGTCAGGATGTGTTCAGGCTGCAGTGGACAAAACACTTTCTATATGCCTTTCCTCCTCTTCCTCTAATTTGGAGGGTGCTTCTCAAATTAGAGTCTCAGGGAGAGAGAATGATTCCCATTGCTGCCTTCTGGCCTCAACAGATATGGTTCCTGCTGCTCAACAGTCTGTCGGCAACCCTCTCGAAGGCACTTCCCCTTCAGACGAACCTTCTGACCCAGGGGCCTGTGGTCCATCCCAATCTGAAGACGCTTCACCTTCACGCTTGGCTCCTGAAGAGATAGAGGTGAATAGGTTCAATGTTTCCCATAGGGTTTCAGATATTCTCTTGGCTACGCGTAAACCAGCCACTAGAAAAACCTACACAGCCAAATGGAAGCGTTTCTCTCTCTGGTGTGCAAAATCTTCTTCAAACCCCTTTTCCTGCCCACCAAATAAAGTCTTGGAGTACCTTCTGGACCTCTGAAATTCAGGCCTGCAGTACTCTACTGTCAAAGTCCATCTCTGTGCCATTTCAGCTTATCATGAGCTGGTACAATTCTTGTCTCTGGCTCAGTTGCCTGTAGTTAAGAGGTTTCTTAAGGGCATTCTGCATACCAGACCTCCTATCAGACGTCCAGTCACAGCCTGGGACATTAACCTTGTGCTAGACATGCTCACTCAGAAACCTTTCGAGCCTCTAGCTACCTGCGAGTTGAAGTTCCTCACTTGGATAATAGCCTTCCTGGTGGCCATCACTTCGGCCTGTAGAGTTTCTGAAATACATGCTCTAGTCACGGACCCCCCCGTACACTGTATTTCACAAGGACAAAGTAGTTCTTGGGACTCACCCCAAGTTTCTTCCCAAGGTTGTCTCAGAACTTCATCTAAACCAACCTTTAGTCCTACCTACCTACTTTGCTAACTTCCAGAATGAAGGTGAACAAACTCTTCATTCTCTAGATGTAAAGAGAGCCCTGCAGTTCTATCTCGATAGAACAAAAGAAATTCGCAAGGCTCAGCAACTGTTTTTTTCTTTTAGCGAGACCCGGCTGGGTCAAACTGTCGCTGTTGGGTGCATTTCAGTGTGGCTGGTAGCATGTCTCAGCCACTGTTATTCTATTAAGTCAAGCTGGAAGGTAGAGTGTATGCTCACTCTGCTAGAGCAGTCCCGGCATCTCTGGCAGAAATCCACAACATGCCCATTGAAGATATTTGCAATGCTGCTACGTGGAGCTCAGTGCATACTTTCGTTAAGCACTATGCTTTAGATGTCCATGCCAGATGACATCTGTCGTTTGGCAGGACTATCCTCAACGGACTTCTGTCCTGAATTATGAGCTCTTAATTTCTCCTGCTGCCTGTCTCGGGGGAATTATTAGCTTGGTACTCTCCCATCAGTGTGAATGAGTGGTTGAGACTTTATGTCCAGGAAGATATGGAAATTACGTACCTACCGTAATTCTTGATCTTCTTGGAAGAAGTCTTCACCACTCATTCACATGCCCACCCTCCATCCTCCGAGCTCACTTATTTGTTTGGTCTTCACTCCCTCAATGGCTGGGTTGTGAAGACTTCATTGTTGACCCTTCTTACACGGGTCATTTGGACTATCTTATGTCCGTCTTTAGCTTAGCCCTTCTATGTTAGTTACGCTGCACCTCCTCGGAAAAAAAGGTATTGAGGCGGTTGGAGGGTCGACGTCGAGATAGTCTTTACCACATGAGCCGGGGCTCGTGTTGCTGCTTCCTCACGGCTCCAGCTCTGGTGCTGGCCCTCTTGCAAAAAGTTTGCTCCCGCTGGGTCCTAGCGCCTCCAGTGTAGATCCTATCAGTGTAAATGAGTGGTGGAGACTTCGTCCAAGAAGATCAAGAATTATGGTAGGTACGTAATTTCCATTTCTTGATCTTCCCTTGTATCTTCACCATTCATTACTGATTCCCGGCTACCTTCCCCTCTTGGCTCTCAGCTTCTGGACATCACCTCCACCCTGCTCCCCCTCCCCCTCTATGAGACCAGTTGGGGGCAGAGTCCCCCTGGTATCTCAGGGCCCTCTGTTTCCTTCTCTAAAGTCACAGAGCGCCCAACCTGAGGAGGGTGGCAAGTAGGGTCTTCACCCTGGCCTGGGAGGGAGCTCCCTGGGGTTCTCAGTGGGGTACACTATGGGGTCCCTTCCGTGACTTGGCACGGACCTGTCTGGTCTGTTGCTGACTCGGGTAAAGGGTGGGGACTTCATTGGTGCATCCCATAGGAGGGCCCATAGGGACTCTTCCCCCACCCTTCCTTTTCTCACTGTCCCTTGTATTATAGGGGTTGTTTCTGGACAGGGTCCTCGCCTGTTTACGGGTTCCCCCCTCGGCTAAGCCCTCAGGTGGTAAGCTTGAGAGGGCCATGCTCAGAGGTTTTTGACTCTGATTCTGCCTTCTCCTCCTCTTTCTCCGGGTTTTCACCCCTTTCCTGTCTATACAGTCCCTCCTGGACTATCAGGAGATGACATTGAGCCTGATCCTGATCTTCGGCTGGGTGATGATTTTGATGCCGAGTCCGCCTTAGGGCAGGGATCAATCCTTCTGCAGAGCCTGTGGTTGAAGATCTTTTCTTTGAGTCTCTGCTCAAGAACTTCAATTCTACCCTTTCTCTTCAGACCACAGAAATCGATCCTGGGAAGCTTTTACGTCTCCAGTATATGCATGTTCTGGAAATCCCTACAGATTTAACCCCTCTGGTGCAGTCCTCTTTCGAGACCCTTTCCCAGATGGTGTGGAAGAATCCAGCTCTTATTCCCTCTGTGGCAAAGTCCATAGATAGGAATTATGCCCCTCCCAAGGATCATCCCATCCTGGCCTCTCAAGTCTTTGCTGATGCCATAGTGGTCCTGGCAGAGAATGACAAGGCTGTTCTTCCTCAGGAATCCACAGCTCGTCCTATAAACAAAGAATATCGCAAGATCGACACCTTGGGTAAGTGAGTCTTTGCTGCTTCAACCCTGGGCATGCACATTGTTAGCTACCAGGGTTATTTTTCTCAATACAAGTATGTACTCTGGCATTCAATCAAAGCAACAGTAGAAGCTCTCCCTGAATCAGAAGTTAATTCAGAGCTACTACAGACCATTACTAGAGGTATTGAGTCCAACAATCAACAGATTAAAGCTGCCATGGACACTTTCGACACTGCCTTCAGAGAGGCGGCGGCTGGTATTTGCACTCACTGCCATTCTTGGTTGTGCGCTTCGGGCTTCACGAATGATGCCCAACAAAAGGTCATGGCCTCACCGTTCGGTATGTATCTGTTTGGACCTCAAGTGGAGCAAGCACTACAGGCCACTCAAAAAACTAGGTCCGCTATTAGGACAGCTAGACCCCCTCCCACTGCCTCTCGAGGAAGCCCAAATAAGCATCAGTTTCATAACCGTCAGTCCTTTCTTGGCAAAAGCAGAGAAGGTTTTAACAGAAACCAAGCCCCTCAGCCGCAAAAGGAAATGCAGCAAAAGGCACAGAGCCAAAAAGTGCCCAGTGCCACTCTTTGAGTTTCCGGCCCAGGTCCCACCTCAGCTGTCCGAGGGGAACTCTTCTGGGGCAGTAGGAGGATGTCTGACTCATTCTATGACCAGTGGAAGTCGATAACATCAGACAAATGGGTCCTCAGAATAATCTGCGAGGGGTACTCTCTCAACCCCTCCAGATCATCCTCCTAAGTGGCAGCCCAATCTGTCTGCTGCGCAGTCAGACCTTCTTGCTTCAAAGGTACAAGGCCTTCTGAACAACAAGGCAGTAGAAGTAGTCCCGCTGGATCAGCAAAACACAAGTTTCTACTCCCATTACTTTCTGGTTCCAAACAAAACAGGCAGTATGCGCCCTATTCTCGACCTCAGAACGTTAAACAAGTTCAAGATGATATCACTCGGTACCCTGTTACCTTTGATTCATCAGCACGATTGGCTAGCCTCCCTGGACATGCAGGATGCCTACCAACACATTCTCGTATACCGAAAGCACCACAAGTACCTAAGCTTCGAGGCATTGGGTCAGCCCTACCAATTCAGAGTCCTGCCCTTTGGGCTATCATCTGCACCTCAAGTCTTTACAAAGTGCTATGTAGTTCTCGCGGCACATCTAAGGAAAATCGGAATCCAAGTATTCCCATTTCTGGACGACTGGCTTCTCGCAAGTCCCTCCAGACAAGAGACTCTGGAGGCTGTGGCTACGGCCTCAGACTTTCTCATGTCCATGGGAGTTCTACTCAACCTGAAAAAGTCATAGCTGCAGCCCTCCCAGAAGTTTCTCTTCATAGGAGCCCTTCTGGACGACACCTGCACAAAAACTTTCCTTCTAGGAGCGTGGTTATGTTGTTCATCCACACTCTTTGGCATGTCCCCTTCCACTTTAAGATGAACCGGAAGTCTTCAAGCTGGCTCCTCCCACCCACCGAGGTGGTATATACCTCGGCTCCACCCCATGACGCCAGATCTTCCTTTCCGCTGGAAGATTCAGGTTGCCTCCCTTGTGCTTATGCATTTTGTAGGCCCTGGCTTTCAAACTTTAGGTTATTCTGAAAATTTGCATCGTTCACGATAACCGTTTACCATTTCGATTATGGAAGATGAGTCTTCCCCGGGATTTCGTTGGTACCCTTGCAGCCAGAAAATGTTGCGCACTGATCCCCACACTGCATGCGTTTATTGCCTCGGTGTCGACTGTGACACCTCGAAACACGATTTATGTCTTGCCTTTCATCCCAACGTCCTCGATGACCGTCTTGCATGCCTGAAGCTGGGGAGGCCGGAGAAACGGAACCCTCCGGTGAAATCCAAGGAGGCTCGGTGGGTGGTTTCTGCGGCTGCGGGATCCACCGAGCAATTGGAACGTATGCAAGCATTCGAGGAGGAAGCAGCTCATGCTGCAGAGACTTCTTGGAGCTTCTTTGTTACACTCAGCCTGGGCTCAACCTTCTCAGGTTCCTTCCGAAAGTTGTGCCAGTCTCTCCCAACCAGGGGAGAGGCGCCTACGGGCTCACACTCCTCTCGATTCCATAAGCGGGAGAAGGATCAGGGATCGCCTCGACGGAGACGTTCTTGAGGGCGGGAGAGAGATCTCGATCCCAGGAACATGCGGTCTTGAGATCGCTTCTTTGGCTGCAGTTCGGCTGTCATTATGGCACACTTCTCTCATGCCCTCCTTGGGTCATTAGATGAAGTCCTCCCTCATCTCCCGGCGGACATGCAGACCATGGTCAAGCAAGTATGTGATCAGGGCCATGCTGTTGCAAAACAGCAACCCCAGATGACCCTAGACATCGGGGATTCCTGTGCCCGCTCTTTAGCAGCCGCAGTGGCCTCTCACCGTAGGGCCTGGCTGAGGCTGTCCTCCTTCTCAGCAGATATCCAGCACAAGTTAGCTGACGTTCCTTTCCTTGGCATGTACCTGTTTGGTCCAGGAGTGGCCGGTCGCCTTCAGCGTATTGAGCAGTCCAATGCCACCTTGGATGCTACCTCTGCAAAAGTTCTTCAGGCAAGAACCAGCAGAAAAGAAAGAAGAAGCCATGTCGGCATTCTTCCCCTGCGGCCAGACAGTCCTCCTATCAAGGAGGCCAGCAGCAACAGCAGCAGCAGCAGGCTTAAGCTTAGTGCCCACTGGCCAAGCAGGGTCCTCAACAGCCCTGTAAAGGAAGCCGAGGTGCAGGTCCAGGAGCCTCCTCCTCCTCTAAGCCTGCTCAGTGACGGGTTGGGGGTTGCCACCCCTACATCCATCATGCCAGCTCTGGGTCCTCCCATGGTGGTCCGGCCCCACCACTTTCATTCCGCCTGGTCCGATATCCCTTCAGACAGGTGGGTTCTCGAAGTGGTTGGTCAGGGACTGCCTCTAGAGTTCGAGCAGTACCCTCCCAGCCGAGCTCAAGCCCCTCGGGAGGAAAGGATCTCAGCTTGCACTCAAGTCAGCTCTCCGAGATGACATAGCTCCAGTGCCAGATCCTCCTACAGACCCAGACTTTGTGTCCAGGTACTTCCTGGTGCCCAAGCGGACGGGGGGTTGGTGCCCCATCCTGGATCTCCATGACCTAAATCAATATCTCGGGTCCCGCACCTTCCGGATGGTAACTCTGAACCAAATCATACCATCCCTGGAGTGAAACATGTGGTTCTGTTCACTGGATTTACAAGACGTGTTTTTTCACATCCCAATCCGTCCATCCCATCAGCGGTTCCTCAACTTCAGGGTCGAAGAGACCCTGTACGAGTTCTGAGCCATACCGTTCGGCCTGTCATCAGCCCCGCAGGTCTTCACCAAGTGCATTCCAGTGGTAGCAGCCCATCTTCGGCGTCAAGGAGTACGAATCTACCCTTATCTCAATGACTGGCTCTTGGCAGAATCCTCCCTTCAGGAGGTGGAGAGGTCCAAGGATCTGGCTCTCCAAATCTGCACCTAATTTGGCCTCCTGATCAACGAGGTCAAGTCGGAACTCATGTCTGCTCAGGTGATGGGCTTCATCGGGGCAGAGCTTGACTCTTGTCAAACCAGAGCTCGGCTCCCGGCAGACAGGGTGGAGGTTCTCCTTTCCTTTGCCTGATCATTTCTGGTTGGGCACTTGTGCCCTGCCCGGAACTTTCTGCACCTTCTGGGTCACGTAGCGGCATGCACCTCAGTGGTCCATTGGGCCAGGTGGCACATGCGCCCCCTCCAATGGGAGCTGGCCGCCCAGTGGACTCAGCGCCACAGTCATTTCGACCAGCTGATCACTGTAACCCAGAAGATGTGGGACGCTCTCCAATGGTGGACCGCCCCAGAATGGTTGCAGGAAGGGATCCTATTTGTCCGCCCCAAGCAGGAGGAGGCAGGGAAGGCAGTCAGAATAGCAAAGGCACAAACTGAGGAAAAGATAGCCAACTCTGTTAGGAAGGGGAATGAAACCTTTTTTAGGTACATTAGGGAGCGAAGAAACACCAAGGGAGGGATACAGAGACTTAATAAAGGGGCAGGAATGTGGACAGAGGATGACAGAGAAAAAGCAGGGATACTGAACAAATATTTCTGCTCAGTATTCACAACAGATGAGGAGGGGGAGGTGCCTAAACCAAACAAGGAAGAAACTCTGAATAGGGGGATCGATACCAGTCCATTCACAGAAGAAAAGGTTTTGAAAGAACTCTTGAAACTGAGGGAGGACAAAGCAATGGGGCCTGATGGGATTCACCCAAGAATACTAAAAGAACTAAGGGTAGAAATAGTAACACCACTGACTACTCTCTTTAACAAATCGTGGGAGGATGGAGTGGTACCTGAGGACTGGAGGAGGGCAAATGTGATTCCACTTCACAAAAGTGGGAGCAGGACAGAGGCAGGAAACTACAGACCAGTTAGTTTGACTTCAGTGGTAGGGAAAATGATGGAGTCACTTGTGAAGGAAAGAATTGTTGAGTACCTAGAGGCCAGTGGGACACAGGACCCAAGGAAGCATGGTTTCACAGCAGGAAGGTAGTGTCAGACGAACCTAATAGATTTCTTTGACTGGGTGACCAAAGTAGTAGACCAGGGAGGGGCTGTGGATATGGCCTACCTAGAGTTTAGCAAGGCATTCAACACAGTCTCACACAAAAGATTAATAAACAAGTTAGCCAGCCTTGGAGTGGGTCCCAGGGTGGTAGCCTTGATAAAAAACTGGCTGGACAACAGGACGCAAAAGGTAATAGTAAACGGAGTCCACAGTGAAGAAAGGAGGGTAACTAGTGGGATACTGCAGGGTTCGGTACTGGGACTGGTCCTCTTTAATATTTTTATATGTGACATTGGAGAGCACCTGGAAGGAAAGGTATGCCTCTTTGCAGATGACACAAAGATCTGTAACAATGTTGATACACAAGGTGGGGTGGAAAGAATGAAAAGGGACTTGGCAAGGTTGGAGGAATGGTCAGATACGTGTCAGGTCAGATTCAGTGCAAAGAAGTGCAAGGTAATGTATCTGGGAAACAAAAACCCAGGGGAAGAGTACACAATGGGGAGTGAGTTAATAACAACAACAAAAATCTAAAGAGACCCAGGAGTAATTATATTAGATGACCTAAAGGTGGGCAAGCAATGGGAGAAGGCAGTAAGGAGGGCTGGGGGGATACTGGGATGCATAGGGAGAGGCATCAACAGTAGAAAACAGGAAGTTGTTATCCCTCTCTACAGACAGTTGGTGAGACCCCATCTAGAGTACTGCGTGCAATTTTGGAGATCCCCATCTCCGCAAAGACATAGACAGAGTGGAGGCTGTTCAGAGGAGGGCAACCAAAATGGTGCAAGGTCTGCACCAGAAGACATACGAGGAGAGACTAAAGCAGCTTAATATGTATACCCTTGAGGAAAGGAGGGAGAGGGGGGACATGATAGAAACTTTCAAGTATCTCAAGGGAATTAACAAGGTACAAGAGGGCAGTATCTTTCAGAAGAAGAGATGTGCAAGAACAAGGGGGCACAATTTGAAGATAGAGGGGGGACGGCTCAGAGGTAATGTTAGAAAGTATTTTTTCACAGAGAGAGTTGTGGATGCATGGAACAGCCTTCCTGAGGAGGTTGTGGAGTCAGGAACAGTGGGAGAATTCAAGAATGCATGGGACAGGCATAAGGCAATTCTAGTGGGGGGCAGGAGGAAGTAAGCTGTTGATTAACTAGAATCTGCAGCTTATCCATCAGGTAGGGAAATGAGCAGACTGGGTGGGCCAAGCGGTCCTTATCTGCCATCAAATTCTGTTTCTAATGGTTGTCCTTATGACCAGTGCCTCTCTCATGGGCCAGGGAGCCCACATGGGGGACAGCAGGGCCCATGGGTTCTGGACCCCTGAGGAGTCCCAATGCCATATCAACCTGTTGGAGCTCAGAGCAGAAAGACTGGCACTGTCACCTTTTGCTCCTCAGCTCCGGGGTCAAGTGGTTCAAGTCCAGACGAACAATACCACAACCATGTACTACCTCAACAAACAGGGCAACACACCCTCCCGTCTGCTATGCAAGGAGGCACTCCGCATCTGGACCCTTGTAAGTCGGCTGGAGGTGGATCTCCAAGCCATTCATATGGCAGGAGTCTTGAACCAGCAGGTGGATGCTCTCAGCCGCATAGGCCAGACATCCCACGAGTGGTCTCTCCATACAGTGGTAGCTTACAGTCTGTTCTCCCACTGGGGCAAACCGTTGGTAGACCTGTTTGCCTCCAGGGAAAACAACAAGCTGAGGCTGTACCATATCCGCCCCCCTCAGCAGGGCTCGCTGCAGGGGGATGCCTTCTTGAGGCCATGGACCCCAGGCCTCCTCTACACCTTCCCTCCATTTCCCTTGATCCACAAGGTGTTACTCAAGGTGAGGAGGGACAAGGCGAAGGTGATCCTGGTAGCCCCAGATTGGCCACGCCAGTTCTGGTACCCAGATCTCCTCAGCTTCCGCTGCAGGCCCCCAGAGTGGCTTTGTACACTCCCGGACCTGATATCTCTGAACCAGGGGAAGTTACTCCATCCAGACCTTCAATCCCTGCACCTTACAGCCTGGTACCTGTGCTGCTAGAGTTCCAGGCTCTGGGTCTTTCCGAGGACGTTTACACCATGGTGGAGGCATCTCGTAAGGAATTGACCAGGAAATGTTATGCCTTCAAATGGAAGAGATTTTAAATTTGGTGTCAGGATAAGAGTCTGGACCCCTTATCCTGCTCTGTGGCTAACATTCTTGACTACCTTTGGTCTCTCTCCAAAGGAGGTCTGCGGTCATCGACCCTTAGGGTGCACCTGGCAGCCATTTCTGCTTACCGGGCGTGGGCCAGTCAGTCGACATTGGTGCAGGAGACAGTGGTCGGGCACTTCTTCAAAGGCCTGGATCACATATCCCCTCCGGTGCGTGAACCTCCACCTCCGTGGGATCTGTTACTGGTTTTGGCAAAGCTCATGGGCAAGCCATTCGAACCTATGCACAAGTATGCACTCTCACACTTGTGGAAGACAGCTTTCCTGGTGGCTATCACATCAACCAGAAGGACAGGGGAGCTCCAGGCGCTGTCAGTGGACTCCCCTTATTTGGTCTTTCACAGGGACAAAGTTGTCCTGCGCCCCCACCCGAAATTCCTTCCGAAGGTGGTATCAGAGTTTCACCTTAACCAGGTATTGACTCTGCCGGTATACTACCCTAACTACACCTCGGACGCCGAGTACAGGCTTCATACTTTGGACCTGAGACGTGCTCTCTCCTATTATAAGGAGAGAACTGCAGAAATTTGTGGAGAGGTTCGCCAGCTGTTTGTCACCTACGCTGAAGCCGCTTCTGGCAGACCTGCAGCCAAATGGACCATTGCAAGGTGGATTACATCATTCATAGGTCTGTGCTATGAGTTGGCTACTGCTGCATTGGTGGCTGCTTCCAGGGACATACCTATCCAGGAAATCTGTCTGGCTGCTTCCTGGAAGTCAGCAAAGACCTTCATTACCCACTACCACATTGACCTTGAGTCACGCCGGGATGCTGGTTTTGGGGCCTCGGTTCTCTAATCTTTATTTCCTAAGTAGGGGGTGTGCTCCTTTCCTCCTTCCTCCCAGAGAACTGCTTAGAGTCTGCCAGAGAGTGTGGATGAACAACATATCCACGCTCCTAGAAGAACAGGTTACTCACCTGTAATAGTAGTTCTAGGAGTGGTATATGTTGTTCATCCACACACACCCACCCGACCTCCCCGGCTTTAGGTGCACAACCTTGCTTCCAGTGGGCTAAGATCTGGTGTCATGGGGCGGAGCCGAGGTTTATACCACCCGGGTGGGTGGGAGGAGCCAGCTTGAAGACTTCCGGTAAGATTTAAAGGGGAAAGGGACATGCCAAGAAGTGTGGATGAGCAACATATACCACTCCTAAAACTACTGTTACAGGTGAGTAACCTGTTCTTATTTGCTTTATCCGGCTCCGCTGAGGGTCTTTGTTCATGGCAAAACTTCAACTTTTTTGGACTCTAATAAAGGCGCAGCTTATTTACATTCCCTGACTGTTAACAAAAATGTTAATGAATCTTTGGACTGTACTCATACTACATTCAGTCATTAATATTTAGATATGTAATTTCAGATATACAGCTTGGAATGGATGAAGTTTTTTTTAGGCTGCTTAAGCTGGATTAATGTTGGGCCAAAACTTGACTAAATTTATTTCAATCTTTAGGATTTTCTATAGTCTAGATTAACTACACTGAATAAGCATGTTTTTTTTCTTTTTTTAAGTATTTTTATGTTTTTTTTTTCTGTTCTAATGATTTCTTAATTTTCACAGTGGGGGGGCTTGAACCTTGCTTCTGCTGTATTGGGAACAAACGAACGACACCCATCTGGATTAAGTTTTGGGGGGGCTGTAATATGTCTGGGTATGTACTGGCATTATTATAAATGGGTCTTGCTCACTTTAGTTTGGGCACCTTCTTACCATTATTATAATGAGGAAAGTGTATTCAGTGCTGTTAACTTTAAGGTTATGTTTTGTTTCTTAACCGTATATAATTTACAAGCCAAACATAAGTATAGACTTAGTGTAGGTGTAGAGTTTCTGCATAACCAAGATAAAATATTTTTTTTCCATGGGGATAAGATGTGCAGACGGGGGTGAGGGTAATCGATATATATGTATTTTTTAGATGTAATGGTCTATGGAATGCTCAAAGGATTGTATGTTGTACAAAATGTTGGCAAATCAGAAACTCTATCAGATTGTATATTTTTTCTCTGTTGCTGCCTTTTTTTTTCTTTTTTCCCTCTCCTTTTTTCTTTTTTTGGATTCTTTTTTTTTTATATTATTTATGAAGGAATGGCTAATCAATTGAAATGTGTTAGCTGGAATGTCAAAGGGGATGTTAGATAGTCATAAAGCTCGTAAACTATTTAATTGGCTAGATAAAGAGGGGGCGAACTGTGCTTTTATTCAGGAAACCCACTTACCCCAATCAGAATTTTTATTTCATTTCAAAAGATGGGGAGTGGGCATACATGGGCCATATAAAAATTATTCAAGAGTGGTGTCCATATTCTTTAAAAAAAAATTTTCAAATTACAAATTAATAAACAAACTATAGATAAGGAAGGCCGGTATATTATTGCTCATATTACCTTAGCAGGTCAGGTTTATACTATAGGGAATTTATATAGCCCTAATGAAAATTCTCCTATCTTTTTTTCAAAATTTTTTTTTTTTTAGATCTTAGCTCTTTTCCCGCTCCTTACATTATAGTAGGGGAATTTAATCTTGCTTTAAATCCCTCTTTAGACAAATCAGGCATACGCCTAGATCGAAGAACATCTGCTGCCGCTACAGTTGCGCAATTTATGCAAGAACTTCATTTCATAGATATATGGAGAGTTCAGAATCCTAAGTCTCAGCATTTTATGTATTACACTCCTGTGCATTTCTCTTATTCCTGTTTTTTTTTTTTTTTTACTTTTGGAATCTTGCCAGTTTCAAGTGGTTAAAGCTATTTATGGTAGCATTATTATCTCAGATCATGCTCCTATTTTGCTTTGTTTACAATATACAAATCGATCACAGCCGATTAAATTCAAATTTGAACCATTACTTATGAAAGATTCTAATTTCATTAAGCAGATGGGGTTAGATATAGATCATTTTTTCAGTACCCACTCTACGAGGGATACTAATATGAGTATTGGGAGGCATTTAAATCACATATAAGGGGGGTTGTGTTACGTCCTTCTGGATTTAAAGAAATAAGAAAAGGTGCAGGAGAATTTAAGCGCTAGGAATGGAGATTTCTCATAAAGAGAAAACTCAACATGCAGACTAATGATCCAACTATATTTATGGAACTAGCCACATGTAAAGAACAACTGAATAGTTTGCTTACTGAAGAAACAGAAAGACAGATATACTCTAAATATAATTATTATATCAGGGACAACAAGACTAATAAATTGCTGTTGTGGCAGCTTGGAGCACAGCAGCAAAATCATTTAGTTTCCACGATACAGTAACATTTGGGCCAAATTGTAAGCACTCCCATAGAAATTAATAATGTTTTCCAAACATTATTATCAAGAACTGTACTTGTCAGACAGTACATGCACCACTGGGAACATACATAACTTTATATCAGAACTTAGGTTTCCCAGTGTTGAGTTACAGCAATTTTCAGTCCTAGAAGCTGAAATTACCATAACTGAGATACAGGCAGCGATTAAAGCGTTGTCCTCTGGCAAAGTCCCAGGCCATGATGGTCTTATTATAGATTTATATAAAACATTTTTGGACATATTAGCCCCCATCTCAAATAATTATCTTATTATATATTTCTGACAAAACAACTTACTCTGTCCTTTAAAGAAGCTAACATTCATGTATTTCTGGAAAAAACTTAAAAATCCAGTGTTGGTTAGTTCATACAGACCTATTTCACTCAGTAATTCAGACGCTAAAATCTTGACTAAGGTCCTGGCCACCAGGTTACAGAAAGTACTCCCCCCTGTTTAATCCATCCTGACCAAATTGGATTCATTAAAGGGCAATCACTTTCCTCCAATATAAGAAGAACACTGAATATTATTGACTACTATAAAAATTCAGATCTTTCACTACTCTTTTTGGATGCCGAAAAAGCTTTTGATCATCTAGAATGGGAATATATTTAAGCTGTTCTCCCCAAATTTGGATTTGGTCTCAATTTTTGTGGGTGAATGGGGGTGCTCTACTCCGACCTAGTGGCCAGGATCAAAATAAATCAAGAAATACCTTTACCCTTCCCTTTCTCTAGAGGAAGCCATCAAGGTTGTACCTTGCCCCCACTCATTTTTGCTTTAGCCATTGAGCCATTTGTGTTATCAATTAGAATGTCACCAAATATTAATGGTCCATTTATAAACAATGTAGAACATCATATCAGTCTGTATTCAGACGACTCATTTATTTATGTTAATATTTTGTATTCTTCCTTTCCCCCGTTTATGAAATTATTACACAATTTGGTTTGGCCTCGGGCTACAAAGTTAACTAGGATAAGTCAGAACTTATGGAAACAAAAGGTCATACTGATCCATTTAAACCCCCTTCTGAGGCTAAAATTAAAAGGGTCTCAGAAATTCTTTATTTGAGCATCTCTATTGATAGTGAATTGAAAAACCTACAGGCTTTAAATCTGGACACATTAGGATAGGACACCAAAGAGATGTCTAAGCAATGGGAGATTCTCCCCCTAACACTTATTGGTCGGATTAATACCATCAAAATGAATATCCTTCTGAAATTTTTATTTATGTTTCAGAATGTCCCTGTTATCATTAAAGATTATTTTTTTAAGGGACTTGAAGCATTATTTAAAATATTCTTGTGGAAGGGCAAGAAACCTAGACTTAAAATAAAGAAACTTCTACCCTCAGTTATAGAAGGTGGTCTTGCACTTCCATGTTTTAAGAATTATTATTATGCTGCTAATATAGCGGCTACATATAACTGGTTCAAATTGAAACCGATTATTCCTTTAATATGGAAACCTATTGTTCCCCATCTATAAATATAAAGCATTGCTTATATGCTGGCGCATGTATATGTGTATATATATATATATATATAGCGGTAAATTAGAAAGTCTTTCCTTTTGCTCCAAAACTGTGCTTCATATTTGGCATAGAATTTTGGTGAAAGTTAGCTCTCCTCTATGTTCCAGGCATTCACTTCTATATTTAAATTCCCATTTATTTCCCTCAGTTTCTGATCATATATTTAAAAATTGGTACTCCAAAGGGTTAATGGAGATTAATCAACTGCTTTTGGATGATCAAGTTACTGATTTCGAATCCCTAAAGGATATATATATAATTTACCTAATATTCAATTTTATGGCTACTTACAAGTTAGGGACTTCATTAGGAAATATTTCTACCTGGCGATAAATGAGAAATTAGAACAAATTGAAAACATCCTAACATTACCACAATCCTATAAAATAATTTCAAATATTTATAAAGTGCTAATCTCGGACATTTCTCCTTTGTCCAGTGAATTAAAATCAAAATGGGAAATGAAATTATAGCAAAATATCCCTATTTCCCTTTGGAAGAAAATTATAAATATAAAGAGTTGGGGATTAAAATTGGCCAGATTCAGGCTAATACAGTTTAATATACTTCAGCACACACATTATAACCCCCATGAGCTCAGTTTAATGAATCCCGCTAATCCAAATACCTATCCACAATGTCAATACTCATCTGGCACTTGAGAGCACATGCTAATTATGTGCCCTGTATTGGATACCTGGTGGAACTTAGTATTATCATTTTTGTCCCAGGCTATTTCTAAGAAACTTTACTTTATAAAGATCCATTTTGGATGCTACTCTGATATGGAGGCCCCAGTATGAATGTGCAGTCTTCTGCTCGAACTCTTATTAATATTGGCCTGATAAGTGCATTTAAAATAATAATTTATGAAATGGCAGGACAAGGATTCACCCAGTTTTAGCAGTTGGATTAATGCTATGTTGGCTGTACATCAAATTGAAAGGGTATTATACCTGAATGTTAAACAAACTGACAGATTTGATCAAATATGGACACCCTTCTGTAATGTGTTGCGAACTCTCATTAATTAAAATAATGATGTCTGACCTCCTGGGGCATATCCAGTTTATTCTTTTGAGGAGACTTTTTGATAATCTGAGTTTCTGCAACATCTGTATTGCCAGATTTGTTATTTATTATTTTTTTTGTTATACATGTACTGTCTAGTTGTGCAGCAAACTTTGAGCTATTTAATGGATTTTTGTATGTTTTGTAAAATAAAAAAAGGAAAAAAAGAAAAGCTGACAAGAAACAAGGTAAAGCTGCACAGCCATCTGATAAGCTTGGTAAAGAAGGTTCAGACAGCAGGGTGACTGAAAGGGGGAACCCTGAACCCAGGGATGGCAAAATATAAATAAGAGCCTCAGAGCAGGCACTGGAAATGGTGTCTGCCTAAAAGAAATTTAAAGAAAAGAATGCCACTGCCACTCCTCCTGAATGGAGAAAGCAGCTAGCAGATGGCAACAATAAAATGACTTCATCAGAGGACATATCAAACGTGGCAATTTTCCTGGGTGATCCAGGCCATGGGGAATTTTAATAAGATACCTGCCACCCCCCAGCTCAGGCTCCAATCTATCTACCTGCAAAGGAGGAAGAGGAGGAAGAATATTATGTACAAATGGGGGAAGTTGACTCCATGGAATTAGGGAGCACCTGAGCAATATATCAAACCTCCTGCAAGGCGTAATGAGGATTGCTCATTTTTTTCACCATTTGTCAGAGAAATTGTCAATACCCTCAGCATTCCCATACTAGACACAGAGGAGGAGGAAGAGGATGCTGATTTTATGGATATGTTGGGAGTAGCTCCACCAAGATGAATGCTACTTCCCGTACATAAACCACTTAGAAGGCCATATCAAAAATCATGGCTGCACCCACCCATCAAGTGGACAAGCTGGGAGTGGAATACCTGTATGCCTATCCTGATCGTCTTGGAGTATTCCAGGCTGCCGTTTGTGAGACAGCAAAAATTACTCTGCCTGTGCGGCCCCCTGAAAAGGACCCCAAAAAATTGGATACCGTGGCCAAAAAGGTTTATGCTACAGCTTCCCTGCTTATCAGGCAGGCAGCTTACGCAGCACATATAACACAGTACTAGAAAGCACTTTGGAACACAGTTCTGACACTGGCAGAAAGGGTGGATGATGACTTGGCACAGAACCTGATTGCCATAGCTGGATCAGCCCTGGATGCCACACAATATCATTCCCACATGGCGGTGGGCACTGACACTACTACTAGGGTTTTGGCTCAGACAGTGTCCTTAAAGGGAAACATCTACCTGTAATTCGAGCCTCGCATCAGTGAGAGGCAGGGCCTGATTAGCATTTTCGCAAAGTGTAAATTTTATACTCAGTCTGTTTATTTAGATTTTATCTGGTTAATCCTGCTGTCCCACCTGCCGGCATTTTGACTTGAAGCTCCCCTAGCGGTGCACCCACAACCTCCTGTGGTTGTCCCAAGAGTGATGTATGAGCCAGGGAGCAGCTATGGGAGTGTGCATAGATGTCCTATCAGAGCTGTGTAGCTCTAGTTTGCAATTACATGTCCCAGTGCTATGCAGAGACCACCTGGTCTCGGTATAACTTCAGGGATGCCTCTCAAATACAGACCAGCAACTGGTAATAGTTCCGACTATACAGCATATCTGTCGCCTTCCGCGACTTCTCCCTGGCTCATACGTCATTCTCAGGACAGCCACAGGAGGTTGTTGGTATGCCACTAGGGATGTTTCAAGTCAGAATACCAGCAGGAGGGACGGCAGGATGAACCTGATAAAATCTAAATAAACAGACTGTGAGTAAAAAAATCATTACTTTGTGGTAATCAGTACACTTTGTGAAAATGCTAATTGGGCCCTGCCTCTCACTTGGGTGGGGCCTGATTACAGGTGGATATTTCCCTTTAAAGAAGATTTTCTTGCCTGAGGACTACCTTTCTTTTTCAGGATACTCAAAACAATGCAGTGGAGTTCTCCTTTGAGAAAAATTGATTATTCAAACAACATGAAGTCTTCCTGTATTCTGACATAATACAGTTAGCCTCAGCACTTGAACTGCCCTGGAGAGGAAAGAGTTAATTCTATGCAGAAGCATAGAATGTTGAGCTCGAGCTCGGTTTTCAAACCTCTGTCTGTGGTACTTCCCAGTGTAACCGTCCGATTCTTTACTCCGCCTAACAGTGAAGTCGCTCCAGAGATTCCTCTGCTCAGTTCGGTAAAGTTTGAAAAGCGTTCGTTTTAACCGTTCTATTTGTTATTTTTTCAGATTTCCAGCCTCTGTCTATGGTATAGGCAGTGACTGTGTTTTATTTTGGTAAAAGTGTGGAAATTGTTCCGTTCTTCAGGTTCTTATCAGTCGGTCGGGTTAGAAACCGACCTTATTTCTGCCTTGTTTAAAAACTGAATTTTTCTGGGATTTGAGTGGTGTTCTGGTACCGATGGGTTTCAGAATAACCGGGCCTTTTCTGGTTCTTTTTCAAAACCCATGACATGGTTTGTAACCGATCAGTTATTTATTATCTGGCTTGAAAGCTGCTATAGGGTAATTTAGTAGGCTGGCCATGTCTGAGAAACCCAAGAAGAAAACTGTTACTACTGGGTTTCTTTTTTTTTTTTTCCATTTTCTATTTCTGCTCCTGTTGCCTCCGTCAGCCATCTGCTCTGGTTACGGACCCCTGGTGACCCCACCTCCGGATATGTAGCTGAATCCCCCGGTCATCCCTGGCTTACCCCCCAGAGAGCAGGGCCACGACCCCGACCCCCGAAATCGGGCCGTGGAACTGTGACTGGTTGGGGGATCAGATTCCGGAGGCTGATCAGGGCTCCCAGGGGCGGAGCGCCATTGAAACGGCAGGCACAGGATTTTTATCCCCCTGTCTCTTTAAACGGGATGGGGATGTGCAATGACGACCTGCGTCCGCCCCATCCTGACTTCCTGTTATGCGCCGACATGGTGCAGCCACCCAGCCTCCGCTAGGTGCCGCTACCGTGCCGAGTGCCACCCTGCCCTCCCCAGGGAAGAGAGCTGTCTGAGGGCGCTCAATCCTTCCGCCCGGCCGATCCCTCCGGCGACCCGGGTCCATTCTGAACCGGATCACGGCGTCATAGCGGAAATCCAACCACTGCCGACGGACGGCTGACTACTGGTTTCAACACTGTACTGAGCGTGGGGAGGCCTTTGCCAAGGCCGCCCCCCCCCCCAAAGCCTCATCTGTGTTTGTTGTCTGGGGTTTGACCACTTCTAGTTAGACTGCCACATTTGCAAAAACTTTCCCAAAGCCACTCTAGAAAAAAGATTGAGTAGGCTGAAGGACAGGGAGGCCAAGAAGTCCGTAGATCTGGATGGCCAAGCCGGTTTGGTTGTGGCCGAACCTGAGGAGGTGCCTACTGACCTAGGCAATACCTCCTCAGGCAAAAGGAAAGCCGGCTCTGAGGGGCCAGTTCTGTCAAAAAGGAAACAAAAGTCTGCCGGTTCGGATCCAGTACCGCATACTCCAACCGCGGACGAGATAGCCAAAGCGATTAGCATTGTTCAGTCGCTTCACCCGGTTCCATCCGAACCGGTACCACCAGTTAGGCAGTCTGTTCGGTCGGATCCGTCTCCTTCGGATTATGATCCAGATGCCTTTTATGAGTAGTAGGAGGGAGACGAAGACTATTCCGATGATGAAGACGAAGATGACGACCTGGGGGGTTCTGGATGTGCCCATTGAACCGGACATCTCCCCAGACAGGCCCTCTAATGTCTCCCCTCCCAGGCTTTCTGAGTCCCCTTCACACTTCTTGTTCTCCAAGAAGGTGGCCGAAACCCTCCAGCTCCCTATGGTTGAAGCTGCTGAGGTGGAAGAAGAGCCTGATTTTGTGGAAAGGATGGACATCCCATAGTCCAAAAGATTGTCTATCCATCTTCATAAGTCCTTGGGGAAACAGACACAAACAATTTTACAAGCTCCTAATTCATTACTTCCTGTGGATAAAAGAATGAACAGGAGGTATATGTTATCAGGCTCAGGTACGAAGTTCCTTTATACTCATAGCAGCCATGTTGGAGTAGTGCAGGCTGCAGCCTGTGACAGGGTTAACATTCCTTTGGCTTCACACCCTCCGAAGAAGGACTCCAGGAAAGTTGATGCCATGGCCAAAAAAAATATTTGGCATTCTCTTTGGGACTCAGGCAGGCAAACTATATGGCCTACACAGCCAGGTACCAGAAGTCCAGGTGGGATACTGTTCTGGAACTGGCTAAACAGGCCTCCCTCCAGCTAGCCAAGGAGGAGGAGGTGGCTGTGGATTCCAGTGATGTGGCATCAAGAGTCATGGCTACATCTGTGTCTCTCAGAAGACATGCTTGGCTCAGATATACTAACCTATAACAGGATACCCAGACTAAGGCTATGGATTTTCCTGTAGCTGGTAACTCGCTGTTTGGGGAGCAGACAGAGGCTTACATGAATAAAATGGATGAATACAGGACCACTTACCGGAGTCCACAGGCCAAGGAAAGGCAAACCACTTCCCCAAAGCAGCAATCCAGGAGCAGGGGGCAGGCCTTTTTACCAAGTCCAGGCCTCCTCTTTCTTCCCACAGAGTTTTTTTTTTCCCCAGAGGGAGGGGCAGGAGGGGGATGAGCAGGGCTGCTTCCTCCTCCTCCTCCTCCCAGTCTAAGGCTCCTACCAAGCAGACACCCTGAGGTGTCAGCCCGGGTCGACTCCTCAATCCCAGTAGGAGGCAGGCTGGCCTACTACTTTCAGGCCTGGAAATCTGTGACCTCAGACCAGTGGGTCCTGGAAGTAGTAAGCTAGGGACTGGCCCTCAGCTTCAAAAGGTTCCCCAAAAGAAGGGCCAGGTCCTTTCCACCTGAATCAATCTCAGAAAACCCTTGCCCTAGAGGCAGAGGTTTCCTCCCTCCTGGTTCTCAGAGCCGTAGAGAAGGTTCCTACTCAACACAGGGGGAAAGGCCTATACTCCAGGTACTTCCTTACCCCAAAGAAAACAGGGGAGTGGTGACCCATCCTGGACCCTAAGGTATTTGAACAAACACATTTCAAAACCCAAATTCAAAATGGTAACTCTGGGAATAATACTTCCTTCTTTAAGGCCAGGGGATTGTCTAGCATCCCTGGACCTCAAGGATGCCTACTTCCATATCCCTATTGGGTGCTCCCCACAGAAAATACCTCAGGTTTGAGTTGCCTTAAGGCCATTATCAGTTCAGGGCCATGCCATTTGGCCTAACATCAGCTCCAAGGGTGTTCACAAAGTGCCTTGCAGTAGTGGTGGCTTACCTCAGAAGACAGGGTATCACCATTTTTCCATATCTGGATGACTGGCTAATCGTCATCAGACCAGGACGGGTCAGGTCTGCTCTGCAAACCACCCAGGACGTGCTCAGTTCTCTGGGGTTTCTTCTCAATCTTCCAAAATCTGTCCTTGAACCAGTACAACTTGTCACCTTCATAGGGATTGAATTGGATACTATCCAAGTAAAAGCTTTCCTTCCCCTGGCAAGGGTGAAGGCCCTAGTAGATCTTGCTTCCTCTTTTCAACCTCAGGTGTCTCATCCAGCAAGACAGTTCCTCCAACTCTGGGCCACATGGCATCCTCCACTGCAGTGGTACAGGGAGCCAGATTTCAGATGAGCGACATTCAGTTCCCCCTAAGGTCCTTTGGGTCACAGAGAAAGGACTCTCTCACCATATTGATTCCAGTGACTCAGACTCTGATCCAAGCTCTCCAGTGGTGGCTGGACCAGGACAACCTCAGACAAGGAGTTCCATTTCTCCCTCAAGTCCCATCAGTGGTTCTAACTACGAATGCTTCTCTGCTAGGTTGGGGAGCCCACCTCAGAGCCCTGACAGCTCAAGGGGTCTGATCTCCACAGGAGTCTCTCCTTCATATCAATCTCCTGGAACTCAGGGTAGTTTTCCTAGCCCTTCAGAGCTTCTCAGATTCAGTCAAGGGCAAGGTGGTCCAAGTCAGAACAGACAACACCACCACAATGTGGTACATCAGCAAGCAGGGAATCACTCGGTCCATGGCCTTGTGCACAGAAGCCATGAAGCTGTGGTCTCTGGCCTGTTCTCTTCAGACTTCCCTGGTAGCAGTTCACCTTCCAAGAAAGGACAATGTACTAGCAGATGCCCTGAGCAGAATTTCACATGGACATCACGAATGGTCCCCGGATCCTTGCATCCTGAAGGTCATCTCCAGGTGGGGCACTCCAGAGATAGATCTCTTTGCAGCACTGGACAATCATCAACTTCCTCTGTTTTGTTGCAGACCTCCAGTCCTGAGGATGGTACCCCTGGATGCTCTCATTTTGGACTGGAAGGGCAGGTTTCTCTATGCCTTCCCTCCCTTCCCTCTGCTGTTCAGAGTTCTGATCAAGATCAGAACTCAACCCTGCACAGTGATACTAGTGGCTCCAGATTGGACCAGACAGCCTTGGTATCCTCTACTGCTCTCCTTGACAGTGTCATGTCCCCTGTCTGTTCCCAGGAAATACAATCTCCTGTCCTCCTCCCAGGGGCGGATCTGGTACCCCAATCTCCAGTATCTCAACCTCAAAGCCTGGCTCTTGAAGAGTTGGAATATGCAGCACTACATCTCTCTCAGGGAGTTCTGGATATTCTGAAGGTCTCCAAGAAACCTTCCACTAGAAAGACTTACAATTCCAAATGGAAGAGGTTCAGTATTTGATGTTCTCAGAAAGGCATTGTGCCTGATTCTGCAGACATCTCCACATCCTTAGATTATCTAGTTCATCTGAATGGTCTAGGCCTTAGGCCTGCCACTGTGAAGGTTCATCTAGCAGCTGTCTCTGCAGTCCTTCCAGCAGGGAAAGGCTCTTCACTGGCATCTCATCCTGTTTTCAGGAAGTTTTTCAAGGGTCTGGTTCACATTAACCCTCCCTTTAGAGAGCCTACTCCGCCTTGGGATTTTAATGTCTGCATTGCTCAGCTTATGCAGCCACCCTTTGAACCTCTGGCTTCGGCCGAGTTGAAGTACTTGACCTGGAAAACTGTGTTCCTGGTAGCTGTTACTTCTGCCAGGCAGATTAGTGAACTACAGACCCTGTCAGTTGAACCTGACTTCATAACCTTCCATAGGGATAAAGTTGTCCTAAGAACCAATAGGGGGTTCTTGCCCAAAGTGGTATCGGATTTTCATCTGAACCAATCTATATCTGTCCCTGTGTTTTTCACTGACCATTCTTCAGGGGAAAGAAGATTACACAGTTTGGATGTTAAAAGGGCTCTTAGCTACTACATGGAGCATACTAAGGCACACAGAAATGACTGTCTTCAATTGTTTCTCACTTATGGTGAAGTGGGGAAAGGTAAGCCTGCCACTAAAGAACTATTGCCAGGTGGATTGTTTCTTGTATACAGTTCTGCTATGACAAATTGGGAAGAACACCCCCTTCAGGCCTGAGGCTCACTTGACTAGGGGGTATAGCTGCTACTCTAGCTGCAGCCAGAGATATACCCTTGTTAGAGATCTGTAAAGCAGCCACCTGGAAAACAGTACATACGTTCACCAAGCATTACTCCTGGACATCCAGACTAGGAGTGATGCTAGGTTTGGCACAGCAGTGCTGCAGAGCCTATTCCCAAAGTAGGTTCTGCATTCCCTCTTCCATCGGGAACTGCTTGTTCGTCTGCATTATGTCAGAATACAACAAGACTTCATGTTGTTTGAAGAAAAAAATTACTCACCATAGTAATGTTGTTTCTTCTAATGGAGTCTTGCTGTATTCTGACCTCCCTCCACCTCCCCTCTCAGAACCTAGTTTTTGGGAAGTGGGCTGGCAGGTGTTGCACCTCAGGGGTATACTTTGTACCCTTCCTCTTAAGGGTGGGGTAACTGTCATTGTTACTTTTCTTGTGTTTTATAGTTAATTTGTCACTATCTTTCCTTCTTGGGTTCTCAAATTGAGTCTTTTTGGACCCAGATGTTTGGCTTTGTGCTATATGTTTTGAACAATTTCCATAGTATAGTACTTAGTTAGTTTGCTTGTAAGAATCCGATGGTTACACTGGGAAGTACCAAAGACAGAGGTTTGAAAACTGAGCTCGAGTTCAGCGTTCTGTGCTTCTGCATAGAGTTAACTATTTCCTCTCCGGGGCAGTTCAAATGCTGGGGCTAACTGCATTATGTCAGAATACAGCAAAACTCCATTAGAAGAAACAACATTACTATGGTGAGTAATTTTTTCTTTGGAGACAAAACAGAGGCCTGTCTGGAAAAAGTGGATGAATTCAAAACCAATTTCAAAAGTAACAGTGAGAAGGAAAAGGTCTCTGCCTCATACAGGTCCTACAGAAGGACAGGCAGAGGCCAGGGATACTTCCCAAGAGCCTGTGTCTCTTATGCTGCCTATCAGTGCCAGTCACAAAGAGGTTACTATAGGGAAAGGGGGAAAAAGGGCTTCCAGGTGTAATGCTGCAGCTGCGGTGCCTAAGCACCGGCCAAAATAAAACCCTTGACAGTTTTGCCCAGTCAACCATTGCCAGTGGGAGGAAGACTGACACACTACTTCCCTGAATGAGTACACATTACCACAGATAACTGGGTACTGGAAATAGTGGGTTGGGTGTTGTGTCCGCAGTTCAGAAACTTTCCAAACCTGCAGAAACAGTTTTCCAGCTCACTCTCCCACAGAAAACAAGCATTTGTCAGTGCCGAACATTTGATGCATTTGAAGATGTCTACCCCTGCACCTTGTTTATGCCCTTGAGGTTCTTGAATGTGTCTGTCATGTTCCCTCACTCCTTCCTTTCCTCCAGTAAGTACATATTGAGGTCTTTTAATCTCTCCTAATATGTTGTATTGCAAGCCATGTACAATCTTGATTGCCTTTCTGTGGACCGCCTCCACCCTGTAAATGTCCTTGCGCAGTTGCGGCCTCCAGAATTGCATACAGTACTGTAGGTGAGGCCTCACTAGTGCATTATACAATGGCATCACCACTCATGCCTTCTGCTAGTGATATCTCTGCCTATGCACCCCAGCATGCGACTGGCCCTCCTTGCAACATTTGTGCTCTATTTTGACACCTTTAGGTCATCAGAACTGATGACTCCTAGGTCCCTTTCTTCCTTGGTGATAGTCAACACCTCCCCCCATCCTGTAACTTGCCCCAGGTTTCCCCTCTTCCCAGGTGCATTATTTGTGATTCTTTACAGTGGATCTCAGTTGCCACTCCTCAGACCATTTTTCAAGCCTTTCCATGTTCCTGCTTATTTTCACCACCCGCTCTGGAATAGTCACTCTGTTACAGATGTTGGTGTCTTCTGCAAACATGCAGACAGACCTTTCCTTCAAACAACATGAAGTCTTGCTGTATTCTGACATATGCAGTTAGCCCCATCACTTGAACTGCTCCGGAGAGGAAAGAGTTAACTCTATGGAGGAAGCATAGAACGTTGAGCTCGAGCTCGGTTTCAAACCTCTGTCTGCAGCACTTCAAAGTGTAACCGTCAGATTGTTTACTCTGCCTAACTGTTCAGTCGCTCTGGAGATTGCTCCTTTGCTACGGTCAGTTCCGTTAAGAATCTGTCAGTTTAATCACCGATTTGTCATTATTTTCGGCTTCAGATCTCTGTCTGCGGTACAGTAAGTGTTGTAGGTAGTGGACTGTAGAGTTAGAATGATTATATTTCTGTGGAAATTGTAAAAACCTGTGGATCAGTCCAGTTTGTAACCGATTGTTTTAGGGTTTCTTATTTCTTTCTGTTTAGTGTGAGGTACCGGTTCCTGTTAGTTTCAAAAAAACGCGATTTTACATATTTTCTTCCACAACCCGTAACACGGTTGGTAACCGATAGGAGAGTTTTACCTGGCTAATAAGCTGTAAAGGGTAAGTTTGTAGCCTAGCCATGTCTGAGAAACCCAAGAAAAAAACGGGCCCACTGGGTTTCAGCACTGTTGTGAGTGTGGGGATGCCTTTGCTAAGGTAGACCCTCACACCAATGGTGTTTATTGTCTGCGGTTTAACCACCTCGATTCAGACTGCCAAATTTGTAAAAAAATTTCCCAAAGGCCACCCTAGAAAAGAGGTTGAGTAGGCTCAGGGAAAAGGAGGCCGAGAAGTCCGCTAATTCGGATGGCCAGCCCGGTTTGGTTCCCAACAAACCTGAGGGAGTGCCCACTGACCTGGGTGATACTCCCTTGGGCAAGAGGAGATCCGACCCTGAGGGGTCAGTTCCATCAAAGCGCAAAAGGAAATCGGCTGGTTCAGATCCAGAACCACATAATCCAGCAGCCGAAGAAATATCCAGGGCGATAAGTATTGTGTAATTGCTCCATCCGAATGTGTTTCAGATGAATTTTATGAACCAGAGTGGGAGGGGGAGGAAGAACAAGATGATGATGAGGATAATGGTGATGAAGATCTGGATGAGCCCATCGAACCAGACATCTCCCCAGACAGGCCTTCTAATGTTTCCCCTCCCAGGCTTTCTAAGTCCCCATCCCACTATGTGTTCTACAAGAAGGTGGCTGATACCCTCCAGCTTCCCTTGGTTGAAGCGGGCGAGGAACAAGAAGAGCCTTATTTTGTGGAAATGATGGACATCCCAGAGTCCAAGAGATTGTCTATTCATTCCCCTCCATAAATCCTTTGGGAAACAGACACAGAAAATTCTTCAAACTCCAAATTCTTTACCTCCTGTAGATAAAAGAATGGACAGGAGGCATATGCTTTCAGGCTCAGGTACAGAGTTCTTGTTCCACCAATGCAGCCATGTTGGGGTAGTGCAGGCTGCAGCCTGTGATAAGGCTAACAAACCCTTGGCTTGACACACCCCAGATAAAGACTCTAGGAAGGTGGATGCTATGGCCAAAAAACAGTACTTAGCATCCTCCGTGGGACTCAGCCAGGCAAATTATGTGGCCTACACAGCCAGATACCAGACGTCTAGATGGGATACTGTTCTGGAGCTGCTAAACAGGCCTCCCCCCAGCTAGCCAAGGAGCTGACTGCTGATGGGATTGAGGCATCAAAATACAATTCCAAGCTGCTGTAGACTCAAATGATGTGGCATCACGAGTCATGGCTACATCTGTGCCTCTTAGGAGGTTTGCTTGGCTCAGATGTACTAGCCTCTCACAGGAGACCCAGGCTAAGGCCATGGATTTCTCTGTGGTGGGTAATTCTTTGTTTGGGGAGCAGACAGAGATTTATATGAAGAAAATGGATGAGTATCGGACCACCTACAGGCTTTTCTCCCCTTGGCAAGGGTGAAGGCCCTTACAGATCTTGCTTCTTCTTCTTTCCGCCTCCTGGTGTCTCGACCAGCAAGACATTTTCTTCAGCTCTTGGGCTAAATGGCAGCTTCCACTGCAGTGGTACAGGGAGCCGGATTCTAAATGAGGAACATTCGGTTCCACCTGAGGTCCTTTTGGTCCCAGAAAAAAGATCCTTTAACCAAATTGATTCCAGTGACTCAGACTCTGGTCCAAGCTCTCCAGTGGTGGTTGGATCAAGACAGTCTCAGACAAGGAGTCCCATTCATCAGTCAGACTCATTCAGTGGTACTAACCACAAATGCCTCTCTCCTGGGCTGGGGGGCCTACCTGGGAGCCCTTACAGCACAAGGTGTCTGGTCTCCTCAGGAGTCTCTACTTCATATCATTCTTCTGGAATGCAGGGCAGTATTCCTGGCCCTCCAAGCTTTCTCGGACTCAGTGAGGAACAAAGTGGTTCAGGTCAGGACAGACAACACCACCATCATGTGGTACATCAGCAAGCAGGGAGGCACTCGGTCTACAGCCTTGTGCACGGAAGCCATGAAGATATGGTCTCTGGCTTATGCCCTGCAAGCATCCCTAGTAGCAGTCCATCTGCCAGGGAAGGACAATGTGCTAGTAGATGCCCTGAGCAGAATATCTCAGGGCCACCACGAATGGGCCTTGGACCCCTTCATGTGGAAAGTAGTCTTCTCCAGGTGGGGTACTCCTGAGGTAGATCTCTTTGCAGCCCCAGACAGTCATCAACTTCCTCTCTTCTTTTGCAGGCCTCCAGTCCTGGGCACAGTTCCCCTGGATGCTCTGGGTCTGGATTGGGAGGGCAAATTCCTTTATGCCTTTCCTCAGTTATTCAGGGTCCTGGTCAAGATCAGGTTGCAACCATGCAGGGTGATCCTGATTGCCCCAGACTGGGCCAGACAGCCTTGGTATCCTCTGTTGCTGTCCCTAGCAGTCCATCTTCCCCTGTCTCTCCCAAGAGGCACAATCTGCTAATCTCATCTCAGGGAAGAATCTGGTACCCCAACCTTCAGTCTCTCAAACTCAAGGCTTGAAGAGTTAGAGTATGCAGGTCTGCACCTGTCTCAGGGGGGTGCTAGATATGCTCAAAGCCTCTCGAAAACCTGCCACCAGAAAAACGTATAATTCCAAATGGAAGAGAGTCAGTATTTGGTGTTCCATTAAGGATATTTTACTGGATGCTGCTGATCTGGCTACACCTCTGGATTATATGGTTCATCTTAATGGCCTAGGCCTCAGGCCAGCCACTTTAAAAGTTCATTTAGCAGCTGTATCTGCATTCCTGTCAGCAGGGAAGGCTCCTTCTCTGGCATCTCACCCTGTCTTCTGTAAGTTCTTTAAAGGTTTGGTTCATACCAATCCTCCCTTTAGGGACCCTACCCCTGCTTGGGATCTTAATGTTTGCATTACTCGCCTCATGTAGCCCTCTTTTCAGCCTCTGGCTTCAGCCAAACTTAAGTATTTGACTTGGAAGACTGTGTTCCTGGTAGCTATCACTTCTGCCAGGCGTATTAGTGAATTGCAAGCCCTGTCAGTGGAGCCAGATTTGATCTCATTCCATAGAGATAAGGTGGTCCTTAGAACCAATAGAAACACAGAAATAGAGAAACGGAGAAGTTGACAGCAGATAGGGACCACAAGGCCCATCCAGTCTGCCCATTTCATTTTCTACCTTATAGATGTGCCATTGGCCTTTGCTCTGTCGATGGCATATCTATTCATACTCATCTGTATTGCTCCCTTATGCCTATTCCATGCCTGTTTGAAGCCCTGCACTGTATTCATATCCACCACTTCCTGAGGTAGGCCGTTCCATGCATCCACCACCCTTTCTGTGAAAAAGAACTTCCTCACATTACCCCTTAATTGGCCTCCCTCTAATCTCATGCTGCATCCTCTTGTCCTGCTATTTTTCTTATATTGAAACATGTTGGACTCTTTCACCTTCTTAATGCCCTTAAAGTGTTTGAATGTTTCGATCATATTTTTTATTTGTTTATTTCGACTGGGGTTAATACCTTTGAGTCAAAGACTCATTTTCAAAGGTTCCAAGTCGGGGACAAAACAGAGCATTACAAATACAATACAATAAGTACAATTTAAGATAACGGTGGGGAAAAAAAAAAACATGGTAGGCATCATGAACATCATTAAAATGGCACATGAGGTACAAGACATGCTAGTTTCAGGTACATCTTAAAAGCAGAGTAAATTACATTACATCAAGTTGTTGCAGGATAGGGATACACTGGGAATAGCGAGACATGCCAATAATAGGTCCGTGTTAAGCTTTGGGGATGATGGGTGGGAAAAGGTAAGCCGCCAAATTGGCGTTGTCAAAGTAGCTAGAGGTGGTGTGGGACAGGAGGAAAGGGGAAAGGTGGTGTAGGAGGGTTGTAAGTCAAAGTGGGGGTGGAGTGGGGAGGGGAAGAGGTGAGGAGGTGGGGGATAAGGCAGGAGGAATATGTTGAATTATTTTCTTGCACAGTTACAGGTGGTTACATTCTTAAGATGGGACCGTAGTCCCCTTTTGAACAGACTCAGCTTTGTGTTTCCTGTCAGCGTTTCGGGCAGCTCATTAAACCATTTGGGGCCCTTAAAAGTAATGGATTTTTGGGCCAGTGATGTGTCGCATTTCTTGTTTGTTTAGTGTGCACAGCCTTCTTGAACAGACTGCTTATGGATTCCGGCATGAGGTCTAGTTGCGCTTTTTTTATGATCAGGCATGTTTGGTATTAGGCTCTTGGGTACAGTGGGAGCCAGCCCGTCTCAGAGTAGAGTGTACAGGTGTGAGTCTGTCGATCTGTCCCAAGTGCCAGACGACAAGCCCTATTCACAAGTTTTTGTATTCTGTTTAGGGCAGTGTCTGATCTGGCGATGTATATTGGTAGGCCATAATCAACAGATGATAATACTGTGCTGCCTGTGGCTAATTTGAGGGCCACGGGTGTCACTGAGTGCTTGTTTCTGTACAGGATGCCCAGTTTCATGTTGGTGGTTTTGACAACTTGATCAACGTGGTGGGAGAAATTGAGAGTGTCATCAAGGTAAACACCCAGATATTTAAATGAAGAGACCTGTTCAAGTGTGACGCCCTTTTGGTTCAGAATTCGAAGGGGGCCAAAATTCCTTTTGTTCTGTGGGACCAAGAACAGCATGCTTTTGGTTTTTTTTATGGTTTAGTAGCAGTTTATGTTGACAGAACCAGGTTTCAAGTTTGTGGACACTATCGAGTAGGCCTTCCTCGATGGTCAGGTGGTCCCTACCTGGGACCAATATAACGGCATCATCTGCATATAAAACTATGGTAGCCGGGCAGGCTTCAGGGAGGCAGTTAATGAACAGGCTGAAAAGGAGCGGTCCAAGTATAGACCCTTGCGGTACTCCAAGGGCCACTACCTTAGGGTCAGAGAGTGAGTCGGCGATTCTAACGCATTGAGTTCTTTGCGTCAGATAGCTACGAAACCAGATGACTGTATCGGGGCCAGTCCCATGGAGAGCAGTGTGTTTAGTAGTAGCTGGTGATTAACTGAATCAAATGCTTTTGTAAGGTCAATGAAGACTAACCCCACCGCCATCCCTCGGTCAAAGGCGTTGTAGAGCTGAGTGGTGTAGTCCACCAGTGCAGTGATGGTAGAGTGTTTTTTGGGGAAACCATGCTGATTGCTGTAGAGTAGTTGGTGACTGTCCAGGAAGTCAGTAAGTTGATCAGAGACTATTTTCTCTAGAGGAGTGGGAGGATGGATATTGGCCTATGATTAGTGGTGAGTGATCTTCCCTTGTCAGTCTTCACCATTCATTACTGCTGGGTGTAAGCTGGAGGCGCGCCCCCACCATGGAAGTTTTTTTTTTTTCAAGAGTGACGCACTGCGTGATGCCCAAGGGGCAGCCGTTAGAAGCTGCAGACTCCTCCTCCATCCCAGTTCTGTTTTTCCCAATGTCAAGGTTTCACCTGCTGCGCGGAGCTGAATTCAGTACTGCTTCATAGGCTATATCCTACTCAAGCTTCGCTGCCCTCTTTCCATCCTATCAGCTGGGACGTCAATCGGGTAAGACCCGTTTGTTTTTCTGTATTTTCGATGCTGCTGAGAGCTTTTTCTGTCTTTTCCTTAATTGTTTCGCATCATGTGTCTGGTTAGGGGGCAAAAGCGTAAGTCTATGGCGGGCCATGCCCTATCTCCGGTGCCCTTGTGGCTGTGATTTTCCATCACGGACTGTCATGATGTTTGTCTCCAGTGTCTGGGACCCTACCATAATATGGATCATTGCGATGCCTGCTTCTGCATGGATCGCCGTGTGTTGGAAGTCTGTGCATTTAAAGTCGGACGAGCTCCACTGACTTTCCGAGGACGACGTTGCCCGAGGGCTTCCCAGACCAGATCTCTCGACCCTTCCTCTGGGTCCCCTCCTGGGTCTATATGGCCCGACGAGGAGGAAACCTCCTCCACTTCCAGCCTTGCCGAGGAGGAGGTTTCTTCGGTGCCAGAGGAACGGTGTGATCCCTCTCTGGATTGCGCCGTTGGTGCCGTCCCGGCAGTCACCTCCATGGAGGTGCAGGCTCCCTTGGTGTCGCGGCCCCTGGTTGCGGGCCCAGCTCTGGTGGACCCTCGTTTTCATCTGCCCTTGTCGTCATAGAGTCTGGTGCAGCTCGTGGTGCTGGTGACTCAGCCAGGGCTGTCGGCGGTGCCATTCTGGGTCTCAGCACTGTTCGCAGTGCCGGGGACTCTAACAGTGCCATTGCCGGTGCCGTTCTGAGTCTCGCCGTCCACAGTGCTGGGGACTCAGGCGACGCCGTCAGCGGTGCCATTTTGGACCTCGGCGCGGGGGAGTTGGGCGGCGCCATTCACGGTGTCGCGCTGGGCCTCGGCACCATCCACAGCACTGGGGACTCAGGTGGCATCGTTAGCGGTGCTGCGCTGGGTCTCTGGGGACTCGGGCGCTGCCGTTCGCACTGCGGCCCGGGTTCCTGGCACCGTTGAACGTGTGGATGACTCTGCGGACATGGTTGGCATTGTGGCCTACAGCAGTACCAGACATGGTGCCGCCTCTGGGCAGGTTCCTGCAGCTGTTGCAATGGAGCCTTCCCTTGTTGACCCCTCGGAGGAGGAGGACGATTCAGGTGAGGACCCAGACCAGCGGCTAGAGTCTTCAGGCTCGGAATCTGCTGTAGGCCGTAGGGCTAGACGTTCCAGTGTTCCTCTCCCAGAGTCCCTGGAGCTGGTTAACCCAGATGATCCCATGGTTAGGGGTGGGCTGGAGTCTTCCGTGGTGGACCCTTTGGGTGTTCCGGGGAGGATACCCTCTTCTCGGAGGTCCCGGGCAGCTGCCGTTCCTGGTGCTGCTCGGATCCTTCAGCAGAGGGGGGAGGACTCTGCCTCAGCAAGTTCCTTTCGGAGTCTTGCTCAGCAGGGACCTCCACCACTGGTCACGAGGAAGAGGGCTGCTTCAGAGTCTGAAGGATTGAGGGGTAGAGGGTGGGAGCAGTGACGAGCCCCCACCGCCCTGCGGGGTGTGGGGAGGAGTCATAGCACTGATCTTCACCTTTCTGTTAAGGTCTCTAAAGCGCCTTCTTGTGGCGGTTCTGAGGGTTGCCCTTCTGGACTTATGAAATCCCAGGCGCGTCACAGGGGAGATTCCCCTTCAGGGCTCTTTCCAGAGTTGCCTCTTTCCCTTTCTACTATGCGACCCGGCACGATCTCAGGGTCCCCAGTCTTGGCGTCATTGCTACCTGGATCTCAAAGCCCTGGCAGAGGCCAGGCACGTGTTATTAGGTGCCCCTCGCCCATCCCACTGCAGCCACCTCCCTCTCTCCCAGGCCATGTGGGGCTCACTGGGCCATTAACTTGGGAGACGTTCAGAGCTACTGCGGCGGCCTTCCCGTCCCATGTCAGGGCCATGGATGAACAGGTTTTCCACCTGTCCCCCCCGCCACAGGAGTCTTCTGAGCATTCAAGCTCCACTTCCTCCTCGTCTTCCTCCTCTGAGGAAGAGTAACTTCCTGTCCACCTTTCCTCAGACGCTAATTTCACTGACTATCAGCGTTTCCTTTCAAGGATGGTGTTGGAGCTTCGTATCTCCTACACCCGTAGGGACAATACCAAGCAGCAGATGCGTGCTTTCCTTAGTGAATTCAGCGCTCACCATCTGGTGGTGCCTTCCTGGCCAATCCCCTTCCAGGAGGCATCTATCCGCACCTGACAGTCTCCAGCCATTCCTTCCCCAGCCCCGTGAGACTGCAGGAGATGGTATTGTGCCTCCCACAAGTCTCTAGGTTCTCTGCCTCACCTGCCTTCGGGTTTGACGTCCCTGGTGCATGACAGGCCTCTGGATTCAGATTCTGCTGAATTCAATCGGTGGGGACGAAGGGTTTTCTCTCTTCCGGTCGTGCGTTGTTATGCATCTCATCGCATCAGGCTCACCACGCTGCTTACAACAGGCATCTGTGGTCAATGCTGGCTCAGGTCTTAGCCTCTTTGCCTGACTGAGAATAGTCTAGACAGGCCACTGCCCTCTCTGCCAAGGGTCTGGAGCTTGCAAGGCACCAAGCGAGGGCATCCTACGATGCCAGTGAGGTGGTATGCAGACTCGTAGGGACAGCGATCTGCATTAGGTGGAAGGCATGGCTTCATCTCTCCAGACTGTCACCCATTGCCCAGCATAGGGTGGCTAACTCTGCCTTCCTGGGGACCCACCTTTTTTCCCCACAGGGTGAGGAGGCTTCTTCAGGGGCAACCTCCCTCCCCCAGCACTCGGGGATGCCTCCTTCCCCTCACCCTCCTTAGACTTCCTGGTCTAGTGTTTAGGGTCTCCCCCGCCCTACTTTTCACCAGTAGGAGGCTGAGGGATCTGTTCCCTCAGGGTCTACTCAGACCCCCTCTTTGGGGGGAGCTTGGTACTCACCCAGCAGTAATGAATGGTGAAGATTGACAAGGGAAGATATGAGAATTATGTACCTACTGTAATTCTTGATCTTCTCTTGTATCTTCACCATTCATTACTGAATCCCTCCCACCTTCCCCTCACGGGGCTCCTTCTTCAGCGTTTCCTCCTCCCTGCTCGTTCCTCCCACTTCTTCGTTGGCCTTTAAGCAAAAAAAAAAAACATATCTTGATTTTTCCGTTCTTTTCTAAACGGATCATATTTTCTTCAGAGTAAGGGGAAGCGAGTGTAATTTATTCTATCCTGAGGGAACTCTTTCTGATTGCCCTTGGGGTGACCTCTTGGTTTTCTTAACCAGGTGGTTCAATTCACAGTTAAAGGACCATCCCTCTATGGCTCGATCCTTTTTGTCCAGGTCCCTCTGGCAGGTCATAATGTTCTTTTGTATCAGTTCTTCTGGTTGGTGCTTCCTAGCACTTCAGCTACCTTGCTGATACTATTGCCTGGCCTTCAGGGAGTCCGATTGAGTTCCCACTCTATCCTTTCATAAAGGGGTGCCCTCTGTAGATCTCATCCCCTCCACACACGCATCTGTGTTAGTTTTAACAAGGTGCTAAAGGACCTCTTCCTAGTTGGGCGCTGTCTTTCCAAAGCAGAATTTCTGCCTCGGCAGTCTGTGAGCTCTCAGCTAGTTTAAGAGATCGGGATGATGGGAGGTTAGAGAATCTGCCCTTTGTGTCCAGTCTGTGAAAGCAGTTTGGTGGAACCTTCTTTCAGTCTTATCAAGCGGGATCCTTGCTTCCTTGTTTTGGTCCGAACTTATAAGCCTTAAACCGATATATCAGTAGGCAGTATTCTCCCCTCCCAACATCTCTTGTTCTCTCCCTCTCTTCTTCTTCTCCTTTTCTTCATCTGTTCCTTCCTTGGAGCTGCCCCAGAAGTGAGGCCCTGCGGTCCCTTAGAGTAGGCATTTCTTCTTTTTCTGTCCTCTTCCGGCTTATGCCTTTTTCAGTTTCTATCCTTTCCTTTTTTCTATCCCTCGGCTCTCTTGCCTTGCTGTCTCTTTCTTATCCTTATTTCACCTCTCCGGCTAACAGAACTGGGATGGGGGAGGAGTCTGCAGCGCCTAACGGCCGCCCCGAGGGCATCACGCAGTGCGCCACCTCCGGAAAAAAAAAACTTACGTGGCCGGTGCGCGCCTCTGGCTTACACCCAGCAGTAATGAATGGTGAAGATACAAGAGAAGATCAACAATTACAGTAGATATGTAATTTTCGCTTTTATCCCCGGATTTGAAAACTGGTATAACCAGGGTGGATTTCCAGGCATCTGGGAACACACTCGATTTTAGGGAGACATTAAAACCTTGGAGATTGGATCTGCTAGTACGTCCAGCGTTATGGCAACCAACTTCATAACTATCAGATCACTCCCCCTGCTGGCCTTTCCGAGGACCCTCTTTACTTGCTTGATGGTTTCAGAGATTAAGACCTGCCTAAAATAGAAGAGTGGCAGCCCTTCCCTCTCCAAAGAGGGTATGGTGTTTCCATGAGGTTGGTTATCCATTGCGCTTAGGACCTCACTGGGAAGCACCCCTGATAGATCAGTGAGAGTGGTATTGAACTCATTTGCAATCAGTAGTGGTTCCTGGAGAGACCCATAGCCAGTGGTTAATAGGTTTGGTGATGCCCTGGAGGTCCTTCCAGTAAGGGATTTTAGTGTGTTCCAGAACCCTTTAGGGGAACCCCAGTTTTTGTTGAGGTCCTTGAAATAGCTAGCTTTAGCCGCACGAATGAGCCTGGTACAGGAGTTCCTTGCAACTTTGTATGCGGATACATCGTGTGGCTTTCCTGAGTCCTTAGCTTTGTGCCACAGGTTGTCTCTATTATGCATGTGATCTAGGAGTGAGGTATTAAGCCAGGGGGTGTGGGTTCCTTTGACTTTTTTGTTTTTTAAGGGGGCAAAAATATTGCACGCCCAAGTAAATTAATTTCGGAAGAACTCAAAGGCGATGTTGCTACCAGTTGCATGGTCAAGTGGCGACCAGTCGATCAGGGATAAGTGGAGTTTGAAATCATTTAATAGTCCAGGTCTCAGCACCCGATTGGTAGTGACCTTCGGTGGGCACTTTGTGAACTTGTTTGCCCAGGTGCACATGACTTGCAAGTGGTCGCTGAGGCTATCAGGCAGAACCTTAACATCTAATATGTGATCCAGGTTGGAGCAGAGTAGCCAGTCAATGAGTGTACTGGTGCGTGTTTTGTAGTTATGCCTGATGGGAAGGTTAACCATCTGCATAAGATATATCACCTCTCTCCCTCCTTTGCTCTAGGGTATACATCCTGAGCTCAGATAATCTGTCCTCATATGTTTTCTGATGCAGTCCCTGCATCATTTTGGTTGCCCTTCTCTGGACTGCCTCAATTTGGTTAATGTCCTTGTGAAGGTGTGGACTCCAGTACTGCACGCATTACTCCAGATGGGGCCTAACCAGTGTCTTGTAAAGAGGGATTATTACCTCCCTCTTCTGACTTGTGATACCTCTACTAATACTCCCAAACACCTCTCTAGCCTTACCTATTGCTTTAGTGGTCTGCTTGGATGATTTCAGGTCATCGGTTATGATGATGCCCAAGTCTCTTTCTTCAAGTTCAAGTTTATTGCAGGAAAACTCCATTGAGCAAGCTCATTCACAAGGAGGTCCTGTGACATATAGACTTACACAACATACATACATAAATAATTAATAACAATATATACATAAATGCAAGCATCACATAATACAAGCAAGATAAACATTCAGTGACACCGCATGGGGTGACCGCAGGTGGTAATAACTAAGGTAATACAGGTGGCGACTATAGATAGCATAATGATACTTGAAACATGGTACTGGTGTTTGCAATAAATACAGTTTGGCAGATGAGTCGATCACAGAATAAAATGAATAGTGGAGGTAGGAATGGTTAGATAGTGTGATCAGAGAAGTATATATATAGACAGAGCCAGGTGTAGGGAGGGAAGGGATATCAGGAATTAGATTGCTGCAGCAAGGTAGTAGATATGAGACAGGAGCTGGTGGGTGGGGTTGTTTCTTAGTATAAAAGAAGTGCGAACAATAGGTAGTTGGTATACACAAAGCAATTATGGTCTTACCGTAGGATGCACATGGCACACATGGGGGGAAAGAGGCTTAATGACAGTTGCAGATATCTTTTATTTTAGCTGACATCGCACTTTATAGAAGTTAATTGAAACTGTGCTAGTTAGTTTCAGTACGGTCTGTAAATGGTTCCAAATAGAGGGAAGGGCATGCGTAATAGCACGTTTACCAAAGGAGGTCCGCGTGCTCGAAATGTCAAGCATAATAAAGTCAGATTTTCTTAGCGAGTAAGCACTGTGTGAAATACTAATGAGAGATGAAAGATAGCTCGGTAATTTGTGCAGGAGCAGTTTAAGAGTCCATAGACTGCCAGCAACTCCCCTCCCAGCCTGTAGGTGGCTTCAGGGTTTCCCTTCCCTATGTGCATGATCTTGCACTTCTTTGCATTAAACCCCAGTTGCCGCTCTTCCGACCATTTTGCTAATTTATCCAGATCTCTTCTCATTCTGCCCACCCCACCTGGATCATCTATTCTGTTGCAGTTCTTGGTGTCATCTGCGAACAGACAAACCTTATTCTCCAGTCCATCTGCAATGTCACTGATGAAGATATTGAAGAGGACTGGCCCCAGTAGGAGGTTCTTACACAAAGTGGTCTCCGATTTTCATCTGAACCACTCCATGTCTCTTCCTGTGTTTTTCCCTGATCATTCTTCTTCAGGAGAAAGAAGATTACATAGTTTGAATGTTAAGAGGGCACTTAGCTTCTACATTGAGCATACTAAGGCACATAGGAATGAATGTCTCCAATTGTTTCTCACTTATGGTGAAGTGGGGAAAGGTAAGCCTGCTACTAAGAGAACTATTGCCAGGTGGATTGTCTCTTGTATACAATTCTGCTATGACAAGCTAGACAAAATAACCCCCTCAGGCCTGCGGGCTCTTTCGACTAGGGGTACAGCTGCTTCCTTGGCTGCTGCCAGGGATATACCTTTATTAGAGATATGCAAAGCAGCCACCTGGAAAACTGTCAGTACTTTCACCAAGCATTACTCTCTGGATATCCAGGCTAGGAGTGATGCTCGGTTTGGAACAGTAGTACTGCAGAGCCTATTCCCAAAATAGATTTGGTACCCCCCTCCATCGCGGTACTGCTTGGTAGTCTGCATATGTCAAAATACAGCAAGACTTCATGTTGTTTGAATTAAAAATTACTCACCTTAGTAATTGTGTTTCTTCTAACAGAGTCTTGCTGTATTCTGACCTCCCTCCCTCTCTGCCTCCCTCTCAGAACCTGTTTTTGGGAAGTGGGCTGGCAGGTACAGTGTTGCACCTCAGGTGTGTACTTGGCACCCCTCCTTTCTAGAAGGGGGGAGTGGGTTATTGTTGTGTTGTTTTTTTACAGTTATAAGTTGGCTCACTACCTGGTTATTTGATTTGGGTTCTTGACTTGAGTCTTTTGGGAAACCCAATTTGTTGTCTGTTGGCTTATGTTCCTTTACAATTTCCACTATAGAAGTATAGTTAGGTAATAATAGCTCATAAGAATCTGACTGGTACACTTTCAAGTACTGCAGACAGAGGTTTGAAACCGAGCTCGAGCTCAACGTTCTATGCTTCCTGCATAGAGTTAACTCTTTCCTCTCCGGAGCAGTTCAAGTGCTGGGGCTAACTACATGAGTACAGCAAGACTCCATTAGAAGAAACACAATTACTAAGATGAGTCATTTTTTCTTCTAACCCTTCCGCAATGTCTGTAATGAAGACCTTGAACAGGACTGGTCCCAGGACTGATCCCTGAGGTACCCCGCTGGTCATCACCCTCTCCCCAGATTGGATCCCATTACCACCATCCTTTGCCTTTTATCCATCAGTCAGTTTCTAACCCAGTTTATCAGTATGTGCCCTGTGGCCAGACTACCCATCTTGTTAATCAGCCTTCTGTGTTGGTTGGTGTCGAAGGCTTTCCTGAAATCAAGGTAGGTGACGTCCATTGCCCCTCCCTGATTTACTTCCTTACTAAGGCATTAGGATTTCCAACCCTAATGCCAACCCCTACCCTGCAGAGACTGACAGGCACTGGGGGTGAGCCTGTGGGTCATTGGCTGTAACGGCTCACACCATTCCACTCATCCTACTCTGCAGACAGCTAACAGGCATTTGAGTTTGCCTTGGGGTCTTTGGCTCCCTACGCCCCATTCCATAATGAATAAGCTGAGATGGATGCAGTATAGAGAATGGGGTGAACGTTAGGGCTGAAGACCCCAAGGCACACCTCGATGCCTGTCACTGGCTGCAGGGTGGGGGCGGGATGGCGTGAGCATTACGGCCGATGACCCAAAGTCACACCCCCGATGCCTGTCAGTCTCTGGGGGGGGCATTACGGTTGGAGACCCTAATGCCCCAGGCGTTTGTTGGTATTTTCATTCCAAATTTTCATCATGGGCTTTTTAGGAACCCGTCCTCATGAACAGTGGCGCTGTCATTTCATTAGTCGGTCCTGAAAGGTGATTCCATGCAGCAACCACAAAATCATCTTTCAGGACTGGGTAACGAATTTGCAGTGACAGTGTTCATGAGGTGGGGTCCCAAGAACCCTATGTTGAAAATTTGAGGCCAAAATTCCTAAAAAGGGCTGCGATATTAACATAAGTTGAAACCCCCCATTGACTACCATTATACGGCACTTACTTTTGATTGTTCAGTTTGCCAGTCAGCTTTGAAGAGTGCAGACGTGTCCCGGACAGGAGAAGATGACAGCAACGACCGGAGGCAAGTATGGGGTGGGGGGTGGGAGGTGGGTGCCCAGTGGGAGGGTGGGAATTGGGGAGGGGACTGGGGAGATGACGAGAAACCATTTTCTTTTTAACAGCAAAAAAAAGATGTCGGGGACGGTTTTCTTTATTTTACAGATTAAAAAAATATATAAATACATTTAGGCACAATGAGGTAGGCTCCCAGTGTGCCACAATAGTGTGGGGGGAGGCATGTCGACATGGGGATTGGGCACCCCGGTGTCGGCAAAGGATATAGATGTGTTCGGGGGGGGGCATCCAACACCAAGAGTGGGCATCCCAGTGTTGGAAACCTAAGAAATACAACTGAAAATAATTATTCTCGGGACATGAATATGTTGTTCAATCCAAATTTAGCAGCTGCCTTGCTGCTTTAAGATGTGCCGGAAAGTCTTCAAGCTGGCTCCTCCCTCCCACCCGGGTGGTAAAACCCTTGGCTCCGCCCCATGATGCCAGATCTTCCTTACCACTTGGAAGCTCAGGTTCCCTCCTCAGTGCTCTTGCGTCAATAGGCCTGGATCCTAAACCTTCAGTTTTACCAAAAATTGTTTTGAAGTTTACGCGACCTCAGTCTTCACCTTCCTTCGCAGCTGTGATGGTCTTTAAATCCACCCCTGGCTTCTGTCGGTGCCCTTGTGGACAGAAGATGTCTCGAACTAACCCGCACGCCACGTTCGTCTACTGCCTTGGTCTTAGCCACGATCCACAGGCTTGTGATCTGTGCAAGTCCTTTTCATCATCTGTTCTTGAAGGCCGCGCTGCTTGACTCCATTTGGGGTGCCCAGAAATACAGTTTCCGCCGATGAAGTCGAGGGAGGCCCAGTGGGCAATGTATGAGGCAGCGGGCTCTGCAAAGCAGCTGGATCAGTTAATCGTCATGTAGGAAGAGGCAACCCAGGCCGCGGTTTCATCATCCTCGGCGTCAGCGTTTATCCCGCTCTCCATGGGCTCCTCCTACACTGCTTCCTTTTGGGAGCTTTGTCAGTCCCTCTCCACCAAAGGAGAGGGGCCTTTAGGGACTCACTTCTTTCGGTCGAAAAAGAAGGACCTGAAAGGTAAGTCCCACCGTCGATGTTCATGGGAGCGGGAGAGTTCTTGCTTCCCGGACCGTCCTCTGTCGACTTCGGTCGAGGTTGCAGCCAAGGCCGCTGGCTTCTCGGTGTCCCCATCAGGCCAGCTGACTGAGACACCCATCGATGTGGTCGAGATCTTCCTCAACCTGTTAGATGGGCTGTCGACTGGAGAGGCTAACAACCCTCCTTCACCGGTTCCCCGGTGCCTACCGAGGACTTGTCTCGGCCTCCCGAGCCAAAGTCCCTGGTCAAGGACCCCAAACCGGAGGATATGCGGGTCTTCCTCGCCCCTTCTTCGACCCACCATCGGTGACACCGACGGTCTTGGTCCTCTTCCATGTCGGGCAAATCCCGCCAACACCGGCAGTCTCGGTCCCAACATCATGGAAAGCAGCGTTGCCGCTCATCCTCATCATCCTCCTCAGAGGAGAGGCTCCGGCCCAAGTTGCATCGGTGCTATGAGGATATGATGTGGCAGCAGCTCTTATTGGCTGGCAACAAGCTGACTCCGTCGCCTTCCTGGCAATAAAGTGGCTGTCGCCCTAGCGGCCGAAGCAGTCTCCTGCTCTCAGTTCCTTGGTCGAGGAGCCGACTCCGACGCCGATTGCTCAGCTGAAACCGGCTGCTCCACCCATTGTGGTGGAACCCCCGCCTCCTCAACCAAAGACTGGAGCCGCGGCCAAGGATTCTCGGTCAGGTCAGGGCTTGCCCCACAGGCTGTCGATCATCCTCACTCGCGATCAGCCTCGGCAAGTGGAGGGTGGCTCAGGCGGTCAGCAGCTGTTTGTGGACTCCTCGGAGTCCGACGACTCCTCTCTGTATTCCTTGGCCCCTCGACCTGGAATCCTCCGAGGGTTTGTCTATGGACGAGAGCCCATCCTCGTTCCTTGGTATTCTTTGGCTCATCTCAGAGTCTACTGGGATATAGTTCGAACCCATGCAGAAACGGGCAAGATATCCCCTCACGGAGATTTTGGACCGAGGGGATTTCCCTACAGAGGTCTTTCCTGTGGCCGAGGCCATCATTGGTCCGGCCTTGGAGTTGTGTCAGTGGCCTGCCTCCTGTCCTGTGCCTTCAGCAAGGATGGCCCGCAGGTACGCAGTCCTGACCAGTTCCCTCTCCAGTTTTTTTTGAGCACCCCTCAGCTGAAGTGCTGGTGAACGATAGCGTTTTCCGGCGCTCCAGAAATGCCAGGGATGTAGATAAGCCCCCGGACATAAAGTCCAAAAAGCTGGACTACTCCGGGCGCAAAGTTTATGCTGCCACCTCCGTAAGCCTTTGACAGGCTAGCTCGGCTCTACTGATGGCACATTTTTCACACGCCCTTTTGGGCTCCCTGGACGAGGTGCATCCTCATCTCCCAGCTGACTTTCAAACGACGATCAAGCAGATGTGAGATCAGGGAAGGGCGATGGTCAGGCAACAGCTCCAGACTGCTCTGGACATAAGAGACTCTTGTGCCCGGTCAGTAGCGGCCGCAGTAGCCATGCGCCGCAGAGCTTGGGTGCGGATCTCGACCTTCACGGCAGATACCCAGCACAAGCTAGCAGATATCCCCTTTCTTGGGCGCTGACTTGTTTGGGCCCGGGGTGGAGGGCCACCTCCAGTGGATCAAGAAGTCCAGTGCCACCTTGGACTCGGTCACATCTGCCCAGAAGGACACCCTTTCACCCTTCCGCTCCTGTGGCACAGCCAGCCCAACAGCACCGGCAGCAGGGCCAGCAGGCTCACGCTTGGCATCCCAAGGCCAAGCCTCCTGCTTTCTCCAACAGGAAGCCTGGAGGGAAGGGTCCAGGTGGCTCTTCGGCCGGCTCTTCCTCCAAGCCTGCTCAGTGATGGGTTGAGGGGTGCTGCCCCCAACCTCGTCACTCCTCCCCTGGGTTTCCCCATGGGGTGCCGGCCCAGCCACTTCCTTTCCGCCTGGTCCACTGTAACCACAGACCGTTGGGTGTTGGAAGTGGTCGGCAGGGGTCTGCCTCTGGAATTTGAGCAGACCCCTCCCTTCCAAGCCAGCGCCCCTCGGGGGGGGCTAGAGGTTCTGCAGTCTCTGTCAGCCCATCGAGCCGACATAGCTCTGCTTCTCCAAAAGGGGGTGGTCAGCAAGGTGGTGGATCCTCCTTCTTGCCCAGGATTTGTGTCCAGGTACTTCCTGGTCCCAAAACAGACGGGGCTAGCACCTCATTCTCAATCTGCACGACCTGAACAAGTTCCTAAGGCTGCACACCTTCAGGATGGTCACTCTGGCTCAGATCACACCGTCCCTGGAACTAGACATGTAGTTTTGTTCTCTGAATCTCCAGGGTGCGTTCTTTCACGTCCCAATCCGTCAGTCTCATCGGCGATTCCTCCACTTCAGAGTGGAGGGATTCCTTTATGAGTTCCAGGTCATGCCCTTTGGCCTCTCTCCAACTCCCAGGGTCTTCACCAAGTGCATGGCAGTGGTGACAGCATTCCTGCGGCGCCGAGGGGTCCGGGTGTACCCTTACCTGGACGGCTGACTGATAGCAGCCCCCTCCAGGTTGGAGGTGGAACGGTCCAAAATCTGGCCTTCCAGGTCTGCTCCCAACTTGGCTTCCTGATCAACGAGGCCAAGTCGGAACTCGTATTATCACAGGTGATTCAGTTCATCAGGGCAGAGCTTGACTGCCTTTGAGCCAGAGTCCGGCTCCCGGTGGACAGGGCCAGGGTCCTTTCCTCCTTTGCCAAGTCATTTCGGGTTGGGCAGTTGCGCCCTGCCCGGGACTTCCTGCACCTTCTGGGTCTCATGGTGGCCTGCACCAGCATGGTCCATTGGGCCCGCTGGCGTATGCTCCCCTTGCAATGGGGGCTGGCCCGTCAGTGGTCTCAGTGCTCCGGTCCTCTGGACCAGCCAGTAACCGTGACCCAGAACATGTGGGATGGCCTGCAGTGGTGGCTCATCCCAGTTCATCTGCAGGAGGGTATCCCGTTTGTCTGCCCTGAGCCGACGGTCATCCTTATGACCGACGCCTCCTTCATGGGTTGGGGTGCCCATCTGGGGGCGCTCAGGGCCCACAGCCTCTGGTCCCCTCAGGAGTCCCGATGCTACATCAACTAGCAGGAGCTTCAAGTGGTACGGTTAGCCCTCACCGCCTTCGCTCCGTTTGTACGGGGTCAAGTGGTTCAGTTCCAGATGGACAGCACCACGACCATGTACTATCTCAACTGTCAGGGCGGGACGCACTCCTTGCTTCTGTGCAAGGAAGCTCTCTTCATTTGGTGTCTCGTGATCAGCCTGGAGGCGGATCTCCAAGCCATCCATGTGGCGGGAGCCTCAAACAGTCTGGCCAATGCCCTCAGCCGGATAGACATTGCATCTCACGAGTGGTCTTTCCTGCCAGAGGTAGTTCAAGACTTCTTCTCCCATTGGGGCACCCCTCAGGTGGACCTGTTCACCTCCAGGAAGAATGCAAAGCTGAGGCTGTTTCAGTATTCACAAAGGAAGAGGAGGGGGATGTACCTAAACCAAACAAGAGAAACACTCTGAAGACGAGGGTTGATACCAGTCCATTTACAGAAGAAAGGGTTCTGAAAGAACTAATAAAATTGAAAGTGGACAAAGCAATGGGGCCTGATGGGATTCACCCAAGAATTCTAAAAGAACTAAGGGTAGAACTAATGACACCGCTGACTACTCTCTTTAACAAATCATGGGAGGATGGGGTGGTACCTGAGGACTGGAGGAGGGTGGATGTGATTCCTCTTCACAAAAGTGGGAGCAGGACAGAGGCAGGAAACTACAGACCAGTTAGTTTGACCTCAGTGGTAGGTAAAATGATGGAATCACTTCTGAAGGAAAGAATTGTTGAGTACCTAGAGGCCAGTGGGGCAAGGACCCAAGGCAGCATGGATTCACGATGGAAGGTCGTGTCAGATGAATCTAATAGATTTCTTTGACTGGGTGACCAAGGTAGTGACCAGGGAGGGCTGTGGGCGTGGCTTACCTAGATTTTAGCAAGGCATTTGATACAGTCCCACACAAAAGATTAATACAAAGTTAGCCAGCCTTGGAGTGGGTCCCAAGGTGGTAGCCTGATAAAAATTGGCTAGACAACAGGACGCAAGGGTAGTAGTAAATGGAGTCCACAGTGAAGAAAGGATTGTTACTAGCGGGTACTGCAGGGTTCAGTACTGGGACCGTCCTTTTAATGTCTTTATAAGTGACATTGCAGAGGAACTGAAGGAAAAGTATGTCTCTTTGCAGATGACACAAAGATTTGCAACAGGGTTGATACACCAGATGGAGTGGAAAGGATGAGAAGGACTTGGCAAGGTTGGAGGAATGGTCAAATGTATGGCAGCTCAGATTCAATGCAAAGAAGTGTAACGAATGCACCTGGGAAACAAAACCCAGGGCAAGAGTACACAATGGGGGTGAGATACTGACAACAGTAAAATGGAAAGGGACCTGGGGTAATTATATCAGAGGACCTAAAGGTGGCAAGCAATGTGAGAAGGCAGTAAGGAAGGCTGGGGAATACTGGGATGCATAGGAGAGGCATCAATAGTAGAAAACAGGAAGTTGTTATCCCTCTGTACAGACAGTTGGTGAGACCCCATCTGAGTACTGTGTGCAGTTCTGAGACCCCACCTCCGCAAAGACATAGACAGAGTGGAGGCTGTCCAGAGGAGGGCAACCAAAATGGTGCAGGGTCTGCACCAGAAGACATATGAAGAAGGACTAAAGGAGCTTAATATGTATACCCTTGAGGAAAGGAGGGAGAGAGGGGACATGATAGAAACTTTCAAGTACCTCAAGGGAATCAACAAAGTCCAAGAGGATGGCATCTTTCAGAAGAAGAGATGTGCAAGAACAAGGGGGCACAATTTGAAGATAGAGGGGGGACAGCTCAGAGATAATGTGAGGAAGTATTTTTTCACAGAGAGGGTTGTGGATGCATGGAACAACCTCCCTGAGGAGGTCGTGGAGTCAAGAACAGTGGGGGAATTCAAGAATGCATGGGACAGACATAAGGCAGTCCTAGTGGGGGGTAGGAGGAAGTAAGCTGTTAGTTAATTAGGATCTGCAGCTTATCTGTTAGGTAGGAAAATGGGCAGATTAGGTGGGCCAAGCGGTCCTTATCTGCCGTCAAATTCTATGTTTCTATGTTTCATGCCCCCCCCCCCAGCGGGGCTTACTGCAGGGGGATGCCTTCTCAAGGCCATGGACCCTGGGCCTATTCTACACCTTCCCTCCATTTCCCTTCATCCACAAGGTGCTTCTCAAGGTGAAGAGGGACAAGGCGCAGGTGATTCTGGTAGCCCTAGACTGACCTCGCCAGTTCTGGTATCCAGATCTCCTCAGCCTCAGCTCCAGGCTCCTGAGGCGTCTTCCAGCCTGCCCGGACCTGATCTCAGTCAGCAAGGGGAAGGTGTTCCATCCGGACCTTCAATCCCTGCACCTGATGGCCTGGTTCCTGAGCGGCTATAGTTTCAGGCCTTGGGTCTTTTCGACGAGGTCCTCAACATCGTTGAGGTGTCCCGTAAGGAGTTGACCAGAAAATGCTATGCCTTTAAATGGAAGAGATTCTCCATTTGGAGTCAGAATAAGGGGTTGGACCCTTCATCCCGCCCGTTGGCTAGCATTTTGGACTACCTGTGTTCCCTTTCTCAGCCAGGGCTTCAGTCGACGACCCTTAAGGTGCACCTGGCAGCCATCTCTGCTTACCGGGCACAGGCTGGCAAGCAGTCGGTGGTACTGGAGAAAGTGGTCTGGCGCTTTTTTAAAGGCTTAGATCACATATTCCCTCCGGTGCGAGAACCTCCACCTCCGTGGGAGCTACTGCTGGTTTTGGCCAAGCTCATGGGCAAGCCATTCGATCCGATGCACTGGTGCGATATCTCCCACCTGTCTTGAAAGACCGCCTTCTTGGTGGCTATCACGTCAGCCAGAAGAATGGGAGAGCTCCAGGCACTTTCCATCGAGTCTCCGTACCTGGTGTTCCACAGGGACAAGGTTGTCCTTCGCTCCCACCAGAAATTCCTTCCGAAGGTGGTGTCAGAGTTTCACCTGAGTCAGGTGTTGACTCTGCTGGTGTTCTACACCAGTTACACCTCGGAGGCTGAATATAGGCTCCATACTCTGGCCCCTAGAAGAGCGCTCGCTTATTATAAGGAGTGGAAGGCTGAATTTTGGGCAGAGGTTCGCCAGTTGTTTGTCACCTACGCTGAAGCCCCACCTGGCAGACCTGCAGCCAAGCAGATGATAAGCAGGTGGGTCACCTCCTGCATAGATCTCTGCTATACGTTGGTGGGCATGGGGCCACCCAGAGGGATAAGAGCTCATTCAACCCGCCATACCGCTGCTTCTAGGGTCGTCCCTATCCAGGAAATCTGCAGGGCTGCTACCTGGAAGTCAGCACACACGTTTATTTCCCATTACCACATTGACCTAGAGTCATGCGGGGATGCTGGTTTTGGGACCTCTGTTCTCCAGTCCTTATTCCCCAAGTAAGAATAAGGGGGTGCGTGCCTTGCCTCCCTCCTCCCGGAGGACTGCTAGGAGTCTGCCAGGAAGTGTGGATTGAGCAACATATCCACGTCTCTAGAAATATAAGTTACTCACCTGTAACAGGAGTTCTAGGAGTGGTATATGTTGTTCATCCACGCGACCTAACCGACCTCCCAGACTTCGACACGCAACCTGGCTTCCAGCAGGCTAGATCTGGCGTCATGGGGCAGAGCCAAGGGTTTTACCACCCGGTTGGGTGGGAGGAGCCAGCTTGAAGACTTTCCGGCACATCTTAAAGCAGCAAGGTACCTGCCAAGAAGTGCGGATGAACAACATATGCCACTCCTAGAACTCCTGTTACAGGTCAATATCCTTTATTTTCAGCACACTGGGATGGGCTCCCAATGTGCCACATTAATGGGGGGATACATGCTGACACGGGAATTGGGCACCCTGATGTTTGCTTTAACAGAAAGCCACACCACAGCTAATGCTGAGGGGGGGTGCAGAGAAGCAAGCACTGGGAGGACAGGGGAGAGAAAGCTGCACTGTGGCTACTGTTGAGGCGGGAGGTGGGGGCCGAGAAGTGAGCACTGGGAGAGAAAACCGCATCACGGCTAACATTTAAGTTTTTGGGGTGGGGGTCAGAGGAGCAAAGACAGGCCGTAACTGTGGCCATGCACATTAGTCTGCACTCTAATGTGCATGACCGGAGTTTGGACTACAGAAAGAAATGAAGCGCTTCCATTGGAGTAGTTCATTTCTTTTAAGTCCAGAACATGCCACGTCAGCAAAGCTAAACTGCTGCCATGACCAGAGTGCCTGGTCATTGGTGTGCACTGCCAAACCCATTGCAGTTTCAGCTATAATTGGCTTGGCAATGACGCACCTCTCATTTCCCATTATTGTCCCAAGATGTTTGGTGCGTAAGCGCATCAAACGCAAAAAGTTTGCTAGAACTGGAAGTGAAAAAGCAAACAAAACCTGTTAATATCAAAAGCCATAGAAAAAGTCCCTCCTCCCAGTGAGGCAGTGGCCTATTCTCAAGATACTTCCTGACCCACAAGAAACATGGGGAGTGGCAACCCATTTTAGATCTCAAGTTTCTGAACAAACATTTGAAAAAAGAGAAATTTAGTATGGTCACACTAACGGTGATATATCTTTGCAAGCAGGCCATTACCTGGGATCCCTGAATATGAAGATACCTGATCTTCCTGGACATAGTCTCCACCACTCATTCACACTGATAAGATCTACACTGGAGGCACTAGGACCCAGCGGGAGCAGTCTTTTGCAAGAGGGCCAGCGCCAGAGATGGAGCCATGAGGTGTGGTGCCGCAAGCCTCGGCTCATGCGACAGTGACTATCTTGGCGTCAACCCTCCAACCGCCTCAGTTCCTTTTTTTCCCCGCCGTCAAGTGCGCTTCAGTGATGACATCACTTGCCCTCTGGGAGTCAAACTTCAAACTAGCGGCATAGTTTTCAGTTTGTTTTATAATTTATTTACAAATAAGTACCGCTTACTTTTAAATTTTACTTATTATGAAAAAGAAGTCTTTAGCCCTCCATTGACGGAGTCGACCATGAGCGGGTCAGGTGATGATAGAGAGACTTTGTATGAAAGCTGTTCAGTCAGCTGAGCTGGTTCCGGTCTGCCGCCCTTTCCAGAGGGAGGGTCCGACAATGGACAGTCCGATACTCTGGGGGGCTGGGTGGTCCCCCAGGAAACATAAAAGAAAACAGTCGCACTCTCGGCACCGTTTGGCCTCAAGCTCTTCTTTGGCCCACAGGTCAAAAGAAAGAAGGCATCACTCGAGGTCGCCATCTGGTATGTCTGTGCATCAACGGTCAGTCATTTGGGTCAGGTGCCTGTCTTCTTCCCCGGAGTCGCTGGTTTCCGTCTCCGGTGACCGACCTCTTCGACATCGGAGCCCTTCTCCGCCTATTGAAAGGGCTTCTAAAGAGCAGTTTCATCAGTGGGCTGCTCTTATGGAGCAATGGGCTCAGAGATTGGTCCAGCTGCCCATCCCCGGTCACTCCGAGGTCTTCGGGCCAGCAGGTAGGGCGGTTAGACCTTCCTAGTCGTGAGGCGCCGTCTTCAGTGCTGTCGACTCCGCACTCAGGTATTTTCCCCCCTCACATGCTGCGGCGCATTGGGCCACACTGATGCCTTTATCTCCTGGTATTCTTCCTTCTTTTTCTTCAAATCAGTCTTCAGTACCCTGGATTGCTTTCGGCGCTATTGGGAGCTCTCTCGGTGTCGATGGGTGTCTCAGCACTGGTGTGCTTGTCGGTGCCGCTGGGATTGTTGGCGCTATCCTTGGTGATGATGCACCTGTCAGCGCCGTGGGCTCTGTCGCCGCCGCATGCTAGGTTGTTTCCAACAGCGCCATCTCCCTTCCCTTCGGTGCCGTGTTCTTCGGCGCCAAGGCTTGGTGCGGCGCTGTCCAGCCTTCAGGGGTTCTCGACTCCAAATCCTTTCTTCTCTTCTTTTCATGCTGATTTTCACTCCTTTGCTGTCCATATGGTCCCTTCTGGGCTGTCAGGAGATGACATTGAGCCTGACCCAGATCTGCGACTGGGTGATGATGATGTTGAAGGAGCAGGGATCAATCCTGCCGCAGAGCCTGTGGTTGAAGACCTGTCATTTAAGTCTCTGCTGAAAAATTGTAATACTATTTTCTCTCTCCAGATTACTGATATTGATCCTGGGAAGCTCATAAGACTCCAATATCTTCATGTCCTGGAGATCCCTATGGATTTAACTCCCCGGTACAACCATCTTTTGAGACTCTCTCTCAGACGGTATGGAATAATCCCACTCTCATTCCTTCTGTGGCTATGTCCATAGACAGGAAGTATGCTGCTCCCAAGGATCGACCCATTTTGGCCTCTCAGGCCTTTGCGGACCCTATTTTAGTCCTGGCAGAGAATGATAAGGTCATTCTTCCTCAGGCGTCTACATCCCGACCTATAAACAAAGAATCTCGCACGATAGACACCTTGGGTAAGAGAGTCTTTGCTGCCTCTACCCTGGGTATGCGTATTGCCAGCTACCAGGGCTATTTCTCCCAGTATGAGTAGGTTCTTTGGCATTCACTCAAACAAATGGTGGAAGCTCTGCCTGAGTCGGACAATAGTTCAGAGCTTCTTCAGACCATAACCAGGGGTATCGAGTTTAACAGCCAGCAGGTTAAGGCAGCTATGGACACTTTCAATACCGCTTCCCGGGCGGTAACGGTGGGCATTTGTACCCGCTGTCACTCCTGGCTACGCACTTTGGGCTTCACGAATGATGCTCAACAGCAGGTCATGGCGTTACCCTTTGATGGTATGTATCTGTTCGGGCCTCAGGTAGAGCAAGTCCTGGAGGCCATGCAGAAGACTAGGTCAGCCATTAAAACAACTGGACCCACTCCCACCCCTTCTTGAGGGGGCGCTAACAAGCGTCAATTTTTCAACCGTCAGTCCTTTTGGGGTAAGGGCAGGGGAGGTTTTAACAAAAACCAAGCCCCCCAGCCTCAAAAGAAAATGCAACAGAAGGCACAAGGGCCCAAAGTGCCCAGTGCCACCTTCTGAGTCTCTGGCCCAGGTCCCACCTCAACTGCCCAAGGGGGACTCTTCCTCAGCGGTTGGAGGACATCTGACTCAGTTCTACAACCCACGGAAGTCCATAACATCAGACAAATGGGTCCTCCAGATAATCCACGAGGGGTACTCCCTCAGTCTTTCAGAAGCCCTTACGGATCGTCCACCCAAACGACAGCCCAGGCTGTCAGCAATACAGTCAGATCTTCTTGCCTCAGAGATGCAAGGTCTTCTGAACAACAGGGCAGTAGAAATAGTTCCGCTGGATCAATGAAACACAGGTTTCTAGGGACATGGATATGTTGTTCATCCACAGTGTCTGGCAGGTTCCTTGCCACTTTAAATCTTGCCAGAAGGTCTTCAAGCTGGCTTCTCCCACCCACCCGGGTGGTAAAACTCTCGGCTCCGCCCCATGATGCCAGATCTTCCTTACCGCTTGGAAGATCAGGTTCTCTTCTTAGCACTCTGCGTTTTAGACTGGATCCTAACTCTTCGGTTCGTCCAAAACTAGTTTTGAAGTTTTCTAAACTTCGGTCTTCTTCATCCCTCGCGGCTGCGATGGACAAATCGATTCCCGGCTTTCAGAGGTGCCCTTGTGGGCAGAAAATGTCCAGGACGGACCCGCACTCCACGTGCATCTACTGCCTAGGCCTAGACCATGACCCGCAGGCCTGCGAGTTGTACCGCTCTTTATCGGCCACCGTCCTGGAGGACCATGCTGCCTGATTGAAGCTCGGGCACCCCGAGAAGCGTTACCCGGCGGTTAAATCTAAAGAGGCTCGTTGGGCAGTGTCCGCGGCGGCTGGCTTGGCTGAGCAGCTCGAGCAGATGATCGCCGTCAAGGAGGAGGCGGCCCAGGCCGCATCTTCCTCCTCCTCGGCCGCAGCATTTATCCCGCTTTCTCTGAGTTCCTCGTGCATGGCTTTGTTCAAGGAGCTTTGTCAGTCCCTTTCCATGAAGGGAGAGGGGCCTTCGGGACATTCTTCTTGGCCCAAGAAGAAGGAGTCGAAGGGTAAGTCCCACCGTCAGTGTTCGTGGGAGCGGGAGAGGTCTCCTTCCCTGGACAGCCGACCGTCGACTTCGGTCGGTTGCGGCTCAGGCCGCTGGCTTCATGGTGTCCCCATCAGGCCAGCTGGCGAGGACTCCCATCGGCCTTGGTCGAGATTTTCTCGACCGTCGGACGGGCTGTCGACTGGTGAGGCCGGCAACCCTCCTTCACGGTTCCCTGGTGGAGACAAGGATCTGCCTGCGCCTTTGGGGCCGCAGTCCCGGATAAAGTGCCGAGCCGAGGGAAGCGGGTGTCCCCACCTTCCCAGACCCACCCTCGGTCCCCCTGAGGGTCTCGGTCTCGGTCTTGGACTTCATCTCGGTCAAGCCGTTCCCACCGACATCGGCGGTCTCGGTCTCGGTACCGAAGTAAGCGGCGATACCGTTCCTCCTTGTCCTCTTCCTCGGATGAGGAGAGGCTTCAACGTAAATTACGTCGACGTTACGAGGAGCTCATGTGGCAGCAGTTACTGTTGTCCGGGACCAAACTGATTCTGTTTCAGCCCCCGGCCATCAAGTGACTGTCGCCCGAACGACCGAAGCAACTGCTCGCCCCAGTCGAGATGCCCGTTCCAGGGCCAGTTGTTCAGCCGAAACCGGCTGCTCCACTGATTGTGGTGGAACCTCTGCCTCCACAACCGAAGTCTGGGGCACCAACCAAGGATTCTCGGTCGGGTCACGGCCTGCCCCACTGGTTGTCGGTCACCCTCACTCCCAACCGTCCTCGGCAGGTGGAGGGTGGCTCAGGGCCGAGGCAGCTGTTCACAGACTCTTCGGAATCCGATGACGATTCCTCCCTGTTCTCCAGGCAGGTCGACCTAGAGTTCTCTGGGGGCCAGTCATTGGACGATAGCCCATCGTCCTTCTTGGGTCTGCTTCGACTCATCTCGGAGTCCACTGGGATGTAGCTCGAGCCCGTGTCCAAACGGGCCAAGTATCCCCTGACAGAGATACTGGACCGAGGGGATTCCCCACGGAGGCCTTTCCAGTGGCTGAGGCCATTGTCGGCCCAGCCTTGAAGCTTTGGCAGCAGCCTGCTTCCTGTCCTGCATCCTCGGCCAGGATGGCCAGGAAGTATGCGGTCCCTACCGGCTCTTTGCCCGGTTTCTCGGAGCACCCCTCTGCCAAGGGGTTAGTCACCGACAGCGTCTTCCGACGTTCCGTAAACGTACGGGACGTGGATAAGCCCCCCGACAAACAGTCCAAAAAGCTGGACTTTGCTGGGTGCAAGGTGTATGCTGCGTCCTCCCTCGGCCTCTGACAGGCCAGCTCGGCCGTGCTGATGGCACATTTCTCCCACGCCTTCATGGGCTCCCTGGATGAGGTTGTCCCTCATCTCCCGGCCGACCTGCAGACCACTGTCCATCAGGTCCGGGACCAGGGTAGGGCGGCAGTGAATCAGACTGCTCTGGACATAGGTTATTCCTGTGCCAGGTCAGTAGTGGCCGCGGTGGCTATGCGTCGCAGGGCGTGGCTGAGGATATCCGCCTTCACGGCGGATACCCAGCACAAGGTGGCAGACGTCCCCCTCTTGGGGACTGACCTCTTTGGCCCTAGAGTGGAGGGACATCTCCAGCGGATCGAAAAGTCCAATGCCACTCTGGACTCTGTCACCTCCGCCCAGAGGGACAAAGGCCACCATCAACAACAGCATAAGTCCTTTCATCCTTCGGCCCCTGCAGCACGACCGGCCCAACAGCACCAGCAACAGGGCCAGCAGGCTTGCGCTTGGCGTCCCAAACCCAAGCCCGCGGCTTCCTCCAACAGGAAGCAAGGAGGTAAAGGCCCAGGAGGTCCCTCGGCCAGTCCCTCTTCCAAGCCTGCTCAGTGACAGGTTGAGGGTGCGCCCCAACCTCGCCACTCCCCTGGGTCCCCCCATGGGGGGACGGCTCCACCACTTCCTTTCTGCCTGGTCCGCTATCACCATGGACCACTGGGTGTTGGAGGTGGTAGGAAAGGGCCTGCCTCTGGAGTTCGAGCAGGCCCCACCCTTTCGAGCCATCGCCCCTCGGGGCCACGGGGTCCGCAGCCTCGCTATCGGCCCGCCGAGCCGATATTGCCCTGCTCCTCGAAAAAGAGGTGATCAGGAAGGTGGTGGATCCTCCTCCAGACCCAGAGTTTGTGTCCAGGTATTTCCTGGTCCCAAAACGGACGGGGCTGGTGCCCCATCCTCGACCTGCACGACCTGAACAGGTTCCTAAGGTCTCGGACCTTCAGGATGGTCACTCTGGCTCAGATAGTCCCATCCTTGGAACGAGGCATGTGGTTCTGTTCCCTGGACCTCCAGGATGTGTTCTTTCATGTCCCGATCCATCCATCTCATCAGAGATTCCTCCGCTACAGAGCGGAGGGATCCCTTTACGAGTTCCGAGCCATGCCCTTAGGCCTCTCTCTAGCTCCCAGGGTCTTCACCAAATGCAAGGCAGTGGTGACAGCATTCCTGCGGCGCCGAAGGGTCCGAGTGTACCCCTACCTGGACGACTGGCTGATTGCAGCCCCCTCCAGAACGGAGGTGGAGCGGTCCAGAGATCTGGCCCTCCAGGTTTGTTCTCAGATTGGCCTCCTCATCAATGAGGCCAAGTTGAAACTCGTGCCGAAGCAGGTGATACTCTTCATCGGGGCAGAGCTCGACTCTCTTCGAGCCAGAGCTCGGCTCCCGGCGGACAGGGCCGAGGTTCTTTCCTCCTTTGCCCAATCATTTCTGGTTGGGCAATCGCGTCCTGCCTGGGACTTCCTGCGCCTCCTGGGCCTCATGGCGGCCTGCACCAGCGTGGTCTGTTGGGCCTGTTGGTACATGCTTCCCCTTCAATGGGGACTGGCCAGCCAGTGGTCACAACGCTGCGATCTGTTGGACCAGCCCATGACAGTGACCCAGGAGATGTGGAACGCTCTCCAGTGGTGGACCATTCCGGCACATCTTCAGGAGGGCATCCTGTTCGTCCGTCCCGAGCCGATGGTCTCTCTATCGACCGATGCATCTCTGATGGGTTGGGGTGCCCATCTGGGGAGCACAGAGCGCACGGTCTCTGGTCCCCTCGGGAGTCCCGATGCCATATCAACCTGCTGGAGCTCCGGGCGGTCCATCTAGCTCTCACCACCTTCGCTCCGTTTCTACGGGGTCAAGTGGTTCAGGTCCAGACGGACAATACCACGACCATGTACTACCTGAACCGCCAGGGCGGGATGCGCTCCATGCTGTTATGCAAGGAAGCTCTCCACATTTGGTTCCTCGTGCGCAGCCTGGAGGCGGATCTCCTAGCCACGTGGCGGGAGCCTCCAACACCCTGGCCGATGCCCTAAGCCGGATAGGGGCTGCGTCTCACAAGTGGTCTCTCCTGCCGGAGGTAGTACAAGATCTGTTCTTCCACTGGGGCACACCTCAGGTGGACCTGTTTGCCTCCAGGGAGAATGTGAAGCTGAGACTGTTCCATGCCCATCCCCCTCAGCAGGGCTCGCTGCAGGGGGTTGCCTTCTTGAGGCCGTGGACCCCAGGCCTCTTCTACGCCTTTCCCCATTTCCCTTGATCCACAAGGTGCTTCTCAAGGCGAGGAGGGACAAGGCGCAGGTGATTCTGGTAGCCCCTGATTGGCCCTGCCAGTTCTGGTATCCAGATCTCCTCAGTCTCAGCTCCAGGCTCCTGAGGCGGTTTCCAGCCCGCCCGGACCTGATCTCTGTCAACCAAGGGAAGGTATTCCATCCAGACCTTCAATCCTGCACCTGACGGCCTGGTTCCTGAGCGGCTAGAGTTCCAGGCCTTGGGTATTTCTGACGAGGTCCTCAGCGTCGTTGAGGTGTCCTGTAAGGAGTCGACCAAGAAATGCTATGCCTTCAAATGGAAGAGATTTTCCATTTGGTGTCAGGGGAAGGGCTTGGACCCTTCCGCCTGTCCCTTGGCAAGCATTCTGGACTACCTGCTGGCCCTTCTCAGCAAGGGCTTGATCGGCGACCCTTAAGGTACACCTGGGCTAGCTCTGCCTTGCAGGCGTGGGCAGGAAGCAGTCGATGGCGACAGGAGAAGGTGGTCTGGCGCTTTTCAAGGCCTTAATCACATTTCCCCTCGGTTCGAGAATCTCCACCTCCATGGGATCTACTGCTGGTATTGGCCAAGCTCATGGGCAAGCCATTGAACCGATGCACAGGTGCGATATTTCCCACCTGTCGTGGAAGACCGCCTTCTTGGTGGCTATCACGTCAGCCAGAAGGATAGGAGAGCTCCAGGTGCTTTCCATCGAGTCTCCTTATCTGGTCTTCCACAGGGACAAGGTTGTCCTGCGCCCCCACCCGGAGTTCCTTCCAAAGGTGGTGTCGGAGTTTCTCCTTAACCAGGTGTTGACTCTGCCGGTGTTCTACCCCAGTCACACCTCCGTGGCTGAATATAGGCTCCATACTTTGGACCCTAGAAGAGCCCTCGCTTATTATAAGGAGCGAACGGCTGAAGTTTGGGGAGAGGTTTGCCAGCTGTTTGTCACCTCGCTGAAGCCGCACCTGGGAGACCTGCAGCTGCGGACGATAAGCAGGTGGGTCACCTCCTGCATAGATCTCTGCTATAGGTTGGCGGGCATGGAGCCTCCCAGAGGGATAAGAGCTCATTCTACCCACCATACCGCTGCATCGGTAGCTGCTTCCAGGGATGTCCCTATCCAGGATATCTACAGGGCTGCTACCTGGAAGTCTGCACATACCTTTATTACCCACTACCACATCGACCTTGAGTCTTGCCGGGATGCTGGTTTTGGGGCCTCGGTTCTCCAGTCTCTATTCCCTAAGTAGGGGGTGTGCGCCTTGCCTCCCTCCTCCCGGAGAACTGCTAGGAGTCTACCAGACAGTGTGGATGAACAACATATCCATGTCCCTAGAAATACAGGTTACTCACCTGTAACAGGAATTCTAGGAATGGTATATGTTCATCCACACGACCCACCCAACCTCCCCGGCTTCGACGCACAACCTGGCTTCCAGCTGGCTAGATTTGGCGTCATGGGGCGGAGCCGAGAGTTTTGCCACCCGGGTGGGTGGGAGGAGCCAGCTTGAAGACCTTCCGGCAAGATTTAAAGCGGCAAGGAACCTGCCAGACAGTGTGGATGAACAACATATACCATTCCTAGAACTCCTGTTACAGGTGAGTAATCTGTATTTCTACTCCCATTACTTCCTGGTCTCGAAAAGACCAGTGGCATGTGCCCCATTCTGGACCTCAGAAAGTTAAACAAGTTTCTTTTCAAGGAAAAGTTCAAGATGATATCGCTCGGGACCCCATTATCTTTGCTTCATCAACACGATTGGCTAGCTTCCCTGGACATGCAGGACGCTTTACCAACATATTCCTATACACCCAAAGCATCACAGATACCTACGGTTTGTAGCACTGGGCCAGCATTATCAGTTCAGAGTCCTGCCCTTTGGGCTATCCTCGGTGCCACAAGTTTTTACAAAGTGTGGTGCAATTCTCGTAGGGCATCTCTGAAAGGTCAGAATACAAGTTTTCCTGTATCTGGATGACTGGCTTCTAGCAAACCCTTCCAGGCAAGGAACTCTCAACACCGTAGACACGGCCTCAGACTTTCTCACATCCATGGGAGTCCTGCTAAACCTCAAGAAATCACTGTTGCAGCCCTCCCAGAAGCTCCTTTTTATAGGAACTCTTCTGGACTCCTCCTGTGCGAAAGCTTTTCTACCAGAGGACAGAAGGAGCGATATCCTACAGATGGCTCGATACATCAGAGAGAACAACTCAGTTCGAGCTATCTCGATGCAAAGGATGCTGGGTCTCATGGCATCCTCGGTGTTCACTGTACCCCTAGCACGCCTCCACATGAGAACCTCTCAATGGATGCTCAGTACTCAGTGGTCCCCAACCACTCACCCTCAGTTCTTTCTCGTCAAGGTGACAGAACCTCTGAAGAGGTCGCTCACCTAGTGGTCGCAAGAGGACAACCTTCTGGAAGGGTGTCCCTTTGCTCACCTGGATCATCAGATTTCCATTACCATGGACACATCCCTGATGGGGTGGGGAGATCACTGTCAGAATCTCCACACCCAAGGTACATGGACTCTGGACGAGTCCCAGCTTCACATATATGTCCTAGAAATGAGAGCCGTCCTCTATGCAGTCCGGGCTTTGACGGCCATTTTCTGTCACTAGAACATTCTCCTTCAATTGGACATCAAAGCAGTGATGTATTACATCAACAAGCAGGGCAGTGCATACTCTCACCCTTTATGCAGGGAAGCTATGAGAGTGTGGGAATGATGCCTGGAGCACAAGGCTCTAATTCAGATGGGCTACCTGCCAGGAGTGCAGAACGAACTGGCAGACCGTCTCAGCAGAACAGAGACAGATCCTCACGAGTGGTGTCTCGACTCAACCGTAGTTCAGTCACTATTCGCAGAGTGAGGAACTCCAGACTTGGACCTTTTTGTGTCCCCACTCAACACAAAACTGCCTCTCTTCTGCTCCAGAAATCAAGGGCCTGGCATTTTCCTGTCAGGATGCGTTCAGGCTGCAGTGGACAAATCGCTTTTTATACACCTTTCCTCCTCTTCCACTAATTCAGAGGGTACTTCTCAAATTCGAGTCCCGGGGGACAAAATGATCCTCATTGCTCCCTTCTGGCCTTGACAGATATGGTTTCCGTTACACACCAATATGTCGGAAACCCCTCCAAAAACTCTTCCCTTTCAGATGAACCTTCTAACCCAGGGGCCTGTGGTCCATCCCAATCTGAGTTCGCTTCACCTTCATGCTTGACTCCTGAAGAGATAGAAGTGAACAGGTTCAATGTCTCTTGGAGAGTTTCAGATATTCTTCTGGTTGCACGCAAGCCACCCACTAGAAAAACTTACACAGCCAAATGGAAGCGGTTTTCTCTCTGATGTGCAAAATCATACTAACATACTAATTGCCAGCAGATTAGGCCTTACGGTCTATCGAGTCTGCTCGAGCCTCAGATCCCTAGTTGGGTGCCGAGGCCCTCCCCACCCCTTGTGTTCCAGAAACCCCTATCATCCATCCCCACCCCCCTGGGCCAAGCCATCATCAGATACATCACTTTCTGTGTCTGTCCCACCTTCTCTTGAAGCCCTCCACTGTGGATCTCTGAACCAGCTCACCAGGCAGTGCATTCCAAGGGTCCACCGCCCTCTCAGTGAAGAACCTCCTCCTCTTTTCCCCCCTCACCCTTCCACCTTCCAGCTTCAAACCATGCCCTCTGGTGATACCTCCCTGCTTTAGTCTAAAGATCCCCTCCATGTTTACCCTATTTATTCCCTTGAGGTACTTGAAGACCTCAATCATGTCCCCCCTGTCTCTCCTCTCCTCCAATGAAAACAGGCAGAGCTTCTCAAGTCTGTTCTCATACGTCAAATCCCCTAGTCCTCGTATCATCCTAGTTGCCCTCCTCTGTACCCTCTCCAGAATCCTCTTTGAATCCTGTTTCCTGCCCACCAAATAAAGTTCTGGAGTGCCTTTTAGACCTCTCAAATTCAGGTCTTCAATACTCTACAGTCAAAGTTCACCTTTGTGCCATTTCAGTTTATCATGAGCCAGTACTTTCCTTCTCACTGGCTCAGTTACCAGTAGTTTAGAGGTTTCTTAAGGGTATTCTGCATACCAGACTTCCGGTCAGACATCCAGTCACAGCCTGGGACATTAATCTTGTGCTAGACATGCTCACTCGAAAGCCTTTTGAGCCTCTAGCTACCTGTGAGCTGAAATTTCTCACTTGGAAAACGGCCTTCCTGGTGGCTATTACCTCGGCCCGCAGGGTCTCTGAAATACATGCCTTTATCACAGACCCTCTGTATACTGTATTTCATAAGGACAAGATAGTTCTTAGGACCTATCCTAAGTTTCTCCCTAAGGTTGTTTCAGAATTCCATCTAAACCAACCTTTGGTCCTACCTACTTAATTTGCGAACTTCCAAAATGAAAGAGAGCGTACCCGTCATTCCTTAGATGTCAAAAGAGCTCTGCGTTTCTATTTGGATAGAACAAAAGAAATTTGCAAAGCTCAACAACTGTTTGTTTCCTTCAGTGAGACCCGTCTGGGTCAACCTGTCACTATCGGATGCATTTCGGCATGGCTAGTGGCATGCATTCACCACTGTTATTCCATGGCGCAGGTTAAGCTGGAGGGAAGAGTGTACGCTCACTCTACTAGAGCAGTCGTGGCATCCCTGGCAGAAATCTGTAACATGCCCATTGCAGACATTTGCAGTGCAGCTACCTGGAGCTCAGTGCATACTTTCGTCAAGCACTATGCCTTGGATGTGCATGCCAGGCGACACCTTTCGTTTGACAGGACTGTCCTTAATGGACTTCTGTCCTAAAATTGTGAGCTCTTGGTCTCTCGTGCCGCCCTTTCGGTGGATTATTAGCTCTGTACTCTCCCATCAGTGTGAATGAGTGGTGGAGACTTTATGTCCAGGAAGATATGGATATTATGTACCTACCGTAATTCTTGATATTCTTGGACGAAGTCTCCACCACTCATTCACACACCCACCCACCATCCCCCAAGCTCACCTCTGTTGTTGGTCTTCACTCTCTCAATCTTTAGGCTGTGAAGACTTCTTTGTTGACCCCTCTTATATGGGTCGCTCAGACTATCTTATGTCCGTTTTTTTTTGGTTAGTTTATCCTTCTAGGTTAGTTATGCTGCACCTCCTCGGGGGTACTGAGGCAGTTGGAGGGTCAATGCAGAGATGGTCATTGCCGCACAAGCCGAGGCTCGCGGCCCCATCTCTGGAGCCAGCCCTCTTGCAAAAGTTTGCTCCTGCTGGGTCGTAGCGCCTCTGGCTTAGATCCCATCAGTGTGAATGAGTGGTGGAGACTTCGACCAAGAAGATCAAGAATTAAGGTAGGTATGTAATTTCTATTTTTCATATCCCAGTCAGGCCATCCCATAAAAAATATCTCAGATTCAAGCTGCGGAACTGCCAATACCAGTTCACAGCTTTTCCATTTGGCCTCACCTCAGTGCCAAGTGCTTTCACAGAGTTTCTGGCTGTGATGGCAGCACATCTGAGGAAACAAGGCATGGTGGTTTTCGCTACCTGGGTGACTGGCTAGTCTTGGGGAGGAAAACAGAAGCAGGGAGCTCAGTTCAGTTGGTAAAAGGCACTTCGGAGAACCTGAGATTCTTGATAAACCTACAGAAGTCCTAGTTGGAGCCTGTTCAATTACTGGACTTCACAGTAGCAGAGCTAAACACCCTGCAGGGGAAAACTTTACTCCAGCAGGCCAGAGTTACAGCCTTGATAGCAACAGCAGAGTCTTTCACAACAGCTTAGCCAAGACCCAAAAGAAACTTCCTACAGTTACTAGGGCACATGGCTGCAGCTTGCAGCCACAGCTGTGTTTCCATGTGCCAAATGAGAGCTAGACAGTACCACTTAAGAGACAGCTGGTCTCAAAGATGGGATCCACTTTCAAAGCTAGTGCCAGTGACTAAAGCATTAGTGGAGGCATATCGAGATAGATAGATAGATAGATAGATAGATCTTATCTGTGTCAGTCTTCACCATTCATCACCTTTGGGTATAGTGCCGGAGGTCATGACCTCGCGGGAGCTCTTTTTTTTTTATTGGATGAGCATAGTCGACGCACTGTGTGGCGCTCGTGGGATGGCCGTTAGGTGTCGTCGACCCCGCCCTCCCACCAGTTCTTCATCTCCCGTTGTAGAGGTCGCACCTTGTGGAAGCTCTACTCTGAAGACGCCTGCTGCTACATCGAAGCCTTCGGCTGCGTTGTCTCTCGACCAGTCCATTTGTTTCTCGATGCTGAGTCCGTCGACTCTGTATATTGAAAACTTTCCTCCTGGTTCCGCTGTCTGCCTCCACTCGACGTCGCCTGGTAAGACTGTTACTTTTCTTTTATTAGCGACGTCGAGTCTTGTTTTGCTTGTTTTGTCCGTAGGTCGTGTCTCGGTCTTGGGGAGGCAAGAAAACTTCTAAGATAGGATGGCTCCCCATGCGTCGGTGCCCGTGCGACCATAAGTACTCCATCACCGACCAGCATGAACGTTGCCTCGCGTGCCTTGGCCCACTACGCGACATGGATTCGTGTGACGCCTGCATCTCCGTGGAACATTGTGTCATCGATCAAGCGCGTGGAAAGTTGGATTAGCTCCGCTGACTTTAGGGGGATGGGCGCGTACTCGTGCCAAGCCACGGTCTCTCACCCTTTCCTCCAGGTCCCCTCCCAGTTCTATACGGACCGCGGAGGAGGGGTCTCCTGCTCCTTGTAGCCTCACCATTGCAGAAGCCCCTAATGCGGTGCAGGAGGCCCAGTCCATTCTTCTTGGGGGACGGGCAGGAGGCACCACTTTGGCAATCGCCCCTTCGGGGGTGAAGACTCCCCCGGTGTTGTTTCCTCTGGTCAGAAGGCCTAGGTCGGCGCCATCCTCAATGCTGTCTGTCGGCACCGTTCGCGGTGCTGTCAGCCCAGATGGCGCCATCGTCAGCGCTGGTCCGTTGCTTGGCGCCATCTCTGCTGTCAGCGCGGGAGGCTCTTCAGTGCTGTCCTTCATTGTTTCTCGCCTTGGCACCGTTCACGGTGCTGTGGTTGAGCATGGCACCGTGTCCAGCTCTGGTGCCACTTGTGGCGCCAAGTGAGGACACAGCGCTGTGGGAGTTTCCAATCTCAGAGCTGTCATCGGTGCCGTTTCTGGCCTTGGCGCCACTCGTGGCACTGTGGGTGGGGACAGCACCATGACAGGCCCCGGTCCCAGTTCTGCTGCCATCCTCGGCACCATGTCTTCTTCGCGTGCCGTTCGTGGTGCAGATGATGTCCTCAGTTCTGGCTCTGGTGCAGTCACTCGTTCGGGTGCCCCATTCAGTTGGGATGGCAGCGAGCGTCCACGTATGGTCTGGCACAGGACTACTGGAGACAGTATTGCACAACTCCGCGGTCACCTGCCCCTTGCCTCATCCACCTTCTAGACTGACACAGCTGGACACCCTCTTCGGGCTTCGGCCCGGTCCACGACATGCTTCCTGAGTCTGACTCTCAGGAGTTTGATCAGCTGGGGTGGGGTAAAGAGTTTTCTCTTCTGTGCAGATCTTGTTGGCAATCGTTTCACATCAGGCGCAACACACTGCCTACAGTAGGTGTCTGTGGATGATGTTAGGTCAAGCTTTAGCATCGCTGCCTGATTCGGAGGCTACCCGGCAAGCCATAGCCCTCTCCGCTATAGGTCTGGAGTTGACGAGGCACCAATCAAGGGCATCGTACGACGGCAGTGAGGTCACTTCATGGCTTGCGGGCACAGCGATCTGCATCAGGCAGACTGCATGGGCTTTGCCTTTCGAGGTTGTCACCTTTTGCCCAGCGCAGGATACTGGCCTTCTCCTTCCAGGGGACCCATCTCTTCTCCCGCAAGGTGAGACAGGAGCTTCAGGGGCGCCTTCCTTTCCCTAAGGTTCAGGGGACCCTGTCTCACTCTGACCAGTCCTAGCCTTAAACTGGCTAGTGGAGGTTCCCCCTCCCCCCCATTTCCCCCCAGGGAGGACTAAAGTATGTTTTCCTTCAGGGTTTATTGGGCCCCCTTCGTGGGTGCTCGGTACTCACCCAACAGTGATGAATGGTGAAGACTGACACAGGTAAGATATAAAAATTACGTACCTACTGTAATTCTTGATCTTTCTGTGCATCTTCACCATTCATCACTGAATCCCTCCCACCTTCCCCTCTCGAGGCCTCAGTCCCTGAGATGTGCCGCCTCCCTCTTTCCCTCCCCACCCCCCAAGAGTTATTCTTTGTTTCCCGACAGCCATCAGGGAGTCTTACTGTGGCGGGGTCAGGTACGGGTGAGTGTCGACTCCTTCGGGGATTGTGTCTTAGAGTCCTCCGGGGGGGGTGGCCCTCCTCTTCTGGACCCCCTTGAGAGGGCCTGCACCTCGTGAGTCCTTCTAAAGTCCAGAAGCAGTGCCTCAGGCTGCCCGGGACTCCCTTGCCCTCTCCTTCCCTCCCTCCCTTGAGGAGGGTATATTCTGGTGTGTCCCTTCTCTCCCTCCCTCTCTCTCCTCGAAACTCCTGTTGTTGGTCTTTCAGGGGGAGGAGAGCGAGGAGTGTGATATTCACCTCAGTAAATGGGATTGAGGCTGGGGGTGGCCTCCCTCCAAAACTCTGGTGGTGCAGAACCACCATATTTTTCTCTTGGCGATCTCCCTCAAACTCTCCTGAACAGTGGTGGCTCTGCCACATTTAGTTACCTGGCACAGCAGATGACAGGCAGGACTCTGGCATATGATATTTATTAGAAGCCTTGTGCCTTATGGAGCTTTCCGGAGCACAGCATTTCTTAACAGGGTTCGTGTCTGGGTGTGCCCTTGTGTAGAGCCGCCAGTACACCTGGATTGGGCCAGGCCACCCCCTTCCCTCATCCCATACCTCTAAAATTCTCTCTCTCTCTCTCTCTCTATCCTTCCTCTCTTGGTCGCTCAGGGACTGGGACCTCCTGCCCACAACCCTCAGGCCTTCTTTCTTTGTCTGTCCTCTTGTCAGCATACTCTTTTTCAGTTGCTCTTTTCCTTTTACTATCCTGTGGGCTCCCATGGCCCTCCCTTCTTTCTCTATATTTCTTTATCTTCTGTCTCTCCAGTGCACAGAACTAAGGTGGAGGAGGACCCAATGGCCGTTTCTGGTCAACCCACGAGTGCCACGCAATGTGTCAGCCTCGTGGACAGCGCCAATGGCACCAGCCCCACCTCCCAAAAAAAAAAAAAGTCCCGCGGGGTGCCTGTCTCCAGCCGACACCCAACAGTGATGAATGGTGAAGATACACAGGAAGATCAAGAATTACGGTAGGTACATTATTTTCATTTTTTCGTCTTCTAATTTAATAGCAATTTTTGCTTAATGAACCAGTTTTCAATATTATTAAAAATGTTGTTGTAGTTTTTGTTCCAGGAGTCTCAGGTCAGGATGACTTGTGAAAAGTACAGCATCATCTGCATATAATAGGACTGTGTCACGGCAAGCAAGGGGTAGCCAGTTTACAAATAGACTGAATAGTAGTGGCCCGAGAATGGACCCTTGTGGTGCTCCTGTACATACTGTCCAACTGTCATAAAGGACATCACCAGTTTTTACCTATTGAGACCTCCCAGATAAATAACTATTAAGCCATCCTACAGTGTCAGAGGAGAGCCCAGTACTGGACAGTTGTTCGAGAAGTAAGTTATGGTTGACAGTATCAAATGCTTTGGTGAAGGTCAATAAAAGTAGCCCCCACCAATTGCCCACTGTCTAAGGCCTTGTGTACATAGCTAGTAAACTCTAAAAGTGCGGTGATGGTACTATGCCCTTTCTTGAAGCCATGCTGTTGGGGCATTGGTCTGACATTTGTTTAGGTAGTTCACCAGCTGATCAGATACAATCCACTCCAGTGCTATAAGATAGTTAGATAGACAGATAAATAAAAGTTTTATTCATATTAAAATATGAATAAATTTGAGTGAGCCGAGGCTCATTTACAGCGAGGTCCCACATGCAATTTGTTACAGATTAGTACTAAAATTAAAATTCATGAATAATTTACAGAGGACAAACAGACAATCAGTAGTACTGTAGGACACAGTTATGGTGAATTATATAGTACTTATAGTAAGATCGCTTTGCCATCCAGATGACCCAGGTTTGAACCTCGAGTCTGGGACATCTGGTGCAGACTGAGGAAGCAGGGTCTGGCGTCCCATGGACGCCTCCTGCCTCAGGGTAGAGAGGGTACCTCCTCCAGTTTCATGATTGCCCCCTGGTGACCCAGGGGGAGGGGGGTGTCATGCGAAAAGAAAGGAGCGGTCCCTCTGGGGAGACCTCCCGTCAGCACGTACCCACTCGCCTGGCAGGTGACGCAGAGGTGTCACCCGCCCAGAGTAGGGTCTGGCAGGAAGCACTGAAGGTGGGTGGGGCTTACCCACCCTTTTGATGGCCCTGATAGGCAAATTGCTGGATCACCTGCCAAGACCATGCCCCAGGGTGGGATAAGGGGAGGGCCTAGCAGTGGATAAAAATACCCCCAGCAGTACCGGGCAGATGAAGTCAGCCTGCCCCCCGTGCCCCAGCAGGGTCTTTCCGATTCCTCCCATGCCTTGCCAGCTCCTTGTCATAGGCCTCGAGCACTGAGTGAAGTATCTCCTCTTGGCTTGGGGAATCAGGGGTTCCCACCCATGGGGTACAAGCTGTGGGTTATGGGCAAGGTGTCCGGGGAGGTTGTAGAGCAAAGGCTGGTGGTGGACAGGACCACGGAAGGACCCCTGCAGCAGGTATAAGGGCTTGGTTAGGTGGAAGGAGGTCTCGGCAGTTGGCAGGGTGAAATGGGGCACAGAAATAGAAAGAAAAAAAAAAAATTAAACCAAAGATAAACATTAAAGTGTCTGGCAACAGGACATAAGTTCTTTGACTTTGTCATCAAGCCACGGTTTTACTTTTCCCCAACTGATCTTCACCTAGGCTGGTCTTTATGTTTGAGGAATCCTATTAGAGTGGTGTAAGGAAGAAAGCAACCTCTGAGAGGGCAGTCTTCCTGGACTAAAAGTCTCCACCACTCATTCACACTAATAGGACTACGCCGGAGGTGCTAGGACCCAGCGGGAGCCAAAAATCTTCAGAAGGGCCATCACCAGAATAGGACCACATATGCGCCGTGCCACGAGACTGCCTCGCGCTGTATAGGCTATCTCGACGTCGACCCTCCAGCCACCTCAGTGACAACGTAAACCGCCCACCGGGAGTCAAACTTCTCATCTGTATGACAGCAGCATAAAGTCGTTCAGTTAGTTTAGTTTAGTATTTTCTTAGTAGTATTGTTTTATTTAAAAAAATAATTAATAAATAAATAAATTTTCTGAAGGGAGACTTCGCTAGAAAGTTCTTCTGGCAATGGCGCTGTGTCCGGTCTGCCGCCTTTTGCGGAGGAGGAGGTTTGACCACAGGCAGTCCAGTGCTCGGGAGGGAGGACAGCCCTCCCGAAGGCACAGAAAGAAGCGAGCCCATTTGATCTCAGTTTGCAACCCAGCGCCTCTCGACCTCGAGCTCTTCTTCCCATAGGAAGAAGAGACAGTACTCCTCAAGGTCGCCCTCTGGTAGGTCTGTTGCGGAGGGAGGATCCATCCCGACACCTCCTGGGTCCCCTGTGGATTCCGTTCTTAGCGACTGAGATTCTCGACTCCGGAGCCCCTCTCTGTCCTCTGACGGGGTTTCCGGTGGGTGGTTGCACCACTGGGCCGCTCATATGGAGCAGTGGGTACAGCGTCTGTCTCGTCTGCCCTTGCATGTGGACCCGGTTCCAGGGCCTTTTGGTCTTGGAGCCACTGGGCCAGGGCAATTGGGTCAGGATGTCCGTTTGGTGCTGGTGACGGAGTTTTCTCCCTCTCCAGTACCAACAACATCAGCGTCGGTTCCACGTGCCTACCCCCTCACCAAGTTTCCACGCAGGGGCCGGCACAGGTATCTTTTTCCTCCCCCCTTTCTTCTAGATCTGACAGGGGTCCAGGGTCATTGGAGCCATGTGCGGTGTCAACCTTCTCAGTGCTGGCTTCAGGGTCGAGGGACCCATTGGCACCACGTGTAGTGCTGGCCTCTGTGCTGCATTCGGCACTGGTCTCTGTGCTGCGTGCAGTGCCAACTTCTTCAACGCTGGTGGGGACTCCAGTGACTCCCACATACCCTTTGCCAGGTCCAGTCCTTTCAGGGCTTGGGAACGGCTATGAGTCCGACCCTGATCTGGTTCTACTGGATGACGCTAGAGATGACCCAGGCAACGACCTGGACAGCAAGCCTTCTGTCTCAGCTGAATCCCTAGTAGATGATCTTTCTTTCCAGTCTCTCCTCAGGAATGTGGGATCAGCACTGGCTCTTCAGACCTCTGAGACTGACCCAGGGAACCTTATACATGTCCAGTATCTCCACATCCCTATCGTTCCTACGGACTTCATGCCCTCGATACCCCCATCTTTCAAAACCCTGTCAGAGATGGTGTGGGCCAAACTGGTGCCTTTCTCCTTTGTGTCTAAGGCCACAAACAGAAAATACGCTTAGCCTAAGGACAGGCTCTTGCTGGCATCGAAGCCCTTTGCAGATGCCTTGGTAGTGTTTGCAGAGAATGATAAAGTTGTCCTCTCTCAGGAGACTTCGGCTCGACCTATCAATAAAGAGTCTCGCAAGGTTAACACCTTAGGGAAGTGTGTTTTCACACCCGCAACCTTAGGGATGCATATTGCTGGGTATCAGGATAATTTTTCTCAGTATGAATATACCCTGTGAAACTCCATCAAGGAGGTGACCGAGGGCCTCCTAGAGTCGGAGGTCAATCTGGACCTTCTCCAAACAATTACCGGGGGCATAGACTCCCAACAGTCATCAGTTGAAAGTGGCTATGGATGACTGTGATGCTGCAGCACAAGCAGCAGCTGCGGGCATCTGTATCAGGCACCATTCCTGGCTCAGAACGTTGGGTTTTTCACCTGAGGCTCAGCGACAGGTGATGAATATTCCCATCGATGATGCTTATTTATGTGGCCCTCAAGTGGAACAAGCACTGGAAGCCGCTCAGAAAAAAGGACTGCCATCAAGACAGCCAGACCGGCTCTGGCAGCCCCTCAAAGGGTTGAGAACTGCCGGTAATTTCATAACAGACAGTCCTTTTGAGGTAAAGGCTGAGGAGCCTTTAATAGGAACCAAACTCCTCAGCTGCAAAAGGAAACAAAGCAGAAGGCACAGGCCCCGAAAGCACCCAGTGCCACCCTCTGAAAACCTGTCCCAGGTTCCACCTCAGCTGCCCGAGGTGGATACTGCTTCGGCAGTGGGAGGCCATCTGACCCAATTTTACAACCCATGGAAATCCATCACAACAGACAAATGGGTCCTCAGGATCGTTCGGAAGAGATACTCTCTCAGTTTCACAGAGATCCCCCTGGATCTTCTACCCAAGTGGCAGCACAGTCTGTCTACCACTCAGTCAGACCTGCTTACTTCCAAGATTCAGGGCCTTCTGAAAAACAGGGCAGTAGAAGTTGTTCCACAGGCAGAATAGAACATGGGGTTCTACTCCCATTACTTCCTGGTTCCAAAGAAGATTGGTGGCATGTGCACAATTCTCGACCTTGGGAAGTTAAACAAATTCCTGTTCTGGGAGAAGTTCAGGATGATCTCCCTGGGAAATTTACTTCTGCTGATTCATAAGTATGACTGGCTGGCATCCCTGGACATGTAGGATACCTACCAGCACATCCTAGTGCACCCACGTTACCACAAGTATCTCCGTTTTGTGGCTCTGGGTCAACACTACCGGTTCAGAGTCCCACCATCTGGGCTGTTCTCGGCGCTTCAAGTTTTTACAAAGTGCTTCGCAGATCTTCTTGGACTAAGTCCTGTCTCGGCGCTGATCCTTCTGAAAATTTTAGGCTCCCGCTTGGTCCTAGCGCCTCCAGAGCTATCCCACTAGTGTGAATGAGTGATGGAGACTGTCCAAAAAAATCAATAATTATGCTAAGTACGTAATTTCCATTTCTTGTGGTGCACATCAGAAAACTCAGCATTCAAGTATACCCGTATCTGGATGACTGGCTCATAGAGAGCCCATCCAGTCAGTAGACGCAGGAAGCAGTCTCCACAGCTTCTCAGATCTTCCTGGACATAAAGTCTCCACTACTCATTCACACTAATGGGACTACGCCAGAGGTGCTAGGACCCAGTGGGAGCCAAAAATCTTCAGTAGGGCTGGCGCCTAGGTAGGGCCACGAGGAAGTGGCACCGCGAGCTCGGCTTTCGCCGTATAAGCTGCCTTGGCGTCGACCCTCTAAGCGCCTCAATTCCTTTTTTCCCCGCCGTCGAGTGCGCTTCAGTGACGACATCACTCACTGCACCGGGAGTCAAAACTTCATGTCTATATGACAGCAACTATAGAGTTTCAGTATTGATTAGTTTTATTATTTTTGTCATCAGTTTAAGGGAAAATAAGTTAATAAGTAAATTCTGTCAGAGAAGTCTTCAGCCCTTCCTCGACGGAATCAACCATGAGTGGGGCAGGTGACTGTAGGGAGACTTCACATGAAAGCTGTGCTGTCAGCAGGGCTGGGTCTGGTCAACCACCCTATACAGAGGAGGGGTCTGACTACAGGCAGTCCGATGCTCAGGGGGATGGACAGTCTTCCAGAAAGCACAAAAAGAAGCAATCCTATTCTCGATTCTCATTGAGGACTCAATACCGCTTGGCCTCGAGTTCTTCTTCGGCCTTCCGGTTGAAAAAGAAACGGTACTGCTCGAGGTCACCCTCTGGTACGTCTGCACATCGATCATCGGTTACCAGCAGCAGGGGCTCGACTCCGTCTTCTCCAGCTTCTGTTTCTGGTGACCGGCATCCTCAACTCTGGAGTCCCTTCCCGCCCCTGGGGTGCTCTGGTGAGCAGTTTCACCATTGGGCTGCTCTTAAGGAGCAGTGGGTTCAGTGGTTGTCCCGTCTGCCCGAGCTGGTGAGTCCATTGCCAGGGCCTTCAGGCCATTCGGTTTCAGACCTGTGGGCAGGGCGGTTGGGGCTTCCTAATCACATGCCTCCTCTTTCAGTGCCGTCGATGCCACACTCTGGTGTTTTTCCCTCTCTTAGGGCTGTGGCGCAGAGGGGTCTACACCAGTGCCTTAATCTCCTCCTGAATTTCTCAGACTTTCCTCAGCGAGTCAGAGATTGTGAACCTCTGGTTCGGTGCCGCCAGCTCCAGCTCCTCTGGCACTGTGTCCTGTGCTGGTGCCACCTATGTTCTTGGCATCACCTTCTGTCTCAGCACTGTGGTGCCGCATGCGACATCTGGGTTTTCGACTCTGATTCGCAGTTCTACTCCTCCTCTTTTTCCTCCCTTTCCTATCTCTACCATCCCTTTGTGACTAGTAGGCGATGATATTGAACCTGATCCTGATCTTCGATTGGAGGATGACTTTGACGATGATTCCTCCCTAGGGGTGGTGAACAAACCTTCTGTTACAGCAGAGCCTCTGGTCAAGGACCTTTCCTTTAAGTCTCTGCTTAGAAACATAAATACCACTCTCTCTCTCTCTCTCTCTCCAGACTTGGGAGATCGATCCTGGGAAATTGCTGCAACTGCAGTACCTGCAGGTTCCAGACATTTCTATGGAATTGACTCCCCCCGTGCAACCCCCTTTTGAGACTCTCTCACAAATGATGTGGTATAACTCTGTGCTTATTCTCCCTGTGGCTAAATCCATAGATAGGAAATATGCCCCTTCCAAGGATCAGCCCATTCTGGCCTCGAAAACGCTTGCTGACACCATAGTTGTCCTGGCAGAGAATGATGAGGTCATTCTTCTGCAAGAATCTACGGCACAACTCATAAATAAGGAATCTCACAAAATCAACACTTTGGGAAAACGAGTCTTTGCTGCTTCCACCCTGGGCATGTGTATTGCTAGCTACCAGGGTTATTTCTCTCAGTACGAGTATACACTTTGGCATTCACTCAAGGCCACGGTGGAAGCTCTCCCAGACTCGAAGGTTAGCACAGAGCTTCTTCAAACCATTACTAGAGGCATTGAATCCAGTAATCAGCAGCTTAAAGCTGCCATGGATGCCTTTGACACTGTCTCCAGAGCAGCAGGGGCTGGTATGTGCACCCGACGTCACTCTTGGTTGCGGATGTCGGGATTCACAAATGATGCCCAGCAGAGAGTTATGGCTTTGCCTTTTGATGGTACGTACCTGTTTGGTCCTCAAGTTGAGCAGGCGCTAGAGGCCACACAGAAAACTAGAATGGCTATAAAAACAGCCAGACCGCCTTCCGTAGCCCATCAAAGGGGCTGGAACCAGCGTCAGTTTCATAACCATCAGTCCTTTCATGGTAAAGGCAGAGGGGGCTTCAATAAAAACCAGACCACTCCACCATAAAAGAAAACGCAGCAGAAGGCACAGGGCCCCAAAGCACCTAGTGCCACCCTCTGAGATTCTGGCCCAAGTCCCACCTCAGCTGTCTGAGGGGGACTCTTCCTCGGCAGTAGGAGGGCATCTGACTTAGTTTTACAACCAGTGGAAGTCAGTCACATTAGACAAGTGAGTATTCAGGATAATCCACGAGGGGCATTCTCTAAATCTTTCAGAAACCCCTCCGGATCACCCACCCAAAGACAGCCCAAGCTGTCTGTCTCTTAGCCAGACCTTCTTGCTTATGAGATTCAAGGCCTTCTAAACAACAGGGCAATAGAAGTGGTCCCATTGGATCAGCGGAACACAGGTTTCTACTCCCATTACTTCCTAGTTCCAGAGAAAACAGGCGGCATGCGTCCAATTCTCGATCTCTGGAAGTTAAACAAATTCCTTTACAAGGAAAAGTTCAAGATGTTATAACTGTACACTCTTACCTCTGATTCATCAAAACGATTGGCTGGCGTACCTAAACATGCAGGACACCTGTCAACATGTTCTCATACACCCAAACCACCACAAATACTTCAGGTATGTGGCATTGGGTCAACACTACCAGTTCAGAGTCCTGCCCTTTGGGCTATCCTCAGCACCTCAAGTCTTTACAAAGTGCTTTGCAGTTCTCGTAGGGCATCTAAGGAAGCTCTGAATTCAAATGTTTCCGTATCTGGATGATTGGCTCCTAGCAAGACCCTCCAGACGACAGACTCAGGAAGCCATGGCTACAGCTTCCAGATTCCTTATGTCCTTGGGAGTCCCGCTAAATTTGGGAAAGTCTCACAGCTACAGCCCTCCCAATGGCTCCTCTTCATAGGAGCTCTTCTGGATACCTCCAGTGCAAAAGCCTTTCTCCCGGAGGACAGAAAGAATGGCATCCTTCGGATGGCTCACTTCATCAGAGAGACTGACTTGGTTCGAGCTCTCTCGATGCAGCAGATGCGGGGTCTCATGGCATCTTCAGGGTTCACTGTGCCTCTGACTCATCTTCACATGAGGACTACTTAGTGGATGCTCAGCACTCAGTGATCGCCGACCACGCACCCACAGTCCTTTCACATCAAGATGACAGAACCTCTGAGATGGTCATTCACCTAGTGGACTCGGGAAGACAACCTTCTGGAATGTTACCCCTTCGCCCCTCTAGAAGCCCAGATCTCCATCACCACAGATGCGTCCCTATTGGGATGGGGAGCTCACTGTCAGGATCTCCACTTCCAGGGTTGATGGAGTCAGGATGAGTCTCAGCTTCACATAAATGTTCTAGAAATGAGAGCTGTCCTCTAAGTAGTCCAATCCTTGAAGGACATACTCTTTTACAAGATCATTCTCCTTCAAACGGACAACATGTACTACATCAACAAACAGGGTGGAGCACACTCATACTCCTTAAGCAGGGAAGCGATGAGAGTGCGGAAATGGTGCCTGGAACACAAAGCTCTGATCCAGGCGATCTACCTCCTGGGAGTGCCCACCTGCAGGACCTCACAGTGAGCGGCACATGGAGCCCGCAGGAGTCACTAAAACGCATCAGCCTGTAGCAGCTCAGAGCAGTACTACTAGCAATACAATCTTTCTTCTCCCAGCTACTGGGTCAGTCTGTCCAAATCCACACAGACAACACCACAACTATGTACTACATAAACAAACAAGGAGGAACGAGAGCCTCAAAACTGTGCACAGAGGCAATGAGGATAGCTGGGACCTGGCATATTCCTTAGAAGCAAACATATTTTTAGTGCATCTACCAGGCAAAGACAATGTTGCGGCATATTCCCTAAGCAGAATCAGTCAGGGAAATCGTGAATGGGCCTTAAACCAACAGGTTCTGTTTGCCTCTTGGGAGAACTATTGGCTTCCACAGTTTTGTTGCAGACCACCAGCCAGAGGGACAGTCCCAGAGGACACCCAGGTACTGGACTGGACAGGGAAGTTTTTGGATGCCTTCCCACCATTTCCACTCATTCAGAAAGTACTCCTTAAACTCAGGAGAGAACCTGAAAACAATTATCTTGATAGCTGTAGATTGGGCCAGACAGGCCTGGTACTCCATACTTCTGGTTCTGTTCAGCAAAAAACCAATCAGTCTGCCACTCAGTCACAGCCTGTTGACTTTGTACCAAGGCAGAATAACATTATCGAACCTCAGGACCCTACACGTGAGGGCATGGTTCTTGAGAAGTTCGAATTTTCTGGATTGAGTCTCTCAGAGAAGTCAGGAAGGTGCTTAGGGTTTCAAGGAAACCCCAGGAAAGCATATTCCTCTAAATAGAAAAGGTTTTCTTACTTGTGTGCCCCCGGAAAAACAAACCCAGAGGAGGCAGGGGTTACCCATAATTTTGGAGTACCTAGTACACCTACAGTCGTTAGGCCTACAGCCTTCAACTTTAAAGGTGCACTTAGCATCAGTATATGTATACATATCAGCTGGCAAGGGAAAGTCTTTGGCCTCACAACCCATTTTATGAAGTTTTTTAAATGTCTCAGCCATTTGTACCTACCAGTGAGGGAACCTGTCCCACCATGGGACATCAATATATGCCTTGCCCAGCTTATGGAGCCTCCCTTTGACCCCATGTAAACTGCTGACCTGAAGCATATCACATGGCAAACAATATTCCTGGTTGCAGTGATCTCAGCTAAGGGAGGCCCTCTGCACACAGTCAAATTACATAATCCACCACAGAGATAAAGTAGATCTTTTTCGGGGGTATCTCAGTCATCATGTCACACCATAGGAACTTCACCATTGGTGAAGCAGGATTCACACGGAAGAATTTTCCAGCAGTACAACTGGAGCCGCCCACGTCGACATCACCTGCTGATGTCATCAACCCTATAAAAACGTGAGCAGCCCCGCTTCCTCCTCAGGTCTTTCCCGCCATCGACTCCACTCGCATTGGTCTCCACTGAAGCTTCATCACAGTTCGCGCCATGTTGCCTACTCTTTTTTTCTTCAGCCATTTTCAACAGAATCTCTTTTTAGCAAAGAGGTTCCTTTTGCTTCTTTTACGTTGAGAGTCAGTCCTCCTACATTTCTCTTCCGTCGCTGCCTCTGCAGAAAGAAGATTGCTTCTTCAGACAACCATGACTTCTTTGCCTGTTGTCTGGGGCTTAACCATGACATTTCTGCCTGTGAGCTTTGCCATAAATTTAATCTTACAACCCTGCGGCACCGGAAGAAGGCTCTGAAAAAATTCCTCCTTGAACAGCAGGTAGCCAGATCTTCCCTTGTCAGTCTTCACCATTCATTACTGTTGGGTGTAAGCCAGATGTGCGCACCTGCCATGGGAGCTTTTTGCCAGAAGTCGGCGCCAGATGGCGCCCACAATGAGGCGCGCATAATTGTCTGAGGGCGGCCGTTAGGCGCCATGGACTCCTCCTCCATCCCAGTTCTGTTTCTCCTGCGATCGAGGCTGCATCTGCTGCGCGAGTTAAGACAGTTACTATGTTGCTCATTTTTCAACGCCATTATCAACACCGATTTCGATGACTCCTCATCCTGGTTCTTTATCCTGATGCCGTCGAACCGGTAAGACCGTTTCATTTTCTTTTATTGACAGCGCCGGGATCTATTGCTGTTTTTTGCAGTTTATTTCGCATCCTGCCCGGTTTGGGAGCTAAACACAAGTCTAAAGCGGGCCACGCCCCCATGTGTCAGTGCTCCTGTGGCCGGCATTTTTCCGTTACAGACCAGCATGATGTTTGCCTTTGGTGCCTGGGACCCAACTATGATATAGATAGATGAGACACCTGTTTTTCCATGGACTGCCACCGCCGACTTTCGGAGAACGACGTTGCCCCCTGGCCTCCCAGGCCAGAACTTTAGACCCTTCCTCCGGGTCCCCTCTCGGGTCTCTACGGCCCAGTGAGGAGGAGGCCTCCTTAGCTTCTAGCCTTGCCAAGGAGGAGGCCTCTTCCACGGTGTCAGAGGGGCGGTGCAGTCCCTCCTGGGGTCGCGTTGCTGACAGCACCCCGGCAGTCACTTCCTCTGAGGTACAGGCTCCCCCGGTGTCGCAGCCCACTGTTGTTGGGTCCGGCACTGGTGGACCCTTGATGCTAGCATGCGGCACTGTCTCAGATCCTGGTGCCATTCATGGCACCTGTGATAGGCGCCGGTGCTGTGGGCGACTCCTCTGGCGGCACCACTTTGAGTTCCAGCACCATGCGTGGTACCGGGGACTCAGCCAGGGCCATTGGCGGACTTGCTGTGGGCTCCGGGGTTGTGAGCAGTGTGGTGGACCTGGCCAGCACCATTAGCGACGCCATGTCCCGGGACGGTGCCGTCAACAGAGAATCTCCAGGGGTGGCTAGCATTGAGGTCCTTCTGGTCGCCTCCTCTTCAGAGGGGGAGTACTCAGACTTGGACCTGAACTGGCTCCCCAATTCTTCGGGATCGGAGGTCTCTGTGGGACATGGTGCCAGGCAGCCCAGTGGTCCCATCCCTGAGTCTCCTGAGCAGTCTTCTCCTGAAGGGCCCTCAGCCGGGGGTGGCCTGTGGTCTTTTGTGGGTGGTGGCTCTGAGACTGGGGAGGGGGGTTTCTACTCTGAGCAGGCTGCGGCAGCTGCCAGTGTTGGTGCTGCTGCAGCCTCCCGGGGGAGTTGGAGCCCCCTGTTTCTGTGGTCTCCCTTCAGGGGCCTGCGTACCAGGGGACCCACCCCCTCGCTGGTGTCAAGGAAGAGGGTGGTCTTAGAGTCTGAGGGATTGAGGGGCCGGGGTGAGGGGTGGCAGCACTCTCCTGCCACCCTGTGGGGCGCAGGGAGGAGCTGCAGCACTGAACCTTGACTCTCCTTCTCGGGCTCCAGGGTACCTTTGAGTGGCAGCACGGATGGTTGCCCTTCTGGACACATGCAACCCCAGGGGCATCACAGGGGACATTCCCCATCTGAGCTCTTCTGGAGTTCACATCCTCAGATTCCTTCTTTGCAACCCGGTTTGATCTCAGGGATCCCTCAAGTTCGGGCTTCGTTCCCTGGATTCCAGAGCCCTGGCAGAGGTAAGGCACTTCCCTGCAGGTGCCCATCTCCCATCCCTCTGCAGCCACCCCCCCCCCAGGCTAGGTGTGTCCTACTGGGCCTTTAACCTGGGAAACATTCAGATCCACTGCGGCGGCCTTCCCGTCATATGTCAGGGCCATGGATGAGCGGGTCTTTCACCTGTCCCCTCCACTGCAGGAGTCTTCTGAACAGTCGAGTTCCTCGTCCTCCTCGACTCCCTCTTCTTAGGGAGAGGAACCCAACATTCATCTATCTTTCTATGCTGATTTCACTGAATATCATCGTTTCCTTTCGAGGATGGTTATAGATCTCCATATCTCCTATGTTTGTAGGGACAATACTGAGTGGCAGACAGGTGAATTCCTCAGTAAGTTCAGTGCCTACCATCTGGTGGTGCCGTCCTGGCCTGTTCCCTTCCAGGAAGCGTCTATCCGCATCTGGCCGTCTCCAGCTGACCCTTTTCCAGCCCCGGCAGTCTGCAGAAGACGGTATTGTGCTCCTCAGGAGTCTCTAGGTTCTCTCCCTCACCCTCCTTTGGGCCTGACATTCCTAGACACTCCCTCTGGGCTTCTACGCCTGGCGCATGACCATCCACCGGATCCAGATTCTCAGCAATTCGACAGGTGGGGATGAAGGGGTTTTCTCTTCCACTCGCGCATTGATGTGCATCACGTCACATCATGCACAGCAGGTACTTGTGGTCAATGCTAGCTCAAGCACTAGCATTACTGCCTGATTCGGAGCAGTCTCGACAGGCCATTGCCCTCTCCGCCATAGGTCTAGAACTGGCAAGGCACCAAGCAAGGGCATCTTATGATGCCATTGAGGTGGCTTTCAGGCTTGCAGGGACAGCGATCTGTATTAGATGGACGGCATGGCTTCATCTCTCAAGATTGTCACCCTTGGCCCAGTGTAGGGTGATCTGCTCCACCTTCCAGGGGACCCGTCTTTTTTCCAGCAAGACTAGGAGGCTTCTTCAGGGGACACCTCCTAGCTCTCCTCAGCCTTAGACTTGTCGGTCTAGTACGGCTAGGGTCTCGTCCTCCTCCTGTTTTCCACCAACAGGAGGCTGAGGGTCATGTTCCCTCAGGGCTGTGCTAGATCCCCTTCAGGGGGCTTGGTACTTATCCAACAGTAATGAATGGTAAAGATTGACAAGGGAAGATATGAAAATTACATACCTACCGTAATTCTTGATCTTCTCTTGTATCTTCACCATTCATTACTGAATCCTGCCCACCTTCCCCTCATGGGCCTCATTTGTTGGGCATCTTCCCTGCCCTGCTCACCCTCCCCCCTTGAGGTCAGTTGGGGGATGAGTCCCCATGGTACCTCAGGACCTTCTGTTCCTTCTCTGAAGCCACAGAGAGTTAATCCTGAGAGGAGGGTGAGTAGGGCTTCACCCTCACCTTCTGAGGGAACCCTTTCTGATTCTTTTTAGCCGTGGTTTCCCAAGAAGTGGGGCTTCTGCATTTTCAGGAGTTTTTCCCTATGGCTTGTACTACTCAAGACACTCCTGGGGAGTCAGAAGGAGTTTCCTTCCCTGTCTCTTTCTCTTTTCCACACAATATGTCACGCCCTTCTTGCAGGGGCTCCTGTACTAATGTTCAGTCATGTGGCTGTACACTCATTTTTTTCCTACACCTAGTCAGGGCTCTCTCCTCTTTGAAACAGATAATGTTTTTCCCCTTTGGGGACAATCTGTGAGCTCTTGGCTTAGGTTGTGGTTAAGTGGATAGCTAGGTGGGAAGGAAAATCTGCCTTTTGAAAACAAGCTGTTCAGATGGTTCATTGCTCCACTTAAAAGTAGCCATTAGCAAGAGGGATCCTTGCTTCCTTGTCCTCAGTCTTTTTAGGACTGGTAAGCTCAGACCAGTTTCTCTCAGTGGTTGTGGCAGATTCTCCCCTTCCTTTCTACTGTCCTTCTCTTCTTCTTCTTCTTCCTCTTCTCTTCTACCCTTATCTTTTCCTCTCTCAGAGTCGCCCAAGGAGTGAGGCCCTGCAGTCCCTTAGGGTAGGGTTCTTCTTTTCTGTCCTCTCTCCATCTTATTCCTTTTCCAGTTTATTTCCTTTCCTTTGTCTGTCCCTCAACTTCCTTGCCTCACTCTTCTTTTCCTAACCTATTTTCGCCTCTCCGGCTTTACAGAACTGGGATGGAGGAGGAGTCCGCGGCGCTTAACAGCCGTCCCTCATGCACCACATAGTGCATTCCACTCATGGGTAGCGCCGTCGGTGCCAACTGCCCCCCCCCAAAAAAAACCTCCTGTGGCAGGTGCGCACATCCAGCTTACACCAAACAGTAAAGAATGGTGAAGATACAAGAGAAGATCAAGAATTATGGTAGGTACGTAATTTTCATTTCTGAGCAGGGGTCCTCCGGGGTCCTTCCTTCCCAATTTTCAGTGGATTTGTCGAGCTCCAAGGCCCAAGACAAGTTCTCAGGGAAAAGTCACAGAAGGACCATGACCAGGACCAATTCCCCATGTGGCGCGCCCGTTCCCTGGCGGCTGCTTCTTCTTCATCTGGGGGTACCCCATCGGCTGCTTTGGCACCGACAGACTCTGCTGTTTAGGCCTCTGCCTCTCCCAGGCCCATATCAACAGCTTCTTCTCCTTCTCTGCAGGGAGTTCGGCCTTCGACCTCCAGGCCATCAGCCACTCGGTCATAGACCCTCGGGTTGTCAACTCCTGCCCCACCATCGTGGCCTGCTGCTTTTCCAGGCCTTCAGACGCTGGGGCTGTCGGGCTCTCCACACCTAACGTCTGAATCATTATGCTCTGCGCTGATGATTCCTCCTCCTTCAATGCAGTCTGAGCCTGCCGTCGATCTCAGTTTGATTTTTAACTCGGTTGACGATGGCCTTCATGCACCATCTGGGTGCCCTCAGACCAGGGTCTCCGGTGCCGTTGCGCGCCTCGTTGTCATCAGTGCCTGTATGCCCTCTTCAGGCTGCACCCTACAGAGGGCCGTTGATCACTCTCTTGTTGGACCCTGACCCTGACAGGGTCAACACCGAGGAGGAGTACCATCCAGACCTTATCCTCCTTGAGGAGGAGGAAGAAGAGATATTTTTCTCCGACAGGTCTACTGCCTCTTCAGTGAGCGAGGATTCTGTGAAGTACACTTGCAGGTCCCCACCAGAGGACCCCATCTTCTTCAGCATTATGAAGCAGCTGTCTGCTGCTATGGGGTTCCACACTGAGGAAGAGGATGCCACCAGAAAGGACCTGGCAGACTTCTTGGAGATCCCTGAATCTCCTCCCAAGGTCATTCCTCCTATTTTGCCAGCACTAAGGAATGCCACTACTGCTGTCTGGCACTGCCCTGACATGGTCCCTGTGATGCTCAGGCAGGCTGATAAGCTCTTTCTTGCCCCCCCCCAAGGATCTGCCCTATTATGCTGCCTAGCCTGAGACTGATTCAGTGGGCATCAAGGCGGCTCAGAATAGATTTAAGGTGCTAAAGCACCTCAGCTCCCTCCCTCCTGACGAGAAGTCAAGGAGGCTCGATCTCTGAGGTAAAAGGGCTTATGCATCCTCCACTATAGGGCTGTGGATCACCAGTTACCTCTCCCATATGGTCAAGTATCAGAATACCATATGGAAAAAGGGCAAAGCATGAGAGATCCCTGAAGTAGGAGGTTCTTCAGTCCCTCCAGGCCACCAAGAATATTAGCAAACACCTCCTCAGGATCTTATATGATATGTTGGATACTGTTGCCAGGGCTGCTGCCACCGGCATTTGCCTGCGTAGGCACACCTTGCTCAGGGGCTCTGGTTTTGTGGCAGATGTCCATCACAAGGTTCTTAATGCCTCCTTATGTGGCTCTAATCTCTTTGGGCCTGATGTCCAAGATATCATCAATGAGTTGCAGGCCTCTGGCAGGGCCCTTAAGTCTGTCCACTCTCTGTACTATACTCAGCCCAGGGGAAGGCAGAGATCACCCTTTCAGAAGCTGTCACACCAATCTGGTTTAGGCTTCACACTCCAGGGTAAAAGGAAGGCCAGCTCCACCTTGCCTACCCCCTCCTTCTCCACAGGTTCTGCCACCAAACGACCCATTAGAAATGGGTTCGCCCCTGCAGCCAGATCCTCCTCCTCCTGACTCCTTGCCAGACCCCCGGGTCCCCAGCTAGGAGGTGGTGGTGAGAGGTCGGTTCTTCCTCCATCTCAATCAATGGTGAACCATAATTTTAGATGTTTGGATTCTTCAGTTAATAGAGAGGGGTCACACTCTGGAGCTTCAAGATCAGCTCCCAGAGACTCCTCCAGTGCCCTCCACCTACCCTCCCAGACCATGCAGCAGTCCTTCAGGAGGAGGTACATGCCCTTCTGCGAAAAAGGGTGATAGAACCAGTGCCCTGGTGGCAGCAGAACCAGGGAGTTTATTCCAGGTTCTTCCTGGTCCCCAAGCGAACCAGGGATCTAAGGCCTATTCTAGATCTCAAAGACCTCAGCCTCTGTATACAGTACAAGAAGTTTCACATGGTCACTCTGCCAGGCTTGCTATCTCTGCTCAAACAGGGCAACTAACTGTGCTCCCTCAATATGCAGGATGCCTACGTGCATATCGCATTATGCCCTCCTGCACAGAAGGCTCCTTCGGCTTCTTTTAAAAGGCGAGCACTACCAGTTCAGAGTCTTGCCATTTGGCTTGTCCTCTGTGCCATGGATCTTTACAAAGTGCTTAGCAGTGGTGGCTGCCGGCCTCTGGAGGGAGGGCTTGTACATCTTCCCTGATCTGGATGACTGGCTCCTCAAAGCCCCATCCTGGGATCAACTCCTAAGGAGCTTGGAGAGAACTCTTCAGTTGTTCCACTCGCTGGGCATTACCGTAAACCTGTCCATGTCCGTTCTTTTTTTAAACAGTATTTTTAATTTTTCATAAAACCAAAGACAACATAGTACATGTTATATTTTGCATATCTGTATAGGTGATGAGATCTGTAAGCCAATACATTGTGCAATTTCTATTTGTTACAGTTACTGAAGGTCCTCAAAATTAGTTTTTGTTTTGCAGTTAATCTAATTTATGTTCCTTGGCGGCTATCTCTCCTGATCCCCCAACCTCGTACCCTGCTCGAAGCTTACCATTCTAACTGGCCCCCCCACCGTGGTAGAGTGGCTCTGAATCCCCCAGCCTGCTGAACACACAGATCTGGTGCTGGAAGGTTACTGCCTATAGCGGAGGCGGCGCCTGTGGGGATCAGGATCATTCTGCTTTGCCAGGACCTGTTTTCTCCTCCAGTTATTCTTTTACCTGAAATGCAGCGTGCAATAACGCACACAGGAGCGAGCGCGCATGCTTCCGCATGCACTTCTCGGAGCGTCTGCCTCATCTCACCCCCTTCTAAGCATCGGTGCACCAGTCCCTAGCCTCCACTAGGGGGCCAGTCATGCACAGAGTGCTGCTACCCCCCTCCCTGGAAAAGGAGAGCAGTCTTCAGACTCTCAGTCCTTCTCCTCCCCTGCCGACTCCCAGCGGCCCATGCTCATTCCTGAACACGGGTCGGCGGCATAGCGTGAGGTAAGCCATCCAGCACCTCAGCCCTCCGCGCCACTGGCCCAGCTAAAATTAGTTTGTAATATGGAGAATCACTGCATTCGTTTAGAACATTTCTTTGATTCATCTGGTTAGTTTTAGTAGTTATCTCCCTTATCGTATCTAATCTACCATATGAAAAATTTTACTTGGAGATATAAGGCTTAGATTCAGGACAGATAGATTTAAAAGAGTAACAAGAAGAAGAGTAACAGTAAGAAACAGAGGAGAGTAAAAGTCCCATTCTACCTAAGTGGAGGGAATGCTGTCCCATGGTACAAAGTCTGTGTAATTTTCTAATTGGTATAATACCCACTTCCTCCAGATTGTTTCGAAACATGAGTGCTTGTCCATATAAGTATATGTCAATCGCTCCATGTTATATATGTGCACCGTTATGGATCTCCATGTCTCCCTGGATGATATATTTTTCGTGTGCCACAGCCACGTTATGTTTTTTTTTTTTTTTTGCTGCCAAAACCGATATAAGAGTGAGACATAGGGTGGTAATGTTCACGTCACTTTTCTCTGGGGGTATAGAGAGCATTATTAGGGAGGGACTGAGTGCACCCTAACAGTCAAAAGTGGCCTCTTTCTCGTGTATAACTGTTTTCCAGAAGTGTTGTATTTCGGGTCAGGTCCAGAAAATATGTGCTATATCTGCTGTGGGTTGACCATAACCCCTCCAGCACACTGCCACCTCCTCACCTGCATATTTAGCCACTACATCAGGAGATCTAAAAAATCTGTAATGGCACTTCCAGGAGAATTCTTCCCAGTAGGTTGAGGAGGTTAGCCTATAAGCCGTAGTGGCAAATCTGTTCCACTCCTCCAAATTATGTGTTGTACCTAACTCATTGTTCCATCTTTGCAGAGTAGGCAGTGTGGGTTCCATTGCCGTCTCTTTAATAGCCTTATATGCGCATCCCATGTTATGGTCCAAGGAGTGTCCTTCTATGCATGCAATCAACAGCTCTAGGAGTAAGGGTGGGGAGGCTTACCGGTAAGGAGCGGAATGCTGTTGGTTGTTCTGCTATATATGATCTCACCCGGAGATACCAGAAGTGGTCTGTGTTCCACAGTTGGAAGTCTGATTGCAGCAAGGAGAAGGGGAGGGTTCCATGTTTATCCATTAGCTGAAAGAAGAAGCAAAGGCCTATCCTAGCCCAGATTTGGAGGGCACCATCTATTTGGTTGGGTCGGTAGTCTGTGTCATTTGCCAGGGTTCTTAATAGGGTAATTACCGACCCATCTCCCTTCTTCCAATTCTGGCTAAAATTCAGGAACACCTCGCACTTGCCCAGCTTTCCCAGTTCCTAGACACAACCTCTTTCTTCACCCCATATCAGTCTGGTTTCCAAAAGTCTCACTCTACCATCACCTCCCTATTAGGAATCACCGATGACATCCTTTCTGGAATGGACAAAGGGTAAATCACCTCGGCCATTTTCATTGACCTGGCCAAGCTTTTGATACCGTCTTCCACCCTAAGCTACTAGCAAAACTAAATGGTGCTGGCCTCTCATGCCATGCCACTAGCTAGTCTCATGCCTACCTGGTAGGCAGATATCAATCGGTGAAAACTGGCCCTCACATATCTTCCCCCACTACCAGTCACTATGGGGGTCCCCCAAGCTCAGTCCTGGGCCCTCTGCTTTTTTCAGTATTCCTAAATGACCTCCTGCAGGCCTGCACATTATCGTCCATCCAAATGTATGCGGATGACACCATACTGTACACCTCCAGCCCTTCCACTGGAAAGGTGTCCACTGTGCTTCAGCGGGATTTCAGTGCTGTACAGAATTGGTTCCTGTCCAACCAGCTATCCCTAAATATGAAAAAAAAAGTCACACTCACCTTCGGTTTGCGTTTGCGACTCTTCCGCCTAGTTTCACGACCCTCATTCCTTACCTTAGATGGGGCCCCCCTCGAGTCCTGTGCCTCATTCAGATACCTGGGAGTCTGGCTTGACCAATACCTGGATTTGTCCACCCATATCGAATCATTACACAATAAGTTGCACCCGAAACTTGGTGCTCTATATCGCAATAAGGATTGCATGCCCAAACAGGTCCGGAGGGAAATTGTTCAAAAAATGATTCTCCCTATATTTGACTACGGCGACGTGGTATATGGCACCGCACCCTTATCTATCCTGGCCAGCCTGGACACACTTTTCCACTCCTTCTGTCGCTTTGTCCTGGATTGACCACCAATGACCCACTACTGTGATCTGTACAAGGACCTAGCTCTGCCTTCACTCACGACCTGCAGACAGATCCACTGCTCCAGAGTCATCGCCAAATTCTGGTCACAGACCCTCCCCCCTTATCTCGATTCTGTCATATCGGCTCAGCCTTCCCCTGCCTACTCACTCAGAAGCACTGACTCCAGGCTTCTCCAAGTCCCTTTCATGCATACCTCCAAGGGCCAATCGGCTTTCAAATATCGCATGCCCAAACTATGGAATGACTTGCCTGCTGACATCAGGCACTCCACGAACCCTGGACGTCTTAACCCACTCCTCTATGCACACTTCCCCACCACATGCACATGCTCACAGTAGCAATAAGCACAAGCCTGCTGGTTCCTGCTATCCGGTAGACATGCCAAATCTCAGCTGTTACACTGTAGGGTCCTAAAGGTTAATTGTTGTTCTGTTCTCTGTTGTTTGTGAAAATGTACAATTTATAAAAAAGTGTCTTCTATGGCAACTGTTCTTCAGCCCTCTGGCTGTAAATTCTGTACACTATTGTAATTATCAATACTGTATGTAATAATCAACATCTGTACACTATTGTAATTATCTGTTCAGTATGTAATAATCATCATATGCTCCCCAATCCCCCCATCTCCCCCAGGTCGCGTCTGGAAACGAGTGGTGCTCCGTTCAGTATGCCTGCCTGGTTACACTCTTTAAATAAATAAATAAATAAATAATAGGAAATGATGTGCAGGACTGAAATCTTTTCTTGTGATTTGCATCCATTGGATTAACCCCATCGCTGTATATTTATAAAATTTAGTTACTGGGATACAAGTCATGGTGGGATAACCAAATAGATACGGGTCATAGTTATGCAAGTCCTTTATTATGAACTCTGTTTGTTTCCAGTACAGATGTAGTGATGGCACTATCCAGATGCACACAGTGCATAAATGTGCAGCTAGGGCATACTTTGTAAGGTTTGGCAAATTAAGACCCCCTCTATGCCTCAGGAGTTGTAGGGTCAAGAATTTGATCTGTGGGGATTTCTCACGCCATATGAAGTGAGAGAGTGCTGTGTCCCAGGCTTTGAAGTATTGTCTGTCTGGCATTATGGGCAGAGTTTGCAAATAGTATAAAATACGTGGTAGTATGTTTTGGCATATTGCTTCAATGCGTTGGAAGACTCCCAGGGAAAGGTGAGACCATTTGGGTAAGTTGTCTGTGATTTGTATCATTAGCGGTTCATAATTCAGGAGCTCAAGGTGCTCTAGATTGAGTGATTTGAATTCCCAGGTAGCGGAAAGATGATTGCTAGGGACGTAGACATGATGTTCTATCCATACTTTCTGGCTGTTGCCTTTCCCTTTAATTCTGTCCAGAGCATCTTCAGGCTGGCTTCTCCCACCCACCTGGGTGGTAACTCCCTCGGCTCCGCCCATGATGCCATATCTTCCTTTCCGCTGGAAGAAGCAGGTTCCCTCCTTATCGCTGTCTGCATTGAGTAGGCCCTTTCGCTCTGAATTTTTGGATGTGCTTCCAAACCTTGAAAACTTAGTCTTCAGGCTCAGTCTTTGATCATGACCATCATGAGTAATGACAAGTCTGCTCTGGGGTTCCCAAACGGATCCGCACACTGCGTGTGTCTACTGTTTAGGTCTCAAGCACGATCTTCAGGCCTGTGACATATGTTGTTCTTTCCATTCATCTGTTCTCGAGGACCACTACGCCCATCTTGTTCTCTGATGAACGGAATCCATGGGTCAGATCTAAGGATGCCCACCGGGTAGGCTCCATGACTGTTGGGTCCGCCAAACAGCTTGCAGAGTTTGAGGAGGTGGCAGCCCAGGCGCAGCTCACACCTTCTTGGTTTCGGCCATCATTTCGCTTTTGCTGGGCACCTCCTTCTCAAGATCTTTCAAGGAGTTGTGCCAGTCCTTGCCAACATGCAGTAAGAGCACAAGTCCAAATAAGAGGCCAAAAAACTGTTTCGCCATCAGTCATGGGATCGGGAGCACTCTTGGTCGGGGGCTTCTGATTCCCGCTTTTCTCCTGATCTGACTTTAGTCAAATCTTTGGCCCATGCTGCCAGCTCCAAGGTAACCCCATCAGGCCAGTTGGCCGAGACACTCGTTGATCTTCTGGCTGAGACTTTTCTCAAGCCGGTCGACCAGATCTTCCTGGACATAAAGTCTCCACCACTCATTCACACTGATGGGGAACTATGCCAGAGGCACTAGGACCTAGCAGGAGCCAACAATCTTCAGGAGGGCCAGTGCCTAGGTAGGGCCATGAGGAAGCGGCACTGGGAGCCCGGCTTGCGCAGTGTAGGCTACCTCAGCGACAACCCTCCAACTGCCTCAGTTCCTTTTCCCCCCGCCATCAGGTGCACTTCAATGACTGCGACGCTTGCCTGCCGGGAGTCAAAACTTCAAGTCTATACGACAGCAGCTATAGTCTTTCAGTTTCTTTTTATTTTTAACCTTATTTTTATCCTCCTACCAGCACCGTTACTCCACTCTTTCAGACCTCTCAAGTAGCCTTCCACAAAGTCCCATGGCGCCCCCAGGAGTCTGCTCCTAGAGTGTCCGATCACTCAGAGAGCCCTCAGGTAACCCAGTAAACCCCCCCCCAGGCGGGGCAGGGGAAGGTCACCCCAGATCTCCCCCCACACAATGGTAGAGCGAGTGGTCCACATTAGAGTCTGCCCCAGTGAGCGCCTGGTGATGTGGTCCGGCTTCAGAGGAGTCTCACCTAGGAGTGATGGGCTCCATTTTTCCTCCTTTTTCGTGGTGAGCTCCCCTAGGCGTCGGCGTGCAATGGGGCCAATGAGCTAGGAGGCGCGCTGAGACGTGCCTCCCCCTCTGCCCCCTGCCGACATCCACCCAATACCCTTGCTGCTACTCTGATGTACCACACATACCACCGGGCTCTCCCCAGATGGCGATATTGCAGCGGGAGCCTGCAGAGAACCCCGGAGAAGGAGAGCAGCCATTGGGTGCTACATCTTTCTCCTCCCCAGCTGACCCCCGGCGCCTCAGGCTTGTTCCCGAACCCGGGTTGCCGGCATGTTGTGAGGTGTGGCGTCCAGCGCCACCTGGCTGGCACTAGTCTTTCAGTTTCGATTAGTATGATTAGTTTTATTATTTTCTTGTCAGTTTAAAAAAAAAATAAATACGTATTTTTGTTGAGTAAAATTTTTTCATCAGAAGTCTTCAGCCCTCCTTGGACAGTCGACCATGAATGGGGCAGGTGATGGTAGGGAGACTTCACATGAAAGCTGTTCTTTCAGCAGGGCTGGGTCTGGTCCGTCACCGTCTGCAGGGGGGGGGGTGTCTGACTACAGGCAGTCCGGTGCTCGAGGGGATGGGTGGTCCTCCTGAAAGCAGAAAAAGAAGCAGTCCCATTCTCGATCCTCGTTGAGGGCTTGGCATCGCTCGGCCTCAAGTTCTTCGGCCTCCCAGTTGAAAGGAGAAATGGCACCACTCGAGGTTGCCTTCTGGTATATCTGCGTGTCGATCATCGGTTACCAGCGGCAGGGGCCAAACTCCATCCCTTTCAGGGTCCTCACCAGCCTCTCTTTCTGGTGGCAGGCATCCTCGACTCCAGAGTCCCTCCCCACCCACTGGGGGGTTCTCCGGTGAGCAGTTTCACCATTGGACCGCTCTTTGGAGCAATGGGTTCAGCAGTTGTCCCATCTGCTCAAGCCGGCAAGTCCATCGGACCTGTGGGCGGGGCAGTTGGGGCTTCCTAGTCACATGGCGCTTTCTCTGGTGCTGTTGATGACACGCTCTGGTGTTTATCACCCTCATATGGCTGTGGCACAGGGGTCCACACCGGTGCCTTTGTCTGCTGCTGAATTTCTTTATTTTTCCTCAGCGAGCTGGGGGTTGGAAACTTATGGTTCATATACAGTCCCTTCAGGACTAGTAGGAGATGAGGTTGAGCCTGATCCTGATCTTCGATTGGAGGATGACTCTGATGATGATTCCTCCCTAGGGGCAGTGAGTAAATCTCTTCCAACAGAGCCTCTGGTTGAGGACCTTTCTTTTAAGTCTCTGCTTAGAAATTTGAATTCCACTCTCTCTAGACTTCGGAAATTGATCCTGGGAAGTTACTGCATCTGTAGTACCTGCATGTTCTGGACATTCCTGTGGAATTTGACTCCCCCCATGCAACCTTCTTTTGAGACACTCTCACAAATGGTGTGAGATAATTCGGCACTTATTCCCTCTGTGGCTAAGTCCATCAACGGGAAATATGCCCCTCCCAAGGATCGACACATTCTGGCCTCACAAGCCTTTGCTGATGCCATAGTTGTTGTGGCAGAGAATGACAAAGCCATTTTTCCAAAAGGATCTACGGCACGTCCAATAAATAAAGACTCTTGCAAAATTGACACCTTGGGAAAGCGAGTCTTTGCTGCTTCCACCCTGGGCATGCATACTACTAGTTACCAGGGCTACTTCTCTCAATACAAGTATACAATCTGATATTCGCTCAAGGCTACGGTAGAAGCTCTTCCAGACTCAGAAGTTAATACAGAGCTTCTTTAAACCATTACTAGAGGTATTGAATCCAGTAATCAACAGTTCAAAGCTGCAATGGATGTCTTTGACACTGCCTCCAGAGCAGCGGTGGCCGGTATTTGCAGCCATCACTACTCTTGGTTGCGTACCTCAGGCTTCACAAATGATGCCTAACAGAGGGTGAAGGCCTTGACTTTTTATGGTACATACCTGTTTGGTCCTCAGGTTGAGCAGGCACTAGAGGCCACACAGAAGACTAGAATGGCCATCAAAATGGCTAGACTGCCATCCACAGCCCCTGAAAGCGTCGGGAACAGGCATCAGTGTCATAACCGTCAGTCCTTTCGTGGTAAAGGCATTGGGGGTTTTAACATAAATCAAACCTCTCAGCCACAAAAGAAAATGAAGCAGAAGGCACATGGCCCCAAAGCACCTACTGCCACCCTCTGAGATCCTGGCCCAAGTCCCACATCAGCTGTCTGAGGGGGACTCCTCCTCAGCAGTAGGAGGATGTGTGACTCAGTTTTACGACCAATAGAAGTCAATCACATGAGGCAAATGGGTGCTCAGAATACTTCTCGAGGGGTATTCTCTCAATCTGTTGGAAACCCCTCTGGATCATCCACCCAAACGACTGCCCAGGCTGTCTGTCTGTCAGTCAGACCTTATTGCTTCCAAGGTCCAAGGCCTTCTAAACAACAGGGCAGTAGAGTCAGTTCCACTGGATCAGCGGAACACAGGTTTGTACTCCCATTACTTCCTAGTTCCAAAGAAAACAGGTGGCATGCGCTCTATTCTAGTTCTCAGGAAGTTAAACAAGTTCCTTTACAAGGAAAAGTTCAAATGATATCACTCGGTACACTCTTACCTCTAATTGGCTAGTCTCCCTGGACATGCAAGATGCCTACCAACACGTTCCCATTCACACAAACCACCACAAGTACCTTAGATTCATGGCGTTGGGTCAGCATTACCAATTCAGAGTCCTGCCCTTTGGGCTATCCTCGGTGCCTCGAGTTTTTACAAAGTGCTTTGCAGTTCTCACAGTGCACCTCAGGAAGCTCAGAATTCTGGTATTCCCATATCTGGATGATTGGCTTCTCGCAAGCCCTTCCAGACAAGAGACTCAAGAAGCCATAGCTGTGGCTTCGAAATTCCTCACGTCCATGGGAGTTCAGCTAAACTGGGAAGAGTCACAGCTACAGCCCTCCCAGCAGCACCTCTTCATAGGAGCCCTTCTGGACACCTCCAGTGCGAAAGCCTTTCTTCCGAAGGACAGAAGGCGGGACATCCTCCAGATGGCCACTTCATCAGAGAAAACAGCTCAGTCCGAGCTCTCTCAATGCAGTGGATGCTGGGTCTCATGGCATCCTCAGTGTTCACTGTGCCTCTGGCTCATCTTCACATGAGAACTACTCAGTGGTCTCCAGCCACACACCCGCAGTCCTTTCACATCAAGGTGACAGAACCGCTGAAACGGTCGCTCACATGGTGGACTCAGGAGGACAACCTGCGGGAAGGTTATCCTTTTGCCCCTCTAGATTCCAGATCTCCATCACCAGGGATGCATCCCTGCAGGGATGGGGAGCTCACTGTCAGGATCTCCACACCCAGGGTCACTGGAGTCAGGATGAGTCTCAGCTTCACATGAATGTTCTGGAAATGAAAGCCGTCCTATACGCAGTCCGGACCTTGAAGGACATACTGTCACAAGACCATTCTCCTTCAAATGGGCAACAAGGCAGTGATGTACTATATCAACAAACAGGGTGGAGCACACTCTTACCCCTTATGCAGGAAAGCGATGAGAGTGTGGGAATGGTGCCTAGAGCACAATGCTCTGATCCAGGTGGTTTACCTGCCAGGAGTCCAGAACGACCTGGCGGATCATCTCAGCAGGTCGGAGACAGATCTTACGAGTGGTCTCTTGACACAAGCATCGTGCTATCAGTCTTCGAAGAGTGGGGAACTCCAGATCTGGATCTTTTTGCGTCCCCGCTCAATGCAGAACTGCCTCTCTTCTGCTCCAGAAATCCAGGACGTGGCTTTTTTTTGTCAGGATGCATTCAGGCTGTGGTGGACAAGAAGATTTCTGTACGCATTTCCTCCTCTTCCCCTAGTTCAGAGGGTGCTGCTCAAACTGGGGGCACAGTGGGGCAGAAAGATTCTCATTGCATCATTTTGGCCTCATCAGATTTGATTTCCATTAATCAGCAGATTATCGGAAACTTCTCAGAGAAAGCTTCAACTTCATACGAACCTGCTGACCCAGGGCCCTGTGGTCCATCCCAACCTGAAGTCCCTTCACCTCCATGTCTGGCTGTTGAAGAGATAGCAGTGAACAGGTTTAATGTTTCACGTAGGGTCTCAGATATTCTGTTAGCTGCATGCAAGCCAGCTACTCAAAAAATTTACACGGCTAAATCGAAGCGATTCTCCATCTGGTGTGCAAAATCCTCATGGAATCCTTTTTCCTGCCCACCAAATAAGGTCCTAGAGTATCTTCTAGACCTCTCAAACACAGACCTGCAATACTCGACTGTTAAGGTTCACCTCTGCGCAATCTCAGCTTACCATGAGCCCATACACTCCATGTCTCAGGCTCAGCTTCCTGTGGTCAAGAGGTTTCTTAAAGGCATTCTACATACTAGGCCACCGGTCAGATGACCAGTAGCAGCCTGAAACATTAACCTTGTGCTAGACATGCTCACTCATAAATCCTTCGAGCCTCTAGCTACTTGTGATCTGAAATCCCTCACTTGGAAGACGGCCTTCCTTGTTGCCATCACTTCCGCCCGCAGAGTGTCTGAAACACATGCTTTGGTCACTTTGCTGTATTTCACAAAGACAAGGTGGTTCTTAGGACCCACCCTAAGTTTCTTCCCAAAGTTGTCTCAGAATTCTGTCTGAATCAGCCCTTGGTCCTTCTTACCTACTTTGCGAATTTCCAGAATGAGGAGGGACGTACCCTACATTCCCTGGATGTGAAGAGAGCCTTGCAGTTCTACTTAGACAGAACTAAGGAAATCCACACATCTAAACAACTGTTTGTCTCCTTCAGCACGGCCCAGTTGGGTCAGCCTGTTACTATCAGATGTATTTCAGCATGGCTAGTGACATGCCTTCGCCACTGCTACTCCATGCACAGGTTAAGCTGGAAGGCAGAGTATATGTTGATTCTGCCAGAGTGGTCGCGGCTCTGTGGCTGAAATCCAGAACGTGCCCATTGCAGATATCTGCAGTGCACCTCTTGGAGCTCCATGCACACTTCCATAAAGCACTACACCTTGGATGTCCATGCCAGACAGCATCAGTCCTTTGGCAGGACAATCCTTAATGGACTTCTGTCCAAAGTGAGCTCCTCTCTCCTGCTGCCCGTCTTGGGGGATTATTTTAGCTTGGTACTCTCCCATCATTGTGAATGAGTGGTAAAAACTTTATGTCCAGGAAGATATGTAAATTATGTATCTACCATAATTATTTTTTTTTTTTTTTTTTTGCAGCTATTAATTTTTGCTGCCGGCCTACATTCAGAGGGCACCCCCAGCCCCGTCCCCTGACATCCACCATCCGGCACTGACCTGGCCAGAGACTGGATTCAAGGGGCCGGTGCAGTGGCCTGGCAGGAGGCCTGCAAGCGCCCTCCATCACACTGCTGTGGCTAGTGTTTTTTTCCTTTTTTCTTCCCCAAGGGGTCGGGTCTGCAATGGCGCCTGCAGAGTGGGCGCACACATCCGATGTGCTCCCTCCAGGCGTCTGCCCGACTCCTCCTTGTCTGCAGCATGGTAGCTGTGTCCCCAAGCCTCACTAGGGGCAACCAGTGCCGACAGCTAAACCCGGAGAAGAGGCTGTCCGCCGGACGCTCAATCCTTCCCCCCCAACCGACCTCCGGCAGTCCGTGCTTGTTCCCGAACATGGGTCGCTGGCATTGCACGAGGTAAGGCAACCAGGACCTCAGCCCTCAGTGCCACTGGGCCGGCATCTACCGTAATTCTTGATCTTCTTGGACAAAGTCTCCACCACTCATTCACACGCCCACCCACCATCCCCTGAGCTCTCTTATCTGTTTTTGGTCTTCACTCCCTTGACGGATGGGCTGAGAAGATTTTGTTGTGTTGACCCTACTTACACGGGTAATACGGACTATCTTATGTCCGACAATAGGTTAGTTTCACTAGGTTCATTTACGCTGCACTTCCTCAGTAAAAAAAAGTACTGAGGTGGTTGGAGGGTGAAGTGGCTGAGAGTAGCCTATACAGCCTTGAGCCGGGCTCACCGTGCCACTTCCTCGCGACCCTACCTAGGCGCCGGCCTTCCTGAAGATTTTTGGCTCCCGCTGGGTCCTAGCGCCTCCGGTGTAATTCCCTATCAGTGTGAATGAGTGGTGGAGACTTTGTCCAAGAAGATCAAGAATTACGGTAGGTACGTAATTTACATTTGTTGACTGAAGAGGCTGACGCTTCTCTCACCAGGACTCTGGTCCTGATCCAGACCATTGGAGGGGCAGATCAGTCCACTAACCTGCCACCTCTGGTCAGCAACCAAGACCCGGAGGAGCCGTGGCGCTCGCCGAGTCCCTCTGAGCCCTGTCGCCATTCTCCCAGTGGTCGCAGTCGAGGTCTTTGTCCTTTTCCTGCAGGTCAAGTGGTTCCTGCCAACGTCAGTGCTCCTGCTCTCAACTCCATGGGAAGCGGCGCCACCACTACTGTTCATCCTCGTCCTCCTCGGGTGAGAAGAGGCTTTAGCGCAAGTTGCATCAATTCTACGAAGATCTTATGTGGCAACAGCTTGTGATCTTATCTGTGTCAGTCTTCACCATTCATTACCTTTAGGTAATGTGGCCAGAGGTCATGACCCCGTGGGTGCTTTTTTTTTGATGGGCAGAGTCGACACACCATTGGCGCCGCCCTTGAGGCTAGCGCACTGCGTGGCACCTGCAGGTTGGCCGTTAGGTGTCGTTGACCCCACCCTCCCGCCAGTTCTTCGTCTCCTGCTGTAGAGGTCGCACCTCATGAAGAGCTACTATCAAGAGGCCTAGTTTTCTGTGTCATCGGCGCCTTAAAAAATTATTCGATGCAGACAAATACTTTCTGCTGGCTCTGTTTTCGCCACCACTCGACGCCGCTGTGGTAAGACTATTCCTTTTCCTTATTTATCAGCGATGTTGAGTCTTTTGTTTAATTTGTTTTGTCATGAAGCATGTCTCGGTTGGGGTGGGGCAAGAAATCGTTGAAGACGGGGTGGCCCCTATGTGTCTGTGCCCGTGCAGCCGCAAGTACTCCGTCACCGACCAGCATGATCGTTGCCTCATGTGTCTTGGCCCGCTTCACAACATGGATTCGTGTGATGCCTGCTTCTCCATGGACTGCCGTGTCATCGAGCTGCGCGTGTGGAAAGTTGGATGAGCTCGGCCGACTTTCAGGGGACAGGCGCGCACTCGTTGGGCCAAGCCGCGGTCTCTTGGCCTTTCCTCCGGGTCCCCTCTCAGTTCTATATGGACCATGGAGGAGGGCTTCTGCTCCTGGTAGCCTCGCCATTGCAGAAGCCCCTTGACTGATACCAGGAGTCCCAGTTCATTCCCCTGTGGCGGGAGGCACCGCTCAGCTTCTCGCCCCTTTGAGGCGAAGTCTCCTCTGGTGTCGTTTCCTTGGGCTGGAAGCCTGGGTCAGCCCTGTCCTCAATACCATCCATCGATTGCCGTTTGCGGCGCCGTGAAGCTGATAGCGCCATGATTGGCGTGATCCTCCCTTTCGGCGCCTCCACTGTCGGCGTCATTTGCGGTGCTGATGATGTTGATGGTGCCGTGGATGTTCTGCGGTGCGATCTTTGACGTTCCTGCCTCAGCGCCGTTCGTGGCGCTGAGACTGGGGATGATGCTGTGTCTAGCTCTGATGATGTGGCGCGAGGAAGACATGGCACCATGGGAGTATCGATCTTGACGCTTCGCGGTGCCGAAGGCTGTCGGTGCCGTCATCACGGCGCCGTGGGTCGGGATGGCGCCGTGGCAGGCATCGACTCTGTTTCTGCTACCGTTCTCGGTGCCACGTCTTCGGGCACCATTTGCAGTGCTGTTGGAGAGTTCGGCACCAGCTCTGGTGCAGACACCTGCACTGGTACCTCCTTCGGTCGGGATGGCAGCGGGCGTCCGCGTACAGTCTGGCACCGGACTTCGATCTCTACCTCCTTGGAGGTGGACTTCGAGTCTGGTTCTGACCAGCTGTCCGACTCTGGAGTTGGCGGCCCATGTGGACATCCTGGTAATTTCCTCGGCTGACCAGAGCCAGCCCCCCTCTGAGGAGCGGCAGTTGCTCCCAAGTCTAGGGTCAGCTGCCTATGCTGGTGTTGTAAGGAGGAGGGCTCTTTCAGGTTCCGAGGGGTCAAGGGGTCGGGGTTCCATGCATCGGCCATTTTCTGAGACCCACCCGGGTTCAGGAAGGAGTTGTAGCACGGCCCCCAGCCCTTCCTTCTTGGCCTCCTTGAGAGAGCCCTGCTCTTTGGAGGGAGGGGACCGTCCTTTTGGAATTCCATGGTCCCGGTCACCTCACGGGGAGAATCTTCAGGGCACAGCCTAGGCAGTTCCAGCATGGTCAATCGGCTTTCGGCTGTTGAGTTTTCTGGAGCTCCCTGTTCCCTTGGGGCTCCAGGTGTGCTTTCTTGCCCAGACAGAGGACAGTCGATTCCTGTTGTTGACTTAGCCCCCACTCCTCTGTCACCTTCTCCTGATCTCCCAGGCATTCTTGGTCCTAGTGGACCTCTGTCCTGGGAGCAATTCAGAGGTGTGGCTGCTCATTTCCCCTCGCATGTCAGGGCCATGGACAGACAGATATTCCATCCTCCCCCTGAGCAGCCAGCCACTGAATCTCTGAGATCCTCCGCTTCGTCATCCTCCTCTTTGGGAGGAGAGGAGCCCTCTGTCCACAGTTCCCCTGCTGCTGATCTCCAGAGTATCAGCGTTTCCTCATGAGGATGATGGAGGACCTGCATGTCACCCGACCCACTCTGCACAATCCGGAGCATTTGACATGCGCCTTCCTAGGCAGTTTGAGTGCAGACACCCTTGTGGTGCCCCCCTGGCCTGCTCTCTTCCAGGAGACATCGTTGCGTTTCTGGCAAAGACCCTTTTCTGGAGTCCGAGCCCCTAGGGATCTGCACCAGAGGTATTGTGCTCCTCCAGAGTCTGCAGGTCATTTGCCTCATTCTCAGTCAGGACTGACACAGCTGGACACTCCCGATGGGCTTCGCGCCCTCCACCGTGACGGGTCCCCAGATGTAGATTCCATAGATTTGACTTCTGGGGGAGGACGACTTTCTACTCGGCACGGATATTTCTTTCAATAGCTGCTCATCAGGCCCACTGTGCTACCTATGATAGGTTTCTGTGGTCCAGGCTAGGTCAGCTCCTAGCCTCCATGCCTGATTCAGAAGTAACCAGACAAGCTATTGCACTCTCTGCACATGGCCTGGAGTTAGCAAGGCACCAAATGAGGTCATCTTACGATGCCAACGAGGTAGCTTCCAGGGTCGTAGGGACAGCGATATGCACTATGCGGATGGCATGGCTGCATCTTTCCTGGTTGTCACCGCATACCGGAGAACCCATCTTTTCTCCTGTAGGGTGAGGCAGCGTCTGTCAGGGCAACCTCCTGTCTCACTCTCCCCAGTATTGGGCCTGTCCAGACCCATGAAGGTTCTCCCTCCCAGTGTGTCACCCACTGAGAGCTAAGGGACTCAGTCCTTTAGGGTCTAGGGCACCCTTCGGGGGGGCTTGGTACTCACCCAAAGGTGATGAATGGTGAAGATTGACACAGATAAGATATCTTCACCATTCATCACAATCCCACCCACCATCCCCCTAGTGCCTCAGTCTCTGGTTCCCCCTCCCTCTGTGTGTCCCTCTCCCCCCCCTTCCTTTTTGATGGTCAGGAGCGGGGTGACCTTGGGTACACAGGGGGAATTTTACTTCCTGACGAGAGAGGGATCGGGAAGGGGGCACTTCTCTCCTCAGTGCTTCGGCTACACCCCTTCGGGGTGGGAGTTGGTTGTTGCCCTCTCTTCTTTCTCTCTCTCTCTCTCTCTCTCTCCTCCTCTGTCCTGCTCTGTTCTTGTCCTTAAGGACTCATCTCTGAAATTAATTTAAGAAATTTTTGATCTTCCTGGACATAAAGTCTCCACCACTCATTCACACTAATGGGAGTCCGCCGGAGGCCCTAGGGCCCAGCAGGAGCAAACGTTTTCAAGAGGGCCGGCGCCCGAGATGGAGCCACAAGGAGCGGTACCGTGAGCCTATGCTTGTGCGATAACGACTATCTGGGCGTCGACCCTCCAACCGTCTCAGTTCCTTTTTTCCCGCCGTCAAGTGCACTTCAGTGACAACGTTGTTCACCCACCGGGAGTTAAACTTCACTAGCAGCAATAGTTCAGTTTATTGTTTTGTAGTTTTATTTCGAATCAGTACCAATTATATATTATATTTTTAAATTGTACATCAAGAAGTCTTCAGCCGTCCATTGACAGAGTCGACCATGAGCAGGTCAGGTGACGGTAGGGAGATTTCATATGAAAGCTGTTCAGTCAGCTGGACCGGGTCTGGGCTGCCGCCCTTCCCACGGGGGGTCCGACAACGGATGGTCCAGTGCTCAGGGGGATGGGCGATCCCCCTTAAAGCATAAAAGGAAACAATCCCATTCTTGGCACCGTTCAGCCTTGAGTTCATCTTCGACACATAGGTCGAAGAGGAAAAGACATCACTCGAGGTCACCCTCTGGTATGTCTGCACGTAGACGGTCAGTTGTTGGGGCCAGGCACTGGTCTCCACTTCTGTTGGAGTCGCTGGTTTTTGTCTCCGATGGTTGACATTGAAGCCCCCTGTCCGCCTTTCTGAGGAGCTTCTGATGAGCAGTTTCACCAGTGGGCTGCTGTTATGGAGTAGTTGGCTCAGAGGTTGGTCCAATTGCCCAAGCCTGTCACTCCGACGCCGGGGTCTTCGGGCCATTCGACTCCGGAGGGAGAGGTAGAGCAGTTGGGCCTTCCTAATCGCATTGCATCTTCTTGGGTGCTGTCAGCTCCGCACTCCGGTGTTTATCCCTCTCACATGGCTGCGGGGCAAGGGTCCACACCGATGCCTCTATCTCCTGCCATTTTTCCCTCTTTTACCTCAAATCACAGATCTTCCTGGACTAAGTCTCCATCACTCATTCCAACTAGTGGGATAGCGCGGGCTGGGATAGCGGGAGCCTAAATTTTTCAGAAGTGGGCCGACGAGAGGACCGCATGCACAGCACTGCGCCTGTGTAGGCTATCTCGCGTTGACCCTCAACTGCCTCAGTTCCTTTTCTCCCGCCATCGAGTGTGCTTGGATGTCAACGCCGCTCGTCTGCCGGAGTCGAAGATTTTCGTCTATACGACAACAGCTCTTAATGTTTTTATATTTTAAAGTAGTAATTTATTATTTTACTAACAAGAAGAAGATTATGAAGGAGAAAAAAAAGAAATTCTTTCCTGCCATCAACGGAGTCGTCCTTAGACGGTAGCAGTGACGGTAGGAGGACTTCTTTTAAAATTTTTATAGCAGAGGGGCTGTGTCCAGTCCGCCGCCCTTAAATAACGGGGGGGAGGGTGTCTGACTGTGGACAGTCCTGTGCTCAGGGGGGAGGGACAGTCCTCCGAAGCACAAATCTAATGGTTCCGGTGATCCAGCTCCGCTTGACCTCGAGCTCCTCTTCCTCGTTCGGGGAAGAAGAATCAGTGCCGCTCGAGGTTGCCCGTTGGTATGTCTGCACAAGGAATGTTCATCTGGAGGGCCGATGGGCCCGAACCGACTTTGGTGGGTTCCTCTTGGCCCCGCTCCTAATGGCTGCTTTCTCGACTCCGAGCTCCATCTCTGTCCTTGCTGGAGCTCTGGTGAGCAGTTTCACCTTTGGGTTGCTCCTGTGGAGCAGGGGGTTCAACTTTCCAGTTTTCCTGGCTCTGTTCCTGATTTTGGGACCTCTGGGCCTCGGAGCCATTGGACTGGAGCCAGGTTGATTGGATCACGTATGATAAGGTGCCCTCTGGGTGCCTTTACCATCGTGTCGACCCCTCATGCCTACCCTCCTCTCCCTTTTCCATGCAGGGGCCGGCACGGGCACCACCTTTTTCCTTCTCCTCTTTTCAGGATTTCCATTGGCATTTTCTTTTGGCGCCGTGACTCAGTGCCTTGGTTGGCGCCATGGCTCGGTGCCTTGGTCGGCGCCGTGCCTCGGAGCCATAGCTTAGTGCCTCGGTCGGCAGCGTGGTTCGGCACCATGCTCGATGCCTTGGTCGGCGCCGAACCTCGGCACCTTGGTCAGCGCCGTGGGTCAGCACCGTCACTCTGTGCGGCGCCGTGGGTGCTCTCTTTGCTGCAACTGGTTGTCGGCGACGTCAGTGCTGCCGTGCACCCGCGGGTGTGCTGTGCACCCGCGTGCGGTGCCGTGCACCTGCAGATGGCACCTGGCAGCACCTGGGGTGCCAGGGGTCACGCCCAGAGCACCCGTGGGTTCCGCGGGTGATGCTGTGGGCACCCATGCGTTCCATGGATGCTTCAAGTGCCATTGGTGCTACTGGTGCCTTGGGTACCGGGGTGACACCTGTGGGTGCCGCGGGTGGCACTGCAGGTGCCCTCAGGTGCCATGAGTGCCATTGGTGCTCTCGGGTGCCATTCTTGCCATGGGTGTCATGGGTGCCATGGTGCCATGGGCATCGGAGGTGCCCTTGAGTGCCATTGCTACATAGGTGCCGGGAGTACCTGCAGATACTGCTATGGCTGCCCTTGGGTATCGCCCAGGTTGACATAGGCACTGCTTGGTGCCCTCCTGTGTAATTTGAAGATGGGGGCGGCTCAGAGGTAATTTAAGGAAGTATTTTTTCACAGAGAGGGTTGTGGATGCATGGAACGGCCTTCTGGAGGAGGTTGTGGAGTCAAAATCAGTGGTGGAATTCAAGCATGCATGGGACAGTCATAAGGCAATTCTGGGGGGTTGGGGTAAGAAGAAGTAGGCTGCTGGTTAACTAGGATCTGCAGCTTATCCAGTAGGTAGGGAAATGGGCAGACTGGGTGGGCCAAGTGGTCCTTATCTGCCGTCAAATTCTGTGTTTCTATGTTTCTGTGCCACAAGTGCTGCTGATGCCACATGGGTGCTAGTGGGTGCTAACAGGCAGAATTAGTGGCACATTTTTCCTTTCAACTCCTTTCCACAGAACTTGTGGCAGGATGTTTACTGCAGAATGAACTCCTGTTCTGCGGATTATTTTTTCCACACATTTTAGTGAGTGGTGGTCTGTGTGGGATCTTGTGTCATCCAGCGGTTTTCTGCTATGAAACTCTGCTGTACCGTTCTGCCAGTGGAATTTCATTCTACACAGCACTTTCTCTGCTCCCTATGTGGTACCAAGCTCCTCGACATCCTTCCTGATGGTGGAGTCTCTAGGGGCTCTGACCTAGACCTCTCTTGGAGGTCCTTCTGGGGTAAAAGTGCATCTAGATAGGTCTTTCCCTGTCCTCCTGGTCAGTAACGCAGCGGACGGCTCATTTTATATACTGGAGGCATGTCATCTCTATCTTCAGAGTCCGTGATGGAAAATCCTTTCAGTAGTTCCTCAGTAACGTGTCCACTATAGTATTTCACACTGCGTCCATGGACCATACTCTTCTGCGTCTAGACTTTTCAATCGTCAAGACAGTTACACTCTGTGGAACATTTTAATATAACAGTCAGGGCAGCTCCTGACGCTTCTGCTCCTTTGATAGGGGTATATAGCCCCTTTGTGATATTGCCTCTTCGGTAGCTTCTTCGGCACAGGTGGTTAACTTCTCTCCAGCTGTGATTGTTAGTCCGGTCATGATTTCAGTATGGACACTCAGATGGAGAACATTTTCATCTTTTTGTATCAAGACAATCCTCAAAATAGCAGCCTGAAGGCCTCGTTAGGCTCGGACTAAAAAAAAAAAAAAGTTTATATCATATGGTTTTTATCACAGCACAGGGCCTAGCGAGTACAGTACTCCCCCTTTTTGGAGGATCTGGTCAGATTCCTCCTCAGCCTAGTAGCTCATCTCCGTGATCTGTTAAAGTACCTGATTTCTTCTTCCCCTCACGGGAGCCGATCGGCGACAATATGGGTCATCTCTTTCTCTGAGAGATTTCTCTCATTCAGAGACATTTCCTAGACCTAAGCGACTGCCCAGTCTGTTAATCCTTTTCTTTTTATCAGGCTTTCTTCTCTTGAACAGAGCCTTACAGCAGCAGAAGCGACTCTCCACCGAGTCGGAACTCAGGTTCCTGCTTCCTTGCTTGCTTAATTTAACAGGCGATTTCCTCCTCCTTGACGGATGGTCAAATAGGTCCCTTTTTCTGAGGAAGCTCCTCAAATATTTACACCTTCAGTTCCTGCACTCTGGTCCATGCCAGTCGCTCATGAAGCTATCCTCTTCAAGTGCGAGAGGGAGTGGTGATGTTTCTTGTTCAGCAAGTAAACTAGAATCCTTTCCTACTCCTTTCAGGAAAGCCAGAGTGGCTTGTGCCTCACCGCATTGAGTCACTGCCTCTTTCAGTCACTTCAACAAATGGGTTAGACCTAACTTGGTCCTGCTGTGTCCCTCCTCGATGCACATCTGCCTCTATTGACCTTAGAAATCCAGACCCTGATTTTTTTTTCTGTCGGAATGTTTTTTTTCCCGCAATGGACACATCCTCCTGTACACCTTTTTCCTTTCTTCCCTGAATTCAGAGACTGCTGCTACAGTTGTACACACAGGGGCAGGATTATTCCTCTTGGAATATACAGTGGGTAGGATCTGGTTTTACTAGACCACCACAAGAGGCTTCTAAGTCGTGCTTGGCCTTCCATTAGGAAGATCCTGTGACTAAGTGGAGACCATTCTCCTTGATGGGCTAACCCCACCTGGAACCCCCTTGCTCACCAAGTAAGGGGTTCAAGTGCTTCTGGACCTGTTGTTTAAAGGTCAACCATACTGGATAGTGGGGGTTTCCATCTGCACTTTCCGGTCTACCCTGAACCAGTAGACTTTACCTACGACTCTTTCAGTTCTTGAGGTCCCTTTACATTACATTAGTACATGTCTTTGACACGATTAATTTTGGTCCTAGATCAAATTGTGAGGCCAGGTTCTTGCCGCTGTCCTAGAGTGGTTGCGACTGCCTGGCAGACTTTCATTTTGTGCCCATTGTAGCCGTCGGCAAGGTGACAAGTTACAACTCGAGTGTTTATCTTGTAGGCACTATGTTATAGATGCTCTTACAAGACGGCTCTTTTTATTAACAGGACAGTCCTTGGCTGTCCTTTCTGAGAGAACCCTATCTCCTACCACCCTACTCAGGGTTGTCGGTTTTAGTTTGGTACTCTCCCACTAGTGTGAATGAGTGATGGAGACTTAGTCCAGGAAAATATGGAAATTACTTACTTACTGTAATTATTGATCTTGTACAGTCTCCATCACTCATTCACATGCCCACCCACCATCCCCTGGGTTCACTCGTTTTTTTTTCCTGGTCTTCATGGTCCTATGATTCAGACTGTGAGGACATTATTCTTTAGCCTTTCTTGCAAAGGCCATCTGGGCCCTCTCAGGCCCAGAAACTCAGGATGAGTTATTCTCATTAGTCATGCTGCACCTGCTTGGTCGAAAAGGTGCTGAGGTGGTTGGAGGGTCAATGCCGAGATAGACTACACAGGCGCGAGCTAGTCTCATGGTGCCACGCTCAGCGCCAATCCTTCTGAAAACTTTAGGCTCCCGCTTGGTCCTAGCGCCTCTGGCGCTATCCCAGTAGTGTGAATGAGTGATGTAGGCTGTCCAAGAAGATCAATAATTATGGTAAGGACGTAATTTCCATTTTTCTGACCTCTGGGACAGTCTCGGTACCGTCTGTGGCACTGCAGGCTCGTTTGATGCTCGGTGCGCGGGCCCTGTAAGTAGCTAGGGGCTTAGTCGGCACTGTGCATGGTGCAGGGGTCTCTGTCGGCACCGTCTTGCGCTGGCGGCACCATGCTGCAGCACCGGGGTATTGTCAGCGCCTGTGTGGTGCTGCTTTCAGCAAACGCCTCCTCCTTGTTCTCGGCGCCATTTTCTTCTTCGTGCCGGAGCTGGTGCAGCGCTGACCAGTCTTCGGGGGGTTTTGACTCCAATTCTTTCTTCTTCTGTTCTTCCTCCTGATTTTCACTACTTTCCTGTCTATGCAGTCCCACCCCGGACTATCAGGAGATGATTTTGAGCCTGACCCGGATCTTCACCTGGGTGATGATGTTGATGATACTGCCCTCGGAGCAGGGATCAATTCTTCTGCAGAGCCTGTGGTGGAAGACCTCTCCTTTAAGTCTGTGCTCAAAAATTTAAACACTACTCTCTCTCTCTCACTCTCTCTCTAAGCTTCAGAAATTGATCCTGGGAAGCTTTTGCGGCTCCAGTATTTTCATGTCCCGGAGATCCCTATGGATTTAACCCCTCTGGTACAGCCCTCTTTCGAGGCCCTCTCACAGATGGTATGGAAGAATCTGGGTTTCATTCCTTCCGTGGCTAAGTTCATCGATAGGAAGTATGCTCCTCCCAAGGATCGTCCTATTTTGGCCTCACAAGCCTTTGCTGATGCCATTGTGATTTTGGCAGAGAATGATAAGGCTGTCCTTCCTCAAGGATCTACGGCCTGACCAATAAACAAAGATTCTTGTAAAATAGACACCTCAGGTAAGAGAATCTTTGCTGCCTCAACCTTGGGGATGCACATTGCCAGCTACCACTACTATTTTTCTCAACATGAGTATGTACTTTGGCATTCCCTCAAAGAAGTGGTGGAAGCTGTGCCCGAATCGGAAGCTAGCGCCGAGTTGCTTCACACCATAACTAGGGGTATCAAATCCAATAACCAACAGGTTAGAACTGCAATGGATGCCTTCAATACCGCCTCCTGGGCAGCAGCGCCTGGCTTCTGCACCCACCGCCACTCTTAGCTACATACTTCTGGCTTCATGAATGACACCCAGCAGCAAGTTATGGTCTTATCCTTTGATGGTATGTATCTATTTGGGCCTCAGGTGGAGCAAGCGCTGGAGGCCACGCAGGAGACTAGGCCTGCCATTAAGATGGCTAGACCTACACCCACTCCCTCTAGAGGAGGTGTGAACAAGCATCAGTTTCACAACCATCAGTCCTTTCAGGGCAGAGGCAGGGAAAGTTTTAACAAAAACCACAACCCTCAGCCACAAAAGAAAGTGCAGCAGAAGGCACAAAAGCGCCTAGTACCACCTTCTGAGTTTCTGGCCCAGGTCCCACCTCAGCTATCCAAGGGGAACTCCTCCTCAGCAGTGGGAGGACGTCTGACTCAGTTCTACAATCAGTGGAAATCTATAACATCAGACAAATGGGTCCTCCGGATAATCTGCGAGTGGTACTCTCTCAGTCTTTTGGAAACCCCTCTGGATCTTCCTCCCAAACGACAGCCCAGGCTGTCGGCAGTACAGTCAGACTTTCTTGCTTCCGAGGTACAAGGCCTTCTGAAAAACAGGGCAGTAGAAATAGTTCCGCTGGATCAATGAAACACAGGTTTCTACTCCCATTACTTTCTGGTTCCAAAGAAAACTGGTGGCATGCACCCCATTCTGGATCTCAGAAAACGAAACAAGTTCCTTCACAAGGAGAAGTTCAATATGATATCACTAGGTACCCTGCTAACTTTGTTTCATCGACACGATTAGCTAGCCTCTCTAGACATGCAGGATGCCTACCAACATATTCTCATACACCCAAAGCACCACAAATATCTAAGGTTCGTGGCACTGGGTCAACACTATTAGTTCAGAGTCCTGCCCTTTGGGCTATCCTCGGCACCTCGAGTTTTTACAAAGTGTTGTGCAATTCTTGCAGCACACCTCAGGAAAATCAGAATACAAGTGTTTCTATATCTGGATAACTGACTCCCTAGCAAGTCCCTCCAGGCAAGAGACTCTGGAGGCTGTGGCCACGGCCTCAGACTTACTCATATCCATGGGAGTCCTGCTGAATCTCAACAAGTCACAGTTGCAGCCCTCCCAGAAGCTCCTCTTCAAAGGAACTCTTCTGGACACCTCCTCTGCAAAGGCTTTTCTTCCAGAGGACAGTAGGAGCAATATTTTACAGATGGCCCGATACATCAGAGAACGCAGCTCAGTTCAAACTATCTCGATGCAACGGATGCTGGGCCTCATGGCATCCTCTGTGTTCACTGTACCCTTAGCTCATCTCCACATGAGAACCTCCCAGTGGATGTTCATTACTCAGTGGTCCCCAACCACTCACCCTCAGTCCTTTCTCATCAAGGTGATGGAACCTCTGAAGAGGTCGCTCACTTGGTGGTCTCAGGAGGACAGTCTTCTGGAAGGGTATCCCTTCCCCCTCTGGATCATCAGATCTCAATTACCACGGACGCATCCCTGATGGATTGGGGAGCCCACTGCCAGGATCACCACACCCAGGGTACGTGGACTCTGGACGAGTCCCAACTCCACATAAACATCCTGGAAATGAGTCATCCTCTATGCAGTCCGAGCCTTGAAGGACATACTCTGTCACAAGAACATTCTCCTTCAAACAGACAACAAAGCAGTGATGTACTACATCAACAAACAGGGCGGCACACACTCTTACCCATTTTATGCAGAGAAGCAATGAGAGTGTGGGAGCTGTGCCTGGAAAACGAGGTTTTGGTTCAGGTAGTTTATCTGTGAGGAGTGCAAAACGAGCTAGCAGACCGTCTCAGCAGAACAGAGACAGATCCTCACCAGTGGTCTCTCTACTCAACCGTCGTTCAGTCACTCTTCAAAGAGTGAGGAACTCCAGACCTGGACCTTTTTGCATCCCCACTCAACGCAAAACTGCCTCTCTTCTGCTCCAGAAATCCAGGACCTGGCATTTTTGTCAGGATGTATTCAGTCTGTGGTGAACAAGATGCTTTCTATACACCTCCCCAAGAACTTCTCAAATTGGAGTCTCGAGGAGGCAGAATGATTCTCATTGCCCCTTCTGGCCATGGCAAATGTGGTTTCCACTCCTCAACAGTCTATCGGAAACCCCCCGGAGACACCTCCCCTTTAGATGAATCTTCTGACCCAGGGTTCCATGGTCCATCACAACCTGAGGTCGCTTCACCTTCACGCTTGGCTTCTGAAGAGATAGAGGTGAATAGGTTCAGTGTCTCTCATAGAGTTTCAGATATTATTTTGGCTGTGCATAAGCCAGCCTCTAGAAAAACCTACTCAGCCAAATGGAAATGTTTCTCTATCTGGTGTGCAAAATCCTCCTGGAACCCTTTTTCCTGCCCGCTGAATAAAGTCTTGGAGTATCTCTTAGACCTCTCAAATACTGGTCAGCAATACTCCACAGTCAAAGTTCATCTTTATGCCATTTCGGCATATCATGAACCAGTACATTCCATGTTACTGGCTCAGTTGCCTATGGTTAAGAGGTTTCTTAGAGGTATTCTGCATACTAGACCTCCTATCAGATGTCCAGTCACAGCCTAGGACATGAACCTTGTGCTAGACATGCTCACCTGTAAACCTTTCAAGCCTCTAGCTACTTGCAACTCGAAGTTCCTCACTTGGAAAATGGCCTTCCTGGTGGCCATTACTTCGGCCTGTAGAGTTTCCGAAATACATGCAGTGATCACCCCCCGTACACGGTATTTCACAAGAACAAAGTAGTTCTTCGGACATCCTAAGTTTCTCCCTAAGGTCGTCTCAGAATTTCATCTAAACCAACCTTTGGTCCTTCTTACCTACTTCGCGAATTTCCAGAATGAAGGGGAGCGTACCCTTCATTCACTGGATGTTAAGAAAGCATTGCAGTTCTATCTAGACAGAACAAAAGAAATTTGCAAGGCTCAACAACTATTTGTTTCCTTTAGCGAGACCTGGCTGGGTCAACCTGTTGCTATCTGATGTATTTCAGCATGGCTGGTGGCTTGCCTTCGCCACTCCTATTCTATGGCACAGGTCAAGCTGGAAGGCAGAGTGTACACTCACTCTACCAGAGCAGTCGCAACATCTCTGGTGGAAATCTGCCATGTGCCCATCGCAGATATTTGTAGTGTGGCCACTTGGAGCGCCGTGCATACTTTTGTTAAGCACTACACCTTGGATGTCCATGCCAGACTGCATCTGTCGTTTTGCAGGACCATTCTTAGAAGACTTCTGTCCTGAGTATATGAGCTCCTTATCTCCTGCCGCCCATCTCGGGGATTATTTAGCTCAGTACTCTCCCATTAGTGTGAATGAGTGGTGGAGACTTTATGTCCAGGAAGATATGGAAATTATATACCTACCGTAATAATTGATCTTCTTGGACGAAGCCTCCGCCACTCATTCACACGCCCACCCACCATCCCCCAAGCTCGCTTTCTGTTTTTCATCTTCACTCCCTCGATGGCTGAGCTGTGAAGACTTTATTGTTGACCCTTCTTACATGGGTCATTCGAACTATGTTATGTCCAGTTTTTAGTTTAGTCCTTCTAGGTTAGTTATGCTGCACCTCCTCGGAAGAAAAGGTACTGAGGCGGTTGGAGGGTCAACGCTGAGATAGTCATTATTGCATGAGCCAAGGCTCATGGTACCACTCCTCGCGGCTCCATCTCAGGTGCCGGCCCCCTTGAAAAAGTTTGCTCCCACTGGGTCCTAGCACCTCTGGCGTACTCCCATTAGTGTGAATGAGTGGTGGAGACTTCATCCAAGAAGATCAAGAATTACGGTAGGTACGTAATTTCTATTTTCTTACCTCCATATATATTGGTTTCAGGAGGAGTATAGCCCTGTATCCTGCCTTTTCTTCCAAAATAGCCACTTCTGCTTATGTCAGAGTTTATTGCCAGTGATTCTGTGCCTTGAATTCTGGCAGTGCAGCCTTCTGGCTACTCCTTCGCAGTTCCTATACAATCTGGAGGCAGGTCAAAGGTTTGCGGTATGTCTTCCACCTCCTTATTTCTAATTTCCCTCCCTGTCTCGCTCCCTCTTCTTTCTGCTTCCAGAGATTGGGGCCTCTTCCCTATCTCCTTAGATTTCTAACTCTCCTTCTGTCCTCTCCATCTTTTATCTCTCCTTCTAGTTTTTATCTTTTCCTTTGTTTGTCCCTTGGACTTCCTTGTCCCTCCCTCCCAACCCTTTCTTACCCTATGGCAACTCAGAACTGGCGGGAGGGCAGGGTCAATGGCACCTAATGGCCTACTGCCAACCCGCAAGCACCACTCAGTGCATCGGCCTCGAGGGCAGCGCCAACGGTGCGTCTACTCCACCCATCCCCCCAAAAAAGTTCCCGCAGGGTCGTGACCTCCGACCACATTACCCAAAGGCAATGAATGGTGAAGATACACAGAAAGATCAGGAATTACGGTAGGTATGTAATTTTCATTTCTCCGATATGAAGCCAACTCCAGTTCCTACACCAGTCATCACATGGCTCTTGCCTCAACGGCCAACATCTTCTCCGCCTAAGGAGCCGACCAAAACGGCCTCGGCTCGGCCTCTCCCGATGTCTCCACTGATTCCTTTGGAGTCTCCATGTGTACGGCCAAAAAACGGTGCTCCAACCAAGGAGTCTCAGACAGCCAAGGGGCTCCCCCATCGGCTAGTAGTCACCGTCATCCCTGACCATGCGCGGAGGGTCAGCGGGGACGCTGGCAGTTGACTGATCTTAACAACTCCTCGAAGTCAGAGGGTTCCTCCTTGTACTCCTGTCCAGTCGAGGTGGAGTCGGTTGGGGGTCTCTCGACAGAAGAAGACCCTACCTCCTTTATGGACCTTCTCTGCCTGATCTCTGAGTCCACAGGTTTGAAAATGGAGCCTGTCCAGAAATGGGCTCAATATCCTTTGACCGAGATCCTAGACCGAGAGATACTCCTGGGGAGACCTTTCCAGTGGCAGAGGCCATCTTTGACCCTGCCCTGGAGCTTTGGCTGTGCCTCACCTCCTGCCTGCACCCTCTGCCCGGATGGCCCGCAAGTATGTGGTACGTACTAGTTCCCTGTCAGGATTCACAGAACACTCCTGGCCGATTCTGTGTTCAGCGCTCTGGCAACTTTGGGGACATTGACAGGCCACCCAAAAAAGAGTCCAAGAAGTTGTACGATGCGACTAAGAAGGTATCCGCTGCCTCCTCGCTTGGTCTTCGCCAGGCAAGTTCAGCCCTCCTTATGGCTTATGTCTCCCATGCCCTGCTGGGCACCCTGGATGAGGTGCTTCCTCATCTGCCGGCAGAACTTCAGACCACAGTCAAACAGGTCCGGGCTGTAGCTAAGCAACAGCTCCAAACAGTCGTGTACATTGGGGAGTCCTGTGCCCATTCCATGGTGGCCTCGGTGGACATGCACTGCAGGGCTTGGCTGAGAATCTCAAACTTCACGGCAGACACTCAGCACAAGCTGGCAGATGTTCCTTTCCTGGGTACCAACTTGTTCAGGCCCAGCATCGAGGGCCACCTCACCTGCATCGAGAAGTCCAGTGCCACCTTGGACTCCATGACATCTTCCCAAAAGGATCCCAAGGACTGTAATCAGCAGCAGAAAAAGAAGCCCTTTTGGTACACCTTCACTCCTGCGGCCAAACCAGTCCAGCCCCAGGCTGGTCAGCAGGTCCAGACCTGGTGACGTCGGCTAAAGTCAGTGGCCTCGGTCATTAGTAAGCTTGGGGAGAAAGGCTCTGGTGGCTCCTCAGCCGGACTGTCCTCTTCCCAGCCTGTCCAGTGATGGGATAAGGGGTGCCTCCCTCATACCCATCATATTTCCCATGAGGGGGCCGGCTCTGCCACTTGCTTTCCGCCTGGTCCTCTGTCAGCATGGACAGGTGGGTCCTTGAGGTGATGAGTCAGGGTCTGCCTCTGGAATTCGAGCAGTACCCTCCATGCCGAGACCCCGCCCCATAGGAGGACTTGGTATCTGCAGACATCCTGTCTGCTCTTCGGGACGACATTGCCCAGCTCCTCCTCAGGAAGGTCATGGCTCCTGTCGCGGATCCTCTGAAACACCCAGGGTTCGGCTCCAGGTACTTCCTGGTGCTAAAATGGATGGGGGACTGATGCCCCATTCTAGATCTGCACGACCTCAACAAGTTTCTGAAGTCGCGCACCTTCACGATGGTAACTCTGCCTCAGATCATACCATCTCTGGAGCAGAACGTGGTTTTGCTCACTGGATCTCCAGGACGTGTTCTTTCATGTCCCGATCCATCCGTCTCACTTAAGGTTCCTCCACTTCCGAGCGGAGGGAGCCCTCTACGAGTTCCAGGCCATGCCATTTGGCCCGTCCTCGGTCCTCAGGGTGTTCACCAAGTGCATTGCAGTAGTGGCAGCATACCTGAGGTGCCAAGAGGTCCGGGTTTACCCCTGCCCCTGCCTGGTCGACTGCCTGATCGCAGGTCCCTCCAGGCTGGAAGTGGAGCAGTCCAGGGACCTGGCCCTCCAGACCTGCATCTCCCTTGGTCTCCTAGTCAACAAGGCCAAGTCGGAACTTGTGCCATTGCAGATGATCAACCAGCGGAGAGGGTGGAAGCTCTCTCCTCCTTTGCCCAATCATTTCGGGTTGAGCAATTGTTCCCTGCATGGGACTTCCTTCGCCTGCTGGGTTTCATGGCAGCATTGTCCAATGGGCCCACTGGAGAATGCGCTCTCTACAGTGGGAGCTGGCGTGCCAGTGTTCTCAGTGCAGGGGTCACTTCGACCAGCTGGTCACTGTGACTCAGCAGATGTGGGACGCCCTCCAGTGGTGGCTGGTCCCAGAGCAGCTGCAGGAAGGGATCCCATTTGTCAGCCCAGAGCAGACGGTCATCCTTTGATGACCGATGTGCCTCTCATGGGCTGGGGTGCCCACCTGGGGGAACCCAGAGTCCATGGACTCCGGACCCCCGAGGAGTCCTGATGCCATATCAAACTGCTGGAGCCCCGAGCAGTTCGGCTGGCGCTGATTGCCTTTGCTCCTCACAGTCGGGGGTCAGGTGGTCCAGGTCCAGACAGACAACACAACAACCATGTACTACCTCAACAAACAGGGCAGGATGCACTCCCTGCTACTGTACAAGGAAGCTCTCCATGTGTAGACCCTCGTGCGCATCCTGGAATCCAATCTAGCCATCCATGTGGCAGGGGCCTCCAACCAGCTGGTGGACACCCTCAGCCATGTGGGTAAGGCATCTCACAAGTGGTCTCTCCACCCAGAGGTAGTACACAGTCTGTTCTCCCAGTGGGGCACCCCTCAGGTGGAACTGTTCGTCTCCAGGGAGAATGCAAAGCTAAGGCTGTTTTGTGCCCACCCCCTCAGCAGGGAATGCTGCAGGGGGATGCCTTTTTGAGGCCCTGGACCCCAGGCCTCTTCTATGCCTTCCCTTCACTTTCTTTGATCCACACGATGCTTCTCAAGGCCAGGAAGGACAAGGCACAGGTGATACTGGTGGCTCCGGACTGGCCGCATCGGTTTTGGTACCCCGATCTCCTCAGCTTCAGCAGCAGGCTCCCGAGGCATCTTCCTCTCTGCCTGAACCTGCTCTCCATCCATCAGGGAAAGGTACTCCATCCATACCTTCAATCTCTGCACCTGATAGCCTGATTCCTAAGCGGCTAGTGTTCCAGGCTTTGGGTCTCTCTGAAGATGTTCTCACTGTGGTGGAGGCATCTCGGAAGGCGTCAACCAGGAAATGCTATGCCTTCAAGTGGAAGAGGTTCTCCATTTGGTGCCAGGGCAAGAGATTGGACCCCTTGTCCTGTCCAAAGCCTAGCATCCTTGACTACATGTGGCTTTTCTCTATGCTGGGCCTTCGGTCGACCCTTAAGGTGCACCTGGCAGCCAACTCTGCTTACTGGGCGTGGGATGGTCAGCAGTCGGTGGTTCAGGAGAAGGTAGTCTGGCACTTTTTCAAAGGCCTTGACCACATTTACCCTCCGGTGCATGAACCACCCACCACCTTGGGTCTGCTGCTTGCTGGTTTTGGCAGAGCTCATGGGCAAACAATTTGAACCTGTGCACAGGTGTGAAATGTCTCACCTGTCATGAAAGATTGTCTTCTTGGTGGCTATTATGTCAGCCAGAAGGATCAGTGAACTTCAGGTGCTTTTGGTGGAGTCTCCTTTGCTAGTCTTCCACTGGGACAAGGTTGTCCTTCACCTCAACACGAAGTTCCTCTCAAAGGTTGTGTCAGAGTTTCACCTTAACAAGATGATTAATCTCCCAGTGTACTTCACCAGTCACACCTTGGAGGATGAGCACAGGCTTCATACGCTGGACCTGAGACAAGTGCTTGCTTATTACAAAGAGTGCACATCTGGAGTTCAGGGAGAGGTTCACCAGCTGTTTCTCATCCACACTGAAGCCACACCTAGCAGACGGGCAGCCAAGTGGATGATTGGCAGGTAGATTGTATCCTGCATCAACCTCTGCTATAGGTTATCGGGTAGGGAGCCTCCCATAGGGCTAAGGGCTCATTCCACCTGTCATACTGCTGTCTCGGTGGGTGCTTCCAGGGATGTCCCTATCCAGGAACTCTGCAAGGCTGCTACCTGGAGGTCAGCACACACCTTCATTTCCCATTACCACATCGACCTTGAGTCATGCTGGGATGCTGATTTTGGGGCCTCAGTTCTCCAGTCTGTTTGCCAAGTAGGGGTGCACGCCTTGCATCCCTTCTCCCGGAGAACTGCTGGGAGTCTGCCAAAAAGTGTGGATAGAACATCATGGCCACTTTCCTAGACAAACAGATTACTCACTAGCAACAGGTAATACACTTGAGTCATCACCAGAGGGTGCTGTGGTGCATGGTAGCTCTCTTCTAGCAGTCTTTTTCCAAGGGCTGCCCACACAAGACATCATCTTTTTGTTTCCTATATACCAGTGGGCGGTCCCTGGTATCCTCAGTTCATTTTCCCGCTGTCTTCAGCTCGCACATGGCAGCTAGTGCAGAGAGAAGGAGTCATCGACAAGAACTTGAGCTAGAAGCAGAATTTTTTCCATTTCACTAACTACATCAACAAGTGTCCAAAGAATCTACAAGCAAAACGGTGCTATCTTCCCTTGTCAATCTTCACCATTCATTACTGCTTGGGTTAAGCCAGAGGCATGCACCTGCTACAGGAGTTTTTGTTTTTTGGGTCTGCTCCAACAGCGCCGCCCTCGGCGTGGCGTGCTGCGTCCGCAGCGCGGTGTCGTCAGGTGCCATGAACTCCTCTATCTCAATTCTGTTTCTCCGCCGTCGAGGCTGCACCTGCTGCTGGCAGTGAAAATAGTTTAATAGTTCCTCTCAATCCTTCAAGACTCCTCGGTTTTTCCTCAGTGTCTCGCTCGACGCCGTATACCGGTAAGACCGTTCTTATTTTTCTATCAATGGTGCTGAGTGCTTTATTGCTGTTTTTTTGCCTTGTTTAGTTCGCATCATGTCAGGTTCGGGAGCAAGGCGTAAATCGAGGGCGGGCCGTGCCCCTATGCATCGGTGCTACTGTGGCCAGCATTTCTCCGTCTCGGACCGGCATGATGTCTGTCTCCATTGCCTGGGACCCAACCACGACATGGACGCATGCGACACCTGTTTCTCCATGGACCGTCGTGTCCTCGAAGTCCGCGTGTTCAAGCTCAGCAGGGCCCCGCCAACCTTCGGGGGATGGCTTCGCTCCAGGGATTCCCAGGTAAGGTCTCTAGGCCCTTCCTCAGGTTCCCTCCCGGGCCTATATGGTCCGTGGAGAAGGAGGCTTCCTTCTCTTCTCTTGCCGAAGAGGAAGCTTCTCTCGCTGTGTCGGAGGAACGTCATGGACCTTCCCGGGGCCGCAACAGGGACACCGCCTCGGCAGTCACCTCCTCGGAGGTGCAGGCTCCCCCAGTGTCGAGGCTCGCGCCTGCTGGGCCCGGCACCGGTGGACCCTCGACGCCACCCTCCAGCACCATTTTGGATCCTGGCGCCGCTTGCGGCGCCAGTGATGGAGACGGGCCCGGTTTGCGCTCTCGGCAGTGCTGGGTTGGGTTCTGACGCCGGGGGCAGCATCGTGGGCCTAACTGACACTGCAGAGGAGCCGGGGCCAGGCCTAGCGGTTGCGGGTGGGCCAGGGTCGTCTGGCGCCGTATCTGGCACTGGCGCCATTCGCTTCGCCATTTCTCCGGGGACCCCCAGGGTTGCCAGCATCGAGGTTCAGCTGGTCTCTTCCTCTTCGGGGGTCACTGACTCGGATGTGGACCCATCCTGGCACCCTGACTGTCGAGTTGGGTCCCCAGTGGCACGTGGTGCTGGGCGGCAACGGGCCTCCGCCTGTCCCCGCTCCCGTCCTCCCCTGAGGGCCCTCGGGCTAGGGGTGGCCCTGGGTCCCGGGGGTTATTGGGTGGGGATGGAGGAGGGCTCTCCCTCCTGGGGAGCCGTGACAGCTACCCTTCGGGTGCTGATCTTCCTGGACATAAGTCTCCACCACTCATTCACACTATTGGGATCTGCGCTGGAGGCACTAGGACCCATCCCGGGCAAAACTTTTACGGAGGGTCGGCGCCAGAGATGGCGCCATCGAGGAACGGTGGCGCGCGAGCCCTAGCTCATGCGGGGTAACAACTATCTCGGGTGTCGACCTCCAACCGCCTCAGTTCCTTTTTCCGCCGTCGAGTGCACTTCAGTAGACGTCTCTCACCTGTCGGGAGTCAAATTTCAAACTAGCAGCATAGTTTTCAGTTTTTATTATTTTGTAATATTATCTCGATACAGTATCGCTTAAATTTATTCTTATTTTTAAAATAAATACAATAAAGGAGTCTCAGCCTACCTTGACGGAGTCGACCATGAGCAGGTCAGGTGATGGTAGGGAGACTTCGTATGAAAGCTGTTCAGTCAGTCGGGCTGGGTCTGGTCCGCCGCCTTCTCCGGAGGGAGGGTCTGACAACGGTCAGTCCAATGCCTGGGGGATGGGCGGTCCCCTGGAAGCATAAAATAAGCGGTCGCGCTCTCGGCACCATTCGACCTCGAGCTCTTCTTGACCCACAGGTCTAAAAGAGAAATCCTCGAGGAGTGCGCCCTCTGATAAGTCTCGCGGAGATGCTCGGTTATCCGGGGCTAGTTGCCGGTCTCCTCCTTCAGAGTCGCCAGCCTCTGCTTCTGATAGCCAATGGCTTCAACATCGGAGCCCTACCCCGTCCGCAGGTAGGTCTTCAGATGAGCAGTTTCATCAGTGGGCCGCTCTTATGAAGCAATGGGCTCAGAGGTTGGTTTGGCTACCTGGTTCAGTCGCTCATGGGCCTTTGGGCAACCGGGTAGGGTGGTTGGACCTTCCTGGTCATGCGGCACCTTCTTTGGTGCCGTTGACTCCACACTTAGGTGTTCCCCCCCCTCACATGGCTGCGGCGCAGGAGGCCACACCGATGCCCTATCTCTTCTTCCTTCAAAACCTGTTTTGAGTCTGGGAGTGTTTTCGGCACTCTCGGCGTCATGTGGCCTCTCGGCGCCATCCTCGGCTTCGATACTGTGCTCGGCGCCATATTCGGCGCCGTGCAGCTTCTCGGTGCCGTCTTCGGCGCCGTCCTCAGTGCCGCGTGGCTTCTCAGCACCGTCCTCGGCACTGTGCGACTTCTCTGCACCATCCTCGGTGCCGTGCGGCTTCTCGGCACCATTTTCGGCACCGCGTGGCCTCGCGGCATTGTTCTCGGTGCCGTGCACCTCCTCGGCGCTGGCGGCTCTCGGGGACTCCTCATTTCATTTGTTTCCTTCTTCCTCCTCTTCTGAATTTCATTCCTTTCCTGTCCATACAGTCCCTCCTGGACTGTCAGGAGATGACGTTGAGCCTGACCCAGACCATTGGTTGGGTGATGAAGTGGAAGAAGCAGGATCTATTACTGTTACAGAGCCTGTGGTTGAGGACCTATCCTTTAAGTCTCTGTTGAAAAATATGAGTTCCACACTTTCTCTCCAGACTACAGACATCGATCCTGGGAAATTGTTGAGACTCCAATATCTTCATGCCTCGGAGATCCCTATGGATTTGACTCCTCCGATTCAGCCTTCCTTCGAGATGCTGTCTCAAATGGTATGGAATAATCCTGCTCTTACCTCTTCGGTGGCTAAATCCATTGATGAGAAATATTCAGCCCCCAAGGATCATCCCATTTTATCATCTCAAGCCTTTGCGGATCCTATTGTAGTCCTGGCAGAGGATGATAAAGTCGTTCTTCCTCAAGCTACTACAGCTCGACCTATTAACAAAGAATCTCATAAGATAGACACCTTATGTAAGAAAGTCTTTGCTGCTACTACCCTAAGTATGCGTACTGCCAGTTACCAAGGCTATTTTTCTCAGTATGAATATATCCTGTGGCATTCTACTAAACAGATGGTTGAAGCTCTACTGGAGTCTGATTCAAAGCCAGAGCTTCTTCAAACCATTATCAGAGGTATTGACTCTAATAACCAGCAGGTTAAAGCAGCCATGGATGCTTTTGACACTGCTTCCCGTTCAGCAGCTGCTGGTATTTGCACCCGGCGTCATTCCTGGCTGCGCACTTCGGACTTTACGAATGACGCGCAGCAGCAGGTGATGGCATTGCCCATTGATTGTGCATATCTTTTTGGTCCTCAGGTAGAGCAAGCTCTAGAAGCTACACAAAAGACTAGGTCAGCCATTAAGTTGGCTCGACCCCCTCCTGCCCCCTCTCGAGGGCATGCCAGTAAACGACAGTTTCATAATTGCCGGTCCTTTCGAGGCAGAGGCAGAGGAAGTTTCCATAAGAACCAACCTGCCCAACCTCAAAGATGGGCGCAACAGAAAGCATAAGACCCAAGCCCAGCGCTACCTATGAATTGCCGGCCCAAGTTCCATCTCAGCTGCCGAGGTGGACTTTCCTCTCTGGTGGGAGGTCGTCTGATGCACTTCTACAACCAGTGGAAGTCCATAACCTCAGACAAATGGGTCCTTTGGATAATTCACAAGGGTATTCCTCAATGTTGTGAGACCCTCCAGATCATCCCCAAGCGGCAGCCCAGGCTGTCAACCCTTCAGTCAGACCTTCTGCTTGAGATTCGGGCCTTCTGAACAACAGGGCAGTAGAAGTGGTGCCACTACACCAACGAAACACGAGGTTCTACTCCCATTACTTTCTGGTTCCAAAGAAGTCCGGCGGAATGCGCCCCATTCTAGATCTCAGAAACTAAACATATTTCTCCCCAAGGAGAAATTCAAAATTATTTCTCTGGGAACCCTGTTACCTCTGCTCCACCAACACGAGTGGTTAGCCTCCCTAGATATGCAGGATGCTTACCAGCACATTCCTGTTCACCCGAGGCATCACAAATTCCTGAGGTTTGTGGCTCTGGGACAGCACTATCAGTTCAGAGTCCTGCCCTTTGGGCTATCTTTGGCGTCGCGAGTTTTTACAAAATGTTGTGCAGTTCTTAGCGCGCACCTCAGAAAGGTCGAATTCAGGTGTTTCCTTATCTGGACGATTGGCTTCTAGAAAGCCCTTCCAGGCAAGGGACTCTGGACGCCGTGGAGACAGCCTTGTGCTTCCTTACATCCATGGGAGTTCTGCTCAACCTCAAGAAATCGCAACTGCAGCCCTCACAGAGGCTCATTTTTATAGGGACTCTTCTGGACACCTCCTGTGCGAAGGCTTTTCTTCCAGAAGACAGGAGGAATGATATCCTTCAGATGGCCCATCACATCGGGGAAAACAGCTCAGTCACAGCTCTCTCGATGCAACAGATGCTAGGCCTCATGGGCATCCTCAGTGTTCACTGTACCCCCTTGCACGTCTGCACATGAGAACCACCCAGTGGATACTCAGTACTCAGTGGTCCCCAACCACTCACCCGCAGTCCTATCTCATCAAGGTGACAGAACCTTTAAGGAGGTCACTCACCTGGTGGTCTCAAGAGAGCAATCTCTTGGAAGGGTATCCCTTTGCTCCTCTGGACCATCAGATCTCCATTACCACGGACGCATCCCTAATGGGGTGGGGAGCTCACTGTCAGGCTCTCCACACTCAAGGTGCGTGGACTCAAGTCGAGTCCCAGCTCCACATAAACGTCCTAGAAATGAGAGCCGTCCTTTATGCGGTCCGAACTTTGAAGGACATTCTGTGTCACAAGAACATTCTCCTTCAAACGGACAACAAAGCAGTGATGTATTACATAAACAAGCAGGGTGGTGCTCATTCTTACCCCTTATGCAGGGAAGCAATGAGGGTATGGGAATGATGCTTGGGAGCACGAGGCTCTAATTCAAGCGGTCTACCTGCCAGCTGTTCAGAACGAACTGGCAGACCGTCTCAGCAGAACAGAGACAGACCCTCACGAGTGGTCTCTCGACTCAACCATAGTTCAGTCACTATTCGAAGAGTGGGGAACTCCAGACCTGGACCTTTTTGCATCCCACTCAACGCAAAACTGCCTCTTCTGCTCCAGAAATCCAGGGCCTGGCATTTTCTGTCAGGATCGTTCAGGCTCGGTGGACAAGCGCTTTACGCCTTTACACCTCTTCCTCTAATTCAGAGGTACTCCTCAGTTCGAATCCCAGGGGACAAAATGATTCTCATTGCTCCCTTTTGGCCTCAGCAGCTGTGGTTTCCACTGCTCAACAATATGTTGGCAGTTCCTCCGAGACCACTTCCCCTGCAGATGAACCTTTTGACTCAGGGACCGGTCCATCCCAACCTGAGATCACTTCACCTTCATGCTTGGCTCCTGAAGAGGTCGAAGTAAACCGGTTCAATGTCTCTCGAAGAGTTTCAGATATTCTTCTGGCTGCTCGGAAGCCAGCCACTCGGAAAACTTACACAGCAAAGTGGAAGCGTTTTTCGCTGTGGTGTGCAAAGTCGTCTTTGAATCCCTTTTCCTGTCCACCAATAAGGTTTTGGAGTACCTTTTGGACGTCTCAAATTCGGGTCTGCAATACTCTACAGTCAAAGTTCATCTTAGTGCCATTTCAGCGTATCATGAGCCCGTTATTTCCTTAACTCTGGCTCAGTTACCTATGGTTAAGAGATTTCTTAAGGGGATTCTGCATACCAGACCTCCTGCAAGACGTCCAGTCGCAGCCTGGGGCATTAATCTTGTGCAAGACATGCTCACTCGGAAACCTTTCGAACCTCTGGCTACCTGTGAGCTAAAATTTCTCACTTGGAAGACTGCCTTCCTAGTGGCCATTACCTCAGCCCACAGGGTCTCTGAGATACATGCCCTGGTCACAGACCCTCCGTATACTGTGTTCCATAAGGAAAGTAGTTCTTCGTACTCATCCTAAATTTCTTCCTAAAGTTTAAGAATTTCATCTAAACCATCCTTTGGTCCTTCCCTCTTATTTTGCGGACTTCCAAAATGAAGGGGAATGTTCTCTTCATTCTTTGGATGTTAAGAGGGCCTTGCGTTTCTATCTAGATGGAACCAAGGATTTTCCCAAAGCTCAGCAACTGTTCGTTTCCTTCAGTGAGACCCGGCTGGGTCAACCTGTCGCTATCAGATGTATCTCATCATGGCTAGTGGCGTGCCTTCATCTCTGCTATTCCATGGCGCAGGTTAAGTTGGAGGGTAGAGTTTACGCTCACTCTACGAGAGCGGTCGCGGCATCCCTAGCGGAAGTCCAATGTGTCCATTGCAGACATCTACAATGCGGCCACCTGGAGCTCAGTGCATACTTTCGTTAAACATTATGCACTAGATGTCCGTGCCAGACGACATTCTTCCTTTGGCAGAGCCATCCTCAATGGACTTCTGTCCTAGAAACTTGAGCTGTTGGTCTTTCCTGCCACCCTCTCACGGGATTATTAGCTCGGTACTCTCCCAATAGTGTGAATGAGTGGTGGAGACTTATGTCCAGGAAGATATGAAAATTACGTACCTACCGTAATTCTAGATCTTCTTGGACAAGTCTCCACCACTCATTCATACGCCCATCCTCCATCCCCCGAGCTCACCTTTCTTGTTGGTCTTCACTCCCTCAAATCTTTAGGCCGTGAAGACTTCTTTGTGACCCTTCTTACACGGGTCACCGGACTATCTTATGTCCGTTTTGGGATTAGAGCTACCCTTCTAGGTTAGTTACCCTGCACCTCCTTGGTAAAAGGTACTGAGGGTGGTTTGGAGGGTCTGGCCTTGAGATAGTCGTTACTGCAAGCTAGGGCTCAGCGGCTTCCTTGCACGCCATCTCTGGCGCCGACCCTCCAGCAAAAGTTTGCTCGATGGGTCCTAATGCCTCCAGGCATGATCCCAATAGTGTGAATGAGTGGTGGAGACTTGTCCAAGAAGATCAAGAATTACAGTAGGTATGTAATTTTCATTTCCGCCTCTCGGGGTGGGAGAACGCTGGAGTCGAGGGAGGGTGCTCTCGGGTCCGAGGGTCGAGGCGGGGGCGGTGTTCGCAGTCTCTCCTGTACCCCTTGTGGGGTGGCTAGGGGCCGTAGCGCTGAGCCCCGCCTTCCCCTCTTGGGCCCCGGGGTCCCCTCCGGTGGCGTTGCTGCGGACTGCCCTTCTGGATCCATGCAGTCCTAGGTTTGTCACAGGGGAGGATCCCCTCCTGGGCTCTTCCAGGTTTCGCATCCCCAGGGTTCCGTTTTGCGACCTGGTCTGTTGTCCGGAATCCCGCCAGCTCGGGCTCCGTTCTCCAGATTTCAGAGCCCTAGTAGCGGTCAGTTGCCTCTTCGTAGGTGCCCATCTCCAGTACCTCTGCAGCCACCCCCTGCTCTTCCAGGCCATGTCGGTCCTACGGGTCCGTTATCCTGGGAGCAGTTCAGAGGTTCTGCGGCGGCCTTCCCCTCATATGTTAGGTATATGCATGAGCGGGTCTTTCCCGCCTCCCCACCACCGCAGGAATCTTCTGGACACTCGGCTCTCCATCATCCTCGTCTCCCTCCTCTGAGGGAAGGACCTGCTCATATCTCCTCCGATGCTGATTTCACTGAATATCAGCAATTCCTTTCCGAATGGTGGGGATCTCCAAATCTCCCTCGTTAAGCGAGACAATACAGAATGGGAGGCAGCAGAATTCCTTGGAGAATTCAGTGCCCAGCACCTGGTGGTGCCTTACCTGGCCTATCCCTTCCAGGAGGCGTCTATCCGTTCCTGGCAGTCGCCAGCCGCCCCTTCTCTAGCCCCGGCAGACTGTCGACAAAGGTATTGTGCCCCTTCAGAATCCCTGGGTACCCTTCCCAACCTGTCCTCGGGTTTGGTATACCTAGAGACTCCTTCCGGACGCCGCCGCCTGGCGCACGACCGTCCACCGGATTCGGATTCCCTACAATTTGACCGGTGGGGGCGAAGAGTGTTCTCTTCCTCTCGTGCGATGGCTTGCATTGCGTCACATCAGGCTCACCACGCTGCCTACAGTAGGCATCTGTGGTTGATGCTCTCTCAGCTCTTAGCATCAATGCCTGATACTGAGTAAACCAGACAGGCTATTGCCCTCTCTGCTATAGGCCTGGAGCTGGCAGGACACCAAGCAAGGGCATCTTATGACGTCAATGAGGTGGCTTCCAGGCTTGCGGGGACAGCGATCTGCATTAGGCGGACGGCATGGCTTCGTCTATCAAGGTTGTCACCCCTGGCCTGGCGTAGGGTGATTTGCTCCGCCTTCCAGGGGAACCGTCTCTTTTCCTCCAGAGCTAGGAGACTTCTGCAGGGGCTTCCTCCATCTCCCCGTCCTCGGGGGACACCTCCTAGCTCTTCTCCCACATAGTCTTTTCTCTGGATTAGCTCAGGGTCTTCCCCTTCTGTTTCTCACCAGCGGGAGGCTGGGGGTCTATTTCCCTCAGGGTTCTACCCCCCCTTTTTGGGGGGGGGCTTGGTACTCACCCAAGCAGTAATGAATGGTTAAGATTGACAAGGGAAGATATGAAAATTACGTACCTACCGTAATTCTTGATCTTCTCTTGTATCTTCACCATTCATTACTGATAGCCACCCACCTTCCCCTCAGTGGCCTCCTTCTGTGGCGTCTCCCCCTCCCGTTTCGTTCCTCTTCCTTCCCTTGGCCTTTATGCCAAAAAAAAACTTCTGTTTTCCATTCTTAGTGAATGGATCCCCCCTTTTTTCCTCAAGATAAAGAGGAACGAGCACGGTTGTACTTTCTCTAATTCTGAAATTCTTTCTGACCGCCCGTTAGAGTGCGATTCCTAAATACCTTCTTAGGTTAGTGCAGTTTTCCAGCAAGAGGCCATGTTCTGTGTGGCCTTGGCAAAATTTAGAATCCCCCTGGCAAGTATTATTTTGAGCTCTTCCAGCTGCTGATTGAAGTTGCCAGCTCTGAGCGTCTGCTTGTCTTGCCTTAGGGAGTCTGATTGAGTTCCACTCTATCTTTCATACAAACTGCCTTCGTGAAGGCATAGTCTTTCCCATACACTGCTGTGTTAGCACTTAACAAGGTGTTAAGGTACTTAGTCTCCTTCCTGGGTGAGCGCTCTTCCTGGAACAGGTTCTGCCCGGGCAGTCTAAGAGCCCTCAGCTAGGATGTAGGTACTTGGCATGTTGAGAGTTCAGAGATGTTGCCATCATTCGAATCTGTTCAGGTGGTTCAGTTGAACCTCCTCTCAGTCCTAGCAACTGGGATTCTTGCTCCCTTGTTAGTCTCGAGCCTGTAAACCTCTCAACCAATGCTCGATGGGCACTGTTCTCCCTCTCAGCATGCCTCTTTTTTCTTCTTCTTCTTCTTCTACTTTCCCTTTCCTTCTCTCTGTTCCTCCCCTAGAGCCACCCCGGAAAGGAGGCCCTGCGGGCCCTTAGGGTAGGAATTCTCTCTCCTCTGTCTATTCTCTACCGGCTTATTCCTTTTTCAGTTTATATCCTTTCCTTTTTCTATCACTCGGCTCTCTTCCCTGGCTTCCTTTTTTCTTACCCTTTATTTTCACCTCTCTGGCTACCAGAACTGAGATAGAGGAGGAGTCTGCGGCACCTAACGGCCACCCCTCGCGCATGACACAGTGCGTCACGCTCGAGGGCAGCGCCATTGGAGCCGACTCAAAAAAAAAAAAAAAACTTACGTAGCGGGTGCGTGCCTCCGGCTTAACCCAAGCAGTAATGAATGATGAAGATACAAGAGAAGATCAAGAATTACGGTAGGTACGTAATTTTCATATTTCGTTCCTGTCATTGCGGTAGGAAGACCTACCACTTTGACAACCACACCATTTGTGTTAGGTGTGTGGGACCCACACATGACACCATCTCCTGCATTCATTGCCAGGAATTCAACCAGGCAACCCGTCGATAACGGCTGCAGAGGTAGAATCCTGCCTTATGGAGCAGAAATTGTCTCTACTAGAGCCAGGGAGCCCGTTCCAAGGACCCCCCTTTTACTGCTTCACACAAGAAGCATAAACATGAGAAGACCTCCTGCTCTTCCTCGCACAAATGTTTGTCAATGGCCATCATCACAAGTGCTCCACCGTCGACAATACCCTCCAAGACTGCCTCTTCATCAACAGGAGTTTACACCCTTCCATCGACAATGCTCCCCAGTGCTCTTTCAGCAGTTCCTGATGACCCTTATGTGGGTTCCATCAATGCTCCATCGACGGGGGATCGTTTCCCATCGATGACGCCTTCCTTTAAGCTTTCTAATGCTGCTTCTCTTGCTGCCCCGTCGACGATGGGTCACGTTTCCATGGGGAAGCCTACAGCCTTTGCAATGCATAGTGCCCCACCTCCTTCACAGTCATTCTCTCACAGGGGCCAAGTGGATAGAGATCAGGACACTGGGCTTTACCACATGGGTGCTAGACCTGCGTATACCTCACATCCTGTTTCCTCCACAATTCCCAGAAACCTCCTCTCCCTACCTCCCCCTCCCTCAGTGGATGCAGCCACAGTGGTACAGTAGGTTCTACAAGCCATTAGGCAGTCTCAGCCCCCTATGCCAGGGGAGCCAAGTCATCTTTCCCATTCTCCTACTCCTCCACCTACACTCTTCCAGGGGGACAGAGACCCTTCCCTAGCCTGGTCATCCCCCTGATACGAAGATGATTACTTGTCAGATGAGGCTGAATTTCCAGCAGATTTCACTGGAGATTTTGAGGATGCAGACTTACCAGACCTAGATTTCTATCCCCAGTCCCTTCTTTCTACTGTTTCCTCAGCCACCAGCTTCCTTAAAGCAAGGAGGTGATTTAATAGAGTACACTGAATTGAGTTCTTAATTTTGGGGTCTGTATAAGTAAGTAGAAGTCAGTATTTTGGTTCTCCGTTTTTGGGGTTGATTTTTCTTAGTGTAACTTTTATTTGCCAGGGAGGAAATCTAGCTGGGAGAATATCTAGGGTCATTTGTGACTAGAAATGTTACTTAAACTCTGTGAAATAGGTGTCTGAAAGGAAGGAAGGCTCTCACCGGGGTGGTGGGGTCAGAGTTGTAGTTGATTGTTTCTCAAGGCAGGGCTTAATCCACCCACCCGCCCTCAACCCATCTACTCCAAGCGCATCATTTCCTTTATATCAGGGGTTCTGACATCACTTCCCCGAAAGTGCAAAGGACATACACCTGTTCATATCCTTAAAGACACAGCACGCTGAATAGGGGATAAACACACTCACATGCTTGCACATGCTAAAAAACAAAAAAAAAAATCTTAAACGGGAAGGGGACAGAGACATGTGGGGAGTGGTGCAATGCACTGCCTGTCAAGCGGCAGTCTTCCGGGAGATGTTCTGGAGGCTGTATTGCTGCCCTATTTGCAGGCCCCTCTTTGGTCTGATGCAGGACGTTGCCCATCTCCATGCTGACCTGGCGAGGATTCGGGAAACCTCCTCCTCCACCCAGGCCACCACCACTGCCTCAGAGGTTGCCAAGGAAGAGGAGCGGTTGGACCACGGTAGGCTCAAGGAGGTTGAGGGTCGTGGAACAGAGGCACATCCATCCAGTTGCACCTCTCCACAATTCATTCGCCATTCTGGCAGAGTGTGGTTCCTCTATGGAGGCACCCACAGTGGAAACCAAGAAGGATGCTGGGAACCACAACAAAGGAGACTCACAGGAGGGTGACACAGGACCCCACAGGGGAAGGAAAACACTCCTGGTGGGGGACTCATTCGTTAGGGGGGTAGAACTGGGGGAGGGAGGGGAGAAGGAGGTCAGGTGTCTGCCTGGCTCCATGGCTTGGAGGGACAGAAAGCGAATCCTCAGGATTGTGAAAGCAGCTGCACGGGGGAGGGAGCTGAATGTCATTGTCCACCTAGGGATAAATGACCTGGCTGGGAATGGGATCAGAGCAGTGCAGCAGGAGTTTTTGGAGTTGGGGAGGGGCCTTAGACAAGTGGCATACACAGTAACTTTCTCGGAAGTGCTACCTGTCTATGGCATGGATCAGGCTAGGGTACTCTGCACCATGGGATTCAATGATTTGTTGAAAATCTGGTGTGGATCTCCGGGATTTGGCTTCACTGGGGACTGGGGGTCCACCTAGAGGGATACAAGCCTATACTGGCGTGATGATCTGCATCTGTCCGGGAGGGGAACCAGGATCCTAGGTGATAGGTTTAAATGCTTTATTGGCAAGCATTTAAACTAGTCAAGGGGAGAGGCACTGAAGGGAAGCAGGAAAATCCCAGCCCCCCTACACACAAAACAGGGTAGTTAATGAAAAAGGCAAAGGCAGTAAGGACAGGGATGGGCCCAAAAGGGGTAAGGCTGTCAAAAAATGGAGGGCGATGAGTACCAGTGCCTACAGTCTGGGTAACAAGCCCCCTGAACTAGTGGCCTTGATGGAAGAGGGATGCCTGGATATCATGGCAGTCACAGAAACATGGTACACAGAGAACCATGACTGGGATGTCAGCATACCAGGGTACACAATCTACAGGAGGGACAGGGAGGGTAAAAGAGGTAGAGGAGTAGCTCTCTACATAAGGGAAGGAATCAAAGCAACAGAACTAAAGGGCAAACAGGGAGGGGAGGAGGCACTGTGGATCACCCTGGAGACAGAAAATGGCACCACAGTCTGTACAGGGGTTGTTTACAGACTCCTATCTTAGGGGGAGGCAATGTACAAGGAAATGATAGAAGGAATCCTTAGAATGGCAGAAAAAGGAAAGAGATTGTTGATGGGGGACCTGAATATGCCAGAGCACCTTTACTGCAGCCACATCCAAGAACAGGGTCATTCTCGATGCCCTATAGGGGGCATGCCTCAGACAGCTAGTGTTAGAACCCACTTGGGAGGGAGCAATCTTAGACCTGGTACTCTCAAATGGGGATGGAGAGAGGATCTCAGATTTAGAAGTGGGTAGCAATCTGTGAACAAGCGACCACCAAACTGTGGTTCACAATAAACACAGCTGTAGAGTCAAGCCATACAAAAGCAAGGGTGTTGGACTTTAGGAGGGCTGACTTTGGGGAAAATAGGACAGTGCCTCAGAAAAGCACTAGCAAATGAGCAAGAAGGAGGGGTGGAGGAACAGTAGGGAAAAATCAAAACTGCCATCACAGAGGCAACAAGCCTTTGTGTAAAGCAAATCAATAAAACATAGGAAAAAGCCACTATGGTTCTCAAAAGAGGTGGCAGGGAAGGTTAGGGAGAAAAGGATAGCATTCAGGAACTATAAGGAAACACAGAAGGAGCAGGACAGAAAACTATATCAGTTAAAGCAGAAGGAGGTAGGGAAGACAGAATAGCAAAGGCCCAAACTGAGGAAAAGATAGCCAGCTCTGTTAAGAAGAGGGATGAAACTTTTTATAGGTACATTAGGGAGTGAAGAAAGACCAAAGGAGGGATACTGAGGCTTAATAAAGGGGAAGGAATGTGGACATAGGGTGACAGTGAAAAAGTAGGGATACTGAATGAATACTTCTGCTCAGTATTCACAAAAGAAGAGGAGGGGGAGGTACTTAAACCAAACAATAGAAACACTCTGGATAGGCGGTCGATACCAGTCCATTCACAGAAGAAAGGGTTCTGAAAGAACTCTTAAAACTGAAGGTGAACAACGCAGTGGGTCTGACGGGATTCACTCCAGAATTTTAAAAGAACTAAGGGTAGAACTAGTGATCATCTTCAAGGTTGCGTTGCTGACCTATAAGACCCTACACGGACAGGGACCGGGTTACCTGCAAGACCTCCTTCGGCCCTACTGCCCCTTCTGTTCCACCGACGAGGGATTGCTAGGGTCCAAGGGTCCGTTTGCAGCCATCTGCAGCTAGGGCTTTTTCCTTTGTAGCCCCGACCCTTTGAAATACTCTACCTCATTGGATTAGAGAGTGCCTGTCCGTCAAGGCTTTTTAAATCACTCCTGAAGACCTATTTATTTGAAAAGGCCTTTGGGGAATATGGCTAGCCCCGGAATTGCTGTGGTTTATTTTATGGTTATTTTAATCTGTATGTTATTTTAATGATATTGTTTAAATCTGATGTTTTATATTTTATCAGCACTTTGATTACAGAAAAGCGCTCTATAAATAAATTTGACTTTGACACCACTAACTACCCTCTTTTTTTTTTATTTTTCTGGTTTTCGTTTTATGTATATACTGTCACAAATTAGCTCAACCGGTCAGCCCTCTACTCCCAAAATTCCAACCTCTGAGCGTTATGATTTGTGGACAGTGAACTGTACAAGGTAATCATCATGTCTGTTGTGTGGGCTCAAGTCACCTTAGTCTCAATTTCTGAAGGGATTCAAACTGATAACCTTTTGTTAGCCTACCCAATTATCAGGCTCAGATAATTCTGTCTTCGGGGGGCGGGGGGGGGGCAGATATCTTTGCCTATGGGCACCTAACCAGGTCTACAAAATGAACCCTTAGAACTCTATGCAAGACCTTAGAGAACTCTATCCGTTTTCCAGTTTGGTATTAAAATAATTTCAGACACAGTGTCAACTATAACCTTCAAAAGCTTCACTTAAATAAAAAGAAATGTCAAGGCACTCCAGGCAGTTTCCGTTTTAAAATATATATTTATTTACTTTAAAATAGGAAAACGGAAAATATTACAGAACAAAATATCCCAACACATACAGCCTTAAAACAAACAGGTTTGAAGTGCAAGTTCCTACAATACATGCATTCAGACTGATCTACTCTAATATATGCTTACTTTCTTTCAGTGCTGTGATATTTCTTCCTCAGTCAAAAATATGAAAGTGTGCCTGTCAAGGTCTTCTCAGTATGTTAAAAACAGTCCTGAGACAGCCTTCTCGCTGAGGTCACCAAACTCTGCCTTGGTGTAGTAAAATCTATGTTTTTTTATAACAGCAAGATGGCCTACTAAGGTATTTAAAAAAATAAGAGATGACATAATAAATCTCTTTTCTATGTAACTAGTCGAAACAGTCTGTGATCTGCTTTCCCCTAGACATCAGAAGTCTATTTGATATAAGTCACTGTATGTTCAAAGCAAAAGTATAGTTGACGCCTTAATTCTGTCTGGTCTTGGCATCTACACATCAAAGGTCTCTGATTAAATGAGCTGGTTTCCTGGGAGGTTATTCATAACACTGGCCAGTGTCCCCTTTCTCAGGACATCTAGTGCAGACCAAAGAATTTCCCTAAGGATGTCATGAATGGCTAATTTCATTTCCTGGGATCAAAGCAAATTGACAAGATAATTGCACCCTAGATATCTGCAGTTTAACAATATCCTGTCCTTTGAACTTATCCCTGGGGGGTTTGAAGTGTCAGTTTCAGCAGCCAGCACCTCCCTCTGCCACAGTCCATCATACATTATTTTTTTATATTTACAACAAAAAATTATACAGGGGGTCAGAACCAGCTGTCCAGGTGTGACGTATACAGAGGAAAACAAGTAAAGAAAAAACAACAAAATTGACATGCATATACGGCGAGTCAAGACCAAACATTGGGGGGGAGGGGGTATTCTTACTTTTATCAGATAAAATTAACAGTGATAGCAACAAAGCATTTTAATAATTTCAGGAATCTTAAACTAAACAAAAAAAAAATTCATATTCTCCCAGGCAAGAAAAGGGTTTGAAATCAAAGTCCAATATTTATTTATTTCAAATAGGTTACTTTTTCCCACCCCATGGTTCATTATTCCAGCTATTAGTTTCTCTTATTTTTTACAATTACATATTTATCATCTCTTCTTCCGACAGAGTAGGAGTCTCCATCTCATCTGTATCATTCTGAGGAAATTGTGCTCTTATAAAGGCAGTAACCTGGTCAATATCAAGGAAAATATGTTGATTGCTTTTATATTTAACTCTTAACTTCACTGGGGCCAATAACTGAAATTCGGCCCCCATTTCTATGAGCTCCCTCTTTAACAAATCATGGGAGGATGGGGTAGTACCTGAGAACTGGAGGAGGGCGGATGTGATTCCACTTCACAAAAGTGGGAGCAGGACAGAGGCAGGAAACTATAGACCTGTTAGCTTGACCTCAGTGGTAGGGAAAATAATGGAATCACTTCTGAAGGAAAGAATTGTTGGGTACCTGGAGGTCAGTGGGGCACAGGACCCAAGGCAGCATGGATTCACTGTGGGAAGGTCATGTCAGACAAATCTAATAGATTTCTTTGACTGGGTGACCAAAATAGTAGACCAGGAAGGGGCTGTGAACATGGCCTACCTAGACAGACTTTAGCAAGGCATTTGACACAGTCCCACCCAAAAGATTAATATATAAGTTAGCCAGCCTTAGAGTGGGTCCCAAGGTGGTAACCTGGGTAAAAAATTGGCTGGACAACAGGACACAGAGGGTAATAGTAAATGGAGTTCACCAGGAAAGTATGTCTCTTTGCAGATGACACAAAGATCTGCAACAGGGTTGATACGCAAGGTGGGGTGGAAAGGATGAAAAGGGACTTAGCAAGGTTGGAGGAATGGTCAAATGTATGGCAGCTTAGATTCAGTGCAAAGAAGTGCAAAGTAATGCACCTGGGAAACAAAAACCCAGGGAACGAGTACACAGTGGAGGGTGAGATACTGACAACAAAAATGGAAAGGTACCTTGGGGTAGTCATATCAGACGACCTAAAAGTGGGCCAGCAATGTGAGAAGGCAGTAAGGAGGGCTGGGTGGATACTGGGAAGCATAGGGAGAGGCATCACCAGTAGAAAACAGGAAGTTGTTGGCCCTCTGTACAGACAGTTGGTGAGACCCCATCTAGAGTACTGCGTGCAGTTCTGGAGACCCCATCTCTGCAAGGACATAGGATGGAGGCTGTCCAGAGACGGGCAACTAAAATGGTGCAGGGTCTGCACCAGAAGATATACGAAGAGAGACTAAAGAAGCTAAATATGTATACCCTCAAGGAAAAGGGGGGGGACATGATAGAAACTTTCAAGTACCTCAAGGGAATCAACAAAGTCCAAGAGGGTAGCATCTTTCAGAAAAAGAGATGCACAAGAACAAGGGGACACAATTTGAAGATAGAGGGGGGACGGCTCAGAGGTAATGTGAGGAAGTATTTTTTCACGGAGAGTTGTGGATGCTTGGAACGGCCTTCCTGAGGAGGTCATGGAGTCAAAAACAATGGGGGAATTCAAGAATGCATGGGAAAGACATAAGGCAATTCTAGTGGGGGGTAGGAGGAAGTAGGCTGTTGGTTAACTAGGATCTGCAGCTTATTTTCTAGGTAGGGAAATGGGCAGACTAGGTGGGCTAAGCGGTCATTATCTGCCGTCAAAGTCTATGTTTCTCATTAAATGAGGACCTCTCCCACCAGGCGGCTGCCTCTCCTCCAGATGACCCATCTTTTCATGAGATGATGGTCTAAATCCAAAAGATAATGGGGTTTTCAACTATCGAACATGAGAAACAAAGAAAATACATTGCTGACTATCTAGAACTGCCAGAGGAGCCGGTAATAGTGGTACCACCACTAATACAAACCTACCAAAATGCTATGCTAGTAGCCTGGAATCAGCCTTCGGCTTTCCCAGCTTTTCCTAGGAAAGCAGATCACCTTTATCAGGCTCCTCTTCATCATCCTTTTCTTTCAACTACCCCTGAAGCAGATTTGGTAGTGATCCCTGGGGCTCATAATCATACTAAACGACCACAGCACATGAGCTCCTTATCTCCTGATAAGGACTCCTGCAGGATTGATTACATAAGGAAAAAGGTGTTCCAAGAAGGTACCATGAACCGTAGAATTCTAAACTATATGAGACACATGGTTAAGTACCAGCGTACTCTCTTGTCCTCTGCTGTAGAACTAGTCAATAAACTCCCTCCTTCTCGGGAGAAGGATCATTTGTTGGCTACTGTATCCACTGGCAGTTCCATTTCCCAACACCTACTTCGTTCAGGTTATGAGGCTGTCGATACTTCGGCCCGCATGTCAGCCACGGGGATTACCCTACGACGCCATGCTTGGCTCTGCCCAGAACCTGCTCTGCTAGAGAGCCTTTAACATTTGCCAACATGGCAATCAACACCAATGTGCATAACACTTGTAACCACATTTACTTCTTTCACCCCAATTAGAACTTGGGGTGATCCAAAAACAGAGAGGAATAATATGTATTAACAAGTACTTCCATGGTAGGGAGATAATATGATCTCTTTAATTAGGGATGGTTGGTGTTTCCCTGAGGGATAATTCACAGCGTCCGCTGTGGTCCCTCATAGCAATAACTGTTACCAAGTAGCTGAAGGGGTGTTAGAGTAATCACCTTCCTTAGAATACCTTCAGGAGTTGTTGGTTGTAGGGGGGTAGTGCCCAACAAAATTAAAGGCTCCACAGATCCAAACCCCCTTATCCATCAGGTGGCTAAGGTGTGTAGTCAAGGCAGGTGGACTGTTTGTATCTCAGCTCTCTCTCTCTCTCTAATGTGCATGGGATGCAAGCTTGCATAATTTCTGTGTTTTAACAACGTGGCAAGATAAAATCATGCTTTTTTTGTCTTTTTTTGAGGTGTGTGTGTGTGTGACCAGATGAGTGTCGGGTAGGCTGCATGTTTATCTCCCCAGGGGGCGGATTTTGCCTACACATGACTTTATTCTCCGAGTAGGCTTCGGATCCTCCAGGGATTCCCTCCTGTGCCCAAGGTGGATATTTTGTGGCCTAAAAATGATGGGTCTTGTGTTGGGGAGCAAGTGCCACTTAACGCCTTACGGGAGTGGGGTCCGGACCTATGTCCCTCTTTGCTTAGCTCTTCACATGTTTGGGTGGCAATTGGCTGTTCCCCTGTTTGACCACATGATGGCAACAAAGGATAAGAAATATCATTTCTAGGAGCATGGATATGTTGTTCAGCCACAGTCTGGCATGTCCCTTTCCCCATTAAGGTTCACCAGAAGTCTGCATGCTTACTTCAGCTCCGCCCCATGACACCATATTGTCCTTTCTGCTGGAAAGTTCAGGTTGCCTCCCTCATGCTCACGCATTTCGTAGGCCCTGGCTTTCAAACCTTCAGTTTTACTGAAAATTTGCATGTCTCGAGTTAGCGATCGCAAGTTTGTCACTTCGATCATGGAAGAAAAATCTTCCCCCGGATTTCACCGGGGCTCGTGTGGCCAGAAGATGTCATGTACCAGTCTCCACTCCGTGTGCGTCTACTGCCTCGGTGTCGGCCATGACACCTCATCCTGCAGTTTCTGCTTGGCCTTCCATCCTAAAAGTCCAGGATGACCGTCTTGCATGCTTACAACTGGGGAGACCGGAGAAGAGGAATGCTGCAGTGAAATCTAAAGAGGCCAGGTGGGCGGTTTCTGTGGCTGCAGGATCCGCAGAGCAATTGGAATGCATGCAAGCATTCGAGGAAGAAGCGGCTCGCGCTACGGGCTCTTCCCGGAGCTTCTTCAGTCTTCTCAACCTGGGTTCCACCTTCTCGGGTTCCTTTAGGGAATTGTGCCAGTCTCTTCCCACCAAGGGGGGAGCGCCTGCAGGCTCACACTCTTCTCGATCCCATATGTGGGATAAGGATCCGAGCAAGCCGTGGTCTCGACGAATGGGCTCTTGGGACTGAGAGAGATCTCAGTCCCAAGAGCACGCGGTCTGGACTTCAGTCAAGATCGCTTTGGCCGCTGGTTTCTCGGACCTCCCATCGGGCCAGCTAACTGAGGATATGGTTGATGAGGTCGAAATAGTTATCGACCCAATCGATCCCGTCTCCGACTCTGGTCGCTGACTCTTTAGAGAGGACTCTGGTCCTTGTTTTTCCCGATGAGACCCAGCCTGCTGGAATTTCCAATGAGGATACAGTCCTGGACTCCGGGAAGTCACAGACTGACCGAGTCAGCCTGCCCAATCTCGGTCGAGGTCTAGGACCCCCTCTTCCGACAGGCTGAGGAAGAGCCACAAGCGCTTTAAGAAGAGGCGACGCCATTGGTTGTCCTTGTCCTCCTCCTCAGATGAGGAGAGGCTCTGGCGGAAACTCCGGCGCTACGAGGACCTCATGTGGCAACAGCTGATTCTGTCTGGGCACAAGCCTACCATGGCTTCCTCTCTGGCCAATACTTGGCTTTCACCTACCAAGCCAAAGCTGACTCCCTTGGAGCTGACCAAATCAGTTCCTGAGCTGGCAAGACCACCTGTTCTGCCCACAATGGTCTCTCCAGCTATTGTGGTGGAAGCACCGCCCAAGCAGCCTGTGGGAGGGGCTTCTTCCAAGGAAGACAGACCGGACACCAGGCTCCCCTGGCGATTGTCAATCACGGTCACCCCAGACCACCCCTGGCAAGTTGAAGGTGACATGGGTGGTAGGCCATTGTATCCAGATTCTTCAGATTTGGACGTCACCGGTCTTCACTCACATCCAGGGGATGATGATTTGACTGCTGGCCTAGAGACGGAGGAAAGTCCCTCGTCCTTTTAAGGGATCCACCTCATCTCTGAGTCTACAGGGGTGCCCCTGGAGCCTATCCAGAAAAAGGCGGAGTACTCTCTCACCAACATTCTCAAGAGAGGGGATACCCCGACAGAGGCTTTCCTGTGGCCGAGGTCATTGTTGGACCGGCCTTAGAGCTTTAGCAATGTCCTGTCTCTTGTCCAGTTCTATCTGCCTGCATGGCCCGCAAGTACGAGGTGCCCATGGGGTCCCTTGCGGGGTTCACAGAGCACCCTTCGACCGAGAGCCTGGTGACCACCTCTCTATTCAGGGATACTGGCAATTTTGCCGACACAGACTGACCTCCTGATAAAGAGTCCAAGCTCTTGGACCACTCAGCCAGGAAGGTTTATGCGGCTTCCTCCTTGGGCCTTCTTCAGGCAAGTTCGTCTGTCATCATGGCACACTTCTCTCACGCCCTTCTGGGGTCATTGGACGAGGTCCTCCCACATCGTCCCACGGACATGCAGACCACAGTCAAGCAGGTCCAGGATCAGGGCTGAGCTATTGCCTAACAGCAGCTCCAGACGGCCCTAGATCTTGGGGAGTCTTGTGCCCGTTCGATGGCTGCCGCAATTGCCTCTTGTTGCAGTACTTGGCTGAGGTTTTCCTCCTTTCTGGCGGATACCTAGCATAAATTTGCTGAACTGCCCTTCCTTGGGACCGACTTGTTCGGCCCGGAGTGGCCGGTCACCTTCAATGCATTGAGCAGTCCAATGCCACCTTGGGCACTACCTCTGCCAAGAGCTCTTTGGGCAAGAATCAGCAGAGGAAAAAGAAAAAACCTTTTTGGCATTCTTTCCCTATGACTCAGCAGTCCTCCTTTCAAGGTGGACAGCAACAGCAGCAGCAGCAGCAGGCTCAAGCTTGGCACTCTCGGCCCAAGCAGGGTCCCCAACAGGCCCGTAAAGGAGGCCGAGATTCAGGTCCTGGATCCTCCTCCTCCAAGCCAGTTCAGTGACGGGGCTGCCATCCCCACTCCCATCATGCCAGCTCTGGGTCCTCCCATGGGGGGCCGGCTGCTCCACTTTCTTTCCACCTGGTCCGTTGTCACCATGGACAGGTGGGTTCTGGAAGTGGTCAGTCAGGGGCTGCCTCTGGAATTCGAGCAGTACCATCCAAGCCAAGCCCGAGCCCCTCGGGAGGGACAAGTATCCGCTAAGACCCATTCGGCTCTGAGATGACATCGCTCAGCTCCTCCTCAAGGAGGCAGTAGCTCCAGTGGTGGATCCTCCAGCAGACCCAAGCTTTGTCTCCAGGTACTTCCTGGTGCCCAAACGGACGAGGGGCTGGCGCCCCATTCTAGATTTGCATGACCTGAATCAATATCTCAGGTCACACACCTTTCGGATGGTCACTTTGTCCCAGATCATATCATCCTTGGAGCAAAACATGTGGATCTTATCTGTGTCAGTCTTCACCATTCATCACCTTTGGGTAGTAGCCGAGGTCACGACCCTGCAGAAGCGCTTTTTTTTCCTTTTGATGGGCGGAGTCGACGCACCATCGGCGCTGCCCTCAAGGCTGACGCACTGCGTGGCGCTTGCGGGTTGGCCGTTAAGTGTTGTCGATTCTGCCCTCCTGCCAGTTCTTCATCTCTCGCCATTGAGGTCGCACCTCGTGGGTTGGTCTGCTGCGTGAGAGGCCTGCTGTTGATCTTGAAGCCTTCGGCTCCATTTATGTAGTCCGTCAACTCTGTCCATTGAATTCTTCCCTGCTGGTTCAGTTTCGCTCCGCTCGACGTCGCCTGAGATTTAAGTAAGACTGTTCCTTTCTTTATTTTGCGACGTCGGGTCTTGTTTGGTGTTGTTTTTTCTGTAGATCATGTCTCGGTCGGGGGAGGGCAAGAAAACTATGAAGATGGGATGGACCCCTATACTTTGCTGCCCGTGCGGTTGTAAGTACTCCATCACCAACCAACATGACTGTTGCCTCACGTGTCTTGGCCTGCTACACGACATGGATTCATGCAACCCCTGCTTCTCCACGGACCGTCGTGTCATTGAACAACGTGCATGGAAAGTTGGACGAGCTCCGCCGACTTTTGGTGGATGGGTGCGCACTCGTTGGGCCAAGCCATGCTCTCTCGGCCTTTCCTCCGGGTCCCCTCCCAGTTCTATACAGACTGAGGAGGAGGGGACTTCTGCTTCTTGTAGCCTAGCCATTGTAGAAGCCCCTGCCATGGTACAGGAGGCCGAGTCCATTCCCCTCGGGGGCGGGAGGCAAGCACTATGAAATCGCTCTTCGGGTGAAGGCTTCCTGGTGTTACGCCCTCAGCTCGGAAGGCCTGGTCGGCGCCGTCTTCGACGCCATCTGTTGGCGCTGTGTTGGGCCTTGGCGCCATGGGCCCTGATGGCACCATTGGCGCCGGTCCATTGTTCGGTGCCATTGCTGCCGTTGGCTCCATTCGCGGCACCAATGGTGCTCACGATGCCGTGGGAGTCTCTACAGCACCGTCCTTCATTCACTGTCTCCCCAGTGCTGTCCACGGTGCCATGGTTGAGCATGGCACAGTGTACAGCTCTGGAGCTGCTTGTGGCACCGAGCAAGGACACGGCGCCATTGGGGTTTCCGACCTCAGCGCTGTGTGCAGCGGCTCCCGGGTCAGGGCCTTCATCTGCACCGTCTCTGGCTTCGGTGCTGCTTGTGTCACTGTGGGTTGGGATGGCACCATGGGGGTTTCCAACCTCGGTGCTGAGAGCACAGTCGGTGCCATCTCTGGCCTCATTGCCGCTTGCAGCGCTGTGGTTCAGGATGACGCCATGACAGCCTACGGCTCCGATGCTGTTGCCGTCATTGGAGCCGTGTCTTCTTCCCGCACCATTCGCGGTGTGGCTGAGGACATCGGCGCCGACTCTGATGCAGTCTCTGGGTCTGGTGCCCTTTTCATTTGGGATGGCAGAGGGTGTCTATACACCGTTTGGCACAGAACTTCGATCTCCACCTCCTCGGAGGAGGAATTGGACTCTGAGTCAGATAGGCAGTCTGACTCTTTGGAGTTGGCTGCTCACATGGACACCTTGGTAGTGTCCTCAGCAGGCCGGAACCAGCCCCCCTCTGGGGAAAGGACAGTGGCTCCCAGGTCCAGGGTCTGGGGTGCTGACCAGCAGGCGGTGGTGCAGGCCACCATTGCTCTGCAGCCTGGACTTGGAGGGTTTTCTGACCCCTCAGTGGTGCTACCTCCTCAGTTGATGTGCCTGGATCGCCCAGCTTTGGGGCAGATTGGAGCAGCCACAGTAGGGGAGGTGCTGCTCCCTGGATAGTCCCTTCAGGGACTGACCAGGGCTGTCAGCTGCCTAGGCTGACTTTTTCAAGGAGAAGGGCTCTTTCAGACTCCGAGGGGCCAAGGGATAGGGGTTTGACATGGCGATCCTTTTCTGGGACCCACCCGGGTTCTGGAAGGAGTCATAGTGAGGATCTCCGCCCTTCCTTTTCAGCTTCCTCAAGAGGGCTCTGTTCTTTGAAGGTAGGGGACCGTCCTTTTGGACTTTCACGGCCCCGTTCACCTCACGGGGGGACTCTTCAGGGCACAGCCTAGGCAGTTCCAGTATGGTTGACCAGCTGTCGGCTGTTGAGTCTTCTGGAGCGCCCTCTTTCCTTGGGGCTCCAGGAGTGCTCTCTGGCCCAGGCAGAGGACAGCCAGTTCCTGTTCTCGGCTCTGTCCCTTCTCGTCTGCCACCTTCTCCTGCTCTCCCTGGTATTCTATGTCCTAGCGGTCCTCTCTCCTGGGAGCAGTTCAGAGCTGTGGCTGCTCAATTTCCCTCTTACGTCAGGGCTATGGATAGGTTTTTCAACCTCCCCCTGAGCAGCCAGCTCCTGAACTCTTGAGGCCCTCTGACTTCTCATTCCCCTCTTCTGGAGGAGAGGAACCATCTGTCCACATCTCCTCAGCTGTTGATCTCACGGAGTATCAGCGATTCCTTGTGAGGTTGTTGGAGGACCTGCACATCATCCCACCCATGCAGCACAATCTGGAACACTCGACGCGTGCCTTTTTAGGCGATTTCAGTGCGGACACCCTTGTGGTGCCCTCCTGGCCTGCTCCCTTTAGGGAAGCGTCATTGCGTTTCTGGCAAGAGACCCTATTCTGGAGTCCCAGCCCCTAGGGATCTCTGCCAGAGTTGTTGTGCCTCCCCAGAGTCTCCAAGTTCCATGCCTCATCCTCAGTCAGAATTGACGCAGCTGGACACTCCTGATGGGCTTCGCGCCCCTCACTGTGACTGGCCAACAGATCAAGATTCTACGGATTTTGACTTCTGGGAGAGGGGGTCTTTTTACTTGGCACGGTTGTTGCTCTGTATTTTAGCACATCAAGCCCACTATGCTACCTATGATAGGTTCCTGTGGTCCAGGTTAGGTCAACTCCTAGTAACTATAGCTGACACGGAGGTAACCAGACAAACCATTGCACTCTCTGCACGTGGTCTGGAGCTAGCAAGGCACCAAGCAAGGGCATCTTACGATGCCAACGAGGTAGCTTCCAGGGTTGTATGGACAACGATCTGCAATAGGCGGACGGCATGGCTGTGTCTTTCCGGGTTGTCACCCTTTGCCCAGCGTAGGATGATATCCTCCCCCTACCAGAGAACCCATCTTTTCTCCCATAGGGTGAGACCGCGCCTGTTGGGGCATATTCCTACTCCTTCCAAGGAGTCTCCTTCTCACTCTTCCCACTCCCGGGCCTCTCCAGACCCATGAAGGTTCTCTCTCTCTCTTGGTGTGCCACCCACTGAGAGCTAAGGGACTTAGTCCTTTAGGGTCTAGGGCCCCCCTTCGCGGGAGGGGGCTCGGCACTCACCCAAAGGTGATGAATGGTGAAGATTGACACAGATAAGATATCATACCTACCATAATTCTGATCTTTCTATGTATCTTCACCATGCATCACAATCCCACACTCCATCCCCCTGGGGCCTCAGTCTCTGGGTCCCACCTCCCTCTCTGTGCCCTCTTATTTGCCCCCCTCCTTTCCGTTAGTCAGGAGTGGGGTGACCTTGGGCACATAGGGGGATGTTTTTCTATAGGGGAGAGTGGTTGGAATGGGGGGGGAGCTCCTTCCTCCATGCCTCGGCTCCACTCCCATGAGGTGGGGTGGGTTGTTGCCTTCTTTTCTGCTCTCTCTTCCCATCAGCCTTACCTGATTTCCTTGTCCTTGGACACAACCTAAATTTAATTTAAGAAACTAGGTTTCTTACACCAAAATTTCATTTTGGGGGGGGGGTATCTCTTATCCTCTCTTTTCTTCCAGAATAGCCGATTCTGCTTTGTGGGAGTTATTGCCAGTGATTCTGTGCCTTGAATTATGGCAGTTTAGCCTTCTGGCTACTCCTTTGCAGTTCCTATACAATCTGGAAACAAGTCAAGGTTCCAGGGTGTGCTCCCTTCTCTCCCCCCCCCCCACATACTTTTCTCTAAATTCCTTAACCCTCCATTCCTCCCTCCTCCTTTCTACTGCAGAGATTGGGGCCCCTTCCCCAATCCCCTTAGTTTTCCACCTTATTCTGTCCTCACAGTCATTTATTTCTCCTTTTAGTTTGTGTTATCTTTTCCTTTGTCTGTCCTTTGGACTTCCTTTTCCCTCCCTCCCAACTCTTTCTTACTCTGTGGCGACACAGAACGGCGGGAGGGCGGAGTCGACAACACCTGCTCGGCCAACCCGCGCCATATACAGTGCATCAGCCTTGAGGGTGGCGTAGTAGATGCGTCGACTCCACCCGTCAAAAAAAAAGGTGCTCTCGTGGGTCGTGGACTCTAGCCACTACCTAAAGAAGTTATGAATGGGTAGTGGCCGAGGTCACGTACCCAAAGGTGATAAATGGTGAAGATACAGAAAGATCAGAATTATGGTAGGCATGTAATTTTCATTTCTAGGAGTGATATATGTTGTTCATCTACATGGACCCACCCGACCTCCCAGCTGCAGGCCTTACACAACCTGCTTCCAGCAGTCCTAAGATCTAGCGTCATGGGCGGTCAGTATATACAGCTATTTTCTCCTGCTGTATTACTATTGTTAACTATGATCTCTGCTCCATTTTTTGTGCGGGTACCCATCAAATGTACGCCTAAGCATCTGCACCGACGCTTCCAGGACGCTTTATTTCTGAGCACCCAATATTGAGCCATTCTATTTACTTATATAAGTTTTACTGCTTCTTGTCCCTCATTCAAGCCTCAGCCTATGGAAAGGGGGAGCACACATTTTTTCCCTCTTTTCCTTCTCTTTGGGTACCATCATGCAGGATCAGCTTTTCAATATCAATTTACTGAGTGCCATTATTTGTATTCTATGCCTGGGGCCACCTCCCCCTACCAAGAAAAAATCAAACCAAGACATTTACTAAGTACTCATATTTTGATGAAGTTCGAGGATTGTACCGCAAAATAAAACCTGAAGATGCCTGAGATCTTAGAGGATGAGAAAATAGTAGGATCAAGTCCTTTGCCCAATTTCATTGCACCGACGCTTCCAGGACGCTTTATTTCTGAGCACCCAATATAGAGCCATTCTATTTACTTATATAAGTTTTACTGCTTCTTGTCCCTCATTCAAGCCTCAGCCTATGGAAAGGGGGAGCACACATTTTTTTCCCTCTTTTCCTTCTCTTTGGGTACCATCATGCAGGATCAGCTTTTCAATACTGAGTGCCCTTATTTGTATTCTATGCATTGGTCCCTCTATATCTGAGTCATGTGTCTAAGGTTAATTATCCATAGCGTATCGTTATTGCATCTCTGTCAGCTTTTTATTGTCTCCAGGTTTAAGGCTTGCCCATCATTGGTGCCGATCTGTGTACTGCAGGTGTTGCTGTGCAATGAACCATAGACTTTTCACTTAGCAAAACTGCCATCAAGCATCCTGTAATTAGTGAATGCCAGAGTCTTACCACTGGTCAACCTGCAGGACAAGTGATTTACAGTTTTCTGCACATACTGATTGTATGGTTCTTGGGAACATTTTTATTTGGTCTCCCCTCGGCTATGCGATATTTGGGTTTTACCTGGAATTTCCCTGCCATGTGGTTGCTTTTGGGACGGATACTGTGCACTGACTGCCCAGAGACAACTATCTGTAACAATGCTCCCCTGTAGTTAAAAAGTAAAAAAAAGAAAAGGGACAGAGTTCTTTAGATTGCAGTGGGAGCCAGTTCCAGACAGTGTCTCATTGCTGCTAATGTTGTAAAGTTCCATAGTGTTTTGTCATAGTGCACGTTGCCTGCTGAACACATGAAGTCCCCCTCACTGGCATGTATTTATTATTGAACTGGAGTATTGGGTCATCATTCCTGCTATGTCAGATCTCTGCCATCTGGGTGAGCTTCAAGCCTTTAAATTACTTCAAAACATTTTCTGGATCTTCTTGGATATAAAGTCTCCACCACTCATTCACACTGATGGAATCTACACCAGAGGCGCTAGGACACAGCGAAAATAAACTTTTTGCAAGAGGGCCGGCACTAGAGATGGAGCCACGAGGAGCGGTGCCACAAGCCTTGGCTCGTGCAGCAATGACTATCTCGGCGTCGACCCTCCAACTGCCTCAGTTCCTTTTTTCCCGCCGTCGAGTGCCCTTCAATAATGACGTCGCTCAACCGCCGGGAGTCTAGATTCAAACTAGCAGCATAGTTTTCAGTTTATTGTTTTGTAATATATCTTGAAGTAAGTACCGCTTACTCTTAACTGTACTTATTAAAGAAAAAGAAGTCTTCAGCTTACATTGACGGAGTCGACCATTAGCGGGTCAGGTGGCGGTAGGGAGACTTTGTATGAAAGCTGTTCAGTCAGCCGGGCCGAGTCCAGTCTGCTGCCCTTTCTGGGGGGGGGGGGTCTGACAATGAATGGTCCAGTGCTAGAGAGGATGGTCAGTCCCCCGAAAGCATAAAAGAAAATGGTCACACTCTCGGCACCATTCGGCCTTGAGCTCTTCTTCGGCCCACAGGTCAAAAAAGAGAAGACATCACTCAAGGTCACCTTCTGGTTTGTCTGCGCATCGATGGTCAGTTACTGGGGTCAGGTGTCGGTCTCCTTCTCTGGAATCACCGGTTTCTGTCTCCGGTGACCGACCTCTTCAACATCGGAGCCCCTCCCCGCCTTTTGGAGGGGCTTCCGATAAGCAGTATCATCAGTGGGCCATTCTTATGGAGCAATGAGCTCGGAGGTTGGTCTAGCTGCCAGGCCTGGTCATTCTGAGCCCTCGGGGCCTTTCGAGGATGGAGTAGAGCTGGTTGGACCTCCTATCATGTGGCGCCCTCTTTGGTGCTTATTGACTCTGCGCTCAGGTGTTTCCCCCCCTCGCATGGCTGCGGCTCTGGGGGCCACACCGATGCCTCTATCTCCTGGTATTCCTCCTACTTTTTCTTCAAATCGCTGTTTTCAGAGTCCTAGATTGTTTTTGGTGCCGTCAGCGTCAAAGGTTCTCTCAGTGCGTCTTTGGCGCCGATGCACCTGTCGGTGCCATATTCGGCACCTTTCTCGGTGCCGCTTGTGTTGTCGGTGCCGTTCTCTGCGCCGTGGGCCCTGTCGGTGCCGTGGCCTCTGTCGGCACCATGTGCTGGGCTGTTTCAGATGGCGCTGGCTTCCTTGCCTTAGGCGCCATGTTCCTCTTCAGCGCCAAGGCTTGGTGCGGTGTTGTCCAGTGTTCAGGGCTTCTCGACTCCAATTCTTTTCTCTTCTTCATTTCCTACTGACTTTCACTCCCTTCCTGTCCATGCAGTCCCTCCTAGGCTTTCAGGAGATGATACTGAGCCTGACCCAGACCTTCGGCTGGGTGATGATGTTGAAGGAGCAGGAATTAATCTGGTTGAAGAGCCTGTGGTTGAAGACCTGTCATTTAAGTCTCTGCTGAAAAATTTTAGTTTTGCTCTTTCTCTCTAGATCCCAGATATCGATCCTTGGAAGCTCTTAAGACTCCAGTACCTTTATGCCCCGGAGACCCCTATGGATTTAACTCCCCCGGTACAACCATCCTTTGAGACGCTCTCTCAGATGGTATGGAATATTCCCGCTCTCATTCCTTCTGTGGCTAAGTCCATAGACAGGAAGTATGCTGCTCCCAAGGATCGACCCATTTTGGCCTCCCAGGCCTTTGCGAACCCTGTTGTAGTCCTGGCAGAGAATAAAGCCGTTCTTCCTCAGGCATCTGCAGCCCGGCCTATAAAGAAAGAATCCTGCATGATAGACACCTTAGGTAAGAGAGTCTTTGCTGCCTGTACCCTGGGTATGCATATTGCCAGCTACCAGGGCTACTTCTCTCAATATGAGTATGTTCTTTGGCATTCACTCAGAAGGATGGTGGAAGCTCTGCCCGAGTTGGACACTAGTTCAGAGCTACTTCAGACCACAACCAGGGGTATCGAGTCCAACAACCAGCAGGTTAAAGCAGATATGGATGCTTTCGATACTGCTTCCCAAGCGGCGGCGGCAGGCATTTGTAACCATTGACACTCCTGGCTACGCACTTCGGGCTTCAGGAATGATGCCCAAAAGCAGGTCATGGCATTACCCTTTGACAGTATGTATCTGCTCGGACCTCAAGTCGAGCAAGCTCTGGAGGCCATGCAGAAGACTAGGTCAACCATTAAAATGGCTTGACCCGCTCCCAACCCTTCTCGGGGGGGGGGGAGTGTTAACAAGCATCAGTTTCACAACAGTCAGTCCTTTTGGGGCAAGGACAGGGGAGGTTTTAACATAAACCAAGCCCCCCAGCCTCAAAAGAAAATGCAACAGAAGGCACAAAGGCCCAAAGCGCCCAGTGCCACCTTCTGCGTTTCTGGCCCAGGTCCCACCTCAACTGCCCGAGGCAGACTCTTCCTCAGTGGTGGAGGACATCTGACTCAGTTCTATAACCAGTGGAAGTCCAGAACATCAGACAAATGGGTCCTCTGGGATTGTCCCCTCAAACGACTGCCCAGGCTGTCAACAATACAGTCAGACCTTCTTTCCTCCGAGATACAAGGCCTTCTGAACAGGCAGTAGAAATAGTTCCGCTGGATCAACGAAACACAGGTTTCTACTCCCATTACTTCCTGGTCCCGAAAAAGACCAGTGGCATGAGCCCCATTCTAGACCTCAGAAAGTTAAACAAGTTTCTTCTCCAGGAAAAGTTCAAGATGATATCGCTAGGGAACCTGTTACCCTTGCTTCATCAACACAATTGGCTAGCTTCCCTGGACATGCAGGATGCTTACCAACATATTCCTATACACCCAAAGCACCACAGATACCTAAGGTTTGTAGCACTGGGCCAACATTATCAGTTCAGAGTCCTGCCCTTTGGGCTATCTTCGGTGCCACGAGTTTTTACAAAGTGTTGTACAATTCTTGCAGTGCATCTCAGAAAAATTGGAATACAAATGTTCCCATATCTGGACAACTGGCTTCTAGCAAGTCCTTCCAGGCGGCGGCAAGGAACTCTTGACACTGTAGCCACAGCCTCAGACTTTCTCACATCCATGGGAGTCCTGGTAAATCTCAAGAAATTGCAGTTGCAGCCCTCCCAGAAGCTCCTTTTTATAGGAACTCTTCTGAACACCTCCTGTGTGAAAGCTTTTCTTCCAGAGGACAGAAGGAGCAATATCCTACAGATGGCCTGATACATCAGAGAGAACAGCTCAGTTCGAGCTATCTCAATGCAACGGATGCTGCATTTCATAGCATCCTTGGTGTTCACTGTACCCCTAGCATGTCTCCACATAAGAACCTCTCAGTGGTTGCTCAGTAATCAGTGGTCCCCAACCACTCACCCTCAGTCCTTTCTCATCAAGGTGACAGAACCTCTGAAGAGGTCACTTACCTGGTGGTCGCAAGAGGACAACCTTCTGGAAGGGTATCCATTTGCTCCCCTGGATCATCAGATTTCTACTACCATGGACGCGTCCCTGACGGGGTGAGGAGCTCACTGTCAGAATCTTCACACCCAAGGTACGTGGACTCAGGACGAGTCCAAGCTTCACATAAATGTCCTAGAAATGAGAGTCATCCTTTATGCAGTCCAAGCTTTGCAGGACATTCTCTGTCACAAGAGCATTCTCCTTCAAACGGACAACAAAGCAGTAATGTATTACATCAACAAGAAGGGTGGTGCACACTTACCCTTTATGCAGGGAAGCGATGAGAGTGTGTGGATGGTGCCTAGACCACAAGGCTCTAATTCAGGCGGTCTACCTGCCAGGAGTGCAGAACGAACTGGCAGTCCATCTCAGGAGAACAGAGATGGATCCTCACGAGTGGTCTCTCGACTTAACCTTATCATCCAATCACTCTTCAAAGAGTGGGGAACTCCAGTCCTGAACCTTTTTGCATCCCCACTCAGCACAAAACTGCCTCTCTTCTGCTCCAGAAATCCAGGGCCTGGCATTTTCTGTCAGGCTGCGTTCAGGCTGCAGTGGACAAAATGCTTTCTATACGCCTTTCTGCCTCTTCCACTAATTCAGAGGGTCCTTCTCAAACTCTAGTCCCAGGGGGACAAAATGATCCTCATTGCTCCCTTCTGGCCCTGACAGATATGGTTTCTGTTACTCAACAGTATGTCGGGAACCCCTCCGAAGGCGCTTCCCCTTCAGGTGAACCTTCTGACCCAGGGGCCTGTGGTCCACCCCAATCTGAGGTTGCTTTACCTTCACGCTTGGCTCCTGAAGAGATAGAGGTAAACAGGTTCAATGTCTCTCAGAGAGTTTCAGATATTCTTTTGGCTGCGCGAAAGCCAGCCACCAGAAAATCTTACTCAGCCAAATGGAAGCATTTTTCTCTCTGGTGTGCAAAATCCTCTTTGAATCCTTTTTCCTGCCCACCAGATAAAGTTCTAGAGTACCTTTTAGACCTCTCAAATTCAGGTCTACAATACTCTACAGTCAAAATTCACCTTTGTGCCATTTCAGCTTATCATGAGCCAGTACTTTCCTTGTCACTGGCTCAGTTACCTGTAGTTAAGAGGCTTCTTAAGGGTATTCTGCATACCAGACCTCCTGTCAGACATCCAGTCACAGCCTGGGACATAAATCTTGTGCTAGACATGCTCACTTGAAAGTCTTTCGAGCCTCTAGCTACCTACAGCAGAAATTTCTCACTTGGAAAACGGCCTTCCTGGTAGCCATTACCTTGGCCCGCAGGGTTTCTGAAATACTTGCCTTGGTCACAGACCCTCCGTATACTGTATTTCATAAGGACAAAGTAGTTCCTAGGACCCATCCTAAGTTTCTCCCCAAGGTTGTTTCAGAATTCCAGCTAAACCAACCTTTGGTCCTACCTACTTACTTTGTGAACTTCCGGAATGAAGGAGAGCATACCCTTCATTCTTCAGATGTCAAAAAGAGCTCTGCTTTTCTATTTGGATAGAACAAAAGAAATTTGCAAAGCTCAACAACTGTTTGTTTCCTTCAGTGAGACCCAGCTGGGTCAGCCTGTCGCTATCTGATGCATTTCAGCATGGCTGGTGGCATGCCTTCGCCATTGTTATTCCATGGTGCAAGTTAAGCTGGAGGGCAGAGTGTACACTCACTCTACTAGAGCAGTCGTGGCATCCCTGGCAGAAATCCGCAATGTGCCCATTGCAGACATTTGCAATGTGGTTACCTGGAGCTCAGTGCATACTTTCGTCAAGCACTATGCCCTGGATGTCCATGCCAGGCGACATCTTTAGTTCTGCAGGACTATCCTTCATGGACTTCTATCCTAAATTTGTGAGCTCTTGGTTTCTCCTGACGCACTTTCAGGGGGGATTATTAGCTCTGTACTCTCCCATCAGTGTGAATGAGTGGTGGAGACTTTATGTCCAGGAAGATATGGAAATTACATACCTACCATAATTCTTGATCTTCTTGAATGAAGTCTCCACCACTCATTCACACGCCCACCCACCCACCATCCCCCGAGCTCGCCTCTGTTGTTGGTCTTCACTCCCTCAATCTTTAGGCTGTGAAGACTTCTTCATTGACCCTTCTTATACGGGTCGTTTGGAGTATCTTATGTCCGGTTTTTGTTAAGCTATCCTTCTAGGATAGTTACGCTGCACCTCCTCGGGGGGGGGGGTACTGAGGCAGTTGGAGTGTCAACGCTGAGACAGTCATTGCCGTATGAGTCGAGGCTCGTGGCACCACTCCTCATGGCTCCATCTCTGGCACCTGCACTCTTGCAAAACGTTAGCTTCCCCTGGGTCCTAGCACCTCCAGCGTAGATCCCATCAGTGTGAATGAGCGGTGGAGACTTCTTCCAAGAAGATCAAGAATTACGGTAGGTACATAATTTCCATTTCTCTTCAGCGGTGCGGTGTATGAAATTTATAAAATGGCACTAACCTTTCCCATGCCATGGGACTGCCTTGTGAAGGGTAAAATTGACAAAGCTGTCAGTCTCGCTTTCCCTTTCCACATAGTTATGCCTGGACAATTTCAGTTACAAAGGAGATAGCCCAGGGCGTTTGTTATTACTTTTTATTGTATGTTAAAACTATTGAGGCCTTTTTTTTATTTTATTACTATTACATATTAATTTGTTAATAGTTTGGGAGCATGTTGGTACCTGTAAAATCGAGGTGCCTGAGTTCGGGACCCCCAATGCCCCCTGGAGCCGACAATCTCTCAATCATTAGGGTAGTTCGGTATTAGTTTCCCTGAACTGTGTCTCAGTGTTGCTCTGGTTTCTGCAATGTTTGAAGCAGTTGTTTTACCTCAGCCAGGGTGGCCATGCCATGCCTCTTTTGTCGGATCTTGAGGCTGTTTTAGTCCACGTGGCACTCTCATTTGGGACAGTATCCTGGTGGTCCCCTCGCTGTTGTACAAAGGGGACTTCAATGCATCTGGTTCTCAGGTCCTCTACAGCATCTTCTGGAGTAGCAAATTCTTTGGACCCCTCAGGAAACATCACTACTAACCGCGCCAGGTATGGAGTTTGAAATTTGAGTTGTTGTTTAAGTGTCCTTAGTATGAGGGCAGACACTCTTTTCGCTGCGATCACTATGGAGTAATCATTGTCAAAGTAAAGTCAGCTGTTCTGAAACTTTACCTGCTCCATTCTCGATACCCTGATCAAGATGTTTTGTTTTGTCTGGTAACTGAGGAATTTGACTACAAGGGACCTTGCGCGATCATCCACTCGGTTAGGTTTTTGTCATGACGAGGGCTTGATGTGCCCTCTCTGTGTCCAGCAGATATTCTGTGTTCAATTGCAGGGTGTCTCTTAGAAGTCCTTCCAGAAATGCCCCCATGTCTTTACCCTCAACGTCTTCGGGAAGCCCAGAGATTCAGAGGTTGTTCCTCCGTGATCTGTTTTCCAGGTCATCACATTTGTCCTGAAGAGCTTGGCATTCTTGAAGGGCATGCAGTACCACTCATTCCAGTCGGTCCATTCGAGAATCAGTTGTGCTTACTTGTGTTTCCAACTGTTGTATTTTAGCGATGTCTGATTGTAGGTCTGCTTTTATATATCGGACCTCAGTTCTGAAGTCCTTCAGCTTGGCCAAGATCGCTACGTTGGTGGGCTGCTGAGTGGTCTGTTGCACACCTGATGCCGTCTCTGTAGTTTTTGGTGTGGCAGGCATCCATGGGTTGTTCCAAGTCTTTTTGCTCTGATTTTTCTGTTGCAGCCTCCAGTTTTTTTCTTTCTGCCAATCGATATTTGTTGCAGCTCTTTCACATACGTTTTGGTTGGTTTGAAATAATAAAAGATGTGGTTTTAGAGCTGTTGTCATGGATCTGGATCTAAAAAATTATCTTGCCATCTTCTCCTCAGCCAGAACCGGAAGTCTGTCCAAGTCTGTTCTGATTCCATCCCAAAGGTTGCAGTATATAGGAGCAGTCCTAGACTCCACGAAGGGCAAGGCTTTTCTGCCACCAGACATAGCGGAGTGCCTCATCTTGCAGACATGAGTGGTGTCTCAGAGACACTGTTTCCACCAGGCTGTACCTGCGGCTCCTGGGCCTCATGTCAGAGGCCATTGCCAGGGTTTCTCCGGCCTGCTTGCACATGCGGAGTGCTGCAGTAGACACTTTGGGTGCAGTGGGACCAACGCACCGATGACTTGGAGCAACTGGTGCTGGTCTCCTCTCCTGTCCGGAAAGTCCTTCAGTGGTGGACGGAACCCCAAAACCTAAGAGGGGGGTCCCCTTCTTGATCTTGTCTCCTCAGCAGATCCTCACTACGGATGCCTCTGGATTGGGCTGGGGGAACACTTAGGTCCCTTCCAGACTCAGGGCTCCTAGTCCCGGATTGAGATGTCCCTCCATATAAACGTCCTTGAGATGAGAGTGCTTCTGCATGCTATGCAGCTTTCCAGAACCACCTCTCTTCAGGTCAGTTGTAGATCTAGGCTGACATCCTCAGCATTGTCTACTATATCAACAAACAGGGACACACTAATACCCCTTGTTCAGGGAGGCAATGAGAGTATGGTACTGGGCACTGGACCACGGCCTGGAGTTTTGGGCAGTCTATGTCCCAGGTGTCCTGAACACCCTAGGGGGCAGCCTAAGCCAAACTCAGTACAGAGCTAATGAATGGGAGCTCCTGTCATCATCCATCGCAAAAGATCTGTTCGACAGATGGGGTCACCCAGAGTTGGACATTTTTGCGTCCTGGCCCAACACAGAACGACCTAGTTTTTGCTCGCTAGATCCAGGGCCTGAAGTTTTCTGGTGAGACGTGTTGTCCCTGTCTTGGAGCAGGAGGTTCATGTATGCCTTTCCTCCATTTCCTCTGATCCAGAGGGTTCTGATCAAACTACAGAAGGAGGCGGCCAGCATGATCCTTGTAGCACCCTGTTGGCCACGGCAGATTTGGTTTCCATTGCTGCAACAGTTAGCAGCAAAAGCCCCACTTACCCTGCCTCTCTGCAGGGATCTATTGATGCAGGCTCAGGGTACCCTGGTCCATCCTCACCTCAACTCGCTTTGTCTGCATGCATGGCCCCTGAGGACATAGCCATTGCCCGGTTTGGGGTTTCCCCAGAAGGTGGCTGACATCCTGGTGGTTGCTAGGAAGCCCTCCACTAGGGCCACTTACACCATGAAGTGGAAGAGGTTCGCCATCTGGGCTGCAAAGCACCATCTGGACTCTTTTGCCTGTCTGGTGCCTCGAGTCTTGGACTACCTGATCTCCTTGTTGGACTCAGGCCTCCAATATTCTTCCCTCAAGGTGCACCTTTCGACTATATCCGCCTTCCATGATCTGGTGGAGGGCCGGACTGTTGCTCAGCTGGATGTGACCCATACTTTCCTTAGGAGCATCCTACATCCAAAACCTCTGATCTGCAATCTGGTCCTGGCTTGGGACTTGAACTTTGTTTTAGAGAAACTGACCCTGTCTCTGTTTGAGTCAGCTGTGACTTGCAAGCTGTGCTTCCTTTCATGGAAAGTGTTATTTTCGGTTACTATTACTTCTTTTCAAAGGATTTCTGCGCTTCAGGCTCTCTAGTACAAGGAGCCTTTTTGATTTTTCACAAAGACAAGGTGTCTTTGCGCATGGACCCTATGTTTCTCCCCAAGGTGGTGTCTAAGTTTACCCTGAATCAGTCTATACACCTACTGGTCTATTTCCCGGGCATGACAGTCCAGGGCAAGCACTACTCCACACTTTAGATGTGCGCAGGATTTTGAAGTATTACCTGCTGCAAACTAAAGACTGCAGAAAGTCAAAGCAGCTTTTTTGTTTCTTTTGCCCAATGAAGAGATGGCATTCAGGTTTCCAAACAATGTTTGTCCAAATAGTTGGCTAATTGTATTGAGTTCTGCTACATTGAGCATTGCAAAGAGTTGCCAGGGACAGTGAAAGCCCATTCCATGAGGGGCATGGCCGCCTTGGTGGCCTATTTCAAGGGGGTTCTCCACAGCTGACATCTGTGCTGCAGCCATCTGGAATACCATCCATACTTTTACCAAGCACTACAGTCTGGACATTGCCTCTAGAGCCCATGCAGGCTTTGGCCATGCCATCTTCAAGGCCTTCTGTCTTAGGTCTCTGCCTGTCCGACTGTCCTCCTGTGCTTGTAACTGTTTGGGACTTGTTCCTATGGTGTGACCTGATGACTGAGATACCCCTGAAGAAGACAGAACAGTTACGTAAGAACTTACCTTAACGGTAGATCTTTGAGGGGATCTCAGTCATCAGGTCTGCCTTCCCTCCTACCATCCCCCCTTTTTGGGTGGGGTCCTCTTTTCAGACTGGCTCTCTGGTGACTCCGGCCTTTTATTTTGGCCTGAGCACCTCTCTCCTCGGTACCTAGTGGCTGGAGTTAGCTTAGTTCATCTCTGGGGGAAAGAACGGAGGAGGGAGCAGAGCTGCTCTCACCTTTGTAGGGTTGATGAATGTCGGCAGGCGATGTCGGTGTGGGTGGCCCCAGTTGTGCTGCTGGAAAAGTCTTCCATGTGGATCCTGTTTCAGCACCAGTGAAGTTGCTATGGTGTGACTGGATGACTGAGATCCCCTCAAAGATCTACTATTACGGTAAGTTCTTACATAACCGTTCTTTTTTAGAACCAACAGAAAATTCCTACCTACGGTGGTATCCAAATTCCACCTGAATCAGTCGGTGAACCTCCTTGTAGTCTAGCCACAGCATTCCAGTACCGGTGAGGAAAAGTTGTATAGCCTAGACCTAAAATGAGTCTGTTTTTTTCTTTTACTTATAGAGTTTTATCATACAGATAGCAACATGTACACAATAGAAAGTACACATTCCAACAATTGGCAGGAGGCAGAACATTGTCTGTACAGTAAAAGAAAAAACACTATTCAAAAGACAGTGTAGTTCTCAGACAAGGGCCATCCACCCCCCAGAGGTCAGCAGGAGTAAATGTATTGGGAGAATAAGCACGTAGAAAGTCATACTCTCACCTTAGGATGTTAATACAATCTAAAATCTATGCACAGAACTTTTCTCCCACTTGCAGACTTATATAAGGTATTGAGGGGAGAACATATGCAAATAGGACACTATACAGTGAAAACAGATTGTTTGAGCTCAGGTTAAGCTAGAACCCTACACCCACAGGCCACCTCCAAGGGACTTTGTAGGGGGAAGAATATCACTGAAGGAAGTTTATAGTCCACAAACTGAGTGGTACACTTCAACACACCAATTAGAAAGCTGTCCCTTTGCAAAGGAAATTAACCAGTAGGCTAGGAAAATTAGCAATCATTAAACGCTGGAAGCTGGCAAATGGAACCATCCAGCCTGCATACTATATACAGCATGGAGCATTCACCAGGTAGTCCATATTAGTACGTCCAAGGGACCTTACCAGGCATCCCAGGGTAGCAAGAGAAACAACCATGGTCCTGCTGTAGTCACTCTGGTTCCCCTTCAGAGTCTTGATCCGAAGCCCTAAAGTCCATTTGTGAAAGCAGTTTATCCGAGAAACTGGATGCAGCCTCTGGGTCAGTGAAAACGTAGGATTTCCTGCTGGTGTGAAATTTGCAAATGTGCTGGGAAGAGCATCTGGGCCGTCACCCCTTTAGCCAGAATTTTAATAGCTTGCAATTTTTTCTTGCGAGCTTGCGTTTGTGAAGACAGATCTGGGAAAAATGACAAGTGACTGCCTTCTCAGACAGTGTCCCCTTTTTTTCTTGCAGCTTGTAACAAATGTAATCTCACCCAAATTAATCTTCACCATTCATTACTGATGGGTCCTACCAGAGGTCAGGACCCTGCACAGAAATAAAAAAGAGCACCGTCTCTTTAAAACTTTTTGTCTGGGTGGAGACGACGTTGGGACGGCGCCGCCTTCGAGGCCCGCATTCTACGTGGCACTCGCGGGGTGGTCAGTAACCGATGTTGACTCCTCCCAGCCCTCAGTTCTGTTGTTTCTGCCATTGAGGAAGGATCCTGCACAGGAATTTCTACAAGCAACTGTGTCATTGTCTAGGCCTCAGTTTCTTTCCTTGTCTATTTTGGTGCTGGGTGTCCCTTTTTCTTTAGTTTATTTGTTTTCAAGCTGCAGCAACGGTATGTCGGGGTCGGGGCGTCATTCTAAGTTGAAGCGGTCCGGAGTTGCCCCTATGAGTCGGTGCCCATGTGGCAACTCCATTACGATCACAGATCCCCGCTATCATTGTTTTTCTTGCCTGGGCCCCTGCCATCCAATGGATGAGTGTGACACCTGTTTTTCTATAGACTTCCGTACCTTGGTGGTTCGAGCGGCGTGCTGTGGTAGGGAATACCTGACTTTCGGCAGGCACCAGCAGACTCTGGACACCAAGGCAAGAACTTTGGGATCCACCCCTGAGCCCCCCCCCCTCCCGGGCCTATATGACCCAGTGGGGGTAGGGACCTGCTCTGCTCCTGTTGCAGGGGCACAGGGTTCCTGTGAAGGGTTGGTGGGAAGGTCGTCTTCCTTCAGGGAGGCGACTGGTCACCCCTCGCAGTCCAACTCCTCCTCAGAGGAGGATCAGACGACCCCCAAGGAGGAGTCAGAGCTATAGGTGGGCTCTCCTTGAGACCATGCTCCTCACCGGCTTCGGCTGTCTGTGCCGTCTCCAGTGCCGATGAGCGAAGTGGTGTGGATAGTGTGTCTGAGCCTTTCTCTGATGCTCATTAAGGTGCTGGGGGGTCCAGGGTTTCAGGTGTGGCCAGGTTGAAAGTGGTCCTTGTCTCCTCTCCTATCTCAGAGGGTGGTGATGGGAGCAACCCCGATTGGGCCCGTGGCTCTTTGGACTCTGCTCGAACGTCTCTGAGACCGCTGGAGTTCCCGGCACCAGCGTCCCATCTGGAGGGCAGTGTCGCTGTCTCAGACATTTCCAGAACCTCCTCTGGTTCTCCGGTTTCAGTGCGTGACAGCACTTTGTCCGGGCACAATGCTGGGGTCAGAGCGGGGTCGATGGTCGGCACCACGATTGGTGCCGCCTTTCTTGGTGGTGCCGAGGTCGACATAGACTCTTCCTCAGCTACTACCGGTCTCTTCTCTTCTCTTGGCTCTACATCGTTGGTCCATTCTGGTCTTTCAACGACTGGGGGTCTGGCCAATGAGGAGGAACCTTGGGGACATCCTCTAACCTCTTTGGCAGTGGGGGGTTCTTTTCCCCTTGAGGGGGGGCAAGCCCGGATTCCTCCACTGGGCCTTCTAAGAAGAATAGATCTTCTTCCCAGCAGAAGGGAGCTCATGGACCAGTCTGTAAACGATGACCTGTGCGTCCTAGGGCTGCTGGAGGTCGTCATCAAGGACTGTCCAGTTCGGCATCTCTCCTGGGAGGGAGTTCTGCAGTGGGTGAGGGCAGGAGTCTCCCAAGTGGCACTGCACAGCTCCAGCCTCAGCTTTCGGGGGATCATCCCCAAGGACATCCCCCAGCCCGCTCCTTAGGGGTTGGGTGCTGGGTTTCAGGTTTTTCCAGTTCTTCACCTAATCAGGGCACATCTGGACGAACCCAGTGCTCTGGCAGAGGTACTCTCTGGTCTAGCCAGGCTATCCCTCCTCCTCCCCCTCTAGCTCTGTCTCCCCTATCCCCTTTTCTGTGGTTTCTTAGCCCTGAAAGCCCCTTTCTTGGGAACAGTTCAGGGCGGTGGCGGCACTCTTTCCCCATTACTTCAGGGCCGTTTCTGAGGGCATTTTCAGACCTCCCAGTCCAGCGCTGCCTAGCTCTGAATCGGACTCCCACTTTTCTTTGGCTTCCTCAGTGCAGGAAGAAGACACTTCATGCCATTTTTCCTCTGTGGGGGACTTTTCATCCTACCAGCATTTCCTGTCAGAGATGATGCAGGAGCTCAGTATCTCCCACCCTGTTGCACGGAACCTGGATCATGCGATGCTGTCATTCCTAGGGGAGTACAGTGCTGACACTTTGGTCATCCCTCCTTGGCCACAGCCATTGCAGGAAGCATCGCACATCATCTGGCTATGACCTTCTTCCCCTTCTCCTGCCATAGAGGCTGTCCGCCCCCCCAATTCGGACTCAGCTGAACTCGACCGATGGGGGAAGAGGGTGTTTTTTTCGGTACATCTCCTTTTGCAGATATTGGCTCATCAGGCACACCAGGTGGCCTATTCTAGGCATATCTGTTCTCTGCTAGGGCAGGTCCTAGCAGCGCTGCCTGATGGTAAGGACACCAGGCAAGCCATTCACCTCACCGCACAAGGCTGGATCTAGCAAGACATCTCTCTAGGGCTGTCTACGATGCCAACAAGGTGGCTTGCAGGCTGGTAAGATACTCAGTCTGCATTAGGCGGGCTGCATGGCTTTGCCTATCCTGGTTGTCACCCCTGGACCCGGCGTAGGGTGATAGAAACATAGAAACATAGAATTTGATGGCAGATAAGGACCGCTTGGCCCACCCAGTCTGCCCATTTCCCTACCTAATGGACACAGCTGCAGATCCTAGTTAACCAGCAGCCTACTTCTTTCCTACCCCACCCCTAGGTGCCTTGTTATCCCATGCATGCTTGAATTCACCACTGTTTTTGACTCATAACCTCCTCAAGGCTGCTCCATGCATCCACAACCCTCTCTGAAAAAAAATACTTAATTACCTCTGAGCCGCCCCTCCATCTTCAGATTGTGCCCCTTGTTCTTGCACACCTCTTTTTGAAAGATGCCACCCTCTTGGACTTTGTTGATTCCCTTGGGACTTGAAAGTGTCTATCATGTCTCCCTCTCCTCCTTTCCTCAAGCTATACATATTAAGCTCCTCAAGTCTCTCTTCATATGTCTTCCGTGCAGACCCTGCACCATTTTAGTTGCCGTCCTCTGGACAGCTTCCATCCTGTCTATGTCTTTGCGGAGACTGGGTCTCCAGAACTGCACGGAGTACTCCAGATGGAGTCTCACCAACTCTCTGTACAGAGGGATAATAACTTCCTGTTTTCTACTGGTGATGCCTCTCCCTATGCATCCCAGTATCCCCCCAGCCCTCCTTACTGCCCTCTCACATTGCTTGCCCACCTTTAGGTCATCTGATATGATGACTACCCAGGTCCCTTTCCATTTGTGTTGTTGTTAGTATCTCACCCCCATTGTGTACTCTTCCCCTGGGTTTTTGTTTCCCAGGTGCATTACCTGCACTTCTTAGCATTGAATCTAAGCTGTCATACATTTGACCATTCTTCCAACCTTGCCAAGTCCCTTCTCATCCTTTCCACCCCACCTTGTGCATCAACTCTGTTGCAGATCTTTGTGTCATCTGCAAGAGATACTTTTCCTTCCAGTCCCTCTGCAATGTCACTTATAAAGACATTGGCGGACGGTCCTAATACTGAACCCTCATGGGTACCCCACTAGTAACCCCCCTTTCTTCAGAGTGGACTCCATTTACTATTACTCTGTGTCCTATTCTCCAGCCAATTCTTTACCCAGGCTGTCATCTTGGGACCCACTCCCAGGCTGGTTAACTTGTATATTAATCTTTGTGTGGTACTGTGTCAAATGCCTTGCTAAAGTCTAGGTAGGCCATGTCCACAGCCCCTCCCTGATCTACTACTTTGGTCACCCAGTCAAAGAAATCTGTCAGATTTGTCTGGCATGACCTTCCAGCTGTGAATCCGTGCTGCCTTGGGTCCTGGGTCCTGGCCCACTTCTTTTCTCATAGAGCATGGCAAGTTCTTCAGGGGCACCCTTCAACTCTTGGATCCCAGAAGTGTTCGCCAACCCTTTCAAGCCCACGGGCCTAGCCAGGCCCAGTTCAGCCCCCTCCTCCCATGTCTTTTTTCTCCCCCATGGGAGGCTGGGGAAATATCTTTCCTCCAAGGTTCACCTTCTTGGTACTCTGACCCGTTAGTAATTACTGGTGAAGATTGATTTGGGTAAAATATACAAATTACATACTTACTGTGATTATGATCTTCCCAAATAGCTTCACCATTCATTACGCCCACCCTTTGATCAGACACTGTGTGGCCCAGCCCTCTTTCTAACCTCCCGCCCTTCTGGTCGTGGAGGGGATTGGAACATCGTTCAGGCCTGGGCTGGGGAACTTGTGTCCAGTCTGATGTTTCCACTTCTGGTGGTCGGTGAGGTTGCTTCACTTTTATTTGATCCCTCTAGGTTGACTCCCTTAAGGTATTTCCTAATTGAGCAGTCCTCCAGTCCTGGGATCTGCTTCCTGGAGCGATCCTCTTCAGGTACATAAGCCTCCTTCTTCTTCTGGCAAAATTTTAGCAGAATAGACACTCAGACTAGGAGGGAAGGTATGGATGAAAACAGAAGGTAAGGAACAAGTTTGTCAATATGAGAGATGAGATTCTCTATTTAAAAAAAAAAAAAAAAAGAATGTGGAAAAAGGAATTATTTTCTCTCAATATGATCAGGTCTCCAGGCCTCTGGCTCTTCCACCACTACAGCTGCCCCCCCCCCCCCAATCCAGTTGGATGCTTGAGCCCTGGTGTAATCCTTTTCCACTTGTGGAATCTAGTCCTGCGGGCTGGGGAGAGTTGGGACAGTTTCTCTTTCTCCGTCTGTCTTTCTTCTCTCCTGTCTCTTAGTTGTTTTTACCTTGCTCAGGGCTGCCCAGTGTTCTGGTCATCCCTGTCTGTCCTCCTTAGTTTTCCCTCTGATCTAACCCTAGTTAGTCTCCGGCTTTGGTTTGTTTTTGTTTTTTTTTTCCCTACCCTTGCCTATCTTTCGGGCACCCTGGCCCTCTGAATCCTCCCCTTTCCTGTTCCTTGTCTGGCAGACAGAACTGAGGGCTGGGTGGAGTCTGCGTTGGTTACTGGCCAACCCACGAGTGCCATGTAGAATGCTGGCCTCAGGAGTGATGCCATCCCGATGTCATCTCCACCTAGATAAAATTTTTTAAAGAGACAGTGATCTTTTTTATTTCCATGCAGGGTTCTGACCTCCGGTAGGACCCATTAGTAATGAATGGTGAAGATATTTGGGAAGATCATAATTACGGTAAGTACATAATTTGTATTTCTAGCCTCTGGGGTGGACAGTGTCACTGTTGCCATCAATGGTCGTGTGGTAGAGCCCCCTCGAGATCCAGGGCGCAGAGGGATTGTGAAGGCATGCATGATGTTAATGCCCATGTCTCTAATAATCCCAGATCTTCAAAAATCAAATGGTCAATCGCTGACATCAGTTCAGTATGGCTGGCAAAGTGAGGGGAAAATCCAACAATCCAGACGTTCCTCTGCCGCAGTCCATTCTCCAGCATCTCCACCTTTGCTCTGAGGAGATTCATGTTGGGATCAGGCCTGTACTAACCTCGGACTGCTGTTCCGAAGAAGCATAAAGGTCAGCGATCGACGTAACATTAGCAACAATCTTATTTTCCATGTCAGTAAATTTCCTTTCCATTACAGCCAGCCGTTTGTTTGTCTCGTTGCCAGTCTCCTGCAGTTTTGTTAGGAGTGGGAGAATCTGTGGAAATTCTGATGATGATGAAGTCGAGCTTCCAGGTTTCGGAGAGGTGCTGGTCCCCGGGTTGTTAAAGTAGGTTTCGAGTCCCAAGGATGCGTGCTGATGTTGCTTTTTCGGGCTCATTTTGCTCCTGGACAAATCTGATTTCAAATAAAATATTGTAACAGAAGTTCATTTATTTATTTATAAAATATCAGAATTACAAACCTTTGAGTCAGAGACTCATTTACAAAGGCTCCATGTCAGGAATTACATAAAATAAGATACAATCAGGGTGCAACCTGAGTACAATGAAATGAAGCAACAATTGACATAAAACACAGAGGCATAGAATTAATGACAAGAATATACAACTTGTTAACAAAAAAATACTGACTCAATTTGTAGACAACTGAACATTAGAGGTAGCAAACAGGAAGAGAAGAACAAGACAAAGTCAACTGGAACAGGGTTGAAAGGAGGAGGGAAGGTAGGGGACAGGGCAGTTATGTGTCACTTAAGCAGTTCAAGATTGAAGGTTTAGTTTTATCCATATGTGGAGCTCGGAAAAGAACGTTGAATGCTCCACAGCACCCCCCCCCCCAAAAAAGGAGCCTTGACTGTTTACATGGAAGGGCAAAAGATGTCAGGTCCGAGAATGCACAGCTTTTCATTACTTATGGCGAAGCTGGCAAAGATAAACCAGCTACAAAGAGATCCATCTCTCACTGGATAATCTGTTGCATTTAGTCCTGCTATGAAAAAGCTGGAAAATGCCACAAAGAGGCCTAAGGGCCCACTGCACAAGGGGTACCTCTGTGGTACCCTCAAAGGGCATCCCATTGTTAGACATTTGCAAAGCAGCTACCTGGAAAACAGTACATCTTCAGAAAGCACTACTGTTTGGGCATATAGTCCAGAAGGGGTGTCAGCTTTGGAACCTCTGTCTTGCAGAACCTTTTTCCTAACTAGGTTTTGGACCTAGCCTCCCATGGTACTGTTACTGAGTCTACATGAAGTGTAAACATTTAAGTTATGGATTGCTGGGGTTAGAAGAAAAAAAATTACTCACCCTAGTAATGGTTGTTTCTCCTTAAGGGATCCCTTGCTATGTTTACAATCCCTAACCCTGCCTCCCCTTCCAGAACCTGTGATAGGTTCACAGAAGGATCAGTTCCCTTTTTCATGAGGTTGTTTGAGCATTACTATTACAGTTCCTACAATTGTATGTTTGTTGCTATAGTTTGTATGACAAATTTATATTGAGTCTGCTTTTAATTTGTTCAGTGTTTTTTTTTTTTCTTTTCTAAATTCTATAAAATTTCTAAATTATTGGTAGCCTTTTTAGCTAGTTTCACTAGCCGATCCTCCACTCTGGCTTGGAAACAGACCTGAGCAACAGCCAGAGTGGAGCATGGGTACAAATTCTGAACCTACAATCCAAATTCAAAAATGTACATAGGTTCTCATTTCTGAGCTAATCTCCAAACCAAGATGACTGCATAAAGTGTAAACATAGGGATCCCTTAAGAAGAAATAACATTATTACAGTGAGTAATTTTTTTATACTTCCATATGCTGTGTGGCACAGTAACCTGTAGTAAAATGTCAGGTGTCCCTGCTAATGTGGGACACTGGAGCGGTATGCCAGCTAAGTGATTGGCTAAATATGCTAATATTTAGTATCTTAACTGCAGTCTCCTGAGGGGATTGCCCCTCTTTCCCATCAACTACAGTATTTTTAATCTGAACTCTCTCCCCAACACCCTTGTTCACCGTATAGGAATAACTATAAGGATTACTCAATGGAATCCCGGCTACACTTCAGGATCCATGCTGCTCTGAACAGTCTGAAAGGGTCACCAGCAGCAACACCCTGAACCGGTATTAAGTGTTGGTTTTACAGGTGCATCTGCAATAAATGACATCCTATTTACGGGTAGGAACAAGAGATTACACAAACAGGAGGAAGAAGGAGAAGAAACAATTGCTGAATTATAAATCGTTTTTTGAATGTCTTTGCTGTGTGTCGTTTTTTTGTCCTTAGATTTGTTCAGGTGTTCCTTTTCTATGGTGGGTGTCGTATAATACAGTTCTTTACTACAAAAAAAATCCATATATTTTGTTCCATGTACAAAAAAAAATATATTTATAGAATTGTCTAAAATGAATTATGATGTTTTGAAAACAGCTGCCAGTGCAATAAATTCAGAAATCTAACTTGGGCATAGTATTTTTCCCTGAATTCTAATCATTATCTTTTACTATAATGATGCAAGATTGTGCTTACGGTTATCATTTTATTTTGGTGTGTTATGTGCTGCTATGACTAAAATATGTTTGTTGTAGCCTTCCTGCTTAAGAATGGTTACTATAATGACAGACCACCTTCTGTAGGTGTGACTGTAAACAGAAGGTCTTCAGTGACAGAGGGGGAAATGGAGAGCACATGGGGCAGCTGTGAGAATATTCTTAAGACCACTTAAGCTATTGTGCCTAAACCAGACTGGTTAGAAATGTGTCATTATCCAAATTCATTGTGAGAATCCTAAAATGTCCATAGTCATCAGTGAGAACAAAAGCCTTGATACTTCATTGAAAGGACCCGATGACCCATTTGGTTAACCCATTATTTATACTAAAGAAAAGTCTGAAGGCAGCCTGCAAAGATCGGTGACGGACAGTATCGTTCTTTCTCTCTCTTCCTCTCTCTCTCTCTCTCTCCCTCCCACCCTCCGTCCCCTTTTTCCAGGATTCTTCTTAACGTTTCCTCTTGTAAGTTTAGTAAACTAATCTAAAGCAACAGCATATCAGTTTGAAATTTTTCTGATGCATGGTTTGGTAATAGAATTGTAAAAGATCCCTGTTGATGTTACTAGCCATTGATTGGTGCTTTGCCATGATTGACTGCCATTATTAAATGGCAATAAAAAATAAACTTGATTGGGTAAGACTGATCACATTACCATGCATCCATTTCACATTCATGCATGGCCACATTTTGGATCTCCTTTTTATAGCCAGAAAGCCTTTTAATTAAACAACAGCCAGCCATCTTATCACAGCAGTGCAGTAACCTCATCCAAGGTTTATTGTAATGCTAAATTGATGTGCCTGATGGTGGTGTAAAGGCACTTGGTGTAAAATGCATTGTGCTTCATCACCCTTGGAGCATGTAGCAATTAAGCATTACCACATACCCAGGTATGATTTTGCTGATTCAATGCTCTTCTCTGTCCAGAAGGGTGGGCGAACAGTTGCATTCACAGCCTATGTCCATGCCACTCCATGACTGGCCAGTTGGGTCCATGCGAATGTAAGGTGACCCATACTCTTCCCTACTTCCCCAGAAGCTGAATGTCTCACTTAGCCCAGAGTCAGTCTCACAGTGGTTTCCTGGGGCTTGCATGCAGAATCCAGTCTCACAAGATGGCAGCAGAATGAATTGCCAGCGTGCTGCTACACCAGTCCTTAAAAAGTAACTTTAAACAACAATTCATTTGATGTAATATGTCTCTGCAGCTTATCCTGTTGCAAACATGCAAGAGGTGCTTAGTCTGTCTACAAAGCTGTGACGTCCCTTAAAGTCAGATTCTTTCTTGTGATTTCACTTACAGTAGCTTGATGTGGTCTGTTATTAGAATAACAGCTATATGCCAAAAATGATGCCTTACACAGATATTATTATGTAAGAAGAGTTCTTTCATTTACAACACTCAGTGTCATGCACCATGGTGTTGTAAGGCAGGAATATTCTACTAGCTGATCCCAGAAAAGTGCTTTTTCCTTCTCTCTCAGGCTGCAACATACTGTGGACTTCTGTTATTAAAGGAAAATCAGTGTCTGAAACCCTTGTGCATGCATTATGGTGGCAATAGCCTGTGCTGAGGCCATTCTGTGAACTGGTCAATGAAACCTTTTATTATAAAACGCAGAACAAAGGGGCAGGTCTCCTTAATGTATTGCATTCTTATTATACTTGTTTCTGGTGAGATATATCATTGAGTTGCTTGAATATTAAACAGCTGTCTGGCATGCTGTGGGTCGTGAGGTAAACCTCACATGGTCATATAACCATTTCTTTTTACATGAGGTCTGTTATGCCCAGGATAACGTGGAGAATACTCAACCCTTGTGTTTTCCTGAATAGCGTTTTACACAGTGCCCTGAGAGACAGTTTTGTCTTACTCCAGTGCTTCTGCAGAGGCTGTCACATAAGCAGTCAAAATAAGATGCCATACAAAGAAGTACAAAGCAAATGGAGAACTGAAGATGAGCTACCCAGCAGGTCTCAGGAGCTTCACATAAAAGGGTATTTTCAAAGTGACAGTTCTCGGATAAGCTCATGGGAAAGGTATCTGACAGGCCTGTGGTGCAATATTGTTTTATAATAGCAGGAGGAGGCAAAGCAGCTCCATGAAGGGCCAGTGTGTCTGGACTGGGCTTTACTTGCTGTGAACAGATCCAAAATCAACACTAAATCATGAATCCGTACCAAAAATCCAGACTACACTCTTCTCAGGAATCTTGAGTACCACGGATTCAGTAGTACATCAAGAGTATCCAACCCCCAGCCCAGCTGTCCAGGCAACTCAATGTATCAAATGCTGTCATGCTGTAGTCTGTTTTGTGTTCTGTTTGCACAGCCCATTTTGATTGTTGGGAAGGGGTTGAGAGGTCTCCATTCCCCAAAAATGGCATTGCATTGGTGTCATACAGTAGAATTGTCTGAAGCCATCAAAACGTATTAAGAAAAATAACTACCGTATGAAACTGTGCTTGGAAACATGCTGTATTTGATGGATTGCAAAACACAGAGAGCAATATTTATGTATATTTTGCCATGTTTACCAGAGTCCTAGACCCTTGGTAAGAATGTCCGCTGATGAAACAATAGTATGGCAATCCTCTTGTTTTTTCTCCCTCCCTCTCTCTCTTTCTATCTCTCGCACTGCCATATTTTCTTTAGTACCTGGGTTTCTGTGATTTGGCTCTACTTAAAAATCCTTCACCCACCTGGATGCAAAATATTTATGCTGAGCTGACCTGACACATGAAAGAGGAAGAGAATTATAAGAAAATGCAAGCCATCTTGTACAGTATTTCCATAGAGCCTTGTAGTCATATAGCTGACATTCCATTCAGTTGTAGACTATTTGTAAAAGTAGTTTCCTATATCGAATACACTGTAAAAATTGGTGTTGGGGCTTGTCATTGTAAATAGGAAGATACTATGTTGTACATTTGCATAGAGTTTATCGTGTCACCAAGACATTCCTGAAACACTGAAATATATTTTAATAGAAACGAAGATTCCTTGTACATGCATTATACCTCATTTTAACTTTAGGTTTGTTATTGCAAGTACTTATTGACATTGCTGTTATGTGTACTGTTATATTTTTTGCTCTGAACGTAGACTATAAATACGATTTATAGATTTTTTCATGCATTGCTTTAGGGTGTGTTGAAACAAAATATTTCTTTGTCTTGGATTTAGGGTGAAATTAGGACTGAGGATAAATTTTGCAGACATGATTATGCTTTTTTTGTGAAACACATCACCCATTTTGTATGTCCAAAAGGTGGCGTAGTGCTACAAGATGTCAGTTGGCCTTGGCGTGTGCTTTTTTACAGGTCCAGTCAGTGGGGAACTGGAATTGATTTGATGGACTTAACAGCTGTTCTTATTCCATTTTAAAATGTGGGACTTGGAATTATTTTTTCTACTGGGAAACTGGAACTACTTCTAGTGTTAAACCAGTGGAATTACTGTGCTTCCAGTGGGGGGAAAATACTGCCTGGGCTTGCTCTGCCAGGTTCCATATGAAACTGCACAGTGCTTACTAACAAACTGCAGAGTAGTGTCCATCCTGAAGTGAAATTTACCGTGAATTAGTCCTTGGTCAAGGAAATTATCTGGAGACAGCTGGGAATTTTCAAATTGGCATCTCAGAATATCCCTGCTTTCTTCGGTGGCATAGGTGCAGAGGAGTGGTCAACTATTGACATCTACTTGCTCTAATCTGGCTACCATTGGAAGCTAAGAATTAAAAAGCCATATTGGGCGGGGAGGGGGAGCTGATAACCTCCTCCTTCAGTCATTGGTCATGTCTTATATAAAAGATGCATTGTTACGGATGTTTTTTTTTTATTTATCACTCAATTTTAAGTTATTATAAATAAATTACTTGAAATTAGTTTTTATCAAAACTTGTAGTCTAAATGGACCTTTTGTGTACCAGCCTATGTGTGGGCAAAGGGACAGAAGATCCTGTTGTTTACATGTGTTTTGGTTATACCTAAAGACCTACATAGCAGGGTTCTGAAATCCTGGTTTCATGGTGAAGTACACTGTTCGATGTGCAGGCTCCATTATTCCTTGGTAGTCACCATATCTAAACTAGGTTTGAAAATGTTCGGACAGCAACTTGAAACCCCATTGTCTTTTTTTAGAACCTTTGTAGTCTGTTGTATGATACAGTTGTGCAAATGTAACTGCTGTTCATTTCTGTCATGTTTAGTCAAAGCAGCAGTCTTGCCAGAGTCATGTGGTTCTGTAACAATCTTTAATGAGGGTGTATTACTATTTGTTATGAATGTCTTAGCTGATAGAAAAAAAATCTTATAAGACTGTTGAAGGGCCCTGTTCTCAGAAGGGTTTCTCCATTTCTGTGTTTGTGGCCCGGATTGTCTGGGAATAAGTCCTTTTCAAGTTCCCCGCTGGTGATTTAATCACAGAACCGGTAAATGAATAGAATGCTAGGGTTCTACAGTTGTATTATTGGAAACAAGCCCAGGATCCCAGAATGTTTGGATTATTGTGCATAGAAGTAATGGCTCTGTAAATGGATTTACTGTACTCAAAACTTGTCCAGATGCTTTGGAACCTACGTACAAAATTTGTCGGATGCATGCCTTGTACAAATCTGTATGTCATTGCAACAAATCCTGTGAAACCCTCTTGAACTAACTACTGATAAAGGAATAAAAGTTACTGTTAATGAATTAAAACACTCTATACACTAGTTAAACTGTAATGTTAAACTGTTAAGGTAAATGTACCTGGCCCGGTGGACCATTGACAGGGTGGGAGAACCGGCTTCACATTCTGACCCTAATGAGCCATGTTCAGCAGGCAGAGGCCAATCTATGTGGTGCCGGGGACACACACAGCCTGCAGAATAGGTTTGCCCATATGCCGTATGCATGATTACCCTTTGGTTGCGGAGTGGCTGTAGCCATTGTTGACCCAAGGAACTTGTTTGCTGGCTGATGGTGACTTCAGGGGAGAATAAATGGAATCTGCCATCAGAAACTAATGGGGCATCCCCTAGATTGGGGGGGGGGGTGACTAGTGCTCCTTGAGTCCGAAAACTGGATGAGGGCAAAAAGTGAAAATTCAAAAAAAACAAATAAACCTAAGAGCAAAATTCACAGGTGCAGCCGGGCATGCTAGCACAATCCGCACAATGATTCTCCATAAAACAACAGATAAAATGATCAGACTGTTACGTGCATAGCCTCAAAGATTAGTCTTGTATCTGACGGCCTGTACCCACCACACTGTGCAATGGTATAGACCATTATTGGAAGTGCTATAGCTTAGAAATGAATGTGGCCAACTCTGGCTCTCCTGATGCTTTATCGAGTGTTTAAATTCGGCTGTCCTGACTTTCAACAGTAATGTTAATGTGTATGTGTCATACTTCTGTATGATCGTAAACTAAATTAATTGTTTGTTCCTGAAGATTATCAACTTTTTAAAGCCCCTTCCTTTTCTTCCACTCTGGTTCCCCCTGTCCCCATCCTGATAACAGGACTAACTAACTTCGGAGGTATATCTTGCAGCAAGCCACACCTATGGAACTATAGCCGCCAGGCACTAGGACCACACAGAAACTTTTCTAGCTAACAGATCTACCAGGGGTCTGCCAACCCTGATGTCAGGTGCCAACATCACTGCACTGTATAAGAGTAGGCAGCCCCCGTGCCCTCCTCAGTTCTTTTCCCGCTGTTGACCAACACACATCAGACCTGTCAGAACAGTGCAGCTTCAGTCGACTGCCATTCTTTCTAAAACTCTTCTTTATTTTTGGGTTTCTGACCTCAGTTTTCAGAGTTATCCCTTTTTCATGTATGTCTTCTCAGCTTCCTTTGTCTTCCAACTGTTCGACCAAGTGTGCCTGTGGAAAGCAACTCCCAGAGAAAAATGGACACTCGGCCTGTGTTCTCTGTCTAGTCCCAGACCGCAACAGTGATTCCTGCTCCATCTGGTGTGGCTTCAACCAGGCAACCTGCCACCATGACCAGCAGACCTTAGAAGACTTTCTGCTCCAGCAAAAGGTTGCCAGCATGGAGAAGGAGTTGCAGGCCAGGGGTTCCTCTGTCCCCCAGGCTTCATCTTCATGCTCTCAAACGTCAAAATCCTGGGATAAATCCTCGGCTAAACATAAGCATTGGGACAAGAACTGCATCAAAACTCAGTCCCCTTCCTCCCGTTCCAGGTCTCCACATCACCCAGTGACTGCGACGGGGCCATCCCCCCTTCGGGGCGCAGCGCCATCTGCCTCACATGGCCTATCCTCTACAGGGCTACCATTAGCAGTGCCTCCAGCCAGCCTTACTTTGGTGGGCGGAGGTCCTTTGGGGCCTGGCACCATCCTGACTCCCCAGCCCCTGTTGTTCCAGCCCTTATTTTCAGCGGGCTCACAGTTAGGAGGCTGAGCTGGTCTGTCTTTGCCCAACGCGGGCTCAGAGGCCTTGTGGTCTTCTGCGACTAGCCAGCCATCATCCACTGCCGTGATGTCAGCCCCTCCAGCCTTGGAGCTGCCACCCTTTCTGGCATTGCCCCAGACCATCTCGCATAGGGGACTCAGGCTGGAGACTCCTCCTCAGAGTCCAGGCCTGTTTGGTCTCTGTTGCCGGCTCCACCTCCGATGCCTGCGCCGGCCCCTCCTCAACCAGTGCCACCTGGCTACCCAACGCCAGTTACGGTGGACTTCCCTTCACTACTCTGTTCCCTGTGGGATTTCATGCGGCTCACCTGGCTCCCCCACAGGGCCCTTCTCCTAGGGAACCCCCGATGGCAGTCCCTGCACCCACACTCCCACTGGGCCCGCGTCTGTCCCCACACGGCCTGATACCCACCCCCACTCTCCCTCTAGACTTCCAGGAGAAGGGATGAATACCACCTGGACCTTCAACTCCCTGATGAGGATGGGGATAAAGGTGATAGGGGTGCTTACTCCTTCACACTCTACATCCATGGTTTCATCAGACAGGAAGGCAACCCCAAAATGTATTACTCGGTCCTCCCTGACAGGCCGTCATTCATAGGGGTTCCCTGCCAGATGCAGGTGGCGATGGGATTTGACATGGAGGAGCAAGACCTCCGCAGATGTCGGTTAGCAACATACCTCCTGATGCTCCCCCCCCCCAGGTGGTTCCCCCTCTAATTGAACCCTTTGAGGACACCACCATGGCAGCCTGGCACTGCCTTAACCTGGTCCCTGCTATGCCTAGGAAGGCAGACAAACTTTACCACACCCAGTGTGGAAGCCATTCTTTGCTGAGCAGGTGCAGGCCAACTCGGTAATCATTAATGCAGCCCACAACTGCGCCAAAAGGCCAGAACATTTAAGTTCTCTCCCCCAAAGAATCTCAGAGGATGGACTTACTGGGCAAGAGGACTCTCGCTTCAGCCTCCCTGGCCATCAGGGTCCTGAACTGCATGGCCCATATGGTCCAGTTCCTCAACCTTCATTTGGACCAAGCCCAGGAACTGGCCAGCTCCCTTCCTGACATCCAGAGGAAGCAGCAGCTCTTGCAGTCCCTCCAATTGGAAGCTGACGTTGGTCTGCATCTTCTCCACTTGGTCTACAGTGCCATCGATGCTTCAGCCAGGGCAGCCATAGATGGCATCTACTTACGCCGGCAGTCCTGGTTTATGGTGTTGGAGTTCACCCAGGACATTCAGTTATCTGTCCTGAATGCCCCCTTCAGAGGATACAAATTGTTCGGGGCAGATGTGCAACAGATCCTTGATGCCCTTCAGGCCTCTGGATATACCCTAATGTCTGTTCACTTCATGTACCACAGTCCAACTGGGAGTGGTCAACGTGTGGCCGCCTGTGGGGTGACCAACAAGTCCAGACCCTCTGCCAGACCTCAGAGCAAGCATTGGGGGTCTGCCTCTTTGCTTACCCCTGCTGTTGTAGCCAGCAAGGCTCCCGGAGGCAGTAGTGCAACTGCTACTGCAGCCCCCTCCTCCTCTGTCTGACTCCATGCCCGACCCCACCCCCTACAATTCAGGAGGCAGTCATAGGGGGTCGCTTCTCCTTACACCTGGACAGGTGGTGGGAGATAACCAATGATGGTTGGGTGCTACAGCTCATAGAGCATGGCCACACTCTGGTGCTTCTAGAGTGTCTCCCCCAAGGAAAACCTCCAGTCTTTTTACCCTCCACACCACATTGTAGTACTTTGGGAGGAAATCCAATCTCTGCTGCAAAAGATGGCAGTGGAACCCATCCCAGTGGATCAACAGGGCAGGGGTTTCTACTTGCATTTTTTCCTGGTCCCCAAATGCACAGGGGATCTCAGCCCCATCCTAGACCTCCAAGAGCTCAGTCTGTTTGTAACCCCCCTGCAAATGGGGGTTCCCAAAAGTCTTCCAGGAGCTTGCTTGAATGCTCCAAGCCTGGATGGTGTTTGGCGTCTAAGCTGTTTATCTGTGAGTGCTTTTAGAGCCTCTGGTACTGTCTCTTTAAGAGCTGTCTGCCTGCAGACAAAATTAATTTGGATGGGGGTCTGTGTGTTTCCCTGCTTGAGTCCCACTCGAGCTGCTGCCAAATCACTCCATTTCTGCCGTCACTAAGTGGGCAGAGTGAGCACTTTTCAAAGATGTAACTGTTTGCCAGACACCATTTAGAGTAATAATGAAAACACAGTTTGTCTAACCTGCGTTTCTTTGCAGTCAGAACTGTTTGCCTAGTCCCCCATTCTAGTTTTGAACTGCTGAACTGGACCAATCAGTGTGGAGGGACCTTCGAAATGGAAAGCCTGCTGCTGGCAGATCAGAACTTGGACTCTCATTGTGTAGCCAGCCACCTATGTACTGTATGGCCATTGCTTCTGGGAATTGTAGTTTGGACTTTGGCGCCTTTTTTTCACCAACAGGGGGAGTTCACTGCGAGTGACAGCCAAACCAGCCAACTGAACTGGGAGGAACTCAAAGGAAATGCTCGGCTCTGTCTACTGGAAAGATCAGATGAGTTGGGGCAGTCAAGAGACAAGGAGCTGTGTGCTTCTTCGGTTTGTAGTTTAAGCGTGAGAATCAAATGTAAGGCCCTAAGTTTTGGTCTGCAGCTTGTGCAAGCGCCTGTTAGGACTGAATTCAACCTATGAAGAGAATCAAGGAGATCTGAAGAGTAGAAACCAGGCTCACCCTGTAGAAGACTGGAGAAATTGCTGAATCGTACTCGGTCTATCAGGAACTGAATCTGCTGTGTGTTCTCCCGGGTATTGTGCAGTAATTGCGATTGGGATACAGAAGCAGCTTGCCTGGTATTGTACTTTCCTTTTACATATAAATGTGTGTAGTGCTTGTGGGGAATCGTGTTTCAAATCTCCTGTACAGTGAATTGAGCGCATGAAGCTGGAAGTAAACCCCAGCTTAATCCAGACTACATCCATTTGCTCTGAACTGCAGTGGAATCCAGTCACAAGGACCTTGTCCACCAACATGGTCTGCTCCTCCTGGCAATCCAGGACAATCTGCCTTCCATCCAGTTCTCAGCATTGAGTTTGTGAGTACAAAGCAGGGTAGCTCCCTGCTGTCTGTTTATCGAATTGCAAGTGTATCATCTAATTGTTTTTTTTTTCATTTCTTCATGAACTGAGCCAACCGGCTCCAGATTACAATTTGGGTATTGTGCCAGTGTTTTTTCCATCGCAGGGCCCCAACCAGCTGCACCAATCCTGGCTAGCCTGCCCCCCATCCTGGGTACCCAGTGAAAGTGACAATTTGGGACTCTGAATATGCGCACAGTACTGTGATTATTAATGTGTTTAACCTAATTAACCTGATTTCCCCCTTCCTTGTTACAGCTCCTTAAATAAATCAGATCTGTTTGCTTCAACAAAGTTACACTGTCTGAGGTATTCGTTTATGTTAAAGTATTGTACTGTGGCTTTTGCATTGTATCATCTTGTTTTACAGTTGGTCCCCAGCGTCCAGTCGACAGAGCCCGTGCTGGGGGTAAGTGTACATTGTGAAGATATTCCTGATGCATTGTGTGTGCCATTAGTGGGAAGAAAGGGGGGGTTACTGTGTCTCAGAGGGCTGTGACCAAGTTAGTTTAACTACTGCAAACCCTGACCTCTGGGTGGAGGCACTCGCCATTGGACCTAGGCCCCTCAACCTGTTAGTAGTCAGTCAGGCAGGGGTAGTAGCCCTTGGGATAGCGCCACCTGGGGGTTGCATGTTCATTTAGTGCAAAAAGTTCCGGATGGTGACACTTCAGGGTCTGTTGCCCTTTCTGCACCAGGGGGACTGGATTTGCTCTTTCGATATGAAAGATGCTTGCCTAAATGTCAAAATTCACGCATCCCATAGGCAGTACCTGAAGTTTCAGTTCCAGGGGGAACTCTTCCAGTTTAGGGTCTTACCCTTTAGTTTGTCCTCAGCCCCTTGGGTATTTACCAAATGCCTGGCATTGGTAGCAACTGCCCTCAGGTGGGAGGGCTTTTACATCTTCCCCTACCTGGACAACTGGCTCCTAAAAGCCCAGTCCAGGGATCACCTGATGGAGACCCTGGTACATACCACCAGCCTATTCCAGGATCTAGGAATAACTGTGAACCTGCCCAGATTGGTTCTGACTCAATGCCAATACCTTCAGTACATTGGGGCAGTCCTGGTCACGGCTCAGGGCATTGCCTTCCTGCCCCAGGACAGGACTGAGTGTCTGACAGTCCAAGCCCGTCTGTTATACAACAGCCACTGTGTTTCATCCAGGACCTTTCTTCAGCTTCTGGGCCTGATGGCTGCAACTATAGCCACGGTGCCCCTTGCCAGACTGCACATGAGGGTTTCCCAGTGGACATTCAGGGTCCAGTGGGACCAGCGTACAGACGACCTAGAGCAGCAGGTCATGGTTTCCTCTCCAGTGAAAAAGGTTCTCCTTTGGTGGATGGAACCCAGCCACCTGTTGGAGGGGGGGTTCCCTTCCTCATTCCCTTCCCTTGGCAAATTCTCACCACAGGTGCTTTGGGGATGGGATGGGTGGCCAATATGGAGCCCCACCAACCCAGGAGACTTGGTCTGCTCTGGAATCCTTGCTCCATATGCAGGCCTTCCAGACTCGGCTGACCCTGGGCCTTCTCCTAGAGCATATGGACAACATCAGTGTAGTCCACTACATCAACAAACGGGGGCATCCACCCTACCCTCTTTATCGGGATGCTGTGATAGTCTGGTACTGGGCTGTGGACCATGGTCTAGAACTGTTAGCCGTCCGTTATCTTCCTGGACATAAAGTCTCCACCACCCATTCACACTACTGGGACTACGCTGGAGGAGCTGAGAGCCGGCGCCGAGGTAGGACCGTGCATGCACGGCACCGTGAGACTGGATCGCACCATATAGGCTACCTCGGCATCAACCCTCCAACTGCCTCAGTTCTTTGTTTCCCACCATTGAGTGCGCTTCAGTGACATCACTCACCTGCCAGGAGTCAAATCTTCATGTCTATATGACAGCAACTATAGTCATTTTAGTATTTGATTAGATTTATTGTTTTATTATCAGTAAAAATAAATAAATAATAGTAAAGTAAAATCTTTCATCAAGAAGAAGTCTTTAGCCCTCCATCGATGGAGTCGACCATGACTGGGGCAGGTGACAGTAGGGAGACTTCACATGAAAGCTGTATTGTCAGCAGGGCTGGGTCTGGTCTGCCACCCTCTATGAAGGGGGTCACACTACAGGCAGTCCAGTGCTGGGGGGGGATGGGCGGTCCCCCGAAAGCACAAAAAGAAGCTGTCCCATTTTCGATCCTCATCGAGGACATGGCACCATTCGACCTCAAGTTCTTCTTTGGCCTTCTGGTTGAAAGAGAAATGGTACAGCTTGAAGTCGAATTCTGGTACATCTGCATGTCGATCATCGGTTACTGGTGGCAGGGGCCCAACTCTTCTCCTCTGGGGTTCCGCCGGCCTCTATTCCTGGTGACCAGCATCCTCAACTCTGGAGTCCCTCCCCGTCCCCCTTGGGAGTCTTCCGGTGAGCAGTTTCACCATTGGGCCGCTCTTATGGAGCATTGAGATCAGCGATTGTCCTGTCTGCCTGAGCCGGTGAGTCCATCACTGGGGCCTTCAAGCCTGTCAGTTCTGGACCTGCAGGCAGGGTGGTTGGGGTTTTCTAGTCGCACAGTGCCTTCTCCGGTGCATTGATGACATACTCTGGTGTTTCTCCCCCTCATATGGCTGTGGTGCAGGGGTCAAACACCAGTGCCTTTATCTCCTGTTGAGTTTTTCAAACTTTCCTCCACAGGGTGGGGGTTGGGAACATCTGGTTCAGTGGCACCGGGTCTGGCACCGCATCCTGTGCTGGCGCTGCTGTTATTCTCGGAGCGGCCATCTATTCCAGCACCGAGAGTGCCTTTGGTGCTGCATGGGGCACCGGGGATCTTCCTGGACTAAGTCTCCATCACTCATTCACACTAGTGGGATAGCACTGGAGGTGCTAGGACCAAGCAGGAGCCAAAAAGTTTCTGAAGGGTCAGCGCTGAGGTAGGACCACGCATGTGCGGCACCGCGAGACTGACTTGCGCCTGTGTAGGCTATCTCAGCGTCAACCCTCCAACCACCTCAGTTCCTTTTCTCCCGCTGTCGAGTGCGCTTGGATGTCGGCGTTGTTTGTCTGCCGGCGTCAAAGTTTTCGTCTATACGACAGCAACTTTTAGTGTTTAATTTAAACGTTTTAATTTAACTATTTAGTAGTGATGTTTTTATTTTATGAACAAGAAGATTATGAAGAAAAATAAATTCTTTCCTGCCATCAACGGAGTCGTCCTTAGACAGTAGTGGTGACGGTAGGAAGACTTCATTTGAAAGTTATGGCAGAGGGGCTGTGACCGGTCCATACCCTTAAGTAACGAGGGAGGGTCTGACTACAGACAGTCCTGTGCTCGGGGGTGGGGGGAGGACAGTCCACCGAAGCACAAATCTGGCGGTGCTGGGGATCTGGCTCTGCTTAGCCTCAAGCTCTTCTTCTTCATTTGCGGAAGAAGAATCGGTGCTGCTCGAGGCTGCCCGTTGGTATGTCTGCACAAGGCTTGTTCGTTGGTAGGGGCGATAGGCCTGAACCGACTTTCATGGGTTCCCCTTGGTCCTGCTCCTAGCGGCTGCATACTCGACTCCGGACTCCATCTCTGTCCTCGTTGGAGTTCCGGTGAGCAGTTTCACCTCTGGGCTGCTCCTGTGGAGCAGGGGGTTTGACTTTCCTTTTTTCCTGGTTGTGTTCCTGTTTTCAGGGTCTCCGGGCCTCGGAGCCGTTGGACCAGAGCTGGGTCAATTAGATCAGAATGAGCGCGGTGCCCTCTTGGTGCCTTCGCCATCATGTCAGCCTCTCGTGCCTACCCCCCTCTTCCTTTTCAATGCTGGGGCCGGCACAGGCACCACCTTTCTCCTTCTCCCTATCTTTTCCATTGGCTTTTCCACAGTGTTTTTCCTGGCACTGTGCCCGACACCTTGGCACCGCAGGTCTGGCACCGTGCCACTCGTCTGACATTGGTGCCATAGGCGGCGCAGCTGGTGTTTGGGTCGGCGCCAGGACTCAGTGCTGTGGATCGGCGCCATGGCTCGGCACTGCACTCGGCGTGGTTCTCGGCGCCGTGGGTGCTGTCATTGTTGCCTTCATCGCCGGCGCTGCTAGCAGTGCTGTGGGTGTCTCACGGTGCCACGGATGCCCGTGGGTGCTGTGGGCGGTGCCGGGCACCTTTGAGTGCGGTGGTCAGTGCCGGGCACCCACGGGTTGCCCCATGGGTGGTGTCAGGCACCCGCGGGTGCTGCAGGTGGTGCCACGGGCATTGCCGGGCACCCATGGGTGGTGCCGTGGGTGGTGCTGGGCACCCATGGGTGATGCTGGGCACCTACAGGTGGCATGGGTGCCAATGGATGCCATGGGTTTCTTGGGTGCCATGGGTGTCGGGGGTGCCCTTGTGTGCCATTGCTGCCGTTGGTGCCCTCTGGTGTCTCCCAGGTTGGCATAGGTACTGCTTGGTGCCCTCCTGTGCCACAAGTGCCGAAGAAGTGCCAGTTGGTGCTGTCTGACAGAACTAGGGAAAGATCTCCATTTGCAGACCTCTCTTCCGCAGGACTTGTGGTGGGATGTTTCCGCGGAATGAAGTCCTATTCTGCGGATTATTTTTCCCCACATCTTAGTGGGTGGCGGTCTGCATCGGGTCTTATCATCCAGCGGTTTTCCACTGATGTGACTCTTCTGTTCTGTTCTGTCAGCAGAATCTCTCATTCCGCTCAGCACTTTCTCAGCTCCCTACGTGGTGCCAAGCTCCTCGACACCCTTCCTGGTGGCGGAGTCTCTAGTGGCTCTAACCTAGACCTCTTTTTGGGGTCCTTCTGTGGTAGAAGGGCATCTAGATGAGTCTCTCCCTGTCCTGGTCAGTGATACAGTGGATGACTCATTTTATATACTGAAAGACACACCCTCTCTATCATCAGAGTTTGTGATGGAAGCTCTTTTCAGTAGTTCCTCATTTATGGAGTCCACCATAGTGCTCAGACTGGTTCTGTGGACCATATACCTCTGCGTCTAGACTCTTTCAGTGGTCAAGAAAATTACAGTCTGTGGAACATTCTAATTCAATGGTCGGGAGCCGCACAGACTATTCCGCTCCTTTGATAGGGGTATACAATCCTCTTTTGATGCTGCCCCTCTGGTGGCTGCTTCGGCACAGGTGGTTAACATCTGTCTAGCTATTATTAGTCCAGTCAAGGGTTCAGTTATGGATCCTCCTGCTCCTCAGAGGGATGACATCCTTGTCATTTCTGTATCAGGCAATCCTTGCCAAATAGCAGCCAGCAACCTTGTCAGGCTCAGACTAATGATAATTAAAAAAAAAAAGAGGGGTCAGAATTATCACAGCACAGGGCCTAGTTAGAATTTCCTGATACCACACTTTGGATCTGGTCAGGTTCCGCCTCAACCCTGAGGCGGTCGTCTCTAAACCTCAATAAAGAGTACCTGATTTCTTCTACCCCTAGGGGCAGTCCGATCCAGCGGTGGTATAGCTCACCTCTTTTCTCTAGAGAATTTTCTCTTATTCCAAGATATTTCCAAAACTTAGGCATCTAACCAGTCTGTTAGTCCCTTTTTGTTTTTTAATCAGGCTATTTTCTCTTGATCAGAGCCTTGCAGCAACAGAAGTGACTCTTCAGCGAGCTGGAACTTAGATTCCTATTTCCATGCTTGCTTCAACTCAACAGACGACATGCTCCTTTCTTGACCATAGGTCAAGTAGGTCTTTTCTGAGGTAGCTTCTCAAATATTCACACCTTCAGTTCCTGTGCACTGGTTTCATGCCAGTAGCACTGAAAACTATCCTCTCGACTGCGTGACGGGCGGTGATGTTTTTTCAACAAAGCAAACTAGAGTCCTTCCTACTCCCTTCAGGGAGGCCAGTGTAAGTAGTGTCTCACCGTATTGAGCCACTTCTGCCGCTATTTAGTCACCTCAACGAATGGGTTAGCCCTAACTTGGTCCTGCTGTGTCCCTCCTCGACGCACATCTGCCTCTATTTGCCTTACAAATCCAGCCCGTTTTTCTGTTGAAATGTTTTTTTCCACAGTGGACACGTCCTCCTGTACACTTTTTCCTTTCTTCCCTGAGTTCAGAGACTGCTTCTACAGTTATACACACAGGGGCAGGATGATTCCCTTTTGGAATATGCAGTGACTAGGATTTGATTCTACTAGACCACCACAAGAGGCTTCTAATTTGTGCTTCGCCTTCCATCAGGAAGTTTTCAGTGACTTAGTACAAACCATTTTCCTTGATGAGCTAACCCCACCTGGACCTTCTTTTGCTCACCAAGTAAGGTGTTCAAGTGTTACTGGACCTGTTGTTTGCAGGTCAGCCATACTTGGTAGTGGGGGTTCCGTCTGCACTTTTCGGTCTACCCTGAACCTGTACACTTGACCTCTGGCTCTTGCAGTTCCTGAGGTCCTTTACATTAGATTAGCACATGTCTTTGACACTATCAGTTTTGGTCCTATACCAAATTGTGAGTCCGGGTTTTCGCCTCTCTCTGAGTGGTTGCGGCCTCCTGGCAGAGTTTCATTTTGTGCCCATTGCAGTAGTCTGCAAAGGTGGTGCGTTACAACTCGGCGCTTATCTTGTAAGCATCATGTTCTGGATGCTCTTTGCAAGGCAGACTCTTTTTATTAGCAGGACAGTCCTTGGCTGTCCTTTCTGGGTGATCCCTATCTCCTACCTCCCTACTCAGGGTTGTGGGTTTTAGCTTGGTACTCTCCCACTAGTGTGAATGAGTGATGGAGACTTAGTCCAGGAAGATATGGAAATTATGTACTTACCTTAATTATTGATCTTCTTGGACAGTCTCCATCACTCATTCACACGCTCACCCACCATCCCCTGGGTTCACTCATTTTTTCTTTCCTGGTCTTCCTGGCCTATGGTTCAGACTGTGAAGACATTGTTCTTTGACCTTTCTTACAAAGGCCATCTGGGCCCTCTCAGGCTCAGAAACTCAGAATGAGTTATTCTCATTAGTTACGCTGCACCTCCTTGGTCGAAAAGGTACTGAGGCGGTTGGAGGGTCGATGCCGAGATAGCCTACACAGGCACAAGTCAGTCTCGCAGTGCCGCGCATGCGTGGTCCTACCTCGGCGCCGACCCTTCAGAAACTTTTTGGCTCCCGCTTGGTCCTTCCGCCTCCGGCGCTATCCCACTAGTGTGAATGAGTGATGGAGACTGTCCAAGAAGATCAATAATTACGGTAAGTACGTAATTTCCATTTTTTGACTCTCATTCGCAAAGCTCCTCCTCCTCCTCTTTTTCATCTTTTTTCTGTATGTTCTGTCCCTCCAGGAGTAGTAGGAGATGATATTGAGCCTGATCCTGATCTTCGATTGGGGGATGACTTTGATGGCGATTCCTCGTTAAGGGTGGTAAATAAACCTTCTCTTACGGCAGAGCCTCTGATCGAGGATCTTTCCTTTAAGTCTCTGCTTAGAAACGTGAATACCACTCTCTCTCTCTCTCTAGACTTCGGAGATCGATCCTGGGAAATTGCTGCATCTGCAGTACCTGCACATTCTGGACATTCCTGTGGAATTGACTTCTCCCGTGCAACCCTCTTTTGAGACTCTCTAACAAATGGTGTGGGATAATCCAGTGTTTATTCCCTCTGTGGCCAAGTCCATAGATAGTAAATATGCCCCTCCCAAGGATCGTCCTGTTCTGGCCTTGCAAGCCTTTGCTGATGCCATAGTTGTCCAGGCAGAGAATGACAAGGCCGTTGTTCCTCAAGAATTTATGGCACTTCCAATAAACAAGAAATCTCGCAAAATCAACACTTTGGGAAAGCAAGTATTTGCTGCTTCCACCCTGGGTATGTGCATTGCAAGCTACCAGGGTTATTTCTCTCAGTATGGGTATACACTCTGGCATTTACTCAAGGCCATGGTAGAAGCTCTCCCAGATTCGAAAGTTAACACAGAGCTCATTCAGACCATTACTAGAGGCATCAAATCCAATAATCAGAAGCTTAAAGCTGCTGTGGATGCCTTTGAAACTGCTTCCAGAGCAGCAGCGGCTGGTATATGCAACCAACGCCAGTCTTGGTTACGCATGTCAGGATTCATGAATGATGCCCAGCAGAGAGTTATGAGTTTTCCTTTTGATGGTACGTATCTGTTTGGTCCTCAGGTTGAGCAGGCACAAGAGGCCACACAGAAAACTAGAACGGCTATCATAACAACCAGACCGCTATCCAGAGCCCCTCAAAGGGGCGGGAACTGGCGGCAGTTTCATAACAGTCAGTCTTTTTGTGGTAAAGGCAAAGGGGGTTTCAACAGAAACCAAGCCACTCAACCGCAAAAGCAAATGCAGAAGACACGGCCCCAAACCACCTAGTGCCACCCTCTGAGATTCCGGCCCAAGTCCCACCTCAGCTGTCCAAGGGGGACTCTTCCTCGGCAGTAGTAGGGCATCTGTCTCAGTTTTATGACCAGTGGAAGTCCGTCACATCAGACAAGTGGGTACTCAGGATAATTCACAAGAGGTACTCTCTAAACCTTTCAGAAATCCCTCTGAATCACCCACCCAAACGATAGTCCAAGCTGTCTCTTTCAGTCAGACCTTCTTGCTTCCAAGATTCAAGGCCTTCTCAACAACAGGGCAGTAGAAGTAGTCCCGCTGGATCAGCAGAAAACAGGTTTCTACTCCCATTACTTCCTAATTCCAAAAAAACAGACGGCATGTGCCCTATTCTCGATCTGAGGAAGTTAAACAAATTGCTTTACAAGGAAAAGTTCAGGATGATGTCACTCAGTGCACTTTTACTTCTGAGTCATCAAAACAATTGGCTGACCTCCCTGGACATGCAGGACGCCTACCAGCATGTTCTCATATACCCAAACACCTCAGATTTGTGGCATTGTATCAACACTACCAGTTCAGAGTCCTGCCTTTTGGGTTATCCTCGGTGCCTCAAGTCTTTACAAAGTGCTTTGAAGTTCTCGCAGTGCATCTCAGAAAGCTCAGAATTCAGGTGTTCCCATATCTAGATGATTGGCTCCTGGCAAGTCCCTCCAGACAAGAGAATCTGGAATCCATGGCTACGGCTACAAAATTCCTCACATCCATGGGAGTCCTGCTAAATCTGGGAAAGTCGCAGCTACAGCCCTCCTAAGAGCTCCTCTTCATAGGAGCCCTTCTGGATACCTCCAGTGTAAAAGCCTTTCTTCTGGAAGACAGAAAGAACGACATCCTTCAGATGGCCCACTTCATCAGGGAGAATGACTCAGTTTGAGCTCTCTTGATGCAGTGGATGCTGGGTCTCCTGGCATCCTCAGTGTTCACCATGCCCCTGGCTCGTCTTCAAATGAGGACTACTCAGTGGATACTCAGCACTCAGTGATCACCGACTACACACCCACAGTCCTTTCACGTCAACGTGACAGAACCCCTAAAACAGTCACTCACTTGGTGGACCCAAGAGGACAACCTTCTGGAAGGCTATCCCTTCACCCCTCTAGAATCTCAGATCTCCGTCACCACGGATGCATCCCTACTTGGATGGGGAGCTCATTGCCAGGATCTCCACACCCAAGGTCGATGGAATCAGGACGAGTCTCAACTATACAAAAAAGTTCTAGAAATGAGAGCTGTCCTGTATACAGTCTGAGCCTTGAAGAACGTACTCTGTCTCAAGATCATTCTCCTTCAGACGGACAACAAAGCAGTGATGTACTACATCGACAAGCAGAGCGGAGCACACTCTTACCGCTTATGCAGGGAAGCGATGAGAGTGTGGGAGTGGTGCCTGGAGCACAAAGCACTGATCCAGGAGGTCTACCTACCAGGGGTGCAGAATGATCTGGCAGATCATCTCAGCAGAACGGAAATGGACCCTCACGAGTGGTCTCTCAACACAAATGTCATAGAGTCGCTCTTTCAAAGAGTGGGAAACTCCAGGCGTGGTCCTTTTTAGATCCCCATGCAATGCAAGATTGCCACTATTCTGCTCCAGAAATCCAGAACCTGGCGTTTTCTGTCAGGATGCATTCAGACTGCGGTGGACAAGATGCTTTCTGTATGCATTTCCTCCTCTTCCCTTAGTTCAGAAGGTGCTGCTCAAACTGGAGGCATAGGAGGCAGAAAGATCCTTATCGCCCCATTCTGGCCTCATCAAATCTGGTTTCCCTTAATCAACAGATTATCGGAAACTTCTCTGAGACAGCTTCCACTTTAAATGAACCTGCTGACCCAGGGCCCTGTAGTCCATCCCAACCTGAAGTCCCTTCACCTCCATGCCAGCTCCTAAAGAAATAGAGGTGAATAAGTTTAACGTTTCACTTAGGGTCTCAGATATTCTGTTAGCTGCATGCAAGCCAGCTACTAGAAAAATTAAATGGCTAAGTGGAAGCAGTTCTCTATCTTCTGCGCAAAATCCTCTTGGGATCCTTATTCTTGCCCACCAAAGAAAGACCTAGAGTATCTTCTAGATCTGTTGAATAAAGGTCTGCAGTACCCAACCATGAAGGTTCACCTTTACACAATCTCAGCCTACCACGAGCCCATACATTACATGTCTCTGGCTCAGTTACCTTTGGTCAAGAGGTTTCTTAAGGGTATACTGCATACTAGGCTGCCGGTCAGACAGCCAGTAGCCTCATGGGACATTTATCTTGTGCTAGACATGCTTACCTGTAAACCTTTCGAGACCCTAGCTACTTGTGATCTGAAGTTTCTGACTTGAAAGACCACCTTCCTTGTAGCCATTACCTCCGCTCACAGAGTGTCTGAAATACATGCTTTGGTCACAGACTCCCCATATACTGTATTTCACAAGGACAAGGTGGTTCTTAGAACTCACCCTACGTTTCTCCCCAAGGTTGTCTCAGAATTCCATCTGAATCAGCCCTTGGTTCTCCACGAACTTCCAGAATGAAGGGGAGCATACCCTGCATTCTCTGAATGTTAAGAGAGCTTTGTGGTTCTATTTGGACAGAACTAAAGAAATCCATGTCAGAACAACTGTTTGTCTCCTTCAGCACGGCCCGGCTGAGTCAGCCTGTTGCTATCAGATGCATTTCAGCATGGCTAATGGCATGTCTTCGCCAATGCTGCTCCATGGCACAGGTTAAGCTAGAAGGCAGAGTATATGCACATTCTACCAGGGCAGTCACGGCATCTCTGGCAGAAATTCAAAATGTGCTCACTGCGGACATCTGCAATGCAGCCACTTGGAGCTCCATGCACACTTTTGTAAAGCACTATGCTTTGGATGTCCCAGCCAGGCAACATCAGTCCTTCGGCAGGACAATCCTTAATGGACTTCTGTCCTAAGTGAGCTCCCCTTTCCTGCCGCCCATCTTGGGGGATTATTTTAGCTTGGTACTCTCCTATTAGTGTGACTGAGTGGTGGAGACTTTGTCCAGGAAGATATGGAAATTACATACCTACCGTAATTCTTGATCTTCTTGGACGAAGTCTCCACCACTCATTCACATGTCTACCCACCATCCCCTGAGCTCACTCATCCTGATCTTCCCTTGCCAATCTTCACCATTGATTGCTGCCTGGGTGTAAGCCGGAAGTGCGCAGCCACCACTGGAGTTTTTTTTCCCCGGAGGAGTCGGCGCTGATGGCGCCGCCTTGAGAGTGACTCATCGTGTGATGCACGAGGGGCCGCCGTTAGGCACCGCAGACTCCTCCTGCATCACAGTTCTGTTTCTCCCACCATCGAGGCTGCACCTGCTGCATGGAGTCGGACGGTTTACTGTGCCACTAAGCTGTTCTTGTTGAAGTTCGATGCCTTATCTCATGCATCCTGGTTCGTTTCCCGACGTCATCTATCCAGTAAGACCGTTTCATGTATTATTTTCCGATAACGCCGGGAGCTCTTCTGTTTTAAAGAGTTATTTTCGCATCATGTCTGGTTTGGGAGCAAAACTCGAAATCGGGCCATGAACCTATACGTTGGTGCTCCTGTGGCCGGCATTTTTCCATTGTGGACCAGCATGATTTCTGCCTTCGGTGCCTGGGACCCAGCCATGATATGGATAAATGTGATGCCTGTTTCTCGATGGACCGCCGTGTTCTCGAAATCCGCACATTCAAAATCGGCAAGGATCTGCTAACTTTGGTTGGACGGCGTTGTTCTCTGGCCTCCCAGGCCAGATCTTTAGACCCTTCCTCCGGGTCCCCTCCCAGGCCTATACGGTCTGGAGAAGAGAAGGCCTCCTCATCTTCAAGTCTTGCCAAGGAGGAGGTGTCTTTCGTGGTGTCGGGGAATGCCATGGTCCCTCCTGGGGCCGCGGTGGGGACACCGCCTCGGCAGTCACCTCTTCTGAGGTGCAGGCTCCCCCAGTGTCGTGGCCTATGGTTGCTGGGCCTGGCATGGGTGGACCCTCGACGCAGCTTTCCAGCGCTGTTTCGGATCCCAGCGCGCGTGGTGCCATTTTGGCTGTCGCTGCCATTCGTGGCACCGCGGGCCCGGTTGACTCCGTTGGTGCCACCGTGTCAGACCCTGGTGCCGAGGGCAGTGCTGGGGACTCAGCTGGAGCCACAGACGGGTCAGTGCCAGGTTTCAGTGTTATCTGCATTGCACCAGCACCGTGAGTAGCACCAGCACCATTCGCGGAGCTGTTTCTCAGGAGACTCCTGGGGTGGCCAGTAGCAAGGTCCTTCTGGTTGGCTCTTCCTCAGAAGCTGACGACTCAGATGTGGACCCATCCTGGCTTCCCGAATCCTTGGGATCTGAGTCTTCTGTGGGACACGGTGTCAGGCGGCCTAGCACACCCATTCTTCAGTCTCCACAACTATCTTCCTCTGAGGACTCCTAGGCTGGGAGTAGCCTGGGGTCCCTGGGGGGGGACGGCATGGGAATTGGGGGAGGGTCTGTTCTCTCACAAGAGGCTGTGGCAGCTGCCATCCTCGCTGCTGTGCCTTCTCGGGGTGGACTGGGGGCCCTATCTTCGGGGATCTCCCCTGAGAGAACCCCAGATCAATGGGCTTTGTCACTGATGTCAAGGAGGAGGGCATTCTCAAGAGTCTGAGGGGTTGAGAGGCCGGGGTGAGATGCACCGAGTTCCGCCTGCTACCCTTCGGGGTGCAGGTAGGAGCCATAGTGCCGAGCCCTGCCTCTCCCTTTTAGGCTCGAGGGACCCCTCCAGTGGCATTACTGTGGGCTGCCCTTCCAGATCCATGCAGCCCCAGGTACATCACAGGGGAGGACCCCCTTCCAGTCTCTTCCAAGGTTCACATCTCCAGGGTTCCGTTCTGCGACCTGGTTTGTTATCTGGGATCCCGCCAGCTTGGGCTCCATTCCCTGGATTCCAGAGCCTTGGCAGAGGACAATTACCTACTTGTAGGTGCCCTTCTCCCATTCCTCTGCAGCCACCCCCCTCTCTCCCAGGCCATGTCGGTCCTACCGGTGCGTTATTCTGGGAGACATTCAGAGCCACTGCGGTGGCCTTCTCCTCATATGTTAGATATATGCACGAGGGGGTGTTTCACCTATCCACACCACCGCAGGAGTCCTCTGGGCATTCGAGTTCCCCATCCTCCTCGTCTACCTCCTCTGAGGGAGAGGAACCCCCTGCTCACCTCTCTTCCGACGCCAATTTCACTGAATATCAGCACTTCCTTTCGAGGATGGTTGGGGACCTCCGTATATCCTATGTTAGGCGAGACAGTACTGAGCGGGAGACGTGTGAATTCCTCAGTGAATTCAGTGCCCAACATCTGGTGGTGCCATCCTGGCCTATTCCTTTCTAGGAGATGTCTATTCGTTCCTGGCAGTCTCCAGCCGACCCTATCCCCAGCCCTGGCAGACTGCAGGAGGAGGTATTGTGCCCCATCCAAGTCCCTAGGTTCTCTTCCCAGCCCGCCTTCGGGATTGGTGTCCCTAGAGACTCCTTCCGGGCACCGCTGCCTGGCGCACGACCGACCACTGGACTCAGATTCTCTACAATTTGACCAGTTGGGTCAAAGAGTATTCTCTTCCTCTCATGCGATGTTTTGTATCACATCACATCAGGCACACCATGCTGCCTACAACAGGCATCTATGGTCAATGCTATTTCAGCTTCTAGCATCAATGCCTGATGCAGAGCAATCTAGACAGGCCATCGCCCTCTCTGCTATAGGCCTGGAGCTGGCAAGGCACCAGGCTAGAGCATCTTACGACGCCAATGAGGTGGCTTGCAGGGGCAGCGATCTGCATTAGGTGGATGGCATGGTTTCGTCTATCAAGATTGTCACCCCTGGCCCAGCTTAGGGTGATTCGCTCCGCCTTCCAAGGGACCTGTCTTTTTTCCACCAGGGCTAGGAGGCTTCTGCAGAGGCTTCCTCCGTCTCCTCATCTTCGGAGTACACCTCCTAGCTCTCCTCGGCCTTAGGCTTCTCGTCTAATTAGCACAGGGTCTCTCCCTTCTGTTTTCCACCAGCAGGAGGCTGAGAGTCTTGTTCCCTCAGGGTTTCTCTTGTGCCCCCCTTCGGGGGGCTTAGTACTCACTCAAGCAGTAATGAATGATGAAGATTGACAAGGGAAGATATGAAACTTACATACCTACCGTAATTCTTTGTCTTCTCTTGTATCTTCATCATTCATTACTGATACCCGCCCACCTTCCCCTCAAGGGCCTCCTTCTTCGGCGTCTCCCCCTCCCTGCTCATTTCTCTCCTCTTTTTTGTTGATCTTTAAGCCCCCCCAAAAAAATCTTGATTTTTCCCATTCTTCTCCGGACAGATCCAGTTTCCTGAGGGAAGAAGGGGAACGAGTAGGATTTATCGCTATCCTGAGGGAACTCTTTCTGATTGCCCCTAGGGGTGACCTCTTGGCTCATTCTTAGCCATGTTGTTCAGTACACAGTTAAAGAGACCATCCCTTTAATGGCCCAGTTCCCTTTTTCTAGGTCCCCTTTGGCATTCTCAATCTCCTATTGTGTCAGCCTCTGCTGGTTTAACGCTGTCCTGACACTACAATTACCTTGAGCTGGTGATCTTTTGCTTTGCCTTCAGGGAGTCTGATTGAGTTCCCACTCTGTCCTTTACTTAAAGGGGTGCCCTCTGTAGGGCTTCAAATACCCCCTTCCCCACACACATCTGTGTTAGCACTTAACAAGGTGCTAGTGGGCTTCCTTCCCTTTTCTAGTTGGGCGCGCTCCTTTCAGAACAGATTTCTGCCTTGGCAGTCTGTGAGTTCTCAGCTGGAGTTTAAGAGGTTGGGGATGGTGGGAGGTGTAGAGAATCTGCCTTTTGTGTCCAAGCTGTGCAAGCTGTTTGGTTGAACCTTCTCTTCAGTTTTATCAAGTGGGGTCCTTGCTCCTTTGTTTTTGGTTCTGAGCTTATAAGCCTTTAAACCAATCTCTCAATTGGTAGAGTTCTCCCCTCCCAACATCCCTCTTTCTCTTTTCCTCTTTTCTTCTTCCTTCTTCTTTCTCTCCTTTATCTGTTCCTCCCTTGGAGCTGCCCCAGGAGTGAGGCCCTGCAGTCCCTTAGGGTAGGCATTCCTTTTTCTGTCCTCTACCGGCTTATTCCTTTTTCAGTTTATATCCTTTCCTTTTTCTACCCCTCGTCTCTCTTGCTGCTCTCTTGTTCTTGTCTTTATTTACGCCTCTCTGGCTAACAGAACTGGAATAGAGGAGGAGTCTCACTGACACCTAACTGCCGCCCTCGCATTTGGCTGATGCATCACTCTTGAGGGCGGTGCCATCAGCGCCGACTCCTCGGGGGGGGAGAGAGAATCCTGTGGCGGGTGCACACCTCTGGCTTACACCCAAGCAGTAATGAATGGTGAAGATACAAGAGAAGATCAAGAATTACGGTAGGTATATAATTTTCATTTTTTGGCCTTCACCCCCTCGTTGTTTGGGCTGTGAAGACTCTCTTGAGTTGACCCTTCTTACATGGGTCATGTGGACTATTTAAGTCTGAAATAGGTTTGTTTCATTAGGTTAGTTTACGCTGCACTTCCTCAGTAAAAAGGTACTGAGGCGGTTGGAGGGTTGACGCCGAGGTAGCCTATACGGCGCAAGTCAGTCTTGTGCTGTGGGCTGCTTCACACCAGCCAGATCTCTTCACTTGTCCAGTGAATCAGATTCTGGAGTACTTATTGTCCCTTTCAGATTCCGGTCTGAAGTACCCCTGTCTTAAGGTGAACATGTCTGCCATCTCTGCCCGCCATGTGCCTATTGAGGGACATGCAGTGGCACAACTGGAGGTGTCTCGTACATTTCTGAGAGGCTTTCTTAACCTGAAATTTCCTATCTGCAATCTAGTCCCACCCTGGGACTTGAATTTATGTTAGAAAAGCTTACTTTGGCTCCTTTTGAGCTGGCCATGACATGCAGCCTACACTTTCTGTGATAGAAAGCATCATATATAGTTGCTATTACTTCTGCTTGAAGAATTTCAGAACTACAGGTACTTATGTACGAGCAGCCTTATTTGATTTTCCACAAAGACGGTGTCTTTGTGTACTAGCCCTAAGTTTCTTCCTAAGGTGGTGTCTGACTTCATTTTAAACCAGTCCATTCACCTTCCTATTTATTACTCGAAGCATGCCAATCCAGGGGAAGCATTGCTCCATATTTTAGATGTGCATAGAATTCTGCATTACTATACCCATCTTAAGAAGGACTGCAGGAAACCACCCTTGGGAGAGAGGGCATACCTGTTTCAAAATAGTGCCTATCCAGATGGTTCGCCTACTGTATCACTTATTGCTACAAGAAGTAGGGAAAGGGCCTTCCTGGCATTGTTCATGGTCATTCCACCAGAGGCATGGCCACTTCTGCTGCCTTTTTCGGGAATGTGTCAACAACAGAGATTTGTGCTGCTGCTACTTGGCGTACTGTCCACTCTTTTACCAAGCACTACAGTTTGGACATTGCCTCTAGGCATATGGCCAATTTCAGCCTAGCTGTTCTACAGGGCCAGCTTTCTTAGGCTCTTGGTTTCCTACCGCCCAGACTGCATTTCTTGATGTCACAACTGCTTGGTACTCGTTCCATAGTTGTGGCCTGCTGCAAGAGATTCCCTGAAATCAGATAGTACAGTAACTTAAGAGTTTCCCATCAACCGTAGATCTGCGAGAGTATCCCTTGCAGCAGGCCATGCTGTCTCTTCTCCTTCCCCCTGGGCCTGTGAGGCTGTTCTGTGTCTCCTTCTCCTCTCTATCTCTTTTTTGATGGGAACATCTGGTCCCTCCTCGGTTCCTCTGCAGGACTGTTGTACTTACAGTCTCCGGCTGCAAAACTGAAGAGTGCACGGAAGCCACCCACTCTTAAAGCATGTGGTGCTGTCAGCATGGGTGGCCCCCCTGGTAGACTGCTAGCTAGAAAAGTTTCCATGTGGTCCTAGTGCTTGGTATAGTTGCACAGGTGTGGCCTGCTGCAAGAGATCCCCTTACAGATCTGTTACGGTAAGTTCTTACATAACTGCACTTTATAACTGCACCTTTCCTCTCTCCAGGAAGGTGGATGAGGGGTGATCTTGACAGCTAGTGTGAATGCTGCTTCATGGTCAGCTGATTGTGGGTGAAGGAATGCTAGGTAGCCTGTGCCCACCCTCCCCAAGAGCCAAGCACCTTGCCTCCACGATATGCCTGGCAACAAGCTGTCCTCAGTGGGCTGAAGGAACATTTCTAAAGTGGCTTGCAAACTAATTTTCTGTTTACCAGCTTTTATATTGTGCAGAACCATTTACTTTGCAACTTAAGTGCTTAGGTAGAGGAAAAAGCAAAACTCTGACTACAGGAGACCCCCCCCCCCCCAATAAATGGGTTTTCTTGTTTGCCTGCAGTCTTATTTCACAGATTACGTTTGCTAAAAGTACCACACATTTCTTAATCTAGATCAGTTGGTTTCCATCTGTATCTCCCTCCTGCCCCCCCCCTTCTCCAGGATGAGGCTGAAAATAGGCAGAACTGCCTGTCCCTCTCTTCCCAGTCAACAATAACTAAATAAATACATTTTATCGCAATAAAAGAAAAAGGAGCAGGCCTTGCAGCTTGAGAGCATGATGCCACACTGCAGCCAGACTCAGTGGCATGTTGTTCAGGGCAGCTTCAGATCTTCGCGGAATCAATCTTCATCACTGATTCGCACTAGTGGGTCTTAGCTAGAGGTGATAGGACCCTACAGAAACCGACACTTTTCAGGAGGGCTGGCATCAAGGTAAGCTGCGCATATGTGCAGCTCTGCAAGACTAGCTGGTGCTGCATGGCTTACCTTGGCACCAGCCCTCATTTATCTCTGTTCCTTTTCTCCTGCCGAGTGCACGTCAATCAGAACTTCACATCCATATGACAAATGTTCGGTTCTCTTAGTCTTAGTTTTAGTGTTTAAAGCTAGAGTTTATTTTTGTGCCAATATAGTGTTTTTACAAAAATATTTCTGTCAGTTTCTCACAGCCCTACTGATCGACAGTCGACAGACATGGAGGATGACAGAAGAGAACATTCTCAGGCAATCTGCTTTGGCAGCAGGTCATGTCTGTTCCACTTTTCCTGTCAGGGAAGCATTCTGACAATGTGCTGATTAGGAAGGACAGTCCCCAAGGAGCACAAAAAGAAGCTGGACCATTCCCGATCCCAGTTGGGTTCTCTGCACTGCTCAGCCTTGAATTCTGTCTTCCCATTGAAAGGGGAAGAAATGGTACAGCTCAAGGTCACTCTCTGTGAGACCCTCTGTCTCCTGGAGCTGGAGGCCCTCACCAGTGCCGTTGGCATCAGTTGGTCCTCTGGTACTAGGAGACTGAGGTTTCAGGCCTGGATCCCCTCTCTGTCTGTAAGTGGGGTCTCCGGTTGGCAGTTCCCCTGTTGGGCAGCTTTTATGAGGCAGTGGGTGCAGCATCTGGCTCAGTTGCCCCTACCAGCAGAACTGGTCCCTGGTCCTTCAGGACTGGTGGAACTGGAGCTGCAGGCAGGGCCTTCAAGTCAAGAAGAGCATTTCACTATAACAGCCCCTGGGCCCCTGTCTGTGACCACGCCGCTGGCTCCTGTTGACTTGCTATTCTTCAAGAATTTTTCATTACTTTCATGATAGCTACTACCCTCACACTTGCCCTCATGTTGGCTTGCCCAAACCCCTTCTGATACCCCACATGACCACCATGGCCTCATAACTAAGGTTGTAATATGTTTAGTAAGGTAGAATGTAGGATAGTATTATGTGCTTTTGTTATATATGAATGCAGTATGTGCTAGGTAGGCCAAATAGGCTTAGTATTGCTTTGTACAGGCCACATGATGCAGTTCCAAGTATATAGCTGACACGTCTATATTTTTATATTCAAGCTAAGCATTTCCTTTGTGCTGCAACCCAAAAAAGACAGTTCTAGCTAGTTAGACTCATGTATATCTACGTGCAAAACTAAAGATGAGCTAATTGTCTTTCGACCAACTACATGCCAATAGGAGAGCCGTATTTACTATACGCCTTGTTCTTATCTCTAAGATAACAGTTTGTGTAATGCTATTTTCTCTTGGAGTTCTTCATTTTCACCTGGGGTTTTGACTGTAGTCGCTCTCTACATGAGTTCCCAGCTGGTAAGCTGTAATTTACTGTTGTCTTAGGAAAACCTGTAATGTTATTACTAATTACTCTGTCGCTTGTCCCCTGGTCGTGATTCACCATTTAGTCAGAACACTGCAGAGACTGAGGGTCTCATCACTCCTACCCCACTGGCCGCACCCTCCTTCAGTGTCACTGTGATGGGGTTGGCCACTGTACCATTGCCAGTCACTTCAGTGCCTGCTGGGTCATTGGCACCATGGTTGGCGCTATGTATAGGCTTTTCAGAGCCTGGTCTGGCACTGGTTCCGGTACCATGCTCAGTGTCAGTGATCTCTCCAGTGCCAGATTCAGTTCTGGTTACAGCATTGACTCTGGCACCTGCCCCTCATTCCTTGGGGTTGGTGTCACCAATATTGCCAAGGCCACATTCTGAATTAGAGGGCTTATGATTCACCCCCCTCTACAACCCTCCCTTCGGGAAGGAAGTAGAGGGGGGCGAGTCTGACCCCGACCTCATAATTTCTGAGGGCAGCGACAAAGACTCTTTTCTTTAGCCTGTACTCTTCGGGCCCAGGCTGTTCTTCTGTTCCACAGGAGGATTGAACTTTCCCAGCTTTGCTCAGAAACATGCATTCTGCACTTAATTTTGAGCCTTCAGTCATTGACTCAGGTAAATGTCTCCGTCTGCAGTGGTTAAACATTTCTACCACACCAGTCCATTTAGTTTTTCCTATTCTGCCTGTATTTGAAGCGTTGCCTGATGCTTCTGAAATAGACCTTCTGTTTGCAAGCAGAAAGACAGGAAATACACTGCTCCTAAGGATAGATCAGTGTATGTTTTCCCAACCTATAGCTGATGCCATTGTCATTCTCACTGAGAATGACAAAGCCTTTCTTCCCCAAGAGACCACTGTGCACTGAATTAACAAAGAGTCATGCAAGACTGACACTATGGGCGAGCGGACTTTTGCAGCAGCTACTCTTAGCATGTGGATTGCTAGCTACCAAGGGCATTTTTCCAAATATGAGTATACCCTTTGGAGCTCCCCTACCAGATTCTTAAACTACACAAAAGATTCTGCTGGCTACCACATGTGGAATTGAGTCTAACAGTCATCAGCTCAAAGCTGTTATGGATGCCTTTGATGCTGCCTTCTGCTCTGCCGCTGCAAGCATCTGTATCAAAAGGCATTCCTGGCTGCATACTGCTGGCTTTCTCAGGATGTCCAGCAACAGGTTATGAATGTTCTCTTTGATGGTACTTACTTGGTTGGACAGGAGGTGGAGAAGTCTCTCGAGGCATCTCAGAAAACTAGAATGACCCTTTAAACTTCCAGGTTAGTTCCTGCTAATCCTGAGAAGGGAAAAGGATGTGGTTTCTTTCTGAACTGGCAGTGCTTTTGCAGAAAACACAGGAGAACCCAAAACAAATCTCAACCTTCCCAGCCTCACATGAAGGCGCAGCCGAATCCACAGACACCAAAAGCACCCAGTGCTACCTTCTGAAGCTTTGACTCTGTCCTGCCTTAGCTGTCCAAGGGAGACCTCTTCTCCCCAGTGGAGGGGTGGCTGACTCCGTTTTACCATTAGAGTCCATTATGACAGACAAAGGGGTCCTCAGGATTATCTAGGTGGGATACTCCCTGGACTTCACAGAAATCCTCCGGACTATCAACCTAGAAGGAAGCCCCACTTATCAGCCCATATGTCAGAGCTTCTGGCGCAGCAGATGTGGGCCTTCTGAGCAACAGTGCATTGGAAATAGTGCCAGAGTCAAACACAGACTTCTACCCCTGCTACTTCTTAGTACCAAAGAAATCAGGAGGTATGCACCCCATGCTTCACCTCAGAAACCTGAACAAGCTCATGGATCGAGAAAACTTAAGAATGATTTCTCTAGGGCCTCTGTTTCCCTTCCTGAAACCTCAGGATTGGTTACCTTCCCAGTATGTGCAGGATGCATGCCAGCATATACTGGTGTACCCCAGTTACCAAATATACCTTTGATTCGTTGTGCTGGGACAGTCCTTGGTGCTTTACTTGCATTGTACCCGAGAAAACTGGGACTCCATGTTTATCCTTACCCCGATGATTGGCTGATTGCTATTCCATCTAGGCAGGAGATAGAACAGGCAGTGGCCATGGCCTCTCAGCTCCTTACCTCTATGGGGCTTCTGCTGAATCTAGAGAAATCTCAGCTCCAGCCCACAAAGCAGCTGCTACTCATAGGAGCTCCTCTGGATATAACCAGGGCCTAGGCTTTCCTTCCAGAGAGCAGAATGCAGGCTATCCTGCAGAGAGCATGCTACATAATGGAGCACAAATCTGTTCAAGCCCACTCCATGCAACACATGCTGGGTCTGATACCTTCCTCAGTGTTCACAGTGCCCTGGTATGATTGCTTATGAGAACTCACTGGACTCAGTGCACAGTGGTCACGAGCATCGCCTTCTCTCACCTACCCCGTTCAGGAGACCAGGCCCCTGGTTCTGTCACTCACATGGTGGTTAGTGGAAGATAGTCTCCTCCAGGGCTTTCCCCTTCTCCCAGCCAGAGTCTCAGATGACTCTCACCACAGATGCCTCCCTGTTGGGGTGGGGGGCCCACTGTCAGACCTAGGAACACAAGGTGTCTGGGACCCATCAAACTGATCTCCACATTAATGTGTTGGAGATGCAAGCTGTTTTGTTCAGCCTGCAAACCATAGTGGATCTTGTCAGCCACAAAAACAGTCCTTCTCCAGACAGACAACAAATCTGTGATGTATTACATCAACAAACATGGAGGAGCACACTCGTACCGTCTCTGCAGGGACATGACGAAAGTATGGGAATGGTGCCTGGAGCACAGCATCCTGCTCCAAGCAATTTGCCTACCAGGAGTCCAGAGCACTCTAGCAGACGAGCTCAGTCGGACAGAGGCTAATCCTCATGAGTGATCACTAGCTCCAGATATCGTGAGATTGCTGTTCAACAAGTGGGGCACCCCAGATGTGGATCTCTTTGCATCCCCACTCAATACCAAACTGCCTCAATTCTGCTCCAGAAATCCAGAACATTGCATTTTCTGTCACGATGCATTCAGACTGCAGTGGCAAAATCTGTTTATGTAAGCATTTCCTCCAATCCCCCTAGTGCAGAGGGTATTGCTCAAACTGGAGGTGCACGGGGGCAAGATGATGCTGATCGCCCCCTGCTGGCCTTGACAGATATGGTTTCTTCTGTTGAACAGACCATCAGTCAGCAAACTGAGGATTCTTCCACTCAGGATGGAGTTACTGACTCAGGGTCACCTGATCCATCCTAACCTGCACTCCCCTCTCCTTCAGGCCTGGATCCTGAAGAGCTAGAAGTGAACAGGTACAAGGTATCTTAGAGAGCCTCTGAAATATTTTTGGCTGCCTATAAACCTTCCACTAGGAAGACTTACACAGCCAAGTGGAAAAGGTTTACATCTGGTGCTCCAAAAGCTGCATAAACCTCTTTGGGTGCCCATCTGACAAGGTTCTGGAGTACTTGCTGGACCTTTCTGATGCTGGCCTACAGTATTCCACAGTTCTTACCCCAGGAGTCCTTTAGCATCAGTAACTTTTTTGCACTTAGCTGGCTAGGTGCAACTGCCCCGGAGGTGTGCCTTTAAGAGATATTTAAATGAGCTTAGGGCCAAACCAATCAAAAGACAGGAGGGGGTGTGAGCTGAGTGAGAGCTGTTGAAGGCTTCAGAATTTTTTCTCCACTGGACTTCGTAATATTGCCTCTGAGGTGTCTCCCAACTTTCCTTTTGACAGCCTTCTGTTGCTTATTTGAATAAAATTTTCCTCATAAATTATTTCCTTTAGTGTGCTGAGTGAAAGTTTTAATTTTTCTTTAGCGCTGTGCATTTTTTTTTATTTTTAGCGTAACTGCACTATTTTGATTTTATTTTTACCGCAACTATTTAGTTTAAAGCCTGATTTTATCGTGGGTGCTTATTTGTGATGGTTTCCTTCATTTTTGGGCAAATTCTTGTGGAAACTGTCAAATTAGGGACAGTTGCCTTGTTTTTTTACCTCAGACCTCACGGGGTTTACCACGAGGCACCTGCAGTGGATTTCAAAGTTAAACAGTGCCTGGAGGTTATCTCTCTAGATTGGCAATTACGAGGAAACATTTTTTTGTTATATTACTAGACCTTGGTATCTTCTGTGTCAGGACTGTCTGAAAGGGTCCAGCAGCCACCTGTGCGCAGTTTAGTATTACTGGGTTTCTATTAAGATTGGCACTGGTATAGATTCCAGTTCAACAACCAAAAAAAGGGCACTAGTAATAGATAACGGGGGCAGGACTGGCTGGTAGCATTTTCACAGAAACCTGCACTCCATTTGTAGGTCCGGGACTGGTTTGCTTTGCTTAAATAGACAAACATAACAGACAAACCTTTGATTATTATGACTGAGGATAAATCAAAGGCTTCTGATGAGGGGCCATTCAAAAGTATTAATACCAAAAGCAGAGGTACTGGGGAACCCTCCAGATCCCAGCAAAAAAATAAAGCTTCCAAAGATGAAGTTCCTCACAAATTGAAAAATAATGAGTGATGAAAAAAGGGAGCTTGATCAATCCTCTGATGAAGTGGCTAAAAAGAAACTCTTGTCAAGACAGATTTGCTCCCATTGCTCCTGGGAAAGCCAATGGCAAGACAACAGGCAGCTTAAAGCATACAGAAAGAACAAAACACTTACAAACTGCGCAGGTTCTTCTGTCAGTGCAAGATATGAAAACAGCATGGCAACTGTTTCAGACCCTTAAAAAGATGGGTCCTTGATTTACTGGGGCTGGCAAGCAGTCTTCCACAGTTCTCTCTTCTGTAGACTGTGAGGGTGATGCAGATGATAATCAATTTTCTGATGCCCCTGACATGGATTTTGAGGGCCTTGAGCTCCAGGAGTCCCCAGACCCTCATCTTGGGATCCCCCAGGTGACCACAAGGATCCTTCCTCTGTGTTTACAGGTATGCTGGACACCCTGTACCTCCCTACGCAGGAGCCCAACCAGGGTGTCAATGAAAATGAAGATTATAGGGAGATGAAGAGTCTTTCATCCTCAAAGATCCTGGTTATCCCTGTCTATAATGTATTTAGAAAAAAATACCAAGAACGTGCTTCAGCACCCCATTTCAGTATCAGGGGTTGATAAGCAGCTTAAGAAAAAATATAAATTGTCTAAAAATGGTACCGAGTTCCTGTCTGCATACCCTAGCCATGAGAGTATAGTGCAGCAGGCAGCTTGTGAGAAAGCTGGAGTCTCCTTGTTCCCCTCTCCCCCCGACAAGGATTCCAAGAAAATTGACTGTACAGCAAAGAAAATGTATACCACAGCCATCCTGCTTCTCAGACTTTCTTTTTACATGGCATTCACAGCCAAATATCAGAAAGCCCTTTGGAAATCTGGCCAGGCTATCGCCCACAACGAATCAGATTCTATGGTGCAGGAGCTGGTGGATACGTCAAAAACTACCCTGGAAGCTGCTGTGTACCAATTCCACATGGCAGACAACAATGATGCAGCCTCCAGGGCAGTGTCCAATGCCATCTCTCTAAGACACTTCACCTGGCTTAGAACAACCAGTCTGACCACAGACACTAAGAACAAGGCCATGGATTTTCCCTGTGATCAAAATATGCTGTTTGGTTACAGAACCACTGACTACATGAAAAAAGTCGATGAGTACAAGGCTTCCTGGCAGAGCCACTCATCCAAGCCTAAGCCCCGCCACCCCTCAGAGATCCCATCCCAGGGTGGTAGGGGCAGAAGTTTTGTTCCCAGGCCTTACAATCTCTATCCCCAATCTGACTTCGGTCAGTACAGGAGGTCATTCAGAGGCAGGGGCAGAAGAGGCCTCTACCCAGCCACCCACCTCTCAGTGTAAGTCCTGATGTGAGTGTCCAGGTTGCCTCCCTGTTTCTGGTTGAAGGCAGACTCTGCCACTATCTTCAGCACTGGTCCCTCATCACATCAGACAAATGGATGCTGGAGACAGTGGAGAAGGGTCTGTCATTACAGTTCAAGCAGCTGCCAGACCTCTGGCTTACCCAGGTGTCAAGACCTCTGTCCCCAACACAGATACCGCTGTTGGAAATGGAGGTACAAAACCTTCTGGTTTTATGAGCAGTGGAGAGGGTCCCCGCCCACGAGAAGGGCAAGGGCCTCAACTCCAGGTATTTTCCAACACAAAAGAAAATGGGATTGGCGACCTATATTAGATCTCAGATATTTAAAAAAAAAAATCCAAATTCAGAATGGTCACTGTGTCACTGGTCATACAGTCCTTACAGCAGGGAGACTGGCTAGCCTCCCTAGACTTGAAGGACACCTACTTCCACATACCCATAAGGAGATCTCACAGGACGTTTCTCAGGTTCAGACTTTCTTCAGGTCACTATCAGTTCACCGCAGTGCCCTTCGGTCTGTCCTCGGCCCCAAGAGTCTTTACCAAGTGTCTCGCAGTGGTAGCAGCACATCTCAGGAGACTGGGTGTCACGCTCTACCCTATCTGGACTACTGGCTTATAGTAGCAAAGTCTCCTTGTCAAGTCAAAGAATCTCTCTGCCTCACAGAATGCACTCTGGAGTCTCTGGGTTTCCTGGTAAATCTAAATAAATCTCATCCGGAACCCACATAGCTGCTTACCTTCATAGGGGCCCAGCTGGACACTCAGAAGGGATATGCATTCCTCCCGCAGGAAAGAATTCTGAGTTTCCTTTCAGTGGCAGATTCTTTCGCCCAGGGACAGCCAAGACCAGCTGAACATTTCCTCAAACTTCTGGGACATATGGCCTCTATGACTGTAGTAGTCCCAGGGGTCAGGTACAGGATGAGACTCCTGCAAGCCTACCTCAAAGCTCGTTGGTCTCAGAGAAGCAACAAATTTTCAAAGTTGATACCTGTGTCAGAGCAGTTCTTCCAAAACATGCTGTGGTGGAAGAACACTGCAAATTTCCAGGCAGGGGTTCCCTTTCAAGCTCCTCTTCCCACAAAGATGATCACCACAGATGCCTCCCTTTTGCGCTGGGGAGCTCATTTGGACAGTGCCTCAGTAAGCGGCAACTGGACTCCCGAAGAGTCACAGTTGCACATAAATCTTTTGAAACTCAGAGCAGTCTTACTGGTTCTCAAAGCTTTCGCTCCCAGCATAGATGGGCAGGCGGTTCAAATTTGAATGGACAACACCACTGCAATGTTCTACATAAACAAGCAGGGTGGCACCAGATCAGGAATACTCTGTTTGGAAGCTCTGGTTTCTAGCATCTCCCCGGGAGTCAGCCTCTTGGCTATTCACCTCCCAGGCAAACTCAGTACTCTGGCAGATGCTCTAAGTTACATCAGTCAAGGCCAAAGTGAATGGGCACTGAACAAGCAATTACTAGCCACAGTGTTCAGGTGGTGGGCCACACCAGACATGGATCTGTTTGCCTCTCCTCTCAATTTTCAGCTTCCTCAGTACTGTTGCAGCCCCCCCAGTTCCATGAACACTTTCCCTGGATGCCCTGATCCTGGACTGGTCAGGAAGGTTCCTATACGCATTTCCTCCCTTTCCCCTGATATTCAGGATTTTGCTGAAACTCAGCAGCCTGCATCGATGATCCTAGTAGCTCTGAAATGGCCCCGGCAAGCCTGGTACCCTCTCCTTCTCTGTGTCCTGCAACAGGCCCATTCGCCTGCCTCCAACTCGCTCCCTGCTGACCCTTCCTCAGGTGGGAGTGCAGTACCTAGACATACACTCTCTTCACCTCAATGCCTGGTTATTGAGTTAGTTTCCATCCTTACAGTACTCTGAATAGATCCTTTTGGTACTGAGGATGGTTAAAAAACCAAAGACTTATGCAGCCAGATGGAAATGGTTTTCCGTTTGGTGCAAGAGCAAAAAGGTCTAACCCCTATCAGCTTCAGACTCTCAGCTGCTAGACTACCTGTTACACCTACAGGCGTCGGGCTTGAAACCATCTTCACTCACTTAAGCTACACCTGGCGGCAATTTTGGCCTACCTTTCGGTTGGAAAAAAATAATTTGTTTCCCCACAACATTTTTAAACAGTTTTTCAAAGGCCTCTTGCACCTCCAGCCTCCAACCAGGGAGCCTGTTCCTCCTTGGAGCCTGAACCTTTGCATAGATGGGCTCATGAATCCACCCTTCGAGCCTATGTCCATGGCCCACATCAAGTTTGTAACTTGGAAGACCATCTTCCTGGTAGCCATTACGTCTGCCAGGAGGATTTCAGAGCTACAGGCCCTGTGCACTGAGCTGAATTGCATCGTCCCTCACAATGATAAAGTTGAGCTCAGGACAAATAGGAAATTTCTGCCAAAGGTGGTTTCAGAGTTTCACTTGAACCAATCCATTACTCTGCCTGTCTTCTTTACTGAGCCACCCACTCCAGGAAAGCAAAAACTCCACAGCTTGGATGTCAAAGAGCCATCTTTCATTACCAAGAGTATACTAGACAGTCCAGAGGCTCTTCCACTCAGTTGTTCCTCACCTAAGGTGATTTAGGCAGAGGAAGACCAGCTACCAAGAGAACTGTTTCTCATTGGTTGGTCTCTTGTATTAGATTCTGCTGTGAGAAAGCTGGTCAGCAACCTCCAGTGGGGCTCAGGGCCCACTCCACCAGGGGCACCGCAGCCTTGCTTGCAGTAGCAAGGGACATTTTCATACTGGATATCTGCAAAGCAGCTACCTGGAAATCTGTGCACACCTTGGAACAGTAGCAAACCAAGGGTTAGACGACAACTTCACTTGCCTAAAACTCGGGAGTATAGCGCTGCTTTCCTTAAATTTATATTAGATAGCATCTCAAATGAGACAGGCCTTCTTATGGGGACACAACAAATATGGGGCCCACTGGAAAATGATAGACCTGTCCAGGAAGTTACCATTTCCCTTGGGATCCACGTTGTTCCACCTCCCACATCTTAAGTAGGTGATGGAGATCATCCCAGAAGGGTGTGTATCTATCTTAGAGGGTTGGAGACTGGGTGCATCAAATAAATCCCTGCAGCCCCACCAGTGGAAATATAACTGGTTTTCATGTAACCCCCTTCTCCCCCTCCCAACTTGACTTGTGGAACTCTACCCAGGCAGACCGGGGTTTACTTGCCGCCCGGCAACTTCTTAATAAAGGCTCAGTAATCTCTTTTGAAGAGGCCCAAAGGGCTTTCTCTTTAAGGGAAGGAAACAGGTTATACTATTATCAGTTAAGAGATTATTTATATAAACAGCTACGAATGGAATCACAACGTTCCCAACAGTTTATAGATAACACTCCATATATTACTATATGGGGATCGGAAGCAGGTGAGAAGGCTATTTCAACAATTTATAAATCACTAATACAGCTCTCCTTCCATGTGGAAGATGGCCCAAAAGGGCAGATGGGAGAGAGAGCAATCTACACTAATAGATGAACCCTCCTGGGCCAAAATCTGGCAGGAGACCTAGACAACCACTCCCCCCCCCCACCTGGAGTGAATTTGTATGGAAGGTAAGGGCCAGGTTTTTACTGGTACCAGCCTTTGTTGCTCTTAGATCCCCGGGGTCGCCAGCCTCCTGCTGGAGGGGCTGTGGAACTCAGGTAGCAACCCAGCTCCATATTTTCCTTGCCTGCCAAGTCATATCCCAATTCTGGGCTGCCCAATCTTCGTCCATCTCTCAACTATTTGACTTGCCCCGAACCCTTGATCCACAGCAATTACTTTTGGGAATTTTACCAGAGGGACTACAGGGGAGGGACTCTAGGTACCTATGGGCAGTATGTTTAGGAGCTGCATATAAGGTAATTACGAGGAAATGGCTTCAGAGAGCTCCACCCACTGTAGCCAACTGGGCCTCTACTGTGAGGTATATACAACAATATGAGCAGGTGACTTACTCACTGCAGAATAGGACAGATACACTTGTTCAGAGATGGGAACTAATGCACCCACTCACCCCAAGTGAGGTCTGAGCTCCCCATTCCCAATACTAAAATTACTTGAAACAAACCACTGTACTCTATATTATACCCCCTAAATTGACTCTTACCTAGAACATAGGCAATAGAAAGTTGATACCATATATATCTATAATAACTGGCCCCAGTTAGATGTTTGTGGATTTTGTTTCTTTTTAACATTCAGGTATGACCATATCTTGGTAAAATGTTCATTTTAGAATTGTTATAGCAGTAGTAATCGATTATCCAGGAAATTATAATGATGCTGAACTATCTGTATTAATTACTGAAATACTGATCTTCCTGGACATAAAGTCTCCACTACTCATTCACACCAATGGCATCTGCGCCAGAGGCACTAGGACCCAGCGGGAGCAAACTTTTTTTGCCAGAGGGCCGGCACTGGAGATGGAGCCGCGAGGAGTGGCACCGCAAGCCTCAGCTCGTGCGGTCATGACTATCTCGGCGTTGACCCTCCAACCACGTCCGTTCCTTTTTTCCCGCCGTCGAGTGCACTTCAGTGACGACGTCGCTTGCCTGGAGTCAAACTTCAAACTAGCAGCATAGTTTTTCAGTTTAATTGTTTTGTAATAATATCTTGAATAAGTATCACTTAGTTTATTTACTCTTATTTAAAGAAGAAGTCTCAGCCTACATTGAAGGAGTTGACCATGAGCAGGTCAGGTGATGGTAGGGAGACTTTGTATGAAAGCTGTTCAGTCAGCCGGGCTGGGTCCGGTCCGCCACCTTCTCCGGAGGGGGGTCTGACAACGGACAGTCCAGTGCCTGAGGGGGTGGGCGGTCTCCTCAAAAGCATAAAAATAAATGGTCGCACTCTCGGCACCATTCGGCCTCAAGCTCTTCGGCCCACAGGTCAAGAAAGGGAAGGCATCACTCAACGTTGCCCTCTGATATGTCTGCGCATAGACTGTCAGTTATTGGGGCTAGTTGCTGGTCTCCTCCTTCACAGTCGCCGGTTTCTGTTTCTGATAACCGGTGTATTCAACATCGAACCCCTACCCCGCCCTCTAGTAGATCTTCAGATGAGCAGTTTCATCAGTGGGCTGCTGTTATGGAGCAATGGGCTCGGAGGTTGGTCCAGCTGCCTGGCCTGGTCACTCTGGGGCCTTCGGGCCTTTTGGGAAATCAGGTAGGGTGGTTGAGCCTCCCTAGTCATGTGACGCTGTCTTCAGTGCTGTTGACTCCGCGCTTAGATGTTTTCCCCCCTCACATGGCTGCAGTGCAGGGGGCCACACCGGTGCCTCTATCTCCTGGTATTCATCTTCCTTTCTCCTTAAATCCTGTTTTTTGGAGTCTTGGGATGTTTTCGACGCCCTTGGCGTCGATGGCATGCTCGGCGCTGTGCGGGCTCTTGGCGCCGTCTGGCTTTTCAGCACTGTGTGGCTTCTCGGCGCTGTCTTTGGAGCCATGCAGCTCCTTGGCGCCATGTGTGTTTTCGGCGCCGTGTTCTTCTTCGGCACCAAGACCTGTTAGGACGTCATCCAGTCTTCAGGACTCCTCCTCTTTTAATCCTTTTCCTTCCTCATTTCCTTCTGATTTTTCACTCCTTTCCTGTTCATACAATCCCTCCTGGACTGTCAGGAGATGACATTGAGCATGACCCAGACCTTAGGCTGGGTGATGATGTGGAAGGAACAGGGTCTATTCCTGCTGCAGAGCCTGTGGTTGAGGACCTGTCTTTTAAGTCTCTGCTGAAAAACTTGAATTCCACGCTTTCTCTCCAAACTACTGATATCGATCCTGGGAAACTGTTAAGAGTCCAATACCTCCATGTTCCAGAGATCCCTATGCATTTGATTCCTCCGGTACAGCCCTCCTTTGAGATGCTGTCTCAAATGGTATGGAATAATCCTGCTCTCATTCCTTCGGTGGCCAAGTCCATAGATAGGAAATATGCTGCTCTCAAGGAGCGACCCATTTTTATTTATTTATTTAGCTTTTGTTTACTGGGTAAGTACACTAGACAAGTAGTATGCCTATTTTCAGGAACGACCCGGGAGAGCACAAAACATACAGTATACATACATGGCAACATTGGAGAAACAACATGATACAGTAAAAAACAGCTATAACAACGCTTGTATAAGGGCAGAGATACTGCCACACATAGTACAAATTGTTACAGGACATAGATAGACATTAGAATCACTGAATACATATTTCATAGACCATCATGGACTCAGAGTGGACAATAGTGGACTGCAGAGTATTACATTACAGAGACTAGGAGCAGTCACATCTTGTCATTTGTTTTAGGTGGGACTACAGGAGGAGCGAAGGTCCCATGGGAAGGGCAGAGGAACAGAGTCCGAAGCGCAAAGTCACAATCCCCATAAGGGTCCGAGTAAGGGAACTTTAGCAACTCAGCGATCTGTGACCTGAGCTGGTGGAGATGGCATCCAGTTTTGGGAGGAGATGCGCCAGTCTCGACGGTATGCCCGTGGCAAGCACTTTCCTGGTGAAGTTTCCTACACCAAGGATCAGGAATTCTGCAGGGGGGAGCCAGTTAAGTTTGTCATAGAGCTCACATTGGTGGGTGAGTTTGGGAGCAGCAAGTGCAAACCGACAGATATCATTATATGCCGTGTTCCACTGATTAAGATGGATTTGAGGTGACCTGGCAAATAGGTGGTATCCATAACTAAGGGAGGGGAGAAGCACTCCCCTCGCAAGTGCCAGCCTCACTCCCGGAGTCAAGTTGTATTTGCCCCTGCAGGCAAGGCCAAGCTTACACCTGGTGGCTCTGCAGATGTTTTGGATATGGCTTCCCATGTCAAGTTGTGGGTCGAGGGTGACCCCAAGATATTTAATTGAGCTCGCTGTTGGCAACAGGGGGCCTCCATCACAAGTTATTTTGAGCATAGCTGATGGGGTTTTTAGCTTGGCCGTGGAACCAAAGAGCATGGCCTGAGTTTTGTTAGGATTCAATACCAGTCTATGGTTGGTAATCCAGGCCGAGACTCTGCTGAAGTCTTCAGATAGGCACTGGTTAAGGTCAGCAGCATTACGAGCATGGGCCACTAGCACAAGATCCATCTGCATAAAGCGTGGCTTGGCAACGAGAGGTCACCCGTGGGAGTTGATTAATAAAAAGTGAGAATAGGAGAGGTCCAAGTACCGATGCCTGGGGAACTCCTATGGTCACAGCCCTACTCTCCGAGAGGACCTTGTTAAAGCAGGTGCGCTGCTTTCTACCCGTTAGGTAGCCCATCATCCAACTCATGGCATGCGGAGAGACCTGAGAGCCCTGAGCTGCTCCCCCAGTAGGTCATGGTTGACAAGGTCAAAAGCTTTTGACAAGTCAATAAATATAGCATCTGACAGTTTGCCCTGATCCATGGCAGATCTAATACTAGAGGTTACAGTAATCAGGGCAGTAGTGGTACTATGACCCTTCCAGAAACCATGTTGGGCCCCAGAAAGCAGCTCATGGGTATCCACGTACTCCGAGAGTTGCTCCGACACAACCTTTTCCAGGAGTTTACCAAGGGATGGGAGAATAGCAATAGGGCGATAGTTGTCAGGGAGTTTGGGATTTCCTGCTTCAGAACAGGGACTATCCTTGCCTCCTTCAGATGTCAGGATTATGCCTAAGCTAAGGGATAGGTTAAAGATATGGTCAATCAAAGGGCAATGTAAGCTGCTCCCAGCTTGAAACCTGGGCTCAAGGTTGTCAGGCCCTGCACTGGAGTGCTGGAAGAGGGCAGCTAAGCGGTTCCAAACATCAAGGACAGACACGGCCTGAAGATTAAATACTCTCCGAGGAGGATGTTCACTCTGCATCGAAGGGATATTAAGCGAGTGACCCCCATCGGTCATGAAACGAGAGGTGAGGGCTGAAAGGTCAGAGAAGTGGAGATTGAGGTGGTCAGCTATAGTGTGGGAATTATTGCACGAGACTCCATCAATAATCATGTCCCCGACACCCGAGTGAGAGGGCCCACTGACGAGGGATTTAATGTTCCTGCAGAACCTCCTAGGATCTCTGACAGAGCTAAGTAGTGCCGATTTACAGAGGTTACTTTTGGCAGCCCTAATGGCTTATTTACACCGATTCCTGAGTTGCCAATATCTCAGGAGATTAGCAGGATCTCTGGAACCCTTAGTACTTGCCCAGCATTTGTCTCTCTCCCGCATCTGGGCAAGTAAGTCACCATTCAGCCAGAAGGTGGTTGTTCCCTCACCCTCCGGGTGACCCTGGGGTGTGTCTATCTTGGAGAACACCAAAGGAATGTATGAAGCAGGAGGCTGCCACTGAGGGCTCAGAGGCTTCAAGCACCCTGGTCCAGTCAGTACATCCTAGATCGGCCAGGAAAGCCTCAGGGTCAAAACTGGAGTATTTTCTGACTTGAATGATTTTGTGTGGAATTCTAGGGGAAGGGATTTTCCAGACACAGTATACCGGGGAGTGGTCAGATATGGAGTCTGATAGCAAGCCTGATGAGGCAATCCTCTCCGGCTGGTTGGTCAGGATCCAGTCCAGCAGGGAACTTGAGGAACCATTGGCTGCCTGTCTCGTCAGGTCATGGATTAGTTGGTTAAGGGATAGGCAGGCAAGTTGTGATTCGCATTTCCTAATATTGCCACACTCCCAGTTCATGTTGATATCACCATAATAATGAGTTCATTGTCACCTATACTGGGCCTAACTGCATCCAGAGGTAAGTGAGTCCTGTCAGACCCCCCAGGAGGGTTATAGGCGCACACCAAGTGCAGCTTCTTAGCATCGCCCAGCAGCAGGAGCACATGAAGAAACTCACAAGGTGGATGATCAGGTTTACTCTGTGCCACCAGGGAGATTTTCAGATGGGATTTGTAGTAGATGAGGGTGCCACCCCCTTTCCTAACCCCAGTCCTGTCTAGACGAATGAACTCGTATCCTGTTAGGAAGCAGGCAGAGTCAGGAATCGAGGGTTTGAGCCAAGTCTCAGTTATCCCTAGGATGTCTGGCTTGTATAGCTCAGTCCATGCTAGGAGATCGTCTCGGTTAGGAAGCAAGCTCCTAAAATTCATATGCACTATTTTTAGTCCCTTATTCCCATTCCAGGTGGCGGGAATATTAGAAATCAGCTTAGATGGCCCAGGATTGAGCTCAATATCTCCAGCCATGAGAAGTGAGAGTAGGGCTAGCCAGGGGAGGAACAATCTTACAAGTGGCCTACCTCTTCACCCTGACCGTACACATAAGGCATCTAGTGTCAAGGCTAAGGACAGTACCGTAGTGCATTACCTTATTTACAAGTAGGTTGGAAAAGGAGAAATCAGTATCATCATGGGAGGAGGGCCACAACCCTGGGTCAATAAATAGGCTAGGAGTCGAGGTAGCACAATAAAGGAGGACTAGCCCCAGGGCCAGTATCACAATTATTAGTGTCATAAAACCGACCTGCCGCCCCCTCCTGAACATAGGAGAGGTGGCTTCCAGTTCTTCCATGGTAAGGACAGTAGTAACCACCCCCACAGATTATAGGCAACTGGAGACCTAGAAAAGGAGCAAACCAGGGCTCCTGGAAACCTGTAAAAGGGGCAAACCAAGACACCTCGTATGGTAGGGCCCCAAAGGAACAGATCACAACTAGGCTGGGGGACCTCAGTGTGGGTCACCCATGCCTCCCTCCTCTAGTCAGCAGCTTGCAGTAGTTGAAGGCGTTGGGACAGCAGATAGCAGAGCAGGAACTAAACAATGCTGATAGGCAAGCAGGTGGTGAAAATAGGAAGATGTCTGTAAAGGCAAGACAGAACAAGTGTTAGGCCTAATAGCTGCACTCTGTATCTTTAAGAGGAGTTGCAATATTAGAGAGAGGGGAGGATGAACATTGCTAGGGGTTGTGCCAAGGGGGGAGGGGGAGTATTTAATAAAGGCTGGAGGTGGGGGATGGGGGTGTGAGCGTAAAAATTCAAGCAGCAAGGAGACAGAAGGACAGAAAGTGAAAGAGAAATTGAATTATTTGCAGGGCAAAGCTTACAACTGTGACCCAAATGGAATCTGGTCTAAACAGAAAAAACTGTATCACTTTAACTTACTTTCTGATCCAGGGTAGCTTACCACTGGACCTTAAAACAAAAAAATGTTACAATCTACAAACCTGTAGCCTGAATGAACTTGCACTTCAAACTACCCTTACAGTGCAAAATTGCTGTAAACAAGCTTAAGTTCACGCTTAGGTTAGGATTTACAAGATAATTTGGAGAGACTTAACAAGTACCACAATCAGAATATAACATTAACTTAAGGTCCAGAGAGGAAACAGCAGTAGCAAAGAATTAAAGAACTGCAGCAGCCCGTCAGCAGGCAGAGTCGATGGTTCTGGACAGTCCAGTTTCTGCAGCGTACCTTCGGTCTGGTGAACAGCGGGCAGTGCAGCGAGGAAGGCAGCCGGCGGACAGAAGGGGTCCGCCCGGCTGCTTGAAGCAGCAGACACACCCGTGTCAAGGGTGAAGCTTCAGTCTGGTGAACAGCGGGCAGTGCAGCGAGGAAGGCAGCCGGCAGACAGAAGGGGTCCGCCTAGCTGCTTGAAGCAGCAGACGCACCAATGTCAAGGGTGAAGCTTTGGTCTGGTGAACAGCAGGCAGTGCAGCGAGGAAGGCAGCTGGCAGACAGAAGGGGTCCGGCCGGCTGCTTAAAGCAGCAGGCGCACCCGTGTCAAGGGTGAAGCATAATCAGAATATAACATAGCTTAGGTCCAGAGAGAAACAGCAGCAAGAATAGTGAACGGCAGCCCGCTGCAGAGTCGAGGCTGGATGTCCATTTCTGCAGCGATTGTCTGCAGCGGCAAGTGAAAGGCAACCTGGTGGATATCCGCCCGCTGCTTGAAGCAGCGATGCTGTGTTAAGGTGAAGCTAGGGCATCCCTCTTTGAGATCTATTGTGAGTCTATTGAGAATGATAAGCTCATCCTCCCAGACTACTAGCTCAATCTATTAACAAAGAATTTCATATGATAGATACTTTAGGTAAGAGAGTCTTTGCTGCTTCCACCCTAGGTATGCATATTACCAGCTACCAAGGCTATTTCCCTCAATATGAGTATATCCTTTGGCATTCGCTCAGATAAATGGTTGAAGCTCTACTGGAGTCGGACACTAATTCAGAGCTTCCTCAAACCATAACCAGGGGTATCAAGACAACAACCAGCAGGTTAAAGCAGCTATGGACGCCTTTGATACTGCCTCCTGAGCAGCGGTGGTGGGCATCTGTACCCGCCGTCATTCCTGGCTGCGCACTTCAGGTTTCACGAATGATGCACAGCAACAGGTAATGGCGTTGCCTTTTGATGGTGTGTGCCTCTTCGGCCCTCGAGTAGAACAGGCTCTAGAGGCTACACAATAGGCTAGGTCAGCCATTAAATTGGCTCAACCTCCTCCTGCCCCCTCTCGGGGTGTTAATAAATGCCAGTTTCATAACTGTCAGTCCTTTTGAGGCAAGGGCAGGGGAAGTTTTAATAAAAACAAAGCTCCCCAGCCTCAAAAGAAAACGTAGCAGAAGGCGCAAGGACCCAAAGCGCCTAGTGCGGCCTTCTGCGTTGTTGGCCCAAGTCCCAGCTCAGCTGCCCGAGGTGGGCTCTTCCTCAGCAGTGGGAGGTCATCTGACTCACTTCTACAATCAATAGAAGTCCATAACCTTGGAAAAATGGGTCCTCCAGATAATCCGCAAAGGGTACTCCCTCAGTCTTTTGGAGACCCCTCCGGATCATCCCCCCAGATGACAGCCCAGGCTGTCAGCTCTTCAGTCAGATCTTCTCGCCTCTGAGATACAGGGCCTTCTGAGCAACAGGGCAGTGGAAGTAGTTCCACTGCATCAACGGAACACAGGGTTCTACTCCCATTATTTTCTGGTTCCAAAGAAAACCGGGGTCATGTGCCCCATTTTAGACCTCAGGAAACTAAACAAATTCCTTCCCAAAGAGAAATTCAAAATGATATCACTAGGAACCCTGTTACCTTTGCTTCATCAACACGACTAGTTAGCCTCCCTGGACATGCAGGATGCTTACCAGCACATTCCGATTCACCCAGAGCATCACAAATACCCAAGGTTCATGGCTTTGGGACAGCATTATCAGTTCAGAGTCCTACCCTTTGGGCTCTCCTCAGCGCTGCGAGTTTTTACAAAGTGTGCAGTTCTCGCAGCGCATCTCAGAAAAATCAGAATACAGGTGTTCCCATATCTGGACGATTGGCTTCTAGCAAGTCCTTCCAGTCAAGGAACATTAGATGCAATATCCATGGCTTCACACTTTCTCACATCCATGGGAGTCCTGCTAAACCTCAAAAAATCACAGCTGCAGCCCTCCCAGAGGCACCTTTTCCTAGAAACTCTTCTGGACACCTCCTGTGCAAAAGCATTTCTTCCAGAGGACAGAAGGAATGATATCCTTCAGATGGCCCGCTACATCAGAGAGAGCAGCTCGGTTTCAGCTCTCTCAATGCAACGGATGCTAGGTCTCATGGCATCAGCGGTGTTCACTGTACCCCTAGCATGCCTTCACATGACAACATCTCAATGGATGCTCAGTACTCAGTAGTCCCTGACCACTCACCCTCAGTCCTTTCTCATCAAGGTGACAAAACCTCTGAAGAGATCCCTCACCTGGTGGTCGCAAGAGGATAATCTTCTGGAAGGGTACCCCTTTGCTCCTCTGGATCATCAGATTTCTATTACCACAGACGTGTCCCTGATGGGGTGAGGAGCTCACTGTCAGACTTTCCACACTCAAGGTACGTGGACTCAGGACGAGTCCCAGCTTCACATAAATGTCTTGGAAATGAGAACCATCCTTTATGCAGTCCGGGCTTTGAAGGACATTCTCATTCATATGAACAACAAAACAGTGATGTGTTACATCAACAAGCAGGGCGGTGCTCACTCTTACCCCAATGCAGGGAAGTGATGAGGGTGTGGGAATGGTGCTTGGAGCACAAGGCTCTAATTCATGCGGTCTGTCTTCCGGGGGTGCAGAACGAACTGGCAGACCGTCTCAGCAGAACAGAGACAGATCCTCACGAATTGTCTCTCAACTCAAGCATAGCTCAGTCACTATTCACAGAGTGGGGAACTCCAGACCTGGACCTTTTTGCATCCCCACTCAACACAAAATTGCCTCTCTTCTGCTCCAGAAATCCAGGGCCTGGCATTTTCTGTCAGGATGCATTCAGGCTGTGGTGGACAAAACTCTTTCTATACGCCTTTCCACCTCTTCCTCTAATTCAGAGAGTACTTCTCAAATTCAAGTCCCATGGGGACAAAATGATCCTCATTGCTCCCTTCTGGCCTTGACAGATGTGGTTTCCACTACTCAACAGTATGTCAGAAGCTCCTCCGAAACCGCTTCCCGTTCAGATGAACCTTCTGACTCAGGAGCCTGTGGTCCATCCCAACCTGAGGTCGCTTCACCGTCACGCTTGACTCCTGAAGAGATAGACATGAACAGGTTCAATGTCTCTCGCAGAGTTTCAGATATTCTTCTGGCTGTGTGCAAGCCAGCCACTAGGAAAACTTACACAGCCAAATGGAAGCATTTTTCGCTGTGGTGTGCAAAATCTTCTTTGAATCCTTTTTCCTGCCCACCAGATAACGTTTTAGAGTACCTTTTAGACCTCTCAAATTCAGGTCTGCAATACTCCACAGTTAAGGTTCACCTTTGTGCCATTTCAGCTTATCGTGAGCCAGTACTTTCCTTGTCACTGGCTCAGTTACCTGTGGTTAAGAGGTTCCTTAAGGGAATTCTGCATACCAGACCTCCTATAAGACATCCAGTCACAGCCTGGGACATTAATCTTGTGCTAGACATGCTCACTCGAAAACCTTTCGAGCCTCTAGCTACCTGTGAGTTAACATTTCTCACTTGGAAAACGGCCTTCCGAATGGCCATTACCTCAGTCCACAGGGTCTCTGAGATACATGCCTTGGTCACAGACCCTCCAAATACTGTGTTTCATAAGGACACAGTAGTTCTTAGAACCCATCCTAAGTTTCTCCCTAAGGTTGTTTCAGAATTCCATCTAAACCAACCTTTGGTCCTTCCTACTTACTTTGCGAACTTCCAAAATGAAGGAAAGCGTTCTCTTCATTCCTTGGACATCAAAAGAGCTTTGCATTTCTATCTAGATAGAACAAAAGACTTTCACAAAGCTCAACAACTGTTTGTTTCCTTCAGCGAGACCCGGCTGGGTCAACCTGTCGCTATCGGATGTATTTCAGCATGGCTGATGGCATGCTTTTGCCACTGTTATTCCATGGTGCAGGTTAAGCTGGAGGGCAGTGTGTACCCTCACTCTACTAGAGTGGTCACAGCATCCCTAGTGGAAATCCGCAACGTGCCCATTGCAGATATTTGCAATGCGGCTACCTGGAGCTCAGTGCATACTTTCGTCAAACACTATGCCCTGGATGTCCATGCCAGACGACATCTTTCTTTTGGCAGAACCATACTTAATGGACTCCTAAAACTGTGAGCTCTTTGTCTGTCCTGCCACCCTCTCAGGGGATTATTAGCTCGATATGTCCCATTAGTGTGAAGGAGTGGTGGAGACTTTATGTCCAGGAAAATATGGAAATTACGTACCTACTGTATTTCTTGATCTTCTTGGATGAGTCTCCACCACTCATTCACACACCCACCCTCCATCCCCGAGCTCACCTCTGTTGTTGTTCTTCACTCCCCTCAGTCTTTAGGCTGTGAAGACTTCTTTGTTGACACTTCTTATACGGGTCATCCGGACTATCATGTCTGGTTTTTGGTTAGGCTATCCTTCCAAGTTAGTTACGCTGCACCTCCTTGGAAAAAAAGGTACTGAGGCAGTTGGAGGGTCGACGCCGAGATAATCATTACCGCATGAGCTGAGGCTCGCGGTGCCGCTCCTTGCGGCTCCATCTCTGGTGCCAACCCTCTGGCAAAAAAAGTTTGCTCCCGCTGGGTCCTAGTGCCTCTGGCGCAGACCCCATTAGTGTGAATGAGTGGTGGAGACTCGTCCAAGAAGATCAAGAATTACGGTAGGTACATAATTTCCATTTCTTATGATATGTAATCCATGTTATGGATATGCTATATGTATTTCATCTGTTTAAGACAAAAATTTCAATAAAGTATGAGAAAAAAGAAATCTGTACACACCTTTGTGAAACACTATGGTTTGGATGTGCAAACCAGATCTGATGCCAGATTTGGCAGGGCGGTTCTGCAGAGCCTCTTTCCTAAGTAGGTTCTCTGCCCACCTCCCATTTGGTACTGCCCAGTAGTCTGCAAAAAAGTTACTGATGCTAAAGGACTCCTGGGGTAAGAAGAAAAAATTACTTACTGAAATAATCTTTTTTCCAAGGGGTCCTTTAGCATCAGTAAGCTCCCACCCTTCCTCCCCCATCAGAGAAGGGCTCTTTGTCACCTTTTACCAAATTTGGAGTTTCTTATTGATGAGTTTTTAGCTCGTGTTTCTGTTTCCACTTTTGTGGACATTTTCATGTTTTTTTAATCCTGTTGATTCTTTTTTGGGGCAGTTGCTCTGGTTTTTCCTCGAACAAATTCTGAAGCCTTCAACAGCTCTCACTCAGCTCTCACACACCCTCCTCTCTTTTGATTGGCTTCGCCCTAAGCTCATTTAAATATCTCTTAAAGGCACAACTCCAGGGCTGTTGCACCTAGCCAACTAAGTGCAAAAAAGTTACTAATGCTAAAGGACCCCTTGGAAGAAAGAAGATTACTGCGGTGAGTAATTTTTTCTTAAGGTCCACTTGTTTGCTGTTTTTGCATACCACAAGCCCATCTGTACCCTCTTCCTGGCACAGCTGCCTGTTGTGCAGCAAAAAGAACATTGTGACTCAGAACTGACCCCTTGTTGACATTGCATTTCAGGTTAACCCCTTGAGTTCCAAATAGCTTTGCAAACATTTTAACAGTATAACTATATACAGATTTAGACAAATGGATCCCAGTATCAATTACATTTCCACAAAATGATTCACATATATTTTATACCACAGATATGCAAGGGAGGAGAAAAGACAGAACAGCAAGTGGGGGTAGAGAGACAGCGAGAGGCAGAGAATTGCAAGACCGTCAAGGTGATCAGGTTCTAGGTCTCACGAGAAAATTTGGTTGCACAACCAGACAGAGAAGAGACAGAGAAGGAGAGGATAGAACAGACTCTGGCATTTAAACACTTTCTGCATAACAACTGGGACAGGGCCGTGTTCACACTGTCACATACCCACCTCCTTAAGAGGGAACCTGTTTTAAAAAAAGCAGGTTTCCACAACATTCTTTAAATTCTCCTTTAACATGACAGTAGCTTATAATCTTTACAGTTAGTGCATATGCAGCATAGCAAGCAGTGACATGTCAACTCACATTTTTTTTTCAGCCTTCGGAATTCTCAATGCCTGATCCATATCTTGACAGAAAATCTGCATTGACATTCTCTTTCCCAGATTTGTGCAGCACTTTAAATTTAAATGGCTGTAGTGTCAGGTACTAGCATATGATTCGAGAATTTTTATCCTTCATTTGGTTAAGTCAACAGAGAGGATTGTGATCTGTTAGAAGTACAAAGTCTGATCCTAGTAAATAAAACTTAAGGGACTCCATGGTCCACTTTGCTGCAAGGCATTCCTTTTCAATGGTGAAGTACCTTTTCCCTCTGTTGTGCAATTTCCTACTTATGTATACAATAGGATGTTCTTTTCCCATCTATATGCTGACTCAAGACTGCACCTAGGCCTACCTCTGATGCATCTGTCTGTAACAGAAATTGTTTCTTAAAGTCTGGGCTTCTTAAAATGGACTGAACACAATGCAGCCTTAATGGCTCAAAAAGCCTCGTCACACTCTGAGGTCCAGTTCACATTATTCGGGAACCGTTTCTTTGTTAGTTAAGTGAGGAGAGTAGCTAACCGGCAAAGCTGGGAACAAATCTCCGATAATAACCAGCCAGCCCTAAAAATGACCCAACATGCTTCTTTGTTTTAGGAACAGGGCTGTTAGCTACAGCTTCTATCTTAGAAGCCACTGGCTTGACTTCTCCACTTCCCAAAGCATAGCTCAAATATCGGGTTTTCTGCATACCCATTGCAAACTTGGTTGGATCAGTTGTCAGACCTGCATTTTTGATCGATTGGATAACTGCTCGTAGGTGTTCCAGGTGACTTTTCCAGTCTGGACTGTACACCACAACATTATTCAGGTATGCACCACAATAACCAGTGTGAGGGGATAAAATTACATACATGTAGTGGGAGTGCCATGTAAACCAAACGGCATGGTGGTGAACTGATAGAATCCGATAGGAATGGCAAATGCAGTTTTGTCTCTGGATTCTTTAGCTAGGGGGGATTTGCCAGTAACCATTGGTGAAATTGAGTGTACTGATATACTTGGCACTCCCCAGTCTGTCCACCAAATCATCTATTCTGGGCATAGCATAACTGTAAAATTCTGACACTTGATTAGGTTTCCTAAAATCAAGTCATAGTCTTACACCCCCTTCTTTTTTGTTTACAATCACCAGTAGTGATGACCAAGCACTTCTTGACTCTCCTATGATCCCCAATTCTTTCATTTTTTGTATTTCCTTAACCATGTCTGCTCATAACCACTCTGGTAATCTGTATGTCTTTTGTCTAATAGGGCAAGCATGCCTTGTCACTATTACATGATCGACCCCTTTTGCTCGGCCTGGTACTGTGATTAAAGTACTGTTAAATGTCTTTAGCAAGTTGCAGATTTCTGCGGTTTGTTTGGAGGTTAAGGAAACATTCACCTTTACAGCATCAGCAGTAACAGTTTGTTCCAGTCTATCATAAGCTACATCAAGATCTTCTTTATCATATTCTAGTAAAACTAGCAAAACAGCTTTTGGTGTTTTTTCAACCAATTTATTGAGGAGGTCAGCATGGTGTATCTTAGTAAGATTTTTCCTATCAGGGGTCTCAGTCTAATAGTTAACTGTTACAGTACGTCTACACACTTTATAGGGCCCTTGCCACTTCAGTAATTTTATTTTGTGTAGTGGGTAACAGTAGCAAGACCTTTTCACCAGGCTCAAAAACTTTTTCTTTTACCCTATGTTCATAATGCACCTTCTGCTGGTTTTGGGCCTCTTCCTGATTACTGTGGGTGATTTCAACATATTTTACTAGCTTCTTTCTCAGGGTACACGTATAAGATGTAATAGATTGCTTTTGATGGGGGTTATCTTCCCATGTTTCTTTTATTACATCTAGTGGCACTCTAGGTTGTCTACCATACAGCATTTCAAATGGAGAAAAACCTGTTCATGCCTGTGGCACTTCTCTAAACAAAAAACAGGTAAGGTAAGTACTGGTCCCAGTCTTTTTCTTCCCCTTTTACAAACCTTTTTAGCATGCATTTTAGGGTTTGATTAAAATGCTCAACAAGACCGTCTGAGGATGATACGGGTAGGTTCTTATGGCAGTGATACCTAGTAGTTGGTACAGCTCCTTCAGTAATGCAGCACCAAAATTACTACCATGATCAATAATAATCTCTTTAGGTATGCCCTCTATGCTGAAAATTTTGGCAAGCTCTGCTGCCACTTTTGGGGCTGTGACAGTACGCATTGGAACCGCCTCTGGGTATCGAGTAGCATAGTCACATACTACCAAAATGAATTGAATACCCTTTTTGCTTTTGTCTAAGGCGCCAACCACATCCATTGCAATTCTCTCAAAAGGCACATCTTTCAAGGGTAGGGGCACCTTTTCTTTTTTAGTCACTGGGGCTACTTTCTGACACTCGGCACAAGAACTGCAATAAGTAGCAACATCTTCATGAATTCCAGCCCAGTAAAATCTATACAGCAATCTGGAAAGTGTGTGATCCCATCCCAAGTGACCAGCCATAGGACTATCATGTGCTATCTTTAACAACTCAGATCTAAACTATTGTGGTATAACCAGTTGATCTTCCTGGACATAAAGTCTTCACCACTCATTCACACTGATGGGCTCTATGCTGGAGGCACTAGGACCCAGCGGGTTCCTTTTTTCCCGCCTTCGAGTGCGCTTCAGTAATGTCGCTCGCCTGCCGGGTTGCAAACTTCAGACTAGAAGCATTGTTTTCAGTTTATTGTTTTTGTAATATATCTCGAAATAAGTACCGCTTACTTTTAAACTATACTTATTAAAAAAAGAAGTCTTCAGCCTACATTGACAGAGTCGACCATGAGTGGGTCAGGTGATGGTAGGGAGACTTCGTATGAAAGCTTTTCAGTCAGCCGGGCCGGGTCTGGGCAACCGCCCTCTCCGGATGGGGGGGTTTGTCAACAGATGGTCCGATGCTCCGAGTGGATGGGGTCCTCGAAAGCATATAAAGAAACTGGCACTTCGCACCTGCTCGACCTCGAACTCTTCTTCGGCCCACAGGTCAAAAAACAGAAGGCATCACTTGAGGTCACCTTCTGTGGCTAAGTCCATAGACAGAAAGTATGCTCTTCCCAAGGATCGACCGATTTTGACCTCCCAGGCCTTTGCTAACCCCATTGTAGTCTTGGCAGAGAATGATAAGGTTGTTCTCTCTCAGACATCTACAGCCCGACCTATAAACAAAGCATCTTGCAAGATAGACACCTTAGCTATGAGAGTCTTTGTTTCCTCCACCCTGGGTATGCGTATTGCCAGCTACCAGGGCTATTTCTCTCAATATGAGTATGTTCTTTGTCATTCGCTCAGATGGTGGAAGCTCTGCCAAAGTCGGACGCTAGTTCAGAGCTTCTTCAGACCATAACAAGGGGTATCGAGTCCAACAACCAGCAGGTTAAAGCAGCTATGGACGCTTTCAATACTGCTTCCAGAGCGGCGGCGGTGGGCATTTGTACCTGTCGTCACTATTGGCTACACACTTTGGGCTTCATGAATGATGCCTAACAGTTGGTCATGGCGTTACCCTTTGATGGTATGGATCTGTTCGGACCTCAAGTAGATCAAGCTCTGGAGGCCACACAGAAGACTAGGTCAGCCATTAAAATGTCTCGACCCACTTCCACCCCTTCGCGGGGGGAGGTAACTAGCATCAATTTCACAACCATCAGTCCTTTCAGAGCAAGGACAGCAGAGGTTTTATCAAAAACCAAGCCCCCCAGCCTCAAAAGAAAGCACAACAGAAAGCACAAGGGCCCAAAGTGCCCAGTGCCACCTTCTGAGTTTCTGGCCCAGGTCCCACCTCAACTGCCCGAGGGGGACTCTTCCTCAGCGGTCGAAGGGCATCTGACTCAGTTCTACAACCAGTGGAAATCCGTGGCATCAGACAAATGGGTCCTTTGGATAATCTGCGAGGGGTACTCCCTCAACCTTTCGGAGGTCCCTCCAGATCATCCTCCCAAACGACAGCCCAGGCTGTCAACAATTCAGTCAGACCTTCTTGCCTCTGAGGTACAAGGCCTTATGAACAACTGATCAGGACAGTAGAAATAGCTACACTGGATCACCGAAACACAGGTTTCCACTCCCATTACTTCCTGGTCCTGAAGAAGACAGGTGGCATATGCCCCATTCTGGACCTCAGAAAGTTAAACAAGTTTCTTCTCAAGGAAAAGTTCAAGATGATATCGCTAGGGACCCTGTTACCCTTGCTTCATCAACACAATTGGCTAGCTTCCTTGGATATGCAGGATGCTTACCAACATATTTCTATATACCCAAAGCACCACAAATACCTAAGGTTTGTGGTACTGGGCCAGCATTATCAGTTCAGAGTCCTGCCCTTTGGGCTATCCTTTGCGCTACGAGGTTTTACAAAGTGTTGTGCAATTCTCACAGTGCATCTCAGAAAAATCAGAATACAAGTGTTCCCATATCTGGATGACTGGCTTCTAGCAAGTCCTTCCAGACAAGAAACTCTGGATGCCGTAGCCATGGCCTTAGATTTTCTCACATCCATGGGAGTCCTGCTAAATCTCATGAAATCGCAGTTGCAGCCCTCCCAGAAACTCCTTTTTATAGGAACTCTTCTGGACACCTCCTGTGTGAAAGCTTTAATTCCAGAGGACCGAAGGAGCGATATCCTACACATGGCCTGGTACATCGGAGAGAACAACTCAGTTCGAGCTATCTCGATGCAACAGATTCTGGTCTCATGGCATCCTCACTGTTCACTGTACCCCTAGCATGTCTCCACATGAGAACCTCTCAGTGGATGCTCAGTACTCTGTGGTCCCCAACCACTCACCCTCAGTCCTTTCTCATCAATGTGATAGAACCTCTGAAGAGGTCACTCACCTGGTGGTCACAAGAGGACAACCTTCTGAAAGGGTATCCCTTTGCTCCTCTGGATCATCAGATTTCCATTACCACAGACGCGTCTCTGATGCGGTGGGGAGCTCACTGTCAGAATTTCCACACCCAAGGCACGTGGACTCAGGTTGAGTCCCAGCTTCACATAAACATCCTAGAAACGAGAGCCGTCCTCTATGCAGTCCGGGCTTTCAGGGACATTCTCTGTCACAGGAACATTCTCCTTTAAACGGACAACAAATCAGTGATGTATTACAGAGTGTGGGAATGGTGCCTAGAGCACAAGGCTCTAATTCAGGTGGTCTGCCTGCCAGGAGTGCAGAACAAACTGGCAGACTGTCTCAGCAGAACGGAGGCGGATCCTCACGAGTGGTTTCTTGTCTCAATCATAGTTCAGTCACTATTCGCAGAGTGGGGGACTCCAGACCTGTACCTTTTTGCATCTCCACTCAACAAAAAACTGCCTCTCTTCTGCTCCAGAAATCCAGGGTCTGGCATTTTCTATCAGGCTGCAGTGGACAAAATGCTTTCTATACACCTTTCCTCCTCTTCCACTAATTCGGGACAAAATGATCCTCATTTCTCCCTTCTGGCCTCGACAGATATGGTTTCCGCTCCTCAACAGTATGTCAGAAACCCCTCTGAAGGCACTTCCCCTTCAGACGAACCTTCTGACCCAGGGGCCTGAGGTCCATCCCAATCTGAGGTCTCTTCACCTTCACGCTTGGCTCCTAAAGAGATAGAGGTGAACAGGTTCAATGTATCTTGGAGAGTTTCAGATATTCTTTTGGCTGTGCGCAAGCCAGCCATGAGAAAAACTTACACCGCCAAATGGAAGCGTTTTTCTCTCTGGTGTGCAAAATCCTCTTTGAATCCTTTTTCCTGCCCACCAAATAAAGTTTTAGAGAACGTGTTAGATCTCTCAAATTCAGGCCTACAATACTCTACAGTCAAAGTTCACCTTTGTGCCATTCCAGCTTATCATGAGCCGGTACTTTCCTTGTCACTGGCTCAGTTACCTGTAGTTGAGGTTTTGTAAGGGCATTCTGCATACCAGACTTCCTATCAAACATCCAGTTGCAGCCTGGGACATTAATCTTGTGCTAGACATGCTCACTCAAAAGCCTTTCGAGCCTCTAGCTACCTGTGAGCTGAAATTCCTCACTTGGAGAACGGCCTTCCTGGTGGCCATCACCTCAGCCCGCAGGGTTTCTGAAATACATACTTTGGTCATAGACCCTCCATACACTGTATTTCATAAAGACAAAGTAGTCTTTAGGACCCATCCTAAGTTTCTCCCCAAGGTTGTCTCAGAATTCCATCTAAATCAACCTTTAGTCCTACCTACTTACTTTGCAAACTTCAAAAATGAAGAAGCGCATACCCTTCATTCTTTAGATGTTAAAAGAGCACTGTGTTTCTATTTGGATAGAACAAAAGAGATTCACAAGTCTCAATAACTGTTTGTTTCTTTCAGCGAGACCCGGCTGGGTCAAGCTGTCGCTATCAGATGCATTTCGGCATTACTGGTGGCATGCCTCCGTCAGTGTTATTCCATGGCACAGATTAAGCTGGAGGGAAGAGTGTACGCTCACTCTACTAGAGTAGTCATGGCATCCCTGGCAGAAATCCGCAACGTGCCCATTGCAGACATTTGCAGTGCAGCTACCTGGAGCTCAGTGCATACTTTTGTCAAACATTATGCCCTGGATGTCCATGCCAGGTGACATCTTTCGTTTGGCACGACTATCCTTAACGGACTTCTGTCCTAAAGTTGTGAGCTCTTGGTTTCTCCTGCTGCCATTTTGGGGGATTATGAGCTCGGTACTCTCCCATCAGTATGAATGAGTGGTGGAGAAATTATGTCCGGGAAGATATGGAAATTACATACCTACCGTAATTATTGATCTTCTTGGACGAAGTCTCCACCACTCATTCACATGCCCACCCTCCATCCCCCTAGATCACCTCTCTGTTATTGGTCATCACTCCCTAAATCTTTAGGCTGTGAAGACTTCTTTGTTGACCCTTCTTATACAGGTCATCTAGACTATCTTATGTCCAGTTTTTGTTAGGCTAATCCTTATAGGTTAGCTATGTTGCACCTCCCCGGAAAAAAGGTACTGAGGTGGTTGGAGGGTCAAAGCCGAGACAGTCATTGCCACACTAGCCGAGGCTTGTGGCGCCGCCCCTCTTGCAAGAACATTTGCTCCTGCTGCGACCTAGTGCCTCTGGCTTAGATCCCACCAGTGTGAATGAGTGGTGGAGACTTCGTCCAAGAAGATCAAGAATTATGGTAGGTACGGACTTTCCATATCTTATCTGTGTCAATCTTCACCATTCATCACTATTGGATTATAGCGCCGGAGCTAGGACCCCGCAGGAGACTTCTTTTTTTTTTTTGTATGGGCGGAGTCGACAGAGGGTTGGTGCCGCCCTCGAGACCGACATTCTACGTGGCGCTCGAGGGTTGGCAGTTATACGACATCGACTCCACCCCAACTCCAGTTCTTTCTCTCCTGCGGTCCAGTGTGGACCCTGCTCGTGCTGGCTCTGATTTTGCAGCCTAGTTCATCGGTTAGTAAGTTACATGGTTCTGCTTCACCTTTGCTCGATGTCGCTAGATTCCGGTAAGACCTTTCCTTATTTTTAGCGGCATCGAGTACTGTTTTTAGTTATTTTTTGGTCCGATCATGTCTCGTCCTGGCAAAAAGTCGTCGAAAGTGGGGCGGCCCCCAATGTGTCGGTGCCCCTGTGACTGCCTTTATTCCATTATGGACCAGCATGATCATTGCCTCTCTTACCTTGGCCCTAGTCACAGTATGGACAGTTGTGACATCTGCTTTTCCGTGGACTGCTGTGTCCTCGAAATTCGCTCGTGGAAAGTCAGACGTGCTTCCCCGACTTGGAGGACAGATTCATTCACACAAGGCCGAGATAAGGACTCTCGGCCCTTCCTCTGGGTCCCCTCGCAGTCCTATATGGCCTGAGGAGGAAGGAATCTCCGCCTCTTGCAGCCTTGCCGCAGAAGGGGTTTCTTCCATGGTGCAGGAGGACCAGGCTGACCTTCTTGGGGGTCAGTTGGGAGGCACCATTCTGGCAGTCACTACTCCAGTGGTGAAGGCTCCCTCTGTGTCGTGCTCTGGGTCCCTCGAACTGGACCGGCACCATCTTTGGTGCTGTCTGCTGGTGTCGCTCTTGGTCCAGGCGCTGTTCGCGGTGCCGTGAGCTTGGAGAGCAATGCCACGGTCCATGTTGTGCCTTCCCTTGGTGCCACTGTTGCCCCTGACTCCACTTGTGGTGTCGGAGCTCTCGGCGGTGTCGGGGAGGGTACTGAGGTGGGTTTCTGGGCCTGATTCTGTCCCTGGCATCACTTGTGGTGCTTGGATGGACTCCGGTGCCATTTCTGTTCCCGGCACTGCCTCTGGCGCTGGGGATGATGTCGGTGTCACATTCAGTGTCGACCCTGCCTCCGGCACTGTGGCCGGCACTAGAGTGGTGCGCGGCATCGTGCTTGGTGCCGTGCCGGACTCCGGTGTCACTCGCGATGCCAGGGCTGCTGTCGGTGTAGAGTACAGCGCCGTACCCAGTTTGGTTCTCTGCTGCACCGGGGAGATGTCTGGGGTCATACCCGATGCCGTGCCTGACTCCAGCGCCGTTTGCAGCATTGAGGACGGTGTCAGCGTCAGGCTGGAGCCTCTACTCTACTCTCCTCTGCTGCTTCTGTGGACTTTGAATCCCAGGGTGCCCGATCTCGGGGGTCAAGGAACTGGAGGGTCCCATGGGGTGGTCTGGCACCGGGCCTCGGTTTCTACCACTTTGGAGGAGGATTCTCGGTCAGACCCAGACTGGCTCCCAGGTTCTTCTAGATCTTTGGATCTTTCCATCTCTAGCACCTCGGCCCCCACTCTTCTTCCTTCTGGGGCTCAGCCTTCTCAGTTGGTCTTTGGGGTTGGAGGGTCTGACCAGTCAGCAGGAGCCCCTGTGGCCACTGTTGTGCAGCCTGTGGCTACCAGGGAGGCTGCTCCCTCAGTTGGGGTACCCTTCTCTATGGTGTGTTTGGACAGCCCAAGTTTGGGGCAGCCCAGGGTGCACCAGAAGGGGGAGGGCACGGTTCCCTGGGTGAACTCCTCAGAGCCCTCTTCAGCTTGCCAGTTGCCTAGGTTAGTGGTTACAAGGATGAGGTCTTTCTCTGACTCAGAAGGGTTGAGAGACAGGGGTGTGGTGCGGTGAGCCCCTTCTGTGGCCCAGCCGGGTTCTGGCAGGAGCTGCAGCGCAGGTCCCTGTCTTTCACTTTTAGAGTCTGCTAGAAGGATCACTTCTTCAGAGGTCAGGGGCTGTTCTTCTGGACTCACATGGTCCCGGTCACCTCATGGGGGGATTTCTTCCGCAGGGCACAGCTCTGTCCGTTCCAATCCAGTTGAATGGCTGTTAGCTGTGGTGGCCTTTGTCTCCCCTCCCTCTCGTAGGGGATCCTGTTGGCCCCCTCACCCTGACAGAGACCGCTTTCCTGATTCCAGGAGCCTGTCTGTTGATCCTCTGTCTCCATTCCTGGTAGTCCTACGTATCCTAGGCCCTCACAGACCTCTTACCTGGGAAAAGTTCAGGGGTTCTGCTGCTCATTTCCCCTCCTATCTCCATGACTGGACCAGCATGTGTTCCACCATGCCCCCTGTGTGGCAGGCCCCTGAACCTGGCAGCTCGTCCTTTTCCTCTTCTCCCTCTTCCGAGGGAGAGGAACCTTCGGTCCACCTTTCCCCAGCGTCTGATTTGTCTTCCTATCAACGCTTCCTGGTGAGGATGTTGGACGAGCTTCATTTGACTCCCATTCCTATATGCAATCCTGAGCATGTGACCCACGCCTTTTTAGGTGAGTTCACTGCGGCCCACTTTTTGGCTCCCGCCTGGCCTCTTCCTTTCCAGGAAGCATCACATCGGCTCTGGCTTTGTCCCTTCTCCACAGTGCCAGCCCCTAGGGACTTACGCCAGCAGTATTGCACTCCCCCAGAGTTTCCATTCACTCTGCCTCACCCAGTCTCGGGTTTTGTCTCACGCCCTATACTGCGACCGCCTTCTGGATCCGGACTCTGCGGATTTTGATTTCTGGGGGAGGCGAGTGTTCTACTCGGCACGGATCTCTCTGTCTATCACAGCACATCAGGCCCACTATGCAGCCTATGATAGGTTCTTGTGGTCTAGGATAGGACAGCTCCTAGCCTCGATGCCTGATTTGGAGCAAACCAGGCAAACCATTGCCCTCTCTGCACGGGGCCTGGCGCTCGCAGGGCACCAAGCAAGGGCATCTTATGACGCCAATGAGGTAGCTTCCAGAGTGGTAGGGACAGTGATCTGCCTTCGGCGGATGGCATGGCTTCACCTATCTTAGTTGTCACCCTTGGCTCGGTGTAGGGTGATTTACTCTGCCTACCGGAGAACCCATCTCTTCTCCTGCCGGGTGAGACGGCAACTTCCAGGGCACCCTCCTTCCCCCACTGGGGGATCTCAGTCTCACCTGGATCAGTCTCAGGCCTCGCCAAGCCTGTAAGGGTTCCTCCTTCCAGTGCCTCACCCACTGGAAGCTAACAGACTTAGTCACTTAGGGTTTCAGAATACCCCCCCCTTCTGTTCAGGGGGGTGGGGCTTGGTACTCACCCAATAGTGATGAATGGTGAAGACTGACACAGATAAGATATGAAAATTATGTATGTACCGTAATTGTTGATCTTTTTGTGTATCTTCACCATTCATCACTAAATCCCACCCTCCTTCCCCTGGAGCCTCAGTCTCTGGACTCCTCCCCCCTTCCCCGTGTGTCTTCCCCTCCTTCTCCTCTCCTGTTAGGTAGACGGGAGGGTGTTTTGAGGACACACGGTGGTAATCCTCTGTATTTCTGAGTATGGGAAGAACCCTCCATATTTTCCCCTCCAAAGGGGTTGTGGAGTATTAAGAGGGACATGTTTTTTCCCCTCCTTGTATTTTTTATAAGTTTTTCTTTAGTGACTTCAATTGGATGTGGGGGGAGGATTGAGACACAGCCTCAGTCTCTTTTTCTGCATGTGGTCTCCAATCCTCGCTGCAGGCTTTACTTGCAGCCAGTTTCTTTCCAGGCCCAGACCTTATGCCTGAAAATGGGGTCTCTATAATGCAGTGGTTTTGGGTTCTGAGCTTCAAATCTGGTGAGTTCCAGCGGTCCAGACCTGGGATAGGCCCCACTGCTTCCACTTGTGCTGTGTGGCCCTGAGCACCTCTCTTAACTCCCTGGGCTCCAGGTCACACCTGTAAACAAATAAGATGTGAATTCTGAGGTTGCGTTTCTCATCGCGCAGTGGTTTAAGGCTCTGTGCTGCAAATCTGGAGACCTGGGTTTGAATACCACAGCCCTCACTTGCATACTGTATGACCCTCAACAAGTCACTTAACTTCCTCGTACTCCCAGGTTGCACATGTAAACAAGCTTTCAGCTTAGTGCGTCTCACCTGGCTAAATAATTGGAAAAAAAAAATCCTTCCCCTTTTTCTCCCTCTTTTCTTTTCCCTTGCTTCTCTTCTCCTTCTTCTCCTTCCAGAGATTGGGGCCCTCTTCTTCTCCGCATTTCCTTTCTAAAGCTTTCCTCCTCTGTCTGTCATTTATTTCTCCTTTTAGTTCATTCTTCTTTTCCTTTATCTATCCTTAGGCTCTCTAGCCTCATCCCACCCTCCCTCCCTTCCTTACACTCTCCGGCGTTGCAGAACTGGGTGGGGCGGGTCGGCGTCGGGATCACTGCCAAGCCTCGAGTGCCATGTAGAATGTCAGTTTCGAGAGCGGCGCCGACCCTCTGTCGACTCCGCTCATACAAAAAAAGTCTCCAGAGGGGTCCTAGCTCCGGCACTATAACCCAATAGTGATGAATGGTGAAGATGCACAGAAAGATCAACAATTATGGTAGGTACGTAATTTTCATTTCTGTCTGGTCCTGTGTCTGAGGTTTAACCCAAACTCTGTACAGTAGCCCATTACATTTTTTAAACATAGGATTACCTTGTTTTAGTTTCACTCCCAGCTGCTTAAAATAACCCTGGAGAGAAACTTTGTTAGCTTGTTCTGAAAGAAAATCACAAGCAGAGATCAGTTTAGTTTCAGTGTTAACCCCCTTATGTAAATCAGTTTTTTGTTGCCCTGTTTCTTTAGGCATAGTCTTTCTTTCCTGGCCTTCCAGATCTTGGAGCTGTGCTCAAACAAGTCTGAATCAAAATCAGCCAAAGGAAAAAGAGTCCTCACCATCTGAAATTTTCTTTGCCTGAGCTCTTGTCACCACAGCTGCTGAAATATCAGGATTGATCCCTCTTTGATTAACTCAGTAAATCCTGGAAAGTCATTTCCAATAATCACAGGTACAGGTAACTTTGGTACTACTCCCACTGTCATTTGGTACGACACCCCATTAATAGAGTCATTTGGGTGGTGGGATAGTATCGAGTGTCCCCGTGGATGTAGATGACACCAGTACCTGGTCCTTTTGGATATTGTTTTCCTAACACTTCAGTATGTACTAGTCTGTCTGCTTCCCTAATCTATAAGTCCCTTCACAGTCTTATCTCCCACCTTCACATCTGTTAAGTACTTGCCCTAATTTGCTAAGGACAAATCTGCCCCAGTTTCACTCTTCTTACTATGGCAATATCTTCCCTTGTCAATCTTCACCATTCATTACTTCCTGGGTGTAAGCCGGAGGCGCGCACCCATCACAGGAGCTTTTTTTAAAAAACTTTGGCAGCACACGGCCCTCGAGAGGACGTCATGTCTGCGCGAGGGCGGCCGTTAGTAGCGACCGACTCCTCCAACTCAGTTCTGTTTCTCCCGCCGTCGAGGCAGCACCTGCTCGTGTGAGCGTCCTGAACTGCGTGGTGGTGTCGCCGCTCTGGTTTTCTTACTTTCAGCTTCCGATCCGGTAAGACTGTTTCCCTTTTTCTATCTAACGGCCCGGTGTGTTTCCACTGTGTTTTAGTCTTGTTAATTTCATGTTATGTCCGGTTCGGGAGCTAAGCGTTTTTCTAAGATGGGCCGCGCCCCTATGCGTCGGTGCTCCTGTGGCCGGCATTTCTCTGTCTCGGACCGGCATGACATTTGCCTTCGTTGCCTGGGACCCAACCATGATATGGATTCATGCGACGCCTGTTTCTCGATGGACCGCCGTGTCCTCGAAATCCGCGTGTTTAAGCTCGGCAAGGCCCCGCCGACCTTCGGGGGACGGCGTCGCTCTCAGGATTCTCGGGCAAGGTCGTTAGGTTCTTCCCCGTCCTCCCGACCTACAGTCCGAGGAGGAGGGGTCTCGTCTATTCTTGCCGAGGAGGAGGCCTCTTCTGTGGTGTTGGGGGAGCGTCGTAGTCCCTCCCGGGGCCGCGACGCGGACACCGCCTCGGCAGTCACCTCTTCGGAGGTGCAGGCTCCTCCCGTGTCGAGGCCCTCGACTTTTGGGCCTGGCTCGGGTGGACCCTCGATGCCGCCTTTTGGCGCCGTTTTGGATCCCGGCGCCGTTCGCGGTGCCGGTGATCGAGGCAGCGCCGTTCCCAGCGCCATTTTGGATCCCGGTGCTGTTCGCGGCTGCCGGTGATCAGGCGGCGCCGCTTTGAATCCCGGCACTGTTCGTGGTGCCGGTGATTGAGGCGCTCGCTGGTGGTGCTGCTTGAGCCTCGGGCGCTCGTCAGGCGCCGATGGACATGGCGGCACCGCTGGCGGTGCTGCCCGCCTCCCAACGCCGGGCGCGCCATGGGCCTTGTCCTTCCTCCAGGTGGTGCCGAGCCTGCCGGGCGCTGCTGGGGGTGTGATTAGGCCTGGCTGCTACCGGCGGGGTGGCGCGTCTACCCTTGGTACGGGTCGCTCAGGCCCCTGGGCCTCGGGACCCTGGGTGTCAGCATCGAGGTCCAGCTGGTCCGGCCCCTCCTCGGAGGGTGATGACTGACGTGACTCATCCTGGCACCCCACTCTTTGGGGTCTGGGTCCCTGGTGGCTAGGGTGCCAGGCGTGCAGCGGCCTCCTTCTGTCCCCCTACCATCGCCTCCTGAGGTTCCCCGCTGGGGTGGCCGGAGCCCGGGGCAGGCGTGGGGTGACGGAGGGAGGTCCCTCTCTGAGGCCGGCGACAGCTACCCCGGTGTGCTGTTGCCCTCTAGGGACAGGGGGACGCTGTGGTCGAGGAGGAGGGCCTTCTTGGAGTCCGAGGGGTTGAGATGCAGGGGGTCTGCCACTCGGTCTTCTTTGGCCACCTCAGGGGTGGCCAGGAGCCAGTGCAGAGCCTCGCCTCCCTCCAGGGTTCTAGGGTGTCCTCCGGCGGGCTTTCGGACTGCCCTTCTGGATCCATGCAGTCCCGTGTCGCCACAGGGGAGGTTCTCCCCAGGGCTCTTCCAGGCTCCACTTCCCCAGAGTTCCATTCGCGGCCTGGTCTGATATCGGGATCCCTCCTACTAGGCTCCTTTCCAGATTCCAGAGCCCTCGCAGAGAGCAGTTGCCTCTCGAGGTGCCCTCCCATCTCTCTGCCTTCACTACCCTGCTCCCAGGCCATGTCGGTCCTACGGGTCCGTTATCCTGGGAGCAGTTCAGGGTTCTGCGGCGGCCTTCCCCTCATATGTTAGATACATGCATGAGCGGGTCTTTCGACTCTCCCCACCGCTGCAGGAATCCTCTGGACATTCCAGCTCCCCATCATCCTCGTCTCCCTCCTCTGAGGGAGAGGAACCCCCTGCTCATCTTTCCTCCGATGCTGATTTCACAGAATATCAGCGCTTTCCACGAGGATGGTGAGGATCTTGATTTCCATGTTCGAGAGACAATACCTAACGGGAGACGCGAGAATTCCTTGTGAATTCAGTGCCCAGCATTTGGTGGTACCTTCCTGGCCTATCCCTTCTAGAGGCGCCTATCCGTCCTGGCAGTCCCCAGCCGCTTCTTCTCAGCCCCGCTGACTGTCAGCGTGGGTATTGTGCCCCTCAAGTCTCTAGGTTCCCTTCCAACCCGCCTTCTGGTTTGGTTTACCTAGATACTCCTTCTGGGCGCGCTGCCTGGCGCCACGACCGCCCACGGATGCGACTCTCTCCAGTTCGACCGTTGGGGGCGAAGAGTGTTCTCTTCTTCTCATGCGAGTGCCTGTATTGCATCTCATCAGGCTCACCACGCTGCCTACAACCGGCATTTGTGGTCGATGATGTCCCAGCTGTTGGCATCAGTGCCTGACACGGAGCAAACCAGACAAGCCGTTGCCCTCTCCGCGGTAGGCCTGGAGCTGGCAAGACACCAAGCAAGGGCATCTTATGACGCCAATGAGGTGGCTTCCAGGCTAGCGGGGACAGCGATCTGCATCAGGTGGACGGCATGGCTTCGCCTTTCCAGGTTGTCATCCCTGGCCCGGCAGAGGTGATTCGCCCGCCTGGGACCTGCCTTTTTCCTCCAGAGCTAGGAGACTTTACAGGGCCCTCCGTCTCCTCGTCCTCGGGAGGCACCTCCTAGCTCTTCCCCCACTTAGGCTTTCTGAATAAGCCAGGGTCTTCTCCTTCTGTTTCTCACCAGCAGAAGGCTGGGGTCTTGTTCCTCAGGGTATGGCTCTCTTCCCCTCCGGGGAAGAGGAGCTGGCATCACTCAGGAAGTAATGAATGGTGAAGATGGACAAGGAAGATATGAAATTACGACCTACCGTAATTTTGATCTTCTTGTATCTTCACCATTCATTACTTACACCCGCCCACCATCCCCTCAGTGGCCTCTTCCTGTGGCTTCTCCACCTCCCGTCTCCTTCCTCTCTCTGCAAAATATATATATAAAAAAAAACTATAAAAGATAGGAAGAGTTGCTCAATTTTTCCAAAAAAAAAAAAAATCTATATCTTGGGGGGGAGGGTTCTTATTTCTCCAGAAAAATTATTTACTCTAAGATTCTTGGGCCATCTCGTGGATTTGCATTGGCGATCAAACTGCACAACTATGTCTTGCCATTCCTCGGGCGAGATACCTCTGGGGTTTTAGCCTGGCTCAGGCTATTCAGTTTTGATCCTGCAATCCCGTGCTCCAGCTGTTGCGCCCTAGAATCAAAACCCCTTCCCCTTCTCTAATTCTTGCCTTGCAGAGATGGAGGAACTGGCACGCTTGTTTTTCTTTTTTCAAAAAAAAAAAAGAGGGAAAAATGCTGAGGAACTCTCTTCGACTGCTATAGGTATTCTTGGTATTGGGGTCATGCTCCTAGCCTGCAAATGATTATCTGTAAAAAAAAAAAGAAAACAAACAAGAAGGGAGATGAGAGGCAGGCAACCCTTCTCGTGAGATTTTGATGATTGGTTTTCCTTTCAAGTGTCCTCCTGGACAGTTTTACAGAAGAGCAGTGCTGACCATAACCAATCCAGCCAGCCTAAGCCTCTGGCCTGCCTTGGCGAGTCCGTCCTGAGTCCCACTTTATGTTTAAAACGCCTGAAAGGCTTACATTTTCCATTTCTAAACCCCTGAGCAGCGCTTTCATGCTGCCTGGGGTTTATTCTTCCCTCCTCGGTGTCCTCCAGTTAAAGGCCTTCGCCCAGGAGCCGACGGGGTATCAACAACAATGGCATGTTGAAGATGAGGACTATGCCCTCCTGAGTCTGTCTAGCGGGTTTGGTGAACCTTCTCTTCAGCTCTATCTCCGAGATTCTTGCTTCCCTGTTAGTGAGCCTTCAGCTGTAGGCTAACTATGCTGGGTGACATTCTGGTCCCTTCAACATCCCATCTCTCTTCTCTCTTCTTCTTCATCTTTCATTTCCTTCCTTTTCTCTCCTCCTAGAGTTGCCCAGGTAAGGAGGCCCTGCAGTCCCTAGGTTAGGGATACTCTTATTTCCTCTGTCCTTCCTCCATCTGCTTATTCCTTTTCAGTTCATTCTTCCTTGCTTTGCTATCCTTGGCTATCTTGCCTCGCTATCTCTATTCTCTGCTTTCCTTTTGCCTCTCCGGCTCACAGAACTGAGTTGGAGGAGGAGTGATGCTTCTAGCAGCCGCCCCTCGCATATTGCGCATCACTCTCGGTGCCGTTGTAAAGTTAAAAAAAAAAAAGCTCCCGTGATGGGTGCGCCTCCGGCTTACACCCTGTAAGTAATGAATGGTGAAGATACAAGAGAAGATCAAGAATTACGGTAGGTACGTAATTTTCATTTCTTACAGTATGGCCTGGCTTATTACAGTTATAGCAAATAAAAGTCTTTGGGCACAGATTTGTTACCCCCACCAGAGTTCTTATCAGAGTTGGAGTTTAAATGGGAAAAAGGATGTCTTACAGTGCTTGGCTGTTACCTCACTACTGTGGCATCTGTCTGGCCATTTGGTAGGCTTTGGCCAAAGAAGGAGCCTTTTCTCCACTTTCAGGTTGGTGATCTTCCCTTGTCAATCTTCACCATTCATTACTGTTGGGTGACAGCTTGAGGCATGCACCTGCCACGGGAGCTTTCTTTTTTTTTTTTTTTGAGGAGTCGGCACTGATGGCGCCACCCCCTGGAGTGACTCTCTGCGTAGAGCGCGAGGGTCGGCCATTAGGCGCCGCAGACTCCTCATCCATCCCAGTTCTGTTTCTCCCGCCATCGAGGCTGCACCTGCTGCGTGAGTTTTGGTAGTTTTTACTGTATCATAGGCCGCTTTCAAAATTTATTTCGATACTCCTTAATCCCAGTATTTTCTCGACGTTGTCGACTGGTAAGCCTTTTCCATTATTATTTTTTCTTTCGATGACACTGAGCCTTTTCTGTGCTTTTGCTTGATTATTTAGCATTGTGTCTGGTTCAGGGGCAAAGAGTAAGTCTAAGACGGGCCGTGCTCCTATGCATCGGTGCCCTTGTGGCCGGGAGTTTTCCGTCACGGACCATCATGATGTTTGTCCCCGGTGCCTGGGACCCTACCATGATATGGACCATTGCAGTGCCTGCTTCTCCATGGACCACCGTGTTTTAGAAGTTTGCGTGTTGCGAGTCGGGCGAGCTCCGCTGACTTTCAGAGGACGACGTCGCCCTAGAGCTTCCCAGGCCAGATCTCGCGACCTTTCGTCCAGGTTCCCTCCCGGGTCTATACGGCCCGGCAAGGAGGAAACCTCCTCCACTTCCAGCCTTGCTGAGGAGGAGGTTTCTTCTTCGGCACCGGAGGAGTGGCGTGATCCCACCCGGGATCGCTCTGTTGGCGCCGTCCCGGCAGTCACCTCCTTGGAGGTGCAGGCTCCCCCGGTGTCACGGCCCCTGGCTATAGGGCCTGGCGCTGGTGAGCCCTAGTACCGTCTTTCCTCGCCCGTGGAGTCTTCCCTTCTCATAAGCGCCCGGCGACTTTGGTCAGGGCCGTGGGTGGCGCCGTTCTGGGAACCTCGGTGTATCGTTCATGGTGCCGGGGGCTCGTGACCACATCGATTGGTGTTGCTCTGGATCACGGCACCGTGGGTTGGTGTCATCGTCAAGCGGTGCCGTCTTGGGCCTCGGCACTGCCGCGTGGTGTCAGGGACTCGGGGCGGCGCCATTGGCAGTGCTGTGCTGGGTCTCGGCGCTTCCGGTGCTGGTGATTCGGCGATGCCATCGGTGGTGCTGCTCTGGCCACCGGTGCTGTTCACGGTGCGGAGTTTGCCTGCGCCGTTCGGCGGTGCGCGAATCTTGGCACTGTGCAGGTGTTGGGTACTTGGCGGCACGTTAGGCGAATTTACAACCCTGGAACCGGACACCATCAGGGGGACGGATGACTCTGTGGACGTGTTGCTCATCACGGTCTATGGCGGTACCAGGCCTGGTGCCACCTCAGGGCAGGTTCCTACTGCGGTTGGTTTGCAGTCTTCCCTTGTCAACCCCTCCTCAGAGGGACACGACTCAGGTGAGGACACAGACCAGCAGCTTGAGTCCTCTGGCTCTGAACCTCCTGTAGGCTGCAGGGCTAGACGGTCCAGTATCCCTCTCCCGGACTCCCTGGAGCTGGTTAGCCCGGATGGCTCCACGGCTATAGGTGGCCTGGAGTCATCTTTGGTGGACCCTTTGGGGGGTCGAGAAAGGATTCCCTCTTCAGCTAGGTCCCAGGCAGCTGCTGTTTCCAGTGCTGCTCGGGTCCTTCAGCAGAGGGAGGAGGACCCTGCTTCAGTAAGCGCCCTTCTGGGCCTTGCTCAGCAGGGACCTCCACCACTGGTTTCAAGGAAGAGAGCTGCTTCAGAGTCCGAAGGGTTGAGGGGTAGGGGTCGAGAGCAGCAGGCCCAGCCTCACCCCATGGGGGTGCAGGGAGAGTTGTAGCCGCTGATCCTCACCTCTCTCTGAAGGTTCTATGCGCCTTCTAGTGGCAGTTCTGAGGGTTGCCCTTCTGGACTCATACAATCCCAGGTGCGCCACAGGGAGATTCCTCTCAGGGCTCTTTCCGAGGTGCCTCCTTTCCTCTCTCTACGCAACCCGGCATGATCACAGGGTCCCCAGTTTTGGCGACATCGCTACCTGGATCCCAGAGTTCTGGCAGAGGCCAGGCATGTGCTTTTAGGTGCCCTTCGCCCATCCCTCTGCAACCACCCCCCCTCTCTCCCAGGCCATGTGGGGCCCACTGGGCCATTAACTTGGGAGACGTTCAGAGCTACTGCAGCGGCCTTCCCGTCCTGTGTTAGGGCCATGGACGAACAGGTTTTTCACCTGTCCCCCCACCACAGGAGTCTTCTAGGCGTTCGAGCTCCACTTCCTCCTCGTCTTCCTTAACTGAGGAAGAGGAACTTCCTGTCCACCTTTACTCTGACGCTGACTTCACTATCAGCGTTTCCTTTCGAGGATGGTCTCGGATCTTCATATTTCCTTCGTTTATAGAGACAATACCGAGCAGCAGACGTGTGCGTTCCTCAGTGAATTCAGCGCCCACCATTTGGTGGTGCCTTCCTTGCCGATTCCCTTCCAGGAAGCATCTGTCCGCACCTGGCAGTCTCAGCCACTCCTTCTCCAGCCCCAGGAGACTGCAGGAGACAGTATTTGCTCCCACGAGTCTCTGGGTTCTCTACCTCACCCACCTTTGGGTTTGGGGTTCCTAGATACTCCTTCTGAGCTGCCACCCAGTGCACTACAGGCCTCTCGGACTTGGATTCTGCCGAGTTCAACCGTGGGGAGAAGAGTTTCTCTTCTGGTGTGCATTACTGTGCATTTCTCCCTCAGGCTCACTCACGCTGCTTACAACAGGCATCTGTGGTCGATGCTGGCTCAGGTCTTAGCTTTGCTACATGACTCAGAGCAGTCTAGACAAGCCATTGCCCTCTCTGTACAGGGTCTGGAGCTTGCCAGGCACCAAGTGAGGGCATCCTATGATGCCGAGGTGGCATCCAGGCTAGTAGGGACAGCGATCTGCATCAGGTGGACGGCATGGCTTCATCTCTCCCAACTGTCACCCATGGCCTGGTGTAGGGTGACTGGCTTTGCCTTCCGGGGGACCCGCGTATTTTCCCATAGGGCGAGGAGACGTCTTCAGGGGCAACCCCTTTCCCACAGCCCCTCGGGGGCGTCTTCTCCTCCTCACCCACCTTAGACTCTTGTCTATTGGTCAGGGTCTCCCCCTCTCTACTTGTCACCAGTAGGAAGCTGAAGGGTCTGTTCCCTCAGGGGGTTTCTCTCCCCCCCCCTTTTTCTAGGGGGAAGAGGCTTGGTACTCACCCAACAGCAATGAATGGTGAAGATTGACAAGGGAAGATATGAAAATTATGTACCTACCGTAATTCTTGATCTTCTCTTGTATCTTCACCATTCATTACTGAATCCCTCCCACCATTCCCTCAAGGGCCTCCTTCTTCGGCGTCTCCCCCTTCCTGCTCATCCCTCCCTTTTCTCCCTGGGCCAAAAATTTTTTTCATGCTCTCTTTCCGATCCTCTGAACGTATCTTTCCCTCTGAGAATAGGAGGAACGAGCTTCATTTATCTGTCCTGAGGGAACTCTTTCTGACTGCCCTTAATGGGCATCCCTTGGTTCTCCCCAGCCATTTCTTCTCAATTCACAGTTTAAAGAGATGATCCCTTATGTGGCTCGACTTCTCTTCTCCAGACCACTTCTGGCAGGTCTTAATCCTATTATGTCAGCCTCTACAGGTGTAGTGCTATCCTGCACTCCAATTTCCTTAAAGAGTGTTCCCTGCCTTGCCTCTAGGGAGTCCGATTGAGTTCCCGCTCTCTCTCTTTGGTATAGGGGTGCCCCCTGCAGGCACCCCCCCACACTTTCACATGATACTGTGTTATCACTTAACAAGATGCTAGTGGGCTTCCTCCCTCCTAGCTGGCAGCTCTCATTTGGAACAGAGTTTTTCCTTCTTAATAATTAAAGAGCTCCCAGCTGGGGTCTGGGAAAAACTGGGTAGGCGGGAGGTTAGGGAACATGCCTTTGATGTCCATTCTGAGTGGGACATTCAGTTGACCTTCTCCTTCAATTCCAAAATGGGATCCTTGCTCCCTTGTTTGTGGTTCCGAGCTTATAACCCTTAGCTAATTGCCAACAGCAGTCTTCCCCCCTCCTAGCCTCCTCCTCTTCTTCTCTCTTTTTACCCTTCTTCTTTCTCCTCCCTATCTGTTCCTCCTTTAGAGCCGCCCCAGAAGTGAGGCCCTTCGGTCCCTTATGGTAGGCAGTTCTTCTTTTTACTTCTATCCTCTATTGACTTATGCCTTTTTCAGTTTATATCCTTTCCTTTTTCTATCCCTCGGCTCTCTTGCCTCTCTCTTTCTTCTAACCCTTTTTTTCACCTCTCCGGCCAACAGAACTGGGATGATGGAGGAGGAGGAGGAGTCTGCGGCACCTAATGGCCGCCCTAGGTGCTCATGAAGCGTCACTCCAGGGGCAGCAGCCATCGTGACTCCTCAAAAAAAAAAAAAAAAAAAAAGCTCCTATGGGTGCGCGCCTGGCTGTCACCCAACAGTAATGAATGGTGAAGATACAAGAGAAGATCAAGAATTACAAGAATTACGGTAGGTACGTAATTTTCATTTCTTGTCAATTTTAGCAGATGCAGCAGAAAGAACATTGTGACCCAGAACTGACCTCTTGTTTGCATCTTCTGCAAAAGGCTTAAAAATTGCATCTCAGGTTAACCCCTTGAGTTCCAAATAGCTTTGCAATCATTTCAACTGTATAACTATATACAGTTTTAGACAAAGGGTTCCCAGTATCAATTACATTTCCACGAAATGATTCACATATGTTTTTATACAACTGATATGCAAGGGAGGAGAAAAGACAGAACAGCAAGTGAGGGTAGAGAGATAGTGAGAGGCAGAGAATTGCAAGACCGTCGAGGTGATCAAGTCCTAGATCTCACAAGAAAATTTGGTTGTGCAACTAGACAAAGAGACAGAAAAGAAGAGGCTAGAACAGATCCTTGCGTTTAAACACTTTCTGCATAACAACTGGGACAGGGCTGTATTCAGCCCTGTCACAGTGCCACATAAACACATAGAATTTGATGGTAGCTACAGTCCACTTGGCCCATCTAGTCTACCCGTTTCTCCCTACTTACTGTATTACCACAAACCATGCCCGATCTACAGCCCTTTCTTCCTCCCCGGTCCTTTCCACTATGATGCTCTTGTCCCATGCATTCTTGAACCACCATTGTTTTTTCCCCCCACCACCTGTGCTGGAACACTGTTCCAGGAATTCAGTACTCTTTCTGTGAAGTACTTCCTTACATCTCTCCTGAGTCTAACCACCCTCCAGTTTCATAGCATGTCCCCTTGTTCTTGAGCATCTTTTTTTCTGAAAATGTTTCCCTTCTGTACCTTATTTATCCCCTTTAGGTATTTAAAGGTCTCTATCATATCCCCCTTCTCCCTCCTCTGTAACAGGGTGCACATATTGAGATCCTTTAGTCTCTCCTTGTAGGGCTTTTGATGCAAACCCTGCACTATTTTAATTGCCCTCCTCTGAACCACCTCTGCTCTGTGTTCTTCCAGACCAGAGATGTGTCCAGAACTGTACACAGTACACTAGGTGGGGTCTTACCAGTGATTTATGCAGAGGCAATAGCGCCTCCCTTCTTCTGCTGGTGAACCCCCTCCTTGTGCACCCCAGCATCCCACTAGCCCTCTCTACTGCCTTGTTGCACTGCCTGGCCACATTTAGGTCATTTAATATGATTACCCTCAAGCTTCTTTCCTGCTTGATGGTTGTCTGTACCACTCCACCCATTTTATACTTTGCCCCTGGGTTTCTACTTTATTTTGCACTTTTTAGCATTGAAACCCAGCTGCCGCACCCTTGACCACACCTCCTGTTTTCTCAGGTCTCTGTTCATTTTTTCTACACCCCCAAGAGTGTCCACCCTCTTTCAGATTTTGATGTCATCCACAAAGAAGCAGACCTTCCATTCCAGCTCCTTTGCATTGTCACTTGTAAAGGCATTAAAGAGGACCAGTTCCAGCGCTGATCCCTCAGGCACCCCACTGGTCACCTTACCTTCCTTGGAGTGAGTTCCATTTACCACCATCCTCTGTTGTTTATCCCTAACCAATTTCTTATCCAGTTTATGACCTTTGGACCCACTCCTAAGCTACCTACTGTAGCTTGCTTACTAGTCTCCTTTGTGGAACAGTGTTGAAAGCTTAACTGAAATCTAGGTAGGCCACATCCACTCCTCCACCCTGGTCTAAATCCTTTTTTACACAAAGAAATCTATCAGATTTGTTTGGCATGACCCCCCACGTGAAACTATGCTCCCTTGGGTCATATAACCCACTGGATTCAAGATATTCCACAATAATTTTCTTCAGCAGTGATTCCATTCACTTTCCCACCATCAATGTCAGGCTGACTGGCCTATTATTGCCAGCCTCCTCCCTACCCTTCTGTGTAGTGGGGCTACATCTGCCCTCTTCCAGTCCTCTGAAACCACTCCTGTTTCCAGTGAGCAGTTAAATCAGCATGTCAGAGGAGCAGCCAGTATTTCCCTGAGCTCCCTCAATATGTTGGATGTACCCCATTTGGCCCCATTGCTTTGTCCACCTTCAGATTAGCAAGTCCCTCCAGTGCTCTCGCCTCCAAAAAAAAGACTTGTGTCCACCTCCCTAAAAACTTTTGTTACTTTTTTGTGACCCTCCCCTTCTTCTTCCTCTGTGAACACTGAACAGAAGTGTTTAGAATGTCTGCCTTTTCCTGGTCCCACTCTGCACAGTCCTCCTCTTTCCCTTTTTAACTTTACAACCCCCCCCCGGCCTTTCTCTTTTCACTTACATACCTAAAAATTGTCTTGTCCCTGTTCGTTACCTCCCTGGGCTATTCTCTCTTCAGTTTGTACCTTTGCACTCCTTACTGCTTTCCCTGTTTCCCCTGATACATCTCACCATCCTCCTCCCTCTGCATCTCCTTATACCTTCTGAATGCTACCCTTTTAGCCTTTATCATTTCAGCCCACTTTTTTGAGAGCCATGGTGGTCTTTTTTTTCCTCTTGCTGTTGATCACTTGTTTGACATAGAGGTTTATTGCCTTTACTATGCTCCCTTTTATCTTTGCCCACTCTTCCTCCACCCCATGCATGCCATCCCCCCACCAGGTCATCCCTGAGACATTCACCAATCTTTATAAAAGCTGCCCTCCTGAAGTCCAGGATTATCACCCTTGTGTGGTTCGATTTCATAGTCATCATTATGTTGAACCACACTGTACAGTGATCACTGGTCCCCAAATGACCTCCTCCCTTTGTGTCTTCACCACTGTCCCTGTTAGTGAATACCAGGTCCAGTATTGTCCCATCACGAGTGGGTTCACTGACTAATTGCTTGAGGAATGCCCCCTGCAGAGAGCCCAGGGTGTCCTTGCTTTTAACTGAAGCCACTGCTGGGAGGCTGCAGTCTACATCTGGCAAGTTGAAGTCTCCCCCCAGAAGCACCTCACCCTTTTCTGCTGTCTTGCCAGTGCCTTCCACTAGTACCTTCTGTAATGCCTCCCCATGTGCTGGAGATCTGTAGGTCACTCCAGCATGAATAGTGGCTCCATTCCCTGACTCCAGGGAGATCCACAGTACCTCTGTCTCCTTCTGTATTCCCTGTATTTCCATTGCTTTTATACTTTCCCCTCACATAAAGCACCATACCCCCTCCTTTCCTTCCCACCTGGTCCTTCCTGAGCAGAGTATAGCCTGGTGTGGCCATGTCCCAGTCATGGTTTTTAGTGCACCTTGACTCATTAATGGCCACAATATCTGGGTTGTTCTTTGCAGTGATGGACTCTAGATCTGGAATCTTATTTCCTACTTATTTACCACTGTTTAAGAGGTTCCTTAAGGGCATCTTACACACAAGGCCTCCCATCAGGAAGCAGTTGGCTGCCTGTGGTATCAATCTTGTGCTGGATATGCTCACTCGTGAGACCCTTGTGACTTGTGAGCTGAAGCTTTTTAACTTGGAAAGCAGCTTTTCTAGTGGCCATCACTTCTGCTCACAGAGTGTCTGAAATTCATGGCTTGGTCACAGATCCTCTGTATACTGTTTTCCACAAGGACAATATAATTCTATGCACAGACACCCCAAGTTTCTGCCAAAAGTGGTGTCAGAGTTCCCTCTGAATCAGCCACTTGTACTGCCTACATCTAGTTTTCCAGCTTCCAGAATGAAGGCAAGTGCTTAAGAGTGTCCTTACTTTTTACCTGGACAGAACTGAGGACTTCAGAGAATCCAAATAGCTCTATGTTTTCTTTGATCCCAGTCAAAAGGGACAGCCTGTTGCAATCAAGTGCATTTCTGCCTGATTTGTGAGATGTCTTCGCCACTGCTGTGCTATGGCACAGGTCAAGCTGGAAAGTCAGGTACGTGCCAACTCCACTAGAGCAGTTGTCACTTTCCTGGCAAAGATTCACTTTGTACCTATCAGTGATGTTTGCAGAGTTGTAGCTTGGAGCACAGTGCACACTTTTAGTAAGCACTATGCCCTGGATGTCCATGCCAGCCAGCATGCCACCTTTGGTAGGACAATCCTGAATGGACTTCTGTCCTGAATGAGGCCTTGGTTTCTACCACCCTAGTCCAGGGGATTTTGTCTGAGCTTGGTACCCTGGCCCACTAGTGTGAATCAGTGGTGAAGATTGATTCCTGGAAGATATTAAAATTATGTACTCACCGTAATTCTTGATCTTCTAGGAATATCTTCGCCATTGATTCACATGCCCACCCACCATCCCCCGGGCTCACTTCAGTATGTTTCATTAGTCGTCACCCCTTGTTCCTGGGTTGGGCTGTCAGGGCACTGCTTTACTGGTTTGTTGACCCTTCTTACACAGTTCACCAGGGCTATCTTATGCCCTTTGGTTTAAGTGCATAAATGCTTTATGTTATGCTGCACCTCAAAGGTACTGAGGTGGTTGAGGGCTAGTGGTTGGTGAGGTAAGCCATGCAGCACAAGCTAGCCTAACAGTGCCATGCATACGCACAGCTTACCTCAGCGCCAGCCCTCCTGAAATATTCTGGCTCCCACAGGGTCCTAATGCCTCAGATTAGGACCCACTAGTGTGAATCAATGGTGAAGATATTACTAGAAGAACAAGTATTACAGTGAGTATGTCATTTTCATTTTTTGTACTGGCAAAGTGTAGATAATCTTGAAGAAGTGATGTGTTTGTCGACCAGTTTGGGGGAAGGGTAATGAATGGAGGACGTCTCCTCCGTGGCTGACCCATCAGTGGGGCTTGACTACAGTTTCACTTACCTGTACCCCTTACAGCTGTGGCAAAATACCAAAGATACAGCCAAAATGGAAAGGATTTGGAGGGGGAAGATAACCCTGGTTTGCTGGAATGAGCAGTCTCAATGCACAAACAATTCATTTATTTTTTTGTTTTGTCACTTAATTGTGTATCTAAAGCAGGACATTCAACAATGCTAGAATTTGCTGAAATACAAATTTTATAAAGGCAAAGAAAAAGTGAAGATGCATAAAAAAACAAACTGAACAGCAGATTTGTCTACTAAAATATTGGTGATCATTTGTAAGTATAGTGAGTTTAAAATAATTTCTGTTAAATGTATCTAATGTAAGAGAATTAACTGTGGTTCTTGACATTGTAAAATGGAGACCACATCTTCTAACTTACATTTTCAACTTGAATGTATACATGAGAACTGTGATATTTGTAGTAAATTGTAATAATTTTTTTCAAACAGTATATAATAAACACCTCTAATGCTGTTAGTTTTCTCATGGTTTTGTACTTTAATACAAGGTTGTACTTTAATTCAAATAACTGGGTGGCAAGACGAGCTGGCTGCTGGGTCAAAAAAAAGTTGCGTAACAGTGATTAAAGTAAAATCTAATCTCAGACTAGATCTTCCAAGAATCAGTGTTCACCATTCAGTTCCACTTATGGGTCTGAGCTGGAGGCACTAGGACCCCGTGGGTGCAAAGTCTTTTGCAGGCTAGGAGGGGACTGTCGCGGAGGCACAGGTTAGGAAGCATAGGGGAAAACCAGGAGCAGTTGTAGAATTCACCAAAAATATTTATTTACAGTAGCAGTAACATAAAAAAAAAAAACTTGTTCCAAATAACTATGCACAGAGGAGGAATACAGTAGTTTTACTTCAGTCTCTGTGTCTCTTTTTCTTCCCATCCTTAGCAAATATCCTGTTTTTGTAAATAGGCAGGAGCTGCTAGAACACAATGTGCTTCTTGAGTTGAGGCCCCCCTTTTGCACAGCTTTTGTAAAAGGCTTAAAAATTGAACTCTGGTAACCTCTACTTCCAACAGCTTTTTGCAGTCATCTCAAATTATAATTATACACATTTCAACAGTAATGCTATATATTTTCCAAACACAAGGGATCCCAATATCAGTTATATTTCCATGCAGTGATTTGCACATATTTTTATATCAGCAGATCTAGATATGCAAGGGAGGGCTGAGAAACAGGGAGGGACAAAGAACTGCGAGACTGTTGAGTTGATCAAGTCCGAGGTCTCACAGGAAAATATGGTTGTGCAAAAAGACAGACAAATAGACAGGAAAGGACAGATCCTTGCATTCTAAACACTTTCTCTAACAACTGGGACAGGGCCCTATTCCACTCTGTCACATACACTCCCTCTTTAAGAGGGAACCTGTTTTATTAAACAGGTTTCCAAAACTTCTCTATTAATTCTATAATAACCTTTGCTGCTTTTAAAAATTAAACACATATACATTATCAGTTTTTATATAACAGTACAGCAAACAGTAAAGTTCAAACTCATAAATTTGTTTTTCAACCTTCAGAACTCTAAATTCCTGATCCATATCTTGACAGAAAATCAGCATTACTATTCTCTTTACCAGACTTGTGTATCACCATGAATTTAAATGGCTGTAGTGCCAGGTACCATCTTGTGATTCTGGAATTTTTATCTTTCATCTGGTTAAGCCAACAGAGAGGATTGTGATCTGTTACAAAAACAAAGTTCCTAGAAAATAAAATTTAAGGGACTCTTTGGCCCACTTTGCTGCTAAACATTCCTTCTCGATGGTGGAGTACCTTTTCTCTTTGTCATGCAATTTCTTACTTATGTACAGAATAGGATGTTCTGTCCCATCTACATTTTAACTTAGGACTGCAATTAGGCCTACCTCGGTTGCATCTGCAAAATGGTTTCTCAAAGTTTAGGCTTCTTAAAGAGGCAGAACATAATGCAGCCTTTATGTTTGAAAAGCTTTATCACATTCTGGGGTCCATTTCACATTATTTGGGTACCTTTTTTGTGAGTTCAGTGAGGGGAGTAGCTAACTGTGCAAAGTTGGGAACAAATCTCCAATAACCAGCCAGCCCTATAAATTATCTGACATGTTTCTTTGTTTTAGGGAGAGGGCTGTTAACTACAGCTTCTATCTTATAAACCTATGGATTGACTTCTCCATTTCCCAACACATAGCTCAAATATCTGGTTTCCTGCATGTCCAATGCACATTTGGTAGGATTAATAGTCAGACCTGCATTTTTTATAGCTTGGATAACTGCTCGCAGGTGTTCCAGGTGGCTTTTCCTGTCTGGACTGTACATCATGACATCATCCAGGTACGCACCACAATAACGAGTGTGAGGGGATAAAATGACATCCATGTATCGCTGGAATGTAGCTGGCGCACAATGTAAACCAAATGGCATGGTGGTGAACTGATAGAATCCTATAGGGGTGGCAAATGCAGTTTTATCTCTGAATTCTTTAGCTAAAGGTATTTGCCAGTAACCCTCGGTGAGATTGAGGGTACTGATATACTTTGCACTCTCCAGTCTGTCCACCAAATCATCTATTCTGGGCATAGGATAACTGTCAAATGTTGACACTTGATTAAGTTTCCTAAAATCAAGGCAGACTCTAACACCCCCTTCTTTTTTGTTTACAATTACCATGGGGGGGTGACCAAGCATTCCTTGACTCCTCTATGATATCCAATTCTTTCATTTTTGTATTTCTTTAACCACATCAGCTCTTAACCACTGTCGTGGAAAAAATATATGTTCTTACACTTTAGTTTAAAATCATACTCAGGACCACTGCATAGTAAAAAGAACGGTTTATTACATATGCATATGGGAGTCTGCTTCCAAAAATCATGCAAGGCTCCTCGATTATTGTTCACAGAGGCTTATATACCTTTTTTAGTTTCACAGTCTAACAGTGATCTCATGCTTAACAACAGCTTCTCCTTATCTTTAGCAAAAACCTTAGATTCAGCACTTTCCGTATAAGGAGTTGTTTTTTTATACTACTATGTGTCTCCCCTTTATCTTAGTTACAACCAGCTGTATTTCACTTCATTAATTTTTCAAGGTTTTCTTATCTTTGTCAAACAACCTCCTTTGTTTTAGTTAGCACAGAACTGCACATTCATTATGGCTGTTTTACAAAGCAGATAGTTTTAAAGCATATGAAAGGCAACATGGCTATATGGCTATAATAAAACAGATAGTTTTAGAGCATATGAGAAGCAACATATCTATATGGCTATAATCACATATAACAGTTATAAGCTCTGGTACAATAAGCTTTAGAACATAAAGGTATTATACTTTAGGATATAAAATTCCACCACACTCCCCTTTTGATACTCTGTATCAACTAACCCACCCCTTTTATTTATATGATTTAAAACTGGTTGCCAGCATACAGATAGTCAAGGCATTATAAAAAGCATCCTGTTTTGGAGTTGGCACAGGTGGTTACAGACGAACACAAATCGTGAGTTTGTAAAACATAATACAGAATTGAGGGATGTCAACACCACAATTGAAATATGTGAAAAATGCTAATATGTGACACCACATATAACACAATATAATATAACATAATTTTGTTGATGAAAAGAGTTCATGGAATGCACTTGAGAGTGAATAAGGTAGATGCTACCTTGTGTTGAGGTGTGGCACACCCTTGGAGCTTGATTGAAGAATGTGTTGATAATGTCTCTTGACAGATAAGTCCTTATAAAACATAACAGTCCATGAAATTAACAGTTCATAAGTTCATATAAGTATTCACAGGTTGATGTAGTTACAGTACAGATGAAATGTCATTTGCAGAATGTTGGTAACCCCACAAGGCATATGGGGCAATGCAGACAGTAATTTAAAAACAAAACACCAGCATAGTAGAAAAGTCAGTGTTTATTTTGCTGGCTGGCTGATTAGTAGACACACTGGCCAGGGGTGCACTAAGTCCTTTTAATGGAATAGCCACACACACACTGGCATGGCATTTGTTTTGTCGTAGTTGATTACACCCCAGCATAAAGATTAACAGTCCATAAAAAGGTAACAATTGATAATAAACCATTAAGAACACAGTCCATAACAGAGCAATAGGGTTGTAGAAAGTACCAGCCATGGTTGGAACAAGCGGCAGTGAAGAAAATGGATGTATTGCTTGAAGGTCAATTGAAGCAGAATCTTCTCGCTGGAGTTGGGGAGTGCCCCTTCCCCAGACTTAACTTTATAGTAAGCAGAAAAAATAAGCTTGATTGCAGAATCTGAACTGACTGGACCTTTTTCAGTTGATTTAAAGTTTTACAAATAGGTGTAATTTTGCTGAAAACATTACACTTGCAGAGTTAGTAATAACTGGATTTATGCAATAGTCCTTATAAGAAACCACAGTCAGGCACAAAGATGCTTATAACATCAAAACTGTGGCAGTTGTTTTTCTTTTTTTTATGGAAAAGATGAAGGTCTTGGCAACTTAGATGAAAGTATTACTGCTGTTGAACGTGAGATCTTATGTGTCCCACACCGTGGAAACCTGCAAACTTGCAAAGTGTGTTAGACACTGAATTAAAAAACACATAAATAACAATAACTTCTTGTTTTGTAAAGAGTGGTGTGACAGAGCCTAAATTCTGGCAATTAGAAAGAGAAAAAATTAAAAATGGGACATTAGCCGCACACCTGGGGGTGCAGGCCAAGGTTCAGTATACCATTTGACCATCTGTAAATCATGACAATGTTATGGTTACCTCCTGCTTTTAAATCACAGAAACAGTTATGATAGTGATGAACATTATTTCCCTGTCTGTTGCAAGCAGGCCTGACGGAGACCTGAGTACACGCTTTAAACATATTGTTCATAACAATATGCCTTTTACACAATGCAATCAGTGGGACAAATACATATGTTGTTGGTCTATGCCAATTTAATAACAGTGCCTATTGCACCTGTGACACATCAAAAGGTCTACTTTTTTTTTTTTACCCTGTATAGTGACATACTTTAAAGTACTGAGTGAGATAAGGCTTGAAGCATAGGTTTGGAGTACAATGTAAATTGTGCATATTATAATTGATAAAATTTAAAATGACAAAACCTGCATAGAGTACACTTATTCTTCAGGGTACCTGTGAGCAATAAGACAGGGAGCATTAATTTTACTTTGGTTTTGCTTTGGAACATATTGTGGGTGGGTCAGCAATGCTGGTCCAGTATTTAGGTTTAGTTATGAGCATTAAAAACGTTATACATGGAACACTTTTCTGAATACACACATGATACAGTGTAGCAAGATGTATATCAAAACATTATAACATAAACATGAAACATAAGCATGTTTGTAATAGAACAATTTTAGTATTGAGCATAATGCATAAAATACATTTAAACAACACATATAGACTGTAAACTTAGCTTAGAATCCAGAAATGTTAGAGTACTGTGAATTTACTGGTTGAAAAATGCATTTATTGCTGTAAGGCAATGACAAAAGTTGTTTTGCATCTGTTTTTAAAAGGATAAGAAAGCTGAAAGACAATTCAAAGAATGAATATGTGTGACATACTACACAACTTCACCCTCCAGCGTAACTGATTACTTGCTGAGGGCAGAAACCCTTGTACCAATAATAGGTGTGAGATTTAACTGTTTGCACTAGAAAAACAGAAGGGCTTCAGCTGGGTTATGCTGTTAAAATACCTTGGGTCTTTTTAAAACCTGTAAATAAGAAACAATTATTGGCAAATACATATTTTCTTTATTTACCCTCTAGGGAACAGTGATGTACCTTGCAACCTTTGTGGGTATTACACTGGAAGGATAGAGGAAGGTAGCTTACCTCCCCCAAGCTCCTACTGGTGGAAGAGACAGCTCGAAGTGAAAGAGACAGCTCGAACACTGTAGCAATAAAAAGGTTAGCTGTGGATGGTGACATGATCCCCACCTACTACACTTTAAATTATAACAAGATAATATTACAATTAGTTTAGTAAGTTTCATACCTTACTATAAAGATGGGAACTTCTTTTTCTCTAGAAGAAAGAGAAGAAACACAGACAAACAACAAAAACAAACACACACCAGTTTAAAAATAAAACAAGATTATTTTCATAGGATAAAAGAAGCCAAGCATCCCTGGGTTCCTTTATCCTAAGCATGACAAAATGTCAGCTGAGTTTTATAAAAATCCAGATTGATGGTAATACCGTACGCACGTATCTCTTAGAATGCATTTAAAAGACAAAAAATGATTACACCATGGTCACACATAAAACAAAACCATTGTTTTAACTGTAGATGGTAAACTCTCAAAAACAGCTGTAATAGTCCTTTTTCAAAAGCGTACTGTACATATATATAATAAAAAATATGGGGAGACGATGAATACTCTCCCTTCCAGCTGGAGTATTGCCTGTGTTGGCTGCAAGTCAGAAGCAGTGAAAGGAGAAGAAAGTTTGTTCCTCTTCACTTAGAATACTAGTTTTGCAACAAAAGTCAAATTACATGGTTCACTCTTGGTGTGCTTTCATGAAAACATACATTTTGTGTAAAAGTTGTGCTTTAGGTATGGAATACACATCAAGTTTGAACTGGTAGTAACATAAAATGTTGAAACACAAGAAGGTCAAATAACGTGCAAAGGTCACAGTGTGCATGCAAGGGTCATTTAAACCCAGCCATTCCTGTAGTGTCCTTGAACACCACCAATATTAAAATATTTTTACACAATAAAACTGCTGGCCAAGACAGTACACACACATACACATACACAAAAAGAAATACTAACAAAAATAAGACTGACATTGTTTCACACCAATTTGCTTGAGGTAATGCCCTAAGTTTCATTTGAAAACTGTACGTGTTTTAGATATATGTGCTGCCTCCTGCCTGTCTTGTAATACTGACAATTTTTAAACCAACACATTTATACATATTGCCATGCCAAATCTTTCCAGAACAAAACACTTTTTAAACACATTCTAATAACTCCTTTCAACACCTTTTAAAACACAACACAACGTACCATCTGTAAGTGAACACATCTTGTATAACATGGTTACACCTTTTCGATAGCCAAAATATGGCACTTTGCCATTTTGCAAAAGTTTCTGGTTTTAACTAGAAGTATGATAAAGCTATTTATAGCTGTTAACACATTACATTTTCACCTAGCAGTGGCTTGGCACGTTGCTTGCAACTACAAATCTTTCTGCACATTGCAATCTATGACGTCATATCTCTTCACCTTCAACACTACCTGCTTCATCCAACAACTACATACAAAATTTCTTCACTGACCCTATCTAGGCAGCACAAATGTTTCATTAAAATAAAACCAATTAAAACAGTCAGATATGAGGCAAAGAAGCTTCCTCTTTCTTTTTTTTACTGTAACATGTGCACTAAGGCAGTCAATCCTATCTCGCAACCTTGACAACAGAACATAATTACAGAACACAGATATAAGCTAGTACCTTGTTTAGTATACGTATTACAGAAATAAAACAGACAGACATAAAACAACTTTGAATAAAAAATTCAGACTTACCCGGTGCCAAGGTATTTTTCTTCTTCTTTTCCGATACACAAGTCTGAGTAAGAAAACTGACTGCAGGACCTTCATGATAATTTCAAAACGCTGCAGCTATTAACTCTTTCAAAGGTTTTAACCCTTTCAAATGTTTTCTTTTGGCCATTTTAGTAACCTGCCAAACCAAGTCTTTTTCCAGAGCTCTGGTTTGCAGTTGAAAAACACAACAAAAAAAATTCTAACAGTACTAGATTGAGATCCATCTGGTAGAGGTCCCCAGTAGTTGGGTTTGTGATTAAATGTTTCAGCCTCTATAGGAGGCAAGGGAACTTGAAATTGATACAAAAAACTTGAAACTACACAGATAGGCAACATGGGGAGGGGGAGGATTTTCAAATCATCCTGTTCTGTAGTCACTACTGTGTGTACATCCACAGTAGTTTATTTTCTTTTTTAAATGTTGCTTATCTAACGTTACTTAATCAGCCGCTGCTTTTCTACTAAAACAGCCTGAACTGTGAAAGCCATCATTGACTCTAACAGTATATACTTGTAGCAAGCACAAATTACAAGGGCAAAGGGCAGTTGCCCTTGCTTGTTTGAGAGACTTTTTCTTAATACATCTCTCCACATATTCTTCCACAGTTTCATCAAAGAGAAAAGATAAAATAAAAATAAAAAAAACAACCACCGGGAGTTACTGTTGCCTGCCTCCTCCACCTTTCTTTTTCCTAGCTTTCTAAGGTGCTCAACCCATAAAGGTTCTGTTGCTGGGTGCTCAACCCACTTAAAGGTTCTGTTGCTGGGTGCTCAACCTACTTAAAGGTTCTGTTGTTGCCCCCCTTTGTCTGTCTTGTGCTCACACACTGTCAAAGCAGGCTCAAACATCCCTATTAACTTGTTTACCGTTTACTTTATGGCGCCTAGTCCCTTTTGCCACTATTTCAGGCTCAGACTTCTAGTCCCTTTTGCCACTATTTCAGGCTCAGACTTCTAGCTTCTTTTGTCACTATTTCAGACTCAAGCTATCCTGATATCAGTTACAACTTATACAAGCAATTTTTGACCTCAGTTACAGTGACTCATTCTTTATAACATGCAGCGTCCAAAAGGCAAAGGATACCCACAGATCAGCGCCTTTCTCGGCCCAGGAAAAATCCATCACGATCGGGGCCGTCCCATTTCAATCTCCCCCTGGCTGTATCTTTGAGATTTTCCTTCAGCATTCCCCTCAGCATCAGAACCTCTCCTTCAAGTGGGAGACCTGGGAAGCAGTCCCCGACCGAGATGACTGAGGTCCGAGCGTGCTGATCCTGCCGACTACGCCAAATTGTCGTGGAAAAAATATATGTTCTTACACTTTAGTTTAAAATCATACTCAGGACCACTGCATAGTAAAAAGAACGGTTTATTACATATGCATATGGGAGTCTGCTTCCAAAAATCATGCAAGGCTCCTCGATTATTGTTCACAGAGGCTTATATACCTTTTTTAGTTTCACAGTCTAACAGTGATCTCATGCTTAACAACAGCTTCTCCTTATCTTTAGCAAAACCTTAGATTCAGCACTTTCCGTATAAGGAGTTGTTTTTTATACTACTATGTGTCTCCTTTATCTTAGTTACAACCAGCTGTATTTCACTTCATTAATTTTTCAAGTTTTCTTATCTTTGTCAAACAACCTCCTTTGTTTTAGTTAGCACAGAACTGCACATTCATTATGGCTGTTTTACAAAGCAGATAGTTTTAAAGCATATGAAAGGCAACATGGCTATATGGCTATAATAAAACAGATAGTTTTAGAGCATATGAGAAGCAACATATCTATATGGCTATAATCACATATAACAGTTATAAGCTCTGGTACAATAAGCTTTAGAACATAAAGGTATTATACTTTAGGATATAAAAATTCCACCACACCACTCTAGCAACCTGTATGTCTTTTGCCTAATAGGACAAGCATTCCTTTTCACTATTACGTGCTCAACCCCTTTGGCTCGGCCTGGTACCATGGTAAAAGTACTGTTAAATGTCTTTAGCACATTATGAATGTCTGCAGTTTGTACTGAGGTTAAGGAAACATTCACCTTTACAGCATCAGCATTTACAGTTTGTTCCAGTCTATCATAAGCTACATCAGTATCTTCCTTGTCAATTTCTGGTAAAACCAGCAAAGCAGCTTTTGGCATTTTTTCAACCCATTTCTTGAGGAGGTTAACATGGTATATCTTAGCAGGATTTTTCCTGTCAGGGGTCTCAATCTCGTAGTTAAGTGCCAGTACGTCTAAACACTTTATAGGGCCCTTGCCATTTCATTAACAGCATATTTTCTGTTGTGGGTAACAGTAGCAAAACCTTTTCACCTGGCTCAAAAATGTTTTCTTTTACCCTATGGTCATAATATACCTTCTGCTGGTTTTGGGCCTCTTCCTGATTACTATGGGCAATTTCAACATACATTGCCAGCTTCTTTCTATTACACTCACTCAGGGTGCAGCCTCATACTTTCCGAGACAGATGCAGCAGTTTTTTTGTTTTATTCTTTTCTCCCAATCTGTGGACTGTGTGTTTTTAATTTTTCACCCCCACACCCTCATCTTAGGATGCTTTCCTTTTCAGTTCTTTTCAGCACTCTTGGAGTGGCAAGAAGACATTCTGTCTCATGCTATGCATTTTTCTATTTCTGTTGCCTTTGCTCCTCTGGAGCTCTTGGAGTTTGTTTCCTAATGTAGACTAAGTTTGGTATAACTTCTTAACTACACAGAGGTCCTCTAGGACTCTTGTTCCAGCCAGATCTGTATACCAGGCCCTCCTCACCACCTTCCTGTGCAGATGGCTGAGAGAAGCTTTGGCTCTTACACCTGCTACCCCTGTGCCACTTAGGCCCACTCCTTAGTTCTACTAAGTTGGTAGTTGGGTTTTAGTATATTTATTATTTTATATCCTATATCCTTTTCCTATTCCATTGGGCCAGGGGTCTATAGCCCCCTCTCTGTATTTCCTTCCCACATGATCTTATCTGTGTCAATCTTCACCATTCATCACCTTTGGGTATAGTGGCTGGAGGTCACAGCCCTGCGGGAGTTGATTTTTCCTTTTTGGATGGGCGGAGTCGACGCACCATTGGCACCTGCCTTCAAGGCCAATGCACTGCGTGGTTCTTGCGGGTTGACCGTTAGGTGTCATCGACCCCACCCTCCCACCAGTTCATCTCCCACCATAGAGGTCTTACCTTGTGGAAGCTATTCTACGCAAGAGGCCTGTTGTCCCCTCCCGGTTCTATACAGACCGCGGAGGAGGGGGTTTCTGCTTCCAGTAGCCTCGCCATTGCAGAAGCCCTTTCCGTGGTGCAGGAGAACCAGTCAGTCCCCTTTGGGGGACAGGCGGGAGGCACCGCACTGGCAAACGCCCCTTCGGGGATGAAGGCTCCCCTGGTGTCATTCCCTCAGGCTGGAAGGCCTGTGTTGTCCTCGACACTGTCTGTCGGTGCCGTCTGGGGCCTCAGCGCTGTTTGTGGTGCTGTGGGCCCTAATGGCGCCGTTGGCAGTGCTGCTCCATCACTCGGTGCCATCGATTGGTGCTGTCTTTTCTGTCAGTGCATTGGAAGGCTCCACAACGCCATCCTTGACTGTTTCTCACCTCGGCGCTGTTCACAGCACCATGGTTGAGCATGGCACCGTGTCCAGTTCTGGTGCTGCTTGCGGCACCGAGCGAGGACACGGTGCTGTGGGGGTTTCCGATCTGATGCCGAGAGTGCGGTTGGAGCCATCGTCTGCACCGTCTCTGGTCTCAGCACTGCTTGTGGCATTGTGGGTCAGGATGGCGCCGTGACAGGCTTTGGCCCTGATACTGCTGCCATCTGCACTGTGTCCTCTTCATGCACCATTCGTGGTGCAGTTGAGGGCTTTGGCGCTGACTCTGGTGCAGTCTCTCGAACTGGTGCCCCATTCAGTTGGGATGGCAGCAGGCATCCACGTACTGTCTGGCACAGGACTTCGGTCTCCACTTCTTCGGAGGTGGAATCGGATTAGGAGTCAGATAGGCAGTCTGACTCTTTGGAGTTGGCTGCTCACATGGACACCTTGGTAGTGTCCTCGACAGATTAGAACCAGCCCTCCTCTGAGGAGCGGACAGTTGCTCCTGGTTCCAGGGTCAGGGGTGCTGACCAACAGGCAGTGGTTCAGGTCACCATTGCTCTGCAGCCCGGCCTCAGAGGGTTTCCTGATCCCTCAGTGGTGGTACCTTCTCAGGTGGTGTGTCTGGATCGCCCAACTTTGGGGCCAATCGGAGCACCCACAGGAGGGGAGGGTGCTGCTCCCTGGATAGTCTCTTCGGGGACTGACCAGAGTTGCCAGCTGCCTAGGCTGGCTTTTTTGAGGAGAAGGGCTCTTTCAGATTCTGAGGGGTCAAGGGGTAGGGGTTCGACACAGCAACCCTTTTCTGGGACCCACCCGGGTTCCGGGAGGATTCGTAGTGCGGATCTCCGCCCTTCCTTTTCGGTTTCCTTGAGAGGCCCTGTTCTTTGGAGGTAGGGGATCGTGTGGACTTTCACAGCACCAGTCACCTCTCAGGGATTCTTCAGGGCACAGCCTAGGCAGTTCCAGTGTGGTTGACCAGCTGTTGGCTGTTGAGTTTTCCGGAACTCCCTCTTTCCTTGGGGCTCCAGGTGTGCTCTCTTGCCCAGGCAGAGGACCGTCGATTCCTGTTGTCAGCTCGGTCCCCACTCCTCTACCACCTCCTCCAGCTCTCCCAGGTATTCTTGGTCTGAGCGGCCCTCTCTTCTGGGAGTAGTTCAGAGCTGTGGCTGCTCAATTTCCCTCTTATGTTAGGGCCATGGACAGACAGGTTTTTCAACCTCCCCCGAGCAGCCAGACTCTGAACCTTTGAGGTCCTCCGATTCTTCATCCTCCTTTTCAGGAGGAGAGGAACCGTCTGTCTACATCTCCCCAGCTGCTGATCTCACTGAATATCAGCGTTTCCTCGTGAGGATGATGGAGGACCTACATATCACCCCACCCACTCAGCACAATCCGGAGCATCTGACACGTGCCTTTTTGGGCGATTTCAGTGCAGACACTCATGTAGTGTCCCCCTGGTCTGCTCCCTTTTGGGAAGCATCGGTGCACTTCTGGCAGAGACCCTTTTCCGGAGTCCCAGCCCCTAGGGATCTCCTTCAGAGGTATTGTGCCCCCTGAGAGTTTCCAGGTAGCCTGCCTCATCCTAGCTCAGGACTGATGCAACTGGATACTCCCGATGGGCTTCGCGCCCTTCACCGTGACTGGCCCCCAGATGCAGACTCCATGGATTTTGACTTCTGGGGTAGGAGGATTTTCTACTCGGCACAGTTACTTCTGTCTGTATCTGCACATCAGGCCCACTACGCTGCCTATGGCAGGTTCCTGTGGTCCAGACTAGGTCAACTCCTAGCCTTGATGCCTGATACGGAGGAAGCCAGACAAGCCATTGCACTATCTGCATGTGGCCTGGATGTAACAAGGCACCAAGCGAGGGCATCTTATGATGCCAACAAGGTAGCTTCCAGGGTCGTAGGGACAGCAATCTGCACTAGGCGGATGGCATGGCTGTGTCTCTCCTGGTTGTGACCCATGGCCCGGCGTAGGGTGATTACCTCCACTTACCAGAGAACCCACCTTTTCTCCCATAGGGTGAGACACTGTCTGCCGGGGCATCCTCCTACCCCCCCGGGGGGGTCCCCTGAGTTAATCTTCAAACTCTTGGGCCTCTCCAGACCCGTGAAGTTTCTCTCTCTTTGTGTGTCACCCACTGAGAGCTAAGGGGCTCAGTCCTTTAGGATGTAGGGCCCCCTTCAGGGGGGGCTCAGTACTCACCCAATGGGGATGAAAGGTGAAGATTGACACAGATAAGATATGAAAATTATGTACCTACTGTAATTCAGATCTTTCTGTGTATCTTCACCATTCATCACAGTCCCACCCTCCATCCCCCTTGGGCCTCAATCTCTGGGTCCCTCTTCCTCTATGTGCCCTCTTTTTACCCCCCTTCCTTTCCATTGGTCAGGAGCAGGGAGACCTGGGGCACATAGTGGGATATTTTTCTCCAAGGGGGAGAGTGGTCAGAATAGGGGGCACTTCTCCCCAGTGCCTCGGCTCCACCCTTGTGGGGTGGGGGATGATGGTTGCTCTCTCTTCGGTTCTGTCTCTCTCCTTTCCCCATCAGCGTCTCCCTTCATTTTGTTGCCTAAAGGACTCAACCCTAAAAATTAATTTAAGAAACTAGTGTTTCTTCCACTAAAACTTGATTCGGGGGGGGGTATTGCCCTGTATCCTGTCCTTTCTTCCAGAATAACCGATTCTGCATATGTTGGAGTTATTGCCAGTGATTCTGTGCCTTGAATTCTGGTATTCTAGCCTTCTGGATACTCCTTCACAGTTCCTATGCATCTGGAGATGGGTCAAGGTTCCATGGTACGTTTTTATCCCCCCCTCACATCCTCGCTTCTAAGTTCTTTCACCCCTCCCTCCGTCCTCCTCTTCTACTTCCAGAGATTGGGGCCCCTCCCAATTGCCTTAGTTTTTCTAACCTTACTCTGTCCTCTCAGTCATTTATTTCTCCTTAAAGTTTGTATATATTTTCCTTTATCTGTCCCTTGGACTCCCTTTTCCCACCCTCCCAACCTCCATATTCTACAGCGACTCAGAACTGGCAGGAGGGTGGGGTCAATGACACCTAATGGCCAACCTGCGAGCGCCACGCAGTGCATCAGCCTCGAGGGTGGCACCGATGGTGCATCGACTCCGCCCATCCCCCCCAAAAAAGGGGCTCCCTTGGGGTCATGACCTCTGGACACTATACCCAAAGGTGATGAATGGTGAAGATACACAGAAAGATCAGAATTACGGTAGGTACATAATTTTCATTTTTCTCTCCTGGCAAACAGAACTGAGGAAGGGAGGGGGCCAGCTTCGGTTACTGGCCAACCCATGTACATGATGTCACGCTGTCTGCCTCCTGGGCAGTGCCACCACTGACATCGGTCCCCTCCTGGGTTTCAAAAGACTTTGGTCTCACGGGGTTCTAGCACCTCCAGCTTAGACCCATAAGTGTGACTGAATTGTGAAGATATTCTGGAAGATCAAGAATTATGGTGAGTAAGTCATTTCAATTTTCAAACCCCAGGAAATATTACTGTATTCTGACTTATGCGGTGTGGTCTCACCATAGGATGGCCCTGGAGCTGAAATAGTTAATCAAACCCATACAAATTATGGAATCCTAGGCTCGAGCTTTGTTTTCAAATCACTGTCCCTGGTAAAAAAAACTCTAAACTGTCAGATTCTTTACTCCGCTTTCCTCAGTAAGACGTCTCCGGAGAGCTCTCCTTCATTGCTTGAAAAAACTTTATTTTCTCTGTTATTTTATCAGTAAAATTATTTTATTTGGTATTCTTTTCACTGTCCTTGGTTTTCAGGTAGTAATTGTTTAGATTTTTAGTGTAAGGTAAGGCAAATTTTAATTTTCTGGTGCCCAATCCCAGAGGCTCAGGGTGCCGTACAAACACACAAAATTTAAATTTAAAAATATATTCACCATACAATAAATAATCTCATATCAAAAAAGCAGTGTCCTGCATACAAATAATCTCCTCTTTACTTTGAAAAAGGGACTGATAATCTATGTTCTCAAACAGTACCTGAGAAAGCCTGGCTAAACAGATAACACTTAAGGCGGGCTTTGAATGCCTCCACCAATGGGGCTTCCCTCACCAATAATGGAAGCGAATTCCACAGGATGGGGCCAGTGATACTAAAAGCTCTATCACCAGCCGTTTTCAGCCTAGTCCTAGGAATTGCCAGGAGGCCCCTCGAGGAGGATCGTGGGGGAGGACCGAGGCAGCAGGTGTATGAAGGCCCACCAGATAGCAAGGACCCAATCCATGTAGGGCCTTATAGGTGAGCAAGCCCACCTTAAAAAGCACCCTCCATCGAACTGGCAGCCAGTGCAATTCCCACAGCACTGGGGTGATGTGACAGTATTTAGACTGTCCAGTCAACAACCTGGCAGCTGCATTCTGCACCAGCTGCAGTTGATGGAGGGTGCCTCCAGAGACCCCGAGGTAGAGCGCATTACAGTAGTCAAGCCTAGATGTTACAAATGCATGCACCAAGGTGGGGAGGTCTAGGAGCGGAATCAGGTGCTTAATCCTGGCAATGTTTCTCAGATGGAAAAAACTAACCTTGACAACAGGTGACACTTAACGTTCCATCGTCAAACCACTGTCTAGCACCACGCCAAGATTGCGCACCTTAGAGGAGGCCATCAATGGGACAGACCCTAGAACTAGTCCAGTATCTGCCCCAAAGGCCATCCTCTCGTGCCTCCTGTTCGACTCCACCACCAGTACGTTCGTCTTATCGGGGTTCAGTAGCAGCCAGCTAGAGGCCATCCAGTCATTAGTCTCTGCAAGACAGTTGTTTAATACTTCCACCGCACTGGATGTCCCAGGGACAAAGGATAAGTACAGCTGAGTATCATCGGCACAACAATGAAACCCCAAGCTGTACTTCCTAATGATCTCACCCAGGGGCAGCATATACATGGCAAACAACATCAGTGACAAGACTGAACCCTGAGGTACCCCACAAGACAGGAGGCTTGGGGACGAGGAAAAATTCCCCATCACCACCCTCTGTCTTCTGTTTGTCAAAAAGGACTCAAACCAGTGGATGACAGTGCTGATGAGTCCACAGAAGTCCCTCAGGCGGTCGAGTAACACACGATGCTCCACTGTGTCAAAAGTTTAGGAGAGATCGAGTAGAATGAGAATTGTCCCCTCAGCTCGATCCCTCACCCTGAGGAGATCATTATGCACCCGATCTAATGCAGTTTCTGTTGAATGTCTTGTAGACAGTGTAGAAGGGTAAGTAGTCATTTTTCTTCCCGGTTCCTTAACTGGGAGAAAACAGACATGTCCCTCTCATAATTTTGTCATTTATTTGTGTTTTATAGTATAGTCGGTTAGCTAGTTGAAATTTTACTGGGGTAACTCCTGGTTAGTAGATCAGTTTCAACCAGGGTAACTCCTGGGCTTGTTATTATTTGAAAACATTCCAGAGTAACTCTTGAATTTTCCTGGACATTAAGTCTCCACCACTCATTCACACTAATGGGAGTTCGCCAGAGGCACTAGGACCCAGCGGGAGCAAACTTTTTTCAAGAGGGCCGTGCGGAGATAGAGCCATGAGGAAGCGGCACCATTTAGCTTGCCATGCGGCAAAGATCTCATGCTGATCCTCCAATCGCCTCAGTTCCTTTTTTCCTGCTGTCGAATGCGCTTCAGTAACAACGTTGCTCGCCTGCCGGGAGTTAAACTTCACTAGCAGCAATAGTTCAATTTATTGTTTTGTAGTTTTATTTAGAATCAGTACCGATTATATTTATATTAAAATTGTACATCAAGAAGTCTTCAGCCCTCCATTGACGGAGTCGACCATGAGTGGGTCAGGTGATGGTAGGGAGACTTTGAATGAAAGCTGTTCCATCAGCCGGGCCGGGTGCGGTCCACCGCCCTCCCCGGAAGGGGGTCCGACAATGGATGGTCCAATGCTCAGGGGGATGGGTGGTCCCCTGAAAGCATAAATGTAAAAGGTCCCATTTTCGGCACCATTCAGCCTTGAGTTCCTCTTCGATGCATAGGTCAAAGAGAAAAAAACATCACTTGAGGTTGCCCTCTGGTATGTCTGCGCATAGACGGTCAGATCTTCCTGGACATAAGTCTCCACCACTCATTCACACTAATGGGATCTGCGCCAGAGGCACTAGGACCCAGCAGGAGCAAACTTTTTGCTGGAGGGCCGGCGCCAGAGATGGAGCCACGAGGAGGCACCACGAGCCCCAGCTCGGCGCGTAATGACTATCTTCAAGGCTGACCTCCAACCGCCCCCAGTTCCCTTTTTTTCCTGCTGCCGAAAGCGCTTCAGTGATGACGCCACTGCCCACCGGGAGTCAGACTTCAAACTAGCAGCATGGTTTTCAGTTTTGTTATTTTGTAGTAATATCTCGAATAAGTATTGCTTAAGTTTATTCGTATTTATAAAGAAGTCTCAGCCTACTTTGACGGAGTCTACCATGAGCAGGTCAGGTGACGGTAGGGAGACTTTGTATGAAAGCTGTTCAGTCTGTCGGGCTGGGTCCAGTCCGCCGCCTTCTCCGGAAAGGGGGTCTGACAATGGTCAGTCCAATGCCCGAGGGGACGGGCAGTCCCCTTGGAAGCATAAAAATAAACGGTTGCATTTTGGCAACTGCTCGCCTCGAAGCTCTTCTTGACCCACAGGTCAAAAAGAGAAGGCATCACTCGAGGTCGCCCTCTGATATGTCTGCGCATAGACGGTCAGTTATTGGGGCTATTTGCCGGTCTCCTACTTCGGAGTCACCTGCTTCTGTTTCTGGTAGCCAACATCTTTGACATCAGAGCCCTACCCCGCCCTCTGGTAGGTCTTCAGATGAGCAGTTTCATCAGTGGGCCACTCTTATGGAGCAATGGGCTCGGAGGTTGGTTCAGCTGCCTGGCTCAGTCACTCAGGGGCCTTCGGGCTTCTTGGGAGACCAGGTAGGGCAGTTGAGCCTCCCTGGTCGCGCGGCACCATCTTCGGTGCCATTGACTCCGCACTTAGGTGTTCCCCCCCTTGCATGGCTGTGGTGCAGGGGGCCACACCGATGCCTTTATCTCCTGCTCTTCTTCCTTTCTTCCCTCAAATCCTGTTTTCAGAGTCTTGGGTGTTTTCTCTGCAAGGCCTATGGCATGTTGGCGCCATCTTTCTGGCGCTACTGCCTGTCGGCACCATCCTCAGCCGCCATGCGCGGTCTCGCGATGGTGTTGTGGTGTCTGTCTGCCTCGGTGCCGCTCTTCAGCACCGTAGGCCGGGCACCGCTTCTCGGTGCTGCACTTTTTGGCCTCCCAGGCGCCTGTATGGGGGTTCTTAGGGCATCTTCCACTTTTCAGGATTCCTCCTTTAACTCTTTTCCTTCATCATTTTCCTCTGATTTTCACTCCTTTCATGTCCATACAGTCCCTCCTGGACTGTCAGGAGATGACATTGAGCCTGACCCAGACCTTAGACTGGGTGATGAAGTGGATGAAACAGGATCTATTCCTGTTGCAGAGCCTGTAGTCGAGGACCTGTCTTTTTAGTCTCTGCTGAAAAACTTGATTTCCCATCTTTCTCTCCAAACTACAGACATCGATCCTGGGAAATTGCTAAGACTCCAATACCTCCATGTTCAAGAGATCCCTACGGATTTGACTTCTCCGGTTCAGCCCTCCTTTGAGACGCTGTCTCAAATGGTATGGAACAATCCTGCTCTCATCCCTTCGGTGACTAAATCCATAGATAGGAAATACTCAGCCTCCAAGGATCGACCCATTTTGGCATCTCAAGCCTTTGCGGATCCTATTGTAGTATTGGCAGAGAATGATAAGGTCGTCCTTCCCCAAACTACTACAGCTCGACCTATTAACAAAGAATCTAGTAAGATAGACACTTTAGGTAAGAGAGTCTTTGCTGCTTCCACTTTGGGTATGCGTATCACCAGCTACCAAGGCTATTTCTCTCAATACGAGTATATCCTTTGGCACTCTCTCAAACAGATGGTTGAAGCTCTACCGGAATCGGATACAAAGCCAGAACTTCTTCAAACCATTACCAGAGGTATCAAATCTAACAACCAGCAGGTTAAAGCAGCTATGGATGCTTTCGACACTGCTTCCCGAGTGGCAGCAGCTGGTATTTGTACTCGCTGTCATTCCTGGCTGCGCACTTCAGGCTTCACAAATGACGCACAGCAGCAGGTAATGGCATTGCCTTTTGATGGTGTGTATCTTTTTGGCCCTCAAGTAGAACAGGCTCTAGAAGCTACACAAAAGACTGGGTCAGCCATTAAGTTGGCTCGACCTCCTCCTGTCCCCTCTCGAGGGAGTGTTAATAAACGCCAGTTTCATAACCTTCAGTCCTTTCGAGGCAGATGCAGAGGAAGTTTTCATAAAAATCAACCTCTCCAGCCTCAAAAGAAAATGCAACAGAAGGCGCAAGGGCCCAAAGCACCCAGCGCCACCTTATGAGTTGTTGGCCCAAGTCCCATCTCAACTGCCCGAGGTGGACTCTTCCTCAACGTTAGGAGGTCGTCTGATGCACTTCTACAATCAATGGAAGTCCATAACCTCGGACAAATGGGTCCTCTGGATAATCTGCGAGGGGTATTCACTCAATCTTGTGGACACCCCTCCGGATCTTCCGCCCAAACGACAACCCAGGCTGTCAACCCTTCAGTCAGACCTTCTTGCTGCTGAGATTCAGGGCCTTCTGAACAACAGGGCAGTAGAAGTAGTGCCGCTGCATCAACGGAACACAGGGTTCTACTCCCATTACTTTTTTGGTTCCAAAGAAAACTGGGGGCATGTGCCCCATTTTGGATCTCAGAAAACTAAACAAATTTCTGCCCAAGGAGAAATTCAAAATAATTTCTCTAGGAACCTTGTTACCTTTGCTTCATCAACATGACTGGCTAGCCTCCCTAGACATGCAGGATGCTTACCAGCACATTTCTATTCACCCAAAGCATCACAAATTCCTGAGGTTTGTGGCTCTGGTACAGCATTATCAATTCAGAGTCCTGCCCTTTGGGCTATCCTCGGTGCCGTGAGTTTTTACAGTGTTGTGCAGTTCTCGCAGTGCATCTCAGAAAGATCGGAATACAGGTGTTCCCCTTATCTGGATGATTGGCTTCTGGCAAGTCCTTCCAGGCAGGGAACTCTGGACGCCATACACATGGCTTCACGCTTTCTCATGTCCATGAGAGTCCTGCTAAACCTCAAAAAATCGCAGTTGCAGCCCTCCCAGAGGCTCCTTTTTATAGGAACTCTTCTGGACACCTCCTGTGAGAAGGCTTTTCTTCCAGAGGACAGGAGGAGCGATATCCTTCAGATGACCCGTCACATCGGGGAGAACAACTCTGTTCCAGCTCTCTCAATGCAATGGATGCTAGGTCTCATGGCATCCTCGGTGTTCACTGTACCACTAGCACACCTTCACGTGAGAACTTCTCAGTGGATGCTCAGTACTCAGTGGTCCCCAACCACTCACCCGCAGTCCTATCCCATCAAGGTGACAGAACCTCTAAAGCGGTCGCTCACCTGGTGATCGCAAGAGCACAATCTCCTAGAAAGGTATCCCTTTTCTCCTCTGGATCATCAGATTTCCATTACCACAGATGCGTCCCTGATGGGGTGGGGAGCTCACTGTCAGACTCTCCACACTCAAGGTACGTGGACTCAGGTCGAGTCCCAGCTTCACATAAATGTCTTAGAAATGAGAGCCGTCCTTTATGTGGTCCGGGCGTTGAAGGACATTCTCTGTCACAAGAACATTCTCCTTCAAATGGACAACAAAGCAGTGATGTATTACATCAACAAGCAGGGCGGTGCTCACTCTTACCCCTTATGCAGGGAAGCGATGAGAGTGTGGGAATGGTGCTTGGAGCACAAGGCTCTAATTCAAGCGGTCTACCTGCCGGGAGTACAGAACGAACTGGCAGACTGTCTCAGTGGAACAGAGACAGATCCTCACGAATGGTCTCTCGACTCAACCATAGTTTAGTCACTATTCGAAGAGTGGGGAACTCCAGACCTGGACCTTTTTGCATCCCCACTCAACACAAAACTGCCTCTCTTCTGCTCCAGAAATCCAGGGCCTGGCATTTTCTGTCGGGATGCGTTCAGGCTGCAGTGGACAAAACGCTTTCTATACATCTTTCCACCTCTTCCTCTAATTCAGAGGGTACTTCTCAAGTTCAGATCCCAGGGGGACAAAATGATCCTCATTGCTCCCTTCTGGTCTTGACAGATGTGGTTTCCACTACTCAACAATATGTCGGCAGTTCCACCGAAACCACTCCGCCTTCAGACGAACCTCTTGACTCAGGGGCCTGTTCATCCCAACCTGAGGTCGCTTCACCTTCACGCTTGGCTCCTGAAGAGGTAGAAGTGAACAGGTTCAATGTCTCTCGCAAGGTTTCAGATATTCTTCTGGCTGCGCGCAAGCCAGCCACTAGGAAAACTTCCACAGCCAAATGGAAGCGTTTTTCGCTCTGGTGTGCAAAATCATCTTTAAATCCCTTTTCCTGCTAACCAGATAGAATTTTAGAGTATCTCTTAGACCTCTCAAATTCAGGTCTGCAGTACTCTACAGTCAAAGTTGACCTTTGTGCCATTTCAGCTTATCATGAGCCGGTACTTTCCTTGTCACTGGCTCAGTTACCTGTGGTTAAGAGATTTCTTAAGGGAATTCTGCATACCAGACCTCCTACAAGTCGTCCAGTCGCAGCCTGGGACATTAATCTTGTTCTGGACATGCTCACTTGGAAACCTTTCGAACCTCTAGCTACCTGTGAGCTAAAATTTCTCACCTGGAAAATGGCCTTCCTGGTAGCCATTACCTCAGCCTGCAGAGTCTCTGAGATACATGCCTTGATCACAGACCCTCCCTATACTGTGTTCCATAAAGACAGGGTAGTCCTTAGAACCCATCCTAAATTTCTTCCTAAGGTAGTTTCAGAATTCCATCTAAACCAACCTTTGGTCCTTCCCTCTTACTTTGCGGACTTCCAAAATGAAGGAGAACGATCTCTTCATTCCTTGGACATTAAAAGAGCTTTGTGTTTCTATCTGGATAGAACAAAAGCCTTTCGCAAAGCTCAACAACTGTTTGTTTCCTTCAGCGAGACCCTGCTGGATCAACCTGTCGCTATCAGATGTATCTCAGCATGGCTAGTGACATGCCTTCGCCACTGCTATTCCATGGCGCAGGTTAAGTTGGAGGGCAGAGTTTACGCTCACTCTACTAGAGTGGTCGCGGCATCCCTGGCGGAAATCCGCAACGTGCCCATTGCAGATATTTGCAATGCGGCTACCTGGAGCTCAGTGCAAACTTTCGTTAAACACTATGCACTGGATGTCCATGTCAGATGACATTCTTCCTTTGGCAGAACCATCCTTAATGGACTTCTGTCCTAAAAACTGTGAGCTCTTGGTCTCTCCTGCTGCCCTCTCGGGGGATTATTAGCTTGGTACTCTCCCATTAGTGTGAATGAGTGGTGGAGACTTATGTCCAGGAAGATATGAAAATTACGTACCTACCGTAATTCTTGATCTTCTTGGACGAGTCTCCACCACTCATTCACATGTCCACCCTCCATCCCCCGAGCTCACCTCTGTTGTTGGTCTTCACTCCCTCAAATCCTTAGGCTGTGAAGACTTCTTTGTTGACCCTTCTTATACGGGTCATCCAGAATATCTTATGTCCGGTTTTTGGTTAGGTTGTCCTTCTAGGTTAGTTACGCTGCACCTCCTTGGAAAAAAAGGTACTGAGGCAGTTGGAGGGTCGACGCCGAGATAGTCATTACCGCACGAGATGAGGCTCGCGGTGCCGCTCCTCGTGGCTCCATCTCTGGTGCTGGCCCTCCAGCAAAAAGTTTGCTCCCGCTGGGTCCTAGTGCCTCCGGCGCAGATCCCATTAGTGTGAATGAGTGGTGGAGACTCGTCCAAGAAGGTCAAGAATTACGGTAGGTACATCATTTTCTTTTGTTGGGGCCGGGCACCAGTCTCCACCTCTGTCGGAAGCCGGTCTCTGTTTCCGATGGCCAACCACTTCGACACCGGAGCTCCTCTCCACCTTTCCAGGGAGCTTCTGATGAGCAGTTTCACTAGTGGGCTGCTGTTATGGAACAGTGGTCTTGGAGGTTGGTCCAGTTGCCTGAGCCAGTCACTCTGATGCTGGGGTCTTCGGCCCATTCGGCTCCGGGGGGGACGGGTAGGGCAGTTGGGCCTTCCTAGTCATGCAGTGCCTTTGGTGCCATCGACTCCATGCTCTGGTGTCTATCCCCCCTCACATGGTTGCAGCGCAGGGGTCCACACTGATGCCTCTATCTCCTGCCATTTTTCCCTCTTTTTCATCAAATCACAGTTTTTTGACCTCTGGGATGCTCTTGGTACCATCAGCAGTGCCATGGGCTCATTCAGCACTGTGCATGGTGCCGCGTGGTCTGTCAGTGCTGATCGTGGTGCTGGGGGCTCTGTTGGTGCTGTGCACAGTGCCGGGGGCTCTGTCAGCACTGGGGGTGATGTTGGTGCCATGTGCGTTATCAGCACCATCCTCACTGCTGTGCACGCTGTCAGCGCCATGTGAGCTGTTGGTGCCACATGGGGCACCACTTTGGCTGGTCCCTCCCTCTGTTTTCTCAGCGCTGGGGGCTAGTGTGGTGCTGATGGGCCTATGGGGGGCCTCGATTCAAATTCTTTCCTCTTCTGTTCTTCCTAATTTTCACTTCTTTCCTGTCTATGCAGTCTCCCCGGACTGTCAGGAGATGATTTTGAGCCTGATCCAGATCTTCATCTGGATGATGATGTTGATGATACTGCCCTCAGAGCAGGAATCAATCCTTCTGCAGAGCCTGTGGTGGAAGACCTATCCTTTAAGTCTCTGCTCAAAAATTTAAACTCTACCCTTTCTCTCCAAGCTTCAGAGATTGATCCTGGGAAGCTTTTATTACTCCAATATCTTCATGTCCTGGAGATCCCTATGGATTTAACCCCTCCAGTACAGCCCTCTTTCAAGACTCTCAGATGGTGTGGCAAAATCCGGCTCTCATTCCTTCCGTGGCTAAGTCCATCGATAGGAAGTATGCTCCTCCCAAGGATCATCCTATTTTGGCCTCACAAGCCTTGGCTGATGCCATTGTGATCTTGGCAGAGAGTGATAAGGCTGTCTTTCCCAAGGATCTACTGCCTGACCAATAAACAAAGAATCTTGTAAGATAGACACCTTAGAGAGACTTCGCTGCCTCAACCCTGGGCATGCACATTTGCCAGCTACCAGGGCTATTTTTCTCAACATGAGTATATACTTTGGCATTCCCTCAAAGAAATGGTGGAAGCTTTACCCGAATCAGAAGCTAGCTCAGAGTTGCTTCACACCATAACTAGGGGTATCGAATTCAATAACCAACAGGTTAAAGCTGCAATGGATGCCTTTGATACTGCCTCCCGGGTGGCGGTTGCTGGCATCTGCACCCACCGCCACTCTTGGCTACATACTTCGGGCTTCATGAGCGATGCCCAGCAGTGAGTTACGGCTTTACCCTTTGATGGTATGTATCTGTTCGGGCCTGAGGTGGAGCAAGCTCTGGAGGCCACGTAGAAGACTAGGTCGGCCATTAAGACAGCCAGACCTACACCCACTCCCTCCAGAGGAGGTGTGAACAAGCGTCCATTTCACAACCATCAGTCCTCTCGTGGCAAAGGCAGGGGAGGTTTTAATAAAAACTACAACCCTCAACCGCAGAAGAAAGCGCAACAGAAGGCACAAGGTCCCAAAGCGCCCAGTGCCACCTTCTGAGTTTCTGGCCTAAGTCCCACCTCAGCTGTCCGAGGGGAACTCCTTCTCAGCAGTGGGAGGACATCTGACTCAGTTCTACAATCAGTGGAAATCTATAACATCAGGCAAATGGGTCCTCTGGATAATCCGCGATGGGTACTCTCTCAATCTTTCGGAAACCCCTCTGGATCATCCTCCCAAACGACAGCCCAGGCTGTTGGCAGTTCAGTCAGACCTTCTTGCTTCCGAGGTACAAGGCCTTCTGAAAAACAGGGCAGTAGAAATAGTTCCACTGGATCAACAAAACACAGGTTTCTACTTCCATTACTTTCTGGTTCCAAAGAAAACTGGTGTCATGCGCCCAATTCTGGATCTCAGAAAATGAAACAAGTTCCTTCACAAGGAAAAGTTCAAGATGATTTCACTAGGTACCCTGCTACCTTTGCTTCATCAACATGATTGGCTAGCCTTCCTGGACATACAGGATGCCTACCAACACATTCTCATTCACCCAAACCACCACAAATACCTAAGGTTCGTGGCATTGGGTCAACACTATCAGTTCAGAGTCCTGCCCTTTGGGCTATCCACGGCGCCTTACGTTTTTACAAAGTGTTGTGCAATTCTCATGGTGCACCTCAGAAAAATCAGAATACAAGTGTTTCCATATCTGGATGACTGGCTCCTAGCAAGTCCCTCCAGGCAACAGATTCTAGAGGCCGTGGCCACGGCCTCAGACTTCTTCACGTCCATGGGAGTCCTGCTGAATCTCAACAAGTCAAAGTTGCAGCCCTCCCGGAAGCTCCTCTTCATAGGAACTCTTCTGGACACCTCCTGTGTGAAGACCTTTCTTCCAGAGGACAGATGGAGCGATATCCTACAGATGGCCCGATACATCAGAGAACTCAGCTCGGTTCAAGCCATCTCGATGCAACGGATGCTGGGCCTCATGGCATCCTCGGTGTTCACTGTACCCTTAGCTCATCTCCACATGAGAACCTCCCAGTGGATGCTCAGTACTCAGTGGTCCCCAACCGCTCACCCTCAGTCCTTTCTCATCAAGGTGACAGAACCTCTGAAGAGGTCGCTCACCTGGTGGTCCCAGGAGGACAATCTTCTGGAAGGATATACCTTTGCCCCTCTGGATCATCAGATCTCAATTACCACGGAAGCATTCCTGATGATTTGGGAACCCAATGCCGGGATCTCCACACTCAGGGTATGTGGACTCAGGATGAGTCCCAACTCTATATAAACGTCCTGGAAATGAGAGCCATCCTCTATGCAGTCTGAGCTTTGAAGGAAATACTCTGTCACAAGAACATTCTCCTTCAAACAGACAACAAAGCAGTGATGTACTACATCAACAAACAGGGCAGCGAACACTCTTACCCTTTATGCAGGGAAGTGATGAGAGTGTGGGAGTGGTGCCTGGAACACAACATTTTGATTCAGATGGTTTACCTGCCAGGAGTGCAAAACGAGCTGGCAGATTGTTTCAGCTGAACAGAGATAGATCCTCACAAGTGGTCTCTTGACTTAACCATCATTCAGTCACTCTTCAAAAGAATGAGGAACTCCAGACCTGGACCCTTTTGCATCCCCACTCAACACAAAACTGTCTCTCTTCTGCTCCAGAAAACCAGAACCTGGCATTTTTTGTCAGGATGCATTCAGGCTGCGGTGGACAAGATGCTTTCTGTATGCCTTTCCGCCTCTTTCTCTAATTCAGAGGGTACTTGTCAAATTCGAATCTCGGGGGGGGGCAGAATGATTCTCATTGCCCCATTCTGACCTTGGCAAATATGGTTGCTGCTACTCAACAGTCTATCAGAAACTCCTCCACAGACACTTCCCCTCCAGACGAACCTCCTGACCCAGGGTCCTGTGGTCCATCCCAACCTGAGGTTGCTTCACCTTCATGCTTGGCTCTAGAAGAGATAGAGGTGGATAGGTTCAGTGTCTCTCAGAGTTTCTGATATCCTTTTGGCTGCACGCTAGCCAGCCACTAGAAAAACCTACACAGCCAAATGGAAGCGTTTCTCTATCTGGTGTGCATAATCCACTTGGAATCATTTTTCCTGCCCACCGAATAAAGTCTTGGAGTACCTCTTAGACCTCTCAAATTCAGGTCTGCAGTACTCTACAGTCAAAGTTCATCTTTGTACCATTTCGGCGTATCATGAGCCGGTACTTTCCATGTCATTGGCTCAGTTGCTTGTGGTTAAAAGGTTTCTTTGGGGTATTCTGCAGCCTGGGACATTAATCTTGTGCTAGACATGCTCACTCGTAAACCTTTTGAGCCTCTAGCTACTTGCGATTTGAAGTTTCTCACTTAGAAAATGGCCTTCCTGGTGGCCATCACCTCAGCCCATAGAGTTTCTGAAACACATGCATTGGTCACTGACTCAAACCGTACACTGTATTTCACAAGAGCAAAGTGGTTCTTAGACTTATCCTAAGTTTCTCCCCAAGGTTGACTCAGAATTCCATCTAAACCAAGCTTTAGTCCTTCCTACCTACTTTGCAAATTTCCAGAATGAAGGGAGCGTACTCTGCATTCACTGGATGTTAAAAGAACATTGCAGTTCTGTCTAGATAGAACAAAAGAAATTTGCAAAGCTCAACAACTATTTGTTTCCTTCAGTGAGACCTGGCTGGGTCAACCTGTTGCTATCAGATGTATTTCAGCATGGCTGGTGGCTTGCCTTCGCCACTGCTATTCTATGGCACAGGTCAAGCTCAAAGGCAGAGTGCACGCTCACTCTACCAGAGCAGTTGTGGCATCTCTGGCAGAAATCCGTAATGTGCCCATTGCAGATATTTGCAATGTGGACTTGGAGCTCCGTGCATACTTTCATTAAGCACTACACCTTGGATGTCCATGCCACATGACATCTGTCGTTTGGCAGGACCATTCTTAACAGACTTCTGTCCTAGCTATGTGAGCTCCTTATCTCCTGCCACCTGTCTCAGGGGATTATTTAGCTTGGTACTTTCCCATTAGTGTGAATGAGTGGTGGAGACTTTATGTCCAGGAAGATATGGAAATTACATACCTATCATAATTCTTGATCTTCTTGGACGAAGTCTGCACTACTCATTCACATGCCCACCCATCACCCCCCAAGCTCACTTCTCTGTTTTTTGTCTTCACTCCCACAATGGCTGGGCTGTGAAGACTTTATTGTTGACTTTCTTACACAGGTCATTAGGACTATCTTATATCCGATTTTTACGTTAGTCCTTCTAGGTTAGTTACACTGCACCTCCTCAGAAAAAAAGATACTGAGGCGGTTGGAGGGTCGACATCGAGACAGTCTTTACCACACAAGCCGAGGCTCACAATGCCACTTCCTCGCAGCTCCATCTCTGGCGCCAGCCCTCTTGAAAAAAGTTTGCTTCTGCTGGGTCCTAGTGCCTCCAGTGAACTCCCATTAGTGTGAATGAGTGGTGGAGACTTCGTCCAAGAAGATCAAGAATTACAGCTGGTATGTAATTTCCATTTTCTTGTGGTCAGGTTTAAACAACCAACAAAAAAAAGGATATTTCTTTATTTTCTTTTTGATATCTGGGTTATGTCACAGAAACCAAAAAAGAGAACAGGACCCATTGGTTTCCAGCACTATACCGAGTGCAGGGAACTGTTTGCAAAAGCAGATCCTCATTTGGTTTGCTTGTTCTGTCTGGGGTCTGACCACTTGCAGACAGACTGTGAAATCTGCTCTAATTTTCCTCAGTCTACTCTTGATAGGAAGTTGAAAAGACTGAAGGAAAAAATGGCTGAAAAGGCTGCTAACCTGACCGACGAGCAACCGGATGAACCGGAGGGGCTGCCCTCTGACAGGGGTGATAGCACTATTAAAAAACGTACCGCGGAAAAGGCTGCTGAACCGGCCATTGCAGTTAAAAAGAACAGGAAGGAGAAGCACCAGGAACTGCAACTGAAGCAAGCTGCAGATCTTCCTGGACATAAAGTCTCCAAAACTCATTCACACTAATGGGAGTACACCGGAGGCAATAGGACCCAGCGGGAGCAAGCTTTTTCAGGAGTGCTGGCACTGAGATGGAGCCACAAGGAAGTGGCATTGCGAGCCAGGCACGTGCGGTATAGACTATCTTGGCGTCGACCCTCCAACCACTTCAGTTCCTTTTTTCCCCACCGAGTGCACTTCAGTTACGACATCGCTCACCCGCTATGAGTCAAACTTCAAACTAGCAGCTTAGTTTTCAGTTTTATTATTTTGTATCTTATATCGAATAGTACTGATTACATTTTAGTATACTACTTGTTCAAGAAGAAGAAGTCTTCAGCCCTCTATTGACAGAGTCAGCCATGAGCAGGACAGATGATGGTTGGGAGACTTCAGATGAAAGCTGTTCAGTCAGCCAGGCTGGGTCTGGTCCGCCGCCCTCTCCGGAGGAGGGTCTGACAATGGACGGTCCAGTGCGTGGGGGGGATGGGTGGTCCCCTTAAAAGCATAAAAAGAAATGGTCTCGTTTGCAGCACCGTTCGGCCTCGAGTCCTTCGGCCCAAAGGTCGAAGAAGAAACAGCGTCACTCGAGGTCGCCCTCTGGTACGTCTGTGCGTAGACGGTCGATTATTAGGTAAGGAACCAGTCTCCGCCTCTTGTGGAATCGCCAGTTTCTGTCTCTGGTAGCCAGCCTCTTTGGCACCGGAGTCCCTCTCCACCAATTAGAGGGGCTCCCGGTGAGCAGTTTTACCATTGGACCGCCCTTATGGAGCAGAGGGCTCAGAGGTTGTCTCTATTGCCCAAGCCGGCTAGTCCGTCGCTAGGGCCTTCAGGTCTGTCGGTTTGGGATCAGCAGGTACGACAGTTAGGACTTCCTAGTCGCGCAGGGCCTTCTTCGGTGCCATCGACTCTATGCTCTGGTGTCTATCCCCCTCACATGGCTGCGATGCAGGGGTCCACACTGATGCCTTTATCTCCTGCCAGTTTTCTTCCTTTGCCTTCCAATTGCAGTTTTCAGACTTCTGATATGGTGCCGTCACTGCTGGTGCCGGCTTCCCCAGTGCTGAGATCCTTTTTGGTGCCATGGTTGGTGTTGGCACTTTCATCTGCACCATCTGACCTGTCAACGCCATGTGCCGTGCTGCGCTATTCATCAGCACCGTTTTTGGTGCTGGGTTTGGTGTCGGTCCCTACTGCGGTGCCACTCTCCCCTGTTGGCACTGTGCACGGTGCTGTTTTCTGTGTCTGTGCCATCGTTTTTCTTGGCGCAGTTTTCCTATGCAGTGCCAGTGACATGTATGGCACCGCATGGTTCCCAGAGGTTTTCAACTCTGTTTCTTTTTTCTCCTCTTCTTCCTTCTGGTTTTCACTCCTTTCCTGTCCATGCAGTCTCCTCTGGACTGTCAGAAGATGATTTTGAGTCCAATCCAGATGATCTGCTGGGTGATGATGTTGATGCCGATTCTGCCCTGGGGCAGGGATCAATCCTCCTGCAGAGCCTATTGTTGAGGACCTTTCCTTTAAGTCTCTGCTCAAGAATTTCAATTCTACTCTTTCTCTCCAGTCCATGGAAATAGATCCTGAGAAGCTTCTGTATCTATAATATCTACATGTTCTGGAAATCCCTGTGGATTTAACCCTTCTGGTACAGCCCTCTTTTGAGACTGTTTCACAGATGGTGTGGAAGAGTCCGGCGCTTATTCCTTCTGTGGCCAAGTCCATAGACAGGAAATAAGCTCCTCCCAAGGATCACCCCATTTTGGCCTCACAAGCTTTTGCTGATGCCATTGTGGTTCCAGCAGAGAATGATAAGGCTGTCCTCCCTCAGGAATCTACAGCCTGTCCTATAAACAAAGAATCTTGCAAGATAGACACCTTGGGTAAGAGAGTCTTTGCTGCTTCAGCCCCGGGCATGCGTATTGCCAGGTACCAGGGCTATTTTTCACAATATGAGTATGTTTTTTGGCATTCACTCAAAGCAATGGTAGAAGCTCTGCCCGAATTGGAGGTTAACTCAGAGCTGCTTCAGACCATAACTAGGGGTATTGAATCCAATAACCAACAAGTTAAAGCTGCAATGGACGCTTTCAATACCATTTCCCAGGCAGCGGCGACTGGCATTTGCACCTGTTGCCACTCTTGGCTGCATACCTCGGGCTTCACGAATGATGCATAACAGCAAGTCATGGCCTTACCTTTCGACGACATGTGTCTGTTTGGCCCTCAGGTGGCACAAGCACTAGAGACCACACAGAAGACTAGGTCTGCCATTAAGACAGCCAGACCTCAGCCAACTCCCTCTCGAGGGGGGTGGGAGCAAGCATCAGTTTCACAACCATCAGTCCTTTCGAGGCAAAGGCAGAGGAGGTTTTAACAGAAACCAGAACCCTCAGCTGCAAAAGAAAACGCAGCAAAAAGCACAAGTGCCTCCTTTTGAGTTTCCGGCCAATGTCCCACCTCAGCTTCTTGGAATCCTTTTTCCTGCCCACCGAATAAAGTCTTGGAGTATCTCTTAGACCTCTGAAACACAGATCTGCAATACTCCACAGTCAAAGTTCATCTTTGTGCCATTTCAGCATATCATGAGCCGGTACTTTCCATGTCGCTGGCTCAGCTGCCCATAGTTAAGAGGTTTCTTAAAGAGATTCTGCATACTAGACCTCCTATTAGACATCCAGTTGCAGCGTGTGGGACATTAACCTTGTGCTAGACAAGCTCACTTGTAAACCTTTCAAGCCTCTAGCTACTTGCGAGTTGAGATTCCTCAGTTGGAAAACAGCCTTCCTGGTGGCCATTACTTCTGCTCATAGAGTTTCTGAAAAACAGGCCCTGGTCACAGACCCCCCCCCCCGTATACTGTATTTCACAAGGACAAAGTAGTTCTTAGGACTTATCCTAAGTTCCTGACTAAGGTTGTCAGAATTCCATCTGAATCAACCTTTAGTCCTTCCTACTTACTTTGCAAACTTCCAGAATGAAGGGGAGCATACCCTTCATTCACTGGACATAAAGAGAACATTGCAGTTCTATCTCGATAGAACAAAAGAAATTCGCAAAGCTCAACAAGTTTGTTTCCTTCAGCATGACCCGGCTGGGTCAACCTGTTGCTATCAGGTGCATTTCAGCATGGCTGGTGACATGCCTTCGCCACTGCTGTTATATGGCACAGGTCAAGCTGGAAGACAGAGTGGTTGCTCACTCTACCAGAGCGGTCGTGGCATCTCTAGCAGAAATCCGTAATGTCCCCATTGCAGATATTTACAATGCGGCTACCTGGAGCTCCGTGCATATGTTTGTTAAGCACTATGCCTTGGATGTCCATGCCAGACAACATCAGTCATTTGGCAGGACAATTCTTAACAGTCTTCTGTCCTAAAAAGTGATCTCCTTTCCTGTCGCCCATCTCAGGGGATTATTTAGCTCAGTACTTTCCCATTAGTGTGAGTAAGTGGTGGCGATACGGAAATTACGTACCTACCGTAATTTTTGATCTTCTTGGATGAAGTCTCCACCACTCATTCACACGCCCACCCACCATTTCCTGAGCTCACTTCTCTGTTTTAGGTCTTCACTCCCTCATTGGCTGAGCTGTGAAGACTTTGCTGTTGACTCTTCTAACACGGGTTATTTGGACTATCTTATGTCCGATTTTCAGGTTAGTCCTCTCTAGGTTAGTTACGCTGCACCTTCTCGGAAAAAAGGTACTGAGGCAGTTGGAGGGTCGACGCCGAGATGGCCTATACTTCACGCACCTGGCTCACAGTGGCGCTTCCTCGCGGCTCCATCTTGGCACTGGCCCTCCTGAAAAAGTTTGCTCCCACTGGGTCCTAGTGCCTCCAGCGTACTCCCATTAGCATGAATGAATGGTGGAGACTTTGTCCAAGAAGAACAAGAATTACAGTAGGTACATAATTTCCATTTCCTTCTGCTGAAGAGATCGCTAACAAGATTACAATAATTCAGTCTCTTCAGTCCCTGGTTCTGGTTGGGAAGCAACTGGTTACCCAAACTCCCGGTTCACATTCAACCCCTGATTTAACAGACCAATGTGGGGATCTTCTTGGGGATGATGAGTTTGGGATGGAGCCTGGTGATGAGGATGAAGATGAGGATTAGGGGGAGCCTATTGATCCAGACATTTCCCCTGATTCACATAGACCAGATTCCCCTGACAAGGGAACCGAGGATTTTACCTCATACTTTGCTTTCATGAAGCAAGTGGCTTAGTCCCTCAAACTCCCATCCCAGGAATATATAGAGTATGAGGAGGAAGAGGATTATAAAGAAACGATGGATGTCCTACCATCAAAAAGGTTGCTCCTCCCTCTTCGAAAATCTTTAAGAAAGCAGACCATGAAGGTGCTGCAAACCCCTACTTCTGTTTCACTCACAGACAGGAAAGTGGACAGAAAGTATTGGGTAGCCAAGGCAGGGGCTTACTTTCTTTTTGGGCATCTCAGTCATGAAGGCATGGTACAGGCTGCAGCTTGTGACAAAGCTGGCCTCCCACCCTCCAGTAAAAGATTCTAGGAGGGTGGATTCAATTGCAAAGAAAATTTACTTGGGATCTTCCCTGGCTATTAGACAAGCAACTTATATGGCCTATATAGCCAGATACCAAAAACATATGTGGTCCACAGTCCTAGAGATTGCCAAGGCAGCCCTTCCTCCCATTGCTGCTGACCCAGAGGAAGCTGCTGAAAGGGGCATTTAAGCTTCTGAAACACAATTCAGGATGGCAGTGGATGCTAATGACACTGCATCCAGAAAAATGGCATCTTCTGTATCCTTGAGGAGGTTTGCCTGGCTCAGGACTATAAACCTGACTCAGGATACTCAGAACAAGGCCATGGATTTCCCTTATGACCCTGTGTCTCTGTTTGGGGAACAAACAGAAGCATACATGAAAAAAATGGACGAGTACAAGGCTGCCTAAAAAAGTGCAGCGCTAAGGAGAGGGCTGCCAACCCCCAGAAGCACCATTCAAGGGGTGGCAGGGGTAGAACTCCTTTCAGGCCTTTCTTCCAGCCTCAAGTTTTTCCCCAGTACCAGCCTAGGGGATACTTCAGGGGTAGGAGGGGTAGTGGCCACACTAGCCCCACTGTTCAGCCAGTAGCTCAGTCCAAGCAGACTCCCTGAGGGGACTGTTTGGGTCGCCTCCCCAATCCCAGTAGGGGGCAGGCTGGCTCACTGCTTCCAGGAGTGGAGTAATATCACCACAGACAAGTGGGTCCTGGAAGCAGTGGGCCAGGGACTTGCTTTCAGCTTCAAGGCTTTGCCAAGGCTGAGGTCAAGAGCCTTCAAATCCTCTTCCCCATCAGAAACAGCTCAGTTTCAGGTCTACTGCTGCTAAAGGTAGTGGAATCAGTCCCTCTTTCCAAGAGAGGAAACATAGAAACAGAATTTGATGGGAGATGAGGACCATTTGGCCCACCTAGTCTGCCCATTTTCCTACCTGATGGATAAGGTGCATATTCTAGTTAATCAACAGCTTACTTCCTCCTATCCCCCACTAGAATTGCCTTATGCCTGTCCCATGCATTCTTGAATTCTCCCACTGTTCCCGACTCCACAACCTCCTCAGAAAGGCTGTTCCATGCATTCACAACTCTCTCTGTGAAAAAATACTTTCTAACATTACCTCTGACCCACCCCCCTCTATCTTCAAATTGTGCCCCCTTGTTCTTGCTTCTCTCTTTTTCTGAAATATGCTACACTCTTGTGCTTTGTTAATTCCCTTGAGATACTTGAATGTTTCTATCATGTCTCCCCTCTCCCTCCTTTCCTCAAGGGTATACATATTAAGCTGCTTTATTCTCTCCTCGTATGCCTTCTGGTGCAGACTCTGCATCATTTTGGTTGCCCTCCTCTGAACAGCCTCCACTCTGTGTCTTTGCAGAGATGGAGTCTCCAGAATTGCATGCAGTACTCTAGATGGGGTCTCACCAACTGTCTGGTGAAAGGGATTGTATTCCAGGTACTTCCTTACAACAAAGAAAACGGGAGTGGTGACCCATCCTGGATCTCAGATACCTAAACAAGCATCTGGCAAAACCAAAATTCAAGATGGTCACCCTGGCTACCATACTTCCTACCCTGAGACAGGGGGATTGGTTTGCATCCTTAGATCTCTAAGATGCCTACTTTCACATCCAAATCAGAAGGTCACACAGAAAGTACCTCAGATTCAGGCTGCCATCCGGTCATCACCAGTTCAGAGCAATGGCGTTTTAGACTGACATCTGCCCCAAGGGTGTTCACAAAGTGTCTGGCTGTGGTAGTGGCACACCTAACGTGACAAGGGGTGGCAGTGTTCCCCTACCTAGATGACTGGCTCATAGTAGACCAGTCACACCAGCAAGTGAGGGAGGCTCTGTCAATGACACAAAACACTCCCTCCTCTCTGGGGTTCTTGGTGAACCACAAAAAGTCTGTACTAGAACCAGTTCAACTGCTAAAGTTCATAGGATCAGAACTGGACACAAAGAAGGGAATGGCTTACCTACCCCCAAGACAGGGTGGACAACTTTATCCAGATAGCCAATTCCTTCACACTTTATGTCTCCAGGCCAGCAAGGCACTTCCTACAGTTGTTAGGCCACATAGCAGCCTCCACAGTTACTGTGTTAGGCTCCAGGTTCCAGATGAGGGACATCCAATTTCACCTAAGGGAACACTGGTCCCAAAAGAGAGATTCCCTTTCAAAACTAGTTCCAGTGACAGTCACTTTTCTCCAAGTCCTGCAGTGGTGGCAGGAAAAGAGCAACCTCAGACAAGGAGTACCCTTTCTGCAACAGGCCCCTTCTCTAGTGCTAACCACAGATGCATCCCTACTGGGGTGAGGGCACATCTGGGGGACCACACTGCTCACAGTCTATGGACAAAGCAGGAATCTCTCCTGCATATCAACCTGTTAGAACTCAGGGCAGATCTTCCCTTGTCAATCTTCACCATTCATTACTGGTTGGGTGTAAGCCGGAGGCATGCACCTGCCACGGGAGTTTGTTTTTTTTTGGAGAAGAGTCGGCGCCGATGGCGCTGCCCCCGAGAGCGACACTACCACATGGTGCATGAGGGCGGCCAAGGCGCCGCAGACTCCTTCTCCATTCCAGTTTTGTTTCTCCTGCCATCGAGGCTGCACCTGCTGTGCGAGTCAGAATTTCAAAGTTCACCACTAGGCCTTCGTCTGACGCAGTCTACCTTACGACGACTCCTCAAATCCTGGTTCACCTCCCGATGCCGGTAAGTTTGTTCCGATTATTTCTTTTAACGGCGCTGGGAGCTTTTACTGTGTTATATTTTATTTCGCATCATGTCCAGTTCGGGAGCTAAGCGAAAGTCAAAAACAGGCCGTGCCCCTATGCGTCAGTGCTCCTGTGGCCAGCATTTCTCCATGATGGACCAGCATGATGTTTGCCTTTGGTGCCTGGGACCTAACTATGGCATGGATAGATGCAACACCTGTTTTTCAATGGACTGCCATGTTCTCAAAGTCCACGCATTTGAAGTCTGCAGGGCTCTGCCGATTTTCAGAGGACTGCGTCGATCTCGGTTTCCCAGACCAGGACTTTAGGCCGTTCCTCCGGGTCCCCTTCCAGGCCTATATGGTCTGGTGAGGAGGAAGCCTCCTCATCTTCAAGCCTTGCTGAGGAGGAGGCCTCTTTTTGCAGTGTCAGAGGAACATTGTGGCCCCTTCTGGGGCCACGTCGGGGACACTGCCTCGGCAGTTGCCTCCTCGGAGGTGCAGACTCCCCCAGTGTCATGGCCCATGGTTGTGGGGTCCGGCACTGGTGGACCCTTGGCGCCACCTGCCGGTGTCATCTCACATCCTGACGCTGTTCGTGGTGCCGGTGATCAGTGCGATGCCGCTTGCAATGCCGGCTTGCTTCTCTGTGCCGCTTCTCTGGTCGACTCTGCTGGTGGTGCCGTGTTGGATTCTGGGGCCATGTGCAGCACCAAGGATTCAACTGGGGCTGTTGGTGAGTCCGGGCTGGGTATCGGTGCAGCAAGTGATGAGTTGGGAGCAGTAGGTGTCTCAACTGACACCACGGTGCCGCCACCCTGCAGACTCTTGGGTTAGCCAGCATCGAGGTCCTACTGATCGACTCTTCCCCGGAAGAGGGTTATTCAGATGTGGACCCAGTCACGCACCTCGATTCTTCAGAGTCAGAGTCCTTTGGGAGGCGTGGTGTCAGGTGACCCAGTGCCCCTATTCCGGAGTCTCCAATATGGTCTTCCACCAAGGACTCCCAGGTTGGGGGTGGCTTGGAGTCTTTGAGGGATGGTGTTTTGGGGGTCAGGGAAGGGGCTGTCCTGCCTGAGAGGGCAGTGGCTGCTGCCATGCCTGGTGCTCCTGCAACTTCCCAGGGTGGACTGGAGGCTGTGTCCCCGGGGGCTCCCCTCGGGGTTGACGGACCCCATCGATGGAGTCGAGGAGGAGGTCGTCCTCAGAGTCTGAATGGTTGAGGGGTAGGGATGAGGGGCATCGGCTTCCTTCCGCCACCTTTCGGGGTGTGGGGTGGAGCCGTAGCACCAAACCCTGCCTTTTCTTCTTGGGCTTGGGGGACCCTTCCAGTTGCGCCGCCATGGGTTGCCCTTCTGGACCCATGCAGCCCCAGGTGCATCACAGGGGAGATTCCCCATTTGGGCTCTTCCAGAGTTTGCATTCTCGGGGTTCCGTCTTGTGGCCTGGTTTGATTTCAGGGACTCCGACAGCTCGGGCTCTATTCCTTGGATTTCAGAGCCCTGGCAGAGGACAGTTGCCTACTCGTAGGTGCCCCTCTCCTTTCAGAGGCACTGCAGCGGCCTTCCCATCATATGTTAGACACATGCATGAACGGGTATTTCGCGTGTCCCCTCCACTGCACGAGTCTTCTAAGCATTTGAGTTCCCCATCTTTCTCGGCTCCCTCCTCAGAGGGAGAGGAACCCTCTGCTCACCTTTCCTTCGACGCTGATTTCACGGATTATCAGCGCCTCCTTTCGAGGATGGGTTGGGGACCTCTATATCTCCTGTGTCAAGCGTGACAATACTGAGCGTGAGATGTGTAAATTCCTTGGTGAATTCAGTACCCAGCATCTGGTGGTGCCATTCTGGCCTATCCCTTTACAGGAGGTGTCTATCCACACCTTGTAATCTCCAACTGCCCCTTTCCCTGCCCTGGCAGACTGCAGGAGGAGATACTGTGCCCCATCTGAGTCTCTAGGTACACTCCCCAACCCACCCTCAGGATTGCAGATCCTAGAGACTCCTTTCTGGGCACCACCACCTGGCGCACAACCATCCACCAGACTCAGATTCCCTACAATTTGACTGGTGGGGGCAAAGAGTGTTCTCTTCTTCTCATGCGATGTTGTGCATTGCATCACATCAGGCTCACCATGATGTCTACAACAGGCACTTATGGTCAATGCTCTCTCAACTTCTAGCATCAATGCCTGATATGGAGCAATCCAGACAAGCCTTTGCCCTCTCTGCTATAGGCCTGGAACTGGCAAGGCACCAAGCAAGGGCATCCTATGATGCCAATGAGGTGGCTTCCAGGCTTGCTGGGACAGCGATCTGCATTAGGCAGACTGCATAGCTTCATCTATCAAGATTGTCATCCATGGCCCGGCATAGGGTGATTTGCTTCACCTTCCGAGGGACCTGCTTTTTTTCTACCAGGGCTAGGAGGCTTCTGCAGGGGCTTCCTCCATCTCCTCATCTCCAGGGGACACCTCCTAGCTCTCCTTGGCCTTAGGCTTCTTGGCTGGTAAGTCCAGGGTCTCTTCCTTCTGTTTTTCACCAGCAGGAGGCTGAGGGTCTTGTTCCCTCAGGGTTTTCCTGGTCCCCCTTCAGGGGGGGCTTAGTACTCACCCAAGCAGTAATGAATGGTGAAGATTGACAAGGGAAGATATAGAAATTCCGTACCTACCATAATTCTTGATCTTCTCTTGTATCTTCACCATTCATTACTGATACATGCCCATCTTCCCCTCATGGGCCTCCTTCTTTGGTGTCTCCTCCTCCCCCCTCCTTTTCATGGCCTTAAAGCTTGACTGTCCCCCCCCCAAAAAAAATGTTTTTGAGTCTTCCATTCTTCTCTCAGAATGGATACCATAAATTGGGAAAGAGGAGAACAAGTAGAATTTGTCTTTCTCCTGAGGGAACTCTTTCTGATTGCCCCGTGGGTGACCTCTTGGCTCCTTCTTAAGCCATGTTGTTAAATCTACAGTTAACGAAACCTTTCCTTAAATGGTTCTTTTCCTTTATCCAGGTCCCCTCTGGCATCTCTGAATCTCCTGTTTTCGCCAGTCTCTGCTAGTTAAACACTGTCCTGGCATTCCAATTGCTTTGAGCTGGTGATCTGATTTGCCTTGCCTTCAGGGAGTCTGATTGAGTTCCCACTCTCCTTTTCTGCAAGGGGGTGCCTCTGTAGGGCTTCAAATACCCCTCCCCACACATCTGTGTTGGCACGCAAAAAGGTGCTAGTGGACTTCCTTTCCCTCCCTAGTTGGACGCTCTCCTTTCGAAACAGAATTTCTGTCTTGGCAGTCTATGAGCTCTCAGCTTGAGTGTAAGGGGTTGGGGAGGCGGGAGGTGTAGAAAGTCTGCCTTTTGTATACCAAGCTGTGCAAAGGTTCGGCTGAAACTTCTTCACCAGTTTTCTTGAATGGGATCCTTGCTCTCTTGCCTTTGGCCCCAAGCTTACAAGCCTTCAAGACAATTTTCACAATTTGGCAGAACTTTCTTCCCCCTCCCAACATCCCCCTCTCTCTCCTTCTTCTTCTTCTTCCTTCTTCTTTCTCTCCCTTATCTGCTTCTCCCTCGGAGCCACTCCAGGAGTGAGGCCCTGTGGTCCCATAGGGTAGGTTTTCCTCTTTTCTGTCCTCTATCGGCTTATTCCTTTTTCAGTTTATATCTTTTCCTTTATCTATCCCTTGGCTCTCTTGCGTCGCTGTCCTTTTCTTATCCTTATTTCACCTCTCCGGCTTACAGAACTGGGATGGAGGCGGAGTCTGCGATGCCTAACGGCCACCCCTCACGCACCACGTAGTGTGTTGCACTTGGAGGCGGCACTGTCTGTGCCAATTCCCCTCAAAAAAAAACAAAACCTCCCGTAGCAGGTGCCTGCCTCTGGCTTACACCCAAGCAGTAATGAATGGTGAAGATACAAGAGAAGATCAAGAATTACGGTAGGTCCATAATTTCCATTTCTTCTAGCTCTTCAGTTGTTTTCTGTTCAGATCAGTGGGAAGGTGGTCCAGGTCAGAACAGACAACACAACCACCATGTACTAAGGAGATGGGGCACCCCAGAGGTGGATCTGTTTGCAACCCCAGACAATCACCAGCTCCCTCAGTATTGCTGCAGGCCCCCTTTCAAGGTCACAATTCCTCTGGATGCACTTTTGCTGGATTGGATAGGGAAGTTCATGTATGCTTTTCCTCCCTTTCCTCTGTTACTGAAAGTACTAAACAAACTCGGGCTTCTGCCAGCCTCAGTGATCCTCATTGCCCCAGATTGGGCCAGGCAGCCTTGGTACTCCATGCATCTATCATTGTCAGTAGCCAAGCCAATCAGTCTTCCCATGAGGTACAACCTACTGTCGTCCTCACAGGGCAGGGTCATGTATCCCAACCTGCTGCCCCTCAGACTCAAATCATGGCTCTTGAAAACTTAGAGTACACAGAATTGCATCTCTCAGAAGGAGTCATGGATATACTGAGTGTTTCCAGAAAGTCTTCTACCAAGAAAACCTACGCCTCTAAATGGAAAAGATTTTCTTTTCAGTGTTGGGGTAAGGGCTTCGACCATTCCCAGGCTAGGCTCCCTATAGTCCTGGACTATATGGTCCATTTGTATTCCACAGGTTTAAGTATTTCCACATTGAGAGTACACCTGGCAGCTGTCACAGGTTACTTATCAGCAGGTGAGGCATCTTCCTTGGCTTCAAAGCCAGTGTTCAAGACATTTTTTAAGGAGCTACTACATTTACATCCACCACACAGAGAAGCTACCCCCATGTGGGATCTGAATATCTGCATTGCTCAGCTTATGCAGCCCCCTTTTGAGCCCATGTCCACAGCAGACCTCAAATGTGTGACTTAGAAAACTGTGTTTCTGGTAGCCATTACCTCTGCCAGAAGAGCAGTGAGCTCCAGGCATTATCTACAGAGCCTGGTTACATTGCTATCCATAGAGACAAGGTAGTCCTTAGGACTAACTGAAAACTTTTGGCCATAGTGGTATCAGAGTTCCACCGCAACCAGTCTATTACTTTTCCAATCTTTTTCACAGACCATTCCACCTCAGGTGAGTGCAGGTTGCACAGCCTAGACGTAAAAAGGGCAGTCATCTATTATCTCGACCACACAAAGGGTCACAGACAGGATCAGACCCAGCTCTTCCTTACTTATGGAGAGGTGGGAAAAGGGAAACCTGCCACAAAATGATCTATTGCAAGATGGATTGTAGCTTGCATTCAGTTTTGCTATAGCAAGGCTGGTATGCAACCACCTGCAGGCATTGGGGCCCATTCAACTAGGGGTACTGCAGTGTATATAACAGCTGCTAGAGATCTTCCCCTAGTGGACATTTTCAAAGCTGCAACCTGGAAGACAGTTCACACATTCACCAAACAATTGGATGTCCAGGCCAGAGGTGATGCCAGGTTTGGCACAGCAGTCCTGCAGAACTTGTTTCCTAAATAGGTTATAGGCCCACCTCCAAAGGCACTGCTTGGTAATCTGCAAAGTCAGAATACAGTAAGATTTCTTGGGGTTTGAAGAAAAAAATTACCTTAGTAATCTTGTTTCTTCTACGGGAATCTTAATGTATTCTGAGCTCCCTCCCTCCCTTCCTCCCCTGCTAGAAACCTATGGTCACTGCATTACAACTGTGGTAGAGTTGTTGCAGACCTGGGGGTATTTGATGTTCTTCTTTTTTGGGCATCTGTGACTGGAGCCTTAGTGATGCCATTTGGCAAGTTTTTGGAAGGAAGAATAATTCCTTACAAATGTTTTCCTCATAGCTTATTAGGGAGGGTCATTATTACTATTGTTATTGTTATGACTATTATTATATTATCCAGAAATTGCTTAGTGCATGCTTCGTAAGAATCTGATGGTTTAGAGTTGTTTATGAGGGACAGTGATTTGAAAACCGAGCTCAAGCCTAGCATTCCATAATTTGCATAGGTTCTATTAACCATTTCAGCTTCGGGGAAGTCCTATGGTGAGACCATACTGTATAAATCAGAATACAGTAAGATTCCCTTAGAAGAAACAAGATTAAGGTGAGCAATTTTTTCTTTTTTTCTCTTCCTGAAATCTGAATCTGTCTAGGTTTTGATAGCTCGGAGGAACACATTTAGGGCAACATACTTGGTGACACCACTGACGATTAAGGGACAGTAGGGGACTCCAGGTACATCCTATTTTTTTTAATTATGGTAATTCACTTTGGGTCTCTGGGACTGGTTTTAAAGCCCCATTATTGGTTTTAATTTGTGAGGGGCACAGCTGGCACTACTTCTGGTTTCAGAGGGAACCAGCTGGTATATGAGTATAAGAAAAAATTACTCACCTTAGTAATGTTGTTTCTTCTAATGGAGTCTTGCTATATTATGACATATGCAGTATAACCCCAGGTTAGAACTGCTCTGGAGGTGAAAGAGTTAACTTCCATGCAGAGCATGGAATCTTGAGCGACTCGGATGAACACTCTGTCTGTTGAAGCTCAAACTTAAACTGTCAGATCTTCTGAGCAAAACTCACTAAGGTTCTGTGTGGAAGCTGAAACCTACACTAGTCATTGGCTACTAACTACAAAAACACCTTTTTGATCTTGATCCCAAAACAAAGACTCAAGTCGGGGGATTCAAGAAGAACTTAAGCATAACACCTAAGCACCCAAGGAGGGTGAAATAAAGTGGGCATCAAAGGAGTGCCAACATTGCATTGCCCACCCACCTCCCAAAAACAGAGGTTCTGAGAGGGGCAGGCTGGGGGGAGGTCATAATATAGCAAGACTCCATTAGAAGAAACAACATTACTAAGGTGAGTAATTTTTTCTTCAAACAACATGAAGTCTTGCTATATTATGACATATGCAGACTACACAGCAGTACCTCCATGGAGGAGGGACAGAACCTACTTGGGGAATAGGCTCTGAAGCACAGCTGTGCCAAATCGAGCATCACTCCTAGCCTGGATATCCAAGGTGTAATGCTTAGTAAAAGTGTGAACTGTTTTCCAGGTAGCTGCTTAACATATCTCTAGGATAGGAATGTCCCTGGCAGCAGCCAGAGACGCAGCTGTACCTCTGGTAGAGTGAGCCCTCAGGCCTGAGGGAGGAACCTTACCCAGTTTTTCATAACAGAATTGGATACAAGAGACAATCCACCTGGCAATGGATCTTTTAGTGGCAGGTTTCCCTTTACCAGCCTCACCATAAGTGAGGAACAATTGGAGGGATTCGAACCTGTGAACCTTGGTACGTTCTATATAGTAACTAAGGGCTCTTTTGACATCTAAACTGTGCAATCTCCTCTCACCAGAGGAGGAATGGTCAGTGAAGTACACAGGAAGAGACATGGATTGATTAAGGTGAAAATCTGAAACCACCTTAGGCAAAAACTTCCTGTTAGTCCTGAGGACTATCTTATCTCTATGAAAGGAGATAAAATCAGGCTCCACTGACAAGGCTTGTAGCTCACTTATGTGCCTGGCAGAGGTGATGGCTACCAGAAACACAGTTTTCCAAGTCAAGTACTTCAGCTCTGCTGAAGACAATGGCTCAAAAGGGGGTTGCATAAGCTGAGCGATGCAAATATTAAGATCCCAAGCAGGGGCAGGATCCCTGAACGGGGGATTGGTGTGAAGCAACCCTTTAAAAAACTTGGAGAACACAGGGTGAGCTGATAAAGAAGAGGGCTTACCTGCTGACAAGAAGACAGACACAGCTGCCAAGTGCACCTTTAGGGTAGCTGGCCTCAGCCCCAAGGAATTCAAATGCACCAAATAATCCAGGATTGTGGGCACACCAGCAGATTCTGGGGAAATATGTTTACCAGCACACCATATGGAAAATCTCTTCCATTTTGAATTATAGGTAGCCCTGGTGGAAGGCTTCCTAGAGGCCTTCAAGATATCCAATACACCTTGAGAAAGGTGTAGGTCAGCAAACTCTAACTCTTCAAGAGCCAAGCCTTGAGATTGAGAGATTTGAGGTTCAGATACCAAACTCTCCCCTGGGCACAGGTTAACAGGTTGCGATTCCTGGGAAGGCATAGGGGAGGGTGGACTGCTAAGGACATGAGGAGTGGGTACCAGAGCTGCCTGGCCCAATCTGGAGCGATCAGAATCATCTTGCAGGATTGAGATCTGATTCTGACTAGCACTTTGAAAAGAAGGGGGAAGGGGGGAAAGCATAGAGAAACTTCCCTTCCCAACTGAGAAGAAAGGCATCCAGAGGGACTGAGCCCAACACTGGGGGCCTGCAACAAAAAAGGGGAAGTTGGTGATTGTCTGGGGCTGCAAAGAGATCTATTTGTGGAGTTTCCCATCTGGCAAATATTACCTCCAGTACTAGGGGATCCAGTGCCCATTCGTGATGGCCCTGGGAAATCCTGCTGAGAGCATCCGCTAGGACATTATCCTTGCCTGGGAGGTGAACTTCTGTAAGAGAGGCGTTCAGAGAATATGCCAGAGACCACAACTTCATTGCTTCGGTGCACAAGGCCATAGACCGAGTGCCTTGCCCTTGTTGATGTACCACATTGTAGTGGTATTGTCTGTTCTGACCTGAACTACCTTGTTCTGGACAGATGTGAGAAAACCTGAAGTGCTAGAAACTGCTCTGAGCTCCAGCAAATTGATGTGGAGCAGAGATTCCTGAGGGGACCACAGCCCTTGGGTGGAAAGGTCGCCCATGTGAGCTCCCCACCCCAAGAGGGATGCATCTGTAGTAAGGGTCAAGGAATGAGACTGGGGAGTGAAGGAACCCCTGTCTCAGATTGTTCTGATCCTGCCACCACTGGAGAGCCTGGATCAGGTTCGAGTCACTGGAATCAATTTGGTTAGGATCCGCCCTTGAGACCAAAAGGCTCTCAAATGGAATTGAATGTCCCTCATCTGAAATCTCGCTCCCTGCACTACTGCTGTAGAAGCAGCCATGTACCCAGGAGCTGTAGAAAATGCCTTGCTGGTCGAGAGACCTGCAGGGTGAAAGAGGAGGCCAGAGACACCAGGGTCCTTGCTCTCTCCAGAGGAAGGAAGGCTCTGGCTTCTTTTGTGTTCAGTTCTGCGCCTATAAAGGTGAGAAGCTGGACAGGCTCCAGAACTGACTTTGGAAGATTGAGAAGGAAACCTAGAGATGTAAGCAGGTGCTGGGTTAAAGTTTGACCTGTTCTGGAGACTGGCCTACAATGAGCCAGTCATCCAGATAAGGAAAGATGGCAATCTTTTGCCTTCTTAAATGAGCAACTGCTACTGCCAGGCATTTTGTGAACACCCTTGGAGCCAAGGAGAGGCCGAAGGGCATTGCTCTGAACTGGTAATGGCCTGAGGGCAGTTCGAATCTGAGGTACTTTCGATGGGAGCTTCTGATGAGAACATGGAAGTAGGCATCCTTGAGGTCCAGGGAGGCTAGCCAGTCCCCTGGCCTTAGAGAGGGTAAAATAATCCCCAGGGTCACCATTTTAAACTTTGGTTTTAAAAGGTGCTTGTTTAGATACCGAGATCCAGAATGGGCCGCCATTCTCCTGTCTTTTTTGGGGTAAGGAAGTACCTGGAGTACAACCCTTTGCCCTGGTGTATGGGTAGAACCCTTTCCACGGCTCTGAGAGCCAGGAGGGCAGAAACTTCTGCTTCCAGGGCAAGTGCCTCTGATGGGTTTGCAGGTGGAAAAGATCTGGCTCTCATCTTCGGAAATTTTTTGAAGCTGAGAACCAGTCCCTGGCTTACTACTTCCAGGACCCACTTGTCTGATGTTAAAGACTTCCAGTCCTGGACAAAGTAAGCCAGCCTGCCCCCTACCAGTAGTGGAGAATCAGCCCTGGCTACCCCATCAGGGAGCCTGTTTTACAGGGGCTTTGGGTTATGGGGTAGAAGCAGGCTTACTAGAGGCCCTTCTGCCCCTTCCTCTAAAGAACCCCCTCTGGGCATAAACAGAAGAGGAGGCCTGGGCTTGGTAAAATGGCCTATGAAAAGGCCTGCTCCTGCCCCTGACATGCTACCTTTGAGGAGTGACTTGCCTTTCTTTGGCCTGTGCACTCCTATAGGTGGTCCTATACTCATCCATTTTCTTTATATAATTCTCTGTCTGCTCCCCAAACAGAGAATTTCCCACAACAGGAAAATCCATAGCCTTAGACTGGGTATCCTGTGACAGGGCAGTACATCTGAGCCAGGCCATTCTGCGAAGAGACACAGATGTAGCCATAACCCTAGATGAAACATCATTAGAGTCTACAGCAGCATGAAACTGCACCTTGGATGCCTCAGTACCGTCCACAGCCACCTGCTCCAGCTCCCTGGCAAGTTGTTCAGGGGCCTGCTTTGCTAGGGCCAGGACAGTATCCCACCTGGATTTCTGGTACCTAGCTGCGTAAGCCATATAATTTGCCTGTCTGAGTCCCAAAGATGCTGCCATGTACTGCTTTTTTTGCCATGGCATCCATCCTCCTGGAATCCTTTTCTGGAGGGTGAGAGGCTAGAGGAATATTAGCCTTGTCACAGGCTGCAGCCTGCACTACCCCCACATGGCTGCATTGCTGAGATAGGAACTCTGTATCAGAGCCTGATAAAGCATACCTCTTGTCCATCCTTTTATCCACAGGGAGGATAGAATGAGGAGTTTTCAGAATTTTTACTGTCTGTTTCCTAAAAGATTTATGCAAGGGAATAGACAGTCTCCTAGACTCTGGTATATTCATCATTTCCACAAAATCAGGCTATTCTTGATCATCAACAGCTTCCTCAACAGGGAGTTGCAGAGTGCCTGCAACTTTCTTGTAAAACAAAAAATGAGAAGGGGACTCAGATAGCCTGGGAGGGGATACTCCTGAAGGTCTGTCTGGAGAGATGTCCGGTTCAATGGGCAGATCCAGACTGTCAAAATCACACTCACTCTCCTCGTGCCCCTCCTCCCCTTCCCCTGGTTCATAAAAATCTTCAAAGTCATAATCTTGAACTGAGGGAACCAACCGAACTGGGTGCTTGCCCAATGGTGCCGGTTCGGACGGAACTGGGGAAAGAGACTGGACAATTTGGATAGCTTTGGCTATTTCCTGAGCGGTTGGAGAAAGAACCAAACTAGCTGACCTTCTAGCCCTTTAAGTTGGAACCGGCTCCTCAGAGCTGGCTCTTCGTTTGGCCGAGGAAGCATCGCCCTGGTCAGAGGGCACTTCCTCAGGTTCGGTTGGAACCGAACCGGGCTGGCCATCCGGGTCAGCTGACTTTTTGGCCTCCCTTTCCCTGAGCCTACCAACTCTTTTTTCCACAGTGGCAGCAGGAACATTCTTACAAATCTGGCAGTCTGCATTGAGGTGGTCAAACCCCAGACAATATACACTAATGGTGTGTGGGTCAGCCTTGGCAAAGGCTTCCCCACAGAGGCCACAGTGCTGAAACCCAGTGGGTCCGGTTTTCTTTTGGGTTTCTCAGACATAGTGCCAGCCTAACCAAAACTTGCCTGTTAATGGCAATCCGCCAAGCAAGACTCTCTTATTGGTTCCCAACCGTGTCACGGGTCGTGGAAAGAACCATAATAAAATCAGGTATTTTTTAGAACCGATAAGAACCGGGAACCGTACTCTAAAGGGCTAGAAAGTAATTTTTAAATCACTCTGATTGGTTCAAACTGAACCGAAAAAGACGTTTACAAGTTCCACACAGAAGAAAAATAATAAATAAGCCTATCTGTTACTTACAATACCACAGACAGAGCTTGAACCGACGATTGCGGTTAAATTTCGGTAAAATAAACCGAGAATTACACTTTAAAACCGACAAACAAACCGAGCAGCAGGAGGAATCTCTGGAGCGACTGTTCAGTGAGGCGGAGTAAAGAATCTGACAGTTTAAGTTTGAGCTTCAACAGACAGAGTGTTCATCCGAGCTCACGCTCAAGATTCCATGCTCTGCATGGAAGTTAACTCTTTCACCTCCGGAGCAGTTCTAACCTGGGGTTATACTGCATACGTCATAATATAGCAAGACTTCGTGTTGTTTGAAAAGTAAGGCCTACACGACAGGAGGCAAACACATAGTAGAAGTGACACAGTCATTAGGTGATGTCTCCCTGGTGGCAGCCTGTGGGAGCTTGGAGGTCAGTCATTCTGCACATATCCAGATAGATAAGGGCATTATATATACAGATAAATGATGGGCAACTCTGATGTATATGGAAATGCACTGTAGAGTATCGAGTGAAGCTCACAAGGTGTGTAGCCACAGGCCATAAGAGCGAGTGGCAGTAATTATGTACTCCACTCAATGGTATATTTCACAAGTATACAACAGTTGTTTATTTGAAATATCTTTGAATAGTTACTGTTAGTTTTGATTACAATTGTGTATAGAAGGAAAAGGTGTACAGTGAAATAACTGTTCTAACCCCAGTAATGCTCAGAATATTCCTAACTTTATGCAGTAAGTCTGGAGGGTTGGACTGCCCGGAGAGATGGAACACATGTAATTGATGGAACACTTTGCATGTGAGCATCTTTCAAACACTGCCTCTACTAACTGCCTGTGTTCTAAACCTCTTTAGATTTTACTCTCCGCCTGAAAAGTCTGGTCGCTTGAAGTTTTGTTCGTCCACTTTCTTATGTGTGAAGAAAACTTCAAAAAACTACTGTAAGTATATTTTGTTTTCATTTACTGCCTCTATTATTTGTTTTGTATTATTCATCTAGTTTATGGTTAAATTTGTTATTTTTTCCTGGTTCCCCTCGGTTCAGTATTACCATGGGGGAGTCGGGTTAGTTTCTGTTAAAATCAGGGTTCTCTGATTAAAGAACCGCCTTAGTTATATAGTTAAAATTGTTTTATTTAATTTGTTGTAACTGATAATTCTCGGTTACCTGAACTGCTGACCTGGTTCCATACCGCTACATTGGTTCGGTTCCATAGGTTCCTTCTCGGTTCCGGTTCTCTTCCAAACATCATGTCTGAGAAACCCAAAAAGCGAACCGGTGAACCTGGCTTTAAGAACTGTTCCCAGTGTGGCGAAGTATTTGCACAAGCAGATAAATACAATTTATGTGTGATATATTTGGATTCTGACCACCTTATAGAGGAATGTGAAGTATGTAAGACATTCCCAGATAACACTCTGGAAAAATGCCTTGAAAGGCTCAAGAAAAAGTCTGGAAAGAATCCATCTGACTCTGACCAGCCGATACCACAAGAATCTGTGGCTGAACCCACATCTGCTTCAGTGCCTGCCCCTGAGATGGGTGAAAAGGGCACAAAACAAATAAATGAACTGGCTGACTCCCTGGTCCCTTCTAAAAGAAGTAAAAAGATAAAGCACACAGAACCCCCACCTATCAAACTGGGGACTTCTGTGCCTGCTATGCCTGTACCAATGGCCCAAGAAATTGCTCAGGCCTTAAAAATAATCCAATCTTTACAGGCAATAGTTCCTCCTCAGCAGCCTCCTGCCCCTTCCCAGGGTCCCCAGGCTGGCAGCAATGTGCATCCACCCCACCCCCTCACGATCTGTTTGATGATGAATATAGTGAGGAGGAGGGACCAATCGAACTAGAAGTGTCCCCTGAACAGGACTTTGGTTCACCTCCAAGGGTGACTGAGGATTTTTCATCCCATTTTACTTTTATGAGGATGGCAGATGCACTGGACATCTCCACTACCGAACAAGTTGAGGATAAAGAGGAGGTAGAGTACTTGGAGATGATGAGGCTGATGCCCACAAAGGCTCTTCTCCTACCGGTGTACAAATTCTTTAAGAAGGATGCCTTAAAGATTCTCCAAACACCGAATTCCACTCCTTCCATAGACGGCAGGATGGACAGAAAATACCAGTTGGAGAGGGAGGGAGCTGACTTTCTCTTCTCCCATCCAGACCATCAGGGGGTAATTCAGCAAACTGCTTGCGACAAGGCCAGGGTCCCTCTGTCCTCACATCCCCCGGACAAGGACTCCAGAAAAATTGATAGCATGGCCAAAAAAGGGTACCTGTCAGCCTCTCTGGCTATGCATCAGGCTACCTTCCAGGCATATGCTGCCCAGTACCAGAAGTCACTGTGGCAGTCAGTCCTGGCTACGTCCCAGAAAGCTCCCTCACCCTTGTCAGATGACCTGGCTGAAACTGCCAGGTTTGGGTTACAGGCAGCTAGGTACCAATTCCAAATGGCTGCTGACACTAATGACACTGCAGCCAGATGGATGGCGAATACAGTGGCACAGAGGTGGTTTGCATATCTCAGGGCCACAAACCCTACTCAAGATACCCAGTCTAAGGCCTTGGATTTTCCTCTAGATGGAAACTCCCTCTTTGGGGAGTTCACTGTGGCACACATGAAGAAGGTGGATGAGCGTAAGGCCACTTACAGAAGCAACTCTGCCAAGGAGAGAGCTTCACCATCCACCAGGCCTTATGGAAGGGGAGGCTGGGGCAGGTCCTTCTATACCAGGCCTTTTTTCCAGCCAGTGGCCTAACCCCAGTACCAGCAGTATCCACAACAGGGGTATTCCAGGAGCAGGGGAAGGAGGGGCTCGAGGTGATGGTCTCAAGCTCAGCCTCAGCCACAATCAAAACAGACCCACTGAGCCACAGGCCTCTTCCTCTCTACCTGTAGGAGGCAGACTCTCTCACTTCCTCCATGCCTGGCTGAATATCACCACAGACAAATGGGTTCTGGAGGTAGTGGGTCAGGGTCTGTCTCTGGAATTCAAATCCCCTCCTAGTCAGAAAATCAGAGTATTCAGCTCTTCCTCACTAGCAGAAAAAACACTGCTAGAGTCAAAGGTTCACAACCTGCTACAGCTAAAAGCAGTAGAACCAGTTCCAAAGTCTCTGAGGGGAAGGGTTTTTTATTCCAGATACTGCCTAACCACAAAGAAAAGTGGGGAGTGGTGGCCTATTCTTGATCTCAGAGCTTTAAACAAGCATCTAAAAAAACAAAAATTCAAAATGGTAACTTTAGCAGTGATTTTGCCAATGCTCCAAAAGGGAGACCGGTTGGCATCACTGGATTTAAAGGATGCCTATTTCCACATCCCCATAAGGGATTCTTACCGGAGATATCTCGGATTCAGACTCCCTTCAGATCACAATCAGTTTTCAACCCTGCCTTTTGGCCTTTCTTCGGCCCCAAGGGTATTCACAAAGTGTCTAGCTGCTGTAGTAGCACATCTTCGGAGACAAGGTATCACTATTTTCCCTTATCTGGATGACTGGTTAGTGGTGGGAAAATACCCACTGAAGGTACAGCAGGATTTAAAAGTCACCCAGGACCTCCTAGAGTCCCTGGGGTTTCTAATTAGTCACAAAAAAGTCTGCTTTCACCCCCACACAGGTGTTGCAGTTCATAGGAGCAGAAATAAATACCTTACAGGCCAGAGCCTATTTGCCTCTGGAGAGAGTACAAAGCCTTCAGTCAGTGGCAAATTTTTTCAGGTTACACAAACTAAAAACTGCAAGACAGTTTCTCCAGCTACTGGGCCACATGGCTGCTGCCGTAGGCACAGTGGTGGGTTCCAGATTCCACATGAGGGACATCCAGTTCCACTTCAGGGCTCACTGATGTCAGAAAAAAGACCCTTTTTCAAAACTCATTCCAGTAACAAGGGCACTGTTATAGGTCCTCTTGTGGTGGAAAGAGGAATCCAACTTAAGACAGGGAATCCCATTTCAAAAGGGGATTCCTTCAGTAGTTCTCACAATAGATGCATTCCTATTGGGCTGGGGTGCCCATCTAGGGCAGCACACCATCCAGGGTACCTGGTCAGCTGCAGAGTCCCTTCAGCTCATAAATGTACTCAGAGCAGTTTTGCTAGCTCTACAAGCTTTTTCTCCCCTAGTGCAGGGCAAGGTGGTACAGATCAGAACAGACAATACCACCACAATGTATCACATAAACAATCAGGGACCAGGTCAGGCCTCCTTTGTACAGAAGCCATACATATCTGGACTCTAGCTTACTCTCTGGGAATATCCCTGCAGGCAATTCATTTGCCAGGGAAATACAACATCCTGGTGGATGCCTTGAGTTGAATCAACCAGGCCCATCACGAATGAACCCTGAACAGACAGGTGGTACAGGTTATTTTCAGAAGGTGGGGAACTCCACAGGTAGAATTGTTCACCTCCCATCAGAACCACCACCTGCCCCAGTATTGTTGCAGACCACCCGATCGGGGCACACTCCCTCTAGATGTCCAGACCCTGGATTGGTCAGGGAGGTTCCTGTATGCTTTCCCTCTGGTTCACAGGGTACTGCTCAAGCTCAGGTCCCATGCAGCATCACTGATCTTGATAGCTCCAGATTGACCAAGGCAGCCATGGTACACTCTGCTGCTCTCCATGTCTGTCACAAAACCGATACACCTCCCTTGGAGGCACAGTCTACTGACTTCCAACAAGGAAACTCTGTTGTATCCAAATCTCAAGTCTCTCAACCTCAAGGCCTGGCTCTTGAGGACATAGAATATGCAAAACTGAACCTTTCTCAATCTGTCTTAAGCATTTTAAGAGCTTAAAGAAAACCTTCTACTAGGAAAACCTATTCTTCTAAATGGAAAAGGTTTTCACTTTGGTGCTCTAGCAGATTATTGATACCAGGCCACGCTGAAATTTTAGTTGTCCTGGATTATCTCTCTCACCTGCATTCCTCTGGTTTGCAACCCAGCTCTCTGAAGATTCATTTGGCAGCTGTCTCTGCTTACCTCTCTGCTGGGGCAAGGGTAACCCCAGCCTCAGATCCTATCTTTAAAAGATTCTTTAAAGGGTCTGAATCATCTATATCCCCCTCACAGGGCACCAGTGCCAACTTAGGATTTGAATGTGTGTATAGCTAAACTCATGGGCTCTCCCTTTGAACCCATGGCTACAGCTCATCTAAAATATGTCACTTGGAAAACAATTTTTCTTGTGGCAATGACTTCTGCAAGAAGGATTAGTGGGCTTCAGGCTCTCTTTATAGATAGGGATAAGGTAATCCTCAGAACATACAGAAAATATCTCCCCAAAGTAGTCTTGAACTTCCACTTAAACCAGTCCATCACTCTCCCTGTCTTTTTCGCTGATCACTCTACCTCAGGTGAAAAAAGACTCCACAGTCTGGACATAAAAAGGGCTCTCAGCTACTACATGACTGCCACAAAAGGCCATAGACAGGACAGAAAACAGCTGTTCCTGACCTATGGGGGTGTGGGAAAAGGTAATCCAGCCTCTAAAAGGTTTATTTCTCGATGGATAGTCCAGTGTATCCAGTTCTGTTACACAAAGGCTGATAAGGAGCCCCCATCAGGATTGAGGGCCCATCCCACAAGAAGGACAGCTGCTACCTTAGCAGCTGCCAGAGATATTCCATTACTGGACATTTGTAAAGCAGCTACCGGGAAGACAGTACACACCTTTATAAAGCATTACAATCTAGATATTTTGTCTAGGAGTAATGCTAGGTTTGGCACAGCTGTCCTGCAAAGTCTGTTTTCAAAATAAGTTTTGTGCCCTCCTCCAGTGATGCTGCTTGGTAGTCTGCATGAAGTTAGGAATATTCTGAGCATTACTGGGGTTAGAAGAAACAATTACTTACCATAGTAATCTTCTTTCTTCCCAGTGATGCTCAGATATTCATAACTTCCCTCCCTACCTCCCCTTCCAGACCTTTCAGTCTCTGCACTCTGCATGCTGGTGCCACCCTTATCACTATACACCCTTGGAGTGTTTTTTCCCCTGCACCTTTCAATAGTTTGGGTGAACAGGGTTCATTGTGTTTCTACCTTTTTGGGGTATTTTTTCTCTGGCATTTTGTTCTAACCTAGTTGAATTGTTCTCCAGTTGGAGCTTTTTTATTCTTGCAAATTTGTATTAGTGGGAAAACCCCAATTTTAATAATAACATTTTAAGTACTATATTACTCGGGGCCTACTTTCCAGGGTCCATTTATAAAATCTGAAGAGGTTTAGAACACAGGCAGTTAGTAGAGGCAGTGTTTGAAAGATGCTCATGTGCAAAGTGTACCATCATTTGCATGTGTTCCATCTCTCCGGGCAGTCCAACCCTCCAGGCTTACTGCATACAGTTATGAATATCTGAGCATCACTGGGAAGAAAGAAGATTACTATGGTAAGTAATTTTTTCTTTTCTTCTATGGGGAAAAAGTCTCATCCGTGTATTATAATTTTTACCTTCAGTAAGATACAAAATCTCTTCAAATCCTATATATATCATTCTTAACTTTTGTAAGTTCAAGCTGTGATTAAATTTTTGTGTAACTACACGACTCAGTTTGTTTTTTCAGGGGCTAGTACTCTGCCAGATCATAAAATTATAAACTCAAACCTCACCCAAATGAAGGAGGCAAGGCACTTGCACAGTTCCAGGAGGACCAGCAACTTAACTTAGCAGATGGAAGAACTGGTTATGTTTGTGTAAGGTGTAAGCTCTTTGAAATGGGGCATGAGTACAGTGAGAACACGTGATACATGTTCAGGATGGCTGTATACTAACAAACTGGATGAAGTGTGGCACTGTTTAATGATAAGCTGGCCAAACTGACTGACAGGTGACTGAAAAATGTCATGAACTGCACCCTTGAGAAGGTACAATACAATAGTGATGACACATTACAGGATAGGGATATGGATCTAGTACCAAACGATCCAAGCCCTGAAGTTCAGGGTACCAGAAAAATGTCTAGGGAAGAGAAAGTGGGGTGATAATTATGACTGAGTTTGAGTATACTAGAGAAGCGGCCAAAAGGCGGGAATGAGGGCTAACCACCCGAGACCACCTGACATCCAAACCAGCAACATGTTTAGCATTCTAGCCAAGGGTAACACGGCAGGAGGAAATACAATTTTGAAAGAGCAGAGGGTTTCCCATTGTGAGATTCGAAAAAACATGCATGTCATAGGGTACTCAATCATTAGTTAGAAAACAGTCTTTTTATTTGGAGGCATCTGATTGACTGGTACCCATTCAACAGGGGTATATTAACTTTCAATAGGTGCCCACCAAATAAAATTCTCAGCCCAAACCTGCCTTATGCCCAGTTAAGTATCACTTTGCCCAACCTACTTCATCATTGGCTGAAGCACTGGACACATAATTTCAAAATGCCGCCATTTTTGTTTTATCGCTTAACGAGAGAACAAGTGACAGAGTCTGAATGAGCCCCACCCACACACACACACACGGATACACGCCAGTTGCAATTTTTTTATTAACTTTACCACCATCATAGCTTATGTCAGTTAGGCTCCTGACTGCTCCCTTTTGTTGCTCTATCCTAGCTGTCCTCCAGCACCCTTCGTGTGCACCTCCCCCCGGTTTAGCTGACTAGTTACCGAGAAAGGCCCCCACCCACCCACCCACACTGGGAGAAGTCACCTCCCACAACCACGCACAGCTAAACTATCAATTAAAAATGTTCTTAAAATAAATGTTTTTGAATTACAACAAAGATTCACATACAGACACAGTTACTGGTGGTTCACAGTTTCACACTCCCTCAGAGCCAACTGTAGCAGTATTCAGAGCAAGCCGGCAATGACTCTGCAAGTTGGATCAGCCAACCATAATAAACTGGCATTTCCTCATGTAAGTCCATGGTCCTGTCATGACCACCAGTGGTACCAACCTTATTTGTAACACTTCTCTGCTCACACAAACCACCCCAACAACATTTTTCCAGACATCTGCAAGCAAGACCAAAGTACCTCTTTTCTAGCCACACTGGAATAACTTCACCGATCTCACCTGCACCTGAAGTAAAGAATTGTGTCCAAGATCAGACACCTGTCACTCTCCCACCGCACACAACATGTCAGACTGCACTTTCTTCTCCAGGCAGCAACAGCTCCTCGCCCACTGATAAAACAAAGTCAACAAATAAAAAAAAATGTACTCTAAAGTATTGTCTGGGACATTATTCTCTGCTGCTGACAATGCTCACAATTTCTCTCTCTCATCCTTCTTCCCGACAGTTACGGCAACAGCTGACAGTTAAAGACAAAAAAATAGCACATCTAGGTGCTGCATGACGATGAAGGGGGGGGCACGAAACAAACATAAGCTGACAACTATGGGTGATGAGGCAACTGCATACAAGTAGCTTTGCTAAAGTGAAGACCTGCTGTCCCGACCACACTCACTGCTTAATCAGGGCTTTCTTCCCAGATCGCAACAGCTCTTGGCTCCAGAATCAAAAAAAAAAAAAACGGAAACAACAAAAGGGAGTGTTGCAAATGAAAACGAAGGAAAACTAAAAGACAAGGAGAAATAAAACTGTACAATGATGATGATGGAGTGTGTGTGTCCAAGCTGTGCTGTTTTTTTGGGGGAGTATCAAATGGCGTTTTTTTTTTTTTTTTTTAACTACAGCATCTCCATTAGGACAAAAGTCCTCTATTCCAATACAGGCGGAGGAACTATTTAAAAAAATGTAATCTAAATTAATTTATTAACAATTTTTTCCAAAACATTTTTTTTTTTTTTTTACAGTGCCCATTTTCTAAGTGTAATAATACCCGACAGGATGGGTGGTATTGAGTAATAACAGACCTTCTAGGGGCTATAAGACCCTCTGCCTGTGGCACCGGGTGTCATTACGGTCCTCGGCAGTCCAGTATTTCCCAATATCGCCCAACCTGTCGGGTATTATTGCTTACATAAACAGATACAAATATCTGTAACCTGGATAGGGAAAACACCACAGTTAGCTGTTTCCCAGGAGCAAATATAAAAGTTAATGTCTAAATATCTGACAATATCTTGAGGTAGGCAGGAGAAAACCCAGTAGTTGTCCTGCATGTTTGAGCAGTTGGCTTGGGGAAGTATACAGATGATGATCATAAAGATGATTTTGAGGAAAAAAGGCACAGACGTAAAAATAAGGGCTGCAATATTATTAATCTTCCTAGACTTAGTCTCCACCACTCATTCACACTAGTGGTACTACACCGGAGGTGCTAGGACCCAGCGGGAGCCAAAAATCTTCAGAAGGGTCAGCGCCAAGGTAGGGCCACGCATGCGCAATGAGGCTGGCTCATACCGTATAGGCTATGTTGGTGTTGACCCTCCAACCACCTCAGTTCCTTTTTTCCCACTGTCGAGTGTGCTTCAGTGACGATGTTGCTTGCCCACCGGGAGTCAAATCTTCATGTCTATACAACAGCAGCATAGTCATTCAGTATTTGATTTAGTTTAGTTCTTCTGTAATATTTATTTCTTCAAACAAAAATTAAAAAAAATGTTTTTTTTAAAGTGAAGTAACGAAGAAAGGAAGTCTTCTTCAGTCCACCATTGATGGAGTTGACCATGAACGGTTCCGGTGACGGTAGGGAGACTTCGCTTGAAAGCTGTTTTTGACCACAAACAGTCCAGTGCTCGGGAGGAAGGGTGGTCCTCCTGAAACAACAAAAAAGAGGTGGTCCCATTCCTGATCACGGTCCGGGACTCGGCGCCACTTGGCCTCAAGCTCTTCTTCTTCCCACCGATCGAAGAAAAGCAGTACCACTCGAGGTTGCCCTCTGGTACATCTGCATGGAGATCGTTGGTAGCGGGAGACAGGAGGTTGACCCCAGCTCTGTCAGGGTTGCCTGTGACCTCAGTCCCTAGCAGCTGCGATCCTTGGCTCTGGAGTCCCTCCCCACCCCCTGGGGGGGTCATCTGGTGAGCAGTTTCATCATTGGGCCACTCTTGTGGAGCAGTGGGTCTGGCAGTTGTCCCAACTGCCCTTGCCTATGGACCCAACCCCAGGGCCTTCAGGCCTGGAGGTGGAGCAGTTGGGTCAGCCTGGTCACACAACATCTTCTTCTTTGCCATTGATGCTGCTCTCTGCTGCTTTTTGCCCTCACATGGCTGCAGTGCAGGGGCCGGCACAGGTATTGCTTTCTCCTCCTACTCCTCTTCATACTTTCAGGTCTTCAGCTTTGGGTGTCCTGGTGTTGGGTCTGGGGACCCCAGGCACTTGGTCGATGTTGGCTATGACGGCGCTGTCAGCCTCGCCAGTGCCACGTGCCACACCGGTGCCATTTTTGGCTCCAGCCACATCTCAGGTGCCTGGGTTTTCAACTCTGATTCAGGGCTGGCACCTCCAGCCCTTCTTCCTCCCTTTCCTATCTATACTGTCCCTTCTGGGGTAGTGGGAGACTTATGTTGAGTCTGATCCTGATCCACGCCTAGCGGACGATGTGGATGAGGACTCATTTTTTGGAGTGGGAGTAAGCCCTCCACTTCAGCGGAGCCTGTGGTCAATGACCACTCTTTTAAATCTCTGCTGAAGAATATGAATTCCACCCTTGCTCTTCAGACTTCTGAGGTGGACCCTGGGAAGCTTTTGTGCCTTCAGCATCTGCATGTTCCTGAAATTCCTGTGGAACTGACACCACCAGTGCAACCATCTTTTGAGATTCTTTCACAGATGGTGTGGGACAGACAGGCACTCATTCCTTCCATGGCTAAGTCCATAGACAGGAAGTTCGCTCCCCTAAGGACGGACCGATCCTTGCTTCTCAGTCCTTTGCAGATGCCCTAGTGGTTCTGGCAGAAAATGACAAAGCCATGCTCCCCCAGGAATTCACGGCTCACCTGGTGAATAAAGAATCCCATAAAATAGACACTCTGGGGAAGCAAGTGTTCACTGCTACTACCCTGGGCATGCATATTGCTAGATCTTCCCTTGTCAGTCTTCACCATTTATTGCTGTTGAGTGTAAGCCAAATGTGCGCACCTGCCACGGGAGCTGTTGTTTTGTTTTGGAGGGAGGAGTCAGTGCTGATGGTGCCGCCCATGTGTGCGATGCACTGCTTGGTGCGTACGGGGCAGCTGGTGCCTCTTCCATTCCAGTTCTGTTTCTCCCACAGTTGAGGCCACACCTGCTACAATTGCTGTGAGAGCATTTCTTCAGTGCCACTAGGCCTTGTCAAAGTTGTCGACGCAACTTCTCATCTCCTTCATCCTGGTTCTTCATCCCAATGCTGTTGAAGCGGTAAGACCATTCCTTTTGTTATTTTCGATGGCACCGGGATCTTTGCTGTTTAATTGTTTTTTTCGCATCATGTCCGATTCGGGCGCTAAGCATAAATCCAAGTCGGGCCGTGCCCCTATGCGTCAGTGCCCCTGCGGCTGGCACTTCCCCATCATGGATCGACATGATGTGTGCCTTCGGTGCCTGGGACCCAACCATGATTTGAATCACTACGATGCCTGTTTTTCCATGGACCGACGTGTACTGGAAATCCACATGTTTAAGATCAGAAGGGCTCTGCTGACTTTTGGAGGACAGCGTTGCCCGCGGGTCTCACAGGCTAGAACTCTAGACCCTTCCTCTGGGTCCCCTTCTGAGTCTGTATGGCCCAGCAAGGAGGAGGCCTCCTCCACTACCGGTTTTGCTGAGGAAGAGGCTTCTTCTTCGTCACAAGAGGAGTGGCATGATTCCTCCTGGAGTTGCGTCCCTGGCACCATCTTGGCAGTCACCTCCACGGAGGTGCAGGCTCCCCAGTGTCTCAGACCTCGGTTGTGGGGCCCAGCACTGGCAGACCCTCATAGTCACTGAGCAGTGCTGCTCCAGATCCTGGTGCTATTTGCGGTGCCAGTGAACGGGGCGCTGCCCTGGGCCTCGGCACCATTTGTGCCACTGGTGGCTCGGGTGGTGCCGTTGGTGGCACCACTCTGGGTTCTGGTGCAGTTCCCAGAGCCAGTGACTTGGGTGGTGCCATCAGTGGTGCTGCTTTGGCTTCTGGTGCCATTTGAGGTGCTGGTGACTCGGCCCAGGGTGGCACAGTTCACGATGCTGCTGCCAGGGGCTCTCCTGGGGTTGCTTCTCTGGAGGTCCTTCTGCTTGCCTCCTTCTCAGAGGGAGGCAACTCAGAATTGGACCTGGACTGGCAACCCAATTCTTCAGAGTCGGAGGCCTCTGTGGGACGCAGCGTCAGGTGGTCCAGCATCCCTCTCCCTGAGTCCCTGGAGCAAGTTCCCTCTGGGGTCCCAAAGCTGGGGACGGCCTGGGATCCCTCTGGGGGTGATAGTTCTGGGATACGGGAGGGGGCACCCTCTTCTACGGAGGCCCAGGCAGCTACCATTTTTGGTGTCATTAGGGCCTCCCATGTGGGGGCGGGGAATCCTGCTTCTGTGGCCTCCCTCGGCAGACCTGTGGAATGGGGGACTCATGCTGGCCTCGAGGAAAAGGGCTGCCTCAGAGTACGATGGGTTGAGAGGCCGGGGCAAGGAACAGCGGCACTCCCCACCACCCTGTGGGGGGTTGGGAGGAGTCACAGTGCTGAACCCTGCCTTTCCCTCAAGGGCTGAAGGGCACCCTTTGGTGGCAGTGCAGAGGGTTGCCCTTCTGGGCTCATGCAACCACAGGCCCATCAGAGGGGAGACTTCCCTTCCAGGCTGTTCCAGAGTTTGCCTTCTCAGACTTCTTCCTTGTAGCCCAGCATGATCTCAGGGCCCCCAGTCATGGTAGCATCATCCCCTGGATCTCAGAGCCCCAGCAGAGGCTGGACACTTTCTCTTAGGTGCCCATCGCCCAACCCTCTGCAGACACCTCTCCCTCTCCTGAGCCATGTGGGTCCTACGGGGCCCTTAACCTGGGAGACATTCAGGACTACTACGGTGGCCTTCCCTTCCTACGTTAGGGCCATGGATGAACAGGTCTTCTGCCTGTTCCCCCCCACCGCAGGAGTCCACTGAATATTCAAGCTCCTCTTCCTCCTCATCTCCCTCATCAGAGGGAGAGGAATCTTCAGTCCACCTGTCTTTTGACGCTGATTTCACTGAATATTGGCGATTCCTTTTGAGGATGATATAGGAGCTTTGGATTTCTTACGTTCACAGGGACAATACCGCATGGCAGATGCATGCATTCCTCAGCGAATTCAGTGCTCACCACCTCGTGGTGCCATCCTGGCTCATCCCCTTCCAGGAGGCATCTGTCTGCGCCTGGCAGTCTCCAGCTGTCCCTTCTCCAGCCCCGGCAGACTGCAGGAGATGGTATTGTGCCCCTCAGGAGTCTCTAGGTTCCCTACCTCACCCACCCTCGGGTCTGTCATCCCTAGACACTCCTTCTGGGCCTCGATGCCTGGTGCACAACCGACCCCCGGATCCAAATTCTGCAGAGTTCGACCAGTGGGGATGAAGGGTTTGCTCTTTGGCTTGTGCGTTAATGTGCATCAGTTCACATCAGGCACACTACGCTGCCTACAACAGGCATCTGTGGTCAATGCTAGCCCAAGCTCTAGCATTACTGCCTGATATGGAGCAATCTAGACAGGCCATTGCCCTCTCTGCACAAGGTCTGGAACTGGAAAGGTACCAAGCAAGTACATCTTATGATGCCAGTGAGGTGGCTTTCAGAATAGCGGGGACTGTGATCTGCATCAAGCGGACAGCATGGCTTTGTCTATCCAGATTGTCACCTGTTGCCCGGTATAGGGTGATCTCCTCCACCTTCTGGGGGACCCGCCTTTTTTCCAGCAGAGCAAGGAGGATTCTTCAGTGGCACTCTCCATCCCACCGCCATCGGGGGACACCTTCTGGCTCTCCACAGCCTTAGACTTCTCAGTCTAGTATGGCTGGGGTCTCCCCCTCCTGCTTCTCACCAGCAGGAGGCTGAGGGATCTGTTTCCTCAGGGCTGTGCTAGGCCCCCTTTGGGGGAGCTTGGTACTCCACCATTCATTACTTTTGGGTAAGATTGACAAGGGAAGATATGAAAATGATGTACCTACCGTAATTGTTGATCTTCTCTTATATCTTCACCATTCATTACAGAATCCCTCCCACATTCCCCTCATGGGCCTCAATTCTTGGGCATCTCCTCTGCCCTCCTCCCCCTCCCCATCCTTGAGGCCAGTTGGGGGCTGAGTCCCCCTGGTACCTCAGAGCTCTCTGTTCCTTCTCTAAAGTCACAGAGCATTCACACTGGAGGATGGTGAGTAGGGTCTTCACCCTCAACCCTCTGAGGGAACTTCCTCTGATTCTCATATTCCTAGGGTGTCCTCCAGTTCAGGGGTCTAGCATCCTCTGGATTGTTGCCCTATAACTGCCATTCTCCTAGGCAGTTCTGGGAGAGTCTGTGGGAGTTTTCCTCGCTTCTTTCTCCTCCTTTCTTGTGTCGTGTTTTTCTTCTTTGAAGTGGGGACTACTTCAGTAGTCCATAGGGTACTATAAAAATTTCTCTTCTACACCTAAGTCAGGACTCACTCCTCTTCTGAGAGGAACTGCTTCCCCTTCGGGGGCAGTTTGGGGGACATGGGCTTTGAGTTGCATAAAATTTTGGATAAATGGATGGGAAGAGAAGTCTGACTTCCAAAGTGGTCAAAACCTGCAGTTCAGCCTTGGACTCTTAGCCCTTAACTGGTGGGATCCTTGCTCCCTTGTCTTCAATCCCTGCTGGGAATTCAAAGTTTCAAGCCGGTGGTCTTCCAATTTACCTTGGCAGAGAGCCCTCCTTCCCTTCCATTTATCTCTTCCTGCTTCTTCTTCTCACCTTCTTCTTTCCCTTGGAACTGCCTGAGGTTTGAGGTCCTGTGGTCACTTAGGGTCGGGTTCTCTCTTTCTCTGTCCCCTATTCGGCTTATTCCATTTTCAGTTTATTTCCTTTCCTTTGTCTATCCCTCGGCTCCCTGCCTCGCTCTGCTCCTACAATCTATTTCTGCCTCTCTGGCTGCACAGAACTGAGATGGAGGAGGAGGAGGAGTCTTTGGTACCTAATGGCCTCACTGCGTGCACCATACAGTGCGTAGCACACGTGGGTGGTGCCATCAACACCAACTCCTCCCTCAAAAAAAAAAAAAGCTTCCGTGGTGGGTGCTCACATCCAGCTTACACTCAACAGTAATTAATGGTGAAGATACAAGAGAAGATCAAGAATTACGGTAGGTATATCATTTTCATTTATCAGGGCTATTGCTCTCAGTATGAGTATACCCTCTGTCATTCACTCAAACAAATGATTGAAGCTCTTCTCTAGTCGAATGCTAACTTGGAGCTTCTTCAGACCATCACCAGGGGTATTGAGTCCAACAATCAGCAACTTAAGGCTGCCACAGTAGAAAAATGCAGCAGAAGGCACAGGCCCCGAAAGCACCTTGTGCCACCCTTTGAAGACCCGTCCCATGTCCCACCTCAGCTGCCTGAGAGGGACTCCTCTCCAGGGGTAGGAGGTGTCTAACTCAATTTTACAACCAGTGGAGGTCCGTCAAAATGGATAAATGGGTCCTCAGGATCATTTGAGAGGTGGTACTCTCTCAGTTTCATGGGGATCCCCCCGGATCATCCACCCAAGCAATAGCCCAAGCTGTCTGCCTCTCAGTCAGGCCTCCTTGCTGCCAAGATTCAGGGCCTTCTGAACAACAGGGCAGTAGAAGTAGTTCCACATGCAGAATGGAACACAGGTTTCTACTCCCATTACTTCCTAGTTCCAAAGAAAACAGGCGGTATGTGCCCTATTCTAGACCTAAAGAAGCTAAACAAATATCTGTTCAAGGAAAAATTCAAGATGATCTCTCTGGGAATGCTACTGCCTCTCACTCATCAAAATGACTGGTTGGCATCTGTAGACATGCAGGACACCTACCAGCATGTCCCTGTACATCCAAGTCACCACAAGCACCTACGCGTTGTGGCTCTGGGTCAGCACTACCAATTCAGAGTCCTGCCCTTTGTGCTCTCTTCGGTGCCACAAGTCTTTATGAAGTGCTTTGCAGTACTTACGATACATCTCATAAAACTCAGAATTCAGGTGTACCCTTACCTGGACGGTTGGCTCCTGGTGAGCCCCTCCACATGGGGGACACAGGATATGGCTTCCACAGCCTTCAAGTTCCTCACATCTATGGGAGTTCTACTGAACCTGGAAAAATCACAGCTTCAAACCTCCCAGCAACTTCTTTTCATAGGTGCTTTCCTGGACACCTCCAGGGCAAGAGCCTTCCTTCCAGAAGACAGGAGAAATGCCATTCTCCAGATGGCTCACTTCATCAAGGAGAATGACTCAATCCAAGCTCTCTCGATGCAGTGGATGCTAGGTTTCGTGGCAGCATCTATATTCATGGTACCCCTAGCCTGCCTGCACATGAGAACCACACAGTGGATGCTCAGCACTCAGTGGTCCCTGACCACGCATGTGCAGTCCTTCCACATCAAGGTGACAGAACCTTTAATGAGGTCAGTCACCTGGTGGACCCGGGAGGGCAACCTTCTCTAAGGTTTCCCCTTTGCCCCACTGGAGACGCAGATCACCATCACCACAGCTGCATCTGTGACCGGTTGGGGAGCTCACTGTCAGGACCTCCACATCCAGGGCCTGTGGAGCCAGGATGAGTCCCAGATGCACATAAATGTCCTGGAGATTAGAGCTGTCCTGTATGCTGTCTGAGCCCTGAAGGATGTCCTCTGTTACAAAGTAATACTCCTTCAGATGGACAAGGCGGTGATGTACTATATCAACAAACGGTGTAGCGCACTCTTACCTCTGTGCAGAGAGACCATGAGAGTGTGGGAGTGGTGTCTCTAGCATGAAGCCCTGATCCAGGCAGTCTACCTGCTAGGAATAGAGAATGATCTGGTGGACTGCCTCAGCAGAACGGAGGCGGATCCACATGAATGGTCTCTTGACTCAAACATTGTGCAATCGCTATTCGAAGAGTGGGGCACTCATGACCTGGACCTTTTTGTGTCTCCACTCAACGCAAAACTACCTCTATTCTGCTCCAGAAATCCATAACCTGGTGCTTTCTGTTAGGATGCATTCAGACTGCAGTAGACAAGACACTTTCTGTATGCATTTCCTCCTCTTCCCTTAATTCAGAGGGTGCAGCTCAAGTTAGAGGTGCAGGGGGGCCGCATGATTCTCATTGCCGCATACTGGCTTCACCAGATATGGTTTCCATTAATCAATGGGTCATCAGAGGTTCCTCTGAGACAACTTCCCCTTCAGTTGGACCTCTTGACACAGGGTCCGGTGATCCATCCCAACCTGCGATCCCTTCATCTCCATGCCTGGCTCCTGAGGAGATAGAAGTGGGTAGGTTAATGTCTCTCTCGGAGAATCTCAGAAATCCTCTTAGCCATGCGTAAGTCATCCAGTAGGAAGACTTACACAGCAAAGAGGAAACAATTTTCCATTTGGTGTGCAAAGTCCACCCTGGACCCCTTTGCTTGCTCACCAAGCAAGGTGTTAGAGTACCTCCTAGACCTGTCAAATGCAGGACTGCAATACTTGACAGTAAAGGTGCACCTTTGCATGATTTCTGCCTATCAATGAGCCAGTACACAATATGTCACTGGCTTAGTTACCCTTAGTCAAAAGATTCCTTAAAGGTATCCTATACACTAGACCACCAGTTAGGAGACTGGTGGCCACATTGGAATATCAATCTTGTGCTAGACATGCTGACCTGTAAACCATTTGAGCCTCTAGCAACCTGCAACTTGATGTTTCTAACCTGGAAGGCAGCTTTTCCTGTGGCCATTACCTCTGTTTTCAGGGTGTCTGAAATACATGCCCTGGTCACAGATCCCACCGTACACAGTATTTCACAAGGACAAGGTGGTTCTTAGAACTCACCCTAAATTCTTTCCCAAAGTAGTCTCGGAATTCCACCTGAACCAGCCCTTGGTCCTTCTGACCTACTTTGCAAATTTCCAGAATGAAGGGGAGCATACCCTTTACTCTCTGGATGTGAAAAGGGTTTTGCGATTCTACATTGACAGAATGAAAGAGGTTCACAAAGCCAAACAACTCTTTGTCTTATTCAGCATGGCACGGCTGGGTCAGCTTTTTGCCATCAGATGCATTTCAACCTGGCTAGTAGCATGTCTTCGCCATTTTTACTCAATAGAGAAAGTCAAGCAGGAAGGCAGGGTGTGTGCCCACTCTACCAGCGTGGTCACGGCATCCCTGACGGAGATTCAGAACGTGTCCATTGCGGACATCTGCAACATGGCCACTTGGAGCCCTGTGCACACATTTGTAAAGTGCTACGCCCTGGATGTCCATGCCAGACAGCATCCTTCCTTTGGCAGGACAATCCTTAATGGACTTCTGTCCTAAGTGAGCTCCTTTCTCTTGCCGCCCTTCTCAGGGGATTGTTTTCGGCTCAAAACTCTCCCATTAGTGTGAATGAATGGTGGAGACTTTAAGTCCAGGAAGATATGAAAATGATATACCTACCATAATTCTTGATCTTCTTGGATGAAGTCTCCACCACTCATTCACATGCCCACCCACCATCCCCTGAGCTCACTCATCCTGATTTTGGTCTTCACTCCCTCATTGGTTGAGCTGTGAAGATTCTGTTGAGTTGACTCTTCTTGCATGTGTCATACAGACTATCTTATGTCTGGATTAGTTTAGTTTTCCCTAGGTTAGAGTACACTGCACCTCCTCAGTAAAAAAAAGGTACTGAAGCGGTTGGAGGGTTGACGCAGAGATAGCCTGTACAGCACAAGCCAGCCTTACGGCACCGTGCATGTGTGATCCTCCTGAAGATGTTTGGCTCCTGCTGAGTCCTAGCACCTCCAGCGTAGTCCCACTAGTGTGAATGAGTGGTGCAGATTTCATCCAAGAAGATCAAGAATTATAGTAGGTACATCATTTTCATTATCAGGGATTCTATCAGTGCTGTAATCCTCTAGGCAATAATGTGAATAAATACATGGTTGTGAAACTGGGAAAACATATTTTCCAGAAACAGTGGGCCTCCTAGGGTAGAAATTAATATATGATCTGCATTTAAATGGGAGAGGTTTGAGGATTCTGAGTGACATAATCAACAATGCAATTGGGAAGTATTTAATCGAAATGCTGAGGGGGGGGAAGGGAGAGGAGTTTACCACCAGCAGTGTAAACATTATGGATGCAATGGAAGAGAACTCCAGCACACGGGAGGGAGAGAAGAAAACAAAAAATATGAAAAGGATAAACCAAAAAAAACAAACTTTGGAGAGATATTTTGATAAATGCAAGGAGCCTTAGCAACAAAAACACTGAGCAGGAGGTAGTGGCTCAGTTGGAGAAACCTGACATTACTGGAGTGACTGAGACCGGTTGTAGAAGGAAGGCTCATGTAGAAAGTAAACTGAAGGCTGTAGGCTGTACAGGGCAGGGGAAGGGAGGGGAAGGGCAGTTGCCCTATATATTAACAGGGATATAGACAATACAGATGCAGTATTTCAGAAAAATACACACTGAAATGTAAACCTAGACATGGTGTTGGCTGCTGTTGCAAATAGTTCCTCCAAACTGATAGTAATGTTGGTATGTTAAGGACTACTAGACTCTGACCCAAACAGGTCAGTGACCTACCAACAGAAACTAATCATATATTTGAAGGATGTAAATGCAGTGGCATTGGATGACTTTAGCTAACCTAACATAGATTAGGTGATGCTCACAAGCAGATCTTCCTGGACATAAAGTCTCCATCACTCATTTACACTAATGGAAGTATGCCAGAGGTGCTAGGACCCAGCGGGAGCAAACTTTTTCAGGAGGGCCGGCGCCTGAGATGGAGCCGCAGGGAAGCGGCACCATGAGCCCAACGCATGCGGTAATGTCTATCTCGGCGTCGATCCTCCAACTGCCTCAGTTCCTTTTTTCCCGCCATCGAGTCTGCTTCAGTGATGACGTTGCTTGCCCGCCGGGAGTCAAACTTCAAACTAGCAACTTTGTTTTCAGTTTATTGTTTTGTATTTCATCTTTGATGAGTACCAATTTTATCAATAAATTCTTCTTATAAGAGAGAAGTCTTCAACTGTCTATTAATGGAGTCGACCATGAGTGGGGCAGGTGACGGTAGGGAGACTTTGTATGAAAGCTGTTCAGCCAGCAGGGCCTGGTCTGGTCCGCCGCCCTCCCTGGGGGGGGGTGACAATGGATGGTCCAATGCTCAGGGAGATGGGTGGTCTCCCCGGAAGCATAAAAAGAAATGGTCCCATTCTCCGCATCATTCAGCCTCGAGTTGTTCTTCAACACACAGGTTGAAGAAGAAATGGCATCACTTGAGGTTGCCCTCTGGCATGTCTCCACATACAGTAGAAGGTCAGTTATTATCGCCAGGTGCCGGTCTCCACCTCTGTTGGAGTCACCGGTTTCTGTCTCTGATTGGCCGACCTCTTCAACACCAGAGCCCATCTCCGCCTATTGGAGGGGTTTCCAATGAGGTTTCATCAGTGGGCTGCTGTTATGGAGCAGTGGGCTTGGTGGTTGGCCTGATTTCCAGAACTGGCCAGTCTAACTCTGGGGCTTTCCGGCCCTTCAGTTCTGGGATGGCAGGTGGGGCAGTTAGGTCTTCCTAGTCACGTGGCGCATTTCTTTGGTGTCGTCGGCTCCATGTTCTGGTGTCTATCCCCTTCACATGGCTGTGGCGCAGGGGTCTACACTGATGCCCTTATCTCCTGACATTTTTCATCCTGTAACTTCAATTCACAGTTCTCAGACTTCTGTGACATTGCCATCATCTGCGGTGCCGACTTCTCCAGTGTCGAGGTCCCTTGTGGCACCATGAGTGCTGTTGGTGCCATCTGCTGCTCAGCGGGCTCTGTCGGTGCCATCCTCAGTGTTGGGGCTGGTGGCGGCACCAGGTGTGGCACTATCCATCGGCACCTCCGGTGCCAGGGATGGTGCCGGCGTCAGGTGCAGTGTTGCATTCTTTGTCTGCGCCATGTGTGACACCATTTTCTGTGACGGCTCCTTCTTTGTTCTCTGCTCCGTTTTCTTCAACAGCGCCGGGGGTGGGTGTGACGCCATTTAGTTTCCAGAAGATTTCAACTCATATTCTTCCCACTGGTTTTCATTCTATTTCTGCCTATACGGTCCCCCCCCGGACAGTCAGGAGATGATTTTGAGCCTGATCCAGATCTTAGACTGGGGGATGGTGTTGATGCTGATGCTGATACTGCCCTGGGGGCAGGGATCAATCCTCCTGCAGAGGCTGTTATTGAGGACCTTTCCTTTAAGTCTCTGCTCAAAAATTTTAATTCTACCCTTTCTTTCCAGACCACAGAAATTGATCCTGGGAAGCTTTTGCGTCTCCAATATTTTCATGTCCCGGAAATCCCTATGGATTTAACCCCTCTGGTACAACCCTCTTTCGAGACCCTTTCACAGATGGTGTGGAAGAATATGGCTCTTATTCCTTCTGTGGCCAAGTCCATAAATAGGAAAAATGCCTCTCCCAAAGATCGCCCTATCTTGGCCTCACAAGCCTTTGCTGATGCCATAGTGGTCCTGGCAGAGAATGATAAGGCTGTCCTTCCTCAGAAATCTACAGCCCGGCCTGTAAATAAAGAATTTCACAAGATAGACACCTTAGGTAAGAGAGTCTTTGCTGCCTCAAACCTGGGCATGCGCACTGCCAGCTACCAGGGCTATTTTTCTCAGTATGAGTATGTTCCTTGGCATTCGCTCAAAGCAATGGTAACAGCTTTGCCCGAATTGGAGGTTAACTCAGAGCTACTTCAAACCATTACTAGGGGTATCAAGTCCAATAACCAACAGGTTAATGCTGCAATGGTCACCTTCAGTACCGCTTCCTGGTTTGAAGCAGCTGGCATCTGCACCCATCGCCACTCTTGGCTGCATACTTCAGGCTTCACGAATGATGCCCAGCAGCAAGTTATGGCCTTACCTTTCGATGGTATGTATCTGTTTGGACCTCAGTTGGAGCAAGCACTAGAGGCCACATGGAAGACTAGGTCTGCCATTAAGACAGCCAGACCTACACCCATCCCCTCCCGAGGGGGTGGGAACAAGCACCAGTTTCACAACCATCAGTCCTTTTGGGCCAAAGGCAGAGGAGGTTTTAACAGAAACCAGAACCCTCAGCCACAAAAGAAAGTGCAGCAGAAGGCACAAGGCCCAAAAGTGCCCAATGCCACCTTCTGAGTTTCCGGCTCAGGTCCCACTTCAGCTGCCCGAGGGGGACTCCTCCTCAGCAGTGGGAAGACGTTCTACAACCAGTGGAAATCTATAACATCAGACAAATAGATCCTCAGGATAATCTGCCAGGGGTACTCTCTCAATCTTTTGGAACCCCCTCCGGATCATCCTCCAAACGACAGCCCAGGCTGTCAGTGGTACAGTCAGACCTTCTTGCTTCTGAGGTACAAGGCCTACTGAATAACAGGGCAATAAAAGTAGTTCCACTGGATCAATGAAACAAAGGTTTCTACTCCCATTACTTTCTGGTCCCAAAGAAAACCAGCGGCGTGTGCCCCATTCTGGATCTCAGAAAGTTACACAAGGAAAAGTTCAAAATGATATCACTCGGTGCCTTGCTACCTTTGATTCATTAACACAATTGGCTAGCCTCCCTGGACATGCAGGATGCCTACCAACACATTCTCATATACCCAAAGCACCACACATACCTAAGGTTTGTGGCATTGGTCAACACTATCAGTTCAGAGTCCTGACTCCTGTCCTTTGGGCTATCCTCGGTGCCTCAAGTTTTTACAAAGTGTTGTGCAATTCTTGCGGTGCTCCTCAAGAAAATCAGAATACAGGTGTTCCCATATCTGGATGACTAGCTCCTAGCAAGTCCCGCCAGGCCAGAGACTCTGGAGGCTGTGGCCACGGCCTCCGACTTCCTCACGTCCATGGGAGTCCTGCTGAACTTAAACAAGTTGCAGTTGCAGCCCTTCCAGAAGCTCCTCTTCATAGGAACTCTTCTGGACACCTCCTGTGTGAAGGCTTTTCTTCCAGAGAATAGAAGGAGCGATATCTGACAGATGTCCCGATACATCAGAGAACACAGCTCGGTTCGAGCTATCTCAATGCAGTGGATGCTGGGCCTCATGGCATCCTCAGTGTTCACTGTACCCTTAGCTCATCTTCACATGAGAACCTCTCAGTGGATGTTCAGTGCTCAGTGGTCCTCAACCACTCACCCTCAGTCTTTTCTCATCAAGGTGATGGAACCTCTGAAGAGGTCACTCACCTGGTAATCTCAGGAGGACAACTTTCTGGAAGGATATCCTTTCACCCCTCTGGATCATCAGATCTCCACTACCACAGACACATCTCTGACAGATTGAGGAGCTCACTGCCAGAATCTCCACACCCAAGGGAACGTGGACTCAGGATGAGTTTCAGCTTCACACAAATGTCCTGGAAATGACAGCCATCCTCTATTCAGTCCGAGCTTTGGAGGACATACTCTGTCACAAAAACATTCTCCTTCAAATGGACAACAAGGCAGTGATGTATTACATCAACAAACAGGACGGTGCACACTCTTACCCATTATGCAGGGAAGCAATGAGAGTGTGGGAATGGTGCCTGGAGCACAAGGCTCTGATTCAGGTCATTTACCTGCCAGGAGTACAAAACAAGCTGGCAGACCATCTCAGCAGAACAGAGGTGTATCCTCACGAGTGGTTTCTCGACTTAACCACCATCCAGTCACTCTTCAAAGAGTGTGGAAGTCCAGACCTGGACCTTTTTGAGGCCCCACGCAATGCAAAACTGCCTCTCTTCTGCTCCAGAAATCCAGGACCTGGCATTTTTTGTCAGGATGCGTTCAGGCTGCAGTGGACAAAATGCTTTCTATACACTTTTCCCTCCTCTTCCCCTAATTCAAAGGGTACTGCTCAAATTGGAGTCCCGGGGGAGCAGATTGATTCTCCTTGCCCCCTTCTGGCCTCAGCAGATATGGTTTCCGCTACTCAACAGACTATCAGAAACCTCCCCGAAAATGCTTCCCCTTCAGACGAACCTTCTGACCCAGGATCCTGTGATCCATCCCAACCTGAGGTCACTTCACCTTCATGCTTGGCTCCTGAAGAGATAAAGGTGAATAGGTTCAATGTTTCTCATAGAGTTTCAGATATTCTTTTGGCTGCGCATAAGCCGGCCACTATAAAAACCTACACAGCTAAATGGAAGCGTTTCTTTATCTGGTGTGCAAAATCCTCTTGGAACCCATTTTCTTGCCCATTGAATAAAGTCTTGGAGTATCTCTTAGACCTCTCAAACACAGGTCTGCAGTACTCCACAGTCAAAGTTCATCTTTGTGCCATTTTGGCATATCATGAGCCGGTACTTTCCATGTCGCTAGCTCAGTTGCCCATAGTTAAGAGGTTTCTTAGGGATATTCTGCATACTAGACCTCCTATTAGACATCCAGTTGCAGCCTGGGACAGTAACCTTTTGCTAGACATGCTCACTCATAAATCTTTCGAGTCTCTAGCTACTTGTGAGTTGAAGTTCCTCACTTGGAAAGTGGCCTTCCTGGTGGAAATTACTTCGGCCCGTAGAGTTTCTGAAATACATGCGCTGGTCACAGACCCTCCATACATTGTATTTCACAAGGACAAATTAGTTCTTAGGACTTATCCTAAGTTTTTCCCTATGGTTGTCTCAGAATTCCATCTAAACCAGCCTTTATTCCTTCCTACATACTTTGCGAACTTCCAGAATGAAGGGCAGCGTACCCTTCAGTCGCTGGGTGTTAAGAGAGTGTTGTGATTCTATCTAGATAGAACAAAAGAATTCACAAGACTCAACAAATGTTTGTTTCCTTCAGCGAGACCTGGCTGGGTCAACCTGTTGCTATCAGATGCATTTCAGCGTGGCTGGTGGCATGCCTTCGCCACTTCTGTTCTATGGCACGGGTCAAGCTGGAAAGCAGAATGTATGCTCACTCTACCAGAGCAATCATGGCATCTCTGGCGGAAATCTGTAACATGCCCATTGCAGATATTTGCAATGTGGCTACCTGGAGCTCTGTGCATACTTTTGTTAAGCACTACGCCTTGGATGTCCGTGCCAGACATCTGTCGTTTGGTAGGATCATACTTAACGGACTTCTGTCCTAAGCATGTGAGATCTTTATCCCCTGCCACCCATCTCAGGGGATTATTTAGCTTAGTACTCTCCCATTAGTGTGAATGAGTGGTGGAGACTTTATGTCCAGGAAGATATGGAAATTACGTACCTACCTTAATTCTTGATCTTCTTGGACGAAGTCTCCACCGCTCATTCACATACCCACCCTCCATCCCCTAAGCTCACCTCTCTGTTTATGGTCTTCACTCCCTCAGTGGCTGAGCTGTGAAGACTTTATTTTTGACCCTTCTTACATGGGTCATTTGGACTATCTTATGTCCGATTTTTAGGTTAGTCCTTTCTAGATTAATTATGCTGCACCTCCTTGGAAACAAAAGGTACTGAGGCGGTTGGACGGTCAATGTTGAGACAGTCATTATCGCTCGCGCTGGTCTCATGTTGTTGCTTCCTTGCAGCTCCATCTCAGGTGCCAGCCCTCCTGAAAATGTTTGCTCCCACTGGGTCCTAGCGCCTCCGTCGTACTCCCATTAGTGTGAATGAGTGATGGAGACTTCATCCAAGAAGATCAAGAATTACGGTAGGTATGTAATTTCCATTTCTGTAGCCTGAAATAACCTTGCAATATGATTTTGAGGAATAAGCTGACACAACATGTCACCTCACCCACTAGTGATAACAATTATACTATCCCTAGTTCTAAGCAGTATAGATGGAGCAGTGACATACTGTCCAGCTTGGAGAACAACTCTGAACAAGTGACCGCTGCAAGATCTAAAGCCACAGAGGAGGGTAAGACTCTCTGGTATTAACTGTCAATGCGTGGATATTAAATGTATAAAGGATGCCTTAACTGCATGGGACTGATTAGTAGATTTAGGAACTTGTACCATGGATGAAGTATGGCAAGATTCTGCACATAAGGGATAGTACTGAACCCAGAAAAAAGCATGTAATAATAAGGGCAAACAACCTGCATATACAGTCTTCAAGATGATCCATAGTAAATGCAAGGCTGCAATAAGATGAGGAAAAAGAAACATCGATAGAAGTAATCTCTGATCAAGGACAGTTCCAAGTGACTTTATAGTTATATGAACAACTTTGGAACCTCTGTAGGTGTACAGGACAAGGATATCCGGTAAACAAGAGATTGCTAATGTATTTAGCATGTTCTTTTTTCTTTCCATAAACCTTTTTATTGAAAATGTTCACTTTTTCTTTAAACATACAGTGTACATCAGAATACATAGTACATTGAAATATGCAGTCATGACTGTGCCCCACTCTAAGTGTACATAAGTAAAGTAGTACATACAGTGTTGTTGATTCAGAAGATTACTTGGAACAGTCATGTACTACACCCTTGAGGGAATAAACAATGCTAGTTAATGTAGTATCATACAAGTGGTTTAATTTCTGTAGGTTAGATGCTAGGTGGGTGAGGTTCTTTCTAGGGGCACAGACGTAAAAGAAAATATATTCCTCACAACTGTCCAGAGAGCAGCAGGCTGGTGCCTTTGTTGGGGGGAGTGGGGCTACTTGGAGTGTGCGAAAAAAAATTCTGCTGGTGGAATTTCAGCAAAAGTCGGACTTTCGCTTCAGCGAAAGTTTGGAAATCATTTTGCAGACTTTCACGGACATTCTGCCTAAAAGCTGTGGAATAAATGTAAGAAATATGGGTTAATGTGTTAAACTGCTGGAAAAAATCTGCAGACCTGATCACTGTCACTGTTCAGTTCTGTGGCTTTTCCACCCACAGTTTAATTCATTAACCCCCCGCCAATCATTGGTCCCTGGTTTCTTGCACCCCCCCTGCTTATCACCAGCCCATATATAAAATAATATCCTCAATCCTCATTTCTTGGTGTCTATTGGCACCCCAAACCGCCGATTGCCGTCCCCATATGAAAAAAAAAATACCCTCATTCCCTGTTGTCTAGTGCCCCCCCACCCACTGATCTCCGGCAATATAGAAAAAAACATCTTGGTGTCCAGTCCTCCCCCAGCTGCTGATCACCCCGCCATATAAAAATATAAAATATTCTTTCCTCATTCCCTGGTGTCTAGTGGACCCCCCCACCCTGGCAGATAGACCATCACCACCCTACTCCCCTCATCCATTCCCAACCCAAACAGGTGACCAGCATGACCCTCCTCTCTCCTCCATGGCTGGCTGACCCCTGAGCTGAATGAATGAGTGCGTGCTTGTACAAGCACGTGCTCATTCATTGCAGCTCCCAGTTATCTTACAGCACAGTTTCCAGGAGATAGAGAAGGGGAGGGGGCTGTTGCAGTCACCCACAGGGGTGGTGAGATGGGGGAATAATGGCATTTGGACCCTGTTCCCCCATCCCACCTGCCCTGCGGGTGACTGGAACAGCCACCTTTCCTTCTCTACCCCCCAAAAACTATGCTGTAAGATGACCACGAGCTGCAATGATCATTAATTTAGCCAAGTGGGCAGCTAGCCACTGAGGAGAGAGGAGGGCTGTGCTGGTCATCTGCTTGGAGTTGGGATGTGGGAACGAGGTGGTGATGGACTCCCTGCCAGGGTGGGGTGTGGAGGTCCACTAGACACCAGCGAATGAGAAAATGATATTTTATTTTTTTATATGGAGGTGCAATTGGTGGGTGGGGGGACTGGACACAACAATTTTTGTTATATGGGGCTGGCGATCTGGGGGGGAACAAGAAACCAGGGCCAGGGGCCAGTGATTGCTGGGGAGAGGGAGCTGTATCACTAAATCATACAATAAACTGCAGATGGAATAAATTCTGCAGTTTAATGTATTATTATGCAGTTCAGACCAAAAATTCTGCAGAAAAGAGTGAAAATCCGCAGAAAATGGTTTGAAGTTTTCGATCTTGCCATAGGCGAAAGTGCGAAAACTTTTGCAGAATTTCTGAAATTCAGCAAAAGTTCCACCAAGGCGGAATTTGCAACTTTCACCCACCCCTAGAAGTTACATGGTATTGGTGTACCACTTTTTCTTGGTGCACAAATCGTGGGATGATTTTGATTCTTAACCTAACCACACTACCTATACAGAGTTTGTCCATTATCAAGTACTCTCTTGATCTAGCAGGGTGAAGACTAATTTGTACAATTGAAGGAACTTACTGATGAGAGCCTTCATTTAAAGAATAGTACAGGTGTGCAAGATGATACTAGACCTACTAAGGGGAAAAGGAAGAGGAGGGTGAATAAGGGTCAAAGCAGGAGGGGAAAGTGTGTGGAAAGGGGGGAGGGACATGGGTTAGAGCTGGGGGGGGTGAGATGGGGCAAAGGGCTTTATAATTCAGACCTAGGGGAAGCAGAAGCTGAATGTGAGTCACCAAGGTTTACTACCTGGGGGAGTCTACAAAGTCTGGAGGAGTCAACCTATTGAGGTTGGTAGTGGTATGTAGGATATTACCTCGATGGTAGGAGGGCAGGAGTGTTTGTCCAGTCAGGTTGAGGAATGGGCTCCAGATTTTAAGGTGGATTGCTAGGGTACCTGCTGCGGTAGGTATGATTCTCTCATATTTAGCTGTTAATGCCAGAAGATTCTCCCATTGTGTCAGTGCTGGGGTTGATAATCTCTCCAGTGGTGGAGACTGACTCATTGGGTCATTGCAAGGCTTCATTTAGCCAGAGAGACAGGTAGTGAGAAAGTGGTGTGCAATTAACTGACACTCCAAGTTGTGCCATCAAAGGGTCACAGCAGCATGAAATAGGCATGTTTAGGTTTGAGTCTCCATACTCCCGTCCAGTGTTCATCTAAATAAGGACATGACCACAACCAATGAATGAGAGAAGCTTGTGGTGAGCAGCATCACCAGCAGTCACTGTTGTCAATTGAACCAGTCTTTTATAATCATAAAGAGGTGCAGTACGCCCTATGTAGAATTTTATACTGCAGTGTTTTGCCTTTAAGTTCTCTGGATGCCTGGTATGCCAGGGTCCAGATTTGGTCTCAGTTAATAGTCTGGAGAACCATTTCCAATTATTGGTCTCACTTGGGTTTAGGATACAAAATGTGATCCTGGGGGTCTCTTTCTTCACCAGGGTTTGAATTTGGCCAAATGATGCTGCAGGGATTTGAGTTGATTAATCCAAGCTTCTAGGAACCCCTGGTGGGAGCAAGGTATGGGTTGGAGACACCTGAATAGAAGCATGTCCAGAATTTGGAGGTGCCCCCCAAAAGTGTGTTTGAGGGATCCCATAGCTAAACATGAGTTTGTCAAAGTACAGTATTCCTATGGTTGAGTGATAAAGGTTCTGAAGGTATTAAATGCCTAGGGAATATTCCTATGGATGGGTGATAAAGATCCTGAAGGGTCTAAATGCCTAGGGAGTCCCAGATGCTCCAATGTATCTGCCTGTGGTCAATGGAGAGCTATGGATGGTTCCATAGGTGTCTAGCTTCTGCTGTCTTGTGGTTCCATTTCAGTGTCTTGGCACATTTCAGCCAGGTTTGCTTGGTAAATTTGAAACATGGGGGGGGGGGGGGTTGGATGGAAGGCCCAAGTCAGGAAAGATAAAGTCAGGTGAGGTGGGTACCCGGGTTTGCATCCGTTCCAGCGAGATCCATCATAGTGGGTAGGTTTTGATATCTGGCTTATAAATGGCAATATCTTGTCAAAGAACGTAACACTCCTGCATTGGGTGGAGACTGGGCAAGTCAAATAAGAACTGGGACCTTGCCATTCTAAATATAGGACAGCATTTTTGAGTTCAGGGATTCCAAAAATTAATTAGTAATCTGCAAGATGAGGTTGGCCAACATCTATTGGAGTTTAGGCAGTACAATTACTGTAGAACACCTTATTTTTGCTATGCTTATATTTCACTATCCATGGTCTTGAACTTACTTGGCATTTCCTTAATTTCACTTTCCAGTCTTTGTTAATACATTATATATACAGAAAACATATATTCGCTATCACTTTAATTTAGCGCTCAAGTCTCAAAAAGTGAATATAGCGAAAATAAAATGCCAGTGAATATAAGATGTTCTACAGTAGTTTAAGAGCGTTAATCTTGCCCTGGATAGAGAGCATAACATCACCCCCTCTCACTTTATCTTTGTATAATTTATCCAACAAGGTATATGTGATTGGCTACCTCTGTAGCAGCTGTGGTAGGACAATTCTGATCTCCCAGACATGCACTCCCACTGGTGCCCATTGAACTGGGTAGTTCTGAAAAAGTGATTTGATGCAGGTGGTATTAAGTGGCATGACTTGGAACAAGGTCTTTTTTCAGTCTTTTCCAACAATGCAGATGATGTGACTGAAGGGAGAAAATTGTGGTGCGAAAACTCTGACTCTAATACTATATGATGGCAGACCAGTCTCTCGCTGGTCCCACACTGGCAACTGGGTCCTCCCAACATCCTCAGGCAGAGAAAGATGCGCAACAGTAACAGGGAAGCCCGTGATGGGGCTTGGGGGAAACCAGTCCTGATAGGGTCCAGGTCTGCAGACAAGAGGACAAAATACTGATAGGAAAAAATGTATGCAGTTTCTATTATGGACCTCATGATGTATATCTTTAACAAGTCAATTATTGTTGGAACTGTTCCCCTGGACTGGCATTCCACCACCACCACCATCTACAAGAAAGGAATTAAAGACCCTGAACTAACTACAGATCTATGTCATAGAAACATATTAAAGTGACAGAGAGATGAAGACCTGAACAGTCCATCTACTTTTGCTCCAGGATTTCCTACTTAAAGATGCTGTAGTCACCCTCCTCCTCCTTCCCAGTCATCACTGCCCTCTCCACTTTATGTATTTATTTGAAAATTGATAACCGGAAGAGGCACACAGAACCAAGTTCATTTCCAGGTGCAGCCCGGGGGAGGAGAAGCTGGAACGAACAGCAATAAAAAAACAAGTGTTTGACACAGCTTGCCAACATGGAGTATAATATGATACAGCAATAGAATAAACATTAAATAATGCATATTCAGAAAAAAAGTGCAGAAAAATAAAAATTACATTCCTACTGTAATTCTTGATCTTTCTGTGTATCTTCACCATTCAGCACTAGTGGGTATAGCCCTTCGGAGCTAGGACCCTGCGGGAGACATTTATTTTTTTTTGTATGGGCAGAGTTGACACAGGGACGGTGCTGCCCTCGAGGCTGATGTACTACATGGCACTTGCAGGTTGGCCGTTAACTGTCGTCGACTCCGCCCAAACCTCAGTTCTGAGACATCGGAGAGAGAAGAAAAAAGGGGTGGAGAGGTGGGGCAAGAGATTCCAAGGGATAGATAAAAGGAAAGGATAAAAAAATAAATAAAAAAGGAGAATAAATGACAGAGAGCACAGAATAAGAAAATAACTAGACACAGGGATTGGGAGGGGCCTCAATCCCTGGAAAAGAGGACGGATGGGAGAGAGAAGGAAGAGAAGAACAATTTGGTAAAGGAAAGGACTCTGCTACCTGACCATATGGACCTGGATCCCAATTCTCAAGGGGGTTGAAGAGAGCAGGACCAGCTGGTCCAACCAGTCTGCCCATTTAGAGAGGGGAGAAGATTGTCAAGGAGGCAAGCCTGACTAAGATAGCAACAAGGCTATCACAGGGACCAACAACTTTAGGAAAAATAGAGTTACAGGCAGACAAGAGGCAAGTCTGGAACTGACAGCAGCGAGGCTCTCACAGGGACAGCAGCTTTAGAAAAATAGAGCTCCATGTAGTCAAGAGCGTGTCCTCTTCTCCCCCCCCAAACAAAAGGGAGAACTCCAAAGGAGAAAACCCTAAAATATAAAAAAGGATTAGTCTCAAGGGGCATTTGAAGACAAGAATGCTAGGGGTCTGAAGAAGGGGGGGTTCAGTCCCCCTATCCCCACCTCCAAATGAAGGGAGTGGGGAGACTGCCAAAGGCGAGGGAGAAAGAAGAGACCACTCCCCCTGCCCAAGACCCCAAACGAGAATCTCCTTCCTGAGTGTCTCCAGGGTGGTCTCCCCCCTGGCCGAAAGGGAAGGAGAGAGAGGGGAGAGCTGAAACAACAGGGAGACACAGAGAGGGAGGGGGAAGGTGGGTTGGATTTAGTGATGAATGGTGAAGATACACAGAAAGATCAAGAATCACAGTAGGTATGTAATTTTCACATCTTATCTATGTCAATATTCACCATTCATCACTAGTGGGTGAGTACTGAGCCCCCAATACATCCCTATGGGACTAAGTCCCTTAGCCTCCAGTGGGGGAGATACCGGAAGGAAGAACCCTCACGGGCCTGGAGAGGCCCGAGACTGGTCCGGGTGAGACGGAGAACTCTCAGTGGGAGGGGGAAGGCACCCCGAAAGCTGCTGCCTCATCCTAAGGGAGAAAAGGTGGGTTCTCTGGAAGGTAGAGGAAATCATCCTACGCCAGGCCAAGGGTGACAACTGGGATAGGTGAAGCCAGGCCATCCACCTAGTGCAGATCGCTGTCCCTACAATCCTGGAGGCTACCTTGTTGGAGTTGTAAGATGCCCTTGCTAGGTGCCTTGCTAGTTCCAGGCCCTGAGCAGAGAGGGTGATGGCCTGCCTGGTTTCCTCCATGTCAGGCATTGAGGCTAGGAGTTGTCCTAGCCTGGACCACAAGAACCTATCATAGGAAGCATAGTGGGCCTGATGCAAAGCTATGGAAAGAAGAAGCCATGCTGAGTAGAAGGTCCTTCTCCCCCAGAAATCAAAATCCGCAGAGTCTGAGTCTGGGGGCTGGTCATGGTGTGGGGTGCAAAGCCCAGAAGAAGTGTCCAGGCGCGTCAGACCTGAAGAAGGGTGAGGCATCATACCTGGAGACTCTGGGGAGCGCAATACCACTGGCGCAGGTCCATTGGGGCTGGAGCAGTGGAAAAGGGACATTGCCAAAGCCGAAGTGATGCATCCCGGAGGGGGACAGGCCAGGTGGGAACTACCAAATTGGCTGCACTGTACTCACTGAGGAAGGCGCGCATCACTTGGTCTGGATTGCCTACAGAGAAAGGGGTAAGATGGAGCTCATCCAGCATCCTCGTGAGGAAGCGCTGATATGAAGAGAGATGAGACGCTGGGGAAATGTGGACAGATGGTTCCTCTTCCTCTGAGGAGGGGGATGAGGAGGCAGGTGAATCCAGTGATTCAGGCTCAGGCTACGTGGGGGCGTAGTGAAACACTTGCTTGTCCATGGCCCTGAGGTAGGTGGGGAAATGTGCAGCTGAAGCCCTGAATTGTTCCCAGGTCAGAGGTTCCCTAGGTCCAGGAATACCTAGGAAAGAAGGAGAAGGAGACAAAGGCACTGGGGCCAAGCACCTAACAGAAGGAGAGAGGTCCCAGCAGCTAACAACTATTCAACCAGGTCAGAACCGCTTGAGCTATGCCTGTGGGAAGAAATCCCCTTGTGAGGTGACCAGGACCGTTTGAGCCCAAAAGGATAGCCCCTGACCTCCAAAGTAGAGACCCCTCTCAAGGAGCAATCAGAGGAAGGGCAAGGATCTGTGCTACGGCTCCTCCCAGAACCTGGGGGGTCCCAGGGGAGAGCCACTGCACCAAACCCCTACCCCTCAACCCTTCAGACTCTGAAAGAGCTCTCTTCCTCATTGCCACTTGCCTAGACAACTGGCAACCCCTGGCAGACTCTAAAGAATTTACCCAGGGCACAGTACCCTCCCCCTCCTGGGGTGCTCTGGGCTGTCCCAAGGGTGAACTATCCAGGCACACCAAGGAAGGGGGTGTCCCAGCTGAAGGAGCAGATGAACCAGTGACTCTGGGCTTCACAGCAGAGGCCACCTAGACCCCTCCGGCTGGTCAGTCCTACTGACCCCAGAATCACCTGGAATCATCCTACCTACAGAGGGAGGCCTAGTGGTGGCCAAGGTGTTGGATACAGAGGGATTGGAGAACTCTAAAGAGTCCGGGAGCCAATCCGGATTGGACCCCCTCTGAGGAGGTGGACAGAGAGGTCCGATGCCAGGTTACTCCTCGATCTTCACCAGTTCCTGAACTGTGAGCCTCAGCCCCGGTACCACAAGTGGCACCAGAGCCAAGCGTTGCGCCATGCTCTGCGTCACAAACCTCCTCGTACCGTGAATGGTGCAGGAGCCAGAAATGGCACAGACCGCGGTGCCATGTTCTGGCACCAAGAACAGCACTGGAGTCTGAGGTGGCACCAACCGTGGCACCACCTTCGCCCCCAGCATTCGCAAACGGCACCAGGAACAGAGATGGCGCAGACACAAGCCCCAGTGCTGTGCATGACACCAAGACCAGAAACGGTCCCAAAACTAGAATCCACACCTCCCACGACACCACCCCCATCCCTGGCACCACAACAGTTCCAGGAGTGAAAGTGGCATAGAGGGATGGCCCAGCGCCACCTGGGCCTCTGGCATCACAAGCAGCACCAGAGCCAAGGGCAGCACCAACAGATGGCATTGAGGATGGTGTCAGCCCAGGTCCGCGGTCCCAGACGCAACACCGGGGCAGCCTTTGCCTCCGAAGAGGCAACTGCCAAAGTGATGCCTCCCACCCAACCCCAAAGAGGGATGGACTGGGCCTCCTGCACCGCGGAAGAAGCCCCTGCCATGGCAAGGCTGAAAATGGCAGAGGCCCCCTTTTCTACAGGCTGTATAGGACCAGGAGGGGACCCGGAGGTAGGGTCAAGAGTCCTAACCTGGACACACCGGCTGTGAACCTGCCCCCCCCAAAAGTTGAGGTGGGAAAGTCCAACTTTAAACGCGTGCAACTCAAGAACTCGGTGGTCCATAGAGAAGCAGGCATCACAGATCTTCCCTTGTCAGTCTTCACCATTCATTACTGCTTGAGTCAGTGCCAGAGGTGCGCACCCGCTATGAAAGATTTTTTTTTTTGGAGCCTGCTCCAACTGCGCCGTCCCCGAGAGTGATGCACTGCGTCATGCGTGAGGGAGACCATTGGGTGCCGCAGACTCCTCCTCCATCTCGGTTGTGTTTCTCCCACCATCGAGGCTGCATCTGCTGCATGGAGAGAAGAGTTACTGCGTCACAAGGCCTATCTGTCATTCATCGACGCCGTCTTCATAGACCGCACTTCTCCTTCATTCTGTTTTTTCTCGATGTCAATTGGTAAGACTGTTCTGTTTTTTCTATTATATCCGACGATGCCAAGAACTGTTCTGTTTTTTCCTTAATTGTTTCACATCATGTCAGGTTTGGGGGCAAAATGCAAGTCTAAGGTGGGCCGTGCTCCTATGTGTCGGTGCTCCTGTGGCTGGCATTTTTCCATCACGGACCGGCATGATGTTTGCCTTCGCTGCCTGGGACCCAACCATAATATGGATGCATGCGTTGCCTGTTTCTTGTTGGACCGTTGCATCCTGGAAGTCCGCACGTTCAAGATCAGCAAGGCTCCACTAACTTTCGAGGGATGGCACCACTCCAGAGATTCCCAGGTAAGGTCTCTAGGCCCTTCCTCCGGGTCCCCTCCCAGGCCTATACAGTCTGGAGAGGAGGAGGCCTTCTCATCTTCTCTTGCCAAGGAGGAGGCCTCTTTCGAGGTATCAGAGGAATGCCAGGGTCCCTCCTGGGGCCGCGGTGGAGACATTGCCTCTGCAGTCACCTCTTCGGAGGTGCAGGCTCCCCCAGTGTCGAGGTCCAGGTCTGCTGGGCCTGGCATTGGTGGACCCTCAACGCTGCCCTCTGGCACAGCTTCAGATTCCAGAGCCATTCGCAGCACCGGTGATCGAGGTGGTGCCGTTTGTGGCGCCGTGTTGGCTCTCGGCACCGCCCCGGTGCCGTGAGCCCGGTCAGCTCTCCTAGCGGTGCCAAGTTGGGTCCCAGTGCCGAGGGTGGTGCCGGGGGTCTGACCAGCACCACTGGGGAGTCAGGGCTGGGTTTGGGCATTGCAGATGGTCCGAGATCGTCCAGTGCCGCCGCTGGCACCAGTGCCGTTCGTGGTGCCATTTCTCTTGAGACCCCTGGGATGGCCAGTATTGAGGTCCAGCTGGTCTCTTCCTCCTCCTCCTTGGAAGATGATTCGGATGTGGACCCATCCTGGCACCGTGACTCTTTGGAGTCAGGGTCTCCAGTGAGACGAGGTGCAAGGTGACCCGGCGTGCCTATTCCTCTGTCTCCTCTGCTATCCTCTCCTGAGGCCTCCAAGGCTGGGGGTGGTCTGGTGTCCCTGGAGGGGGATGGCATGGAGGTGGGGGAAAGGGCTCATCCTCCTGAGGGGGTTTCAGTAGCTGCTGATCCTGGTGCTGCTGCACCTGCTCGGGGTGGGGTGTCACTGGGGTCGAGGAGGAGGGTGTTCTCAGAGTCCGGGGAGTTGAGAAGCCGGGTTGAGGTGCCTCAGTCTTCATCTGCCACCGCTCGGGGTGAGGGTAGGAGCCGTAGCACTGGGCCCTGTCTTTCCTTCTCAAGCTCCAGGGACCCCTCTGGTGGCATTGCTGTGGGCTGCCCTTCTGGACCCATGCAGCCCCAGGTTCATCACAGGGGAGGATCCCCTACCAGGCTCTTCCAGGGTTCACATCTTCAGGGTTCCGGTCTGTGACCTGGTTTGTTGTCCGGGATCCTGCCAGCTTGGGCTCCATTTTCTGGATTTCAGAGCCTCAGCAGAGGACAGATGCCTCGTCGTAGGTGTCACTCTCCCATTTCTCTGCAGCCACCCCCTCTCTCCCAGGCCATGTCGGTCCTACTGGCCCATTATCCTGGGGGACGTTCAGAGGTTCTGCCGTGGCCTTCCCCTCATATGCTAGGTATATGCATGAGCGGGTGTTTCGCCTATCCCCACCGCCGCAGGAGTCCTTTGGACACTTGAGCTCTCTATCATCCTTGTCTCCCTCCAGAGGAACCCACTACTCATTTCTCCTTCGATGCTGATTTCACTGAATATCAATGATTCCTTTCAAGGATGGTGAGGGATCTTCGTATCTCCTTTGTTAAGCGAGACAATATCGAATGGGAGATGCGTGAATTCCTTCAGTGAATTCAGTGCCCAGCATTTGGTGGTATTATCCTGGCCTATTTCCTTCCAGGAGGCGTCTATCCGTTCCTGGCATTCGTAAGCCGACTCTGTTCCAGGCCTGGCAGACTGCAGAAGAAGGTATTGTGCCCCATTGGAGTCTCTAGATTCTCTTCCCAACCTGCCGTTTGGGATTGGCATACTTAGAAACTCCCTTCGGGTGCTGCTGCCTGGTGCACGACCACCCACCGGACTCAGATTCCCTAAGTTTTACCGGTGGGGGCGAAGAGTGTTCTCTTCCTCTCGTGCGATGTTATTCATTGCATCATATCAGGCTCACCATGCTGCCTACAGTAGGCATTTATGGTCGATGCTCTCCCAAGTCCTAATATCAATGCCTGATATGGAACAATCCAGACAAGCTATTGCCCTCTCTGCTATAGGCCTAGAGATGGCAAGACACCAAGCAAGGGCATCTTACAATGCCAATGAGGTGACTTCCAGGCTTGCAGGGACAGCGATCTGTATTAGACGGACGACATGGCTTTGTCTATCAAGGTTATCACCCCTGGCCCAGCGTAGGGTGATTCGCTCCTCTTTCTGGGGGACCCGTCTTTTTTCCTCCAGGGTTAGGAGGCTTCTGCAGGGGCTTCCTCCATCTCCCCATCCCCGGGGGACACCTTCTAGCTCTCCTCCACCATAGGCTTCTTGTCTGATTAGCCCATGGTCTTCCCCTCCTGTTTCCCACTAGCAGGAGGCTGGGGGTCTTGTTCCCTCAGGGTCTCTGTTATCCCCTTCCCTTGGTGGGGGGAGCTTGGTACTCACCCAAGCAGTAATGAATGGTGAAGATTGACAAGGGAAGATATGAAAATTACATACCTACCATAATTCTTGATCTTCTCTTGTATAGAAACATAGATTTTGATGGCAGATAAGGACCGCTTGGCCCACCCAGTCTGCCCATTTCCCTACCTAATGGATAAGCTGCAGATCCTAGTTAACCAGCAGCCTACTTCTTCCTACTCCCACCCCCTAGAATTGCCTTATGACTGTCCCATGCATGCTTGAATTCCACCACTGTTTTTGACTCCACAACCTCCTGTGGTATCTTCACCATTCATTACTGATACCTTCCCCCCAGTGGCCTCCTACTGCGGCATCTCCCCCTCCCTACTCATTCCTCTCCCCTTCTTATTGGCCTTTATCCCTAAAAAAAAAGTCTTGATTTTCCGTTCTTCTCTGGACGGATCCTTTTTCCTCAAGGTAAAGGGGAACGAGTAGGATTTATTCTATCCTAAGGGAACTCTTTCTGATTGCTCCTAGTGGTGACCTATTGGCTTCTTAGCCATGTTGTTCAGTTCACAGCTGAAGAGACCGTCCCTTTGTAGCTCGGCCCTGATTTTCAGGTTCCCCTCTGGCAGGTATTATTTAATATTGTCAGTTTCTTCTGGTTGGTGCTTCTGCACTTCATTAACCTTGAGCTGTTGATCTTGCCTTGCCTTCAGGGAGTCCGATTGAGTTCCCACTCTATCCTTTCTTACAAGCTGCCTTCTGTAGGGCTTAGCCCCTCCCCACACACTTTGGTGTTGGCACTTAACAAGGTGCTAAGGGGCTTATTTCCCCTCCTAGTTGGGCACTCTCTTTCTGGAACAGATTTTCTGCCTGGGCAGTCTGTGAGCTCTCAGCTAGAGTGTAGGGGGTTGGGATGATGGGAGGTTAGATAATCTGCCCTTTGTGTCCAATCTGTACAAGCAGTTCAGTTGAACCTTCTCTCAGTTCTATCAGGAGGGATTCTTGCTCCCTTGTTCTTGGTTCCAAGCTTATAAGCTTCTCAACCACTGTATCTATGGGCAGTGTTCTCCCCTCTCAGCATCCCTTGTTTTCTTCCCTTTCTTCTTCTTCCTCTTCTTCCTTTTCTCTTTCTCTTTATCTGTTCCTCCCTTGGAGCTGCCCCAGAAGGGAGGCCCTGCAGTCCCTTAGGGTAGGCTTTCTCTCTCTTCTTTCTGTCCTCTTCCAGCTTATTCCTTTTTCAGTTTATACCCTTTCCTTTTTCTGTCCCTTGGCTCTCTTGCCTCACTCTCCTTTTTCCTTACCCTTTGTTCTGCCTCTCCAGCTACAGGACTGAGATGGAGGAGGGCTTACAGCATCTAACGGCGCCCCTCTGCATGACGCGTGCATCGCTCTTGGGGTGGCGCCATTGGAGCTGACTGCAAAAAAAAAAAAATTTCCCGTAGCAGATGTGCACCTCTGGCACTAACCCAAGCAGTAATGAATGGTGAAGATACAAGAGAAGATCAAGAATTACAGTAGGTACATAATTTTCATTTATCCATGTCGTGGGCTGGGCCGAGGGAGGAAAGACAATGGTCATGCTGGTCTGTGATGGATAAAAGTGGCCACAGGGACACCGATGCATAGCTGGCCGCCCTGCCTTTGATGATTTTTTGCCCCCTTGACGAGACATGACCAAGTGGAAAATTAAATAAAGACAGTACTCGATGTCACTTTAGAAAGAAAAAGGAACAGTCTTACTGGCAACCAAGAAGCGGCATCGAGCAGGGCGAAACAGAATTGAGATAATAACCAGAGCGAACTAGGCCACAAAGTACACACAGTTTTGCTAGTAGTAGTTTCCTCACGAGATCCTCACTCAACAGCAGGAGAAGAAGAAGAACTGAGGTTGGGGTGGAGTCGATGACAGTTAATGGCCAACCCGCAAGCGCCACGTAGTACGTTGGCCTCAAGGGCGGCGCCGTACCTGCGTCAACTCCGCCCATAGGAAAAAAAGTCTCCCACGGGGTCCTAGCTCCAGAGGGCTATACCCACTAGTGATGAATGGTGAAGATCGACACACATAAGATCTAAGTAATACAAGAAAACAAGTTTGACAACAACAAATAGTATCCAGAGCAATGGCCGAAAAGGATTGCGGTTCAGTCATGGAGGATTCAGGAGGAAAAAGGATAGCATCTGATAGCTCCTTTATATACAACCTGTTGAATCCCACTATTGTCTTTGCCCTCACAATCTTGTCAGGAAGTTTGTTCCACCCATCCACCACCCTTTTCTTGAAGTAATACTCCCTAATGCTCTTTTTGAACCTTCTGTCCCTCCAGCTTAACCACATGCCCTCAGCACGGTTTCTTAATTTGAACAGATTTGCTGTATGCACTTTGTTGAAGATATTCATGAACTTGAAAGTCTTGATAAATGTTCCCGCTCCCTTTTGTCCTGAAATGGATACATTTTTAAAAACTTTTAGCGTCATCACACGTCTTGCCCTGCAGGCTCTGGATTGTCTTCATGGCCCTTTGCTGCAGTGTCTCTATCTCAGTCATTCCTTAGGTGTGGGCCCCACAGCTGGACACATAGTTCCACATAGTAATCCCTTTCCCTATGCACCTTAGCATTCTGTTGGTCCTGCTACAGACTCTGTTGCACCGAACAGCCTACTTTAGGTTATTTGCAGATTACCATTTCCAGGTCTCTTGCCTCTTCCTTGCTCTCTACTTGCATCCCCACAGTATAGTACACTATTTCAGGACTGTTCCCTCCTATGTGCATCACCTTGCACTTTTTTTATGTTTGCTTGCACGCATGTGCAAGAAACATAATACCACCATATGAGTTTTCGTAGGTGTGCCTCCCCCACTTCCAATGCCCTGCTCCTTTTTGCAGGTGCGGCTGTACCACACCAATGAATGTCTGAGTTGTCTATGGCAGCTGTTCAGATTCAGTGGCATACAGTTCTGAGAAAAACACCGTTACAATCAGTGGTGGTAACATGTTGGCAATTTGCATACTGCTGTCGGCAGTATGCAAATTGCTGATACGTCAGCACTGCATCTAAACTGTCATAGACAGTTCGCCCCCCATGAACACCTATGTAGCATGCTGGGAGCCCACCCCAGTGTGCTCATGTGCTCCCCTCCACACTGTATGACCAATGCTTTTACCCAGTCCCCCGTCGGCTGCACTGCTCCCCCCAAAAGCAAACTTCCTGGTGTCATGCTGGGAGCCCACCCCCAGCATAGCAAAAGTCCCACATCCTGTACACTCTGGAGCCCACCCCAGTGTGGTCATGTGTTCTCCTCCACCCCTGCACACTTTGTGACCAATGGGGGTGCACGATCCCCCGTCGGCTCCACTGCCCCCTCCAAAAGTAAACTTCCTGGTGCCACACTGGGAGCCCACCCCAGCGTAGCCAAAGTCTGTGGCCCATGGGGGTACCCAATCCCCCATTGGCTCCACTGCCCCGCCCCAGCCCCAACAAACTTGCAGGTACCATGCTGGGAGCCCACCCCAGCATGGCAAAAGTCGCACGTCGTCTTAAAAAAAAAAGCCTAGAACAAAAGAAAATGGTCCCTAGTTGACTCTCTTGCCCCTCCACCTAAACCTCTCCCACCCTCTGTGTACCCCACCTCCCCACACACCCTTCACCCCACACTTACCTCCGGAGGCCGATGCGACGATCTTCGGGGGACCGGGAACACATCTGCACTCTTCAAAGCTGACTGTGAACTGAAGAATTGCCGGTAAGCTGTATAATGACATAAATGTTCTTTTTTTTCCAACTACAGTGCATATCTTGGCCATTTTGGGAAATATTTTCATGAAATTTTCAACATGGGGTTCTTGGGACCCCACCTCATGAACTTGGCCACTGTCACTTTGTTATTCGGTCCCAAAAGGAGATTTCGTGGTCACTGCGTGGAACCATTTTTCGGGACTGAGTAACAAAATGACAGTGTCACAGTTCATGAGGTAGGCCCCCCAAAACCCTATGTTGAAAATTTGGTGAAAATTCCCAAAATGACTGTTTTATGAGTTATATTATGCGAGTCCTATGAACGCTCGTAACTGCGAGACATTTTACTATTTTCACTCCAGATTTACAACATTGCCATTTTACTGCACCTCCTTATAAGCAGTACAGCTGTCATTTTTCACATCTTGCCCAAAATGTGTTTTCACGCATGTAGCGCACAATGGCGCAGTTGGTGTGCAAAATCAATGTTTGGGTCAGTTTAAGAAAATCACAGTGACACTGTTCAAGAGCAGAGGTCTTAAAATTGCTATATTGAAAATTTGGTGACAAAAGTCCATAAAATAACTGTTATGAGCATGCATTGCGCAGTTTCCATGCACCCTCATAAGTTCATGAATTTGCAATATTTTCAATCCAGATTTTCAACACTGGCATTTTTCTACACCTCCTTATGAACAGTACAGCTGTCATTTTTCACACCCTGGCCAAAATGTGTTTTCGCACTTCTGGCACAGAAATGCATGATTGCTGTGGGAAATCAGTGTTTGGGACAGATTAAGAAAATCACAGTGACACTGTTCATGAGCGGAGGTTCCAAAATTCATGTGTTGACAATCTGCTGTAAAAAATTCCCAAAATAATTACTTTATGGGTGTGCGTTGCGCGGTTTCTACACACACTTGTGACTTCACCAGTTTTGTTTTATATTTTCACTCCAAATTTTCAACATTGCCATTTTTTACACCTCCCCATGAACAGTACAGCTGTCATTTTTCACATCCTGTTCGAAAGGTGTTTTTGCACCTGTGGTGCCAAATGGCGTAGTTGCTGTGCAAAATCAGCTTTCGGCTAACAAACTGATATTGCCACTGTTCATGAGGTGGAGGTCACAAAAAAAAGCTGAAAATTTGGAGTGAAAATACCAACGAATGTCTGGGACCTTAGGGTTTCCAACCATAATGCTCCACCCTGTAGAGACTGACAGGCATCAGGGGTGTGACTTGGGATTGTCACCTGTAATGTTCATGCCATTCCACCTCCCCCCCCCCCACACCCTGCAGCCACTGACAGGCATCGAGGTGTGCCTTGGACTCTTCGGCCCCAAAGCTCCCCCCATTCTCCTATACTGCACCCATCTCACCGTATTTCCTTATGGAATGGGGTGAGCATAAGGCCCAAAGACCCCAAGGCACACCGTGACACTTGTGGGTTGCTGCAGGGTAGGGTGTGGTGAAATGGCATGGTCGTTATGCCTGACGACCCAAAGGCACACCCCAATGCCTGTCAGTCTCTGCAGGGTGGTGGTGTGGTTGGCTTCAGTTCAGTACTTCACTGCCATTCCTATTATGCATCTCTCTAACTCCTATACTACCAATGCCAATGCCAGCAAGCAAACATTCGGCATTGACAAATGCTTGTTTAAATTAGCTTTTCAACTATTGAATACTGGATGACTTTTCCAGTGTCCTCACATCCTGTCTCATAAGGTCGTTCCCATCTTCACTGTCAGCCATCCTGCAGACCATAGCATCATTTGCAAACAGGCGTATCTGTGTCTGTATATTCTCGTCTATGTCACATGAATATGCATATTAACTGTAACTGGGCCCAGGACCTACCCTTGAGGAACCCCACTAGTCACTGTCCTGTCCTCGGAGAATTTACCTGTTGGGACCATCCTCTGGGATGTGACTTGGAACCCGACAAAGATGGCTGCTTAACTTCTTCACTCTGCCCCAGCCCTCAGTAAGTTTTACATTTCTCTCCTTACGAGTCTTTCTGAGTGGACCTCCTCCATGGGTTTGGGTGTTTGGCAGGGTTGAGCATCTGCATGGTGAATCTCTTGACCCTGAAACTCTACAATTCGGCTGAATTTCCTGGTGATATTTTCTGCATGAGTGCAACCTGTGCAGTCAGTTCCCCCCAGCAGCAATGGTGGGAACTGTGGTGGCTCAACCCCCGGACAGCAAAGATTTTTCTCTGGGGTACATTGCCACTCTCCTGGAGTCACTTGTGGTGGACATGGCTGTCCTAAAATCCTTGGTGGCCAGCACAGCAGAAGACTTCTGCTCCCTCAATGACTGAATGAACGTGACAGAGCAGTGTATCACAAACATGGATTATTTTGCAGCAGTTGATGACAACGAAAGGAGGATCGGGCAGCTGTGAGAGCAAGCAGAGGACCAACAGAACCAGGGACACCAGAACAATATCAGAATCCTCCATGGCCCCGAAGATGTGAAAGGCCTATGCATGAAACACTTCCTGACTAGTATGCTTCCCCAGCCAGTAGCCACAGCCTGGCACAGCCCTCTTGAAGTATAAAACAGGCACACTACACCAGAGGGCCACAGTACCCACACAGCTCCAGACTCTGACCCATCTTAACCTGTCTGCTCTGCTATTCAGTGAAGGAGCAGCTACTCAAACTGGCCCAAGAAAAGGGACAGCTAAGGTAGGGGGCCAATATATCACTGTATTAAGATTCTCCTCAGAAGCTATGCAAAAAAAAGGAAAGAATACACTCATCTTACGACAGCACTTCATGAGGCGGGGTTGCATACAGATTCAGAGACCTCACTAACTTTATTATGTACCAGAATGGACAGGAGCACGAGTGCAGAAGCCCTCACAAAGCTTGTGCCCTCATTCAGTGCTGGTGGTCATCCCTGTAGGTTGACACTACCCCTTCCCTGGAGGCTCTGGGGGGATCAGAACAATGGTGGGTGGGCGGAATTTAATTGACAAAGGAAACAACAGTTTACAACACTGGTGCCACGATAGCAGCATGACCCCTCTTCTGGCAGGACAACATGGTACCGCCCAGAGAGCATGGTGAATGGGAAACCCAGTCCAGGTGCAGAGGGATATCAGGCATGGAAAACAGCACTAACAGGGACAAGCAGAACATTGGTGTTGATCATAGCAGGGTTTGCACCCTCAGCCATGAGGACCATACACTCTCAGACTACTCCACTTCTTACCCACCACTTGCCAAAGCTGCTCATGAAGCTAACACAGACTCTGGTGAGGAACTAGTACTGCTTGCTGCCTTTCAAGCATCAGTCCAGCATGATGCCACCATCACTCCTGCCAAGCCTCCCTCCCCTTCATGGGCCTCGATTGTGGGTAACAACTATGATATGGACACCCACCGGCTTCTGGACTCATCCCACCACCACTCTTACTCAAGATGACCCATGCAACCGGCCGTGCAGACCTGCCAATGTGAACAGACTGGTACAAGTGAAACTCTCCTCTTTGTGGTTTCTCCCCCTGATGTGTGCAGGACTAAATGTTTGTCTGATATGTACATGCTCTCTGTAAGCACCTTCTTAATACTGGAACTGCTTATCTGAATTGTCTGATTCTCTGGGGGGGGTGGACTCTGGTGGGGTAACGCTGTACTGATATGTGAGCTGTTATCTGTGGAGGGAGAGGGTGAGATCTGTACACTGCATTATATGACATTGCTTCCTGTCATACCATGTCCCCATGTCCACTCCAGTATGCCACCTCTAGTGGCTCATAATACCTACATACATCTTTTGAGAGTGTCGGCCCTAGTCCTCCCCCATTGTTCCTAACTTGACGGCAAGTTTGCTTGCTAGCTATGTATCAAACAGAGGGGTGGGACACTGGCTCACCATGGTTGATTATCCTTGCAGCTTACATTTCCCTCAAATCCCCCTTTTGATTTGATTTGCTCCAGCACCACTCTAGTCCCACTTGGATCTGCGTATCCTTCTCTGCTGTGTGTGTGTGTGTGTGTGTGTGTGTGTGTGTGTGTGTGTGTGTGTGTGTGAGAGAGATGCCTTCTCATAGGTTGCTTTTCCAGCTGAATACCTGGGGGACAGCTTTGACCCTGACTGTAACTCTATATAGTGTGGGGACTGCTATGGCTACACTCTCACAAGCACTATTGACGTGTGAGGAACAGTGCATCCCTCTACTCATGGGGGGGGGGGAGGATTTCAACATAGCCCTGGATCTCTTTCTAGATAGGTCCAAGGTTTCCCCTGACACTCATCCCAAGGCTTGAGTGGCACTCCAGGGTATGATGGGTGAGTGTGGTCTTGTGGATATTTGAAGGAGAGAAAACCCAACTGGTCGAGATTACTCTTTTTACTCCACCGTTCACGACTCCCATAGCTGCATTGACTACTGACTGACTGATGCAATGGCCACCCCTGGTGTTACTGCCCCTTCTCTAGGGTTTATAATTATCACCAATCATGCCCCTATAGCCCTCTGCTTTCAACCACCGGAGGCAGAATCTAGATCCCCCCGGGAGGTGCAGCCCACTTCTGATTACTGATCCTAAGTTTAAGGAGTGAATCCTGATGGAAGCCGCCTTCTACTTCACAACTAATGATACTGCAGAGGCTAGGAGGGTTACCCTCTGCAGGCTTTCAAAACCTACCTGCATGAACACATAATAGCTTTCTCCCGAGGAAGGAAAGTAAAGTTGAGGTCAAATCCCTCAAGGACTCACTCGCTCAAATGGAGAGTCAGGTCAAAAATTATCTCTCCCCAAGGGCCCCTCTCATAGCCTTGATTATTGGCCTGAAATTCCGAATTAACACTGTCCTTCACTGCAAGGCGGGGTGGCAGATATTGCGCTGCAAGCATAACTTTTAGGAATGAGGGGGAAATGATGGAAGGCTCTTAGCTTTCAGACTCCAGAAACAACAGGCTGAATGTAGAATCTTGACACTGTGCAGGCCAGATTTATTGCCACAGCACCAGCAGACATTAACCAAACAATGTGCCAGTTCTATGAACAGCTGAACCCAATGCAAATGGTTGACTCTATCTTCTCCAGGCTTAATGATTTCCTGGGGGTGACCCCTATTCCTCAACTTCCACATCCACAAAGGAAGGACCTTGGCAAGCTCCTAACAGAGGCTGAGCTTTGCAAAGCCTTCCTTTCATTGTCCAAGGGGAAAGCCCCGGGTAGGGACAAGTTTATGATAGACCTCTACCACCTGATGCCAGATCTTATCATCCCTCTACTACTTGCCACCCTTCAGAAGGTGCATTCCAAGTGCCTTCCAAAAATGATGGGGAAAGCAATTATTACCCTGCTTCCCAAGAAATTGGATGACCCACTGGATTGTGCAAACTTCTTCCCCATCTTCCTTATTTCGACTGACACAAAGATCATAGCCAAAGCACTGGCCTCTAGACTTGAAACTACCCTACCCTCTCTCATCCATCACACCCAGGCTGGTATCCAAAAGGGAAGTCTGGGGCTAATTAACTCAGGGTTCTTCTCAACTTAAAGGTGCATGCACAGTCTGCAGATTCTCCCATGGCAGCCCCAACTGTTGATTTCTATAAAGCCTTGACTTTGTAGCGTGGGGATATCTGCATGATGCCCTGGAAGCGTACAGTTTCAGGCCAGTCTTAAGGAGTTGGGTGAACACTCTCTATAAAGACCTCTCAGCTGTTGTTCTCACCAACTGAACCATTGCCTCCCTCTTTACCTTATACAGAGGTACACAGCAGAGCTGCTTCCTTTCACCACCTCTTTCTACTAACCCTGGATCCCCCTGTCCAGGAAACTGCTGGTGACACCTGCAATACTGGGGATCACTGTGTGGGGATCTTCTTGTCTAGTGCATACCTATGCAGATGACCTCCTTCTTACCCTGATGAAACTTGAGCTCTCCCTTAAGGTCCTCTCAGCCTTTGCTGCCTTGTCAGGATTATGTGTTAACCTCAGCAAAACTACCCTGTACCCTCTGAATTCCCTCTACGATAACTGTTGCTGCCTGGGCACTCAGGTAAAGTGGGTGGGGATGGGTTTAAATATCTAGGGGTCAGGATTTACTACCAAGTGGATGGACCAGATACCAGCTAATTTCTCCCCTCTGCTCAAAGATTCTGAGCATGAAATCATGCAGTGGCTAAAACTGAATTAAACATTGACAGGGAAAGTTGAAGCCATCGACATGTTTGTGCAGCCTAAGTTCTCATCTCTCTTTTGTAATTTACCCATCACCATCCCCAGCAAAGTCTTTCTGAAGAGAGAGTGCCTCATCTGCTACAACCTATGGGAAGGCAAACCCCTCCTCGACTGAGCAAGGGGAAACTACCGGCGCACTGATCCAGGGGAGGTCTTGGACTGCCATGGTTCGAAGGATATGCCCTGGCTTACCATATCACACAAGCATATAAATGGCTCCTCCCCCTCTCAGATGAGTCCTCATAATGGGTGCAGTTGGAAACATGCACTGCTGGGATACCCTGTCTTAGTGTCTTGTTAGGCCACAAACCTACATGTGACCTCCCAATCCCATCATATTTGCCACCTTGCAAGCATGGGACAAAAATGGCCTTCACTTCAGTTCCCAAGCCCCCTAGGGCCCTCCCTAGATCCTTAACATACATCTGGCAGAACCAGAGTATCCTGGTTGGTGGGCAACCAACAGTGTGGAAAGGATGGACTGATAAAGACATTGGGTTCACCTCCGACATCTCAATCTCTGCAGCAGATACCTTGTTCTCTTTTCAACAAATCCAGACTAAGACCAGTATTTCCTACTCAGATTTTTGGAGATTCTTGCAACGTAGGACAGCCATACAAGCCCTTGATAGAACCTTCATCCCCCCTTGGCTCTGGTTACAGAAGATAGACCTTCTGTCCAATTCATGAGGGCTGGCTGGCGAATATATGCCACCATCAGGGATGCCCAAAAATCGACCATAGATTCCATCAGATTTACTGTAAATGGGAGTGGAATTGGGCCACCCTACACCCCTTCTGCAGTGGAGACAGTCTCTTGATGGCACACCAGGTATACTAAGACACAAAAAGTCATTTGATCTAAGTAAAAACGATACACAGGTAGTACAGAACACCCAAAGCCCTACACTGTATGGGCCTACTGCCCCACTTAGCATGCTGGCACTGCTCTCAACCTGATGCAGGCCTCCTACATATACTGTGGGGGTGTCTATGGCAAGCCGTTAGGGACATAATTCACTCTGGCTGTATAGTAAAACACACACTATATGGTGAAATACATACATCATATGGTGAAATATATACATTATATAGTGAAATACATATACAATGTAGTGAACCACATACAGTATCTACTGAAATATATACATCGTATAGTGAAATACATATACTGTATACTGAAATACATATATAGTGAAACACATACACTATATAGTGAAATGCTTACATTGCATAGTGAAATACATACACTATCTACTGAAATCCACATACTGAGTACTGAAAATCCACATACACTATATACTGAAACAAATGTACTATGTACTGGTACTATGTACTAAAATGGTGCAGGGTCTGCAAGAGAAGCCGTATGAGGAGAGACTAAAGGAGCTTAATATGTATACCCTTGAGGAAAGAAGGGAGAGGGGGGACATGATAGAAACTTTCAAGTACCTCAAGGGAATCAACAAAGTCCAAGAGGGTAGCATCTTTCAGAAAAAGAGACTTGCAAGAACAAGGGGACACAATTTAAAGATAGAAGGAGGGCGGTTCAGGGGCAATGTGAGGAAGTATTATTTCACAGAGAGGGTAGTGGATGCATGGAACAGCCTTCCTGAGGAAGTTGTGGGGTCTAAAACTGTGGGAGAATTCAAGAATGCATGGGACAGACATAAGGCAATTCTTGTGGGGGGTAGGAAGATATAGGCTGTTGGTTAACTAGGATCTGCGGCCTATCCTGTAGGTAGAGAAATGGGCAGACTAGATGGGCCTAGCGGTCCTTATCTGCCGTCAAAGTCTATGTTTCTATGTTTCTACTGAAACATATACACTACCTATTGAGATATATACACTACAGACTGAAACATCCACATAAACTATCTACTGAAACACTCTATAGATTGTAACACATACACTGTATATTGAGAAAAAACTACATACACTATATACTAAAACAAACACACTATATATTGAAATACATACACTACACACTGAAAAAAGCATATACACTACAGTATATACTGAAACAAATACACTATATATTGAAACATCTACACTTTATATTGAAATACATACACTATTGAACAAATACACTATGCACTGAAAAATCTGCATATACTATATATTGAAACAAATACACTATCTATTGAAATGCATATACTACACACTGAAAAAGCACATACACTATATACTGAAACAAATACACTATATATTGAAACATCTTCACTTTATATTGAAATACATATACTATCTGTTGAAATAAATACACTATGAACTGAAAAATCTGCATACACTATATACTGAAACAAATACACTACATGGTGAAACACATACACTATGTATTGAAACACATACACTGTAGACTGAACAATTCACATACACTATATACTAAAACAAATAAACCATATACTGAAATGGACTATGTTCTGAAACTACCAATCCCCTGCCCCTCCCCCATGAATGTCCTACAGCTGAACTCATTGCCTGTTGCATTCAGTTAGCTGCTAGCTTGATGAGAGGACATCTAAAACCGCAGAGCTGAGGTAAACAAAACAGGGCTATCTCTTATTCTACTTCTTTATGGGGGTTTTCCTTTTGTTTTGCTTGCACACCTTTAGTCAAATTTCAGACCACTGTGATGTGACAAGAAACTTTTAAAACTAATTTAAATGCTGTAGTTTATTCTTTTAAATAAGTGCTGCCTTCATTTACTGTCAGACAACACATTTGTATAGGAAGCTAATACAGGACATTTCTAACATACCTGTATACATAGGGAGCTGCATGCATTTTTCCAAGTTACATTGTTGATTTGTTTTATGTGTAATTAATTACTGTGTAAGTCCGGCAACTTATCTGAGTTGAATGCTTGGGAAGCATTTCAGGAGCTGTGGAAGTGTAAGCCAAAATCATTGCTAGTTTGTACTCTATGGACTATGTTTTGATTAAGTTTTTATTTTAATGTTTTGTTTAATAAATGTTTCTTAGTTAAGAAACAAAAATATATATTTTTGCTGCAATCCCTCAGTATTCAATTCTCATCAGGAGTTTAGTTGGCATATGCATATAATTTGCATTGTTTTACTAAATAACTTTACTATGTATCCTCACTGGAGGCATGCACAGTCTGTTTTGGGGTTTGAGCTTCTCAAACTGCGTTTTATTTCTTCTTTTTTTTTTCCCATAGAGATTTTTATCTCCTTAGTCACCCTGCTACCCCTTTGCCCACTGACATCTCCAGCCCAATCACTTACCATCCACAGGACGTATTTGCTCTGAGACCCCCACTCACATCCCCCATGTTGGGGCCAGGAGGGGGAGGGCCATTGACAAGGAGACACATATTCCGATATGAGCAGAGCCTGGTTAGCAGTGCAAAATCTGCGGCAGGTTGTTGGATCATTTTGCCATTAGGGGGTTTCTACCTTTGGTTTCATCCCCATGGCAGCCAAGCATGCAATGATGCAACTGCATATAAAGACACATGCTTGCTTTATGCCTGCCTGAGCCCTCCCCCTTGTGCAACTCCACTGCCCTGCCAGCCCTCCTCAGCTAGGTGGATGTTGAAGAGCGTGGTGGTCAGACTTCCCCTCACTGAGAGGAGAGCATTTCCCAAGATGCTCAATCATATCTCCCCCCCAGCTAACCCCTGTGCAACCCAGGTCCCTCCCCAAAACTGGGCCACTGGCATGGGAGGCAGTGCAGTCACCACCAAGCTGCTAGGCCAGCCCACCAGACTGTGTTTTTATAAGTAAATAAAGACAGCATTTAGGTAAAAGAAGACAACAAACTGTATTTTAACTAGTCTGTTTTAAACATTTTAAGTCACATCACAATGTTTTGAAATCGGATGAAGGTTTTGCAAGCAAAGTACGATAAAACACATAAAGGGATAGATAAGATAAACCTTTTGTTTACCTTCTGCATGTTAGGAGGCATTGGCCAGGATTTTTACTCAATTAGGGCCCCATTTTCAGAAGGTTAGCGTGCAGAGCTAAACATTACACTGTGGGAACAGCATGGTTGGATTGGTGTCGTATTCAGCATCACTTGATGCTACCCTGATCATGATGCATGTGCATATATACTACTACGGCCATGTAAAGGAGCAATCCTCTCCTGCATACCGAGCACCGTGCTGTATAAAAGGTTTCCTTAGTGACCATAAGTACCTCCCTCTACATTTTATACTCAGCCTCTAGGCTTCTAGTCCCTAGATGCTTGATTTTGCACTTTTTGGCTTTGAACCCGAACCGCCATATCCCATAGCACTCTTTAAGTTTTCTAATTAAGTTTTCTCATTCTCTCCATCTGCACCTATCAACACTATTACAGATTGTGGTGTCATCTGCAAAAAGGCATATCTCCCCTTCCAGTTCTTCTGTTATGTCACTTATAAAGACACTGAAGAGGATGTGTCCCATTACTGAGCCCTCCGGCACCCTACTGATCACTCTCTCTCCTCACTGGAGTAAGTGCCATTTACCACCACCTTCTGTGGCTGTGCGCTATCTCAGGTGCAGCACTTAGGAGTGCACAACACTAATCTGAAAATGGGGGCCCACATACCACTGTAACAGAACTAGCACTGCATTGTGATAAGCATAGTTGGTACTATTTTAAAAAACATTCTTCTGTGCAGTGCTAACCTGTTAATGTGGCACTATTTTTTTTTTTTTTTTTGCACAGGATTACTAATTGCAACCAGGTGCTCATACAACTGGGGTTACTCTAATGCATATAAGGTGTACAGGTATATTAAATGCTTTCTTGATGTGTTAACACACTGCGTGGTTAGTGCTAGTTAATGATTCTGGGAATCGTGTTTTAACTGCACACATGCAGCCTGCCAGCAACCCCCCACACACATACACACACAGTCAGTTCTGGACACAACAAAAAAACAAGCATTTGTCAATGCTGAATGTTGATTGCATAGGTCCGTTGAGCTCTCTCACTGGCCCTCTGTCACTCGCTCTTTCTGTTTCTCCTGGTGCTGCAGGCTGCTGTTTTGTACTGAGCTCCTTCCTGCATTGGCACCTTTTTCTGTCCACAAAGAAATCTGCAGATGGCCTGACAGAGCTCCGTTGAGGTGGGTCACTCCCCCCTCTGACTCCCTCATTCTATTTCTCCTTGTCCTGCAGGCTGGCCTTTTGTACTGGGCTCCTGCCTCTGTTGGTGGCTTTTTCTGCCAACAAAGAAATCTGCAGTAGTCCCAACACAGGTCCGTTGAGGTTGCTCACTCCCCCTCTGTCACTCACTCGTTCCGTGTCTGCCAGCTTTGCAGGCTGGCCTCTTGTATTGGGCTCCTGCCTGCGTTGCCACCTTTTTCTGCCCACAAAGGAATCTGCAGCAGTCACGATAGAGCTCTGTTGAGCTCACTCACTCCCCCCTCTCTCACTCACTCGTTCTGTTTCTGCCACCGCTGCAGGCTGTCCTTTTGTACTGGGTCCCTGGGTGCATTGCTGCCTTTTTCTGCCAACAAAGAAATCCGCAGCAGTCCCAACAGAGCTCTGTTGAGCTCACTCACTCCACTTCCCTCCCTCTCTCACTGGTTCTGTGTCTCCTGCGGGTGCAGGCTGTCCTTTTGTACAGGGTTCCTGCCTGCATTGGTGGCTTATTCTGCCCACAAATAAATCTGCAGCAGTCCTGACGCAGGTTCGTTGAGCTTGCTCACTCCCCCTCTCTCAGTCACTCATTCCATTTCTGCCTATGTTGCAGGCTGGCCTTTTGTACTGGGCTTCTGCCTACATTGCTGCTTTTTTCTGCCCACAAAGAAATCCGCAGCTGTCCCGACAGAGCTCCATTGAGGTCGCTCTCTCCCCTTGTCTCACTCACTCTTTCTTTTTCTCCTGGCGCTGCAGGCTGCCCTTTTGTACTAGGCTTCTGCCTCTGTTGGCACCTTTTTTTGGCCACAAAACAATCTGCAGCAGTCCCGACAGAGCTCCGTTGAGCTAGTTCACTCTCCCTCTCTCACTCGCTTGTTCTGTTTCTGCCAGCGCTGCAGGCTGCCCTTTTGTACTGGGCTCCTGCCAGCATTGCCGCCTTCTGCCCACAAAGAAATCTGCAGCAGTCCCAACAGAGCTCCGTTGAGCTCACTTACTCTCCATCCATCACTCGCTCATTCTGTGTCTCTCGCTACTGCAGGCTGTCTTTTTGTACTGGGCTTCTGCCTGTGTTGGCACCATTTTTTGCCCACAAATAAATTTCCAGCTGTCCTGACAGAGCTCTGTTGAGGTCGCTTACTCTGCCTGTCTCATTTGCTCATTCTGTTTCTCCTGGCATTGCAGGCTGCCATTTTGCAGTTGGCTTCTGCCTCCATTGGCACCTTTTTCTGCCCACAAAGAAATCTGCAGCAGTCCCGACAGAGCTCCATTGAGCTCGCTCACTCCTCCCTCTCTCACTTGCTCATTCCGTTTCTGCTGGTGCTGCAGGCTGCCCTTTTGTACTGGGCTCCTGCCTGCGTTGACACCTTCTTCTGCCCACAAAGAAACCTGCAGCAGTCATGATAGAGCTCCGTTGAGCTTGCTCAGTCCCCCTCTCTCACTCGCTCATTCTGTTTCTCATGCTAATGCAGGCTGCCCTTTTGTACTGGGCCCCTTCGTGCATTGCTATAGTCTAGAGCATACATAGCGCAGTCAGATGCCTAGGAGAGCAATTGGATCACGAGAAATGACCAAAAGATCATTGGCAGGTCCTCAGAACAGTTGGGCTCCAAGTATAATTAGGCTAGGGAGGCTTGGGACATTCACACGCTGAGGCCAGCTTCAAATGCCCCTACAGGGACTTCCGGAAGCACTGATGGGAGGAGGAGGCGGAATGAACATGGTCAGGAAAGGAGTTCGAGAGCCTAGGAGCACATGCTACAAAGTCCCTCTCCCACATAAGGGTTCGGGTGAGGGGTACTTTTAGCATCCCAGGACCCTGGGACCTGAGTGGGTAACAGGAGGGGTCAGGATGTGAGAGAAGCTGTGCCAGCCCCGGGGGGGGATGCCGGTTCTGATCACTTTGCCCACGAGGCATCCCAGCCTAAAGTTCAGGTGATTGGTCGGGGAAAGCCAACCTAGCTTATCATAAAGCTCACAATGGTGGGTGAGATGGGGGGGTGGCCAGTGCAAAGTGACAGATGTTATTGTACACCGAGTAAGAAGAGGTTTGGAGGTACAGACAAATTGGTGGAGACCATAGCTAAGGGAGGGAAGTAGTACACCTCTAGCAAGTGCCAGATGAGCAGCAGGAGTCAGGTTATTTTTGGCCCTATAGGCCAGACCCAATTTACAGTTCACAGTTCTACAGACATTTAGGATATGACTCCTTAGGTCCAGTTGGGGGTCAGGTGTCACTCCAAGGTATTTGATTGAGTTCACAGTTAGGATGGGAGCTCCATCCGCACAATTGATACGCAAAGGGGCTGGAGAGCCTTTTACTTCAATGTTAGCTATAAACATTTGTGCATAATGCCTAGAGTGGAAGCATAGGTGCCAAATTTTAGCTGTACCTAAACTGGAAACAAGTAATAGGAGAGCAAGAGGGAAAACTAGAGCAAGTGCAGGAGGGAGAGGTGAGACCGCTGAAGTGGTTTGAAAGAATCCATGGGGAGGGAGATTGGTGAATGGCTGGGGTGAGGGAGTTCCAGATTTTAGGGCAGCAGTGGCTGAACGTGACTTTGTTGATGGTTGTGGAAGCTGAAGGGACTGCTAGGGTTTGAATATTTCAGCTTCTGATGGTATGGCTATAAGGGGGTCGTCGGAGAGATAGGAGGGTAGGGAAACAAACCAGATTTGCCCACAAAGCTGGCACAGTGGGCATGGTGTCTCTCCACAAGAAAAGAAAAGGAGAGAGATTTATGTATAGAACAATGGTGAGCCCAAGAAGGATAGACAGACTGTAATGGCAGAAATAGTTGAAGAGTGTGTCCAGTCTGGCAAGGGTAGTGATTGGGGCTACGCTGTAGACCACATCACCATAGTCAGAGATTTGGAGGATCATTCTCTGGATAATAGCACGGTATGCTGGAGGTGGGATACAGTCACAGTTCCTGTAAAGTGCACCAAATTGGGGTGCAGCTTTTTTGACTATAGCATCCACTTGTTCAGAAACATTTAGGTGCTGGTCTAGCCAGATACCAAGATAACTAAAGGTGGTAACATCTTCCACAGGGGAGCCATCCAGGGTATGGAAAGTAGGAAGGGGAAGGAACCTAGAGAGTCTAGTGCCTTGTGCCAAAGGACATGGAGACAGCCTTCTTGGCATTGAGGAAAAGCTGATTTGTGTGTGGTCAGGGCTGAACTTGATCAAAATCCAGCTGGAGTCTGTGGGCCTGCTGTGAAGAAGACTGTGTTATCTGTGTACATGTGAATAGATGCAGACAAGCACATGGATGGGGAGATCATTAAGAAAAATGGAGAAAAGTAGAGGGCTTAACACAGATCCTTGTGGGACCCAAGTGGCTACAGGTAGGGAGGAGAGAGGAGGTCACCACCTTTGACTGCTTGGGACCTACCCCTGTGGTAGGAGTGGAACAGCTGATGGCTAAGTCAGAGAGGCTTGCAGCTTGGAGTTTGGCTAATAACTGGGTGGTAGACATGGCTGAATGCTTTGGCCAGATCGATGAAGATAGCAGACGTGAATAGGCTGTGATCCATACCATTATGGATGGATTTGGTGAGCCTGAGCAGGTGGTGGAGCGATTTTTGCAGAACTCAGACTTGTACTGGGTGAAAAAGGAAGAGGAGTCCAGAAAAGGAGAGAGTTGTGACAAGATAACTTGTTCCTGTATTTTGGAAGGAGGAGAGAAATGAGTCGGTAGCTGTTCGTACCTGACGGGTCACCATCTTTTGGAGGAGGAAGAGTAACGGTGGCAGCCTTCCAGTCAGCAGGGATGGAGGAACACCAGAAGGAGAGGTTAGGGAGGTCATCCAATGGGGGAGGAGATTGCAGAAGCAGTCAGATGGAGGAGCTTGCTATCCCGGCTATCTGGGCTCCTACCCTTGGAAGGATTAAGGGCCGGAAGTGTGTCGGTGATAAAGGATGGAGTTACTGGAGAGAGGAAAAAGAATGGGGGAAGGAAGGAGATGACAATCATGCAGGCTGGCAGGGGTGAAAGGGAGGTGAGGAGGAGAGAGGAGGTACAGGTGATGAAAAGGAATTACATCTCTATGGTGATGAAGGAGAGGTTAGAGACAGGGGTGTCACTGACTCTGAGGACAGGCAAAGGAGTGGGAGGGGAGAAGAGATTGTGTCAGCCTTTCAAAATTTTGACAGGTAACCATTGTTGGTACTGAAGTTAGATGTAAAATTCTCACCTTTGGCAAGCTTATTGCCATGGTACAGGTGCTGCGGAGAAGATGATACCTCTGGAAGCCTTGGGGGATGGGTTATGTTTATTTTTAAACCAGGCCAAATCATGCACATGCAAGTAAGTTATGAGGTCAGCCATGATCTGGGAGAGGTGGTGTACCTTTTCTCATGTCCTGCTCTGGGGGGGCATGGCAGTCCCATCAAGGGGAGGCAGTATAGCGCAGTGGTTTAAGGCTCTGAGCTGCAAATCTGGTGATATCCAGCAGACCAGACCTGGGTTTGAATCCCATAGCTTCCACTTGCATACTGTGTGATTCTGAGCAAGTCACTTAACTTCCCTGTGCTCTCAGGTCGCTCCTGTAAAAATGCTTTCAGCTTCGTGTGCTACTCCTGGTTAAACAACTAAAAAAAAATATATATATATATTTAGAGGAATTTTGTTTAGAAATATGTTAGCATGGAATCAGTGGAGCAGACCAATGAGATAGGAGACCAATCAGAGTCACTTAGGTCACGGCGCAAGGGGGTGAGGTCCAGGGATTTGAAGGAAAACATAAGCAGTTTTTTGGTGGGGGTGAGGGGGCTTTAGTTGAATGAGAGGCATCAGAGGGTTGTGATTATGGTGTCAAATCAGAAAAGAGGGAATGAATCTGGGGCTGTGTCTCTTTGAAGATGACACCAAGCTCATGGGAGGGTAGATAGTGGTCCACATATCTGTCGTGACATGAACCTTTTTGCCCACTGAACCTTTCAGAGCATCAGACACACTTTTCCGAACAGTGTCATACAAATCTGGAATGGCAACACTGGAGAAATAGGTCCGGCTGGGGACCTGATACTTTGGCACAGCGATTTCCATGAGTGCTTTAAAACCTGGGTTAGCCACAAATGAGAATGGGAGCAAGTCAGTGGCTATCATCTCCCCAATTGCCTTTGTCAATCACCTTGCCTCAGGCCTGTTGGGCTTATATTTCTGTGACCACTCAAAGCAGTCTTTCAAAGAAATTTGATGCCCGCTATGCTTGCTGCTATCACCTGATTTTCTGGGCTGCTTCCCTTGACCTTTACCACCATGAGGGATGGATGTTGTGGCCATGGATGGTATATGACTCCGGTTGGGCTGTGGTGGTGGAGTCAAGAGGAGTAAAGAAATGAGAAATAGAGGATGCCGTGCTTTGACTGGAAGGAAGACTTTCATCATCCTCCACCTCCGCATCAGTTAGTTCATCGCCTTGGTAAACATCCATTACCTCATCCTCCTCAGCTGAGTGCAGAAGTGCAACAAAGTTTGTGTGCTCCTTTTGTGCTTTTTGATACTGATAAATGTGAGACTTGTTTATATGTTTTATCATTGTTGATGTTCCCAGTCGAGTACCCACTTTACCACGGCTTAATTTTGTTTTGCATAATTTGCAAACCACACGGCTGCCAGATGATTTATCTTGTGTGAAAAAATCACACACAATGGATTTCACAGATTTTGTTGCACTGCTGTTTATAGGGAGGATAGGTTCATTACTACCACTGCCACCACCACAGCCAGTACTACTTCCACTATCTATTTGAGGTCTTTCCATGCCCATCTGCACACAATTTTGAAGATGCACAACCTCTCTGACTGGTTGAACTGCATCTCTTTCTTCCCCTCGTGAAGCCTGTCCATTTTCTGTCCTCTGTTGTTCCTCTGCATGTGTGGGTGTCTGACTCTCCAAGTTATGCCCCACTATCATTAATGTTTTTTAGCACCACAGCCATCCTTCCAAGAACTTGTTTTTGTTCTTTTTCTGCCTCTGTATTCCTCCTTTTCATCCCACTCCCCAGAGCTACTACTACTTGACATACTGACTGCTGCCTTATCTACTACAAACTCAGGATCTGTTCCACTGATTTCCCCCTCAATCTCATCAGTCTTCTCCTCCTCATCATCATCATCCATCACCCTGCTTACTAAAACTGGCTGCCGCTCTATTATGGCCCTTGTGCTCATCCTCTGAGTACCACGATGGGTTACTCCTGCAACGTTCTGAATTTTCTGTACTGTTGTTACTGTTGCCTGAATTGCCTGAGAAGTGCTGCCATTTTTTTTACCACTCATGGCTGCATCAAGTCAAGTACTTTTAGTAAGACACAGGGAAATTTACTCCCAAACAGGAAAATACAGCACTGCTGGCTGCGACGAGTCAAGTACTTTAAGTGGTAAGACACTGGGATATTTTCTCCCTAACAGATAAATACAGCACTGCTTGCTGTGTCGAGTCAAGTACTTCAAGTGGTAAGACATATGGATATTTTCTCCCTAACTGGTAGATAACAGCACTGCTGGTTGCGTCGAGTCAAGTACTTTAAGTGGTAAGACACAGGGATATTTTGTCCCTAACTGGAGATAACAGCACTGCTGGTTGCGTCGAGTCAAGTACTTTAAGTGGTAAGACACAGGGATATTTTCTCCCTAACAGATAAATACAACACTGCTTGCTGCATCGAGTCAAGTACTTTAAGTGGTAAGACACAAGGATATTTTCTTCCTAACTGGTAGATAACAGCACTGCTGGTTGCGTTGAGTCAAGTACTTTAAGTGGTAAAGCACAGGGATATTTTCTCCCTAACTAGTAGATAACAGCACTGCTGGTTGCGTCGAGTAAAGTATTTTAAGTGGTAAAGCACAGGGATATTTTCTCCCTAACTGGTAGATAACAGCACTGCTGGTTGCGTTGAGTCAAGTGCTTTAAGTAGTAACAGAGGGATAATTTTTTCAGGTAACAAAAATAGCCTAATGCCAAAAAACTAATATTATTTATTTTTTATTAGTCTGCACAAAGAAAAAAAATAGCCTGCCTGCCTAATGCCAAAAAAAAAAAAAACTGTGGTGAACAGAGGAGCTGAGCATTTGAGCAACAATGTATACACCTCCCCCTCCACACACTCTGCTTTGCCGCTTTGCCTTGCTGTCTGCTGGTATGTTTGCTGTTTGGCGCTGTTATAGTACAAAGAAAACAACTTCCCTTTAAGATTTAGAACTGCTGGGGTTAATCACTTAAAAGTTTTTAGTTGATAGAATCATTCAATCACCACACCATGATGAAGGACGTATAGAGACCCCTGTCCCCATGCGACTCCCGAGCTCCTGCTGGATTTTCTCTTCCCCCTCTACCCTCGAGTCCCACAGTGTGCTCTCCAGTCAGTTTTTCCCTTCCCACAGAGTAATGAAAAAAAAATAAACTAAAAAATGCCTTTTTTTTTTGCTTCACAATCAAAGGCCGTGTTTGATTTGGATCTGATTGGAAAACAACAAGACAGTCACTGCTGTCTTCTGTAACCGTGTCTATGAGTCGCACACCAACTGCCACACTAAACAATTAGCTGGTGCTGCGAGACTTACCCAGAGCCAACCACATGACTATTTGCTGTCATAGCCAACAGAGAGAGTTGTCTCTTCAGACAGCCTTTCAGCAGCCAATCGCCCACGCCCTTTCAAATCTGTTCCAGGCAGGAACTTGGGAAGGAAAATGCCAAGGGGGGGTGGAACTGCTGAGGCTGACGTGGAGGGGCTGCTGACAACACAGAGAAATAGGAGGAGGAGTCACATGATGGTGGAAAAGTGAACTTTGGTTTGCCTGGTTTGCCCCTGCAATGCCCATTATAATTTTTTATGGGTTCTGCAGGGGTGAACCGGACGAACCAGGTGAACCAAAGTTCACACAGTTCATTCATATGTTCGCATATATGCAGACTAGCGTGAACATTGGGGGTTCGACCATTTAGATAGAATGGTCTAACCGAACTTTCAGCCCTAATTAATACTGTAAAGATAGCATTGAAATTGACAACTTGAGATTCTGTGTGTGTGTGTATATGTGTATGTATATATATATATATATATATATATATATTCATCTATCTATACATATATCTGTATATGTATTTATATATATATAGACATAATATATATATATGTATATATATATATGGGATACATGATGGGCAGGAGTGGAATATGGAAAATATTCTCACTCCTGCAGAGTGACTGTGTATTCTCATGGAGTGCCGAAGGCAGTGAAATACACAGCCCACGAGGCAGGAGGAGAATATTTTTCTATATGCCATGATCTGCCCATCATGTGTGCGATTTATACCACAGGGGTGAGAGCTGCAGGAACATTTTTTTTGAGTCTGTGTGTTTCCTGCTCATTCTGTGTATGCTATCAGTGTGTGTGTGTGTGTGTGTGTGTGTGTGTTCTGAACGGACTGGGAGTCAGAAACACAGGTGAGTGTGTTTTGCAAAGCTAGTTGAGTGAGTCAGAGGCTCAGTGAGAAAGACAAACTGCTGCAGGTAGCACATAGAAACAGAACCTGCTTTGTAAAAGACTTTCATTTAGAATTCAGGTTGTTTTGAAGCTGAGATCAGCATGGTAATGGGCTAGCAGTGTTAGAAACACAATGGGACATAGGTGAGAGTCTTTTGCAAAGCTAATTGAGTAAGTTACAGCTTCAGTGAGAAAGAAAAACTTTTTCTGAAGCAGTTTCCTTTAGAATTGCAAGCTGCAGTGCATTTATCCTCACTTTAGTGACATCAGCAGAGTATAGACAAATGTCGATATCCTCACTCTGCTGATGTCATCAAGATTTATCCTCACTGCAGTGGAAATAACACAGGTTATCCTACTTAGAAAGCTGTCACCCCTGTGGTATATATATATATGTATATATATATACAAATATATGTATATATGTATATATGTATATGTATATATATGTATGTATGCATATATATATGTATATATATGTTTATATATGTATATATATATATATATATATGCATATGTATATATATGTATATGTATATATATGTGTGTGTATATATATATATATATATATATATATATATATATATATTATGTATGTATAGAGGTAAAAACTCCATTTAACGAGTTAGTTGAAATAGCGATAGGGTGCTGTTAGTTGAAACCCCTTGACCTTTGATTTCACTGGTGATTGGCTGATTGATCGCCAGCCCTAACTCCCCACCCCATGACATGTAAACCAGCAGAAGTATAGGAGAATGGGTGAGAGTTAGGACCCACTAATCCCAATGCGCACCCCAATGCCGGGTTGGGGTGGCGGGGTCCAAGGGGTTTCAACCCTAACAGCTAATTCTCACTTTTGTCGCTGTGGAACAACCCTAACTAATGCATTAAACGGAGTTTTTGCCTCTAATTTCCTTCTTTGAGAATGATAACAAGAAATAGTGAATGTAATGTAGGGCGCGGAGCGTTGGACACTGGCCCCAAGGCCTCCCGCTTGCATATCTGTTGAGTGGGAGCGCTGGGCCCTTGGGCCTCGCACTCCCGCCACATGATGTGTTGTGGCATAGTAACAGGGACAGCAGCGCAAACAGAAATGCAATAACAGTGGTGCACATGGTAACACAAGCACGAATGAGAACAGAAAGGGTAACGCACATGGTGGTGTGACGGAATAGTCTGCCACGTGATGTGTTGTCACATAGTAACATGGTGCCTGCAAACAGAAATGTCAATGGGCATGGTGATGTAAGTGAAACAGTAAGATAAACAGTACTGTAGACAGAAATGGCAAAAATAGAAACGCAAGCGCAAATGAAAACGCAAAGGATAACACATGGTGGCAGACGCCAATGGTAAGTGAAACGGGTAATGGATTCATAAGCGAAAAGGGCAACAGTAACAGTAATGTAGCGCACAGGCTGGTTTTCCCCAAAACCTGCATTGAGAAAGACAGTGAGTACAAATAATGTATGCAAAATAATGAGTATCGGCGCAGAAAATGAGATCTTGGAATACTAAATACATTATATCTCAGGAACCGTACGACGTAGAAAAAAAATTTAAAAGTCATATTATTTACAACTGTCCTGGCTAATTTGAATCTTAGCCCATGGGGGCTAAGAAATTTTCCGATGAAAAGTCCGTATCTCGTACCGTTTCCGAGATACGGGCCCTGAATGGCGCAGCGAGCGCCGTAATATTATCCAATGGGAAAAAAAGAAAAGTTCGGAGCGCCATAACTTTGCCTCCCTGTAATGTTTTTTCACCAAACTACTGAAAGGCACATGTGTGGGCTGTTGGCTGTCTTCCCTCCAAATTTCAGGAAAAAAGACCAAACCGTTATTTTGCAGCAGGGCTCCAAATGATTTCTGTTAAGTGTCGGGCGCCGTAATGTTATCCTATGGAAAAACGTCGATTTTGGAGTGCCGTAACTTTGCCGCCATGTGATATTTTTTCACCAAGCTACTGAAAGGCACATCTGTGTACTGTTGGCTGTCTTCCCTCCAAATTTCAGGAAAAAAGACCAAACCGTTATTTTGCAGCAGGGTGCCAAAGGATTCCTGTAATGCTTCGGGCCCTAATGTTATCCTATGGGAAAAACTGTCAACTTTGGAGTGCCATAACTTTGCCGCCATGTAATATTTTTTCAATACAACACTGAAAGGCACATCTGTGAGATGTCGACTGCGCTCCCTCCAAATTTCAGCCCAAAACTCCGAACGGTTATTTTGCAGTGCAGTGCCAAAGAATTGCTGTCATTTTCCCACAGACTAGAAAATTACTGTCGCAATTCATAAAAGCTTCGTAAAACTTCAAGAGCACTTTAGTGAGTACCTAGCAATTTATGATAGCACTTTTTTTCCAGAAATTTGAAAAATATATTTCTGGGGTGTTTTACCACAAATAAAAGACACGGCAAGCATCCTCAGGGCCCGACTAGGTGAATACAAAAAATTAGATTGCTAGAGGGTCCCAAATTTAAATGCCAACCATTTTCTGATCACTAACTGAAAACAAAATGGCCGATTTCAGAAAGTAACAGGCCCATTTGTGAAAGTAAAATGCATTCTAAAGTGTTGAACTTTTGTTAACTTTTCCCATTGACTTATAATGGGAAACTGTTTTTTGAATAACTTTTGAACCGTTTAATATTTTTTCATGAAATCTTCGAAAGACACATCAGGGACTCTGGCTGCATGTTCCCTGATGATATTGGGCTGGTCACGCAAACCGTATGACCTGTAGGCGCGACCACAGAATTCCAGAAAAGCGTAAATGCGCGCACAGATCACGCTTAATAACTCCGCAGCCGTATATCCGACCAGTACAAAACTTGGCAGATCCCAAGGCCTATGGTTCTTGATCATAAATTCCAAATTTCAGGCAAATCCATCGAACAGTTGCAAAGTTATTAAGGTGCAAAGTTTTGGGGTTTAACATAGAAATGGCTCCTCAACCTAACTATGGTAGCACTACCGTGCTACCATAATATATATATATATATATTTATATATATACTCCCCGAACCTGCCCATTTCCAGGGCATCTGTGCATGAGACACTTTTCACAGAATAAGAGCATCTCATGAGCAGAGGAAAGTAGCACTCCGATTTGTTGGGAGTGCTCCCTCGATCTATAATCTGCATCCCTTCTGGAATATCCATCCTTTTGCAGATCTTGGTGTCATCTGAAAACAGGCAGACCTTTCCTTCCTGCCTCTTTGCAATGTCACTTATGAAGACATTGAACAGGACTGGTCCTAGTACTGATCCTGTGGTACCCCAATGGTCACCCCCTCTCCCCAGATTGTATCCCATTTACCACCACCCTCTGTCTCCTGTCTGCTAACTAGTTCCTAACCCAGTTCATCACCTTGTCTCCCATGCCCTGACTACCCATCTTGTTAATCAGCCTTCTATGTGGGATGGTGTTGAATGCTTTGCTGAAATCTAGGTTGCAAAATCTACCTTCCTTCCTTTATTTAGTTCCCTAGTCACCCAATCAAAATAAATATATATTAGATTTGTTTGACATGCCCTTCCTACTGTGAATCTGTGTTGCCTCAGATTTTGAGCACTGCTGAATTCCATATGTGCCACTATCCTTCCTTTCAGCAGTGTCTCCATGATCTTTCCCACCGCTGAGGTGAGGATGAATGGCCTGTAGTTCTCCGCCTCCTTCCTACTGCCACTGCTGTGCAGTGGGACTACATGTGCCCTCCTCCAGTCCACTGCAACGACACCCATGTTGAGTGACTGTGAACAGGGCCACCAGAGGTACTGCTATTTCCTTTCTCATTTCCTTTAATATCCTCGAGTTGATGCCACCTGGTCCCATGGCCTTATTCTCCTTCAGCTTTGTCACTTCTTCCAGAACTCTCTCCACTGTGTGGTCCTTGACCCTCTCTCTCATTAGTGAATACTGAGCAGAGGTATTTGTATGTATTTCTGCCTTGTCCAGATCCTCCTCCTTACACTCCCCCTTCTCCTCTTTGAGCCTCAAAATCACTCCTCCAGTTTTTTCTTCTTTTACTGATGTAATTATAAAATATCTTATCTCCTTTGTTTACAGACTGTGCTAAGCCCTCATCTGTCTGTGCCTTTGCCCTCCTACCAGCCTTCCCTGCTTCCCTTAGACATTAAAGGTACACCTACCTGTCCTCCTCCCTTTGGCTCCCCTTATATTTCCTGAAATGCAACTTTTTAGCCCTGTCTTTGTCTGACACATCTTTTGAGAACCATAATGGTTTTGTTCTTCATTTCCCTTTGGTCACTATCCTAATGCACAGTTTCTCTCATTGTTCTTCCACCTTTATATTAGCTCTCCCTTCCCCAGGACTGCTTGTATACATCTACCCATTCCAGTGAGATCCACCCTCCTGAAATCTGCTGCCTTTGTGTGACCGAGCGGTGTTCATTTGGGGGAAAAAAAAAATAACGAAAATGAAGACAAACTACAACGATGTGTTTAAAAATCAAGTCCCTCATAGCTGTTTTTTGTTTTGCATTAAATCTGCTGAGTATAGACCAAGGAGAGCGAGTGACTAGGTGGGGTTAGAAAACGAGATTCAAGCATAAGCGATTGTTGCTATGTCTATACCCAGTGGCTGCAATGTAAAAAAAATAACTAAAAGTAGGTTAACTGCTACAATGGACACAATTTTTAAACACAGCATTCAAGTTTGTCTACGTTTTTTTTTTTTACCACTGATGAACACCAATCAATCATGCTACGCTAAGGGACCCAAGTCTGCAGAAATGAAATCAATTTTTATGAACATTAAGTCTTTGCACCAGCAATTATAAAAAAATAATGGTAAGGTATATGTATGTTCATTATGATTCTCTCTTGAGGTTTATGGTTTATCACTCACCTCAGGTGTGTAAAAAAAGTAAATAGACACCTATCTAATCATTATTCTTTTTTTTTTTTTTTACAGACCCTTGGGGTGTGATGACCTCATAAACCTTGGCTAATCCTGGTATTACCCACACAATCAAGGGGTCATCACACCCCTTGGGTGTGTAAAAAAATTCCATAACACATAGTTGCATAACCATTATTCTATATATAATGTTTCCCATGTCATTCTCTATCGTCTAATTATAATGGCACCGTGAGTAACTTATGAATTAGCAGGGAACTAATTCTGCATTCTTTTTTTAGTTCATCTAGCTTTGAGAGTATGACAAGTTTATCTTCCATTCCATCGACAAGTACTGTACACCATCTGCTATGTACAATTGCATCTCGAGGTATAGAAAGGTGCCGTGGAAGAGTGAGGATCAGAGTAGGAGTTTGCAGAAGGTGAACCAGAGGTCACCAGCCTTCATGCAGTACTATAGGTGCTATTCATACTGACATAGACCCACCTATGCAGGAGCAAGAAGTCTGTGTAAGTCTTGTGTGTGAAAATGAATGTGTTTAGACAACGATATACCACAAAAGGGTGTTGTTGAAGCCTGGATTTACACACATGGTGTTATGTTCTCACGAGGCACTGGACGAGTGTGAAAACACTCCAAAATTGGGCTAATCCTGGCATTACCCACACAATCAAGTGAGATATTATGACCATTTAATGTTTCTATTGTTTTTTTGTTATATTTTTAATGATTAAAAAAAAAGAGTCATAACTTAATGGCCTAGTTGACTGGCTTCAAATCCTCTGCCCATTTTATAATCTTTTGTGTAGGACAGTGTCAAATGCCATGCTATAGCCTTGTTAGGCCATGTCCACTGCCTCTCCCTGGTCTGCTAGTTTGGTCACCCAGTCAAAGTAATGTATTAGAATTTGTCTGACATGACCTTTCTGCTGTGAATCCATGATGCCTTGGGTTCTGTGCCCTGATTGCCTCTAGGTATTCAACAATTCTTTCTTTCAGGAGTGATTCTATCATTTTTCCCTCCACCGTGGTGAAGATAACAGGTCTGTAGTTTCCTGTCTTTTCTTTGCTCACACTCTTGTGAGTTGAAATCACAACCACCCTCATCCATTATCTGTTTTATTTCTGCCTGTTAATAAAAATCCTATGCGAGTCTTAATGTTATTATGTAAAAAATATTGTATAATATATGTGCTTTATGATTGTTTTGCTCTTTTTAACTGAGATTTGTAAATTAAAAGTTCTTACATTATTTTCAGAATGCAAAAATAAATTCAGCAGATGAAGTAGACTATTACGGGTTACTGTTAACCACATCATAACGATGCTTGGTTAATGATGTCACAGCTCTTTTGCATCCATAAATGGACATCTTTCGGACACTAGTAAGTCTTTTCTATGTTTCATGTCTCTGACAAGTTCATGCACTGGAGGTGGAGGTATCTGAGCAGTTGTTGCCGCTATTCTGGTGGGATTATTTTGGGGACCACAGATACAGTTAGTAGGGGGTTTACTGTCTATCTTACATCGATTGAGAAGGTCTTTCTGGAGTTCAGTTACGTATTCATAGGTCTTTGGTTGTTTTACAGGCACTACAGATCACTGTTTAGTCCATTTCGAGTAGTAACATGTGTAACTGTAACATAACAGAGATGTAACAAAATTATTAACAAAATGATATACTCATTTATTTATTCAATTACAAAGAACTGATCACCTTTATTATTAAAGCAACAGCACACATAAAATGTTTGCTTTTTCAGCTGATTATTTCCTGAACTGTGCATTTCTCTGATACTATTGCACAATGATATTGTGCTATCACTGATTAAATAAATGGGAGATACATGATAGGCGCGAGTGTGATATGAAAAATATTTTACTCCTTTAGAGTGACCTCTGGATATTCATGAGTGTCAAGGCCACTCATGAGTATCCAGCAGTCACTATGCAGGAGTGAAAATAGTTTCCATATCACACGAGTGCACATAAGGTATCAGATTTATACAATAGAAGTGTGTTTTCTGATTTGATGACATCACCACAGGAAAATAAAAGTGGGTGGCATCATCAAAGTCAAAATAAATACATTTATTTTCACTGTGGTGATGGCATCACAGTGGGTATTCCACTGCTATTAGAATACATGTTTTTATTCAATGAATTATTTGCTTACCCTATTGTATTTTATTATCATTTCTGTCACTCGGTATGTTGCACTTTAACACACTGTATTGATTACTTCACGTGTGTATGACTGACAGTACTACACAGTAGCTTCGTTAAGGTGCAGCTCGTAGTAAACATTTGTATGTTATGTAGACACACATTTTGATTTTAAAGACAGAGTCATTAACACGTGATTTAAAGATATACAACCATGTATGGATGACAGCATTGCCTTACCAGCCCTTCACGTATCCTTAAGGTCATCTGGTGAACAGTCATACCAATTTGTTGACATTGAAAACAACATAGCATTTTGCTTACATTTTAAATTATATTATTTCTTTAGTGTGCTACTACTGAATCATATCTTGCCAGGTATACAAAATCACTTGCATTATAAGTAAAAGTCTCATAAAGTAACAAACACCAGCTATAGTGAAAATATTCAATTAGCATTGCTACTATTTAAAAGGCACAAAAAGAATAATGCAAACACTTATATATCTTCTCCTTGCTTGTTTCTCAGTGGTTGCCAGTCAATGTGGTGATTGTGGTCAATGGACGCTAATTTATTTCTTGTAAAGTAACCTTCAAATCTTCAAGCTACACACGGGAATAAAAAATAACAAAGTTCTAATTATTGACACGAACAAATTGCAGTAGTTTTTTCGGCATCTACATATCACCAGAGAACTGTAAGAGGAAGGATGTGCAGTTTGAACTTTACTAATTTACTGGGACTAAAGAACTAGATTTCTACTACTGGGAACTTCAGTACTGTATATGGTAAAAATAAGCTAACAAAACAGAAAAAATAAATAAATAGAGATAGGAAAGACTAAGCTTACAAGACAACATTTGAGGTGCCACAAATAAGACATTATAGGAGTGGCACAGTGCAGTGACTGTGAAACGGCAGTCCTATGGGAGACATTACGGAGGATGTGATGTCCCATCTGCAGGCACCTGTCTGGGCTAAGGGAAGAATTTACTTGTCTCCATGCAGAGTTGGTCAGGAGGAGCAGCAGCAATGGGGGATGTAGCTGATTGTCATTGACCAACCAGGGTCAAATTACTTGGTTGGGAAAGTGATCAGAGCAGTTCAGACAGAGAGCAAGAAAGACCATCAGAACAGCAAATGACTAAATCAAGGTTAAATTGTCAACTAGGTTAAAGTAAAGGTGTGATCTCATTATAAGAAGATTTTGGGCTTCATAGCCCACTACCATGGATAGTTGAGTGGTGGCTTTCATTTTTCTTAAGAGGTACTCTAAAGCTTGTAAAATCATGCTGAAAATCAGCACCATATACTTGTATGGGGCATGTCCCTGCGCTCTCCCTGGTTAAATGTCACAATACAGGGGAGTGCGAGGGCGGCGTGGGCAGACAAGGAAGTGGGAAGGGATCGGCTGGCTGGCAGTTCAGCCAGAATTATGATCCCTTCCCAAACTTTACGGAATGAATTACTTTTTTTTTTTTAAGCAAATAACACTGACTGTTACCCATAGGCAAACCGCTTTCCTGTGTACATCAATATTAGACTGTTAAAATTTTCTAGTTCACCTTTTGTTCTGCATATAGATTGGAATAACACATTATGGATAAAAAAAATTCATAAATACATTATAAATACATATGTATAAAACAATATATTACAAACTGTTTTACTCTGTACTCACCATGGTTCCATTCAATAGATTTGTTTAACTCACTCACTGTAGAATAATGTGATGTTTCTATCACATGACCCAGATGTGCACCACTGCATTACATGAAACATGGTATACATTCTGATTATGTAATTGCTATATCACTGACCTACAGTGAAATGATCTTTAAAAATTCATCTGTGGAACACAAAAACAAGTTACCTTGCATGCACAAAATATCCTAGTTTACTGTTGAGCCACTTGTCGTACACAACATCTCGAAGAGCCATGTGTGGAGCTAACCCCACAACAAGCCACTGCTTATTGTCTATTGGGGTTCTCAATCTCATCATGCAAGCAATGGATAAAGCTCTCCAGGATGAATGATCTGCCACAAATGTTCATTCACTATGTGACGCAAAATAGCACGCCAGATAAACTACATATGGAAAATAATTTTGAAGTCAATCTGAAATAAAAACAACTCACATCATACTAACATACTAACATACTATTTGCCAGCAGATTAGGCCTTATGGTCTATCGAGTCTGCTCGAACCTAAATCCTTAGTTGGGTGCCGAGACCCTCCCATCCCTTGTGCTCCAGAAACCCCTATCATCCATCCCCACCCCCCCGGGACAGGCCATCATCTGATACATCCACTTTCTGTGTCTGTCCCACCCTCTCTTGAAGCCCTCCACTGTGGATCTCTGAACCAGCTCACCAGGCAGAGCATTCCACGGGTCCACCACCCTCTCAGTGAAAAACCTCCTTCTCTTTTCCCCCCTCACCCTTCCACCTTCCAACTTCAAACCATGCCATCTGGTGATGCCTCCCCGCTTTAGTCTAAAGATCCCCTCCATGTTTACCCTATTTATTCCCTTGAGGTACTTGAAGACCTCAATCATGTCCCCCCTGTCTCTCCTCTCCTCCAAAGAAAACAGGCAGAGCTCCTCAAGTCTGTCCTCGTAAGTCAAATCCCCTAGCCCTCGTATCATCTTTGTTGCCCTCCTCTGTACCCTCTCCAGGAGCTGTATGTCCCTCTTCAAGTGTGGTCTCCAGTACTGTACACAGTACTCAAGGTGTGGTCTAACCAGTCCATTGTACAGCGGCAGAATCACTTCCTTGCTCCTAGAGGTGATCCCCCTTACGATGCATCCCAACATCCTGTTTGCCTTGCTAGCTGCTCTCCTGCACTGCTCAGAGTTATTCATACATGTATCCACCATGACCCCTAGGTCTTTTTCCTCTGTTGAGGCTTCCAGCGCTTCCCCTCCCAGGGTGTACCTGTGTTTAGGGTTTCCCTGACCGAGATGCAACACCTTGCACTTGGTGATATTGAAATTTAATTTCCATGTGTGAGCCCAGCTTTCCAGGGTGTCCAGGTCCCCTTGCAGGGCCAACCTCCCCTCTTCTCCCTCAACTACTGCTCCCATCTTGGAGTCATCCGCGAAGAGACTCATTTCACACCCTATACCATCCCTGATGTCCGATATGTATGCATTAAACAGGATTGGACCCAGAACCGAGCCCTGTGGTACCCTACTACCAACCTCTGTAGGGTTCGAGAGCTCCCCACAGACCACTACTCTCTGAGTGCGTCCAGCTATCCAGTTTTCAATCCATCTGACCATCAAAGGCCTACCCTAACCCCATCAGTTTCTCCACCAGCCCATTGTGGGGGACAGAGTCAAACGCCTTGCTGAAGTCCAAGAATAATACATCCACAGGCTTACCCCTGTCCAGTTCTGATGTTACCCATTCATAGAACTCCACAAGGTTGGTTTGACATGATCTACCTGGCACAAACCCATGCTGCCAACTATCCAAACCTCCCACCTCCTCCAAGTAAACCCCCAATCGTTCCTTTAGTATACTCTCCATTAATTTTCCCACCACCGAGGTTAAACTGATGGGTCTATAGTTACCTGGTACTTCCCTTGACCCCCCTTTATGGATTGGTACCACATGTGCCTCTCGCCAATCCCTAGGTACCCTCCCTGTCTCAAGTGACCTGCTGAAAAGCTCCGCCAGGGGTGCAGCCAGTATGTCCGCCATTCCATAGTACTCTCGGATGAATGCCATCCGCCCAGAGATTTGTCTTTCTTTAGGGCCTTGAGGGCAACCACACCTTTGGCGGGATGGCATCATCTGTCCCCTCCACCTTACTGGTCTTTTTATCCTTATCCAGATGTGACACCCTGGGGTACCTTTTCTCCCTTTTGCTCCATTTCTGTTGCTCTCCTGATCCCACTCCCGCCACTTCTATCCCCTTTGTGCCTTGCTTTGTAGATATCCCATCCCTCCCTAGTGAACACAGAGGCAAAGTATCTAAATACCTCTGCCTGGTCCCTCACCTCTTCCACCCACCCTCCTTCTGATCTCAATCTGCTGAGATGGCCCTTAGTTTTTCTCCACTCCCAATGTACGGAAGAACCCTTTTCCCTCCATGTATCCCTGTGCCAGCCATTGCTCTTTACTGGACTTTGCTCCCTCACCATACGGGTGACTTTCTAGATGCAAGCTGGTACATTTCTTATCCTATCCCCTCTTGTTGTTTTATATTTTTGTAAGTCGCCTTCTTTCTCTGACTGCTACCTGGACCTCACTGGACCACCAGCATGGTTTATGTGACCTTGCTCCCTCACGTTTCAACTTAGGCAGATCCTGACTGCCTCATGAAGTCCCCATTTTATGACCTCCCATCTCCTTTCCACACTTGTCGTTGAGGTAATCCCTTCAAGTGATCCTTGAGAATATTTCCCATGCCCATAAAGTCTGCCCCTGAAGTCCACTGCCAGTGTCCTAGATCTCACCCTCATTCCCCCAATGCTTATTTGAAACCAGACAGTATTGTGGTCACTCCCAGTCAGGGGGTCCTGTACAACCATGTCCCTTACCAGATCCCCATCTGCCAGAACCACATCTAGGACATGCCTCCCTTGTGGGCTCCATCACATGCTGTGTTAAGAACACGCCTGGAAGCCATCCAGCAGCCTCTGCTCCTTGGCCACCTTAGAGGACATGGTTCCCCAGTTTGTACCTGGCATATTAAGGTCCCCCATCAACACCACTCCTTCCCCTTTTGGACCACACTGGGAAATGATGTTGTCCAGACAAACCATCCTCTAGAACATCACTCATCCGGGAGGCCTATATGCTACTCCCAGCTTGACCTTATCTCCTGCTGGGGATCGTAAGGTGACCCATATGGCCTCCACGTTTCCTCTGCCTCTTCTACCATAGCAATTTTATGTCATCTCTAATGAACATAGCCACTCCACCCCTCTGCCCTCCTTTTCTATCCTTCCTAAGCATAGTGTACCTCGACATTTAGGTCCCAGTCGTGGTTTTGTTGGCCCACGCCGTGACTGCCGCCACATCCACCCCGAACAGCATGGCCTGGAACTTGGCAACTTGTTTCCCAAGCTCCTGGCATTTACTAACACTAACCCCCACCCTTATCCCTGATCCTCCTTGTCGAACCCCACCCAGATTCCTTATACTTCCATCCTCCCCACTCCTCCTGAAACCTCCACCTCCAGTCTGTTTCCCCTCCCCTTGGGCTTGAAGGCTACTCCCCTCATCTGGAGGGGAGGGCTTCTGGTCAGCCCCTCCCTTATCCCTTCCCCCCCTTACAAGTTTAAACCCCACCTTTCTTGTATGTAGTCAGCCATCCTCTGTTTAAGGACTTCCTTCCCTAATGGGGCAAGATGAAACCTGTCCTTGGCATATAGTCCCTTATCCTCCCAAACTCCATTCCAGTTCCCTAACACCCCCAACCCATTCTCTTCACCCCACTTCCTGAGCCAGTCATTAACCTCTGTGAGCTTCATTTTTTTCTCCACTGAGGCCTTTGGTACTGGCAATATCTCCGAAAAGGAAATGTTGCATCCATTATCCTGACAGACTCTGGCAAGTTCTTGGAACCTTGCTTGGATTTCCAAAATGCTATTTCCCTCTAGATCATTAGTTCCCAAATGCACCAGGAAATTCGGTTTCCCTCCACAATCCCTAACCATTTCATACACCATGAACTTTGCTCTGTGCACTGTCAGCCCAGAGATACTCACTACCTTCACCTGGCTATGGCATCCACCCCTGTCCCTCCCAATGGATACCCTTAATCATCGAGTCTCCCAGTAACAGAACCTTAACACCGCCATCATCCTTATGGTTACCTCCACTGCCCTCTCAGCCCCCTCCCCCACTTTATTCATGATCGCAATTTCATGGGAGTCTTCCTGCCTTATTAGAGACCCCCTTGTCACCCTCCCCTTTCTGCCTCCCTTGCTATTTTGCCCACTTAACTCAAACCCCCTCTGAATAGGTGTCCCCTTTAACCCTCTCTTATCCGAGCCATTTATCCTGGCCCTGATGGTTTCCCCTTCCCCCGCACCACCATCCCCCCCCCCTTGTAATAGTGCATCAACAGTATTTGCTAGAATTGTAATAATCTGGGTGAGCATTACTGAACATTATAAGGAGACTACTGGATGTGTAGCTATGCAGAACCAGTTTGTTTTGCCACACAGAGATTTTTATTTCCTGTAGCATCGAGAGCGAATCATGACAGGATCATTTGATCTGGAATGCTGGTCTACCACAAAACTGAATAGAGGAAAGCAACTATGTGACTGCATTCCAATTTGTTCTGCTACAGTAGTCACATCAATTCTGCAGCTGAACAACATAATGATGTCAATACTGTAGCACAACAAGCATATAATGTATGGGGAGCCCTTATTATTAACTGAAATCAAGCAGATTACAACCTTGTTATACCATCGTTATGACATCACTATGTTGTTAACCCTTCTTGAGTGTGTCATATCAATGGTATAACAAAACAGAAAGCTCACAACAATGTTCCATGAAGTAATTAGGTAAAGTGATTAGGTCCACAATTACACAGTCTTGATAGCCCATACACCATAAAATATAATGTATGGTATTTGGTTAACAACCACGCAGAATACACTTCTCGAGGTTGCCATGACATTTGAAAAAATTTCAAGCTGCGATCTCGAGTTTACACTGATGTCATGGCAACCTCTTGACGTGTTTACAGCTTGGTTATTAACCACATATCATACCTTATCCTCTATATATGTAATGTGTGGACAGTGTCTATTAACTCCGGTTTTCGATCAGTTTATAACCTGATAATCCCGTTGTTATGACGTCAGTATGATGTAAACCTTGATTAACTATGGCATAATGATGGGATTGCATGATAGAATGTCACCACCTGTCAGAATTATTGGAAATGAAAGGTGATCTGCTGCTTGGACAGTCATTAAAAATGCACACATTCCATTCAGACAGTTACAGACCCACATCAGTATATATAACAATAGCTAATTTCAGAACCTCAGTTGCTTGACATACATTATTTATTTCATATCTACAGCTTATGAGAAAAAAATCATGTGTCATAACATTATACATAGACAAAGATTATGACTAAACCCAGGCCTTGACTAACTGCGCAGTTAGATTGTAAGTGTTAAGCACACAGGTATTGTGAGTTTCAATGCCTCTATTGTCTTCTGGAATATGACGCAAAGATGTATTTTGACACTAACAGTCAACAATGTTACCTGTCCTTCACAGTTGACACATGAGAACCAAAAATGGTTAACAATGTCTCGGAACCATGGCCTCAGATCGGAAGCAGTTTTCTTTGTACAAACCTGCGCAAAAGCAATAAAATTGGAAACCATCATAGGTAACTTTATATGCAGTTTGACAGCTACCATATTGTGGCTGCCGATATAAACAGTTTCAGTCCCAATACACCCTAATATTGGAATCAACTACGTCAGATAAAACAGTATAGAAAAATTCATCAAGCACAATGATAACATGACAAAATGTTAATAAATTCGGTATGTTCAAAACCCAAAGAATGGTGTAAAAAGAAAAGGTGAGATGCATTACTGTTATTCTTAAAAAAAAAAGAAAAAAAACTTTACTTACCTTCTGGAGCCTTTTATGAATTGCCTTACTGCAGTGCCAAAGGTCACGCTGATTGATCTCATTGAATTTTTTTTCTAAAACATCGAGATATCAGTAAAAAACTGAAAAAGGGTTGAAAAAATCCTTCATGAATACGTGTACTTATATATATTGTCCACATTTATGACAGTCACAATCCACTTACTCAAAAGTATTACCTGAACTTTGCTTACCCTTATTTACTATGTCATATCAATTGACTTTCAACACAGAAAGCACAAATCAATAGTTGTTTTGTAGAGAAGTTAAGATCCCAAAAAATTATTGAATTCACAATCACAGAAGTCTTTACACCATACAATGTACTGAACGGTCTTTACTTGGCAACTCACTTCACAAGGATAGCCTGACATATCACTTGCATTCAATATGTTTACAATGATGTTGAGACAATCTCTCACAAGGTCTACAGTGTTTTTACTAACCAAAGACCATTCATTACACTGTATGATTCAAACAGTACGCAGTTTAACAGTACCATTGGTAAAAAATTAAAAACATACTCATCAGCAACAAAATCTGGACATGGGCATCAGTGACAACCTCACTGACTTGTAACCCCTTCAATGTTAACTTTCTCAAACTACATTCAAATGCCAATGCCTCCATGTTTGTTGACCTGCCTTCCTTTTCTCTGACATTAATTACTTCAGTATTTACGATTTTCTTGCTGTCATTCTCTATCATTACACCAGTCTGATATTTTGCTGAGTGTCCAGGACTGTCGTTTCACCCGTCTCCAAGAAGAACTACCCTGTTCTTCATTTCTTTCACCAACTCAAACTGCATTTTTTCCCAATAAACATTAACACTGGGAAAGACATAATGTTTTTGAACTGCATAGAATATTGTTTTATTAACCTGGGTGAGCCAGCGTGGTCGTGGCTCAACTCAGCTTGGCAGATCTGCAAAATGTAGAGCCAACCGTGAGCTGAGCTGCCATGTGCAAGTGTTTTCAATCTACCTCTGATGCCTGGAGCTAGCAGCACGCCGCATATGGTCAGCGGCGGCGAGGATGAGCCTACAGTATGGAAACTGGGCTCATGGACAGAACTGCAGTAGTGGTTGGGGTGGGGGGTTGATCCATTTCAAGTTGCTGCTCCTCCTTCTCACTCTAGTCAGCCAATGGGGCACAGATTGCATTTGGTGGCTTTAAAGTGTACCGGCGCACTGCCGCACGATGAGTCCGATGAGCAGTGCAGACAAGACTCAGGGAAAACTCTCTGGGGTGACCATAAGGCATTGTCAAAGGAAAGGAAACTTATTTAAAAATATTTGTTGTGGAGTGTGGGGATGAGGTCACTGGCAGAAAGCGGGAGGAGAAAGGATACAAGGAGTACAAAATCCACATGGGACGCCTGTTATCCGGTCCTTAATTTTTCAGGTTGGCTCCAAGTACAAGACCAAACTGGACTCAGTTACCCACTGACTATTGCAGCTGTAGCTAGATGCAACTCATTTTACTCATGTGCAAAGGGGCTGTGGTGGCTCCGGAGGACGATGTGACATGTCAGAAAGAGTGGGAACCTGGGAAGAAGCTGGTGACTGTGTGTCCTGTTTAGTCATCATGAGCGTACATGCTACACAGTGTGCTCAGTGTGGAGCTCCTCCTGAGTTGCCTGCCTGTGACTGCATCTGGCTGACTGAGTTGTCCAATGTGTCCTCCTCTTTTAGATTATTTTTTTTGAAGCCTTCTTCGACAGATCACCTCAGAGTCCTCCTCCCCGCTTGCACCCAAATCCTGGGCAGATCAAGACAAGTCTGCCACCAAGTCACCAACTCCCTGACTCAAGAGAGCCATGAGGAGGCTTGCCCAGCTGAGTGCTGCCCTGTGACTGACCCTGCCTGGTCTGCTGCATGCCACTGCTTACCTGCCTGCCTGGACTGGAGGAGCTGCCAGACTGGAAGCTCACTAGCTCAGCTGCTGGAGTGGAGAGATGAAGAAAAAAAAAGAACAGGGAGGAGAGGAGAGGGGAGAGGGGAAGGGAGAGGAGTGAGCAGCAGAACAGTGTAAAGTCTCAGTAGCCAGCCCCAGCCCTGAGAACCCTGTCAAGAAAACTCACAAGTAAGTAAGTCAAGTGGCATTGGTAATATGGCAGTGTGCGTGCAGCTGTATAGAATAAATAAATAAATAAATGCACCAGTGGCTCTCAGGCAGTCAAAGATGTGTAACTCAATAAAATAAAAAAAACAGATTCACCTTTTTCTTTTTTTAACCATAGGCACAATTTAATTTTGAAGTACTGCCTGTAGAAAAGGTACTAGTTGCTGGAGTGGGTGGGAGTTGCCATGTGGGAAAAAACAAGATAGAAATTACTTGTGTTTAACTTAGTGGTTGAAGAGTGCTTGTACTGGCTTTTAGCACAGTGGTACCATTTACCCCATTCACTGCCTGAAGGAAGTTAGTGGAATGGAAGTCTCTAGTTGACACCAACATTTTGTGCTACTGGGACAGTACCACGGGGTGTAGATGCCACAATGTGAGGCACAGGCACTGCAGTGTTGTTATGTCATACTGTAGTTGGATGATGAGGACATGAGGCACTTGCTTGGGATCTAGGAACCAGGGAGGAGGGGTCTGGCTTTAGGAGGGCACAATGGGTGGGTGGGGGGCACTCAAGGGGCAGGGGGTCTGCCCCTTACTTTTGAAATCCAGTGTTGGCAACCTCAGGAGGTAAGTGGATGTGGCACATGGCAGGACAGTGCACAGCTAATGTCTTCGCATTCTTTAAGAGAGATTATCTTGTGGTGAATTAGGACAGAGATCAGAATACAGCCAGAGATTCGAGTCTTACAGTGTTGCCTAATTGAAATCTAGGCATCACTTCAAACCTATCTATAACTTAAATATACATTAATCATTAGTAATCAAAAGCTCAAGCTGTTTGCAGTTGCTGAAAAAAAAATATATATATATCTGGCAACTTGGAGGAGGCCAGGCAGCCAATGGATAACTGTGAGGTAAATATAGAATAATGTATGGAGAAGTGTGGTTTATGGGGATTTTATACACTTTCGAGGTGTGATGCCCATAAACCCCAAGGTCGAAGCCCAAGGGTTTATATGGGTCATCACACACTGAGGGGTGCATAAAATCTCCAGAGAACCACACTTTCTATGTTTTATTTTTTATATTTACTGATTTTTTGGGTTTAAATTGTCTTTTTTGTTGCTTTGCGAGTGTACCTGTTACTGCTGACAATGACACACTTGTCTCCCACTGGGTGACCGATGTAGTGCTTGTGAACATCCAGTGCAAGGGCAGCTTGTTCAGTATTTTTTTCCGGTGATGTTGCAGTACTGTTCTACCTGTGGTTTACTGAGCTCCATAAACCACATATGTGGTTTATTGATATCTATAAACCACATCTATGATTTGTGGAGCTGTTAGGCACTCACTGGCAGTGGTTTATAACCACTAACCAGTAAATATTTTAAAATACAGAACCCTATTATGTCCATTTGAAAGCAGTTTGTAGGTATAAACCTTTTTATTTAATGGGAAATTGAGCAAAGTTGAGGCAACCATCAGCAGTTAGTAATGGAAAATTCTTGAGTATTAGAACAGAAAAATTAACTTTATTTCAATTGTTCTAAATGGATAACTGTTTTCAATTAAAACAAATACCCACAACAAATATTCAGTTCAATCACACAATTTTAAAAAAATGTTTGATTCCCCCTTCAGAGATAGTTTACCACTGCATTCCTTTTGTTATTTTATTACAAAGTAATAAACCCAACAGTTTTCTTTTAGAAATGCCATGCTGGCCTAGCATAAGTGCCCTGTTGCCTCTCAAATGCTAATTGAAGACTTGGACCACCCACCACTGGCCCCAAAGTAGTATCCTTGCCCTTTTACATTTCTGGGCCCACTAAGAATGTTGGTTGCTTTAATTAAATTACTACAGTTAGATGAATAATCCCAGTCCTGGCCTCTGCAATATGCCACAATGCATCCTTCAGAAAATGTGGGTGGGAGCAGCAGGGTGAGAGCTCACTTGTCTCAGTGGTCTATCTGCAGATTGACATCATGCAACCTGCCATGGCAGGGGCGGGGTTAGAAACATAGAAACATAGACTTTGACAGCAGATAAGGACCACTTGGTCCAACCAGTCTGCCCATTTCCCTACCTATTGGATAAGTTGCAGATTCTAGTTAACCAACAGCCTACTTCCTGCAACCCCCCACCATAATTGCCTTATGTCTGTCCCATGCATGTTTGAATTCCCTCACTGTTTTAGACCCCATAACCTCTCCAGGAAGGCGGTTCCATGCATTCACCACTCTCCCCATGAAAAAACATTTCCTCACATTACCCCTGAGCCATTCCCCCTGTATCTTTAAATTGTGCCCCCTTGTTCTTACACATCTCTTTTTCTGAAAGATGCTACCCTCCTGGACTTTGTTGATTCCCTTGAGGTACTTAAAAGTTTCTATCATGTTCCTCCCGTCCCTCCTTTCATCAAGGGTATACATATTAAGCTCTCTCAGTTTCTCTTCATATGGTTTCTGATGTAGACCCTGCACCATTTTAGTTGCCCTCCTCTGGACTGCTTCCATCCTGTCTATGTCCTTGCGTAGATGAGGTCTCCAAAATTGCACACAGTACTCCAGATGGGGTCTCACCAATTGTCTGTACAGAGGGATAATCACTTCTCTTTTTCTACTTGTGATGCACCTCCTTATGCATCCCAGTATCCCCCTGGCTCTCCTTATCAACTTCTCACACTGCTTACCCACCTTTAGGTCATCTGATATGACTACCCCCAGGTCTCTTTCCATTATTGTTGTTGTTAGTACCTTCCCTGCTATTATGTACTCTTCTCCTGGATTTTTATTTCCCAGGTGCATTACTTTGCACTTCTTTGCAGTGAATCTAAGTTGCCATATGTCTGACCATTCCTCCAATCCTGCCAAGTCCCTTCTCATCCTTTCTACCCCCCTTGCGTAAAAACTCTGTTACAGATCTTTGTGTCATCTGCAAAGAGGCATACCTTTCCTTCAAGACCCTCTGCAATGTCACCTATAAAGACGTTAAAGAGGACTGGACCCAGTACTGAGCCCTGAGGTACTCCACTAGTAACCCCCCTTTCTTCGGAATGTGTTCCATTCACTATTACCATCTGTGTCCTGTTGTGCAGCCAGTTTGCTACCCAGGCTACCACCCTGGGACCCACTCCCAGGCTGGCTAACTGATTATTAATCTTTTAAAGGGACTGTGTCAAATGCTGTGCTAAAATCTAGGTAGGCCATATCCACAGCCCCTCCCTGGTCTATTACTTTGGTCACCCAGTCAAAGAAATCAATTAGATTCATCTGACATGACCTTCCTGCTGTGAATTCATGCTGCTTTGGGTCCTGTGCCCCACTGGCCTCTAGGTACTCAACAATTCTTTCTTTCAGAAGTGATTCCATCATTTTCCCCACCACTGAGGTCAAACTTGCAGGTGTGTAGTTTCCTGCTTCTGCCTTGCTCCCACTTTTGTGAAGGGGAATCACATCTGCCCTCCTCCAGTCCTCAGGTACCACTCCATTCTCCCATGATTTGTTAAAAAGTGTGGTCAGTGGTGTCACTAGGTCCTCCCTTAGTTCTTTTAGGATTCTAGGGTGAATCCCATCAGGCCCCATTGCTTTGTCCACCTTGAGTTTTAGGATTTCTTTCAGGACTCTTTCTTCTGTAAATGGACTGGCGTCAACCCCACTACCCAGCGTGCTTCTATTGTTTGGCTTAGGTAACTCCTCCTCTACTTTTGTGAATACTGAGCAAAAGTATTCATTCAGTATCTCTACCTTTTCACTGTCTCCCTCTGCCCACATTCTGCCTTTTCACTGTTTCCCTCTGTCTCCCTCAGCCCACATTCCACCAACCCCCCAACAAGTTCACCTGCCCATCTTGGCAACAGCAGTGCTACTGTCAGTTGGGCTAGCAGGGTGGTAGCAGTAACAGCAGGCCATGGTCCCTGCCTGTCTAGAAGGAGGGTCTCTCGTTCTTGTGGCTTTGCTGGCTTGTGGATCTCAGTGCAATGTGCTGTTATATTTATGAGTGGTGTTGGATTGGAATTGCTTTTGGGTGCAGGACTCTGGGTACATCATGATAGACGAGGAGCTTGAACTGTAGAGAAAGCAACATTATCCACCCACTTCTGTAGTACCTTTGCTGGTTTGGGTTTGAGTGGCATTGATAGTACAAGGTGTGTTGCCGTGTTCATACTGTATTGCACAAAGACTGTTCCATTGATGGTGGAGTCAATCTGTTTTGGCTGTGGTGAGCAGCACCATGCTGTGAATTCTGGGTAGGGGTTGGGGGACTAGGGGTCAGACATCAGCAGAGACAGGGAGCAAAAGGGGACTATTTGGATAAAGTGATATACTGGAGCAGGGTAGGGGGAAGAAGCCAGCTGACTTGACAGTGCTGCACAGCTCCCATATATGGATTTGTCAGAACATGCTTGACTTGTTTAAACTGTGTGCAGTGAGGGAGTTGTACTGGGATTCAGAGCTAAGTCTGCAGGTTTACAGGTAGCTCTATGCTGAAACAACTAGATTGCATTCTCTCACAGTGGGGGCCAGGGCAGGGAGATCTGAATGGGCAAAACTGGTGATGAACATGCTATGGTTCCTGTTGGAAGCATAATATCCTAATTTATTGAGACTGTAAGATATACTTTTAGACATTGCTTGCAGGCATCTGGTGTGAATTTTTTTAATATGCTTGTCAAACTGGTTTCTAGCCTAGTAAATAGTAAAACCCACTGATCTTTATTATTGTGTGTTTACAGCATCATTCTGTTGCTGGCTTTCCTTGGTTTATTGTAGGTATATAAGCAAAGCGCTGTGTGTGAGAGTGAGTGTGAGGCATCATAGTTATCATATAAGCCATGTCATTCTGTCAGAGAGCAGTTTGACAGGCAAATATTTGTAGTTGCCTTACTCTTTGGCTCAGCTCGTGATTTGGCTGTTAGAGCCAAGCCAGACCCTTGGCTCGGCTCTGACTCGGCTCTTCCTCAAAAAATCAAGGCTTGCCCACCTTTATTGTTTTAGCAACGGGAGTCCTGTTCATGTACAGCAAAATATGTGAAATCTTGCAATAATTGTTCCCAAACAAAACTATATTTGCTGCTAATAAAAGATTTCCAGCCATCATGCCCCTCACAAGGGGTTGTGAATACCAATTCTTCTTATGGCCCTTCTCACATGATATAATCAATTTGAAAGCTGTACCAATCTGGTGCAGGGATAAAGTAACAGAACTGTGACACCCCTCTTACAGTGCAGAATCGAAAAGCCTTTGTCGCCAAATCAGTCAGGCACTGGTCATAAATGATTGCAGTAGTCATATCAATAACAGTACAACTTGAGGCCCTTTCGAATATGTCATCACCAATGTCATCAGCTCTAAGCAGATTTGAACTCATAAAATCTGGAGCAGAATCTGTCATTTCTTCATCCATACCATATGATACATCAGTATCTAACAAACTGAAACATCCCAAACAAACAAATAAATTATTGAAATATTGTAAAAAGTTGGATTCAGCAACATGCATGTCACATTCAGGTCCTACCATCATATATTCTTAATCTCAAATGACTCATGCAGCAGATACACTAAGGTACCACTACACTAACTGGAGCTGTAATCCCTGTCTGCATCAGTGGATTTGGGTGGATCAGAGGGCTGCGGAAGCTGTAGCAGAGTCCGGTGGCCTCATTGGCAGCAGGAGCTGAACCAGGAGGCTAGGACAAGGGAGAGAGAGAAGCGCTGCACTAATCAGCGTGCAGGGAGCCATTTTCAGATAAGCGGCGGGACTATTTAATTTGGAGCCCAGCTGCTCTACAATGACACTTACTGGAGCTGTAACCCCTGTCTGCATCAGCAGATTTGGGTGGATCTGGGGCCGTGGCGGCCGTAGCAGAGTCCGGTGGCTGCATCGGTGGCAGGATCAGAACTGGGAGGCTGGGACAAGGGAGAGACAAGTGTTGCACTAATGGGCGCACAGAGCGCCATTTTCGAACAAGTGGTGGGGCTATTTAAATCATAGCCCAGCCACTCTACAAGGACACTAACTGGAGCTGTAATTGTTTCCTGCCCACTCACCCTGGCTCCGACCGCAATTAAATAGGTGGTGGGGGTGGAGCCTTGGAGAAGGGCATATTAGGACTGGGTAAATTGAACCACAAAGGGACTTGGACTGGATGCTGACTGTGGGAAGGGGGCACATGGGGTTACAAGTGTCTAAATGAACTGGGTGTACAGACTACTGCTGTCTTGATTACTGGGTGGAATCTGAGTCTAATTAACAGGGTGTGCAGATTACTGCAGGGGGTGGTGGCATTTTGGGTACTGACTGTCTGGATTGCTTGGGTATTGCTAGCTACTGCAATATTGGGTACTGTTTGTCTTGATTGCTTGGGTAGTGCTGGCTACTGCTGGGGAAGGGGACAATTTGGTTGACTGATTGTTTATTGATTGATTGTATACTAATCGGTGGGTGTTTTTATTGCTGGTGGGGGCCCATATTGCTCACACTCAAAATGATGATGGGATTGAAGGATATAAGAGCAGGCATCTTCGGTAGGGTGATTGGGTGCACAGGGTGTGGGGCGGCTATAGTATTGAATTGGACATGGAGGTTTGGAGGATGCTCAGTGTGTTATCAGTTGGCAGGTCTCAGACAGGAGGTCAAGGAGATAAGGAGGCAGTTTGAAGGAGGGAGGGGAGGGTTGGAGAGGGAAGGGGAAGCAGGAACCATATGATGCTAGACGAGGGCAAAATGGCATATCCCAAGGGATAGGGGCAGGAGTGAGAGGACAAGGACCACATGGATGCTCTGGGAGGGGGGATGGGACATGAAAATAGCAAAGTCAAGAATTCACTCCTAATGCAAGGGGTTGTCCAGAGAGAGAGCCAAGGAGGGTGAGTTAGACAGGAGAGGGCAAACTTGGGCAGGCATTACACTTACAAATCGCTTCACCCTGCTATATCGGATGATGAGGTGGAGGAGGCTGGCAGGCAGGAGGAGCAGGCAGATGGGGAGAGATTGATCAGAAATTGGAGGGGGGCACGGAACAGGAGAGGGGGCCAGATCCAGAGGAGGGGAAGGCATGGGGAATGTGAGACCAGGGCACCAGATGGGCAGGAAGGGGGGCATGAACCTGGATTTGAGGAAGGTAAGGCAGAGGGGGCCACAGAGAGCAGCGCCAGGGTGGACGAGGTAGAGCCCAGGACAGGCCAGTGTTGAGGAGGGGAGGATCAGCTGAGGAGGGGGGAGTGGTAGGGAGCACTATGGACAGGCCAGCTCTGAGGCTGGAAAAATCAAAGGGAGGGTAGAGAGGATGAGGAAGGTGTAAGGAGCACTCAGGCAAAAGGGTTCATTAGTGCAGAGCCTGAGGGGGCGGACCAAGGCAAGAAGGGAAGCAGTAAGAGGAGACCTGGGTGGAGGGCCTGATGGCAACAGTTCAACCAGGGAAGAGTTAAGGTGGGGGGCGACTGGAGATACACAGGCTGTGAGGGGTGTGAAAAGCAAACTGGGGGAGGCTGACAGAAGAGGGATCCTGGGAGGCCACACACAGACTAGTGACACCCAGGTGGTGGTGATGGTGGGGGCAAGGAGTAAGCTGGGAGTCATAGTCAGGAGAAGGAGTCTGGATGGGCACACACAGACTTGTGACACACAGGTTGCAGGGGGTGCAAGGAGCAATTGGGGGGTTGTAGACAAAACAAGGAGCCAGGAGGGGCCAAACTGGCTAGTAACTTGGGGGACAGGTGATGGTGTTCCACCTGGGTGACTCCATGATTAGGGGTATTCAGTGGGAGGGGGTTCGGGAGGGAAAATGCAGCTCAGGCAAGGCTAAATGTATCCCAGGCCTATCCATACACAAGGCCAAATTCCAGCTATACTCAATGGCAAGAGGGTGCAGGGGATCCCCAGACATTCTAGTTCACCTGGGAACAAATGATTTATAAAGGAACAGTGAACTAGAGATACAGGCAAGATTCAGGGAATTGGCTAGGGTTTGCCATTCTATAGGATGCACAATCTCCTTCTCTGAGATACTGCCAGTACCAAGGGTGAGCGGGGAGAATAAGCAAAAACTTAGAGGGGTGAACTAGTGGCTCAGGGAGTGGTACAAGTGAGAGGGGTATGGGTTGATAGGGGACTGGGGTGATACATGGGAGGATAAGGGGCTATGTGCCAGGAATAGGCTACACCTCAACCTGGAGAGGTGGGAGATCCTTAAACTGAAACTTTCTGGATTCATAGGTGATAGGTGGGGTTTAAACTTTTAAAGGGGGAGGGATAAAAAGACTGACAGCCCCAGGGGGAAGCTCGAGGGTTAAGGACTAGGGCATGCAAAGGGGGCTGTGGGCAGCATTGAAAGAACAGGGGGAACTGTGCAGGAGGGTGAGACAGGGGTCTGCACTGGACAAAGAAGACTGAGGAGTGGTGAGGGATTGGTGTGGAGGATGGTCCTGATCAATGCCAGGAGCATGGGCAATGAAATGCCAGAGGTTCAGGCAGTGCTAGAGGAGGGAGCAGCAGATGTGGCAGCAATTACTGAGACATGGGCCACCAAGAGGCATGATTGGTACCTAAACTTAGAGGGCTACACAATGTTTAGGAAGGATAGGGGAGTGGAAAGGGGGGGTCAAAAATGACATAGTAATTTGTGGAGTGAGGAGGCTGGGAGGGATGTGGAGGCGATTTGGTAACCCTGAAAATGGGGGGGGGGGTTAAAGATTCAAAATAGGGGCGGTGTACAGACCCCCTGCAATGATGGCAGATCGGGAGGATGATCTGGCTGAGAACATCAGGGGTCATTGTGGCCTCAGAAAGGACAGGGTGGTGGTCATGGGCGACCTAAACATGCCGGGGGCAGACTGGGGCATGATGACATTCTTGATGGCCAAGGAGCAGAGGTTGATGGATGTCTTCCAGAATGCCTTCCTAGTCCAGCATGTAGGGGATCCTACTAGGGAGGACCGGATACTGGATGTTGTCCAAGCAGACAATGACCAGATAAGGGGCCTGGAGGTGAACAGCCCATTGGCAGGTAGTGACCACACCACGGTCTGGTTTCTCTTGTACCTAGGGGGAGAGGAAATCACACTAACGCTATAGTAATAGATTTCAGGGGTCTGGACTTTCAGAGCATGGAAAGGATTTTTAAAGGGTGCTTGGATGAGATAAGGCTGGCATGGATGCTGGTAGCTTGTGGGAGACAATTAAGAAAGGGGTCCAGGAGGCTACTAGGTCCTGTGCAAAGGTAAGGTGCAAGAAATTTAGGGCCAGCAAGCCATGATGGTGGACCCGGGAGGTGCAGGAGGCAGTGAGGGAAAACAAGGCTGCCTACGTGCACTTAAAGCACTCTAGGGGAGTAAGGGAGAGGGGAGAGCATGAGTTACTGGCTAGGAGGGACACCAGGGTGGTAAGGGGGGGCCAAGGCAAGAACGGAGCCAAACATGACCAGGGATATCCGGAAGGGGGAAAGGGGTTCTATAAATACATGGGGAGAAAAGAAATGCAAGGGCACAGATTAGCAAGATTAGGACTAAAGAGGGATGGGCGCAGGAAGTAGAGGAACAAGCAGAGGTACTAAATGAGTACTCTGCCTCAGTCTTTGCCGGGGGGAGGGGATCCTTCCATCCCAATGGGAGGGAAGGGGAACCCACAGAATTGTGAGGTGAGTTACAGTCCAAAGGACTGGAAGGGGCTAGGGCAGGGGATGGGCTGAATCTAGAGGGGGATGGGTGGGAGTATGAGGAGGTGGGCTGGGAGGGCGAAATCATAGTGGATAGGGTGAGAGAGGCCCTCCAGTCATTAAAGACTGAGAAGGCACCGGGGCCAGATGGGCTGCATCCAAGGGTACTTAATGAATTGGCGGATGTGCTGGCAGCTCCACTGGCTGCACTCTTCAACATCTTTCTGAGGATAGGGTGGGTCCCTCAGGACTGGAGGGTGGCTCATGTGGTGCCCATCCACAAAGGGGGGTTCAGAGAGGAGATGGGGAATTATAGGCCTGTTAGCCTAATGTCTATGGTAGGCAAGGTTATGGAGGGCATTATCAAGAAGAGGCTTGGGGGGCAGCTGGATAGGTTGTAGCACCTAGACGACAGGCAGTATGGTTTTGTTCTGGGGTAGTCGTGCCAGACCAACCTGGTGGAGTTTTATGACTGTGTGATGGGTGCCCTGGACTGACAGAGGCCAGTGGATGTCGTCTATCTGGATTTCAGTATGGCGTTCAATTCAGTACCCCATAATGGCCTGCTAACTAAGCTGGGGAATGGGGTGGGGGGGCAGTTGCTCAGGTGGGTGGAGAATTGGCTTTCGGGGTGAATACAGAGAGTGGTATTTAGCAGGATAGTCTCCTCTCCCAGAATGGTCCTCAGTGGGGTCCCCCAGGGTTTGGTCCTGTGGACACTCCTGTTCAATGCCTATGTCTTGGATATAGGGAGGGGTGTTAGGAGTAGGCTGAGTCTCTTTGCGGACGACTCAAAACTGGAGCACAGGCGGGCAGGGAGGAGGAGAGAGGGGCCCTCCAGGAGGACCTGGATACCCTGAGGGGGGTGGTCAAGGAAGTGGGGATTGAAGTTCAATGCAGGGAAATGTAAGGTGCTGCATCTGGGGGTCAGAAACCTGGGCCATGCTTACACTCTTGGGGGGGTCACACTACAAGCCACAACAGGCAAGAGGGACCTAGGGGTAGTGGTGGACAACAAAATGAATAACACTGAGAACTGTCGAAGAGCCGCAGCAAAAGCAAACAGGATACTAGGCTGTATAACCAGGGGGATTACCGCCAGGAGGAGGGAGGTGATCCTCCCTCTGTATAATGCCCTGGTCAGTCTGCATCTTGAGTACTGTGTGCAGTTCCGGAGACCTCACCTTAAGAATGACATAGCACTGCTGGAGATGGTCCAGAGGAGGGTGACAGGGATGATTCAGGGCATGGAGGGTAGGCCCTATCAGGAGAGACTGGAAAGACTTAAGCTGTATGCATTGGAGGAGAGGAGGGACAGGAGGGACATGATAGCAGTCTTCAAGTATGTAAGGGGGATAAATAAGGGTGGAGCCAAGGAGGTGTTCGAGCTTAAGAGGGGGGAACTATCAGGGGCACGAGTGGAATCTGGAGGGGGGGGAAGTACAGGGGAAATGCAGGAGATACTACTTCACTGAGAGGGTAGTGGAACCATGAAATGCACTGCCCAGGAGTCTGGTGGAAAAGAGAACAGTAGAAGGTTTCAAGAAGGGTTGGGACAGGTACAGGGGGATACTGAAGTCCTCTGCATTTGGAGGGGAGCAAGCTCCCAGTAGGGGGCTGGCTACCAAGCAGATACGATGGACCATGAGGCTTATTCTTCTGGCTTTTACTATGTTACTATGTTTCTGTGTTTTATATTCTTGGTTATTTAACAACACATACTATACATTTGTGTGTGAAAATACATGAAACATCATTAGTCAAAAAATTGGCTTCCAGATGAGGTGATGACTTGCCAGACAGCAGATTGATTCAATACCATTTAGGACAGATACATGAGAGTGATTGAAATTGGGTTTTGGGGTGTGTGTGGGTGGGGGGGTTGAAGAGACTCAAGTTCCGAATGGATACAGAAGGGTGGCGATGTGCAGTTACAATGAGATGGGAAGTCATTATTGTACGTCATTCATCATCTGAAGTTAGATTCTAATCCCCAGATATTCAAACCGCGCCATAAAAGTGCGCAACAGCAGGAGCAAGCGCAAGTTCACTGCACCCAATATTCAAACACTACGCAGGTCAAGATGCGCCTGTGGCACATGACTGAAACTCATGCCAACTGTGCCATAACGCAACCAGGGATGTGCAGTGGTGCAGGTCAGATGCGCAATAGCACAATCAGGGATGCTCAGTGGAGCAGGGCAGCAGTGCAACAGCACAACCAGGGATGCGCAGGGATAGGATGCATGGGCCCACCACCCATGCTAGAGATGGGAAGAGGAGCACACAGCAGAACAGACATTGCCTCCCACACCCCATGCACTGCACAACCGGAGGAGAGCTGGAACAACCACTGGCCCATGGATACCAGCAACAAACCCACAGCCGGGGCATGGTGCCCCAGCACAACCCCTGGCAAGGTGTGACCGGCACACAAGGAGGTCCGGCCACCCCGTGCCACACCATTCCACCAATACAGAGCACACCCTGCACCGTGATCCCCAGATACCCTGCCCAGGAGCAGTGCCCACCAGTGCAGGACACCCCATGCATGCCACCACCCCCACTGTGACAATGCAACCCTGTGCACCACAGAACCATGCAAGGCAGCCCCACCATGAGAAACCTTCAGTGGGTGGCAGCAGACAGTGATGCAACAACTGCATACACAGTGCCACCATGCACGTCCCCCCCGAGGTACAGCTGAGAGACCGACCATGTGTCGGCACATGAGGTACCCTACACGTGACAGGGCATGCCCCAGACCCCACCACCAGTGATACAGCACCCTGCACACCCTCCCAAGGACACACCCCGACACAGCACTGGCCACAACAGCCAGCGCAGACACCCACAGTGGTGCATGGAAGCATGCGCCACACAGGATGCAACACAGTGCATGGACAAACACCCACCCATACCCAAGGGCACACCAACACAGGGACACAGGAGTGGGTCAACCAAGCCCCTGGCGTATGGGCATTTAAACCGTGTACATACGGCCAGCACCCCTGCATGGCACAGGAGTGCCAGCCACCCTGCGCAGGCACCTTGAAATTGTACGCCACCAGCATGCACCCAGAGCACAAGTGACAGACAGTGGAGCACATCCCCTGCAACAGACACAAGCGGCAGCATGGAGGTGGGACAACAACAGTGGAGGCCACAGTGCCACCCAAGGCAGACATGCACCACACCAGTGACAGGAGGCAACCCAGCATTGTGCTGGGTACAGTGGCTGTCCAGCATGGACAGCCACCACTGACATGCCAGTGGACCGTGCAGATCACAGACATGCAAGGGTGTCAGCTGCACAGGCCATGGACGGTCTGACAGGTGCGCCATGGACACAGTGCATGCACCATCGACCACTGCACACAGTCATCCAGTGCACAGGGAACAACACACAAACCACAGACAGTGACTGATAGCTATGCCCACACCATAGTCGCTTCCCCTACGAACACACACACACGTCCATGACTGCACCACCCCTGACACCATGCACACCACTGCAGCTGAGCACCTGTAGCCCACTGAAAATCAGAGACATCCACAGTAGGCATAACAAAACAAATGTATATTAAAAGACAGAAAACAACTATTTACAAATATGTACAAAAATGTTGGGGTTGAGGGCCACAAACCAGGTGGGGGTGGGTAAGGGGCAGGGGTGAACAAATGGTGAAAGGAAGGAGGGGTGTGAGGGTGGGTCTGGGAAGGTAGGGTTGAACCCAGGGCATGGTAACTTCAGCTGGTGCCCCGCATCCCACTCCTGTGGCACCTCCTGCCACATCTCCTGACTCCATGTTGGTCTATTCACTGAAGGATCTCTAGCGAGGCACGTGCCACCTGTAGCAGCTCCTGCATGGCCCTCTCCAGGTGCATCATCCTCCATCCACCTAGGACAAGGGAGCAGAGTCAATAGGTGTGAATGCCCATCCCCCTGCATCCCACCCATTGTGCATGGTATACAGCCGTGGGACATGCCCCTGTGATGGTGTGTGACCACCCACAGTGATTGTGTCCACATGACCTGCTCACCCAGGTGCACACAGCCATGTGGACCACTGCACACACCCACCGCCCAAGTCCCGCACAGCACTACCGTGGCTGTACAGTGACATGGCTATGTGTTGTGAAGGCAGTGGCATAGCCATGTACCCGGTGCATGCATGGACCACCAGCGATGCACACCCACACATGCAGTGCCACTGGACAGTGCTGACTGTACTGTGTGGCATGCATGGCAGTGGTGTCAGTGGATGGTGGCCATGCCCCACCGCCTGCCCTGCAACAAAGCATGCACAGAATATCCTGGAAGAAAGGCACTCACCATCATCGGCCTGATCCGGGTGCTATACTCTGATGCAACTGGCTGCCTGTGGCTGTTGACCAGCTCCCCTACCCACGCCTCGGTGTCAGTCCTCTCGGGCTCGGCGCCGCTCTTCAGGGAATAGGGTGCAAACATGGAGAGGGCAATATCAGTACAATCCAGTATCAAAGACCCCCCAACCCTGGGTGTGTGTGATCCCGCACAGCCCAGCCATGCTGCAACCCCCAACACCACCTCCACCACCAACATCACTGCCCACACTGGACAGCCCACCCCCCATGTGGACACATGCCCACTGTGATACCCGTACTGACGCAACCAGTGTATGGATGGGGCACCTACCTGGTCGTGGCACTGCACCTCTCCTGGCATGTGCCCGCAGGTAGGCAAGCCTGTCCGGGTCCCTGCGCTGGAGGTCCCTGATCAGCTGAGCGCTCCATTCCTATGGCTTCCTCCAGCACCACCACCACCTCCTCCCATACAACATTCCTGGCCCTGTCCAGGGGTGCATTTCCAAAAAGTGCCCCAGCATAAGGCTCCACTATGGCCACCAAATTAGCCAGCTCCACCTGGCTCCAAACAGCAGCCCTCCCTCTTGCCATCGCTGAAGCCGGTCAGAGTCAAAATGGCACTCGGTAGTGTGGTCCGTCACATGCAGATGCTGCGTGGTGCAGCATTGCCTTTCCCCATCACGCTGTCACCGAACAGCGCGATAGTGGTACACCCATGCAGACGCATGGCGCCTAGGGGGCAAAGGTCAGGCACAGGGTCAAGGGTCTCTCGCACACGGACCGCCACAGCGCCGATTGGTACTTCCGCATGTAGCGCGATTGGGTGCCTGTGAGACGCCCCAGTGGCCTACCACGCTGTGGCTCCACGTCGCCTACAGCGCCCCAGTGCAAGAGCGCATACATGTGAACAGTGCAGTAGCACCACTGGCACAATGGTGGCCGTGCCCTGCACTGCCTCCCGAGCACAGCACATCAGCAGTGTGGCAGGCGTCAGCTTCAGCACCCCAGGCATGCGCCGTTCGGTGTCCACTGTGCACGTCACAGAACTGCGCCCTTGCCTGAGTACGTTCAACACAATTGCGCAAGGCGCAACAGTGCGATATTCAGCCAGCATATGCAAATCAGCTCATCAGCGATTCAGTGGCATAGATAGTGCATTAGCATCCACTTAAAATTGAGCCTCGCCTCATTTGCATGCGTTGCACTATATAAATGCAACATTGGGCTGCAGAGGCCATAGTCTGGTATTGCAGTCTATTGTGGCGAGTTGCATGCTGTTTGGGAATGTGGACTGTGGTGTGTGGGAGATGCATGGGACTGCACAATCAGAGGTAACACCTGTCATTCCCACAGGATCAATGATGAGTGAACGTGAGGTAGAGGAGGAGGAAAAGAGACGTGGGAGAAGGAGGAGGCCAAACTTTACCAAAGCAGAAACAGATGCCCTGTTTGAGGCCAACCTTGACCAGGAACCGCTGCTCAGCGGACAGCGGGGAACACCACAGACCCATGCTGCTGCATGGGGTGAGGTGGTGCGTGCCATCAACCAGCATGGCAGCCACCAGCGGTCCATGCAGAAGTGTAAGAAGAAGGTGGGCACAGACAGGAGGAGGATTAAGGATAAGGTGGCTGCCATCACTGGTAGAGGACAGCCGACCGTGCAATGCCTGACGCCACAGGAAGAGCGGGTTGCTTGCAGCATGTGGCATTGTGCCATCGAGGGTATTCCAGGTGGTGGCTTCCAGACAGGTGGTAGCCAGTTACTGCATGGTAGGTCCTGATCTGTCACTGTAGGGGGGGGGATGCCACAGGGTAGGGCAGATATATTAATGCTACTGTGTTCCCTTACAGCTCCTGAGCATCTACATGGGTCAGCGGTGGTGGGCTCATCCACTGAGGGCGATACCCTGGACACAGAGTAGGGCCCATCCACTTCCACAGTGTCCGAGGGTCAGGACGACAGTGTGTCCACCTTGCTGTCCGGACTGATGTTGGTGGAGCAGGTGCGGAGGAGGCCCTGCCTGTGTCCCAGCGTGACAGTGTCCATGGATGCCAGCATGCTGAGACTTGGACTTGTGCCGGATCTGTCACTGATGATGATGGAGCTAACCTCATGGACAGTGATACGTGTGGGCCGCAGGATGGCTGCACAGCAGGTTACAGCATGGGCATAGCCATGGTTGATGCCACCATGGAGGCCTGCGTTACATCACAGTCCCAGCCTGTGCCTGTCTGCACCGGTGGGGCAGCACTGGTGTGTGTGTGTCCAGGACAGTGGGGCTGTTGAGGCCGCTGCGGCTGCACTGTTGAGCCCTGGAGAGTGGCGGCTGGAGGGGCAGTGTCAGCAGTCGGCCAATGGCGATGGGGGGGACAGTGTCAGGGGGTGGCGTCAGTGCACCACCTGTGGACATGCCCAGGCATGGCCCTGGTGTGCAGCGCCCAACCTCAAGGGGTGCTGCCCATCATGGCTGCGAACACCATGAGGGATAGCATGCTGATCAGGCGGATGACCTCTTAGATGAGCACACCCGCATACTCCATGACTCAGTGGTTCAGCAGATGCGGCTTGTGACAGCGGTGGATGCACTTAGTGTGGTCCTGTGCCAGGCAGAGGAGTGGCACAGCAGGGACACTGGTCTGCTCCTGGCAGGGATGGACCGGCTGCGGGAGGATGTGACCACTGCCATTGACAGGCAGACACAGGCATTCACAGCCGTCATGGCCACAGTTAGTTGCCCATGCATCGCAGACACCGCGCAGTGCAATGTCCACCCCCCCATTCCCGGCATCGCGCGACACCCACCTTGTCGACACCGGGTTCAACTATGGGCATCCTGAGCACGCCTGGCACAGGCATGTTTGGTGAGCTGCAGACTCCTGCTCGAGAACGGTCGTGTTCCCGCAGCGGAACCCCTGGGGGACCATTGGTGCCACCCCATGAGGCCATTGGTCAGCCTGTCAGAGTGGGTATCCACTGTCACCTGTGTGTAGAGGGTGGACATTAGTTTGGTGATCAGCGTCGCCCTGCCATGGGCCATCTAGGCCAGTACCCATGCCCCTACCAAGATCCATGTCTTTCTGTGTGATTTGCATACTCACCCACTAGGTGGCCCATGGGGATGTCCCCACTCTCGAACCTGTGGCACAGTGCAGACTGGTGCCAAATGATGGCATCATGTGCTCCCCCAGGGTGCATGGCACAGACATTGGTTATGAGCCCCCTAGCATCGCACACTATCTGGCAGTTGATGCTTGCATAACCCTTCCGATTGATGTATGCTGCACTTTTCGGGCCAGGTGGCGTGTGGATGGCCACATGGGTGCACTCAATGGCCCCAAACATGCCAGGCATACGTGCTACCCTGTGGAATTCTTGTATGTGTGCTGTGCGCTCTGCCTGTGTGCTGGGGAAATAGATGTACTCTGCAGCATGTGGCAGCAGTGCGCTGAAAAATTGTGTGAGAAGGCGTGACGCGGCCGACTAGGTTATGCCTGTTGTGTCCCCTGTTGGTCTCTGGAAGGTACCCATGGTGAGCAGGCACATGACAGCTGTCATCTTTGTCTCCACTGACAGAGCATGGCTCTGTCATGTGGATGCCTGCATCTCATCCCTGCACAGGTCACAGAGCTGCCTCAGGATCATCCGGTACCGGCCCATTATCTCGGTGTCACTGTACTGCTTGAAGCTGGTGTGGGCTCGGTACTGCCTGTTGGGGGCATACTGCCGACGGGTCCTTCCATGGCCATGCCCCTCTGCTGCCCGCCTTCTCACCCCCCTCAGTACTGCCTCCATCTGAATGATGGCACCCTGGCTTGTGTTACCTCCCCCGGCAGCTGTATACCCATTCCCCTGTTGTACTTTATGCTACTCCCCCTGCACTGGGAACACCTCCCAGATTTCAATGTCTTGCCCACTGTCACTGCCCTCAGTCCACTGTGGCACTTCCCTTTTCCTCCTGCACGGTGGCACAGGCTCCCCACTCCTTTCTTGTTCCTGATAGTTTCAAGGTGTGCTCTGTCCTGCTCCTGCCCTGTCCTGCTCACTGCTACTGTCTGCCTGGTTGCTGTCACCTTACTCTCAAATCTGGCTTCCCTGTAGTGTTCTTGCGCCTCTCTCTTGTTCCTTTTTATTTTGGATCATTTCCGCTATCGCGCAACTTCCATTTGCTCCCCTATTGCACATGGCGCATGCTGTTGAATATCGCACTGTGCCATTTATTCATGGCTCCTCACCCTTCAGTTGCGCATGCATTAATTACCATTGCACTCTTGCACATTGCGATTTGGGGGGCGCAGCTGCCTCTCACTGAATATCGCACAATGGTGCATTTTCGGACTTGCCCTGGCGCATCCCTGTTGAGCATGGCGCAACACTTTTGAATATCTGGGCCTAAATATAATAGTACATACAACAACAGTAGCACTCATAGGGTACCACATTTCCACTAAATCTATCCATAACTCAGCAAGTAAACATGATGTTATACCGAAATGATAAATCAGTATTTATTAGCAGGCAGTATATAACGTTTTGAAATAAAATGAGGAACAGCTGTCAGAATCTTAGAACACAATCTGACTGCAGCAATTCTGGAAACTGTTTTCTAATACTTCATTATGTAATAAATGGTATATAGAATTAGACTGAGATTGATGCGAATGTAATTAGCAATGCTAGAGGACGAGATTGGGGATTATAAATAAGGTAAGAAATACTCATTTTGTTCTGAAATGAGTTGAAAGAAATCAGATGAAATGAAAATGTGAGAATATTGCAAGTTACAAACATGGAAATATACACTTGAGACAGTAAACTATACTGTTAGGTTAGTGCAAGCAAAAGAAATGGATACAACAACACCTCTCAGGCAGAAACATGGTAACTGAGATTGAGGTACTACATGACTATAGGCATATGGCAAATGAAGGGAATAGGTCATTGGATACCAATAACTCGAATAAAAAATATCTAGACAACTTTCGAAAAACACATGCAAATCAAAAGGGTTTGTATGCATACATATTTACACATTATACAACATACGCTGAATTTGAACACTACAGCATGTGAGAAATGTACCTTTCAGGCTGACATACATGGTCAATGTGATTTCTAAGAGGTGTTGATATCAAATGAGCTGGAAGTTTTTCAAATGGTGAAACTGGAATACTTACTGGCAAAGGTACCAGTCAGCCCCATCTCCAAAAATTCATTCAACCCACAAAATTCAAACCGGAGAACCACCACATTGAAATATTCGCTAACTGCCATTCTCCGACTCCCATCATGTCCCATTCAACAAAGCACACAGTGTTAAAAAAGCACAAACCTGCCCAACAAAATGGAGCTGTAGTGAAAAAAAACCATCACACAACAGACTTCAAAATGTATTTTTCTGTAACCACCCAGACTGCACCCTCCTCACCTCAGGCTTAGTCTCTGCTCCCACTCTGTCTCCGCTCCGTCACGTCAGGAAAATACAATCCTGATGTACCTCTCGGTTCCCCGTCACTGTCTCTGGTCCACTCCATCTCTCTCTCTTCATTAGTTTAGCACTCTCTCTCGCTTCAGTTCCCTCCTGCTCTCACTCCTCCATCATTTTAAATATAAATAAAAAATATTTTAAAAAAATGCACAACCCTGGTCACTTTCTACTGCTTTCTGGAACATGGAAGCAGCTCACAGCACGCACCAGAAATCCAACCCAAAAGCACACACTGTGCACGACGGCAGCCCATTAGTGCGACAGACACAAAGACAAACTGTTCCTATTAAGCTCTGGAGACTGTGTGTGTGTGTGTGTATGTGGCAAAGGGAGGGTCAATAAAAACAAGCCTCACACTCAGGGAGGGGGGAATTGCATCATTCCACCTAGAACTCTTTTTCCTGGCAGAATAATAAAGTTAATAAAAATAATGAAAACTGGGAAAACCTGTATTATGCTTTGTTTTCCTCACAAAAAATAAAAAGAACATGGTATAATTGCAATAACCCACTAGAGGGTGTGGGTCATGGGGGGATTTACCATGGCTGATGATGATTTGACCACTCAGACTGCTGCCTCGTGGCCAGACCATGCCAGCCGTGGTAAATCCCCCCATAACCCATACTCTCTCATGGATTATTGCTTAGTAACCCTCTATATCAGCTGGATTATGGTTAATTTCAAACACCGTAATAACTGGATTTTAAATTATTACAGCTCAAACACCGTTATAACCCAAAATACGATTATTACGGTGTTCTTCAAAACTTTTAGTACTATTTTCCTCCAGGATTGCAATTATTTTTTCCCTGGTCACTGTAGCATGTCTGAGTGGCGTTCACATTTAAACAGAGAATGCTACAATATTTGAAGGAACATGAAAGGTTTATTGTGACAAATAATCTACTTGTTATGGTAAAAGGCATTTTTTTTTTCTGCAAACGAATCCGCTGAGTGTACAGCAAGGACAGCAATTGAAACGGCGGCCTCAAAAACCTCATCACAATTTGTGCACTCGGCTGATTCATTTGCAGAAAAGAACAAAGAAATACCTTTCACCATACTATTTACAACACTGAATACCGCTCAGTCATGCTAAAGTACAAGACCATCCTAGTAACTGGATCAGAAGATAGCATTTGATCAAATAATGCTACCAAAATATTAAATATTGTTACTCAGTGTTCTGGCAATAAATTCTTTACTGAACAATTACAATGAAATAAATCAAATGAAATGACAATGCACCTATAAAACATAATCAGAAATAATGCCATAGGCTGGAATTTCAAACAGCTTGCGCCTAGTGCCAGTGTGTCTGGGACCCTGCACCCGAATTTACAATGGACAGGGTCCTGATGCCTATGCCTTGTGGTTTGCAGCAATAGTGACAGTGCATCAGGAAGATGGTGCATCCACACAGAATGCCGCAGCTGCAGCGGGGCATATAGGAGGAGAGGTACACCTGGGGATGGGGGCATTGCACTGGCCCATGCCCCCCCACCCACATGCCATCGCCACCACTACCATGCCCCATACCACCAGTTGGGTACACAGGAGTACCCCTATTGCTCTCCATACCTCAATCAACACCATCGGTGCCATAAACGTCCAGTGCCCCCTGGTGATCCAGGTCCCCACCTGTTCTGTACCCTGCTCTGGCATCCGGCACAGCCCTTGCACTTCACCAGGTCTGGCTGCAGAATGAACTGGCAGAGTGCATACTGTATACAGTACATGCCCTGCCAGTCCATTCGGCAGCCCGGCTGTGGTGGTGTGCGGAGGGCTGTGCTGGTTGCTGGAGAAGGGTACCAAACGGGGGAGGGAGTGGGGTGGTGTGCATTACCAGCCGGGTGGGGGCCACTAGATTGCCAGGGGGCATTACTTGGGGGGATCAGGGTAGGACACACACAGTGCCACATGCTGGATGGCCCTCCCTGGAGATGACTAAGTACCATTAGACCAGCCCTTTGCTGGTCTAACGGTAGTTGGCACTTTGTTCCTGGGGAGGTCTTTGAAATTTGGGACTTGTGGCTGTGGCAGTCTGGGTCTGTCACAAGCTCCCTAGCGCCATGCCGCAGCCACTTTCGTGGTGCAAGGCTGGTGCTAGCACAGCTGAGTGATGCAGGCTGCCTCTGAAAATTGCTCTGGGCCCTACCCTTGGCTCAAGGTGCCTCTTGCATCAGACTTGTTCGACGCAAGCACCTTGCATCATTCTAAGGGCTTTGAAAATCTGGCTTTGTCGGTTTTAAAATTCCTCTCTGCTCTTTGCACAGACCAAGCAGTATACACATCTCCTAATTTGATGGAAAATCTTCACCTTATTCTGTCTTGCTCCAACTTTCATTTCTTTGTAGATGCAGGTGAGTAGCTTGCATGGTGAATTGTCTTCCTTTTCTGAGGCATACCTTCCTATCAAGTGTAAGAGAAAAAAATAATTAAATGTTAAAATTGCAGATGAATACAAATAGACTATATGCATGTTTGAAAATAGTGGAAGCTTCCTTTTAACACAAACAAATGTAAGATCATGCATCTTGTCATCATAAACCGGAGGACAGTACACTGAATGTGGGGCCAAGACCTGGCAGTAACAGAACAGGAAAAGGGACCTAAGCATCGCTGTATCAAGAGACCAAAATGTGGCAAAACACTGCAAGCGACCAGAGGCTACACACTTCAGAATGATAGGCTGCATTGGGAGGGGGATTACTATCAGGGTGAAGGAGGTCATAGTGCTCTTACACACCAACCTGGTTAGGCCCCATCAGAAATACGAGGTCAATTTCTGGATGCCATATCTGATAACGGATGTGGAGAGGCTGGGACTTGTTCAAAGTTGGCATACATGATGATAAATAGGCTGAGCCGCCAAACCCACTAATGACAGTTCTGAGAATCGAATATGTACTTTTTGGAACAGAGGATAATAAAGTGGGACATGATCGAGACTCTCTAGAACCTAACAGTTATAAACAAAATAGAGAATACTGGATGGGCAACTATGCACAACCAGTGTGTCCTGCCACAGGGGGGTTCTGATTCCCTCTGACTTCAAGAGCGAAGCATGAGAGGTCCATAGGGATCAGAACCCCGAGGAGGCAAAGCACACTGGTTGTGCAATGAGTTGCTCATCCTGTATTTTTTATAGTGCATAGTACTGTGTGAAATATGTGTTTTGTGAGTTCTTTTGCTTTCAAAATGAAACTGACTCATGCAGTCTCTAGAGGTTCTAGAATGCTGTTCCACCACAGTAGAGTAGAATCACATTCCATGACTTATGAACTGTGGTACAACAGCATTTTGAAAGGGAATGGAATTCTATACAGAACAACACTCCACTATACACTATATGACAGTATATATCATCTTCCCATTGAAAGGGAATAAAAGGACCAGGGAACATAGACTGCATATTGTTGAGGATCAGTTCCAGGGGAACGTTATAAATAATTACAATGGTCTTGTGTATGCTGCACTCTGATTTGCAGTAAACAGTATGACAACATTACATGCAATAAGGTCCAGTGCAAAAAGGATAGGGTGACAAAAACAAGCTGAATAAATAGTAAGGTTCAGACAAGGTGAGAAGGAAAAGTTGCTCTTATATGAGATTCAGATAACAGGGAGGAAGGGAGATAGTAAGACAGGGAATTGTATCTGAAACAAGTGAATAAGGTAACAAGAGAGGTAAGAGCAGCAAAGGCATCAAGAGAACTCAGGCTGGTGCAAGGCATATAAAAAGGGGAAAAAAAGACTTCTTTAGTTACATCAGAGAGAAAAGAAACTGCAAGGGTCAAATTGTGAGGATAAAGAGGGAATGGGATGGGTGGATTAATGGGGATAATAAATCAGAGGAGCTGAAATTCTAATTCTGTTAAGTCTTTACTAAGGAGAACGGAGCACAGTTACCCACAGTGGGACAGAGGATAGAGACAGACGGGGTGCGGGAAGTGACAGATGGTTAACTCACACATTAGAGGGTGCTAAAAGTGTTAATGGCACTGAGGGTGGACAAGGTGCTGGGGCCAGATGAAGTATATCCAGTGGTGCTGAAGGAGTTGGCAGAAGTCTTGGCAGGCCCTTTGTCAGACTTGTTTAATGCATATATGGGCACAGGGTGCAGGCTGCAGGATTAAATACTGGCTCATGTGGTGCTCCTCCATAAGAGTAGAACAGTGAAGAATCAGCGAAATACAAACCATTGAGCCTGCCATCCACAGTGTGTAAGATAATGGAGACCATCCTAAAGGACAGGTTGGAGGCACTGCTGGAGGTTAATGGGGTGCAGGACATGAGGCAGCATGGTTTCATCAAGGATAGATCATGCCATACCAACCTAGTTGAATACTATGACTGGATGACTAGTCAAGTTGATGGTGGTCATGTGCTGTAAGTCCTATATCTGGGCTTAAGTAAGGCATTTGACTCGGTACCACATCATAGACTTTGGTGTAAAGTAAAAGGTATGGGGCTGGCTGCAAAAATAGAGGTGGGTGGATAACTGGCTACAAGGTATGTAACAGAGGGTAGTGGTGAAGGGGAAAATATCCTCCCCTAAGCCAGTGACAAGTGGGGTGCCACAGGGGTCGGTGTTTGGGTCCGGTGCTATTTGAAATTTTCATTTCAGACATCACGGAGGACATCAGCAGCAGGATCAGTCTGTTTGCAGAAGACAAAAAAATGGAACAGGGATGAATGACCAGGGGAGTTGGAAGGGGCTGCAGGAAGACTTGACAATACTTGAGGCATGGTCTGACACCTGGCAACTTGGGTTCAACATCCAAAAAGTGTAAGATGCTACACCTCAGATCAAAGAACACAAAAAGAAGCTACTATCTAGGTGGGGGGTGGGCAGCTAGCAGTAACGGATGAATAGAAAGATCTGGGAGTTCTCATAATGGGAGCAAAGAACAACTCTGCACAATGCAAGAGAGCAGTAACAAGAGCCAACATTATGCTGGGCTGCATTGCCAGGGATATAATTACAAGGAGTGGGGAGGTCATTCTGCCATTATACAGATCATTTGGTCAGGCCACATCTGGAGTAATGCGTACAGTACTCAATACCATACCTGTGGAAAGACATTAGACTTCTGGAGTGGGTGCAATGCAGGGCAACAAAAAATGATCCAAGGTCTGTGGGAGCTGTCTTATAAGCCGAGACTGGCTGAGTTAGGCATATAATCAGTGGAGGAGATGAGAGGCATGGGGGACATGATAGAGACCTTCAAGTATATAAAGGGGATAATCCAAACAAGCCCAGAGGGGATATTCAGAGTGAGGGTGGGAAAGGACACTAAAGGTATGACGTGAGTTTGGAGGTCAGGAGACTCAAGAGGGAACTGATGATACATTTCTTTATGGAAAGGGTGGTGGAAGAGTTGAATCGCTGCCAGCAGAGGTGGTGTCATGTAAATCAGTGGATGGATTCAAAAAAGGGCGTGACAGGACAACGAGGAGTGTAATGGGTAGCAGCAAAATAAGTGTGCTCTCTGCAAACTCAAGCAGACTCTATAGACCAGTTTACCTTTATCTGCTGGCAATTTTCAGATGTTCTTATGTTCATACATCATGTAGTGTAGGGATAATCTGAAAACATAGCAGCACCTAGAGCACACTTGATAAAAAGAAAGACACATCAGCCATCTATTACTCACACAATGCCAACACAATCCCAGATGCAGACTCTGTCTCATGATTGGTACATGGTCAGCATATAACTAGCCTCCTGTCATACATACACATATTTATATGGACCAGCAGTAAAATAATTAAAAAGAAAGCCAATGCCAGACTTAAGAAGTTTAGAAAATAATATAACATTAATGTAATGTAACTCTATATAATGATATGCTGCACATACTGAAAAGGATGGATACTGAACTTTGTTGTAAGCGTATGATAATGATGATGTCAGAAGGAGAGTTTTGGTGTTGTGCTGTTCAATCTCAGTCTGATTGGAGGGTTGCAGTGCAGAGTGATATGGTTATTCACCGATTTTTTTCCACATGCAGGTTAATCATGTATTATTTTTATGAAATTCTTAAGTCTGACATTGCCTTTTTACATTAACATTTTATTAAAGAAGGCAATGACACAATTGCATCAGGAGACCATGAATATTTTCAGTATAAATCAGTCCCAGACACGTTGCTTGCTTCTTCTGTCTCCCTAACTCATTCTCCAGTATGTCCTGATTCCCTGCCATTTACAATTAGTCCACCCGTGATCAAGATAATCCCCTTTCTACAGATATTACTAGTGGGAGTAATCGTAACCACAGTTTATAGCTGCAAACTTTTATTTATTTTGTAAGACTGGCAAGCAAAAAAAAACATTATCAAAGGAGAATATTTGCTGGCCCGGTGGTGCTGAGGGTTGAGGCGCTGGATGCCTTACCTCGCAGCACGCCGGCGACCTGGGTTCGGGAATGAGCCTGAGCTGTCGGAGGCCGGCAATGAGGGGAGGGCAGAGCTGGATGGAGCTGCTGACAGGCAAGCTCTCCTCTCTGGGGTGGGGTAACGGCTTCCTCCGGCTGATGGCTGCCACCTGGTGGAGGCTGGGGTCAGCGAGGGCCAGGAGGAGTCAGGCACTAGGCCTCGGGTGGGAGGAAAGGGGCTGTTACCAGGGCCGTGAGACTAATGCGTGCCTCCACATGCAAGCGTCCCACTCCAGGGGTCCCTGGGCGCAAAACAAGGAAAAATAGCCGGTGACAGGATGGCAACCAACTCCCTGCAGGCTCCGCTCCCAGGCCGGGCATACGGTAAGCCCCGGTAATTCTGGGTGACGGGGCCGGGGGGTCAGTCAGATTGGGGCTGTCCAGGTGCAAAAAGTGTTAAATGATAAAAAATCAAAGGAGAATAATGCTGTGATGTCCAATTTCTCACACTTCACCTATTTCTATCTCAGGACTTCTCACATGAAAGAGATGTACATGGAAAGCCATGTAAGTAACTGGTCTGAAATTTTAGAGAAGGTAGAAAACCAAAGGCTCAGTGTGTAATGGAATACAGAACGGAGCCACCTGATTCCCCTCCACATACCAATTTCTGTTCTCATGATGCAGGCAGTCACCATTATGTAAAGGGGAGCTAGATCAGTTAGACTGCTGCGTTGATTGCATGAGGTCAATTAATCAAAGAAACTGACCAACAAATTAACAGTTCCATACACAAAGAAAGCTTGATCAGTCTGGGTAACCGATTACACTGGCAATACTGTCGCAGAGTGAAACTGAGTCAGTTTTACATTTTGAGCAGAAAAAAAAATTCCTTACAGTAACTGACCAAAAACTAAAAATGATTCACATTGTCATTTATTTGAACTACTTTGAAAAAAACATGACTATGACGGCAAATACGACTGAGACAAATTATCATTCATCACACACTACAACTGAAATTGCCATGAAATATATTTACCTATTCCCTACTTATACGAAATACTCCACCAAACCACACACTTTCTTCCTGTTTAGCAAGCAATGAGTACGAGCATGTAGCACAGCTAAAACATGTGCCGATAGGCTTGATGGAAATGCGATCTATATACAAACATGAATGCTAGTTAGTTTCTGCACGCGAAGTAAGTACAAATTTAATTACATTTTATAATACTGAAAAGGGTAAAATAAAAACGGAACCCACAACGCAATACTGGAATACATATCTCATTAAAACAATTGAATTTGAGTACTGCAGCATTTTCTTCAGCGCCTTCATTGCACTGCTGCTTTAAATCTGCCCAAGTGAGGACAGTACAAGGTATGGCATGATGATACACATACATTGTCCACCTTGCAGCTCATCTCCAGTATATGGCACTGTTATGAGCAATGTGGTCATTTAGTATTGAGTGATACCGCTGAAGGGCTGGTAGGGAAGGTTTGCCTGTTTGCAGATCATACCAAAATCTGCAACAGGGTGGACACTCTGGGGGGGGGGAAGGGAGTGAATGAGGCAGGACCTTAGCAAGCTGGAAAAGTGGTCAAGGATCTGGCAACTGAGCTTTAATGCAAGGAAGTGTAAAATCATGCAACTGGGTCTCAGGAACCCCATGGCTAAGTATTGTTTTGGGGAAGAACTTTACAGTCACAAAGTAAGAAAGGGACCTGGGAGTAATTTATTTCTGATGACTTTAAGGTAGCTAAACAGTGTGGCAAAGTGGTGAGGACAGCTAGCAGGATGCTGGAGTGCATAGGCAGAGGGATCACTAACAGAAGGAGGGAGATTATAATCCCCTTGTACAGGTCGTTGGTGAGACCTCACCTTGACTACTGTGTACAGTTCTAGAGACACTACCACCATAAGGACATATGTAACCCCTAGATGGCGCTATCCCAGGGGCTACTACCCCTGCCTGATTTGCCACTAACAGGTTGAGGGGCCTGGATCCGATGGCGGGTGCCTCCACCCAGAGGTCAGGGTTTGCAATAGTTAAACTAACTTGGTCACAGCCCTCTGGGACACTGCAACCCCCCTTTCTTCCCACTAGTGGCCCACACAGTATATCAGAATTACCTTCACAGTATACACTTACCCCAGGACTGGTTCAGGCACTGGGACCCCTGTAAAATAAGAAGATACAGTGCAACAATCACAGTACAATACTTTAACATAGACAAATACCTCAGGCAGTATAACTTTGCTGAAACAAGCAGTTCTGATTTATTTAGGGGGATATAACAAGGACAGGGGGAAATCAGGTTAATTAGCTTATCACTTTACTCATCTACCTATGGCTCTGTGCACAGGCCTATCCCTACCAGTTACTGTCCCTGTGTACCCAAGCCCTAGTGGCTAGTCCAAACCGTGGCAGCTGGTAGGGGCCCTTTCACACAGAGAAAAGAAAAATTAGTTAAACAGTCAGCAGTACAGTAATTCCATTTGGAGTCAATGTGGCAATTCAACAGGGAGCGACCCTGAATTAGTATAGGGTTACCGCCTGTCCTGATTTTCACAGGACAGTCCTGATTTGGGGAGCTGTGTCCTGCAAAAAAACGTGAAAAATACTACGTCCTGATTTTATAGTAGAGAAAATATTTTTTAACTTTCCTCTAAATGTTGCAGAAAACTACAATACCTTAACTACAATAACTTAAAATGACAAGAAACAATAGAAACAACTAAGAAACTATAATACTCGGCCTTAATTCTGATTATATAGGGAAAACAAGTTTGTTGCATTGGTCGAGGTTATGAACTGTCCTGCAAAAATCATGTTTCAGTAAGAAATTTCCCACTTTGGGCTTCTGAAAAGGTGGTAACCCTAAATTAGTACTCAAGACCTCCAAACAAGATAGGGTCCTTCAATGTCAGCAGGGCTACTCTTGAGCTCCACGAGACTCCTCACACATTTATATGGTAAACAGTAACAGGCAAAAGTCCTTTAATGGCAGCAGGATTCACTTGAGCTACACAAGCCTCCTCACACATTTATATGGTAAACAGTAACAGGCAAAAGTCCTTTAATGGCAGCAGGATTCACTTGAGCTACACAAGCCTCCTCACACATTTATATGGTAAACAGTCACAGGCAAAGTCCTTTAATGGCAGCAGGATTCACTTGAGCTACACAAGCCTCCTCACACATTTATATGGTAAAAGAAAGTACTATACCAGGCAGGCTGCTTCTCTATTCGACTGCAATTACTGCACAATACCGGAGAACACACAGCAGATTCAGTTCCTGACAGACCGAGCACAATTCAGCAATTTCTCCAGTCTTCTACAGGGTGAGCCTGGTTTCTACTCTTCAGTTATCCTTGATTCTCGTCACAGGACGGATTCAGTCCTAACAAGCAGTTACACAAGCTGCAGACCGAACCTGGGCCTTACACGCTTCCCGACTAAAACTGCACACTGAAAAGCACAGGGCTCCTTCCCTTCACTGCCAGAGCTCAACTGAAACTCCAGCAGACAAAACCGGCACTTCCTTTGAGTTCCTCCCAGTTCTTGGCTTGATTGGCTGTCACTACAATAGACTGCCCCTGTTGGTCCAAAAAGGTGCCAAGTCCAACTACATCTCCCAGAGTCACTGCCCATACAATCCTCTTGTGGCTGGCTCAGATTATGAGTCCAAGTTCTGATTCGTCCAAGGCACCATTTTAGAGCTACCTTAACCCACACTGATTGGTCCAGTTCAGCAGTTCAAAACTAGAATGGGGAACTAGGCAAACACAGTTCTGACTGCAAAGAAAGCAGGTTAGACAAACTGTATTTTCATTATTACTCTAAATGATTTCTGGCAAACAGTTACATCTTTCAGATAGGTTCCCTTTGCACTCCTAGTGACTGCAAAAATGGAGTGAATGGCAGCAGCTCGAGTGGTACTCAAGCAGAGAAACACACAGTCCCCCCATACAAACTAATTATGTCTGCAAGCGGACTGCTCTTAAAGAGACAGTACCAGAGGCTCTAAAAACACTCACAGATAAATGGCTTAATCGCAAAACACCATTCAGGCTTGGAGCATTCAAGCAAGCTCTTGGAAATCTTTTGGGAACCCCCATTTGCAGGGGGGTTACACATAGATAGGGTTGTAGGGGTTCAAATGAGAGCAACCAAGATGGTACAGGGCCTGCACCTGAAGCCTTATGAGGACAGACTCAGAGAATGAAACATGTACTCCCTGGAAGGGAGGAGGGAGAGGGGAGACATGATAGAGACATATAAATATCTCATGGGAGTGAACAGGTTACAGGAAGGGAATATTTTGCAGAGAAAAAGAAGCATAAAGAATAGGTGACACACAATGAGGCTGGGGGGAAATCTAAGGGGGGATATTAGGAAGCTGTTCTTCACGGAGAGGGTGGTGGAAGCTCAAAACAGACTCCCAGCAGAGGTGGTAGAAGCTAAAATGATCACAGGCTTCAAGAGCGCATGGATTAGGCATAAAGGAATCTTAATACTGAAGCAAACATGGGGGAAAGCTGAGAATGTAAAGGGGGCTGAGGCGGTACTATAGATAGGGATACCAGGGCAGACTGGGTGGGCCAGGTGGTCCTTATCTGCCGACAGTTTCTATGTTTTTAAAGAGAGAGTGAGTTTTCCAATGTAGATCATTTCTGTAAAGACTAGAGAGTTGCTAATTCCATTTAAATGTGCCTTTCCCTCCCACTCCAGGAAATCTCAACCCCCTCCCAGTGTTGTTTGCTATGCTATTAAATTGGGAGATTGGCCTGCCCGGTGGTGCCAAGGGTTGAGGTGGTGGATGCCACACCTTGCGCTACACTGGTGACTTGAGTTCGGGAGTGAGCTCGGGTGCCAGAGGTCGGCAGGGGCCGGTTGAGGATTGAGCACCCACTGGAGTGCTCTCCTCCCCGGAGGGGGGAGGGTTGGGGATTGCCCGGTGTGCCAGCGGCTCCCAGTGGAGACTGGGGGAGCACTGCAGCATGTAGGGCAGCATCACAAATCAGTGTGGCTGACGCAAGGCAGGGTTGCCTTGCGCCGTTGTGTCAGGGTGTGTGCCACGCACGGGAGGAGCAAGCACCAGAACAGAAAAAAGCCCGATGCATGGAGTAGGTGATGGCACCTGCCCCATGACCATGGCTGGGTCCATCCTGCCTGTCCTTCCAGGTTCCTCCACCTGGGCCCTCACCCACAGTCAGAGTCTATGAAAGTAAGTGTGCCCAAGAGGAGGGGCAGCCCCACCCCAGAGGAGTTAAGCTGGGGGTGCTGACTGTGGGATGAGGGGAAGGAGGGAGGAGGTTCAGATAGGAGGACTTCAGGTAGGGCAGTAACAGGCGGGTTGCCTGAGAGAGGCCCCGTAGACCACAACCAGGAGGGAAAAACAGTTAAAAAAAAAAAAAAAAATTGGGAGATTGATTTGAACTGAATGGGGTGTTTGTTCAGTTCACCAGTTACTATGCTTGAGAGAGGGTGCTCTGCGACTGATCAGAGTCAGAGAGACTGCGGGATTCTGTGTGGTGCATGCTGCCATGGTTGCCTCCAGCCAGTATCAGCATCTGTTGGTTGAGGTTGAGGAAACTTACAGAAAGAAAGAAAACTTTAATAAGTAAGAAAAATCGGATTAAACAGCACTGAAATGGTCAGGTCTGCAAGACAGTGGGCAGGTGGGTGGGAAGGGATCCGTTGCAGAATTGATGGAGTGGGGGACTTACAGAGACTCTGTGGATAATATGGCAGGAAACTCTACAATGAGGCCTATGAAAAAAGACAGCAGAGAAAGAAAAAGGTGCGTAGACTTGTTTAAATGCTTCATTTATACATGTTCGAGCCATGTTAGTTTGTCATGGGAAGGTTTAAAAATGTGCTAATGTGTACTTTTTTAAACTTATGGCAAAGCAGGGTTGTTATATTTACAAACATGGTTTCCAGGAATCTATTTTAAAACATTTCTAGGACGCATGGATATCTAGGTGTGCTGCATCCTGGTTGTCGAAAGGGTTCAGTACCAAATGGTTGTCACCATGTAAGGCACCGAGTTCTGAACCCTCTCAGCCAATCAAGATGCAGGATATTCCCTTCCCATTTTATAACAAATAAACAAATAACAGAACCAGCAACCATGAGGAAGTAAACACATTGGTTTCTGCAATAAATGTGGCCAATTATCTTGTAAAAAAATATTTATTAGATGCATTAGATGAGTGTGTAGTTCTGTTTTTTCCTTGATCACCTCACCACTGAAAAATAGCTGACTGTCCCCAATTGACTTAACAATTGTTGCGATTTTGACAGTATAAATTGTTGTCATGGTGCATGTTGTTATGCCATAAAAGGCATTACAGACTGATGGAGCTTGCTTGACTAATCCATGCACTCCCTTTCCCTCCACATGAAACACTGATATTTAAGAGTGTCTCACATCCCAGAGTCCTGGAAATGGGCTCATCTGGGGGATAAGTTAAATTTTTTTTAATATATTATTAATTGTCCTTGATAAAACAGAGGATAATGGATGGGCATAAGTGAACAACACTGTGCTCCCTTCGAGTGGTTGTTTATTTCTAATTTATTTTTTATTTAACTGTTGTTTACTGGATAGGCACAGTAAGCAATCAAATGCCTGTTTTCAGGTGTGACCCAGGACAGTACAAATACAAAAATAAAGAGAGTGCAGCTACTAGAGTACTGATATTTGAGGAATACAATATGGCTAGAACATATATACTATAGTAAGAAACTATAACATAACAAGGCATACTTCAGTAAGAAGGTACAAAGGGTGCGGATACAAAGTATGAGGATACAACAATGTAAGGTACATACAATAGCAAGATTGTACATGACATATTGTGCATCAAAATCCAAATTCAGCAATTATTGATACATATATTGCACATATAAATTGGATGATTGGGAGAAAGGAGGAAGACCAGTTTCGAGCCAATCAGCTCCAGGAATGAGCTAATCAGTCCAGGAACTCGAATAAACAAGATAAAACTGGCATTATTTTTTTGGGGGTCAATCAGGATTCTTTTTTTCTGAACATTATGGGTACTCTTTAAATAGTATCAGTGGCTCAGTAGGCAGCACGCTTGCTTCTGGGACCATATGATTAGAAGGTCATGGGTTCTAGCTCCACAACAGGCAGTTGAGGGTAATATCAATAACTGACACTGTAGGGCAGTGTGAGGGGGTGAAGCTGCATTGTTGAAGTGCTGTCCTCTGACCTTCGGAAGAGACAGTAAACAGAGGTCCCCTCTGCCCATATCTGATCACTGTCTAGGTGAAAGTTAAAGATTCTAAGGCACTTACTGAAAAATAGTAGGGGAGCGTTTGTTAAGAAACAAGAGAGAAAACAAATAAACACAAAAAATCTTCACAAAATCAATATACCAGATGGTACATGCCTAATACAATAAAATCAATTAAAACAATTAACTAAGCTTGCCCGGTGGTGCTAAGGGTTGAGGCGCTGGACGCCACACCGGCGACCCGGGTTCGGGAACGGACTTGGGACGCTTGGGGCTGGCAGGGGAAGGAGAGGATTGAGCGTCCGTAGGGACTCCTCTCCTGGGGTGGGTAGTGGGTTGGCGTCGCTCAGCAGTGGCCCCTGGTAAAGACCAGGAGCACTACTGCAGCAATGCATGGGGAATAGTGCAGAAAAAAGCGGAAATCCACCTACCGACCAGATGATGGCTGCTGATCCTCCATTCCTGCCGATGTCCTGAAAGAGCCCCTCCACTTCAGCAGCCCCCGGGGGCCAAGTATGTGTGCTGGTTGCCCCCCCTGTTGCTTTCCCCTTGGATGAGGGGGACCCGCCCGGCGAAGGGTTATATCCGGGTTACCTCAGGGGCAGCTGCGATGTGAGGCTGGAGGGCTCAGGACAGGACAGGCAGAATGGATGTAGAATCTAGGCAGCCTGAAGGAGTGGTGGTTTGTGAGGCAAGAGGGGAGAAAAGAAATAATACAAAAAAAAACAAAACAAAAAACACTTAACTAAATGAGCCTAAACCTAAAGCAAACAAAAGAAAAGGAAATTATCAAGAAGTAAGAAAGTCAGGAGCAGTCAAGGAACAAAACTCCCACACTGACCATGTTCCATTAGTCAAAGCTAGGTAACATTTTCCTACAGTGCAGAAAAAACTGTCCGGGGCATAGCTATGAATTCTCTGTCTCTAATCATGTGCAGCTTATGTTAGCAATAACCCATGACAGGATGTGGTATTGTAGGCATTTAATCCACACCTGGGGTGCGTTGTGAGGCATGAGGCAGCAGGTTGAGTGTCCTCAGAGCACCCCAGGCGTAGATTAAATACCTATAACCCCACACCCTGGAATGGGTTATTACGCTTATAACATGGGTTGCATGAAGGACACAAATAACACTCAGAAAGGGTGATTTTAAGGCTAGAAAAGACATTTTTTATTGTGTATCCTTCCATCTGAAAAAATAGTTCCACATGTACACTGAGGATAACATTTCATGGTTAACTTAGATGATTCTGTAAAGTACAAAAGCATTGTACACACATTAGTGCTAATGCTCGCATGTAAATGAAGTGAAACACAACATGTGGAAAATACAACTGTGCACTGGACAATTCTGTGGGAAACTTTTTTTTTTTAAATTAATAACAGAATAACTGCATAACACTTTTTCTAATATATTCACTTCCTTCCTGGATTATATGAGTAGGGTATTATTTATATTGTAGTGACATAAATACTTTATTATACAATGGGCATAGAACAAAATACAAAATGCTACATTCTGAATGGTTGTCTGGCACCTTTTCACCGTGATAAATCCTGCAGTGTACTGACTGGAAAAGGTGCCAGCCACCAATCTTCTGAATCTGTAAGTGTTCTTGTGATCACTCTGAGCATGCCAACCCCATCTGGCACAACTCCTACTGCTCGCTCTGCCACATACGAAACATCAAAGTGACCGGGTGCTGGAAAATCCACCATACTAACTCGCCGGTTATTTCAAATTAAAAAAAAAAAAAACAACTCATCAACACATAGCAATATTCTAACTTTTTTTTCAAAGTCACTTCACCTCAATTACAAACTCCCTTACTCAGTTTATCTCTATCTCGCTGCTTGCTCCTCGTCTGCTTTACTCAGCAGCTCCACACATTAAATCTGTCACCAACTCTTACCTCTGTCCTCTCCCAGCGAACGAGCAAGGGGCACAAAAATGCAAAATAAACAATGTTAACATTATTTCCCCAACCAAGAAGCACAAGAGGGCAGGGGAAGTCAATCATACAAAAGGGCAGCACTGTACGCTGCCTAGAACAGTTCCCTGCATACCGCAGAAACGGAGCCAGTACTTCACATGCTTCTGCACATGTGCACTATGCCCTAGCAACCATGCACTATGTGTTCTCGTGTAGCAAAAATAACTTTAAATATCTATCTAAAAACATTTTTATCTGAGTATAAATAAACTGAAAAAAAGGGACACATTGTATAATAGCAATATACCCCTCCAGAGAGTGGGTATATGGGTAAATTTAACACTTCAGGTATGGTTAGCTCACTTGGCTGCACCTCATGACCAAGCCACAACAGGCATGGTAAATTCACCAATATATTTACTCCCTGTCATAGTATATTGCTTTAATACTTCCTTTTAGTGTTCAAAACACAGGAGAGCAAAGTAACACAGCTCCTTTCCTAAAGTAATCATTAAAGCATGATAGAACATCTGTTTCACTTGCTTTTTATGCTGTATGAGAATACATTACTTCCATGACTTGCAAGCAGTGCATCATGGGTATATAAATAATATGGGTTATGCAATAGTGCTGTCATTCCCTGAGAAATAAACTTCTAGGGCAGGATTCACAAAGAAGATGTGCCCAGTGCATCTCGGCTGCCCCGATGCAGGGAAGAAGCACTGAGTGCAAAATGGGCTATTCACGGAGGAGGCACAGGGAGATGCCCCCAGTGCATCCCCTCTGTGAATAGCACAGGTGCGCCCAGCCCAGGATGCCCCGGAGCATCCCAGGCTGCTCCAGCGCATCCCCCATGACAGGTTGTGAGCCCATTGGGGCAGGGAATATCAGGATGCCCTGTGCCCAGAAACGCGATTCACAGCCAGAGGCATGCAAATGAGGCCATTAGGCATGCATGGTGCAATGGGGCCATTAGCATGCCATTATGGCCCCATTTGCATAGCGCTGGCTGGGATGCCCCAGCAGAATGCACCGAAGTGTGTCCACCGCCCCACCCTGCCCAACGCCAGCCCAAACTATACCGCCCCGTGGTGTTGAATGTAATGAATCCCATGCCCAGAGGGATGCTGCGAGCCAAGCGGCAGTAAAGATATTGGCAACCCCCCAAGCCCCCCGTGACAAAGCCGCTCAGGCAGTAGTAGTAGTAGGTTGACCTCTCCTGTGCACCCATACAAAGCTGCTCCCAGTGTGGTAGTAGTAGAGTTAACCCCCAGCTACCTGATACGATGCCACTCCCAGCCGCAGTGGATGTCAGGCTGAACTCTCTCTCAGCCCCAAGCTGGGCTGGGAGGGGTGTCCAGCCTGACATCACAGCTGCTGGGAGTGGCACTGCATGGGCGCCGGGGGTTCTATGTCAAACTACTGCTGCCAGGAGCTGCACTCATACAGGTGCTCGGGTGGGTCATCTCTACTCACTACGCTGCTGGGAGCAGCACTTTATGGGGGCATGGGACGGGGGGGGTTCAGTACTGTTGATGCCACCGAGAGCGGCTTTGTATGGAGGCTTGGGGGGCACCATGTCCATTACCACTGCCAGGGGCTGGGGGGGCTCACTGGACTGCCAGGGTGGGCCGGTACTCACGCTGCTGCCCGCAGTGTGGCAACCTGCTTGTAGATGGCCACTGACATAAGTCTAGTTTTCTAGACTTAACTTTCTGTGGTGCATCCCTGGACTTGCCCCGGGGTTGCACCACAGAATTAGGCTGTGAATGGGGCTGTGCCCAGTATGCATGGGCATGCCTCCCCATCACAGCTCCTCTGGATGTGCCACATAGCATTACTGGTGGTATGCGGCGCATCTCGGTTGTGCCGGTGCATTGGGGTTGTGCCGGAGCATCGTCTCTCTGCCTGAATTGCCCTTGTGCGCATTTTGGGGGTGCCCTGGCACATTCCTTCTGTGAATCCTGCCCCTAAACAGTAGCTCACATACCCATGATGCAGTGCTTGCAACTCAAGGAAGTAATGTATTCTCATACATGGTAAAAAGCAAGTAAAACAGATGTTCTAACATGTTCCTACACTCATTGATTACTTTCGGAAAAGGGCTGTCTTTTAAACACTAAAAATAAATAGTATTAAAGTATTTTGGTCATTACAATATAAATAAACAAGACTGTACTAATGTACTCCAGGAAGCTAGAGCTGATTAGATATAGTCTTTTATAATGATAATCACAATGTTTGTTTTGCTTGAAGTAGTTCAGTTCAATTTAAACCACAGTCACTTGAGGGTGTTTCACTGATCAACAACTCGTCTTTATGCAACCCATGTTATAAAGTAATTTATGGAATGTTGGTATAGTAATCTACAACGGCAGTAAATCAGTCTCCTACCATTCAAACTGCCAAAAAGTACTGTTTTCCATTAAAAAATCATTTTGTTTTAGTTTTCCATTTCATTTACATGTTCCTGCCCCTTTTTTTCTCAATGCTGCAACCCCAAACTTTTACATCTTGTAAGGGAACTGTTTTTAAAGTGATTTAGCAAGCTTTGCCATAGCAAACTGGAGTAGTAAACTATACTAACCTGTAGGAATTGTGAATCAATCTCCTGCCATTCAAACTGCCAACAAGTGCTGTTTTCCGTGAAATAAATGCATTTATTTTTGTGCTGTGCTTCATTTGCATAACCCACCACCCTTTTTTTTCCACGCTGCAACCCCCAGCGTGACATCATGCAAGGGAAACAAAGTTTATAAGCATTATTTTGAAACAAAGACCTCTGTTGGTCAGTCTTGGTATTGCAGAGATATACACTACCATTATAGGAGACTAAATCTCTCAGTAAAGAACTATTTTGTCAGCTAGATACTATATGCACAATGCCTTGTTTGGAAAATGAACATATGAGATATTTTATTGTTGAAGCTACCACAGAGATATGAGACTGCACCTTATGGTAAGGGAATTGGAAAACAACTTTTCATTGTACCCACAATGCCTTGTTATGTATATCTACATATTAGGTGCAGTCACCATCACTAAAATAAGGGACTGTACCTCTGAGTACCTAACATTTAAAACCACCTTTATAACTGACCCAGAATTCATTGGTGCTGTATGATGTTGTTATTGGGGTGTGACTGTACAAAAAAACTGGAGGGCAGGTAGAAACAAAGTGAACTGCAGCTTCAACATCTGAATCGTGACTGGTAATGCTATACTATGTGAAAAAGGCATCTGAGGAACTTCCATAAATCACTTTAAACTTTGGAAAAACAAATTTGATAAGCTTGCTGAGAGGGAGAATTAGTCTGTGAATTCAGGAGATGACATTATCAGCAGCTCTCCACTGAATCTGCTGTTTTGAACAGGCAGTGAATTTAGGGTTGTGAAATGACTTGTAACTTTTAACCAACATAATTTAGAGATCTCATTTTTGGCATGTGTCTGATTGGGTCTATGCTAATTCAAATTCTGAATTTACTGATGCCAGAAATTTTGACCATAGTCTCACTTTAAATCTGCCCATGTGAGGATAGTACAAGATATGATGTGAAGATACACATACATTTAAAAATGGACAGCGGTTATATTGAATGTAACTTTCACTGTCAAATGATGGCAGAGTACCTACAACCAGACATATGAATCCTGCAACTATTAGACGCTGTGAGCTGCATTAAAATTTCAGTGTTTTCCACCATTGTGGCTCATAACAGTACTGATGACGCCATCTGTATGCCAGAGATATGAATGCAGCCGATCAAACTGTTTCAATGCATAACATCATAACATTGCTAGTGATGGGGGTGGGGGGGATTTGGAGGAGAAGACAACATTTTAATCTGCCCATGTGAGGACAGTACAAGGTATGGCATGAAGATGCATATAAATTTAAATATGTACAGCAGTTGTATTGAATGTAACTTGCATCTTCAAATGATGGCAGAGTACATACCGCCAGACATTGAACCCTGCCACTATTAGACGCTGTGAGCTGCATTCAAAATTCAGTGTTTTTCCTCACTGTGGTTCATGACTGTACTCATGGCACCACCTGTGTCCCAGAGATGGGAATGCTGCCACTCTGTTTCAATGCATAACATGACTAGTGAGGGGGGGGGATGATAGAGACAGCACTTAAATCTGCCCATGTAAGGACAGTACAAGGTATGGCATGAAGACACACACACATTTAAACATGGGCAGCAGTTACATTGAATGTAACTTTCACCGTCAAATGATGACAGGGTACATACCACCAGGCATATGAACCCTGCAACTATTAGACTCTATGAGCTGCATTAAAAATTCAGTGTCTTTCCCCATTGTGGTTCATGACAGTACTGATGGCTCCACCTGTATTCCAGAGATTGTAATGCAGCTGCTCTAAATGTTTCAATCCATAACATGGCTAGTGATTGGGAAAGGGGGGAGTTGGGGCAGAAGACAGCTCTTCACTCTCCCTGTGTGAGGACAGTACAAGGTATGGCATGAAGATACTTATGCATTTAAACATGTACAGCAGTTATATTGAATGTAACTTGTACCATCAAATGATGGCAGAGTACGTACCACCAGGCATATGAACCCTGCCACTATTAGATGCTATGAGCTGCATTCAAAATTCAGTGTTTACCCTATTAGAGTGCATAACAGTACTGTTAGCACCACCACCAGTAAGCCAGAGATGGGAATGCAGCCATTCTAACTGTTTCAATCCATAACATGACCAGTGATTGGGGGAAGGAAGTTGAAGCAGAAGACAGCACTTCAATCTGCCCATGAGAGGACAATAGAAGGTATGGCATGAAGATGCACATGCATTTAAACATGTACAGGAGTTGTACTGAATGTAACTTGCATCGTCAAAAGATGGCAGAGTACATACCAGCAGTCATATGAACTCTGCCAGTATTAAACGATGAGCTGCATTCAAAATTCAGTGTTTTTTCACCATTGTGGTTCATGACAGTACCGATGACTCCACCTGTATACCAGCGATGGGAATGCAGCCGCTCTAACTGTTTCAATGCATAATATGGCTAGTGACTGGAGGGGGATGAAGCAGAAGACAGCACTTAAATCTGCCCATGTGAGGACAGCACAAGGTATGGTGTGAAGATACACATGCATTTAAGCTTGTAAAGCAGTTAGGCCAGCCTGGTGGCACTGAGGGTTGAGGCGCTGGACGCCACATCTCGCATCATGCCGGCGACCCGGGTTCGGCTATGGACTCGTGTTGCCGGGTTTGGCTGGGGGAAGGAGGACTGAGCATCCCAATGGATGCTTTCCTCTTCGGGAGGGTTACCGGGGTGCTTAACGCACCACGGCCCATGAGGGACGGTGGAAGCTATGACTCGGGGCATTGGCCCTATACAAAGGAGTTGGGGAGGAGGACGCCAGCAGCTTGGCAGGCGCGTAGGCACGCCCTGCCCGAGCCGGTGTCCTCAAAGGGATGGAGGGAACCACAGAAAACAGAAAAACTACCTCGCCGGTCCTAGATGACGGCTGCTCCAGCCACCCAGTCCAGGAACTACGGGCAGACCTCACTGTGCAAGGTGCTCCACGGAGGTGAGAGGGAGGTAGGAGTCACCAAGGGGCACTCTGGGGCAGACTCAGGGTTGAGATAGTGGGTGGCATGAGGAAGCCTGAAGGAGTGGAGCGTCGAGGGCGATAAGGAGGGATAAAAAGAAATTTAAAAACAAAACACAAAAAAACAACATGTACAGCAGTTGTATTGAATGTAACTTTCACCATCAAATGATGTTAGGGTACATACCAGCAGCCATATGAACCCTGCCACAATCAGATGCTATGAGTTGCATTCAAAATTATGGTCAGGATTCACAAAAGAGATGCACTGGGTGAATCTGAGATGTGCCGGTGCAAACAGGTGCGCCAACCAGAGACAAAGCGATCCATATAGGCATGCGCATTGGGATGCGCCATGCCCAACCCCATTGTGAATCGCCCAGAAACAGCAGGGCACAAATGGAGATGCACCAGTGCAAGCTGGATGTGCTGAGCCACACAGGGGAGCAACACAGTGTAATCAGAGCAAGTCAGCAAGGCAAGAAGGAGCAACAGGGGCAGCACCCCGGGGATCATGATTTCACATACTTCTTTCCGGTGCATGGGTCTTCTAGCAGAATAGACCTATGGCTTATCTGCTGTCGGTTATACGAACCTGTTGTCCACTCTTACATTCACCTGATTATTATATCAGACCATGCATCCCTAGAACTTATGATCAGACAGGAGCAGGTCTCCCCTCCAACCTCTTCATGGCACTTGGACCCTCTCTTGCTAGAGGATGCAGAACTCCAGCGCTGGCTTCGACCTGAAGTGGCGGAGTATTGGGAGCATGATGATAATGCGTCAGTCTCTGACTCGACCCTCTGGGAGGCCTTTAAGGCCATGATTCGGGGCAGAATTATTGCCTTTGCTTCCGCCAGAAGGTGGCGCTGGGAAGCTGACCAGCGAGCCCTTGAGAAACAACACATTAGAGTCTCAATATAAGGCACTTAAATCTCAAGCTCTTTCCCAGACCCTGATGGCCCAGTTGATAAGTATCAGAATCTCACTTATGCCCACCTTACTCGTCAAGCTGAACTGAACTTACAAAGAACTTGCCATGCCTACTGGGAGGGGGGGAGAAGGCTAGTAAACTTCTAGCCTACCGCTTGAAACACCAACAAGCCTCCAGTATGATCCACTCTCTGGCAGATGAGCAAGGGGGTATATGCTATTCACAAAAAGGGATTAATGAGATCATGACTAGGTTCTATGAACAATTGTATGCCTCTCCTAATCCCCCTGATCTATCAAAAATTCTGGACTTTCTAACCTCATTACCTATTTCTCGAGTCCCAGAGTCGGTCTTTCAAATTTTGGATACCCAGATCACAGTGGAAGAAGTGGCCAGAGCGGTCAGGTCCATGAACCTTCACAAGGCCCTAGGGAGGGATGGGTTGCCCATAGATTTTTATAGAACCCCAGGTATTAATCTGGCCCTGTACCTAGTTTGTGCTTTTCGTCATTCCCTATCGGTGGGCGAACTTCCTCCTATCTTGAGAGAAGCTACCATCACAGTTCTTCCAAAAAAAGGGAAAAACCTGCTTTTCTCCAGCAGCTGTCTCCCTATATCACTCTTCAATGTTGATGCTAAAGTTCTGCCAAGGTCCTGGCCACTAGGCTTGAACATTTCCTTCCGGGATTAACACCCTTCACAGGCTGGCTTTGTCAAAGGCTGCCTCGTATCAGATCACCACAGAACTTTGATCTCGCTGATGCACCTTGTTAAATCATCTAGGACACTGGCTGTTGCCCTGGCCTTTGACTTTGAAAAGGCATTTGACTCGATTGAGTGGCCCTTTCCTTTTCACACTCTCTCTGCTATGGGAATGGGTCCCAATTTTATCTCCTGGGTCAAACTCCTATATGCCTTCCCCAAGGCCTCTGTCTTGACCAATGGCATCTTGTCTGTGCCCTTTCACCTCCAGAAAGGAATGAGGCAGGGGTGCCCCCTTTCTCCACTTTTATTTGTTCTAACTATGGAGCCCCTCGCCATTGCTCTCAGGGAGTCCCCCCTGGATTTCTGGGGTACGGGTGGAAAACTCCATTGTGAAAACTTTTCTTTATGCTGACAATCTCCTCATTACTACAGAGCATACTCCTCAAGTGTTAAAGGACATTTTCACTTTATTAGCTGAGTTTTCCCAGGTCTCAGGTCTTAAGCTTAATCAGTCCAAAACTGAGGTCCTTCCATTAAATTCAGATACCCTAAGGACAGTTTTACGGCTTTGGGTTTAAAATGGGCCCCAAACGGCATTAAATATCTGGGCATAATCCTGCATCTGAACCTAGACAAAATGCTGTCTGTTAATTTCATTAATCTAATAGACTCTCTCAAATTGTATTTTGACAGATGGAAGGCCCTGAGACTGTCGTTAGAGGGGAAAATTGATTCAATCAAGATGATGGCCGCCCTGAAAATGCTATATATTTTGGCTCACTTACCTGTGTCCCTACCCCAGAAATGGTTTCAGAAATTGAGGCACTCATGGGCAGTTTTTTATAGGAAGGGACCCGTCCCAGATTTAGCAAACTAAAATTGAGACAGCACTGGAGCAGAGGGGGCTGGGAACTCCCCTGGTTACAAGGGTACCACATGGCCTGTGTTTCAGCTCAGATGATAAAATGGTTCTCTACAATTGCTCAGGCCTCTCCCTTCCGGCTACCACTAGAAGCTTTCTTGCTGAATGCTACATCCCCTGCAGTAGTCCTATACAAGAAAAAAAAATTCTCCTTCTGGGTTTCCTCCACTATACCGACATCTGTTATGTACTGGAAGAGAGCCTGTGCCCTCCTAGGTCAGAATCTGTACCTGTGGGAATTTACCCCTTTGTGGAATAACCCTGCCTTACAAATAGGGAATTGTATGCCCCACTGGCGAATTTGGGAAGCTCAAGGTATTGCCCTGATTCAGGACCTCTTACTTCCAGGTACATATTTACTCTAATCCTTTGCAGCCCTGAGAACTCGCTTCCATTTACCTACATCCCATTTTTGGAGATACCTCCAAATCAGGGATGCTATCTACCATTTACCCAATGCTCTGCACACAAAGGAGATCCCTCAAAAACCCCACCCCATTAGTATATGGGGCAAGCTCCATAAACATAGAGCCAATAAGATTTATTTGGACCTTAGAGATGTCACAAAGGACCCTACTTGGACCGTTAGGGTTCAGTGGGAATTGGACCTACAGACCTCTATCTCTGAGCGCCAATGGGCACATGGTTGGATAAGGATCCATAAAGTGTGTAGAGATGGTCATACCCACCTCATCATGAATAAGACCCTTCATAGGTGGTATAGGGACCCCGCCAAACTTAAGCATATGGGTCTTACTCTGGTTGATAATTAGAAACATAGAAACATAGACTTTGATGGCAGATAAGGACCACTTGGCCCACCCAGTCTGCCCATTTCCCTACCTACTGGATAAGCTGCAGATTCTGGTTAACCAACAGCCTACTTCCTGCAACCCCCCCACTATAATTGCCTTGTGTCTGTCCCATGCATGTTTGAATTCCCCCACTGTTTTAGACCCAGCAACCTCCTCAGGAAGGCTGTTCCATGTATCTACCACTGTCTCCGCGAAAAAAAATTTCCTCACATTACCCCTGAGCCGTCCCCTCTATCTTTAAATTGTGCCCCCTTGTTCTTACACATCTCTTTTTCTGAAAGAAGCTATCCTCCTGGAATTTGTTGATTCCCTTGAGGTACTTGAACGTTTCTATCATGTCCCCCGTCCCTCCTTTCATCAAGGGAATGCATATTAAGCTCTCTGTCTCTCTTCATATGGTTTCTGCTGCAGACCCTGCACCATTTTAGTTGCCCTCTTCTGGACTTCTTCCATCCTGTCTATGTCCTTGCGTAGATGAGGTCTCCAAAACTGCACACAGTACTCCAGATGGGGTCTCACCAACTGTCTGTATAGAGGGATAACCACTTCCCTTTTTCTACTTGTGATGCCCCTTCCTATGCATCCAAGTATCCCCCGACTCTCCTTACTGACTTTTCACATTGCTTATCCACCTTTAGGTCATCTGATATGACTACCCCCAGGTCCCTTTCTATTTTTGTTGTTGTTAGTACCTCCCCTGCTATTGTGTACTCTTCTCCTGGTTTTTTTTTTTTTTATTTAGTTGTTTAACCAGGTATAGCACACTAAGCTGAAAGCTTTTTTACAGGAGTGACCTGGGAGCACAAGGAGGTTAAGTGACTTGCTCAGGGTCACACAGTATGCAAGTGGAAGCTGTGGGATTCAAACCCAGGTCTGGTCTGGTGGATGTCACTAGATTTGCAGTTCAGAGCCTTAGACCACTGCGCTATACTGCCTCCTAGGTTTGTTTGTTTCCCAGGTGCATTACTTTGCACTTCTTTGCATTGCATTGAATCTAAGTTGCCATATGTCTGACCATTCCTCCAACCTTGCCACGTCCCTTCTCATCTTTTCTATCCCCTCTTGTGTATCAACTCTGTCACAGATCTTTGTGTCATCTGCAAAGAGGCATACCTTTCCCTCCAGACCCTCTGCAATGTCACCTATAATGATGTTAAAGAGGACTGGACCCAGTACTGAGCCCTGAGGTACTCCACTAGTAACCCCCCTTTCCTCGGAATGTGTTCCATTCACTATTACCTTCTGTGTCCTGTTGTGCAGCCAGTTTGCTACCAGGCTACCACCCTGGGACCCACTCCCAGGCTGGCTAACTTGATTATTAATCTTTTGTGCGGGACTGTGTCAAATGCCTTGCTAAAGTCTAGGTAGGCCATATCTACAGTCCCTCCCTGGTCTGTTACTTTGGTCACCCAGTCAAAGAAATCAATTAGATTCATCTGACTTGACCTTCCTGCTGTAAATCCATGCTGCTTTGGGTCCTGTGCCCCGCTGGCCTTTAGGTACTCAACAATTCTTTCTTTCAGAAGTGATTCCATCATTTTCCCTACCACTGAGGTCAAACTTACAGGTCTGTAGTTTTCTGCTTCTGCCTTGCTCCCACTTTTGTGAAGGGGAATCACATCTGCCCTCCTCCAGTCCTCAAGTACCACCCATCCTGCCATGATTTGTTAAAAGCGTGGTCAGTGGTGTCACTAGGTCCTCTCTTAGTTCTTTTAGGATTCTGGGTGAATCCTCCAGGCACCATTTCTTTGTCCACCTTGAGTTTTAGGAGTTCTTTCAGGACTATTTCTTCTGTGAATGGACTGGTGTCAATCCCTCTAACCAGAGTGCTTCTATTGTCTGGTTTAGGTAACTCCTCCTCATCTTCTTTTGTGAATACTGAGCAAAAGTATTCATTCAGTATCTCTGCCTTTTCACTGTCTCCCTCTGTCCACCTCCCCTCTCCTTTATTAATCTTCACTATCCCTCCCTTAACCTTTCTATGCTCCCTAATGCACCTATAAAAGGTTTTATCCCCCTTCTTAACTGATTTTGCTATTTTTTCCTCGGTTTGGGCCTTTGCTAGTCTGACTGCCTTCCCCACTTCTTTCTGCTTTAATTGATACAGTTCCCTGTTGTGCTCTTTCTGTGATTCCTTAAACTTTTTGAATGCAGCCTTTTTCTCCTTAACCTTCCCTGCCACCTCTTTTGAGAACCATAGTGTTTTTTTACTCCGATTTGTTTTCTTTGTTTCACACAAAGGCTTGTTGCCTCTATGATGGTGGTTTTGATTTTTCTCCATTGTTCTTCCACCTCTCCTTTTTGGTCATTTGCTAGTGTATTCTTCAGGTATTCACCCATTTTGCCAAGGTCAGCCCTTCTAAAGTCCAGTATCCTTGTTTTTGTATGGCTTATCTCCATGGTTGTGCTCATTGTGAAGCACACTGTGCAGTGGTCGCTTGTTCCCAGATGTCTACTGACTTCTTAAGTTGTGATCCTCTCTCCATTTGAGAGTACCAGGTCTAGTATTGCTCCCTCCCAAGTGGGTTCCAACACTAGCTGTCTAAGGCCTGCCCCCTGCAGGGCATCGAGAATGACCCTGCTCTTGGAAGTGGCTGCAGTACATGTTATCCAGTTAACATCTGGCATATTCAGGTCCCCCATCAACAGTATCTCCCCTTTTTCAGCCATTTTGAGAATGTCCTCTATCATTTTGTTGTCCACTTCCTCCCCTTGAGACAGGGGTCTGTATACAACCCCTGTGCAGACTGTGATGCCATTCCATGTCTCCAAGGTGACCCAGAGTGCCTCTTGTCCTCCCCCTTTACTTTTTAGTTCTGTAGCTTTGATCCCTTCCCTTATGTATAGAGCTACTCCACCTCCTCTTTTACCTTCCCTGTCCCTTCTGTAGATTGTGTACCCTGGTATGTTGACATCCCAGTCATGGTTCTCAGTGTACCATGTTTCCGTGACTGCCACAATATCCAATTGTTCATCTTCCATCAGGGCTACTAGCTCTGGAAGCTTGTTTCCCAGACTACGGGCATTGGTACTCATTGCCCTCCATTTAATGTTGGCTTTATCCTTTTTTCCCCCATCCCTGCTCTTATTGCCCTTGTCTATTTTTCAATTTACCCCTGTTCTGCCATGTGTTGAGCTCTGTACCTCAGTGTTTACCTTACTGCCTGCCATGTTTTGTGGGGGGAGGCTTGAAATTTCCTGCCTTTTATCAGGTGTGGCAATTCGGGGGCTAATTTAGTCCACATTCTCTGGTCCTATCCCTCGCTTCAACTCTTCTGGCTCTCAATCCAGACGTGTTGTCATCAAATTTTTCCCCTGGTTGCCCCGACCCCTCTCTTCTTCTTTTGGGGTGTGGGAACCCGTCCACACCTAAAGGCTCCCCTGGGGCCAAGTGGATCACTAGTATAGGGGCTATCGCTAAAAGATTAATCCTGATGAGATGGAGATCCCCCGATACCCCTACATTTCAGGAATTCCTTCTGGCAGTGGCCCAAGGGGCTATGTTAGAGAGACTCTCCTGTCTGGCAAGGGGCCTAATCTCCCAGTTTGAAGAATGCTGGCAGCCCTTTCTTAATTCAAAATTTTGTCTTGACATCTCCTCGAACCTACCTCTGTATCTTCTAAGTCTGTCCCCTCCTAGATGAGTTCTATGTGGTATTTAACTGTTTCCCCCTTCCTTTAGTTTGGATTGCCTTTTTGTATATAGTTTTTCTTAGTTAACATATCATTACTAGAACCCACCACTTTGTCCCTAAAGTGTATGTACAGGGTCCAGGTTTTCATGTTCTTTATGTACTTAACACTGGTAAAGACCATAAGGCTGTAGTCCGAAAGGTGTTCCTTTACAAAGGGACCCAGCTATGATATAACTTTCTTTTTCCTTTTCATTATATAGTTCCAGCATGAATTTGTTTCAATTCTACTGTGCACAGCTGTTTCCAGATAAATTTACTGTACCTGGTGTTAAGGTTGGCTTTGGAGAGCTGGACATGCCAAATGTTGTGGTTTGGTACTGGATCCTGTCTGTATCTTTGTGCATGAGTGGTGCTTGTTCCTTCAACTAATAAAAATCTTTAACCAGTAAAAGCCTAGTGTGGTGGTAGTCTGAGAGACTGTGTCTGTCTCATCAGTGACTGCTCGCTCGCTAAGTTGACTCGGTCGTGTGTTGTGTGGAAGTTAAGGGAAGCCTGCCTGTTGCCCCCCCCATTGCGGCCTGAATCCTGATTTAAGTACATGGGCGGTCGACCGATGGGATGAGTCCGATGGCCAGGGTTATTAAATTGATAGGCCCAGGCCAGTCAGAGTCAAGTCCTGGCCAGCCTGCCCAGGCCAGGCAGCCGCAGCCAGTGAGGGAGTGGGTTGTGGTGGCTCCATGACGGTCAACATCACTAGTCCACTGCCACGACTCTGAGTCCACAACCAAGTCAATTGAGTCCCATGACAGCCACGAGAGGAGAGGAGGACTAGTCCATCCAGGTGACCAGGTCCAAGAGGTCGACCGACGACCAGCGTCGACAAGGAGACTGGAGGACTGAGTATGTAGCAGACTGAAGGCTGGAGGAGCGAGGCGAGTGAATAGGTGGGTTTTTAATTAACTTTTTTTTTTCATTCAATTTCTGAACTTGAAGTGCAGTGCGTATTGTTGGCCACATCCATGTCAGTTGCCTCCATCTTAATTGACCACCGTCCACCTGTCCTGTTAGACATCTCCGAGGCTCCTGTCAGTCACCTGTGTTAACTTGGAGGGGCTCACCTATCTTCCTCTCTATGGTGCCTAGATGCTGCTGCAGGCAGGCCATGAAGAGGGTCTAGAGTAATACTTGTGTGTTGCTGCATTGCATAGATCTGAGAGTCGTTCATCACCAGCACTGTCTAGAGAGACTGTTGATGAGCTTGAGCTCAGCAAGAAGTATCTCAGTCTGTGGATGCCATTTCCTTACCAGATCTGACTGGTTCCATTGATCCTAGGACAGAGGGTTAAAGCCATCCAATACCTGACTGAGGTATTTGTGTGACTTTGTAATTGTTGCAAGAAGGGCTAAACCATGGGACATTACCAGAAAAACTTGACAGAGGTCTCTGCCAGGTGAGTCACACCAGCAGCAGTTCAAGTTGGGGATAAATTAGACTGCATCTTGGAACGCTACAGGCAGGGGCCCCTCTTGTTGCTTGCCATTGCCAGCTGCAGCCAGGCAGCCACAAGTAGCCTAGTAGTAATATGTTACTTGTTGGTCACAGACAGACTGAAAAATTCATTGTTTGTTTGGTGGTCTCTCTCGGTCTGTCTGAGAGTCTCAGGCTCTGGCTCTGTCACTGTCAGACAGCATCAGCACTATAGTAGTGACTGTCCCTGTCTACGTAGTGGTGTGGTGTCTGTGATGTCTGTCTGTCTGTCTGTCTCCTGCGGTTCTGGGGTCTGTCCCACTCCCGGCCATCTCCCATCCCAGCAGGCAGTCAGAGAGAGAGGTATGCATCCTCCCAGGTGCCATGCATGTCGTGGCAGTGTCCCAGGCCCTGAGGCCAGGCGGCCAGTCGCCCTCACCCTCAGACAGTGTCACACAGTGACAGCACAGACACATAGGGACTCAGGGGTGTTTTTCCCATTCAACTAGTCTCTTTTTCGAGTTCTGTGGTGTCAACACCTGTGCCAGTCAGTAGGATGTTGTGGCGGAAGAATCAGGAACCAGGGAAACTGGAATGGCAATGGCAGTATGTTCTGTTTAGCTTTTTAAATCCAACTTTTGTAGTTATTCATTTTTGTTCTGTAGTCCCAGGTCTCTCCTTTGAAAGGGTCCTGTATTGTATTGTTCCACTGAGCCTACCCGGTTATAAATAAATCCTGCTGTTTATTATACTACTGACTTAAAATGCCAAATTTCAGAGGGTGCATGCCAGGGCATTTGTTTAGGCAAATTCAGGTAGCCCTTATCTTCATCCCCCTCCTGTACCTATCCCAGCCTCTTTTGAATCCTGCCACCATCACCATAGATACCTACACCAGTTCCTCACGCAGTGCATTCCATGGTTCCACCACCCTCTCAGTGAAATATCGTTTCTTCCTTTCCCCCTAAGTCTCCCTCCCTCCCACCTCAAACCATGCCCACTGGTGTCCCCTTCCAACTTCCTCTGTAAGACCCCATGTAGGCATATCTTGTTTACCCCTTTCAGATACTTGAAGGCCTCAATCATATCCTGCCTGTCTCGCGTCTCCTCCAGTGAGAACAGGTCGCGCTCCTAAAGTCTCTTCTCATAAGTACTATGCCCCATGCCCCAGATCATCCTAGTTTCTCTCCTCTGAACTCTCTCCAGGAGTTGAATATCCTTCCTGAGGTGCTGGCCCCAAAACTGCATGCAGTACTCAAGGTGCGGTCTGACCAGGCAATTGTACAGTGGCATAATCACCTCCCTGCTTTTGAGGTGAACTCCCTGGTGATACAGCCCAGCATTTTATTTGCCCAGGCTGCGGTCCTCCTACATTGTTCCAAGTTATTCATTTTGGCATCCACTGGCACCCCCAACTCCCTCTCCTCACTTGAGACCTGCAATATGTCCCCTCTTAGGGTGTATTCCTGACCTGAGTTCCCTTGACTTGGGTGATGCACCTTGCATTTGGTGGTGTTAAACCCTAGCTTCTAGGTACATGACCATCCCCTGTAGAACATCCAGACCCCCCCTGCAGGGCAACCCTACCCTCCTCCCTATCCACCATTGCCCCAGCTTAGAGTTGTCTGCGAAGAGACTGATTTAACTCCTGATGCCCTCCCTGATGTTGGAGGTATAGGTGTTAAACAGGAGCAGTCCCAGAACTGATCCCTGTGGGATCCCACTGATGACCCCTTGGGGGATGAGACTACCCCTCCAACCACTACCTGCTGGGTCCGACCTGATAGACAGCTTTCAGTCCACCTGACCGTCCCTGCCCCCACCCCCATCCTTCCCAACTTATCCAGAAGACCAGTTTGGGACTGAGTCAAATGCCGTGTTGAAGTCTAGGAAGATGACATCAACTGGCCTACCCTGGTCGAGTGCTGCTGCCACCCATTTGTAGAATTCCACAAGGTTGGATTGATACAACTTACCTGGGAGGAAGCCATGCTGGCGATCATCCAGGAATCTCCATTCTGCCATGTCGTTCCAGTAAATGTCAGCTGTGCCATCAGACCTACTACCACGTTGCCTACTAGGCTACGGTTGCCTTTTATTCTTTTCCTGGGTCTTCTTACTGGTGCACCCCCACCTCATCATGGACCTTCTCTGGGACTTCGGAATCTCGAGGAGGACATGGGTACCCATGTCCTTTAGGCACATTTTGTGCATGGGGACACTTTGGATTGGTCTTGACTAAGGAGGATGGGGGTAACACCGTACAAGGGGAGACTGGGTAAAATTGTAGGAGGGAGGGGGTGTAATGCATGCAGAAATTCTGTTGGTAGACTGAAGAATGCCCTCAAGGCCCTGAAACTGGAGAAGGCACCAGGTCTGGATGGTATCCATCCCAGGGTGCTAAAGGAGATGGTGGAGGTCCTTGCTGCACCCCTGGCAGATCCTTTTAACTCATAACTTAGGATACGTGGGTGTGCCACATGATCCACATCATGCCTATCCACAAAGATGGCGAACGTGAGGAGCCTGGGAACTACAGGTATGTGAACTTGATGTCTGTGGTGGGAAAGACAACGGAGGGAGGCCATTATGAAGGAGAGGTTGGAGGAGTACCTGTCACCACGGTGGTGTTTAGATGACCATGAGCATGGCTTTGTCCAGGGCAGATTGTATCAATCTAACCTTGTGGAGTTCTATGAATGGGTGACAGAGGCACTGGATCAGGACATGCCAGTAGATGTCCTCTTTCTATACATCATCAGTGCATTTTCCCCATTTAAGTATAAGTTACTGTGTGCGTTGGTGGGGGTCTGGGGGGTGATTACATGTTGCCTGCACACATTAGAGGGGCTCAAGTTAAAATAAGTCTTTTTTGGAGGGTAGGAAAAGCAGATTGTTGTGATTGAAGCCACTGAGAATTGGATAGTCTGGCTGCATGCAGGATGTGCTAATTTGATTCATTTTATCATTACAGAACATATGCAATTGATGATCCTCATCTCTTTGTAGAGGAATGGAACACCTTCCTGAACTACAGGTACAGTACCTCCACAGTATGACCTTTTACCATTGGCCTACATTCCCACTCGTAGTTGTCACTCATGTTGGCTTGACAACAAGACCTCACCTTGAGAAACCCATGATGTTGTCTGTCATCCTGGAGATAATTTTTCTGAAAGTAGGGCACACACCACCCTTTCCTTTAGAATGGTCTCCATTATTTTCCCCACCATGCAGGCAGGGCTATAATTTAGCATTATTCCAGTACATTTTGGGTACCACAGGAGTCGAAACTCTCACCAGCCCACTAGCCAAATACTGGTAGATTTTGTACCTGGCTAGTAAGATTTTAATTTAACTAGCCCTGTGGTCTTGTACTGGAGAAGGCAATACTTCAGTATGTACATCAGCTGGGCCAGTGGAACAGTCTGTGGGGCTAGTGGATTTTCCCAGTCACTAGCTCAGCTGGCTAGTGGCTGCAAAACTTAATTTCAACCCCTGTACCACCAGATTTCATGTCAGAATTCGAGCCCTGGTGCTCTGTATGAAATATCAGATTGTTGTTTGTCCCTTGTGTGCAGTGCTGGCTCCCATCCATATGGTGGCACTGTGCGTAACACGCAATCTTGACTTTCTCCACATGTGCTTCTTGCTGTCTGGACAGCATGGGGAATGGCAGCATTTCTGTGGTGGCGAGAACCTGCAAGACTAGGGCAATTTCACTGCAGACAGGATTAAAGGGCACAGGAGCTGATTACTCATGTACAGCTGTTTGAAATGTCTTTATTTTATAAATTATATTCATACCTCTAAAGGTTCCCTATTTAAACAGCAGGTTCATACTTTCAGGGCTGATAGTCTCCCCCAGCATGTTCGATCCCTTTCTGGATCAGTAGCTCGCTGTTCAAGTTTGGCATAAAAATTCCACATATAGAAGAAGTTACATCCCTCGTAATTTTGTAACTTTGTATAGTGGCCAAAAAAGACCGACTTCCCGGTCTGAAAACACACTCACATTGGCTCATGCAGCCCTGTTTTGTGATGTCACAAAGCGATCTATGGAATGCTACATTCAGTTCTATGGGGCTGGTATTTTCAAACATATTTATATCTTTAGGTTGGATTTAGTATATCAAAGCTATCGATTGACTAATAGGGACCCAATTAGTCGATCGATTGCTTTGATATACTAAAATCCCAGCACTAAAGGGTCTTTTTTTTGCCACTATACAAATTTACAAAATTATGACGGATGTAACTTCTGGTATACGTGGAATGTTTATACCAAACTTGAGCAGCGAGCTACTGATCCAGTAACAGAGCAAACGGGCTGGGGCAGGCAGCTAGTAGGAACCTTTAACTGTGCTTGAATAAAAGCTGAAGCTGTCAGTTGTGTTTTGTATGGTTTTCTTTGCATGGACAACATTCTGTGCATTTCCTTTCATGGAACCAAGATTTTAAGAGTTTTGACTATGTCATGTCATAGTTTCATAACTGTGAGCATGAACTTGTCAGTATAGTGCCCTTCAGTTCTGAAACCATGATGTGACACAGTCAAAACTCCTCAATCTTGGTTCCATGAAAGGAACTGCATAGAATGTTGTCCATACAAAGAAAACAATACAAAATACAACTGACAGCTTCAACTTTTTATTAAGGCACAGTCAAATAGGGATCCTTTAGAGGTATGAAGATAATTTATAAAAATAGAGACATTTCAAACAGCAGCACATAAGTTATCAATTCCTGTCCCCTTAAAAGAGAGACTGCCAGCTAGAGTAGGTTTTTCTCCCCCCATTTGTAATAACATTTAAATTGTGCCTCTGACTCGTCTTTCACTATTTCTGCAGCTAGTATGTCAAAGTGCTCAGTCGTGCAGCATGAAGTACACACCATCACCAAGCTGATACTTTACTGCTGCCGATATTTTTTTTTGCCATTTAATTACTGCCATGTCAAGCTCAGGTGACATACTAGCCACATCTTGATCATGCTCCTACTTTACTTGGTTGTGTAAGAGAACTGCCTGCATTTCAAGAGTCGCGTCTGCATTGAAAGGCACTGTCTCCATTTGTTTTTAATACAATCAATCAATTTATGACCTTATCTTGGCAAAGGGACTGTTCCATGCTCGTTTCTGACAAAATGTCACTGCCTGCTGTTAAGTAGGCAATAATAAGTATGTACAAGCATGCTAATGTTAAATAGTAGTAACATAAATTAACTTGCGCTTCTTGCTATTCAGAGGCAACATCTGGTTCCTATATTACCTGTGCTGTTACATCATGTGTGTGTCACTCTTCTAGAATTTATAAACATGTCACTGAGTCTGGTCCCAACAAATAGGTCTGATAACACCCCTATTCCCCCAATAAAAGACAGACAATTTTTTTAATCTTTATTTTCAGTATCCAATAACAGCCTAAACTGGACCCTGCTTGAGAGAGGGACCAGTGACAAAGAAATAAAAGGTAAGAGGGTCTGCAACAGTAGAAGACAGTACAACAGTAGCAGGGGTTTCCTGGCAGTGTGGAAATGAAGAAGTGTATGCAACACTGTTGCTGGGGAGAGTGTGCAGGTGATGAAGCACCTGAGGTGTAGCAGTCAGAACAGTGGCAGTAGGAGTCAGTGGGGTGAAAACCTAGTGACTGCCAATGCCCACCAACCTTATGGCAAACTGGAGTTCTTTGCTGGGTCATTTGTTGGCTGACACTGCATTTACCAGTGATTGTACTACCTGGTGGTGAGTTTGCAAGGTGGATGACTCGCCTGACAATTCTTCCATAGGGTGACCCTATGCAAGGATTGTCCGGTTACTCATCCACCTTTATCACTCTCCATATACATGGGCATAGTACAATCTGTGGTGGACCCTTGGACTCAGTCACCAAATGATCATGACCTCTGGCTTGCCATATGGTAGGAGTCTGTCATTCACGTTCTTCACCCTGTTCCACCGCCGTACTGTGCTGAGTGTGGAGGTTGCTCAGCTTGCTCTGTCACGCTACACTGTCTTCCCAACAGCAGTGTTGCACGTGAGTTACCAAAATTCTGAATGTGGTATTCTGCCAAGAATACCTCTTTTTGTTCTTACAATCTACCCCTGTGAGGTCGAGTCAAGTGACCTATAGTTACAAGGTTTTTCCATTAGACTGTTGTGGAGTGGAACTATGTTAGCTATTCTCCAGTCCTGTACAAATCTTTTGCAGTGAGGTATAAAAAAACTAAGCATCAGTGGTGGTGCTGCTGCCGCCATCCTGCATGTGTCTTAGCGGAGTATGGGTCTCCAAAGTTTACGCAGTATGTATTCCAGGTACATTTTGAAGTTGAATCGTACAGGTGAAGGAGAATAACAAATTCAGTAGAATTCATCTGCAGTTACTGTACTCGCTTAGTGTGTATGAAACTGACACTTTTATCAATGACACATAAGTGGCTAACGATGCTAGGTAATTTTGCAGCACCTGTAACATAGATGTATTTGTACCACTGTGTGTATTATATCAAAACTGTATACTATACATGTTGATAGTATTACATAACAGTGAAAGTGTATAGCTTTGTTTCCTTCTCCTCCCCAAATTAAAATGCTTCGCTTTGACCACATAGTGTAGTAGAACACTAAACGTAGTAGTGACTGTGATTTTATTTTTCCTTTCAGATTGCTTGAACTGTAATTGCATCCTCATCCAGCCGCCAGCACGTCTCATCTGCATCATCACCACGCAACACTGATACATAGGAAGAAGTGATTGGTTTGGTGAAAGACACTTATTCGTCTGGACATGTCATGGTACCAGCGCAGAATGATAATGTTTGTTTCATGTAAAGTCGGAAAGTGTTGTGCATCAACACAACAACTGGGTTAATACAAAAGACATTGCAGTCGTACTTTAGGTGTCTGTGACTGAAAATAATGTAGACAACAATTCAAACGTTAAATATGTGAGTTTCAACAACAGTGGTCAGATTTCAGAAGATTAATAATTCTTGGAGAAAATGTATTCTCATTTGGGGGGGGACAGTGTTTATTATTGATCGCTGAGAGATTGGACATTTATATTGAATTTGTAAAGTACTACTAGTTAAGGCCAATTATCTTGCCTATCTATTTCATTAATTGCAACGTCATACAATTTTCTTTCTGTATTTCATGTGGCAACCTTGGAATACAGACACTGTATCTCTTGATGGTATTATTGAAATATGGATTCTTGTAATTCAGCCACTGAGTAATGTGAATTAATGTTACTTTGGCCCTGACAAGGTGGCCAGGCGATATCTACCACTTCCCTGCTGATTTCACTCTTCTGCACTCAGTCACATTGTGGAGTGGAGTGTAGAGAGATAGTGCAGGGCATGCCATTGCTGAACAAATGGCAGTCATTTGTACGGCACTGTGGCCCATGCTATCCTTAAGTAGACAGCATGATTAGCTTTCATGCCTGATTTAGGTGTGTGGAGTAATCCATAGGTAAACATGGAAGGGTAGCAGCAAGCCACCTTGATGATTCTACAGTATGATGTCTTTATAGAGGCGCAACACAGTATGATTAGCATGACAATTTAAAATGTAACTCATTTCTATATATGCAGTATGCTGCAACAGAGTTACTGTAACAAACAATGTAATGGGATTAAATTCATTTTGTCATCCAGGAAAACTTGCCACTGAAAAGATAAAGTGAGTCTTACAGTTTCCTGGATGCCAAAATAGATTAATTGCCATATTTGCAATCATATTGTTTTCCACACTAACTTTGTTACAGCACACTTAGAAGTGATTTGAAATTCTGCAGTATTTGGTTTCCTTGTGTAGTTTTACTGCACAGAGACCCAGATTTGCAGTAATATAACTATAGATTGCATCCTCTGAACAAGTAAATCTGCAATGCACTTCATTTTCAGGTGTGCAAACTAAGTACAACTGTGATAAATGCATAAGTGACTCACATTTCATCTTGTCTGTATAAGCACAGTTTTCATGGAACGTTCAATGAAAACCAAGCACAGTTCATTCATAAGTTTCCCCCTACCCTCTCTCCAGAACTGTCTCCATTACTTTGCCAACTTATGACTTCAGGCTCAGGTTGACAAGCTTTGTTTAATGCCTTGACTCTCTGCTTCCACTTTTGTGGAGTAGGACTACATCATCAGAACTTCTCCAGTCACACTGTACTTCTCCTTTTTCTAGTGATGACATGTTGAACAGGGATGATGGAATATATCATCCAGCTCCTCCTTGTACCTGCTCTCTGTCATTGTCATTATCAACAGATAAATTGATGAAAACATATGTTAACATAACAATAACGGGTGTTTTCACAAAGTTTGGTATTCACAAAATCAGTTGGCCCTGAATTGTTCAACAAATTTTAAGTATATATAAATCTTCTATACAGTTTATTGCAGCATGAAACAATTATGTTTTCTGATAAATGTTTAACAATAATTGACAAAGAGGTATATTGACCAAACAATGTATTGAATATAATGGCCTGCCCCATGACTGGAAAATTGAACCAGACGTCCTATAAGACGTTTTCCACTAATGAGGCAATGCAGACTTGGACCTATTTGCCTGTATGCAAAATGCAAAACTGCCTCTTTACTACCCTCTCGAGCACAGTCACTTCATTTACCTGTGAGTGACAAGGACTGTCCCATTTACTTTTCATGCAAACGTTTACAAAAAGTATTCATTACATTCATCCACCGATCTGGGATCCAGTCTCTGTATTGGATTTGAATTTTGTCTTACCAAAGTTGACAGTCATTTTGAATGTGGTGTTGACTCCCTGCCCTCTGCATACCCTGACTTGGAACTCGCAACGTCATCGCTAGCAGTAAATTCTGTTGTGTTCTTCTGTTTCTGTACACATGATGGTCCCTCATTGCTACCTTTTACAAGAACTACTATGACTATTGCATCACAAGAAGGTTAAAAGGTTTATTTTAGTACTGCAATCAGTCATTTTGTCAAATGTTTCTTCAGTGCATTCAGCCATGATGGAGTCTGAACTGTACTACTTGATCTTGATTGGCTAGGACTATCTACGATTATACCACTCATGACACAAATTACATACAGTATGTGAGTGTCTTTTGTGAAATACAAATTGATAACTCAAACTTAGTCTTCAGTTTGCTTAGTACTACGTAGTTTCTATGGTAAACTTATAACACTGATGTCATTACCGCAACTCAGACTGCTGCTATAACAGTCATCTGTTTAATGTGACTTAAAGGAGAACTGTGCACATACTAAGCTCCCCACCTCTAAAAGCCATATCCCCAAATTATATTTTTTTAATATTGCGCTGCGCTACAGGCATTGAACGAGCCTGTAGAAGCATGGCTAGATACCCGAAAAAAAAAAGCTGCGGTAATGTGGTGGTACCATCCCACCCAACATTGTAGACCTCGTGAGCCATGGTAATTCAGTAATCCCCTGGTAGTCTAGTGGTCCTCCACCCCCAGCACAAATCCTGACCTTGTTCACTGTCAAAGTGTATGTCCCTGGTAGTGTAGTGGTCCCCACCCCTCATCATGAATCTTTCACTACTGTAAAAACAGACTGCTCTCTGGTAGTCTAGTGGTCCCCCACCTGGCAGTGACACCACTCAGCCCAAGAACAGTCCACGAACAGAGCCAGTGACCGGATCAGCCCTCCTCTCACCACTACGGCTGGCCACTGACCGTGGTGGTGAGAGGAGGGCTGAGCCAGTTGCCAGCTCTGTTCGTGGACTATTCTTAGGCTGAGCAGGGGAGTCACTGCTGGGTGGGGGGACACTAGACTACCAGAGAACAGTCTGTTTTTTAACAGTGAAGGGGGTCGGGATTCATGATGGGAGGTGGGGCGGAGAGCACTACACTACCAGGGACAATGCACTTTGTTGACAGTGAACGGGGTCGGGATTTATGCTGGGGTGTGGGGGGATCACTAGACTACCAGATTCACTGGTGTGTAAGCCTTGGCTGACTGTCCCTGCTTTTCAGGGAGGTCCCTGATTTAGCCTCCACATGTTTCTCTGTCCATCATAAAACATGTGTTTATGCGACAGAACAGCTTACCTCTCCACTGTCCTGACTCCCTGATGTTCCTGATTTCACCTCAGAAGCTTACTCTGTCCCTCCTACAAGTTGTGTTCCCGCCGTGACTAAATAGTGGGGATTGTAAGAATAGCCTTAAGGCAACCAATACGGTTGCAGACTTCTTATTCTTCAGGACGTATATTATGCACCAGGTCCCTTATTCTGCTGGCATCCTGAGTGGATCTCACCAATTTTGAAACTATGTCCCTGGATTTGGTCCCTTGTCCCTGATTTTTTTTTATATGTCTTGCCCCTGATTTGAGAGGCAAGTGGTTGTGAGGTATGTATGCAGCGACTGTACCTGGGCAGCACACAGTTCCTGCTGCTTCCGGCCTGTACTGCTATTCCAACCAACGGGATGCTACTGTGGGCATGCCTTGGCCTGCAACATCCAGCCTGTACTTCCATTCCAACCAACAGGAGGAGCTTTGTGCTCCATGTAGCAGCACTGGGAAAACTGCATGGTAATGTATGCTAAGCAGCACTTAATGAGATGCAAATGTTCCTATTTGCCCAAGGATTACCTAAGTAGGCCCATTTGCATGGGGACTTTGAATATAGCTCCTATGTGCCCGGGGCTAACTAGTTTTCACCGGGCTAAGGACATTGAACTGCTTCTTGCATTGTCGAGTGGAAAAACTTACATCGGGGTACATTCTCACTAGTTGGCCTTCACACATCAGGCTTTTCTGTTCTCTGGCCAGGGCCAGTAGATGATGTGTCGTGCCGACTCTGTCCACCACTGCTACCACCGTTCTTGGAGCCTGTGGATTATTAGTCCTACCTCATGGTAAGATCCTATAGGACATCTGTGTACATACTGTTGACTCCTCACCCAGTTGCTGTTGTAGCCATTTGTGGAGGAAAATAACTAAATGGTCCCCCTCACATTGTTCTGGGAGACCCAGCAGCCTTATGTTCATTGCACTTGACTGATTCTCCAGGGTTTCAAGGTGGGTTCTCAGATGCCCATTTTCTTTACTTATATTCATGATGGCACCCATGGCCATGTCGGCCCACTTAGTATTTTGTAATGCAGCTGACGAAATTGAGTCCTCTGCTGCCTCCACACTGGCAACCCTGTTAGCGAGGTTATCAAATTTTCCTGGCAGCCCAGTTACTAAAGAAATCATCCTATTTATTTTAAGGACGAGTGACCGAAGCGTTTTTTCACCAGCACTGTCTTCACAGTAAGTCCCTGGTGAAAAAACATGGGTGTTTCGGGGGATATGCCTTTCGGGGTTGGGACTCTGGAAGATTAGTATGTGCACAGTTCTTTCATTTTCACACATAATATATTACACATTGCTGAAATTTAGACTATGCTTTGATTTGTGATTATCAGTTGCTGTTGTGCACATAAACTTTTTTCCCTTTTTCAAAGGGTAACATAACAGCCCAGACTATACAGTTAAGTAGTGTACAACTCTAATCTTTGAAATTGGCAATTTATTTAGGGTGTTAACCTGGTTCGAATTCTGCAATGTATACATAGAACTGTGATACTTCTTTACCCCATGCGTCCTTTAGCATTAGTAATTTTTTGCACTTAGCTGGCTAGGTGCAATTGCCCTGGAGGTGTTCCTTTAAGAGATTTTTTAATGAGCGTAGGGCCAGCCAATCAAAAGACAGGAGGGGGTGTGAACTGAGTGAGAGCTGTTGACTGCTTCAGAATTTTTTCTCCGCTGGACTGAGCAATATTGCCTCGGAGGTGTCTCCCAACTTTCCTTGTTGACAGCCTCCTAGTGCTTATCTGGGTAAAGTTTTCCTCATAAATAATTTCCTTTAGTGTGCTGAGTGAAAAAATTTACTTTGTCATTAGCGCTGTGCAAATGTTTTTATTTGTAGCGCCGACAGAGCTATTTAGACTGTATTTTTACCATGACTATTTACTTTAAAGTCTAATTTTATCTCTGGTGTTTATTTTCAAGGGTTTCCTTCATTTTTGGCTAAATTCTTGTGGGAACCGTCGAATTGGGAACATTTGCCTTGTTTTTTACCTCAGACCTTGCGGGGTTTACCACGAGGCACCTGCAGTAGATTTCAAACTTAAACGGTGCCTGATGGTTTTTCTCTCTAGATTGGCAATTATGAGGAAACCTTTTTTGTTATATTACTGGACCTTGGTATCTTCTGTGTCAGGACTGTCTGTAAGGGTCCAGCAGCCACCTGTGCGCAGTTGAGTATTACTGACTTTCTGTTAAGATTGGAACTGGTATAGATCCCAGTTTTACAACCAAAAAAAAAGGCACTGGTAATAGAGTTTATTAACTGGGGCAGGACTGGCCGGTGACATTTTCACAGAAACCTGTACTCAGTTCATAGGTCCAGAACTGGTTTGCTTTGCTTAAATTGGTGAACATAGCAGACAAACCTTTGATAATTATGGCTGAGGATAAATCAAAGGCTTCCGACAAGGGGCCATTCAAAAGTACTAATACCAAAAGCAGAGGTGCTGAGGAACCCTCCAGATCCTAGTCAAAGAGTAAAGCTTCCAAAGATGAAGTTCTTCACAAATTGAAAAATAATAAGAGTGATGAAAAAGGAAGCTTGATCAAGCCTCTGATGAAGTGGCTAAAAAGAAACTCTGTCAGGAAAGATATGCTCCCGTTGTTCCTGGGAAAGCCAATAGTGAGACAACAGGCAGCTTAAAGCATACAGAAAAAACAAAACACTTACAAACTGCACAGGTTCTTCCGTCAGTGCAAGATACGGAAAAAGCATGACAACTGTTTCAGACCTTTCAAAAGATGGGGCTGGCAAACACTCTTCCACAGTTCGCTGTTCTGTGGACTGTGAGGGTGATGCAGATGATGATCAATTTTATGATGCCCCTGACATGGATTTTGAGGGCCTTGAGTCCCAGGAGTCCCCGGACCTTCACCTTGGGGATCCCCCAGGTGACCACAAGGATCCTTCCTCTATGTTTACATTTATACAAAATATGCTGGATACCCTAGACCTCCCTACGCAGGAGCCCAACCAGGATGTCAGTGAAGATGAAGATTATAGGGAGATGAAGGGTCCTTAATCCTCAAAGACCCTGGTTGTCCCTATCTATAATGCATTAAGAAAAAATACCATGAAGGTCTTTCAACACCCCACTTCAGTTCTAGGGGTTGATAAGTGGCTTGAGAGAAATTATAAATTGTCTACAAATGGTACCGAGTTCCTGTCAGCACACCTTAGCCATGAGAGTATAGTGCAGCAGGCAGCTTGTGAGAAAGCTGGAGTCTCTTTGTCATCCTCTCCCCCTGATAAGGATTCCAAGAAAATTGACTTCTTTTGCCCAGGGACAGCCAAGACCAGTCAGACATTTCCTCAAACTTCTGGGACATATGGCCTCTATTACTGCAGTAGTCCCAGGGGTCAGGTACAGGATGAGACTCCTGCAAGCCTACCTCAGTGCTCACTGGTCTCAGACAAGCAAAAATTTTCAAAGTTAATACCAGTGTCGGAGCAGTTTCTCCAAAACTTGCTGTGGTGGAAGGACCCTGCAAATTTGCAGGCAGGGGTTCCCTTTCAAGCTCCTCTTCCCACAAAGGTGGTCACCACAGATGCCTCTCTGTTGGGCTGGGGAGCTCATCTAGACTGTGCCTCAGTAAGTGGGAACTAGACTCCCGAAGAGTCACAGTTGCACTTAAATCTTTTGGAACTCAGAGTAGTCTTACTAGGTCTCAAAGCTTTTGCTCCCAGCATAGAAGGGCAGACGTTCAAATTCGACTGAACAGCACCACTGCAATGTTCTACATAAACAAGCAGGGATCAGATCAGGAATACTCTTTCTGGAAGCTCTGAAGCTCTGGTCCCTAGCATTCCCCCTTGGAGTCAGCCTCTCAGCTATTCACCTCCCAGGCAAACTCAATACTCTGGCAGATGCTCTAAGCCTCATCAGTGAAGGTCAGAATGAATGGACACTGAACAAGCAAGTACTAGCCACAGTGTTCAGGCTGTGGGGCACATCATACGTGGATCTGTTTGCCTCACCTCTCAATTTTCAGCTTCCTCAGTACTGTTGCAGGCTCCCAGTTCCAGGAGAACTTCCTCTGGATGCCCTGATCCTGGACTGGTCAGGGAGGTTCCTATACGCATTTCCTCCCTTTCCCCGGATATTCAGGGTTTTGCTGAAACTCAGGCAGCAGCCTGCATCCATGATCTTAGTGGCTCTGGACTGGTCCAGGTAAGTCTGGTACCCTCTCCTTCTCTCAATGTCCTGCAACAGGCCCATTCGCCAGCCTCCAACTCGCTCCCTGCTGACCCTTCCTCAGACGGGAGTGCAGTACCCAGACGTACACTCTCTTCACCTCCAAGCCTGGTTCTTGAGGAATTAGTTTCCATCCTCCCAGTACTCTGAACAGGTCCTTAAGATACTGAGGATAGCTAAAAAACTGAACACTAAGAAGACTTATGCAGCCTAATGGAAAAGGTTTTCCCTCTGGTGCAGAAGTGAAAAGGTCGAACCCCTGTCAGCTTCAGACCCTCTGCTGCTAGACTACTTGGTACACCTACAGGCATCAGGCTTGAAACCATCTTCACTCAAGCTATACCTGGCGTCAATTTCAGCCTGCCTTTCGGTTGGAAAGAAGAAATCAGTTTTTTCCCATGACACTGTTACACAGTTTTTCAAAGGCCTCTTGCACCTTCAGCCTCCAACCATGGAGCCTGTTCCTCCTTGGAGCCTGAACCTTTGCATAGATGGGCTCATGAATCCACCTTTCGAGCCTATGTCCAAGGCCCACATCAAGTTTGTAACTTGGAAGGCCATCTTCCTGGTAGCCATTACATCTACCAGGAGGATTTCAGAGCTACAGGTCCTGTGCACTGAGTCGAATTACATCATCCCTCACAACGATTAAGTTGAGCTCAGGACAAATAGGAAATTTCTACCAAAAGTGGTTTCAGAGTTTCACTTGAACCAGTCCATTACTCTGCCTGTCTTCTTTACTGAGCCATCCACTCCTGGTGAGCAAAAGCTCCACAGCTTGGATGTCAAAAGAGCCATCTTTCATTACCTAGAGCATACTAGACAGTCCAGAGGCTCTTCCACTCAGTTGTTCCTCACCTACAGGGATGTAGACAGAGGAAGACCAGCTACCAAGAGAACTATTTCTCATTGGTTAGTTTCTTGTATTAGATTCTGCTATGAGAAAGCTGGTCAACAACCTCCAGTTGGGCTCAGGGCCCATTCCACCAGGGGCACTGCAGCCTCGCTTGCAGTAGCAAGGGACATTCCCCTACTGGATGTCTGCAAACCAGCTACCTGGAAATCTGTGTACACCTTTGTGAAACACTACAGTTTGGATATGCAGACCAGATCTGATGCCAAATTTGGCAGGGCAGTTCTGCAGAGCCTCTTTCCTAAGTAGGTTCTCTGCCCGCCCCCCACTTGATACTTCTTGGTAATCTGCAAAAAGTTACTGATGCTAAAGGATTCCTGGGGTAAGAATAAAAAATTACTCACCGCAGTAATCTTCTTTCTTCCATGGGGTCCTTTAGCATCAGTAAGCTCCCACCCTTCCTCCCCAGTTCACCTGTCAGAGAAGGGCTCTTACGTCACCTTTTACCAAATTTGGCATTTGTTATTGATGAGTGTTTAACTCATGTTGCTGTTTCTATTTCCACTTTTGGACATTTGCATGTTTTTTGAATCATGTTAATTCTTTTTCGGGGCATTTGCCCTTGTTTTTCCTTAAAAAAATTCTGAAGCAGTCAACAGCTCTCACTCAGTTCACATGCCCTCCTGTCTTTTGATTGGCTGGCCCTATGCACACCTCCGGGGCAATTGCACCTAGCCAGCTAAGTGCAAAAAGTTACCGATGCTAAAGGACCCCATGGAAGAAATAAGATTACTGCAGTGAGTAATTTTTTCTACTGGTCTGCTGATACTTAATCCTAAATCCACTTTTGAATACTGTCTAGTTTTATTATTTCATTAACAGCAACATATCAAAAATGGCAACAAAGAAACTGTCAGGTGCTGCTAATAGAAAAAGAAAAGCTCAGAGCGATACTGAATTGGCTAGTTTACGGGACACAATGATAAGATTTGTGAAGTCCACTAGTCAGTGCTTAGAAGAAAACCAGCAGGAAGATTATGTTAGTAGTGATGAGGAAGTACATCCACATTCAAGTCAATGTATGTTCTCCACCAGGCTTAACTCAGAGTCTCAAACTGAGACTGATAATGGAAAAGACCGTAGTTATGTACAGTGCAGTAATGATAGCAACACAGATCAGGAGAGTCATGGAGGGAGTAACATACCTACAGAAACATTGAATCCCAGTACTACAGTTTCACAACCCAATATGTGCCATGTTGACAGTTTCACAACCACAGCTTTGTCAGTCGATAAAAGATGTACTGCGCACATGGTACGTGAAAACAATTTAGAAGACACATTAATTAGCATGGGTGTTTCTGAATCTGATAAAGAGCAGCACAATATGTTGTGTGAGTGAACTAGTTCTCCTACAGATATAGAGGGTAAAAATGATTGGTTAGATCCTGCTAATTGGCCACAGCAAATTGATGACCGTATGATATTAATTGAACAAGGACCATACCAGGTATTAAAATACACTTTCCCATATGATAGTCAGCACCGTCGATTTAGCACTATATTTTATAACAGAAGACTTACTAATGGTGAAAATGTGAGAAGACATGGTTAATATATTCCAAGCTGAACAATTCAGTTTTCTGTTTCTGTTGCAAGCTGTTTGGTTGTGCACATCAAAATGCATTATGTACCAGTGGTAGTGGTGATTGGAAAAATCTGGACCAGAAACTTAAAGGACATGAGCACTCATCCAATCATAGAGAATCATCAGCTAAATGGATGGAACTCAGTACAAGACTGAAACGGTGCTCGACCATTGATAATCAGCATGAGAAGATGATCAAGTCAGAGAGAATGCACTGGAGTAATGTTTTAGAAAAACTGATTGCAATCACACAGTTCTTAGCAGAACACAACTTGGCCTTTAGGGGAACTGTAGATCATGTTTTTCAACAGAGTAATGGAAATTTTCTAGGTCTTGTTGAGCTTCTTGGAAAATTTGATCCAGTCATTCAGGAACATCTACGCCATATATCTACTGAACAAATTCATAATCACTATTTAGGCAAGAGGATTCAGGATGAGTTAATATTGCTGATTTCAAACAAAGTCAGGTCTAAAATCTTAGAAAAAAATCAAACAAGCAAAATTTTATTCAATTATCTTAGACTGTACCCCTGACGTGAGTCATCAAGAACAAATGTCTCTCACTGTCCGTATTGTTTAGACAAATGGCAATGTAGAGATACGAGAGTATTTCTTGTCATTCATACAAGTCAATGAAACAACAGGTGAATCCTTTACTGAATATCTTTTGACAGAACTGACAAATATGGGACTTTCATTAGACAACTGCAGAGGACAGGGATACGACAATGGTTCAAATATGAAAGAGAAAATACTGGTGTACAAGCTAGGATTTTAAAACTGAACAAGCTAGGATTTTAGAACTGAATCCAAGGGCGTTTTTTTGTACCATGCGAGTGCCATAGTCTTAATTTGGTCATCGGCGATTCAGCAAAATCATCTTTTGATGCTGTATCTTTCTTTGGAGATGTGCAGTGCATTTATATCATTTTTGCATCTTCTACAATCTGTTACAAAGTTTTCCGTGATCATGTGAGTGGATTATCTGTCAAACCTTTATGTGATACAAGATGGGAGTGCAGAGTAGACAGTGTGTGAAGACAGTGAGATATCAGGTTGGTGACGTTTATGATGCACTAGTGACATTAGCTGACATCACAAAGGGAAAAGATCCAAAAGCATATTCTGAGGCTTCATCTTTGGCAAATATTATCAGAAGTGCTAAGTTTCTAATTTCACTAGTGGCTTGGTATGACATCCTTATAAAGGTTGGACAAATAAGTAAACTGATGCAAAGCTCATCTATGCAGATAGATCAAGCAGTCCTTTTGTTACAGGAAGCCAACACATTTTTAGTTGAATACAGGGCCACTGGTTTTGTGAATGCCAAAACAACAGCCAGAGACTTGGCAGAAAAGTTAGATGTGCAGCTCATTTTTTCCACACAAAAAGACATACAGCCTAGAAGACGTAAGAGACAATTCGATTATGAGGCTGAAGACAAGCCCATAAATGAGCCAGAGGAAAAATCTGAGGTTGAATTTTTTCACGTTGTTGTGGATACTGCACTGGGATCAGTAAACAAAAGATTCAAACAACTCCATGCACATGTTGAGAAATTTGTGTTCTTATACAGAGTTAATCATCTAAAAGCATTAGATGATGAACAGCTGTTGAAGCAGTGTCAGGATTTACAACTTGCCCTTACTCACAATGACTCATGTGATATCGATGGTGTTGAACTTTTTGAAGAATTAAGAACACTGTGCCATATAGTTCCAAATGAGTCTTCTGCACTGGACATTTTAAATCACATAAAAAGTGAAGGGATGCTTGAGATATTCCCTCAAGTAGTTGTAGCTCAGAGAATTCTGTAAACTTTACCAGTCACAGCGGCATCAGGAGAACGCAGTTTCTCCAAATTAAAGTTGATCAAGACATACTTAAGAAGTACAATGCGTCAGGAAAGGCAAGTGGGGCTATCAAAGATTTCCATCAATAAAGAGGTGGCATCACAGTTAGACTACACAGAACTGATACAAGAATTTGCAACTTGTAAAGCACAAAGGATTAGATTCTAACTGCAGTCATTGTTGAGAGTTTTCTCACCTTGGTTAATATTGTAATACAGACATCTCATAACTACCATGACAAACTACTTTTATATAGCTGCAAATGTGGGGGTGATCTTTCCATCAACCAATTTAGTGAAAGATCGATGGCAACTGTATCACACATTGTCAAAAGTCTGAATTCAATTACATGAAATGTTTTGTGTGCTTATATTACCACTGAAAGTGTAACGACATCTTATTGGAGTACATGGTTAGGTATTAAACAGCTAGGTCCAGATATTCAGACTGTGCCAGGCTGTGGCGCAAGCCTGGGCACAGTGCAACTTAGCTGTGCAGGGGTGTTGACAGGGTGATATTCAATGGAGCTGCGCCATGGCATAGCATCATTGAATATCGCACCCTGGCCACCCGCAGTGTGTATGGTGCAGTGGCACTGCGCCAGCGCAAGTGTCCAGAGTGGAGTAAGGGAATGCACTAGCGCAAGTTCTGTTGCGCTAGGTGCATCAACCGCGATATTCAAATGTGCACATGCAAATGGGTCCATAATGTATGCAAGGCGTAAATGGGGCCATTTGCATGTCATTATGACCCTATTTGCATGCAGGTGCGCCGATCCCCGGTGACTTGTGCCTGGCACCCTGCCAGGCTGAAACCATTGGGGACCGACACCACCTGCACATCGCAAAGTGCCCCAATGCCTGATCGTGGGCATGAGTATAAAATAAACATGTCCAACATCTCTGGTGGTCCAGTGGACCACTTGCAGCCTGATCGCAGGCATAAGTGTACAAAAAAAACATTTTAAATATCCCTGGTGGTCCAGCGATACTCTCCTCCCCAACCGCCCACTGAGCCCCACCGCCCCGCTCCCCCCTGGTCAGCAGTGGGCGGCAGCTCCTCACCCACTTGCCACCTGCCGACTGACACCGTACGGTAGGGCTGTACGCCCATTGGTCCATAGCGTGAGCTAATGGGCATGCAGCCCGTACCATACTACACAGTCCAGATATGTGAATGGATCCATTCACATATCTGGACTGTGGTAGGAGACGGGCTGCACGCCAACTGGCTCACGCCAGGACCAATGGGCGACAGCCCTACCATATGGTGTCAGCCGGCGGGTGGCGGAGCGGCAAGCAGGTGAGAGCTGCTGCCTGCCGCTGACTGGGGAGGGAGCGGGTGGTGGGCCCAGTGGGCGGGTGGGAGGGGTACTGGACCACCAGGATAATTTAAAATTTTTATACACTTATGCCTGCAATCGGGCTGGAAGCAGTCTACTGGACCACCAGGGATAATTTAAAATGTTTCTTTGTACACTTATGCCCACGATTGGGCTGGAAGCTGTCCACTGGACCACCAGGGATAATTTAAAATGTTTCTTTGTTCACTTATGCCCGTGATCGGGCTGGAAGCAGTCCACTGGACCACCAGGGATATTGGACATGTTTATTTCATACCAATGCCCACGATCGGGCTACAAGCAGTCCACTGGACTACCAGGGATATTGGACTGTTAAAGTCACTACGTATGCCCACGATCGAGCATGGAGGAGTGGGTGGGTGCCACCACGAAGGTGTAGCCAGAGCTCGGGTGGCCACCCACAGGTGGCAGCTGCTGTGTTGCGCCCTGCAACATGGCAGCTCACCTGTGGGTGGACAGCCATTGTTCCTTTTTTTTTTTGGCTCACCTGTGTGCAGCGCAAGTAGGGGTTGCACATGCATGGACTCAGCACATCCCGGGCTGAATATCGGGATGTGTGGAGTATGCATGGGCACACACCCCCACCTGCACCGTATATGTTACAGATGCACTCCGGCACATCGGGATTTGTGCCAGACTCAATCCCCGTTTAAATATCATGCCAGGGTGCATCAGTGGGTTGCGCATGGTGCAACAGTGTTGCGCCATGTGCAACCCTTCTGAATATCCGGGCCCTAGTGTACTGTACTGCTTGTAATTAATAGTATTTTTCAGAAGCAGTAGCTATCACTTCAACTATCTCAAATATTATGTTTCTGTTTGCTAATTGGAAGATTTTCAACCTGCCTGTACTCAGGTGATGAGTGGAACAGCACTCTACACAACCGGATGGGTACAAAACTCAGTTCTGTACCTCCAACTGCACCTTCACAGAAATTAGACAGAACACCTTGATGCACCACAATCCTTGCAGCCCCAACAGCGACTTTCACTTGCTAACAATCCAAATGCAGGACATTGTGACATTACTAGACTAGTAACCAGGGAGGGAGAAGCCTTGGCCAGTCCATGCTGCTTCCATGTGAAAGTGAAACTTGGCAGAGAGAAATGTTTCTCATTGGCTGCTACTCATGTCATACTCAGTGTGGTTTCAATGTTGTTGAATTGGGAGGAACAGAATCAAGTTTTTCTAGCCTTCAGACACTGTTGATCCACACATCACCCCAGTACTGCCAGATGGAACATCTTCTAATCAAACAGAAATGAATAAATACTTATAAAAAGTGATAGCTGACTACATCTGAAAGTTACAATTTCCAGTTCCTTGAAGCTGTAAAATAAACATAATATAGACAAGATGAAATGCATAAGTCACTTTGCTTAAAGGAATTGTGTGAGCCAACAGTTTGGGCTTCATAGCCCACTACTCTGGGGCTGCGTTAGCCCCTCTGTTTGAAAATAAACATTTTTTACTCACTGTATAATGTTGGGGAAGGGATCGTAATTTTGTTTGAACTGTGAGCCAGATGATCTCTTCCCACTTCCGAGTCTGCCTGCTCCGCCCTTGCACTCCCCTGTTTTGTGATGTGCTTCTAGGGAGAGCATGGGAACGTGCCTAATACAGTTCTATGGGGCTAACTTTTAAAACAATTTTATTACACTTGAAATGAACGCTTGATAGAAATGAAAGCCACTGCTCAACTAATAGGGACCTGAGGGAACAACTTAAAGCTACTTGTAAGAGCTTATTTCAGCTGGAGGTTCTGGAGGGGGGGGGGGATAAAAGACTGTAATGTTAAGATACTTACTGCAAGTTCTGCAAAAGATGTAGGCAGACTGCAGCAGAGGGATGGAGGGAGGGAGGGAGGGACTCAGCCTCCAGAAGGCATCTAGTTAGGGAGCAACTTTATGAACTCCAATGTGTCAGTAAAAAAAGCACTAAGCTGCAAATATAGTAATTGCAAGTTCTACAAAAGAAGTCAGCCTGCAGCACAGTGAGGGGGCTAATAATCTGGCAAAGAAACAGACATTATGTAATGTAGATGGAGTGGCATGTAAACCATTTTTTGGGCATGTATTTTTAATACTTACTTGCCCAAGTGGACATGTTATTTTTTCACAAATGTCATACTCTGGTGAGGAGTGGGAGGTGGAGAGAGAGATACACATAGACAACATAATGGGAGAACTTCCCACCCACCATGGAGCAGGGAGTGGACAGTAACTGTTAAGAGTTGCAATACAGACATCCACCCACCTCCCAGGGCAGGGTCGGACTGGGGTACAGAGGGCCCACCTGGAAAGAAGATGCAAGGGCCCACCTGGAAAATCAATAGAGGAGGGCCCAGGTTGACACATTCATATCAATATTCCACTTCAATCTGATACACTAGCTCTGTGTTTGCATCTTACATTTATCAACAGTGTCCCAGATACCCCATTTAATTAGAAAAAAGAAGATAAATGCAAAAGTTTTCAGAGTTCAGAAGGTAACCAGTTATCCAACTGAGAGGGGCCCACCTGGAAATTTCCGGGTATCTAGGTGGGCCAGTCTGACCCTGTCCCAGGGCCAAACTGATAACATAACTCATTCTAACAATTAATTTTGACTTGAAAATACATATTTCAACGTTCATTGCTATAATGAACAGCAGCGTAATAATACTGTAAACAGTTTAAAAGAAAACACAAAACACAGCATTCCTTACATAGGGACTACTTTATTTAGTGGCAGGATAGCCAATTCACATGCTGCATTTTCCTGTTTTGCAAACTAAATAATGTGCTATTTTCAAACTTGTTATGGCCCATATTTTAAGCACAATACCCCACTCTAGGGTGTGTGGTTACTGGGGAATAATCAACACCCTGGGTGCTGTGAGGACTCTCTGGCTGTGCCCTCGTACCTCACAACGCACCTAGGGTATTGATTAATCCCCAGTAACCACACACCCTTGAGTGGGTTATTGCTTACTTGGTTCATGTTTGTAGAGACTAAAGTAAAACATAAACCCACATTGTAATGAGTACAGTTGTTAATACTGATTTGGGTGTGTTGTGTCGCTTATGCAGTATTGTCTTGTTTTTATGTAGAGATTCAATTATTACATTCACTGATGTAATAAAAAGCAGTTGATAATATACATGACACAATAGCAATCTGACATGTGTTTGAGTCTTTTGTTGAAATGAACAAAACTTTGTATTCAGTGCAACCAACAGATGTCTTAAAAAAATGCAAATATAAAAGTGGTTACACTAATGAACTTTCTATGTGTTTATTTGCCATCAGCTATGTTGCTACGAACTATGCATTGTCCTTTATCATTCTAGTTATTCAATTCTGTAACACATTCTTTCTCTGTCTGCATTATGTAACTTGTTATAGTTACCTATCTTGATATTAGCATAGGGCAGAACCTAATTGGATGACAGCAGATATTTTATTTTATTTATTTAGTTTTTGTTGACCGGGTAAGTGCACTAGACAAATCCTGCCTATTTTCAGGCACGACCCGGGGGAAGGGGATACAGATGAATGCCAACTGACCTTGAACCAGATTAAGCTGTTAAGATAATATTAAACTATGCAGAACAGATTGTCCAACACAAATATCAGGATTTCACACACTGTAAAAAAAGGTTCATTTTTTTACTATGATAAAATGCAACTTTTAAAGAGGTTGCTTTGCATTTTTATTTTTATTGTGTTTATTCCTGTGCTGCAGATGATTAGGATTTGGACTGTACACTTGTCAACAGCCGATGATTATCAGAGGATTTACACCGGTGGTAAACTGCCAGTCTGATTTCATTGGCTGTTCGCTTACGTCCATGGTGTGTGAAAATCCTGTAACCTCATTGGTCAAAACATGTCACATGACCATGGGTAAATTAAGCAACAAGGCATGACCAAGTGTTATGTTAATGGTCTGTTAATCACCTTCTAGGGGTGTACTGTGTAACAAGGTGTTGCCGAGTGCCACATGCTCCTAGAGGGTGATTAACTGACCATTAACATAATCCCTGGGAGTGCCTTATTGCTATTATAATAAAAAATGTTTTAAAAGTATTAAATCTTGTTTAGCATATGGTTAAACTCTACATGTATGTTAATAAAAGATTAACATAAGGCTTTTAGAATGTTTGCAGCCAATCAGAAAGCTTAATTTCTCAGACCCTTTTTATAATCCTACATAACCCACAGCTGAGGAATGGCATTTCTAAAAAAAACATAAATTCATTTTAAATTGATTTTACACATGGGCCCATTGTATAATTGCAATAAGGCAATCCAGGGTGTGAGTTATTCGATGATTTACCCACTTCTTGCATGGTTAAGTCGCTCGGCTGCCCCTCATGACTCACAACACAAGGCGTGGGTAAATCCCCAATAACCCAAACCACGTTGTGCCATTGCTTAAATAAAGTGATCTGCCATTAAGAATGTCATGGTTTGTGTTGGGGTGACAAGACTAAAAATAATGGGGAGGCGCTGCTGCCAAGTTCGCCTGGGGCGCCATATACCCTAAGGCCGGCCCTGACTGCACATTGTGCATGTTGCCCCCTGCCTACACCTCATGTCCTGCCAGTGGGGCCCTGTTGTGCTTTTGTGTCCATGTCACATGCACCTAAGAGATGGCCGCTCGATATGTCACCTGTTTCAAACCTCTGGCAGAGGGTAAAGTGATGCCAGATGAAGGCATCATGTGTGCTCCCAGGGTGTGTGGTGCAGACATTGCTGATGCGCCCTGTGGCATTGCACACCACTTGGCAGTTCACAGAGTGGTAGCCCTTCCAGTTCATGTATGTCATGGCCTCCTCGCCAGGTGGTGTGCAAAATTGCCACATGGGTGCCATCTATGGCCCCTATGATGCATGGAATGCATGTCACCCTGTAGTACCTCTGCATGGCTTCTGTCCGCTCCACCTCTATGCTGGGGAAATGGATGAATTCTGAAGCATGCGGTAGCAGTGCAGTGAGGAACTGTGTGAGGAGCCAGAAAGTGGAGGCCTATGCGATGCCAGTGGTGCCCCCATGGGCCTCTGGAAGGTTCCCATGGTGAGCAAGCACACGACTGTTGTCACCTTGGTCTCCACCATCAGAATGGCCCTGTTCAGGCGGTATCAGCCTACAGTCTCCACATCTGTTAGCTGATCAAATGATAGCCTGGCATGATACGGCCGTTGGGCAGACCACCTACGGTGCCTTCCACCTTCCCGCCTCCTCATCCTCATGAGTACACTGAACATGGCGACTGATGCTGGGTCCATGCTGCTGGTGTTGTGCTCTCTGGCTCTCTGTCTCTCTGTCTCTCTCTCTCTCTCTCACTGTCTCACACACTCGCCCTCTCTCTCAGACAGTGTGCAGGTGCGTTCAGCCGATGACCTGCAGGTGGTTTGCACTTCAGTCTGCTTCTTTTATATTTATCTTTTCATGGCACATTTGGTATTTGCACTAGGATTGCTCTGTCGTTGCACCGTCAGTCGACACTGTGAATCATGTTGTGCTGTGTATGCATCGGTATGCCCCCTGTTTATGTGCAGCATGTCATTATGATGCACCTACAGTGCTTCTTCTTTGGTACAGTGCATCTCGGATGCACTGGCGCATTCACCCTGTGTGTGAATTGCTCAATGGAACATTTTCTGGTGGCGCCGGTGCATCTCAGTTGCACCCAGCGCATCTCTATTGTGAATCTTGCCCTCTGTGCTTTTTCACCATTGTTGTTCATGATAATACTGATGGTGCCACCTGTATGCCAGAGATGGAAATGCAGCAGCTCGAACTGTTTCAATGCATAAAATGGCTAGGAATGGGGGGTGGGATTTGGAGCAGAAGACAGCACTTCAATCTGCCCATGTGAGGACAGTACAAAGTATGGCATGAAGATATACATGCATTTAAACATGTACAGCAGTTGCACTGAATGTAACTTGCACTGTCAAATGATGGCAGATTACATACCATCAGGCATATGAACCATGCCAAATTCAGTGTTTTACCCTAGTGTGGTTCATGACAGTACTGATGGTGCCACCTGTATGCCAGAGATGGGAACGCAATTGCTCTAACTGTTTCAGTGCATAACATGGCTAGTGATGGGGTGTGGGGGTATAGAAAGCACTTCAATCTGCCCACATGAGGACAATACAAGGTATAGCATGAATATACACCTGTATATTGTACATTTATATTGAATTTTAATTTCACCGTCAAATAATGGCAGAGTACATATCACCAGACATATGAACCCTGACACTATTAGACGCTGTGAGCTGCATTCAAAATCCAGTGTTTTACCCTATTGTAGTGCATGACAGTACTGCTGGTGCCACCTGTATGCCAGAGACAGGAATGCAACAGCCCAAGCTGTTTCAATACGTAATATGGCTAGTGATTGGGGGGGGGGGAGAGAGCGCTTCAAACTACAACATGGCTAGTGAATGCCTGTTCATAAGAGGTGTGGGAGTGGTGAAGTGTTATTAGGGCCAGATAGCTATGCCAGTACAGTAGTATGTAGCTGCCAGTGTCCACTTGAGTTATAAATGTTGTAATATACTGTCACATATTAATAAAGATGTAACACATGTTTGATATTAAATCAGATAAGCTAATAGTTTCAAAACATTTCTTTTCACAGGATCCTTCAGCAGCCAATGCCATCAACACTGCAGCTGTCTCGACAGGGTCCTACAGAAGCTGGACCAAATTGACGGCACTATTTCAGACAAATTAGATAAGATTCCAGATACCCTCACAGCCATGCTGCATATCAAACAGCAAATGTTGACTACGTTGCAAGGCCAAGAGGGTTCTGTCCAGCTTCTGTTAGAGCCTGTTGACACAGCTGCAGGTGCCATGGAGCCACAAGAATCACCAGAGAGCACAAATGTTTCTCCACCACTGCATGCAACAGGTAGACCAACAAGTGCCGGTCTTCCTGAGGCTGGACAAAGATCTTCTCCCTCCCTTCTCCATAGTGATTGGCACCTCACTCCCCCTGCCTCAGCAGCATCCATCTTCCCCTTAACATGTCTCCTCCAACCCCACCCTCCCCACCGACTGAACAACATCGGCACCTCTTCTTAAGGACTATTAGTGATATTTTTTTTACTTTTGTGCTTTTAATACAATCAGTCAGTTTTTCAGTTTTTTTCTGTAATAAAAGAATTTAATCTTATATTGAAAAAAAAGAAAATTATATTCTTTTATTTTTTGTATGGAATATTTTTTCAAAAAATCCCTCAAAAATATTATATTAAAAATGTTAAACGACTCACAGTTGGGTCCTTACTGTACTATACCTACAATAGCAACATAATTAGTGTATTTATGTGCTAAGGGTGGTGGGGAGTGGGGCATAAGTCACATAAGTGGCACTCAATTATAACGGTATAATGTTATAAGTGGGTAAAACTTAGTATCAGTAAACATGTACAAAACTTGTTCTGCCAGGTAAATGCACAGTATTACCATTCCACACTGCACATTGTAGCGCATGACATATAGTATAGTTTGTGCCACACTATACAGAACAAGGCTATTCTCAAGTGGGTACTATGCCGACCTGATGACCTTGAGATCTCAGCTAGAGGCAACACTTTGAGCCAGATATGCAAGTACAGTGGCATGTGTGGTGTCAAAGTACAGAGGCCCGTAAACATGTAGAGATATTACATTCAATGTACCTTTCATCATTAAATGATGCCAGAGTGCATATCCCTTAGTAACATGTGCTCTGGCGGAATTTAACAATGACAGTTACATCACAATGTAGGTCTTTGAATTATGGCAGTGCCATAACAGAACTTTTTGTGCTATCATTTGTTCAAAAAGGTAACTCTAATTGAAGAGAGTTGTAACTAACCAATATGTATGTGAGGGTAGGAAACATATGTGTAGTTGGTATCAGGGAACTGTAATAGTAATGTTTAGGGGTTCAGTTGGGCTGTGGCCATGACCTCAGGATCCCATGCCTGTGTTTGGTGGTGGTGGGGGGGCATTCCATAAGTGAGACCATGCAAAGTCCCAGTGTTGAAGTGTATATGAGTGTGGTATCAGTGGAGTGTAACAGCAATGTTTTGGAGTTCAGTTGGGCTGTGCGTGTGACCTCAGGATACAGCACCAGGTGTTTGGGGAGAGGAGGCATTCCCAGACTAAGACCATGCAAGGTCCCAGTGTTGTAACATATGTGTGGTTGGTATCAGGGACGTGTAACAGTAATGCTTAGGGGTTCAGTTGGGCTGTGACTCTGACCTCAGGATTCAGTGCCTGGTGTTTGGGTGGGCATTTCATGATTGAGACTGTGCAAGGTCCCGATGTTGTAACATATGTGTGGTTCATATCAGGGAGCTGTAATGGTAATGCTTAGGGGTTCAGTTGGGCTGTGACTCTGACCTCAGGATTCAGTGCCTGGAGTTTTGAATGGGCATTCCCTGACTGAGACTGTGCAAGGTCCCGATATTGTAACATATGTGTGGTTGATATCAGGGAGCTGTAATGGTAATGCTTAGGAGTTCAGTTGGGCTGTGCTTGTGACCCCAGGATCCAGTGCCTGATGTTTTTTTTGGGGAGAGGGACATTCCAGGAGTGAGACCGTGCAAGGTCCCAGTACTGAAATATGTATGAGTATGGTATCAGGAAGGTGTAACGGTATTGCTTAGGGGTTCAGTTGGGCTGGGCTTGTGACCCCAGGATCCAGTGCCTGATGTTTGGGGGGGCATTCTGTTGGCACCACCTGTATGCCAGGGATGGGATTGCAACCTCTCTAGCTGTTTCAATGCATAACATGGCTAGTGATTGTGTTGGGGAAGTTGGAGCGCTTCAATCTGCTCATATGAGGACAGCACATGGTATGATGTGAAGTTATTCATGTATTTAAACATGTACTATTATCCATTTGTTGGAATGCAGGGCACTACAGGCCCTGCGCTACCATATATTCATGTGTGTAAAGACATTATACTGAGCCCTCATCTCTCTGTGGGAGTGCAGGGCCCTGCACTCCCAGCACTGCATAATGGTATCCCCCACACTCACATTTTTGCATAATGGTAAGCATAAGTGGAAGTGTGGGCCCTCTGGGTCCTGCACTCCAACTTACACATGAGTACAGAGACATACCACATCCCTAGACTCATGAAAAGGAACCCTTGTAACACCAATTTGGCAATATCTCAGTAACCATAGCAACTATGGAAAAAATTCCACTGCAGTTGTAATCATGACTTGTAAACCTCCATGTCAGGGTGTACCATGGGGTCTTCAGGCCCAACTCACACCTCATTTCATGTGTAAACAAGCTGACATAGTACAGTATAGGAGAATGGGATGAGAGTTAGGCTGGACAACCCCAAGGAACACCCCAAGGTCTGTTGGTATGTGAAGGGGGGTTGGGGTGGTAGGAGTGGGGCATGGGAACCCTAACATTGAATTTCCAAACTTTTCTTGCTGTACTATCAACCCTAATTGATGCATTAATGGAGTTTTTTGCAATGAATTTCCCTTCTTTTGGAGAAAGTGTAATGCAACTGGTAACTGGTATGTGGTTGTGGGGGCCCTGCACTCCCTTCACGCTACCCATTTTTGCATAATGGTATGCATATGTGGGAATGTGGGCCCTCTGGGCCCATGCTCCCACTTACAGTTAAGTACAGAGACATAACTTAGTCCTAGAGTCATGAAAAGAAACTCTTGTAACACTAATTTGGCAATATCTCAGTAACCATAGCAACTATGAAAAATATTCCACTGCAGTTGTAATCATGACTCGAAAACCTCCAGGCGTGCTTAGTTCATCTAAAGGTGGACTAAGCTACCCAGAGCAAAAAATCCATATCTCGAATCATTTTCAAGATATAGGTGCTGAAAGGTGCCATGGGTGCCACAATGTCATCCTATGGGAAATTTCTCAACTTTGGAATGCCATAACTATAGAACCGGTGTACATGTTTTCACCAAACCAGCAAAAGGCACATCTGTGTGACAAGGGCTTGCTACCCTGCAAATTTCAGCCCAAAAGCCCTGTTTAGTTGCAGTGAGGTGGCAAAGAAATGCTTTTTTTTTTAGGAAGTAGTGTCACAATTCGTGACACTTTTGCAAAATTAGCGAAAGAATGGGCGCAAAAGTGTCACATCCATTCTTTCGCAATTTGTGACAGTACCGGGTGCCCGATTATGAAAAAGGCATTTCTGGGTGGTTTTAAGTTAAAATAATGGCAGCATTGTGTTCCTCATGCCCCGATTAGGTAAATACAACTGTCAGTGTTTACCTAGGGGCAGTACAATTTAAACTACAGCCATTTTTCTCTGCCGCTAACTGAAAACAAGATGGCGGCAGCACAGCAGTACTGAGGGATTTGCAACAGTAAAATGTACTGGCAGCAGCTTTAGAGAGGCACAGCTGTTTTTTTCCCCATTGACTATAATGAGAAACTTGAAATTTGAGTAACTTTTTAATGGATTAATATTTTTTCACCAGATCTTCAAAAGAAACATTAGTGACCCAGGCTGTATATTCCCTAAGAAATTCAGACCAGGTGGACAAACCATTGGGCTGTAGCCCAGAGCAAGGAAATAGCCAAAAAGTGTTTTTTTTTTTTTTTCAGTTTTTGGTGCTCCACAGCTCTGCAACCACACATTTTATCGTAACACAACTTGCCAGATCCAGAGACCTATGGTACCAGACAGCATATGCAAAATTTCAGGCAAATCGGTCAAAGAAGTTGCAAAGTTATTAAAGTACAAAATTTTGGGTTTAACATAGAAGTGGCCGGGCAACCCTAACTATAACTGCACTACCGTGCTGCATGTAAATCAGCATTTATACTGCTGTACCCACTAATGTAATAGTGGTCAGCTAAGAGAAAGCTCTCAGCTGAAAGCAACAGTTCAGATGCAAAGAGCATCCCTAGGAGGCATACACCAAGAGTGGTCCAGCCCTTAGACTTATTGTTTGCTGAGCTTCAATGATCTTCACCGACTGCAGTACCCACTACAGTAATAGTGGTCAGCTAATAGAAAGCTTTCAGCCAGAAACAACCAGAATCAACAGTTCAAACAAAGGGCAATCCTAGGAGGTATATGCCAAGTGTAGTCTAGCCTCCTCTCCTTGTTGTCTGCTGAGCTTCACTGATCTTCATCAACTGGAAGAGAGACCAATCACGATGGGAAAGCAGCCTTTAAAAAGCACAGAAACAGAGATTTCTTTACAGCAGTTCTACCTGGGTAAATCCCCCTTGGGGTGCACAGTCTGGGCTCCTTTCTCTGCTGACGCTGCTTCTCTCCTCGCTTACTCTGCTCAGACCTAGTCAAGTGCTGCTCTCTCAGCATAAGGAGCTGCTGGAACACTTACCCAGAATTCCTAGCTGCTGTATGTAAATCAGCATTAGTACTGCTGTACCCACTACTGTAATAGTGGCCGGCTAAAAGAAAGCTCTCAGCCAAACGCAACAACTCTGGCACAAAGGCACCCCTAGGAAGCATACACTATGAGTAGTCCAGCCCCAAGCTTTATTGTTTGTTGAACTTCACTAATCTTCACCAACTGTTATACCCACTACTGTAATAGTGGTCAGCTAACAGAGAGCTTTTAGTTAGAAACAACCAGAAATAAAAGCTTAGACACAAAGATCAACCTTAGGCTGGATACGCCAAGTGCAGTCTAGCCCCTAGCCTTGCTGTTTGCTGATCTTTACTGATCTTCACCAACAGACAGTGAGAGACCAATCATAGTGCAAAGGCAGACTCTGACAGACACAGAAGCAGCGATTCTTTGATAGCAGTTCTACCTGGGTGAATCCCCTGTGAAGTGCACAGTCCGGGTTCCTTTCTCCACTGAGGCTGCTTCTCTCCTCGCTTGCTCTGCTCAGACCCAGCCAAGTGCTACTCTCTCAGCATAAGGAGCTGTTGGAACACTTATTCCATGCCCCCAAAACAGAAACACAGCCAGTTTCCTTTCCATCCTATCAGTTCTGTGAGTACTTTGGTTTTATGTGCAGTTGATGTAACAAGGGCTTGGTACATCTAAAAGGCAGAACATCACTGATTGTTTTCACAGGTAGCTGAAACAAAGGTTTTTCATCTCAGTCACAAGGGAAGCAAGGCTCTGGGGCTAAGCTTGGCTAGGGCTGTTACATCTTATTTAAACTGATCAACTCGGGGGGAAGGGTACTGAGTTACAGATGCCAAGTACTACAGTTCAAATTATGCCAAGGGAGGCTAGCAAGGTAGCCAAAATTCTGTCACTTAATGCACGAATTCTAAATAGGGACAAGTTGGAGGAACTGGTTAGCATTATTTATTTTATTTATGTAGTTTTTGTTAACCGGGTAAGTGCACTAGCCATAAAATGACTATTTTCAGGCATGACCCGGGAGAGTACAACAAGGAACGTACAGAGTAACAATTCATAAGTGCAGTAATACAATAGTGGGAAACAGTACCGCAGTAGTGACAAAATACATGGAGTAGGAGTGCACATTGGGGGAAGTAGTATTGTATCACATATAAGAATACTGGCAATCAGAGTACTTCATTAGCAGAGGCAGTACAGTATATAAAACAGTAAATGCAATTAACTAGCCCGGCCCGGTGGCACTGAGGGTTGAGGCGCTGGACACCACACCTCGCACCACGCCGGAAACCTGAGTTTGGGAATGAGCTCGGGAGCCGGGGTTGGCAGGGGAGGGAGAAGATAGAGCATCCAATGACTGCTCTCCTCTCCCTGGGGAGGGATCCAGGGTATCTCTGCAGCTCTGAGGACCCCTGGTGGAGACTGGGGGCACAGCTAGCATGGAGCAGCGCAAGGGGGGAAGGAGCATGGCGGACGTCCACGGCTCCTCTGTGCAGACATCATTGCATGTCCGGCTCCTGGGGGACTCAAGACAAAAAATCCCCACTCCTGGATAGGCGACAGTTCCCTTCAGGACCACCCTGCCACACGCTCAGCTCTGGACTTTGTCTCCACCCCCTCTGTTCCTCCACCTCCTCGGCCAGGAAATTGGATTATAGATAGGGTGCCTGGTGAATCAATTCAATAAATAAATAAATAAAATTCAGTAAATAAATAAAAATAAATAAATAAAGTCATGGTGGCCCTGCCTCAGGGGACTCGGAGCTAGGGGCTCTCCCGGTCAGAGGTCAGTGGAGGACGGCTAACCCTCTGCGGGGATGAAGGGTCAGGTGAGCGGTAGAGCAGGCAGTGTGTAGGGGCAAGGGCAGTGTGTAGGGGCAGCCAGAGAGAGTTCCAGGCAAGTGGTACATAAACAAAGTTAAAAAAAGAATGCAATCAACTAATATAACCTAGAGGAGAGAAAGGGTTCATAAGAAAGTAAGACCACAGAGGGAGGATAATGCAATTGTATATACACAACACTATTAATTGACATGAAGATGCCAGGAGGTGGTATTTGGGGCAAAGCAGTGGATGGCCAGCACACTAAGCAAGAAGTAGGGATGACATGGTAGCCAAAATACTTTAGACAGGACTAGGAGTTTTAGGAAGGTGCTGGAAGTGGCAGGACTGGGAGCTAGATGGAGTTGGGGTGGCATTCCTAGCAAGTCACAGGAATTCAGGTTGGGTCAAAGCAAGTGCAAGAATAAGCAAGGGATAGATGTCGGCGATACTCACTTTTAAAACTAAGGTGAGACAGTGACAGCCGGAGGGCATGTGGAAGGGCATTCCACAGCTGGGGAGCGGTGTATTAGAAGGCCCCAGTGCCTTTAGTTGTACGACATCTCAGAACATAGAGTAAGGATTTGTCTGCTAATTGAAGGCCATGGGAGGCAGGTTGAGGGACCAGTAGCTCTGCCAGTGAGGATGGGGTTTGATCCTGGATGATAAAGTCCGTGACTGATTCAAGGTAGTATTGTCTACTGGCAGCAGGTGGGAGCCATTTCAGGTCCCTACAGAGAAAGCAGCAATGCTTGAGTTGAGGAGACAAAGAGGCATACCATCATATATTGTTGTAGGAGATGTCCCATTTCAGTTGGGAGGTTTTATGAGCAGAGGTAAGAATAGAAGCACCATAAGTGAGGGTTGGGAGTAGAATGCATCTGGCAATAGCTAGTTTAGCAGAGGGTGTAAGCATGTAGCTCGTTCTATAAGCTACTCCCAGTTTCGAGTTTACAGATTTGCACGAGGATTGAATGTGAAGGTTAAAGTCCAAGGATTGGTCCAACAGAATCCCCAGATAATTGAAAGATGTAACACATTCAGGTAGATTCCCCCTCCTGGGGGATGAACCACCAGTGACATGGAACAGGCCTTAATCTTTGGGGCAGATCCTAGGAACATGGCTTTAGTTTTCTACTCATTTAGTACAAGCTTGTGGTCAAGTAGCCTGTTCATGACCTTATTAAAGTCAGAGGTGAGAGATGAGTTAATGCAAGCAATACTAGTAGAGCTAGTGTAGATAACAAGGTCGTCTACGTATAGAATAGCCGAACAGGAGTCAAGGACCTCAGCAACATGTTTTATAAAAATGAAGAAAAGAAGGGGCCCAAGGATGGAGTCCTCAGGAACCCCAATGTTAATGGTAGATTTATTAGACAGGGAGGAGTTAAGTTTCACTATTTGTGACCTGTTAGACAGATAACTGCAAAACCAATCCACATCAGGGGCTGAGAAATGTAGGAGACGAATAGTGGTGAGAAGAAGGGGATGATCCACAAGGTCAAAAGCCTTGGTGAGGTCAATGAAAACAGCTCCTGTAAGTTTTCCAGAATCCATGTTAGACAGTGTGTCAGTAGTCAGTTTGAGTAGAGCCGTAGTGGTGCTATGCCCTTTTCTGAAGCTGTGCTGGCTGTCCAAGAGGAGATTAAAGCATATGAGGTAGTCTGTGGTCTGTGACGCAACTATTTTGTCAAGGAGCTTACTAAGAACTGAGCGAATTGCTATGGGTCTGTAGTTGGCCATGTCCTTCAGGTCACCTTTTTTAAAGACTGGCATTATTTGGGCAGATTTCCATAGGTCTGGAATGGTACTGTGAGTAAGGGACAGAGTGAATATTCTAGCAAGCGGAGAGGCAATGAGAAGAGCAGCCATCTTAAGGAGACGAGGTTCCAACGAGTTTGAGTCAGTGCTGGTATTAACAGATATGGATCTCAGTAGTTTCAGGACTTCTGCTCTATTGTGGGGAGCCCCTTGGTTACACCTGGACAGCTTGATATGACTGACTTCACCTTCTCTAATCTAATTGCTGGTGACAGACAGCCCCCTGAGTCTATCTGCTGTCTTGATCTTAGGTGTTTTTTGTATCCTTTCATAAGGGGTAGGAGTTCTGGCCACAAGCCACATGGTAGGGGTGTCCTCCCTCCTCTGAGGCATCTCCTGGTGACTCTAGCCCTCTCGGGGATATTGAGCTCAATCCTGGTCCTCCCCAACAAGCCTCCTCCCCATTGGTGGGCTGTTTTAAAGGCAAAGGGTTGAAAATAGCCCACCTCAATATCCAAAGCATTCTGCCTAACCTGGTTGACCTCCTTGCATGGGTCACTCACCAAAAGCCTGACATCCTGGGTATAATGGAAACCTGGCTGAAGCCGTCAACCCCTGACTTGGCATGTGCACTTCCTGGCTTTGACCTCGTCAGGCAGGATCGTCCGGGGAAAAAATGGGGGTGGGAGGGGGGTATCCTGGTCTACTACAGGAGTCACCTTAATCTTTCGGTCTTGTCTGGGCAACTGTCTCTGCTGTCATCCTGTGAACTGCTGCACACTGTTCTGTTACTCGGGAACACTAAAAAGCTCCACATTGTCTGTACCTACAACCCCTTCATGGGGGGCATATCAGGGCTGACCTCCCTCCTTGACACAGTTGGGTCACTGGCTGGGAATAATCAGCTGATGATACTGGGTGACCTCAACTTGAACTGGCTTGGTGGTAATGCTAAGATGTACAAGCCCCTGCTGGCTGGTCTCTCCTTGTCCCAGCTCATCAAGGAACCCACTAGGTGGTCCTCCGCTGGTGGCTCAGGCTCCCTCCTAGACTGGGTCCTGTCCAATAGACCAGAGAAGATTAGCTCTTCTGGAATGCTTCCTGACTCCATCTCTGACCACTCCCCTGTGTTCAGTGTATGGAAGATCCCCTCCCTGAAAAGCCTCTGTAATCTCTCTTGGTTCCCTGCACTGGGCATCCCTCCTAGTGTCCTGCCTGCCTGCATGGATACTGTCCTGCACGCACTTTATACACTATATCTATTGGGTATTGCTCTGGCGGTGCTTCCACTTTGCTGGTGACCTATACTGTACAAAATTTGTATGTAATGGACTTATTCTGTATATAACCTGTATATAATACACTGCTCACAACTTTGGTGATTGGTTGTATTTGTTCTGACCATTTGCATGTACCTGCTGACTACGTTATGTTTCTGTTTTCCCTGACTCTGTATTACTGCCTTAAGTGTATCATATTGTACTATGTCGTATTTCCTGTACTCTCACGGGTCATACCTAAAAATAGGCAAATGTCTTGTCTAGTGTACTTACCTCGTTAACAAAAGCTAAATAAATAAATAAGATATAGTCTTGAAATAGAATGGTGGAGCTTGAGGAACATCATGTGATAGGGCAGCATGGTTGTCCGGAGGGACTGTGATTCGAAGTTTGGAGTGCATTGCACTGGGTTGTAAGGCTGAGGTGTAGAGGGACAGGTTAGAGAAAAGGCTGTTAAAACAGTTTGATATGGTCCTGGAGTCATTACAATGGGCACCATTTATGATCATTTCACTAGGAGTAGCCGACTGCTAGGTACCCAAGAAAGTTTTGACATGGGCCCAGAATTTCTTCGGGTCGCAGGCTGAGCTTTGTAGTAGGTCTTTGCAGTATTTGCTTTTAGCAGCTCTAACTTGTTTTTTGCACCCGTTCCTTAGTTCACGATAGACATTAAGGTCAGATAGCAGGCCAGTTTGTTTGTAGCAAATCCAAAGCTTGTCCCTAAGGCACAGATTAGCAAGGAGGTTTTTGTGTAGCCACCTCGTTTATTTTCCTCTGACTCTCCTAGTAATCTTAGGGGCATGTTTGCTTTGTACTGCAAGAAACTCACTAATGAAGATCTGCAGAGCAACCTTCACATTTTGGGCATGATAGATACCTGTCTAGTCAATATTGGAGACATCATAAAGAAATGCACCTTGGTCAAGATGAGCAAGAGTTGTAAAAGTGACTAGTCTTGAGGGAGGAAATGGAGGTGAAGCCATGGACAGGATACAAAAAGTGGGAGAATGGTCTGTCAGTGCATCCACCAGGATCCCAACTTTCGACACATGTTCTATATGGTTTACCAACACCCAGTCCAGGAGGGTCCCCGTTTGAAGGGATGACGTAGTGTCTAGTTGCTTCTGTGATCAGCTGGTGAAAGTTGCAACTTTGTGTGAGTAATAGCAAGGAGCTTTGAGCAGACCCTAACCAGCTGAGTTTAAGATCACCCAGGATTAATGCCTCATTATGATTAATCACTTGGGATGTGGAGTCAAGGAGTTCGTGAAGCCCTACTAAGCCCCCAAGGGGGGGTTATAGGCACAGATAATATGAAGCTTCTTATCACCCAATGCAAAAGTAGCATGTATGAAGTCACAGAGAGAGAGAGAGAGAGAGAGAGAGGCAGAAGCCGATAACAATGAGGTGGTTTTTAAGGAACAGGGCTACTCCACCTCCACGCTTTGATGATGCTCTGTCTCTCTGGAACAGTGAGCAGCTTGGCAAGGAGCATAAGTAATCAGGGTATTCCTGGTTTGGCTTCTGCTTGTGAGTGTGCGTTGTCTGTTGTGAAGCCACCATGCCTCAAGTTCTGCATGGTGATAGGAGACTTCATATTGATATGGGCAACAAATAAACCTTTCTTAGAAATACCAGATATTTCAGTTGAGGAAAAGAAACAAGGAGGTGGACCTGGATCCAGTTTGACATCTCCAGATAGCTGAATAGTAATAATGGCTGGGAACCAAAGTCTTGCACAGTGGTAGGTTATGGTAAACACACACCTCTGTGGCAGCTTCCTGCAGGCATACAGAGGGTGGTAGATACAGCCCTTAATTAGGAGAATGAGGTTTAGTTGTGACTCAGGCCTTTTTTCAGCAATAAATTTGGAGAAACTAAAGTTGCAGCACTCCACTGAGGATTCTTTTGGCATTGTGTGACATGGGAGAGACCAAGAAACAATATCGAAGCAGAGTAGTAAACCTATCAGAAGAGGGCCCATACCAGACTGTACCTAGCCATGGTATCACCTGTGGGCTTAAGATTAGGTAGGAAGGCTAGTAGTCTAGTAAATCAGGAAATGGTGCCAGGAATAGCGAGATAGTTAGGGTGGATAATTAAGATTGGCAAGTTTGATACCGCTAACCACTTCACTGTTATTCCCTTACAGATGCATTAGAATTATCCTATTTGAGTGGAGATAGCCCAGTGTTTCCAGATAAAGTAGCAATATTTTATGTAAAGTGGAACAGCACTATAAGAGGTTAAGCCCAGCAGAGACGACTTTGGAATAACAAGAAACCAGAAATTTTCAGATCTTAAGATGGCACCCCTAGTGGTAAAGGTTTATAAGGAGCCAATGGGAGTTTGGACACATAGTCAACTGATCTTTGTGACACTATATAATCAAGGGTTCACCCAGGGTAGGTGAGGTGGGGGAAGGGTGGGGAGCCAGCGTGCAGTGTCAATGGGAACAACCTGAAGGGTTACGGCTTTTCTGCCCACGGCTCCAGTGAGCAAGCAGAGCATTGGGATCCTTTGGGCTGGGTCTGGAGACAAGAACTGAGACACTCCTGTCAAGAACTGAGGTTTGGAGGAGCGGCAGCAGTGGCATGGAGAGGAGCCACGTATTCAGTGCTGTTTCCGACTGGACCACGGCTCTGCACCTGCAGCAGCAGTCAAATCTTCAACTTCACTTCAGGCAATGAGGTCCTAGCCCTGATGGGCCTGCAGTCGAGATCTGGATTTTGTCTGTGTCACTGAGACATGGTGGGATAAAGATAGCACTTGGAGCAGAGCAATACAGGACTACAAATTGTTCAGCAGGGAGAGGCTTGGATGAAGGGGAGGAGGCGTGGTCATGTATGTTAATGATAACAGAGTGCTACCTACTAGAGCTAGAAATGATAGATGGAGTTGAAGTTGAAACCATTTGGCTGAATGTAACTAGATTTTATGGAGAAAAAATTAGACTAGGGCCATTCTGTAGTCCTCCAAACAATAGTACACAGGCCACTGATGCCTCATTGAATCAAATCTTGGAAATGTCTGATGACAGTGATGCATTTCAGGTAGGCGATTTGAACCTACCAAATGTTGAATGGACAAAGGGCAAAGCCAGCTGTGCCCTGGACCAGAAAATCATGGAAGTCTTGGAATCCCTTGAACTACATCAATTGGTAACAGAGCCAACAAGCAGTGATAATGTACTAGATATTATATTAACCAATATACCGATGGAAATTTGCAATATTAAAATAAATGCCCCCCTGTCAAATAGTGACCACAATATTGTTTGCTTTTCAATTGATAAGAGGAAAAAAATCCACAAAGAGTATGATCACTTTTAAAAATAGCACTAAAGCTGATTTAATAGCAATAAAGAAAGAATTAGACAGGTGTGACTTGCCAAAACTATCAGGAGTTGGATATGGATTCATCTTGGACCCTAATAACTGATACTATTAAAATGTTAGAGAACAAATTTGTTCCAGAAGGAAAGATATATAATAAAAGGGACAAGAAACCATATGGTTTAATCATAAAACACAGAGATTAATAAACAAGAAGAAACACAGCTTTTCTGTTATGAAAAATACACAAACACAAACTAATGTCAGGAAATATAAACAAGCATTGAAACAGTTAAAGATATCCATAAATAAAGCACGTAGGGAAACAAAATTTTGACTAGCCCATTCAAAACACAATATGAAGGGGTTTTATTCAGCAAGGGTCATTGGTCCTCTTATCCATGATGGGGCACAATATAATAAACTGAAGGATATGGCAAGAATTGCTAACAACTACTTTTGTTCTGTTTATGTACAGAATGGTAATACATTGAAAGCCATCAGGTTTGATACGTCTAGATGCTTCCAAAAAAATATTTCTCTTTGTAAGCCTGAACATATTGATGAGGAAACCTAGCAACACCGGACTGCAATAAATCACTGGGTCCCGATGGACTCCATCCTCGTATAATCAAGGAATTGGCCAAGGAACTGGCTCCATCTATTGCCATCATTGTGAATAAGTCTATTAACAAAGGACACGTACCGTTAGATTGGCAGAGGGTTGTTATAGTCCCAATATGTGAAAAGGGTAGCAAAACCATACCACCTGACTATAGACTAGTGAGTCTTACATTGATTGTTGGGAAAACAATCAAAGGGATCCTTAAGGGTGAAATATCCAGGGACCTATCACATTGAGGCCTGATAGATAAGACACAACATGGCTTCACCAAACAAAGGAGTTGTAACACGAACCTGTTAAGTTTTTATGAGATGGTTACTAAGAATCTAAATCATAACGAGGCAGTTGATGTCATATTTTTCGATTTCCAAAAAGCTTTTGTTACACTACCATTTAAGAGAATCATAGACAAGTTATTAAATTTAGGAATAAACAACAAGCTTGTAAAATGGATTTCAGAATGGCTTACCGATAGAAAACAAAGGGTGAGAATAAATGGGATATTATCTCCTGATGACAACATGTTCAGCGGGGTCCCTCAGGGATCAGTACTGGGACCACTTTTATTTAATCTGTTTGCATATGGCCTTCAAGTATCAGGAACAAATAAACTGATTAAATTTGCAGACGATTTAAAACTGGGAGGAAGGGTAAACAGTGTAGAAGGTAGAAACAGTATGATCAACAACTTGAATTATATTGTAGATTGAACTGCATCATGTTCTTATCCGGCCAATCTAAATAAATGTGTCGTTTGCATTGTGGCAGGAATAATCCAAACAAGAATACCAGATTCATGACAAGAAGCTCTTGGTAGTAGATGATTTTAAAGACTTAGGGGTAACAGTAAGCAGTAATATGAAAAGTAGCAATCACTGTAGACAAGTGGTCAGGAGAGTAAATCATTTGACAAACTGTATCAGGAGATCCTTTTTAAATAAAACAAGTAATGCTACCTCTATATAAATCCTACATTAGGCCACATTTAGATTACTGCTCCCAACTGTGGAGTCTAGGCCTCAGAAAAAAACATAGAAATGCTTGAGAGAGCCCAACGCCAGTACACTAAACAAATCCCAACCCTAAAAAATAGACCTTACAATGTGAGACATGGGGATTTAGGCCTGTGACTTCTTAGCCTCAGGAGAAGTAGAGGCAATTTGCTATGTCTCTATGAAATACTAGGGGACAAAGAGCTATCACTGGGGGACCATATACAAACATCAGGTACATAATCTGAGGACACACAACAGGGAAATATTGGACTATATACCTAGGACTAGCATGAGGAAATGTGCTTATTTGCCAAGGACAATTATAATGTGGAACCAGTTTCTGCCTGATATTGTAAACAAATCCACTCTTGTTGGTTTTAAAGCTAAGTTAGATACTTACTTATATGAGAGCAACTTCTGTAGTTGCACCCACTGAGCAGTGGGGACAGTATTTATGGGCATTATGCCTTCTGCTGTCATAACTCCTCAGTATGATCTGCAATATGATCCACATCATTGCTTCATTATCCACGTTCGATGGCGCACTTGCTGAACTTGCTCTGATGCTCTTTCAAGAAGAGAGTATTAAAGGGGAACTCCCTGTACAATCAGCTCTTCTGCAGTCCCATCTGTATGCCATGCAATCTCTGTGCCTAGGACAGCACCCTCAAACTATAAATGCAGCTGAGAATTCAAGTACTGAGGTGAGGGTGGAAAAAAGTTAGCAAGATTAGTATGTGAAGAGGAGAAAATGTGGGAGAGGGGGAGGAATCCCATTATGAAACCACTGGCCCAAAGGCTGAAGGAGCACCTCCACAGACTGCACTTTTAATGGAGCTAATGTTGCTGCCTAGTACCAGGGACTCTGTTGTGTGTGGCAACCCCATGCAGACTGAAAGCCATCTTGTGTATATTGGGAGAACAGGCCTGTCCCAGCCCCTCCTTTTGCCCACTGCCTACATAATGTTTTTTGCATGTGTTAACTCTGTTAGTGTGTGTAACCCCCCCCCCCCGGATATGGCGCTCAGGTGAAAACCATGAGTAAACAGGGTGCAATCACTTTGCCTATTGGGCAAAGTTTTGATTTAGTACCAAGTGTTTAAGATATGCCTGGTAAATGGGTTTCTGAGCTTTCTGCCTATCTCGTATCCTCCACCCCACCCCTCAAGCCTGGACTTAAGACATATTCCTGCAGTGAGTAGTCTGCCAGCTCTGTTACCTCTAATTGTCACCAGGCCAGCCTCTTCTCCCTCCCTTCATTATCTGGATATGCCTGCTGCACCACCCATAAATAATGCCGCATCTGGGTTGGAGTAGCCCTCCTTCTTTAGTGGATTCCTGGACCGTGGTCACCCTTATCCTAGCCTGTAGGGCTTGATCAGTGTCATTAAGTTTGTGACCCTTCCTCCCCAACATACGACATGTCGCTTCCTCTAATTAACCCTACGCCCAGATAGTTTCCCGTAGTCATTCAGCAATTTTGAGATGTGGGGAAGGTCCATTTCAGATCTTCATACATAAAGGAGCGAATAATCCATGAAGAGCTAAATGCTGTGTTCCAGCACTCTTACTCTTAGTACTTCTATCTCTAGGAGTTCCCTCAATATTATAGCCAATGTTCCCAGAGGTATGACATAACAACGGAGACAGGGGGCACCTCAAGCTTAAAGGATTTAGTTAGGGGATCCTTCCTAAATCCCACTGCAAAACATCCCGCCATGAAAAAGACAGACAAAAAATCCTGAACTGAAAAATACAGACACACCAAAATCCTGGCTAATTAAAATCCCCCCAAGAAACGTAAGCACGCATCTCTGCACTCTTGCTCCTCTCAGTTGCAGCAAGCATCATGCTACGTGCTACATGCCGCAACTGTGTGGCAAAATTAAAAATGGTTGTGAAATTTATGAATGTTTTCCATCTCCACCTTGCACCAACAAGAGCTGAATTAGATTACTATTTGTACAAATGGGATGCTGACAGTGAAAATGTTCTTCGATATATAGTGCGGAGATGACATGGAGGGCATACTCTGATCTGAAACTGAACTACTCCTTTGGCGTTCTTTGACATGTTGTTATGGGGATGCAGCGTGCCTCTGCTCACCCACCCCTCTATCCCTCCAGGTCATATGTCAGACTTGCTTGCATCCATAAGATGCACATCTGTTTGGCCTGTTATGGTTTCAATTAACGCTTGCAAAATATGAGGGAAGTCATGTGAAGACAAGCTAGGAAACGTCGGCTTTTTGGTCAGATGGCAGAAGGGCAAGATTCCAAGTTTTTTTGCCTGATGTTCCTTGAGAAAGTGGCTGACCTCTCTCCTCAGGGGTCACAATACATAATGAAACAGGGCCAGAGTGTTGAGTCCTGTCGTACTAAGGCTGCTAATCAGTGGGTATAAAATACTTGTCCAGGACAAGTTATGAGACACTAGGTAGCTATGGTAGGACGGAAAGTGCCTCTCGGTATTTCTGTATTCAGCATTTAATATGCTACTCTCTAAAGTAGACGCAAGTGGTATTTCTGTATTCAGCGGTATTTCTGTAGTTGGAATTAGTGGCAGTCAGTGAAAATCTGATTCGGGAAGTTGCTGATGGTCTTTTCTTGGCCAGTCTTTTTGCGTGCGGGTTTTAGTACCTAACCCTTTAGTAAGGCTCCCATTAACCATTATTTGCACTGTGGGGTTTGAATTCTCCATTGATTTCCTCCCAGGGCCAGAGGAGGGACATCCCCCCAACCCCGGAGAACAATCTAGACGTGCAGAGGGATCAAGTGGTGGTGGTGCTGACCAACAAAAAGCAGGTGGTGCTTCACTAAGCCCTCCTGACTGTCATTTTTCCATTGTTCACCCTAGCACCCCTGGCCATGGTGGTATGCAAGAGCATGCACATGGAGGTGCACACACTCTGTGGAACCTCAGCCCCAACCCTTCAAAGCCACCCAAAGCATGCACTATCACCAGGCCTCCACCTGGTGTCAGTCAAAGGCCAAGATGGCCTAGCCACCACTACCAAGACAGGAGAGCAGTCCCTGGGACACTCTCTGTCTTCCTATCCCCCCTGACTGACACCCAGCAACCCAAGTTCATACCTGAACCCAGGTTGCAGATATGGCAATTGGTGAGACGAAAGTGCTTTAGTCCTCTGCACAACTGGGGTGGCCAAAATATTTTATATTCTAAAAAACTTTGTAAAGCTTGCTATACACTTGAGTTTGAATGCCAAAGAGTACAATGTGATCGCTTAGAGAAAAGGAATCCACATACAGTATGGAGTCTTTGATGGTGGGGAGTGCTGGCTGGCCACCACAGCTGAGGAGAGGAATCTGGGGGTCATCGATAATGGAATCATAATCAGTAACTCCTTCAAGCAAACCAGCCAGTACAATATGGGCTACAGTAAGGCATGTAGGGTACTGGTGTGCATTAGGAAATGTTTTTATAGCAGGAAAAGGGAAGTGATACTGCCCATATACAGCTGGATACTACACATGTCATATTTAATAATGCTTATTAAACTTTAATGTTTGGACATTAAAAAAACTAATGTTCAGCAGGAACCATACGAAGAAAAAAATGATAACATTCATCACACTGGTTGTCATGCCTGCATAATAAAAATTATTTCATTTTGTCTTTGAGTGTGTGGTGTATTTCTTTCTTTATCACAAGTATACCTCTTTCTACAACCATACATAACATTGTGGCCTCCTACAGAGGAAGGGAGAAAATATAGAGGCCCCACTGCCTTTCAAAATTTTTAGCCCAATTCGTTTGCACTGCTGATTTAAAATATGAGGTGGACAGATCCAGTTTGAAAATCCTGCCCACATAATTCATATCCTGAAGTAAGGGGGATCAGTAAAAAAATGTGACCACCACTATATGTAAAAGGGCTAAAAGTGCAAAAATGGCAAGAGCCTAGATTACAACAAATTAAAACAACAGTTATCTCAAAATATAATTACTGTCAGGAAACACACACACACACACACACACGCGTGCACGCGCAAACAGGTGCGGCCACACCTTTACAGTTAACCCACCATGTGTAGGTAATATGGTGAGGGTCTCTTACCTGTGTACTAGGGAAGAAGAGGTTGAAGTCTTGAAGTGATGAAATCTGATGGACCCGTAATATAAAATATAGGAAAAGGATCACAAATGATCCTTAGTTCTTAGGGAATAAACAGGAAAGATAAGACAGGTTAGACACAGAGTAATACTTACCTCATGGGGGAGGAGACAGCATTCTGTCAGATCTGTTAAATTAATGAGAAAAATATGTTAATATGGAGAAAATACAGTAGTGAGGGCAGAGACAGAGAATGGAGAGATGCGAAAGGGGTATATGATAGCATAGCAGTAAAGAACAAGCATTTGTCAATTTCCGAATGTTGATTGCGTTGGTCCGTTGAGCTCGTTCACTGCCCCTGTGTCATTCACCCGTTCTGTTTCTCCCGGTGCTGCAGGCTACTCTTTTGTACTGGGCTCCTGCCTGCATTGGCATGTTTTTCTGCCCACAAAGAAATCTGCAGCTGTCCTGACAGAGCTCCGTTGAGGTGGGTCACTCTCCCTCTCCCTCTCTCACTCGCTCATTCTGTTTCTACTGGTGCTGCAGGTTGCACTTTTGTACTGGGCTCCTGCCTCTGTTGACAACTTTTCTGCCCACAAAGAAATCTGCAGCAGTCCTGACACAGGTCCATTGAGCTAGCTCACTCCCCCTCTCTCACTTGCTTGTTCTGTTTCTGCCGGCGCTGCAGGCTGGTCTTTTGTACTTGGCTCCTGCCTGCATTGCCGCCTTTTTCTGCCCACAAAGAAATCCACAGCAGTCACGATAGAGCTCCGTTGAGCTCACTCACTCCCCCTCTCTCACTCACTGGTTGTGTTTCTCCCAGCGCTGAAAGCTGTTCTTTTGTACTGGGCTTCTACCTGCATTGGCACCTTTTTGTGCCCACAAAGAAATCTGCAGCTGTCCCAACAGAGGTCCGTTGAGGTCGCTCACTCCGCTTGTCTCACTTGCTCATTCTGTTTCTCCTGGTGCTGCAGGCTGCCCTTTTGTACTGGGTTCCTGCCTGCATTGGTGGCTTTTTCTGCCCACAAAGACATCTGCAGCAGTCCCGACATAGCTCCATTGAGGTCGCTCACTCCCCCTCTCTCACTCGCTCATTCCATTTCTGCTGGCGCTGCAGGCTGGCCTTTTGTACTGGGCTCCTGCCTGCATTGCTGCCTTTTCCTGCCCACAAAGAAATCCGCAGCAGTCACAATAGACCTCCGTTGAGCTTGCTTACTCCCCCTCTCTCACTCACTCATTCTGTTTCTCCCGGTGCTGCAGGCTGCCCTTTTGTACTGGGCTCCTGCCTGCATTGGCACCTTTTCCTGCCCACAAAGAAATCCGCAGCTGTCCTGACAGAGCTCCGTTGAGGTCGCTTCACTCCCCCTGTCTCACTCGCTCATTCTGTTTTTCCTGGCGCTGCAGGCTGCCCTTTTGTACTGGGCTCCTGCCTCTGTTGGCATCTTTTTCTGCCCACAAAGAAATCTGCAGCAGTCCCAACAGAGCTCCGTTGGCCTCACTCACTCCCCTGTCTCACTCGCTCGTTCCATTTCTGCCAGCGCTGCAGGCTGCCCTTTTGTACTGGGCTCCTGCCTGTGTTGCCGCCCTTTTCTGCCCACAAAGAAATCTGCAGCAGTCATGATAGAGCTCATTGAGCTCATCCCCCTCTCTCAGTCGCTCATTCTGTTTCTCCCACCTCTGCAGGCTGCCCCTTGTACTGGGCCCTGCGTGCATTGCTAGCCTTTTCCTGCCAACAAAGAAATCCGCAGCAGTCCCAACAGAGCTTCGTTGAGCTCACTCACTCCCCCCCCCCACTCGCTCATTCTGTGTCTCCCGGAGCTGCAGGCTGCCCTTTGTACTGGGCTCCTGCCTGCGTTGGCGCCTTTTCCTGTCCACAAAGAAATCCGCAGCAGTCCCGACAGAGCTCAGATGAGCACGGTCACTCCTCCCCTCTCTCAGTCGCTCGATCCTAATCTGTCCGAAACACTGATTTCCGACAGCAACTGCAGTATTCTGCGCCGGAAGCATGGGAACACATTTTGGCCAGGATGTGAAAAATGACAGCTGTAATGTTCATAAGGAGGTGTGAACAAATGCCAGTGTTGAAAATCTGGCGTGAAAATATTACTAATTTGCGAACTTACAAGGTTGCATGGAAACTGCACAACACACACTCATAATACAGTCATTTTATAGAGTTTCATCACAAAATTTTCAACATAGGCATTTTAGGATCTCTGCTCATGTACAGTGTCAGTGTGATTTTCTTAATGTGTCCTGAACACTGATTTCCCACAGTGACCGTGCATTGTGCGCAAGAAAGGTGAATAGACATTTTGGCCAGGATGTGAAAAATGACAGCTGTACTGTTCATAAGAGTGTGGAAAAATGGCAATGCTGAAAATCTGGAATGAAAATATTGCAAAGTTGCGAAGGTACGAGCGTGTGTGGAAACTGCGCAATGCACATTCGTAACACACTCATTTTATGGACTTTCATCACCAAATTTTCAACATAGGCATTTTAGGACCTCTGCTAATGAACAGTATCACTGTCATTTTCATAATGTGTCCCAAACATGGATTTCCCGCAGCGACCGCACTATTCTGCGTCAGAACTACGAAAACACATTTCAGCCAGGATGTGAAAAATGACAGCAGTACTGTTCATAAGGAGGTGCAGAAAAATGGCAATGTTGAGAACCTGGAGTGAAATTTTTAATAATTTGCGAAGTTATGAGTGTGCATGTAAACTGCACAACACTCGCTCGTAACACAGTTATTTTATGGAGTATCGTCACCAAATTTTCAACATAGGCATTTTAGGACCTCTGCTCATGAACAGTGTCACTGTCATTTTCTTAATCTGTCCCAAACACTGATTTCCCACAGCGGTTATGCTATTCCACTCCGGAAGTGCAAAAACACATTTTGGCCAGGATGTGGAAAATGACAGCTGTACTTTTCACAAGGAGGTCTGAAAAATTGCCAATGTTGAAAATCTGGTGTGAAAATATTGTAAATTTGCAAAGTTATGAACGTGCATAGCAACTGCGCAACACACACTTGTAAAAGTCATTTTTTTTATTTTTCACACAAAATTTGCAACATAGGCTTTTTGAGAGCCCATCTAATGAACACTGACACTGTCGTTTTGTTAATCGGTCCCAAAAGGGGATTCCGCGCAGTGACCATGAAATCACCTTTTGGGGCTGAATAACGCCATGACAGTGCCAGAACTCATGAGGAGGGGTCCCAAAAACCCTATGTTGAAAATTTGGTGGCAAAATTAAAAAAAAATGCCCGAGATATGCATAAAAGTTCTAAAAACCCTATTTATTCCATTATACAGCTTACCGGCATTTCCTCAGTTCGTGGACGACTTTGAAGAGTGCAGACGTGTTCCCAGTCCACCAAAGATGGTTGCGCTGGACTCTGGTGGTAAGTATGGGGTGAGGGGGGGGTGTGGGGAGGCAGGGTGCGCAGTGGGTGGGCACAGGTTGGGGGAGGGGGGCAGGGAGACTGCCGAGGGACCATTTCCTTTTTCCACAGGGACAAAAAACAAAAACATCACAGGACTGTTTTTACAGGGACATGTGGCACGCTGGGGTGGGCTCCCAGCATGCCAATGGAGTCTTTTTTTTGGAGGGGCAGCTGTAGCCAACAGGGCATTGGGCACCCCATTGGCACAAAACATAAGGGGGGGTTACATTATGTCGTGAGGATTGGACACCCCATCGGCACCCAACAAAAGCGGGGGTTACATAATGCCGACAGAGAGTGGGCTCCCCTGTCAACAACATCAACATTGGGGTACTGAAGCTGATGAGGATTGGGGCCCCCATCAGCAAACAAACACGGTGGGTGGGGCACATACTGCCAAGAGGGATTGGGCACCCACTCGGCAGGGGGCTTAATATTGTTTGAGAACATGGTGGCAAGCCACCGCCATGTTCACAAACAGTATTACTGTAACAAGGTTCCACCCAGCAATGATGGGTCACTTCCTCACTGCAGCAAATGGCTTACATTGCAGTGACGAGATGGCCCCTGCTTGCAGTGGCTGAAACCTTACAAGGTTGCAGCACGCTGCCTGAACTAGTGTCAGCAGCAGCGTGCCATGGCATTGGGGAAAGTGGGCCAAGCCTTTAAAGGCTATAGGGGCATTGGCCACAACAGTGCCGTGCCTCCACAACCTGCTTCTGGAAAGCTGCCGCAATGTGTTTCTTGTGCATGCTCACAATCAACATAAAAAGGGAACATTACATAAAAGTTACTGAGAGGACAAAGCAGAAAGACAAAAATATAGAGAAATAAAATAAAGGAATAAACAGATAAGAGCCGGCCTGGCAGCACAGCAGTAGCTCTACTGCTCGTGATGCTGATGATCCAGGTTTGAGAATGAGCCAGGACTTTAAGTGGACTGGCTGGGGGGAGGAGGACTGAGCATCCCATTGGATGATCTTCCCCAAGGAGTTAGGGTCTTTCATCCTGCTACTCAGAAGCCACCTGAGTGACCCCGGGTGGTGCTGTAGTGGATATGCAATTGACAGGCAGGGCCTTTGGAGCATACCCATGGGTTGGCTGTGTCAGGTCTCACCTGCAAGCAATCCTGATACATGCATCAGGTGGTGATGGGGGGAACAGGGAGAACACGGAAATGGCACACATGGGCCGGGCAGATGAAGCCCCTGCAGTGGCCCACTCCCACACTGGGCATAGCTGCAGCACTCCTGGATCTAATCCATACCCTCAACTCCCCTGGGTGGCCAGATGACTGTGTGGAAGAAATGTCAAAGGCTGATAGCTTACCCAGCACCAGGGGATAAGCTGGGGGGCCAGCACAGGGATGTGTCACAAGTGAATGTTTGGACCAGAAGTAGCCACAGAAGGGTTATGGTAGAAAGGGTAGCTCACTTATGAGGAAGCAGAAGGAGATCCTAGCCCTTGGCCAGAGGTGCATAAAAGTAGTTGGGGGAGAAAATGTGGTTGTTGGTGGTGATGGCGGGGGTCAGCATAAGTAATTTATCATCCCTAAATGGCCTGGTGGGCAGTAGTTAAAAGTAATAATGTGGCTAGGCTAGTGGGGACTCTTTCAGGCTAGTTGTCCAGCATAAATAAGATAATTTGGCATCGGAGGTTCAGTGTGCTACAGTTGTCCTATGTGGGGCCAGTAATTTAAATATTATATCCCTCGTGTGCTATTGGATTACTTTACCTATTGGCCAATGTATTAAAACAATAATAATTTCCCTGGGGTCTTGTGGTGGTCCCTAGGCCCCAATACTGCTTTGACAGACAGGGAGATGGAGTGTGAGGAGAGGAGAGGAGAGGAGAGGAGAGGAGAGGAGAGGAAAACGTGCTGGGGCTGCAGCTGCAGATCGTGCAAGCGACCGTACAAAGGTGAAAGTGCAGGGCTGATTTTCCACTCTCAGCCCATAATGACCTCAGGCTGTAGCCTGCTCTGTAGAGGGGAAGGAGGACAGGACTCCTCTGGAGGTGGAGCCTGGGTATAACAAAGTAGAAGTGTGCCTGTATGGTTCTCGACATCAGAGCATCAGTAGTAATCTGGCAGTTCATTACAACACCAGTTTAATTTTAACCCTCTCTTTTTTGGGGGCTCTGCTCCCCTTACTAATTATTCTAACTCTGGGGGTGGGAAGACCTTGGGGAAGGGCAGAAAATCCAGAATTTGGTGCTGTGGTACCCTGGCACTGTAATGCTGGCGCACTAATGCCGTGATATGGCGTGTGCACATCTACCCAAGCTGCTGCTATGGCAGTAAATGTAATTTAGTGGGGAGGCTAAAAATCATATCAGGAGAGGAAAATACATCGATGGACGTTTATCTTTTTACAGGGAACAAAAAAACAAGGACTGAGAATTCCTGATTGTGACACTAAGGGATTGGGCACCCCCAGTGTCACTGTTATGTTTGGGGGAGTACTGAGAGGGAGGGTAGGGTGGGAGGAATTTACACCAGGAACACGATCGCAACACTAAGAGATTGGGCACCCCAGTGTCACTGTTATAGAAACATAGAATTTGATGGCAGATAAGGACCACTTGGCCCACATAGTCTGCCCATTTTTCCCTACCTACTGTATCACTGCCGACCCAACCTGATCTTTGGCTTATCCCCCTCTTGTCTTATCACTAAGGTTCCCTTATGCCTTACCCATGCTTTCCTGAATAACATTACAGTTCTTGCCCCTACCATCTCTGCTAGGAAGTCATTCAAGGCATCCACCACCCTCTTCATGAAGAAGTACTTCCTCACATCTCCCCTGAGTCTACCCCCTCCAGTTTCATTGCATGAACCCTTGTCCTTGAGGATCTTTTTTTCTGAAAACTACTTCTCTCTTGAACCTTATTTATATCAGTGAGGTATTTGAAAGTTTCTATCATATCCCCCCCTTCCTCCAAAGTATACATATTATGGTCCTTCAGTCTTTCCTCATAGGGATTTTGACACAGACCATTTTGGTTGCCCTCCTCCAGACCACATCCATGCTTTCTATGTCCTTCCGGAGGTGAGGTCTTCAGAACTGGACACAGTGCTTCAGATGAAGTCTCACCAGTGGTCTATACAGGGGTAACATCACCTCCCTCTCTCTGCTAGTGATCCCCCCTCCCTATGTGCCCCAGCATCCTGCTAGCTCTCCTGATTACCTTGTCACACTGCCAAGCCACCTCTAGGTCATCAGATATAAGTCCAAGGTCTCTTTCCTGTTTAGTTGTTGTCAATACCTCTCCTCCCATTTTGTACTCCTCCCTCAGGGTTTCTGGGCCCCAAATGCAAGATTGCACACTTTTTTGCACTGAAGCCCAGTTGCCATACCCTTGATCACTCTGCTGACCTTTTCAGATCCCCTCATATTTCCACCCCCGGAGTGCCTACCCTGTTACAGATTTTAGTATCATCCATGAACAGGCAGATCTTTCCCTCCAACTCCTCTGAAATGTCCCTAATAAAGACATTAAAGAGGCCCAGACACAGTACAGATCCCTGAGGTATCCCACTAGTCACCCTCTCTTCCTTGGAGTGAATTCTGTTTACTACTACCCTCTGTCTTCTATCCCTTAGTCAATGTCTTACCTAGTGGTGCTGTAGTCATGGGTCTGGCACCTGTATTGGCATGTCCGCAAGATATGGCAACTGCTGGATTTGCGAGTCCCCGATCAAGTCATTCTACAGTAGTCATTAGCAAGTTTCAGAAACGAAAAAGCCAATACAATGTGCTAACAGAAATGAAACCAGTTCTGCAAAAGACCTGGAAACAAGCAATTGAAATAATACTTATTACTTTCATCTGAAAATCTTTTCGTTTTGCAAAGATGTGATCTAAAAAGATTACATGAGGATGAGGATATTAAATTCCACTTTTTTTTTTTTAAGCAATCACATATATTACAGGGTTACAGGGTGTGTGTGTGTGTGTGTGTGTGTGTGGGGGGGGGTCCTGTGTAAAGGCGCCAAGCATAATGCTAGCTCAGCATACTGAAATAACCATTTAAATGCCAGCATTCGACCGAATTATGCATTTGTTAAAAAGTTCATTACTGTTCTGGAAAGATACTGAAGCAGATACTGAAGCATAAACATATACAACATCCCCAGATTTTCAGGCATGCCAGCATCTCAGGATGAGGCTTCTGCACTGCTAAATTATATTATTTTTGCGTAAATTTTAACATAGTCACTTCTCATTCTGATCCAAATTTTTTACACCAGTGGATCTAGTTTGATCTATGTTTTAAAACCTCAGTGCTATCATATTTTGCAGCTTCTTTGAAAAGACACTGTAAGCCAGCTGAAGAGCAAATCAAAAGTGAAAGACCCCCATTTTTGTTTGTTTGTTTGCAGGCACAGAAACATGACTTGGTGAGGCAGGTGGCTCTGAATGGAAGGGTGGCCGACATCTACAGGCAACAGAGATCATACCATAAGCCCAGTAAGACACCAATGAGTACAGCTGAGGTCTACTCACTGACCATTGCCATTGTCACCAGTGACCCCACCGGTGGAAAAACCAGACCAAGCTGCTGAGGTACTTTTCAGTGGGAACTCCACGTAACACCACCTAATTTCCAGGCAATGCTAGGGAACAGTAGGTGTTGAGAGGTTTGTGACTCCCTCTTCTCCACCTCTGGCTCTCGTACCCTCAAACGTTGCACGAGACCCACAGCTCCCCACTCGTGGCAAGGCCACTGACATAGGGCTAGTGCACCAGCCATACCCCACTACTGTCCGACCACAGTCACATTCCACAGGGGCTGTCACCACCTCCCCTCCTTAAGGCTGAGAACCCCACTAAAACTACAATCCATTCACCTTAGTGATCCTCCTCTGTGCCATTGTGGAAACCTGAAACACACCATAAACGGAGCATCCTGGAGTGAGTGGACACTGTGCTTGGCGGGAGTCCAAAGTTCACCATAACTGGAGTACCCTGGAGCAAGTGAACACTTCACGTGGTGGGAGTTGTAGTCTGCCTGCTCTCTTCACTAGACCTGATCACAATCATGTACCACAGGGGTTGTCACCACCACCCCTCCTTAAGGCTGGGAGCCCCACTTCAACTAAAATCCACTCACCATATCAGATCCACATCCGTGCCATTGTGGAAACCCAAAACACATCATAAACAGATTGCCCTGGAGTGAGTGGACACTGCGCTTAGTGGGAGTTGTAGTCTGCCTGTGCTATTCACTAGACCTGGTCATGGAATCGCAGGCAACAGCAAACTATGAATAACAGAATGCACCGTGGCAGGAGCAACCTTCAACCACAAATCCATAGGGACTTGTAGGATATACTATAGAGAAACACCACCACATAAGTAGAGAAAACACCACACTTGTACTAGAATGGTATTAAAAGTAAACCTGCCTTGGTCATGGAGGCCTCCATTTGTTTTGAGGGGGGGTGCTGAGAGGGAGGGTCAGGTTGGGGGTGGGAATATATATATAACAAAAAAAAAATAGTGCAGTGCTGTGGTCAGTAGGGACAACATGGGTGGACTGCTTCACAGATGCAGAGGCAACTGTGACACAATCCAAAATGTTGCTAGCTCAGAAGGAATGTGGCGTCATTTTTCTCAGTGATTGTAAAGGGACTACAGGGCTATGCCCACTGCAGCCCTAAAAATACCTCTACCCCTGCATTACAAATCTGAAATCCCATTACTCCACCTCTGTCGCATGTCAATGTTTCCACTAACCTCCCCCAAATTCTACCCAACCCCACCCTGTTACCCTGTACTGCATGTACTCTTTTTTACTTGTATTATTTTCTACTCGTCCTAAAATGTAACTGCATTCAAACATATTGCGCACCCTTTTGTACTTTAAGTAACTGAACCATGTGAATATTGCCCTCTATATATTGTTACTTCTTCTCCTGCTTTACATGATGACTTGCTATTGTACCATGTAAATATTGCTTTGTATGTATTATTACCACCCACTGTATATCTGTAACAATGATTGTATATTTTATCTGTGTATTTGCACCCGGGTTGTGCCTGAGAAAGGCTTCTAATGCCAGTTTACATACCTGGTCAACAAATTTAAATAAATAAATAAGTAAATGTTATTCCTCTACCAAAATCCTAAGAGGCATAGGTATGTAGTATTCTCTTTTTTTACATTTATTATTGGGTAGTAGGTTAAACCCAGTAGAACAATATCACACTTATGGGAAGGGACTAGATGAGGAACTAGAGATAGTGAATTATGTGGTTTGCTACTATAGCATTTTCTTCAGTTATATAGCATTAAGGCTTAAATTTGTACCTCCCCTAAACAATGGGTAGCCTCACTAAGTGGCACATGTTCTGACTTAGTGAAATTAGGGGAAACTTATACATTTTGGGCTGTTACAGGCACTTCAGGGCCTCTCCATGGATAAGTTATTGACTGTTTCAAGGTAACCAAACAGTAGTCTCTCTCCTTTCTGCAGGTTCAGGCTTGTTGCAGAAAACAAATGTATAAATAAACTGTGTTGGGAAGCTTCACTACAGATCAAGTCTTTGATGTGGTGTGGGGTTGCCCTTACACAAACTATAACTGAGCAACGTCCAGACCCCACCTTCTGGAAAAGATGTGGGATGCAGTTTAGCTCATCACATATGGCCAACTTAATGTGAAGGGTAACCAGAAATAATAAAAGTATTTCTGAATATCAGTGTATTCAGTCAGAGTGTAATGGAACTCAGGAAATTATGACTTTATCTCTTTTTTTACCTGTTTTTACACAAGTGACTTTTGGCTCTGCATGGCCTAAGCTTGGGGCTTGCCGAACTTGAACACAGTGGATTACAGGATTTTAATTTTGGATCATATTGGTGCTGAATGAGCAATGTAGACAGGCGATACAGATTTTCCTATGTTTGTATTTTCTGTGACTCTTAGTGTGGGACTTGGCTGTGTAATGTTGTTTTGCTTTTAATCTGTACTTTACTCTTGTTCAGTTTGTTTAAGTAAATTTGTTTGCTTTTAATCTGAGCCAGCCTTAGTGTGGTGCAAACTGTACATTTTCACAGGTCTCCAAGAGCTTGGGGCCCCCCAAGAAGCCTCAGCTGTCCATTTGGCATCCTTTCTTCCTGGTCCTCTGTGTTCAAATACATGTAAAGTGCAAAAATGACCATATGACTAGCTTAAAATGAAGATACAGAGAAGCCATTGTAGGGGTGCAGATGTTCCATGGGGGCTTCACAACTTCTGATATGGGCACCAACAAGGAGACTTACACAGGACCCTGGGATAGCTAGGACCAGCACTTAAAATTATTGGTTTTCTGATATTATGAAATGCAGGTTTTATATGATAAAATAACGTAATGGGCTGCCAGTGCGTTTCAAAATGTTTCACCGTATAGACATTCATGAGCGCTAATGGATTACATTTTGTTAAGCAGAGTTGCAACAAAAAGTTACAAGCAATTTACAGAAGGTACAATGATTGCAATGGAAATTCCTCAGCACATCATTCTTTTTTTCAGTTGCCACATAGATAAAAATTGAAGAATGGTTCACTTGCTATATCTTATACATCCATACCAGTGAGTAATGTGTTAGCCCTCCATTATGTCAAATAGCCAAATGTATTCCATTTGTTATGCACAATAGGTTGTGGCAGAAGAAATGTTCTTGTTAATTGAATGTTGACTGATACAGAAATTTGGTTCTGGGTTTTGTTTGTGTGGGACATCATGCAGCTGAACTGTTGACAGACAATAAAATATTATCAAAAAATAAAACACCATTTTCAAAATGGATTTATATTTTAACTTCAAGAGAGAAAAGTAAATACTTTTGGAATATATAGTTAGACAATCAGTGGCAGCACCTGTGCCTCTCGTTCCTGAGTTTCAAGATCAGTAAGCCACAAAATAATAATAGGTTTCTGCTCAGCTGTGGAGACAGATCATTAGAGCATTTTGAGACAGGGATGAAGGAAGCCTTTCATCTGTAAACTGATGAGGCTACTAAAGGCTGCTGGGACTGGAATTCAGAGTGGAAGCAACATTCGCTGCTTGGAACAGAAAGGGGGCAAGCTAAATTTAGATTGAGCACAAGATCAATCTGGATGTGTTCAGAAGACGCAAGTAAACTCAATTCACAATTTACTCTTGAGTTGGCTGACCCATATATGTGGGGGGTGGGTGGATCATTAGCAATAGTAACATGTAGTAGTATTAAAAATAGTAAAAATCTTTATTTCTTGATGGGATGAAACTGTTAGGGCCACTATTTTCAAAGCTGTCCAGAGTTGAGGTATAGGTGCTTTAGTTACATGAGTGAGTTTCAATATAAACAGGCATGATGTGTTACAGTGATTTCAAAAGGTAAATTAACACTATACAGATACAATTTACATTAGATAAAGCAGTTTACAATGGCAATGTAAACAGTATTTACAGTTTAACTTTCAAAGAGGCACCGATGCTATTAGTCTGGAAGGGTTTTGCCGCTGAGAGGGGAACTGCACCATCAGTTTAGCCACAGTCACAGAACTCTGTGAGTTCTGGCTATATAGTAATTTTAAATTCATACAGGGATTTACTCCCTCTGGATTTTGGGGATAAGGAATTCCAACGCTTGGGAATGAGGCAATCCAGGCTAATTTCTCCAAAGTTATTTCAGACCCTAGTTGGCCTCTGTTTTGAGTTTTGTATGTTGTATGTGCAATTTAGGAAATTGTTTGTTAGTCCCTGATATCTGGTAATTATGCCCTTGATGATTCTGTAGACTGTGATTGCTCTGGACTTCTCTTTTCTTAGTTTCAGGGAACCCCAGTTTAGTGTTTTGAGCATTGCACAATGGTGGGTGCTGTATGAGCATCTAAGGATGAATCTTGTCATTTTGTGATAGGTTATGTCCAATTTTTCCAGCAGCTGGTTACTTGTGTGATGATAGGCTATGCTTCTGCATTCCAAAAAGGGGCAGCAAAAGCTGGGTGCCTAGGGTCAGTCTTGCTTCTTTTTGGTGTGGTGTAGGCATTTTGGCTGAGGGCGCCCAGCCTGGTATTCCCTTTTTTAATAGTGGATTTAATATGTTTCTCAAAACTTAAGGTGTAGCCTATGTGTATGTAACCTGGGGATGGTGTACCAGCATGCTACTACTCCTGCCTTGCAGGCCTGACCAAGGTTGAGGGACCTGGGTCCTATTCCTGGTGGTAAAGTGGTTCTTTACCAAGATCACAATAAATCACCCAGGGTAATATATAAAGTGTGAGCAAGCACAGACAGAAAACGAAGAATTAAGGAGTTTAATGAATGGCTGGCAGATTGGTGTAGGACTATGGGGTTTGGACTGGTGGGGGACTGGGGGGTCAGCATAGGATAATAGGGCCTTGTATGCCCAGGATAGACATCGCCTGAGCAGAGAAGGATCAGGAGTCCTAAAGCAGAAACTGGAAGAGTTTGTAGAAACCGCATATAATTTAAACCAAGAAGGGGGGGGCTAAGACTTGGGAAATGGTCTGGGACGCAATGTTTGGAAGGACTTTTGCCCCCCCCACTGACGATAACAGAAGTGAGAAGAATTCAGAAAGGGGAGGTAGAAAGGGGGCAAGGGAAGGATAAGGGGGAGGCCAGGGGTCTGGCTGGAGGGTGGTTTTACAAATGCAAGGAGCCTAGGGAATAAGCTCACCAGAGCTCCAGGCACTGAGGGCAAGGGGGTGTCAATATAGCTGGCCTCACGGAGACATGGGCCAACCATTACCAGGAATGGGACTTAATTAAACTAGCAAGGGGGGGTGGCAAAAGGATGCAGTGGGAACCAAACTGCCCACCCCCACAGGATAGTGGAGTCAACATGGAGGACCCTAAAGTCATGGTATTGCCAGAAGAAATGAAACCCATAGTAAGGGGACAGCGGAGGACAGGAGGACGGGGCTTGAAAACATAAAGGACACAGAGAGGAGGCAACAAGACAGAAGGGGGGATGATAAAAGGACAAATGGTAGGACTTGGAAGGCCATGTATACCAATGGCCATAGACTAGGGAATAAAATCCCAGACCTGGTGGCCTTGATAACAGAGGCTGACCTGGACATTGTAGCTATTACTGAGACATGGTATACTGAAAACCATGACTGGGATGTAGCAGTACCAGGTTATATGCTGTTTAGAAGAGATGGAGGTGTAAAAAGGGAGGGGGCGGCTCTTTACATCAGGGAAGGTATCAGGGCAAGTGAGATACAGGGACTGCAAGTGGGAGCGGAGGTAATTTGGGTCACCCTTGAGATGGGTATTGGCACTACTATTCGCACAGGTGTGACATACAGACCTCCAGCAGAGGGGGAGGAGGTGGACAGGGATCTAGTGGAATCCATTCACATGATGGAGGCTAAAGGGGAGGTGCTGCTGGTAGGTGATTTCAATCTGCAAGATGTGGATTGGAGCATCCCAGCTGCTGCCTCAGCCAGGAGCAGGGACATCTCATACTCTGCAAGGGGCAGGCCTCAGGCAGCTAGTGCTAGAACCCACCAGGGAGGGTGCAATTTATGGACCTATTACTCACCAATGGGGACATAATTGTGGAAGTCAGGGTGGTCGAACACCTGGGATCCAGTGATCATCGCACAGTGTGGTTCAGCATGAGTATAGTGGCAGAGTCAAACCACACAAAGGCACAGGTCCTGGATTTTATGAGGTTAGATTTTACTAAGATGGGGAAATGCCTCAATCATGCCTTGGCAGGGAGGGACAGAAGGAGGGGAGTGGAGAAACAGTGGGCCAAACTGAAAGGAGCCATAGGTGAGGCAACAAACCTTTGCATTAGGCAAGTAAACGAAGGTAAGAGAAAGAGGAAGTCACTATGGTTCTTTAAGGCAGTGGCCAGAAAGGTAAGGGTGAAAAAGATGGCTTTCAGGAAATACAAGGAAACACAGCAGGAGGAGGACAGGGCAGTGTATCTGGAAAAACCAAAGGAGGCAGGGAAAGCAGTTAGGAGTTCAAAGGCACAAACGGAGGAAAAAATAACACAGGAGGTAACAAAAGGAGACAAGACTTTTTATAAGTACATTAGTGAAAGGAGGAAAAACCAGGGGTGGGATAATAAGGCTTAAAGGGGAAGAAGGAGAGTGTGTGGAAGGAGACCTGGAAAAAGCATCAATACTGAACAAATATTTTTGTTCTGTATTCATAAAAGAAGATGGTAAGGGACCACAGTTAGGCAACATTAACAAATATGAGAGGGACACGGACACCAGTCCATTTACGGAAGAGAGAATCCTAAAAGAACTCACAAAACTATAAGTGGACAAGGCAATGGGAGTGGATGGAATACATCCTAGAATATTAATGGAATTAAGGGGGGTGCTGGTGGTACCACTGGCAGTTCTGTTCAATGAGTCATCAATGCGGGGGTGCTTCTGGAGGATTGGAGGAGGGCAGATGTAGTCCCTCTTCCCAAAAGTGGCTGTAGGGAGGAGGCTGAAAACTATAGACCAGTCAGCCGCACTTCAATAGTGGGGAAGATTATGGAATCACTACTTAAAAAAGGATTGTGGAACATTTTGAATCCAGTGGAACACAGGATCCGAGACAGGATGGATTCACAGTGGGAAGGTCATGTCTAACAAATCTTATTGATTTCTTTGACCGGGTGACTAAGGCTGCAGATCAGGGGAGCAGTGGATGTGGCCTACCTAGATTTCAGTAAGTCCTTCAATATCGTTCCACATAGAAGACTTGTGAACAAGCTGGGCAGCCTTGGAATGGGTCAGAAGGTGATATACTGGGTTAGGAACTGGTTGAGTGATAGAAGACAGAGGATCATGGTTAATGATGTTCAATCTGAGGAAAGGAGGGTAACCAGAGGGGTGCTACAGGGATCAGTCCTAGCCTCAAGCCCAGCCCTTTTTAATGTCTTCATAAGTGACATTGTGAAGGGGCTGGAGGGGAAGGTGTGCCTCTTTGTGGATGACGCTAAATTTTGCAACAGGGTGGACGCTTCAGGAGGGGTGAAAAAAATGAGGAGGTACCTAGGTAAACCGAAGGAATGGTCCAGAGTTTGGCAGCTGAGATTTAATGCAAAAAAGTGCAAGATCATGCATATTGATTGATTTATTATTAATATTACAACCTAACACAAAAGTGCTAGTTGAAGTTTGCATATAGTTTTTTTAAATTAATCATTTTCATTTCATTTTTATTTTTCATACTTGTGAGCCAGATGAGCAAAACTGCCCCTTTTCATTGGCGACAAGTTAATACAAATAACACTGAATTAGCGCAACAATCAAGTAAACAAACAAATTAAAACAATAAATACAGTGAAATACACAAAACCTTTAAGATGAACACGTGCAATCATTTTTATCCATCAACCAGAGTTTTAACCTTGATTTAAAAGTCCATACTGTTTTACAGTCAATAATATCAATTGGAAGTGTACTAACGAACAATGGTGCTCCATATAAAATTGACCTCTGTCCTGAAACTTTAAAAAAAGGCAATTTGAAGGTGAACTTAGTTGAGACCTAGTACCACAAGAGTTAAGAAACCTAGGAAATAATACAGAAACAGCTGGTGACTCACTTTTATATAAAAAGCATAAATCCATACTACATATAGTGCTTCTATCATATAAAATAAAAAAAAACATTTTAAACATATATGTTCACAGGTACAAACGTTTCATAAAAACTATATCTCATAAATGGGAGGTTCTCTAATCCATATCCAGGTAACGTACAAACAAAAATGTACTGTAAGTTTTTGTGCTTACAAGTGGTCTTTCCCACATCCCTTGTTTACGTAAATTATATCCTGTAATATCCTTTGGTACAAGCAAACAATGCAATTTATGATCAGGATCACAAACTCTTCTAAAAGTCTCTGTGACCATTTTATTCCCTTCTAATATCCAAACTTTCCAGTCCACATTTAAGCAATGCTTCCCTATAACTCATTTCCCACCCTATCAGTGTTGTAAGTGCCCGTTTCTGTACTCTATTTCTTCAGATTCATTTTTTGTAAGCCCTCCATTCCAAACTACTGCCCCATTCTCTACCACTGGCCTAACTACTGTAGAAAAATAGTAAACTAAATTAGGTAAACTCTAGCCTGCCTGTCTCAAAATAATAAAAAAAAAATAACCTGCTATTTGCCCTTTTTAACATACTTACTGTAAAACTTGCTCCGACCAAGTAAAATCATTTTGAAAAATATGACCCAAATATTTGACTTTATTTACCACTTCCACCTCTTCCCCCCAAAATTCAATGATTTTATTCCAACCCATCTATTCTGCTTCCCAAAATGAATTTCTTTATTTTTGTGGGATTTATTTGAATAAAATTATTTCCTGACCATTTTCCTGTATATTCCAAATCACACTGCATGGTACTATCTTCAAAATGTTCCCAAATATCCAACACTGTGGTATCATCTATGTACTTTATACATGGACCTTTAGTGTCTAAGTCATTTATCATAATCAAAAACAATAAAGGCCCCATTCTGGTACTCTGGGGGACTCCTCCCCTGATGCTCACAACCTCAGATTTCATACCTTCCATCTCAATCCATTTTGATCTCCCCTGCAAAAAAGCATACACCCAGTTTATAATACACTCTGGGATATTTAAACATTCCATTTTTTTTATTGTCGTTCCATGGTCAATAAGCTCAAAAGCTTTCTCCTTATCCACTAATATAGCTCTCACATTTTTTTCTTTATCCCAAGCTCTCATATTTAATTCTAAAACTTTTAGAGTGGCATCAGTGGTTGAGCGATCCCTTAGTGACCCAAACTGGTTGTTATCTAGCAAACCTTCTACAATCTCCCTTTAATCAAAATGCAGAAACAATCCTGCTTGGTGACTTCAATATGAACTGGTCCTCCCCCAGTGCAAACAAATATAAGGACGCTCTGACTGCTGCTAACTTCTCACAAATGGTCCAATCACCCATAAGGGTGAATTACAGAACAGGTACTACCACCCTTCTGGACTGGGTTCTCATGAACCACTCTGATCACACCACGAAAACAGTAGCTGTCTCCGACAGTTTAAGCGACCACTCCCAAATCCTTTGCTCCTGGTCAAACAACTACACTAAGCCTCCTCCCAAAACTATTAACAGCAGGAGACTTATTCCTGAGTGTCTTGGGTCTCTAAAAACCTTCCTACGAGACCATGATTGGTCTCTGATAGACACAGCCTCCAACATTGACACTGCTCTTGAATATTTTATGCACAGCTATAACAGTGCCTGTGATGTCCATGCTCCATTCAAAAAATGCAAGATTAAAGGCATCAACAACCCTTGGATTAACTCTGATCTTCTGGAACAATTGAGGACCCAGGATCATCTTTGGCATCTGGCCAACTTGACTGGCACCCAGGGTGATACCCAGGCTTACAAAGCAGCAAGAAATGCCTGTACTACAGCAATTCGAAACAAAAAGGCAAGATACTATGGGAGTGTACTCACTAACTCATGGTAAGACGGGAAGAAGTTTTGGGCAAATCTTTCTGAAGATACAGGGCATATACCCAAAGTACCACCCTCTATGCTCAATGTAAATGGCAGCCTCACTATGGACCAGGTCACCATGCCTAATGCTTTTAATGCAGCATTCACCGATCTTAGTCATGTGCTTCCTGCAACCTACTTTGACCCCCACTGGACTCTCCAGGTTTGGACAAAGCAAAAATAACATAAGGCCATCCAACTTTCTACTTTAAAACTATCTCAGAGCCCCTAGCCAAAAAACAACTGCTCAAAGTGCTTGGGAGGTCCAGATTCAGTGGTGACTTTCTAGACCTGAAACTCCTTGCCCTCACCATTGACGAAGACCTGACCCAGCTCACCAAAATCCTCAACCGATCTTTAATGCTTTCTCAGTTCCCCCAAATATGGAAATCTGTTGTTGTGACGCCAGTTCACAAGAGTGGGGATAAGACCCTAACCTCTAACTACAGACCCATCTCCATTCCCCCCCCCCTCTCAAAAGCACTGGAGAGATAGTTGCCAATCAACTTACAGAATACCTTGCTAACCACATCCTGCTATGTCATGGTTTTTGAAAAGGACATAGTACCACCACAGCTCTCCTTGAATTCACCACTTACATCTATAATGCTCTGAATCAGGGACATCTTGTCGGCGCCAACTTCATCAGTTTGACAAAGGCGTTCGACACTGTCAACCACGCCCTGCTATTTGAACAATTATCTTGCCTTGGCCTCTCAGATGACATCGCACATTGGTTCCAAAGTTATCTTAGTGACCAAACCCAACAGGTCAGAGTTGGTGAGTCCCTCTCACCCTCCCGTTCGATTCACTCTGGAGTTCCCTAAGGGTCCTTCTTGGGTCCCTTGCTTTTCAGTATTTTTCCGAACAATCTCCATGCATCATACCCTAATAGACCCCCTTTCATATACAGACAATGCAGTTATTTTCATCTCCCACCCTGACCCCTCCCTCCCTCCATCCTACAATTGCAACTGCAAACAAGCTATACGCAAGTGGAGACATGGTTTAAATCTCAAAAACTCATACTAAATCACAAAAAAAACTAAAACAAAGATGTTTAATGGCATCCATAACAAACATAAAAACAAATGTCTATCTATCACAAGCAGTGAAGAGACGTTGCTCGAACATGTTCAACTGTTTAAATACCTGGGGGTTACCCTTTACAGCACCTCGTCTTACTCTGAACACATTGAGAGCATTGCCAAGATTGTGAACACCTGCATAGGACTTCTCTTTAGACATTGGAGCTGCCTTACCAATGAAGCCCTAAGCATTGCTATTCAGAGCTCTGCAATATCAATAATTGACTATGGGCTTGTGATCTATGGCTCTGCCACTGACACCGCACTTCGACGAATAGCCATTGCCCTTAACAAGGCATGTCGTCTACTGACCTCTGCTCCACACCTCTCACATACCTGTGACATCTACAAGCAAGCAAACTGGCTCCAACTCCCCAGCAGACTCAAGTACCAGACCTGTATGCTAGCAAAAAACATTAGCTTATATCTCCTACCCTCAAGGGTTCAGTCCTTACTGGTCCCCTGCTGCGGCCGCTGCCTAACCAGGAGCTCAGAATATCTTACTTTTTCTGTTCCATGCTGCCACACTACCCATGGACAATGCTCCTTTACATACAGAGCCTCATCCTGGTACAGCTCACTTCCACCTGCTGTTACCAATGACACTACCTTGGACACTTTCAAGTGCAACCTGTGTCAGCACCTTGTCACAATGGCCTCCTGTGAATGCTTCTCTTAACTAAACTTACTCTCCTTCCCTCTAATTTCCCCTCTCCAAGTCCTTCCCACTTTTACCCCCACTTTCTCCTATCTCCTCCCTTTTTATTTCCACACTATTATCTACATTCTCTCCCCATAGCTTCCTCTACATGTATGTACCATCTCTCCTAGCAGTTTCTAATTTATTCTAGTGAACCATAGTACAACTGTGTTTTTTTATTGTACATGTGTTCTTGAATAACATACACAAATTACTGTAACTTAACATACATACTGTGAATCATTGTACGTATTACAGTAATTCCATATGAAAGCTCTAATGTACCTGACAAAGACTATGGCTGCTTGAAACTACTGAACTTGTTATTGTCCTCACTATGTTCTGTATTGTTTCTCTGACGTGGAACCTTTGTAAAAGAGCCTTGGCTCAAAGGTGTCTTCCGAAATAATAATAAACAAATAAATAAAATAAAATAAATAATCCATTTACAAATAAAAATTTCACACACTTTGGAAACTGTGCATGTTAAAGCTATTGGTCTAAAATCTGTTGCCATATTCTTTGGTGGCATCACTGTAGGGAGAGGGACAATTTTTGTGTGATTATATTGTGAAGGAAATTTCCCAGCTATCATTGACCAACTAAAAATTTGACTTACTCATGGTGCTAACAAATCTGCTCCTTCTTTCCATATCCAGTCTAGAATAGCATTAGGACCCACAGCTTTGTTGACATTTATCTTTTTCAATTCTTTTGACATTTGTTCAACAGTTACTAACAGCCTATCTGGAACATTTCTGGATTTGAGGTGTAAGAACCCAAGGGAGGATTACATCATAGATACATAGATACATAGATACATAGACAGTGTCGGCAGATAAGGGCCTATGGCCCACCCAGTCTGCCCATTTAAGTCTGTAAGTTCAGTTTATGTTTTCCAAGAAGTCTGTTGCCCCTTACCATAAACCAAAACCCATATTTTCAATAACTTGCAATTATTGACTTAAGCTAATAAGCTGGCTGGAAGTATAGCCTAGTGGTTAGAGTGATGAGCTGTGAATGAGCTTGGTACATCTAGCAGACTTGGGTTTGATTCCCACAACCTCCACTTGCATAATGTGTGACTCTGAGCAAGTCACTTAACGAGCCCAGAACTCCCAGGTCGCCCCTGAAAACAAGCACTTGTGCCTAGTGGGCCTTACCCAGTTAACAAAAGAATAAATAAAATGCTCACAAGACATTTTGTAAAAAGGTTAACCAACAATTTATTTACAATGGGTAGGGTTAGGTATAGGGAAATTGATATAGAGTTTAAGCAACATTTTGGATTGGCATTTGGTAATTGGCAAAACATAGTTCAGTCGCTATTGCTTTAAACCCAAACACATTCTCAGTGTTCTGCCTCCCACCAGCATATAATGCAAATTAGGACTATCTAACTAGCTGTTTGGGCCCAGTGAATTCACCCCAACTGTTACCAGTTTCTCCTGCCAATTAGATAAGAGTCCCGACACTCTATCCCTGGGTACCCAGCAGTCGAAATGTTGAAAGCCTGATGAGTTGCAGCTGGTTGGCCAGCATCGCTGCACTGAAAACAACTTGAATTTAAACCCTTTTCATGGTTGCAATAACTACTTGATAAATCTTGGTACTGTAGTTAGGCAGCTGAACTTACAGTAGAACCTTGGCAGCAATACTGTTTCACCACTGAACTTGGCAAACACTTGATAGCAACTATTTACAGTTCCCCAGATGCAGGACAACCCTGCTTTACTCATGGTTTTGCAGAGTCTCTTGTCCTGTAAACCTTGTGTCTGCATCTCTTGCAACTGGGGCCATCTAGCAGCGGGCTCTTGCAGCTTTGGCAGGCTGGGACATCTCTCAGCTTCTCTAGCATCTGGTCATGTTTTTAATGGTGAAGTCATAAACTTGATCAGGCCAGCACCAGGGACCTGGGATGGCATGCCTCGACCCCCCCCACATCTAGGCAAGACCCCTCAGGTGGAGATACAGTGGCAGTGCCTAGTTGGAGACTTCCAGACTGATTCCACAAACTGATTCTGAGTGGCAGTCTCTTTCACGCTCAGGTATTTAGTCACATTCAGCTACAAACTGCATTCAGCCACACTGTCAGCTTGCCTCAGTGGCTCTTTCACAGACAGGATACAGTCTCTGTGTTTCACACCAAAGGTTAGTGGAAAATAGTCTCTCAGATTCAGGCATTTCGGACTTGGACATCAAGCAGAAGACAGGCACATCTTCTTACTTCAAAAGCTTGGACACAACAGAAGAATGAATCTTCTCACTTGGCAGGTGTATACTTAAATAGAAGAGCACATTTTCTCACTTGAACAGTACCAACATACTTGACAAACACTTTTCTCACCTTGCATGTATTTACTTGAACAGAAGAGGGTTTCTCTTCCTTCTTTTAGCATTAGACAATAGAGATTATGGTGAGTCTCCTAAAAAACAGAACATCTTTTCTTACTCTAGTTTCTGATAAGCTGAAAACACATTCAAACAGCTCATCTTGGCTGGCCTGGCTCCACAAGCCCTAAGCAGGGCATCGACTTCTTACAGGCATCACTGGTGAATTTACTTTCTGCAGGGAGACTCCCAGATGACCTCTGTATGACTGGACAGTAACAACAATTCTTCATACAGACATACACCCTATCCTGGTGCTGGAGTCAATGCAGGGTGACGTAACACAGAACTGAGCACCTCCTGGACTTGTGGTTATGTGACCTCCAAGCAGGTTGCCATCTTACTTGAACATCACAAGCAGACTTCCTCTTTCAGGAATATCTTAGGCAGCTCTCACACAACTGATGTTACAGATCAATACAGCTCTCTCACAGCTGAAGTTGCAGATCTGTACAGCTTCTTTTCTAGGCAGTTTCCTCCCAATATGGAAAGACAAATGCAGGCACTTGGAGGCTGTAGCAGGTCAATCTTCAGGCAGGACATTTCCTGCCTGCAGCCACATCTTTTAGCAAAGGGCTGGAGCTCCTCTCCCTCTGGAGGGTCTCCCTCTGAAATGAACTCAGTACCAAATGTCTCTCTGGTATTGGGAGCTCTGGGCAGCTCCTGATTGGCTGAAACAGTTGTCCCATTGAACAATTAATATTCATCAAACTCCCTTGATACCTAAGTGGTCCTTCATTTGGGCGTCAAGAAATGTCCCTCTTATTTCCCCCACAAGTCCATTATACAGTCCCATGAGTCTCTTTACAATATTCTGGCTCTCTGATTGGCTGGACTAGGGTAGAAGACTGCAATCATGGCTTCTGTGCAAACCATTTTAACTGCAGTGTGAATATGTCCCCCACTTTCAACTCCTGGTGCAGCCAGAATAAACACTTTTATTGAGTAAGTGCCCGATAGTCCTTTAGTATATCTTCTGCCCTATTATCCAATGGCAGAGTTTAATATTTTAAATCAGTTCCCTGCCTGTCACTGCTGCCAATAATTGCATCCCCCAGGCAGGAGACAGGCTCATTAATATTCATAGGGCTCTCATAAATATTTATAGCCCCAACTCTTTAGCGCCCATCGGCGCTTTTAAAATAAAACATTTCACAGCATTTCATGTGCTTCCTCCATGTCTCCAGACCATAGTTGACTGATTTTGTGGTCCAGGAGCACCAGCTAGGCTTTTGTCTTACTGCAATGATGATGATGAGAAAACCGATGTGCACTATTGCACATGCGCGTACCTCCAGCTCGCACATTCATGCAGCAGCAGTGTAACAGTTCCATGGCTCTGCTCCTCTGGCCCCTTTCAGACTTAAGACAAGGCTGGGGCTGGATGGAGACTCAGGGACACATATGGGAGTTGGGACAGGTGGCAGTGAGTCCCACAGGGGAAACTGGGAAGAATGGGAACATGGAGGGGAAAATAGGTAATCCTCTATGAGGGGGTTACATGTACTCCAAGGAGAGTGTAGTCTTTTGTTTCTTTGATGGTGGATCCAACTAGGAGTTGTATTTTTAGCTTGCAATTGTCTTTAATTTTTGTAACTTTTTTATAGAAGACGATTAACATTTTTTTTCCCCACTGAGTACTATATTTGAGGAGACAAACCATTTTAGAAGACTATCAAAATCCAATTGGAGTTTCATCTCCATTTGGGAGATGTTTTTGGCTCTTGCTATGTCATCCATGTATAGTTTTGTTGTGGAGTGTTGTATGTATGCAGGAAGGTCAGTAACATAGACCAGGAATAGCAGGGGGCCTAGTAGCGATCCTTGTGGGGCCTCCCCAGATAGGACCCCATGTCTGATATAATGTTATTCATAGCCTCTGATAGCCTGCAGTTTATTAGGTAAGTGGTGAACCAGGTAATTATTTCTGGTGCTACTCCTATTTTCTTCAGTTTTCTGGATGGATTTTGTGGTCTATCATATCAAATGCCTTTGAGAGGTCCACATGCACTGTTCCAATAGCTTCACCTTTGTCCAGAGCTTCAGTGACCTTTCCAAGGAACTCTGCAAGGGTAGTGAACATTTATCTACCCACCCTAAAGCCCAACTTTTGGATAAGTAAAACTATGAGTCAGTAGTGTGAGGGGTCATTTGCTTCTTCTCCTCCTTCTTTTGTGTGTTTATGGGTCTCTGGGAAGGGCCCTGTCCATTAGGCTTTGGTTAAAGAGGTTTGTCAGGATTGGGTATATGTAGTCTGCTGCTGTTTTTAGGAACTTGATTTCTACATTATCCAGTCCCGGTGATTTTTTTGCATTTAGTTTTCCTAGTTAATTCTGTGCCTCCTTGCCTTTTATTATTTGAAGTGAAAAGTTGGTCTGTTTTCAACTGTGGTTTCTTCATCCTGGGTCCAGTCAGTCTCTTCACTGTCATTTAACTCTTGTAGAAGGTCTGGTTAAGTTGATATGCTACAAACCTTAAATTTTGGGCAGTGCCATCTTCTATCAAATAAGGGCCAACTCATCCCACTTCCACAAGTTCTCAAAATGTCCCTTCCTTCCCCCTGAGCAAAATCAAATAAACACTGACCCTCTCCCACACCAAGTTTCTCAGAAAGTGCTTCCCTCTGCAGAAAATAAAAACCAAAGAAGGTCAACTAGGCCTGGCCTACCAAGATTTTTCAAAAAGTCCCTTACCTCCTCCCAAAAAAAAGTCAAATAAGGGCCAACTTGGCCGTCCCACAACTTTCTCAAGGAGTTCATTCCCTCCTCTGAATTAAAAAAATAAAATAAGGACCAATCTGTCTCATCCAGCCTGTTTCTCAAAAAGTCCCTTCCTTAGTTCAAAATCAAATATAAATGTTCAAAAAAGAAATAACAAAAATACAAATACAGTAACTAACCCCACCCAGGATGCCACCAGTCTATATCTTGGGTTCCCCACAAAACTCCTTCCTCCCCGAGGGCACTGCAGGGGTGGATGTCAGCATCCCTGTCTTTTTCCTCCTCCTCCTGGACATTAAACATTAGCTCCTACATTTCACCTTGTGGGTGCTGAAAACATAAGAAATTTTGTATAAATCTGATTGTACCATACAGTAGTATGAAATACTATCAACTGAAATTAAAAGTACAGTATAGCAGGTAATTTTCATTATCTTTTTATTTTCACTATATAGGCAGGAATGAAAAATGCACAAAAATGAAAGGCTAGTGAATAACAAAAGACACGATTCAGGTGATGAGCTCAAAATATTTTGAATGGTACTCATAATTTAAAATACAGTACTCATATTTTAAATACAGTGTGAACAGTTGCTGTAGTATCATGAGCCAGTTTATCCTCTGTCCTCTTTCACGTTACTCACTTCTGTACTTTAACATCAGGCTCATCCTTTGTTCTCAGTGGAGTCTAAGTAAATATTTATTTTTTTTTTTGGTTTTTAGCTTTTGTTGACCGGGTAAGTGCACTAGACAAATCCTGTCTATTTTCAGGTACGACCCAAGGGGAAGGGGATACAGATGAATGCCAACTGACCTTGAACCAGATTAAGCTGTTGTTGTATTTTTAGTGAATGAGGGAACTTTGGCCAGGACACTGGGGAAATTCCCCTACTCTTTTTGATAAGTGCTATGGGATCTTTAACATCCACCTGAACTACCACCAATCCAGGCAGATGGGACCTCGGTTTAACATCTCATCTGAAAGACGGCACCTCAGAAGTGTAGCACCCCTCTCATGCTGCACTACAGTGTCAGTACTAGGATATTAAGCCAAGTGCCAGATGTGGGAACTGAACCCACAGCCCTCTGATCTCCCGGCCTCAGAGGCGAGTGTGCTACCTACTGAGCTACTGACACTGAAATATATCAATAAACACAGTAAGTAAGTAAGAAAGCAAGTGAGTCAATAAGTGAAAAAAAAACAAAGTAGTAATATTGGTAAGGCACATATAGTAGCAGAGCTCACCTGGTTCAATCAGTTCTTGTGTGCGTCCGTGATTTCAGCCTCAGTGAAACTGTGTATGCAGTTCTTACGGTGGATACTGAGCATGTTAAAGCTAGCTTCCAATTATTTGACAAGTTGCTCTTTAATGATACTCATTTTTAGGTCAATGAGCAACTCGGATGTGCTGGATATGATTTGTACAGAGACAAGCAGAATGTATGAAGTAGTAAAATTCTGCTTTAAACAGTTTCGGAAAAGATTATTCATAGAAATGTCTGGAGGTTGCTGTACATTGGTACATGAGACTGGGGCAAAAGCAAATCTGCTAGCTTTGAACTTTCACAGTACTATTTCTGCGTATGAGCACAAATGAAGTCTAGTATTACATAGGGATGGGAGAATTACAAAAGGTTCTGATAAGCCATAAAGGGTTATCATAGTTATCCGAACCTTATCAGATCTTTCAGAACCTTTTGGCTAAAAGTACAAAAACTGTTTTAGCCATTATTGCCCACCCTTAAGTTATTGTCAGTGAAGGGAAAGGAATCCAAGAACAACTTGGAGTGCTGCTACACCACCAACAGCCTTCATAGTAGATATAGATCTTCTGTGGGGAGTATGTAGCTCCAAAGTCAATGTTTTGAGCATGATCAAAATCTTATTAGAACCTGATAAAGGTTATGCTAAGGTTATTTTACGGAAAATGGCATAGATTTTGGCAGTTCTGAACTTATCCAAATGTATTCTCCCATCCCCAGTAATATGAAAGCCTTTCATTCTGCTGGGAGTCCAAATTAAACTTTTGTAAATTCAAAATAAGGTACCATAATTGTATCAGTTTACTGTACCCTTGTATCGCCATTGTTCCAGTGATTTTGGGAGAGAGTGATATCCCAGTCAGCCGAGAATTTGTGCAGCGGGTGATATGCCACAGTCTTGCCTATATAGATGACCTATGGTAGTAGCTGGTCTCTGGCCAGGGTAAAAGCCCTAAGCCAGCACAATAGGACACTTATCACTTTTCTCTGAGCCCTGTCACACCAACCTGCTTGGAACCTGTAGCTGCCATTCTGCACTCTGAACAGGGCTCCATGTTAATGTCCATCACTTTAAGATTTGCTATCAATTTGGGGGTATAAGCTTTTGAGTGATGCATTTGATATTCTTGCCATAAATCCTGCTTTTAATTGTAGGAAATCACTAGGGTTTTTCCATCTGATTTTAGTGCCCTTCCATTTACTGAAGCCCTTTTGATGCAGAAAATGCCATGCCCATTTATTGCTAAGGCTCAGGTGACCACCATTTTCTAATAGTAAGTGGGGTGCGTAGTGCTAGGTGAAATTTCGAGTACTCTTGTTAAATTGATCAAAAATTGTGTTAAAAATTGTGTACAATTTTCACTTTCCTTTTTTCCCCAAAATTTCACATTTTTTATATATTGTGCATTTTGAAAAATGTGAATTGTGAAAAATGTGCAATTTCAATAAATAGCATAATTTTTCCCAAGTAGCACATTTTTTAAAATGGGAATTCTGAAAAAAAATCCAATTTCAGCAAAAATGCCATACGATGAGCAAAAAGAAACAACTTTCAAAAGTGTACACTTTTTATAAACCCTTATCTGCAAAATTGTCCTATTTTGCTCATTTTGTGCAAAAAGCCACATGGCACTGCATATCATGCTCAACTCATAAATCTGCATGAAATACTATGAAAATGGCACTATTTTGTCAAAAGTGTACAAAAAATGTTTCACAATTTCACCGAGTGCCAGAAGTGAGTTAGCTTCAGTGATACCCAGTGCAATGGCATGAAAAGTACAGGTAATGAAACTGATCCCTCCACTCATAAATGTCTAACAATGTTTCATAGTTGCTCTTATTGGTCCTCTACTAGGACAGGAGGATGTTCTCATGGCTTCTTTGTCAGTCTAGGGGAAGGTTGTGTGGGGTCAAGAGTTTTGAGCAGTTCAGTGAGATAGTCACAGTGTTCTTGTTTATTCTAGAATCAGTTTTTCACTGATGGTAGCAACCTGCCGCCATGATGCCATGTTCACTGGCATACTTGCTGAGTTTGAATCGAGTAGCCAGTGTGTAGCTGGTGTAAGTTGAAGGATGGCTCCTTTTGTGAACCGTCAGTGTGCAGGCTGGTAGCATTTGCTATTGCATTAGGTGCCTTGATGTCAACGCTGAAGTTCTCTGCTAGATCCTTGCTGTCTAGTGAAGAAGCATCAAATAGGCATATTTTCATTTTCTGCATTTTGCGACTGTATCCACTTCAACAAAGACATGGCAAGACTTGAGGATGAGGACAAGGAGATTAAGGGTTTCAATGATCCCTACAGGGAATCATTAATCAGACATCTGACAATGCCATAAATGCTGTAAGATGATTACAGCAGAGATGAGACAGGGAGGATTTGAAGGGATTGAAGGTGTTAGTGTAATTACTTGTGATTGTCAGCAGCACAGCTGATTGACAGTCACCCAGCTCAGCACCACATGATGTTAACCACTGCATCTGATTGTCAGAATCAGCAGTGTTAGATGTGCCAATTGTAGCAGACAAGACCTTGTACAGCATGCATGTTGAGCAGAGAACAAAAAAGGGAGGAAAAAAAAAAAGAAAGAAAGCAAATAATACATTATCTAATAAAGAAAAGATGTAAACAATTTATTAAATTATTTATAGGTATGGAAAAAAACCACATCACAATTTTCTTTTAATCCTGGCTGAGTCAAATCTCTCAACATATGAATTAACCTGTTTTTTCTTTGCAAAAGAAACTTGACCCTGTCACTACCCTTAGCATTTTGAAAAACATGATATATCCCCATGAAGTAGAATGAATCTAGTTTCGAACCTGGTGCCCTATGTCAATGAGTGCGAACTTGTGTCACACATTTCCACTGAGGATAGACCTTACAGGCTTTTGTATACATTCCTTTATAGGATGGATGGTATGCACTATGTATAGTTTGGAGCAATCACACCAAACTGTGTAGTTGGCAAAGGAACTCTGACAAGTGATCAGACTCCTGATCTGATAATGTCTAGCATTGGTTGGACTGGTAAACTTAGTACCATGCGAGGAGTACTGGCAGGTATTACAAGCTTCACATCTATAAAAAACAATCAGTGGAGTCAATGCAGTAGAGGTTTTCTGTACAGGTCTAAAATGGCTCTGAACTTCTAAGTCCACTAGAATTTCTCATTTTTTGTAAATACCACTCTTGGTGAATCCTTATCATAGGCTTTCGATTTCCATCAGCTGATAGCATGTGCCTAAACCTTTGCAATTCATTTCTGTATCCACCAAGGGATTTTCAGTTTTGGGTATAAGTAATTTATCTCTGTGTTTAACTTTGGCTTTATCTTTATTTTTCCACAAGATTGTTGGTTCATAACCCCTAGCTAAACATCTGTGGTACAGTTTCTCAGCCTGTTGATCAAAAATCTTCAGGTCTGAAAAGTTACGACAGCGATGCAGGAATTGACCATGTGGTATACCCTTCTTTATATGGCAAGGATGGAAACTGTTAAATCTACAGAGGGTGTTACCGCTATGGGTTTTCTGTAGCACTCAGTAATGATGTTGCCATTTTCCAACATTTTAACCTTATGACTAAGAATGTAACATGATGCTCAAAAGCGCGGGTGAATTTCAAATTAAACTCATTCTCATTGAACAGATTCAAAAAGGCCTCAGCCTCTATATTACGCCATCCAAATGCAAATGTTATTGTCCATGAAATTACCTTTATATCTGATCCTTATAACAAATGGATTGTTGCAGGAGTCAGACATAGTCATCTGTTCCCACCAACCCATAAAAGGTTTACGTAGAGGTTCTATCAACAACCCCATTGTAGTTCCACAGATTTGTGTATACAAATCTGAGTTGAAAGTAAAGTTGTTTGTCACCAGGATCAGATTCATGGCCTCAAGGACAACTTCTGTGTCATTTATGGCTTCAATTTGAAATTTGTCCATAAATAATCAGTCTGCTTTATTCTAAATGTATGTCTGATAATAGTATATAAGGACATCACATCTACTGTGAGTCAGCTGTAACCAGTATCCTACCTTAATGGTTCAAGGTCCTCCAGTACCGCCACAGTGTCTCTCAAATACAATGGCACTTGTATCAGCAAATCTTGTAAAAATGAATCAATTCATTTAGCAATGTTCTTGGCAAAAGAACCTATGCTAGATACTAAAGGCATATGCAACGAGTACTGGGTGTCCTTGTGCACCTGTGGTAACATGTAGAATATTGATACTGTCACTTTTTTGTTATAAGAAGACACAATCTTGTTTACTTTTTATAATACCTGAGTGAAGTGCACTAATCAGAAGGGCATCCATATGATGATTAAATGCTATTGTAGGATTGAAAAACAGATGATGATCTGCAGCTTCATTAATGTAGCATTTTCTAGTCATAAAAATAATCTGCCCCCTTTTTCTGCAGATTTACCTGTAATTATGCCATGATTCATCTTTGTAGTTCCTCCAGTGCCTTCAGCTCCTCACTGATCAAATTGGAACGTCCTCTCTGATGACGACGATTAAGAAAAATTCTGTCAGCCTCTGCCAACACTATATTCTTGAATGTAATGATATCATGCGAAATAGACTTTGAGGGGCAACATGTTGACTTTGGTCCATATCCTTTTCTTCCAGCAGAAACAGCTTGTACAACCTGTTTTCAGTTGTTTCCCTCTGTTCTAGTTCCTCTAAAAGTTCTAATGTCAGTTCTGGGTCCCATCCGGATACATTAAGCTCCTGCTCCAAAACTGGTTGTGGAAGCTCATCCTGTATTTTACTTGTTACACATTTATTATTAGTATTTTCTATGGTGACAAGATTAGTCATAGCAGCAATTGATAGCAATGACATAGTGGTTGGAATATAATTATCCAAGTACCCCATTTTCTTTGTTTTAAAAAAACCTTTCAGATGTATTTTCCAAAAAATATGCGTTGGGTCCCTGCTTGATTTTACTCTAGCTAACCCTTCTTGTCTTACTATACACTTGCCATTACATCTTTGCTGTATAGTGGCTTCTCAGCATCTGTAGCTAAAAAGCTGACAGGCATTGAATTCTGAGAGTAAATCTAGTTTATTTTTTGCCATGAAGTATATGTCTGATCTGCTGGTTGTCGTAAACGTATAATTTGAATTTTATTGTTTCCATCTTGTGCCACTGCTATACTGAATTAATTGATCATGCAGCACTTCTTAAAGACAGAGTAAGTGCTATGCAGGCCATGGCAGGCAGCTCTGAAGAGCCAAACAGAAATAACACCAATACCAAACAGACATTAACTTGCATTGAAAGCACAGAGGCATCAGTATGATGTCGTATGCTAGCAGAGAATATTTTCTGGGATGAGAATGCAGAGCCTGATACATGTTCTGATCTTAAACAACTTTTTCAAGAGTCTGAGAAACTGAAACTGAAATAAATTATTCTGCTTTGTAATAAAGAGTTTCTGAAAAAAATATAAGGCAAATGACTGGACACCCTGATGTTTACATTTAGATAAGTTTCCTACAGGAGGATTCATCTCTGAATATTATAAAACCAGATGGGAACAAGCCCTCACAGTATGCTCCAATGAATTGTTCAGCATATTAATAGATGAAGATAAGGAACAGTACAGAACGTTGTCTACAGATACAGCACAAACATGAAGAAATTAGTTTGTTAGTTTTGAATCCAGCCTTCAAAACAAACTCACCGAACATGGGAACCAAATCTCTGAAAGGAAGAGAGGAGAAGCAAGTAAGGGAGTTAATAAGGTACAGGAGGGGATATTTTTCAGAGAAAAAGTGCCTTTGAACAAAGTAGAATGCTATGAAGCTGGAGAGGTGTAAATTCAGGAGGGATATGAGGAAGTACTTCTTTACAGAAAAGGTGGTGGATACTGGAACAGCCTTCCAGTGGAGGTAATGGGGCAAAAACAGTAGTGTGGTTCAAAAAAGCCTGGAACAGGCATATGGGACTCATAGGAAAAAGAAAGTGTGTGTGTGGGGGTAGAGTACACTGCAGATCAAGTAGGGACTGCAGCAAAAAAATGAAGGCTAAAAAAATGGGCAGACTGGGAAGCGGCCCTTATCTGCTGTCACATTCTGTGTTTCTATGTAAGTTCAAAGGGACTCGGGTGACTGCATGTCACAGCAAGTCTTGACCGGAGAAAGGCCACAATGCTCAACCAGCATACAAGATCAAGATCTCAAGGCAAACAGAACAATTACAACCGGTCCAGGTCTGCATCAGGAGATAAAAGCATTCAATGTGAAAATTCTGGAAACACTTCCAGTAAACAGGTCTGTTTTCTTGCTCAGTGTCCAGTCCAAAACCAAAAAGAAGAAAGACAAAGCAAACACAGTAGACAGAAGTACAAACGATCAAGGAAGAAGAGGACGTGGAAGGAACATTCAGTCCACAGCCTTGGAACTTAAACTGCAAGAGCAGGTCTTAAGTATGTCAAGCATTAGACTTAAATCAGCACAAGTTAATGTTTTAAGCAGAGGACTTGGCTTCATCTCGAACCCTGTAGTCTATATTATTGACATCTCTGTAGATGTCAAAACATTTTTTCAAAATTTAAACCATAAAAGGTTTTCTGTACCAGCAACACTATGGGATTTCTGGAAAATGCAGATATTACCAACTCAAATACTGCATACATCAAGGCATTAATCAGAGTATAGGAAGATAATCAGTGGGGCTGGAAGTATAGCCTAGAGGTTAGAGTAACAATCTGTGAATGAGCTTAGTACACCCAGCAGACTTGTGTTTGATTCCCACAATCTCCACTTACATACTAACCTCCCCAGTGCTCCGGGTCATCCCTGAAAACAGGCATTTGTGCCTATTGGGCCTTAGCTGGTTAACAAAGAATTAAAAAAAAAAAAGAACTACACACATTTGACCATGAGACAACTAATATATCTGGAAAGCAGGACACTGATGAAAGGAGAATAGATTTTAGATCTCCTTTAACTTTCTGGCCATCAGCTCATCACTCACCAGCACTCCAAACATACCAAGTCCTTGTTTCCAAAGATCTGAAAGCTCCGAACCACAATGGCCACAGCAGAAATATAATCTTACTAAACAAGAAAAACATGCTCTTGATGAACTGTGACATAATGATACTATCACAATAAAAACAGCAGACAAGGGAGGACCTGTCATTGTTATGGATAAAGACTACTACAATGGTGAGATCCATAGACAACTTCAAGATGGAGTGAGCTACAGACTCCATAATACTGAGCCAACTAAGGAACTCACAAATTTTATCCATACCATTTTACACAAGGCATGCAATGCTGGAAATATTACGAAAAAGGAACTTGATTTTATGATACAGTACCTGGTAGCCCCTATAATCTATATGCTTCTGAAAATCCACAAAGTCCAGGCAAGGCTGCCAGGCCATGCAGTCATCTCTGGCCAGGGTTCTGTAGCTGATAGGATGTTTATTTTTATAGATTGTTTAGTACAAAGGATGGTAATAATTGTACCTTCCTTCATACATGATACAATGGATGTACTGTATTGGACAAGCTCAGTGGCCTTGTCTGGTCTGATCAGTACATGTGGATTTCAATAAATGTGTGCTCTCTGTACACATCTATTCAACATCACCATGGCTTACATGACTTGGAATTTCATCTTGTTAACTAACCACTGGCACAAAACGTTCTGAAAGAGTTTATTTTGGAAGCCACCAGGTTCATTCTTACCTCAAATTTCTTGATTTTTGATTGTCATTACTACTTGCTAAAATGTGGAATGGCAATGGGCAATACCATGGTTCCCTCCTATGCTAGCCTCTTTATGGGGCAGTGGGAGAGACCACAGTACTTGACCCAGATAAAAATCCATATCTGCCCAAATCAAATTCTGAGGCAGATTTGTAGATGATGTGCTAGTGGTATGGGAAGGAGATGTAAATGGCACCCATGAATTTGTGAGATCTTTAGATCAAAATGACATAAATCTCCAGTATATTGCCACAATCCATCCATTGGTGAGTGCCTTTCTCAGACTCTCTTTGAATTCACTCCCTGACCAAACAACTCACACATCTGCATTTTGTAAACCAACATCTGGCAGCACATTATTAATGGCCCGTCTCAAATATGCAATCAATGCCATTCCATTTGGACAGCGCATAAGAACTCACAGGAATTGCCCAGACCTCAACACTTTGACACACAAGTCACTCAGCTTAGTGGCAGATTTCAACAGTGAGGCTATATGACCAACGCAGTTCAGCAGGTATACCATGGGGCACGCAACCTTGATCGTCAGACATTACTATGCCTGAAACCTAAGTAGGATGATTTTACAAATTCTGTTACATTTGTAACTGAATTTAATTGTCCATTATGAAGTGTCACTAACATTATCAAAAGACACTGGCATGTTCTTGGGGGAGGGGGGTGAAGAACTACTCAAGTTAATAGGGGAACAAGCATGCATCACCTATCGCAGGGGCAGAAACATTGGAGATTTTGTCATAAACAGCTTTTTTCAGAGACACTAGCCCAGCTACTCTCTGTAAATGGCTACACCCACCATCATTAGGGTTTTACAGCTGTGGTCATTGCAGTGTTTGCAAACATGCAGTAAGCAACAAAGTATTTACTAATCCAATCAATCACAGGAAGGCAGAAATCAAACAGTTTCTTATCTGCTCAACTACATTTGTCATACTGTATATGCCATCACTTGTACGTGCATTATGACATATATTGGCAGAACAATCAACACTTTATGAAACAGGATTCAAGAACATCTTTCCTCTATATGGACTGCAAATCCCAATACTCCATTGGGTGTACATTTTCAGATCTATCACAATAGTGATCCAAGTACTTTTTTTAACGTAAATTATTTTTATTAGGACAGCAATAAAATACAAACTTTCAAAGGTATATTCAAAAACCAGATGCAACAAAATACAGAGACTATAGTGCAGTCCATTACTGTGAGTAAAGATACATTAACAATGAGCACACAAATGCCTACATAACAAGGGTACATGTTCTCAAGCAAACAGGACAGACGGGGTGATCCTTTAAATGCACTAAGAGAGAATTCTAGTAACCAATGGTGGAAGAGTGTGCCCAGGATTACTGAGTGTTGGTCGATTCTGATGGGGGGTTGGGAAAGGGTGGGGTAATGGCCTCAGATTTCTAGGTATTTTGAGGAGGAGGAGTTTAGAACGAGGTGGGATAAGCATTCTAAGGCGTGCAGGTTGAACCAGTGCCACTCCATTTATCTGTAGAGGAAATTTCCAGAGATCTCCACCTACATAGCAAAAAGCATTTGGCAATTAATGTGGCAGCAATTGCCTAGTTCACTCTGGGACCTTTTTCTTGAAGGTATGGACAGAGAAGCCCAATACTAATCAGTGGGGCATACAGACAAATGTGCAGGGTAAAACGTTGTTACTGAAAGCTATAAGATCATACCAAAAAGAGCAAATAAAAGGGCAATTCCACAACAGGTGGAGAGAGGAGACTTCTTGCAATTGACAGTGCTAATATCTGTTATGGGGTAGGAGACCACAGGAATGGATGAAAGAGGGGTCCTTCACCACTGATGTAAATATTTTAGCTGGATTAACTGAGCTTTAATATCTCTACAAAAGACATTGGCCCTGTACCAGCATCAGTTCCAGTCATGTTCTGAAATGGAAACATTTAGCATTTCTGATCAACGCTGGTGCAAGGACACAGTGGGGGAAGGTTCAAAGGAGTAAATAAAGAAGAGCTGCCCTGTCTTTACCAGTTGTCAGTCCAGAGGATACAGGGGCTCATTTTTAAAGGATGTTGGGGACGAGGTATTGAGACAGGGTGGCCCTCTGTTAGGAGGCATATCCAGAAGTCCCAGGATAGAAGATTGTACTTAGCTTTAAGGGCTTAAAGAGTTCCAAGGATCTGTTGAACAGCAAGGAAGAGATGGTGAACCAGTAAAGGTCCTTTGGCAATCCAGGATGGCCAGTGTATGGTATTGTGTCCATTGATGAACAGGGGGTTATCCCAGAGAGAAACATAGGAGAGGGCAGTGGGGTGAAGTTGAGGGAGGACATCACTTTCTTCCAATATGTGAGAGAGATACTGATTGTAGGGTGAGAGATTTGGAGAGGCAATTTATGCGAATAGAAGACAATGAGGGTTGAAAGGGAATTAACCGTATGAGCCTCAATGGGAACCCAGAACAGTTATTAGTGGCTACAATGGAGAACCACTTTAGCACTGGGACCACAATGAAGGCCACGTGTTAATGCTTAAAATGTGGAAGCTCCCATCTTCTATACTTCCAATGACTTCGTAACTTTTCTTTGCTAATTTGAGGGGTCTTTCCTTTCCAGAGAACTTTTCTAATGAGGCGGTTTAGTAAGATAAACCATTTATCAGGCAGACTAAGAAAAGATGGGCTAAAAGGTGGAAGACTTTGGGAGTCAGCATCATTTGTATGGTTTGAATTTTCTGAGTGGAGGATAGGTGAAGCGTTCTCCAATGTTCAACATCTGTCTTAAGGTAATCAAGTAAAGGGGAAAAGTTGACATGCAAAATATCCCTTAACAATGAAGTGTTATGGATCCCTAAGTAGAAGATGCCATTAGGGCACCCTTTTCACTAAGTATTGCAAAACAGGGCTGCCATTCAAAGGGAATTAGTAGGTAAAATTTAGAATTTTGAGTGGCTGACCTTGAGACTGGAGATTAGGGAAAAAGCAGATAAGAGTTGTTGAAAAGGGAGGTCTGATTTGCTGGCATTAGACATTAGAACTAGGAAACCGTCCACATAGGAGAGAGACTTGTATTCGGCTTAGGAGGTGGATATCCCAGAAATTTCAGGGTGAGCTCTTAGAGCAATCAAAAGTGGCTCTATTGCCATGAGGGACAGTATAGGGAAAAGTGGGCAGCCATGACGAGTGCCCCGAAATAATGGAAAGGGGGGGATAGAAGGCTACTGGAAGGATTTTGGCAAAGAGGTTGGCATAATGAGGTTGAATGGCCAATATGAAATAAGAGCCAAAACAAAGCCTGTATAACACCTCAAAGAGGAAAGGCCATTTAATGCAGTTAAATGTATTTTTGAAATCTATAGTAAGGACAGCAACAGAGATCTGGCAAGATATGGCTATGTTTAGCAGGTTGATAAAGGTGCAGAGGTGTTTGAACTATGCCTACCAATGGCATAGATGGGGGCGGTGTGGGCAGGTTGCCCCCTCGAGATATCCTCCCAAGAATACTGGGACTTTTTGCCAGTCCCACAGAATGTCGGCCAGTACATCTGAATTTGCTGTGAGGTCCAGAGGTGGGCGACTGGCACAACCTGCCCACTTCAATAGCTAGCCACCATCTAATGCACGAAAGCACACGGCACGCTCTTTCTCTATAGTTAAACCAGTGGCCTGCTGCCATCTAGTACATGAAAGTGCTAGTCATGAGTTTTTCTAGAGCAAGTACATGACTAGCGCTTTCATGCACTAGACAGCAGTCAGTTGCTGCTGCTTTAACTATAGAGAGAGTGTGAACATACGAGCATATGAACATACGAAATTTGCCAGCAGATAAAGGCCTAAAGGTCTATCAAGTCTGCTCGAATGTGCAGCTAGCATCCCGTATTCTGCAGCTTCCCCTCCCTTCCATCCTTCCCCTTCATTAACCCTCCCCCTTGTCCTGTCCCATCCTCGTTTGAAGCAGTCCACTGTTCTACAGCATACCACTTCTGCAGGTAACGCATTCCACCCAGCCACCACCCTCTCTGTAAAAAAGTGTCTCCTCATCTCCCTCCTGAACCTTCCTCGCTCCAGTCTCATATCATGGCCCCTGATGGCCCTCCCCTCCCTTACTTTGAATAGCCCCTCTGTACCCATCTTGTTTATTCCTTTCATGTATTTAAAGGTTTCAATCATGTCACCCCTGTCTCTCCTCTCCTCCAGTGAGTACATGTTCAACTCCTTCAAACTCCTCTCATATGATAAGTCCCCCAGCCCCTTGATCATCTTTGTCGCTCTGCACTGCACCCCCTCCAGTAACTTAATGTCCCGCTTCAGATACAGATGCCAGTATTGCACACAGTACTCCAGGTGTGGTCTAATGACCTATACAGTGGCAGAATCACCTCCTCCCTCCTCGAGGATATACCCCTTGCAACACAACCCAGCATTTTGTTGGCCTTTGCAGCTGCCTTCCTACATTGTGCCGAGTTGTTCATTGACCCTGTAATGAGCACACCCAGATCCTTCTCCTCCTCTGACTGGGCTAGCTGCACTCCCCAGCTGGTAACTCCTCCTTGGGTTCTTCATCCCAAAATGCAGCACCTTGCACTTTTTGACATTAAACCCCAGTTGCCAGGTGTCTGACCAGGTTTCAAGCTTTGCCAGATCATCCTGCAACCCCTGCCATCCCCCTAGGTCATCCACCACTGCGCCAACCTTGGTATCATCAGCAAACAGACTGATCTTGCTCTTGATGTCCCATGATATGTCTGCAATGAATATCCCAAACAACACTGGTCCCAACACCGAGCCCTGTGGGACACCGCTCGTCACTGCCCTTGGGTGTGAGAGCTCCCCACCCACCACCACCCTCTGTTGCCTTCCCTGCAGCCAGTTTCCTACCCATCTCACCAGCTTTGCACCCACCCCTGTGCCTACTAACTTCCTTCCCAGCCTTCCATGTTGCACTGAGTCGAATGCCTTACTGAAGTCCAGATACAGGACATCCACTGCATGGCCCCTGTCCAGTTGCATAGTTACCCAGTCATAGAACTTGACCAGGTTGGTTTGGCAGGATCTGCCATGTATGAAGCCATGCTGTCTGCTGTCCTGTAGTCCTTTGGCCTCTAGGAGGGCTACCAGCCTCTCCTTCAGGATAGTCTCCATTAGCTTACCCATGATGGATGTGAGGCTCACTGGTCTGTAGTTTCCCAGTTCATCCTTGGGGCCACTCTTGTGGAGGGGCACCACATGAGTCATCCTCCAGCCCTGAGGTACATACCCCGAATGTAGTGAGGCATTAAATAGGTCTGCCAAAGGTCCTGCAAGGACCTCTGCCAACTTCTTCAGTACCCTGGGGTGGATGCCATCTGGGCCTGGTGCCTTGTCCACCCTCAGTGCCTTCAAACCCTCTCAAACTCTGCCTTCCATGATTTCCCCATCTGTCACCACTTCCCCCCCTGCTTCTGCCATTTCTCCCACCTTGGGTGTCACCCTCTCTTCTCTTTAGTAAATACTGAGCAGAAGTACTCATTTAATGCTTCTGCCTTATCATACCCTGCTTCCACCCAACCCCCCTCCTTCCTAATCCTTACCATGTGGTCCTTACAGCTCCTTTTCTCCCTGATGTACTTAAAGAAGTCCTTCTTCCCCTTCTTAATGCCTTGTGCCAGCCTAAGTTCCGTAGATGCTTTGGCTCCCCTTGCTGCCCTTGTCACCCCTTTGATTCTGTCAAGTACTCCTCTCTGTCCTCCCCCCTTCCCGTTTTCTTGTACTTCCTAAAGGCAGCTCTTTTCCTTCTTACCTTTTCCATGACCTCCTTGCTCAATCAGCTTGGTTTCTTAGCCCTAGCCTTCTTGCTCTGGGTTTTGCAGCAGGTTTTGGTTGCCTCCACTATCCCCAGCTTTATGAGCTCCCACCTCTGGTTAGTATCCATACTAGATTGAATTCTGGCCAGGTACCCTTTTACCACTTCCCCCATCCTCCCAAAGTTGGCCCTCCTGAAGTCCAGCACTCTTGTGCCAGATTCCACTCCTTCCTTGCCCATATCCAATGTGAGCCATACTGAGTGGTGGTCACTCCCTGACAGCGGTTCCTCCACCGTAAGTTCTCTCACAAAGTCCCCATTTGCCAGCACAAGGTCAAGGGTATTCCCTAACCTGGTTGGTTCACTGACCATTTGCAGCAGGAAGCTGTCCTGGAAGGCATCCAGCAGTACCTGCTCCCTCTGTTCCTGGTTGTTGAGATGCTCCAGTCCACTCCTGGCATGTTGAAGTCCCCCACAATCACCACACTACCCTTCTCGCAGGTCCTCCTGATCTGTCCCACTAGTTACCTGTCTAACTCCTCCATCTGAGATGGTGGCCTGTACACCACTCCCATTCTAAGAATCCTATTCTTGGAATCCTGGATTTGCACCCAAAGTGACTCCATACTACCCTCCACCCCTTCCTCCCTTACACACTTCAGTCCTTCCTTCACATATAGTGCCACCCGCCCCCCTTTCCCAATCACCCTGTTCCTACGAAATAACCTGTACCCTGGTACAGACAGGTCCCAGTCATTATATTGAGTGGCCCATGTTTCCGTGATGGCTGCAATGTCCACCTCTCCCTCTGCCATGAGAACCTGTAGCTCTGCAGTTTTCCTCCCAAGGCTCCTAGCATTAAGGGTAACCACCTTCCACCCTCTTCCCCCCTCCTATCCTGCCCTCCTTTCCTAGCATCACCAATAGTACTTGCCATTTGTCCTTTGTCACTGTTATGAGGGGTTAGCTCATATGATTTCCCAACCTGTGGTCTCTGCATATCTCTTCCCCAACTGCCACCCCCCCACTCCTAGTTTAAATTCCCAACTTCCTCTATATACTCTTCCATCCTCTGTTTCAACACTTTCTTTCCCTCCTCACTCAAGTGTAGTCTGTCTTTGGCATAGAGCCTACTGTCATCCCAGGTCCCTTCCACCCCCAACAGCCCATACCCTTTAGTCAACACCAGGTTCTTAGCCATCCATTAAATTCCTCTATTCTCAGCTTTCTTGTTGTGCTTGCCTTTGGCACCGGAAGTATCTCAGAAAAAGTTACTGATCTTCCTGCCCCCTCACATAATTGTGCTAGTTCCTCAAATCTCCTCTGGACTATATCTACTGTCTTGTCAGCCAGGTTGTTTGTCCCAAGATGTATAATTAAATGAGGCTTGTCCCTATCCCTTCTTGCATATTTCAGAACAGACTGTCCCACCCTTTCCGCTGTCATTCCTGGCATGACCTCCACCCAAATGTGACTATGCCTCTCCCCCTTGCTACCCCACCTAACTCCTCTTAGTATTGAGTCCCCCAGCACTAAGATTCCACCCCTCTTACTCCCTGCTTGCTTTCATTCATCTCCCTCTCTCATTTCCAGCTCCTCTTTTTCCTCCTGCACATTATTTCCCCCTTTCACCCCTGTTGCAGTTCTCCCAGCAGAACTTCCCCCGCTCCAGTTTGGTCGGGCATTTATCAATTACTCCTCTAATTTCATCATTTTCCTCCTCCACTTTCTTCCTCTCTAGCAGTGCACAGCTGTTTTCTGAAGACCCTTCACAAATGCCCGCTCCTTCTCTCTTCATAGTAACCTGTTCTCTCCTTTCCACTCCATGACTTTTGCCACTTCTTCGCCTCCCCTCACAAGTCCCTATCTCCTCCTTCCATTTGTCTTTTGTCTCCTGACCTGGTTTCCCCGGCAATCTTTCTTCCTGGCCTGGGCACCTTTGTCTCTGCTTCCCTTCTTCTGACCCTCTCCTCACCACTGTGTGCACCTTGTGCCTTCATGCATTACATGGCAGATGGCCATGGAGGTGGGCTGGTTGTGCCAGTTGCCCACTATGGGCAGGGTCAGATTTACACTAAAGCCAACTATGATATTGCATAGCACCCTTGTTTTCTTGGAGTTCCCTTTCTGAGAAGTTGTGAGTACTAGTTATGTGGTACAATTAAAATATTTTTAGCCTGCTTAGGTTCCACCTGAACTTGAATCTCCTGATCTCTGTGTGTGGCGGGGATAAACCATCTGAACTGAGCCTGAGTCACTGCCAGTGCTGATCTATCTCTCACCCCTGTGATAGGCTGACAGATGTAGCAAAAGGCAAGAGGAAGCTGGCAAGTTGTGACTCATCAGTAGGCGCCTGAATGGAGAGATGGGTATTGGGTGCCGTGACAAGATTTGACATCATTATTCTTTTCCCCAAGTTGTCCAGTACTCACTGTAGCATGACAGTCATTGGTGTGTTGTTGGTGTGCTGCCACTGTAGGTCAGGACCCACTCAATATGGCATGCAGGTTTATTGTTGGTGCTGCCGGTGGAGGTCAGGTGCCGAGTCCAGACTCAGAAAACAACAACGATGACAAAAAGTGAGCAATTTAATTTAGTTCACTTGTGGAACCCAGGTTTTCAAAATTGGAGGATTATATTATCCCTGGCACTTGTATTGCCACTAGTACCTTTATGGAGGAATAGGATAAAACTGCATGCCATCTTCTAAGTTGTGGTGTGTGAGGGTTCAAATCTCATAACATGTATGAAGCTGTATAGTCACATAGAGCAGAAGTTGAATGTAGAGTTGAAGAGTATATGAGTCAGTAACATTTTGGTGTTGGCTCCAAATTTTCTTAGCTATCTCATCATAAGCGGTCAGTGATTGGAGGACTGATTCTACAGCCAGAAACTTGTGAATCCTTCTGTTTGCAATGACTTGGCCTTTCCTTGACTTTCAGTGAGAGAGGAGTATGTGAACTTTCTATAAAAACATAGAATTTGGTGGCAGATAAAGACCACATGGCCCACCTAGTCTGCCCATTTTTTCCCTTACAAACTGCATCACTATAGGCTCTACTTGATGTCCGGCTCCAACCCCCCCTTTGCCTGAAAACTGAGGTTCCCGTATGCATATCCCATACATTCCTGAACCCCACTACAGTTTTTGCCCCACACAGAGAAAAAACAAACTGTATTGGGCTCAAGAATGCATGGCTTTTATAGCTGAATTTTCTAGATAGGAGAAGCATGCAGCTTTTGCTGCTTGATTTTAGCCAAAAGATTATCTGAGTATTGTCAATATTAACAAACTTTGATCCAGAGCCGATAGGGCTGCAGCCAAGGAATGTGGGTTAAAAATATTAAAAATTTATATTTTAATATTTTTACACCAAATTTTCAACATAGCCTTGTTAAGACCCTGCCTCATGAAGAAGGACAGAGAAAATATTCAATTCATAGCCTAAAGGCGATTTTGCACAGGGACTGCAAAATCAACTTTTAGGACTTTACAACACATTTTGGCCCAGAGTTGAAAAATGACAGCTGCTACATTCATGAGGTGCTGTAAAGAAATAACTGTGTTGTAAATTTGGTGTCAAATTTTGAAAATTACCAAAGTTATGAGTCTGCATTTGCAAAATTCAATGTAGGCGCATAACTTAATTGTTTTTTTAGTATTTTTACACCTAATTTACAACATAGCCTTCTTATTACCCCACCTCATGAACAAGGGCAGAGCAAATGTTCAACTCCTGACAGAAAGGGGATGTTGTGCAGGGGCCACAAAATCATCTTTTGGGATATAAAAGTAACATTTTGGCCAGAATTTGAAAAATGACAACTGTCAAATGTATGAGGTGCTATAAAGATATGGCTATGTTGTAAATGTGGGGTTAAAAATACTGACAATTACCAAAGTTACAAGCTTGCATTCACAAAACTCAGCATAGGCTCATAACTTTATTGTTTTTTTAATATGTTTACACTAAGTTTTCAACATAGCTTTCTTATGACCCCACCTCATGAACAAAGGCAGAGAAATTGTTCAACTCTTGCCCCAAAAGGTGATTTCATGCAGGACCACAAAATCACCATTTGGGATGTAAAAAAAACAACAATTTGGCCAAGATTTGAAATCTGACAGCAGTCACACTCATGCAGTGCTGTAAAGATATGGTTATTTTGTGAATCTGGAGGAAAAATATTGGAAATTACCAAAGTTATGAGCCTGCATTCGCAAAATTCAGTGTAGGCTCATAACTTTATTGTTTTTTTAATATTTTTACACCAAATATTCAACCTAGCCTTCTTATGACTCCACCTCATCAACAAGGCAGAGAAACGTTTCAACTCATGCCTGAAAGGTGATTTTGAACAGAGACCGCAATATCAACTTTCAGGATAAACCAGCCTAATGACAGTTTAATTGTTCATGAGGTAGGATCCCAAAGAAGGCCTGTTGTAACCTTGGGCCAAAAATATGCAAAAATACCCAAGCTGTGCCACTAAGTTCAAAACCTCATTGAAATACATTGAACCGCATACCTGTTTCTTCAGTTTGCAGTCCAGCTTTGAAGAGTGAAGACACGTCTGTGGTCCAGACAGGATTACAGCATTTGACCCCATATGGGTAAGTAAGGCTTGGGGGAGGAGGGGTGCTGAGTGTGAGGGTTGGGTGGAGGATGAGGAACAGCCACAAAATACATCAATGGATGTTTTTTTTTTACAGGTACAAAAAAATGACAGAGGATTTATGATCACAACACTGGGGGACTGGGCACCCCCAGTGTCACTGCTGCATTTCTTGGGGGGGTGGTGCTGAGAGGGAGGACCGGGTGGAGGGAAAAATGACTGAGGATTCCTTATCATGACACTGTGGAATTGGGTACCCTCAGTGTCACTGCTGGGTTTCTGGGGGTGAGGTGGGGTGGTGGGTGGTGGGTGTTGAGAGGGAGGGGTTGGGTGTGGGAGAAAAATATGAATATATAAAATGTGAGGTGCTGCAGTTTGGAAAGTCTTTTTTATTACAAGGGTTCTCTGGTTCATTTAAAGTCAGAATCTGAGCTGCTGCCTTTACAAAAGCTTAGCCTGTTATATTCCATTCCTTGCATAATGAAAGTTATGAAAATGGAGGATAATCATTGGCCCAGAAAACTCCTACTGAAAACCTTTGGCTCTGGTGAAATTAGTGGTAGCAAATTGGGCTGTGGTGGGAAATTGTGGGCCAAGCTACAATGTATGGGAATAGACCGAAGGATAAACTGGGTTCAGTGGTAGTCTTTGGCAATAAATAAATTCCGTCCCATTGTTTTAGAAAGACTACGAGATATTGCTCTGCAGCAAGATCTTGCCAAAATCAGCAACTCCCAAATTCTTATCTTGATTTGAAATCTGTAAACAGTTCTTGGGCTCCAACTTTAGGTAAACCTTTGTGCCAGTGATGAACAATGGAGGGCTCTAGCAAGACTTTCCTTGCAGCTTTCGCCTACAGTAATCTGAACTCTTCCCCTATTTAAAGCTTCCAATTCTGTGCATATCTTGCTTTCAGTTCATGCATAACAAATACCCGATACATTGCATTCTTAATTTCCCACATCATTCAAGGGCTTGAACAAAATGGGTGGAAGTTTTCTTATACAATAAGCACGGGGTCAGAAACTGAAAAGATCATAGTTCTACTCTTTTCTGGTAAACAGCCTGTTAAGATTTGTAATGGCCTTATTTCCTCTGAATGCTTAAAGGAATGTCCCTTAATACATTTTATTTTACTCTGAACTTTCTGTATTTAATTGCTGTTGTTTTTGTATGCTTCTAATGTGTCTGTTTTTAACAAGCCCTGTCTGGTTATTGCTTGTTTTGTCTTTGGCAAAAGCCCTCAGGCACTGCTTTCATAAACTTTAAAACTTGAGTAGTACTGTGATTGAAGCCTTTGTGACAATGACCATGCCATGGACATTACTGTTGCAGCAACATCTGAGTTCACAACCTGTATTGTGTTCCCACGACTATGCAGTGCTCAGAATATGAATCTCTCATTCTCAGATGTTATTGATGACTCTCAGAAACAAGTTATGCTTCTAAGTTCAAAACACCATTGAAATGCATTGAACCGGGTACCTGATTCTTCAGTTCATGGTCCGCCTTTGAAGAGTGAAGATGTGTCTGTGGTCCAGAGAGGATTATTGGACCCCCAATGGGTAAGTAAGGGCTGAGGAGGGTGTGGGGTGGTGGGTGCTGAGTGTGAGAGTCAGGTGGTGTATCAGGAATAGCCAAAAAATACATCAATGGATGGTTTTTTTTACAGGTATGAAAAAATAGATGACTAAGGATTCCCAATTGTGACACTGGGGACTGGTCACCCCAAGTGTCACTGCTATGTTCTAGGGTATGTGTGTTGAGAGAGAGTGGGTGGGGGGAAATGACCAAGATTCTCGATCATGACACTGGGGACTGGGTACCCCAGTGTCACTGCTGTGTGTTTGGGGGTGGTGGGGTAGTGGGTGCTGAGAGGAGGGTCAGGTGGGAGACAATATATATATAATGTGTATATATATATATATATATATATATATATATATATACACATATATATATTTTAAAAGGACCATCATGTGGAACACGATCTCTACACTGGGAATTGGGCACTCCCAGTGTCACTGCTATGTTTCTGAGGGGGAGTGTGCTTAGAGGGAGGGTCGGTGGGGGATTCTTGTAATTAAAAAAAAAAAGATAGTAGAAGAACATGACACACTCTGCCATGTCCAAGATGGCTGCCATACACTGCTGCACATGCACAACTAGTAGATCATGTGTAGTAGGGTGTGGTAGCCATCTTGGACGTGGCAGAGTGTGCCATGTTCTGTCGTGACCATTGAGAGAAACAAAATAGTGCAGTGCTACTTCCGGTACCGACAACAAGTGGAGTGCTTCACGGATGCGGAAGTAACTGTAGTGCAGTGTAGTTCTTTTGGATGGTCTTACATGCTCCTATGCGGTATGCTGTTTGGGCAATTTTAGCCTGATTTCCAAATAAATGATTACTTGGACCTGAAGGTTGAGGAGTGCTGTTTTCTGTTTGTGTTTATGAGACAATGTGATGCACGCACCCTCTGTGCAGTTGAGCCGCTTTTGTTACAGAGTGCAACTCTAACATGTTGTTCGGTCAGAAGGAATGCACTGAGTCCTTTTCCCCTAGCAAGAGGTCTGCAGGGCTTCACCCACTGCAGCCCTAAAAAAGGAAAATGAAAAGATAGTCATTTTGGTAATGATATCTCTTGTTTGCAACAAGTCAAAGAAAGCTTTAAAGAGTAGGTTCTCTTAATTAAGATCTCTTCCCCTTAGATATGCGGTAGACAACCTTCCCCAAAACTGATCCCTCCACAAAGTTTATTTTTTTAAGTGCTGTGCTTAAAGAAATGAAACTCATGAAAGAGCTCAGAGGAGCAGGGTGCCAAAATGGTCTGACTTCTGTAGTCCGAGATACGCTTCCACGCCACCATGTTTTGTGAGGTCAGTACAGGATTAGCGTGGGGACACTCTCCATAGACCTTAAAGGGGACAATTTTCATAGACTTTTTTAAATACTTTTCTAGTATCAGTTTTGATAAAGAAAGATCCCCGCTCAACTAACAAGGACCATGTTAGTTGAGCGGTGGCCTTTCTTTATCAAAACTGGTACTCAAAAGTATTTAAAAAAGCCTGTAAAAATTGTCCCCATTAAAGTCTATGCAGCGTGTCACTGTGCTAATCCTGCACTGACTTCACAAAACATGGTAGTGTGGAGACGTGTCTCTGACTATGGAAGTTGGACCATTTTAGCATTGGGCTCCACAGAACTTTTTTATGAGTTTAATTTCTTTAAACACAGCACTCAAATAAATAAACTTCGTTGAAGGATAAGTTTGGGGGAAGTATGCTGCTGCATATCGGAAGGGGGAGAGATCTTAATCATGTGAAAACCTGTTAAGGCTTTGTGAAGCCTGTAAGCAAGAACCTTGCTTGCCCTCCCCCCTAGTACTTTTGGTTGGTGTGGAACAGGGCAAGTTTAGCCTTAAGTGAGTAGAGCCTGTTAAGTGAATTCTAAGTTTGCATCACTTCATAGGCATCTTGATTGGGGGTTGTTCTTCAATTGAGTCTTGAGATGTATGAGGCTTGCTTCCAAGTTAGTGACCTTCCACTGACACATTTTACATCTGTGAGTTGCAAAACTAATAATACAGCCTCTTATGAAGGCGTTTAGGGCACCCCATAAGATATTGTCATTGACTTCTCCATTGTCATTAATTTCCAGAAAAATAAATTTCTTTTCAGAGCCAGGGAGCTAATAGGGGATCCTTAAGGCAAAGGGGATCCAATTTCCAAGAGGAAAAGTGGGGAATGGAGGGGCCCAGTTAGAACACTAGGAAAATCAGAGCATGGTCAGGTATGACTATAGGATGGATAAAGGTCTCTGTGGTGGATTCGGTGATAGAGAGGCAAGTATGCAGAAAGTCAATTTGACTGAGAGTTTGATGAACAGGAGAAAAGAACATATAGTCTTTCTGGTCAGGTTGATGGAGACACCAAATATCAGATAGGGAGTGCTCTTGGAGAAGATCTTGCAATACTGCTAGGGTCTTGCTATGAGACTCAGAGTGGGTGTGAGATCAATCTATGAGAGGGTCCATAGTGAGGCTGAAATCTCCTCCTAGGATTAAGGGAGCTGTAGTGGAGTTCAATTTACCACTTTCTTTGCTAAGGTTGGTGAATACAAGAGGAGAGTCAGTGTTGGGGGCATAAAGGTTCACTAAGGTGAGTGGGCTTTCAGGAGTGGTCATATGATCCAGGAGCCATCTACCTTCCTTATCAGATTTGGAGGTGGACAACAGCCACTGGAGGGATTTGTGGAAGAGCACAGAGACCCCCCCTTTTCAAGGAGGTGAAGGAGCTATGGAGCTTAAGTCCCATCCATTCCCTTCAAGATTTATGAGCTTCATTGGAAGATAGTTTGATCTCCTGCTGGGACATCACCTGTGCATTCAGTTTTTTCAAATGGGCTAAAACTTGTTTTTATTTTACAAGTGAGTTGAGCCCTTTAATATTCCAAGAGACAAATCTAGTGTCACCAATGTGAGTAAGGCACAAAAAGGGGAATGTTTTTGAAGTGGTTTGGGGGAAAAAATTATTAACGGTTCCTCTCTCTAATGGGTGAACCACAAAAAGAGAGGCAAAACTTGTGTCCTGTAGTGACACCAAACCAATATTCAGTTAAGAGGTATCCAAACATATATGACTGTACCATAATAACAATCAACCAGGACAATAGTAATAATCCAACCTGGGCAAACAAGCAAACAGTGATGGAGAGATTGTAATAAACATGTCAAACCAACCCTGCCCGTTACATCTACAGGAATCTCTATCCATTGTGCTTCAGAGAGGCTGAAGTAAAAAAGAACCACCCAAGTAAAAGGACAGGATTCAGAGACATGGTTAACCCTCCCCCACCCAAGTAAACACCAGTAACCACTAAAATCAACCCTAAAGAAAAAGTAAAAAATACCCACAAAAGTGCAATTCTCCATCCTATAAACAAAAATGTCTGACACCCAATAAATAAATAATAAACATATACATTTTAACATTAAGAGGAAGGGAGACTGCCCTGAAGGGAGCTAATTAAATGAAAAATCATCTAGGTCTGAACCAGTTGTGCATATTGGCAATGCAAAAAGTAAACTCCAGGCAGGTCCCATTAGGGGGATCGGGTAAGCAAACAAGGAGTACCAAAAGTGTTGGTTGGCAGAGTTTTCTGGAGTTGAGCTAGGGAGTTTGCATGGGTTGGAGAGTGGAGCCTATGCAGGGGAGTGAACCGGCTGCCACCTGGGGCCCCTGCAGGGCTGTTGGAGGAGACGTCACGTTCATGGCTTTGTCTACTGCTCCTGAGGTGGTGATGGGGAGAGGAGGATATCTGATTGCTTCTGTTCTTCCCTCTGTAACTCCTTCTCCCACAGAAATGAGGTACAGGAAGCCAAGGATGCTCCTTGGCTAGGTCTGCATACGTTTGAGGAGAACCACTGGGAGCCACAGTCTGTCTAAGAGAAGTATCCAAGGCAGTGTCAATCTCATGCTGGTGCTCTGTGTCAGTGCTATCAGGGAGTTTAGTGGAGAGTCAGGATTTCTTGATAAAGACTTCTGCAGACTTTGGAGAATAAAATGAGTGAGGAACTCCATTGCTAGTAATGCAGAGGGTAGAGGTGTAATGGCGGCTATAGGGAACTAGTAGCTCCAACTCTGGTAAATGCACATCCTGCATTCTGTGATGGCTTGAGAATAGTCCAGATAAAGCTGGATTTTGTGTGCCTGTCATAACAGTGGACCCCTTTCTCTAGCTAATTGCATGATTTGTTCTTTAACTGGGAACTACATAAATTTGACCAGAATTGGCCGAGGTCACTGACTGAGCTTGAGGGGAGTCAATGAACAATGAGAGCACTCTATTTCAAGTGGTGTAGGCCATTGATAGAGTAGGAGAATAGGGAGAACATTGTGATGGAAGGCTGATGTGTTTTTTCCCAGACGGGCTGTTAATTCTTCAGACAGCCCCAGTTCTCCAAGTCCTCTACGTGGTCCTACAGTAAATGTATGGTCCAATCCTGTTCTCTCAGGTGTGCTTTTTTATTTGAGAAGTCCGGTTTGTCTAGTTGTTGTTCAGTATGCAAGAGTCTGTGAAAGGGAGATAATGTCCGCTCCAGTCTGATGGTTTGCTGCTTTGTGTTCCCTGATTTCTGCGAGCAGCTGTGAAAAAAATGTTCTAATCCATTTCAGGCCATCTGATGTGAGGGAGGAGGACTCCAAAGTGGCAACCACCATTTAGCCCAAGACATGTGGCACAGACCCACTGAAACAGTCACTGTGGTCTAAAGAAGATAAAATTGTGGTGAACGGACTTCGGACGGTAAGTAAGGAAAAAATGTGTGTAACAGACATGCGGGTACAAAATGAGGTAGTTGAAACATGAATGATAGGGCAGATTCTGAAGCACCTCCCACCTGCATCACTCTTTACTGCCACACATGTGCCCTCCCTACAAAACTCCTTAAAATGATCATCCACTCAAGTATTAAGACCCCTCTAACTCATGCAATCCCCACAGCCACGCCTCCTCAAATACAGTATAAACAAAGCACTTCTCATCCCCATGCACACTTACTAGATAGTGGATAACAGGACAAGAGGTGCCAAAGGATGGTAAGCAACTTGGCAAAAACAGACATACCAGACATCAGTAAAAAGTCCCCCAGAAGTTGCTACTGAGGAGAGAAGGATGCTGCAAAATGTTTCGTAGTAATTGATAAGGTCCGATCTGCTCAAGATAATTCTGGGTAGAGGGGAACTCTGGCAAGAGAGAATCCACACTCTCTCTCAAACCTCTCTCACTGGTATGGTATGGAGTAAGAGTGCACCATTCTAGGAAGTGCAACAATTTCAGTAGGCACCCTGTCATGGTGCCCTTGTTAGTTCATGAGTGCTGCTGCAAGGACACTCAGCACTCCTGATGCTTGGGCTGATGTTATACAAAGTTCACGGGGGACTGACTGTTCTCACCCTGCACTTGCCTGCTGCCTGCACCAGTTCCAACCCTCAGCCCACACTCTCACCTGGGGTTGTAGGGGTGTTGTGGTGCAATGTTCCCTGTGAGGTCACTGTCCTCACTGCCAGCCACTTCACTCAAGAGTTCTCAGTACCTCAAGGTGTGTTGATGAAATCCTGTCCCCTTCCTGTTTAGCTCATCCATTTCTGCCACACAGACCAACACTTCCCGAGCTCCAAGGTACACTAAAAAAAAATTCTCTAGATAGGTAACCTGGGGTGGGAGGAGAAAATTATTCAGTTCAAGAACCCACTCAATGAAAGCACTCCTGGTAGCTCCCAGGAACCACAACACCCCACCATAAATTCTGGGGAAGGGGGACGAATCGGGACTTAAATCACCCTGAAGTTCACAGATGAAGTGGAGGCACTGACATGGCTCCTCCAAACAATGTTCCAGATTTAACCAGGATCCCAAGAGACCCAGAGAGCCACTGAAAATGTTTAAATCTGCAGTAGACTCACAGCCACTTGACAAAGTTGGTAAAATGGTAAGAAATTAGTGGACTCCTGAGACAGCATAGCCTACAAGAGCATGAGCTGCAAGATAAGCAGCACCTCAACAAACAAAAAACTTCCCTTAACTTCAGAATAAAAACTCACTAAAACAAATTATTTTTCCTAACCCTGACTAGCCCTTTTGCATGAGTGGGAGAAAGAACAGCCAGCCCAAATCAGAAAAGGTAATTTAGTTAACTTAATACTTAATTTGGTTGTGTGAGTGTGTAGGCAGAATTAAGTGCTTTGTGGTCTGTGTCTTTGGGACTGTTCTTTAAATTTCTATAACTCTTAGTAGTTAGGGACGGGAACCTAGCTGGAAGAATATTACAGTTTTTTGTGGGTTGAGTGGCAAATTACAACCTGTGAAACAGGTGTCTAAATGGGGAGGAACTAAAGCAGGCTTAGAGGAAACAAGATATTTAAGCCCCATGTCTGTAAGCAAAACATCACGTGACATCCCATTACATGTCACAAAGTAGTAATGTGACATCTGCCTAAAGGCTATCTGTAGGGTGTCCACAGGTGGTCCACAGTTCCGCAGTGAGCTCAGAAAGTTAGTGAAGGCATTAGATAGCTCATTTTTAATGCAGTAGAGCAGGTTGTGTAAACACTAACACTGTCCTTCAGCTATGTGGACACGAGGAAGTCCCCTGCTTGGATCACCTGGAAAATGGATCACAAGGATTCCATCTTAAATGTCATGTACCAGACACACTTGTCCAAGTGCTTCAGATCCCAAATCAGCTGAAATCATTTGACTTCTTGGAGATTACAAAGTAGATTGAGTAGAATCTCAGACCCTTCTCATTCAGGGAGACTGGGGCAATTGCCTTAATCTCCATTGGGTGATTGAAGGGTTGACTCACCGCCTGCCTCTTCACAAGATTTCAGGGTACTGGAGACTGTAGGAAATAATTTCTTATGGGCACCAGAAAAAACTGTATAGTGTAACACATATTTAGAATTTCTAGAGCCCACACATCTAATATTAGTTGGGCTCATCGTTGGCAAAATCTTTTCAGTCTTCCTCCAAGGGAAGAGGGGGAGATGTGGGCCTGCTTACCTTCATTAAGAGGCACCTCCATTTCACCTGAAGGTGAAGGAACATCTGTTGCTCTTATCCTTGAAACTGGAACAGACTCCTCTATTCCACTGGTTCATGAAGTTGCAGAAGAGCTGAAAACCACCTTTGACCTGATGGTGCCAGCCAAACCCTTGCCCCCTGAAGGCAAGGTTTGCCTTTTGTTGTGTTCTGGATACTGGTAACTCTCCTTTCTTGTGTTGGATGTCCTTCAAGATATTGTACAACTCCGGGCCACAAAATTCCTGAGCAAAGGACGTGTTGAACAGCTTTAAAAATAAATGACGGTGCAAATACCAACTATATTCTGCAGGTTCATTTGTTAGGCCTGAATGTGCAAACAACATGCTCTGGCACTTCGGGGTAAACTACCCCTTCTTCAGGGAGCTCTTTGATGAAGGGGTAGAGTACCACAAAGTACCAGAGCTTGTTGTTTGCACCTTTGAGCCTAATAAATGCACCTGCTAGGTACCGTTGGTATTTGCACCATAATTTTTGCTTTGTGTGTTTATCCATAAATGGCAGCATTACTATTTCTGGAAGTACACTGTCCTGTTCTGCTTTCTTTACTGAACAACTTTGCCTTGAATGCCTAACCCACAGCCTAGTGGCAAAGCCACATGCTCTGCATAACTGCCACAATATGATAAGTAGAGCAGACCCACTGTCCACTGCCACACCTGTAGGATGGCCGATGCCATAGACACAAACTGTAAAATATTTGTCCCATCTGACTCTTCAGAGATGAAGTTGCCTAAGACAGCAACCCAGGAGTTTAACACTATGAAAATAATAAAGGATGCACATGTTGTCTGAAGGTTTACACCATTTGAAGCAAAAACCTGTCTGCATGATGCACCTACTCTCTTGTCATTAGCATCAGACAGGGCCGACAAATCTTTAAAGGGTACAGTCCTGTGCCTAATAGCATTACACATAGCCTTGTCTGCCAGTGGAGGGCTCTCCCACTTCTTGGAACTCTCCTCCAGAATTGGGTAACAGCTTACCTTTGGTCTAAGAAGCAGTTTTTGCTTTCCGACCCTGTTCCATTCCTGTTCAATAATCTGGTCACGGTGCTGGAAGTTTGGAAACTACTTCAGGGCTGATGCCAAGGTGAAAAAGAGTGGATTCTCCTCCAAAGTCTCTGTGTCTTGAACCTCTTTCAATTGTAACATTCTACATGCTTATAAGGTAACTTGGCAACTTTGTAGCAAACAAGGATCGGAATATTTTTCTTAGGTTCCATCCCCCCCCCCCAGTGGGATACTGTTTGTCATTTGACAGTTCTGGTTCCATCAGGTCAGGATTGTCCTCATGTCCCCTTAACCCTTCATCTTCCATGCTATCAGGGTCAGGGGTTGCCTGAAAATCTGGGTGAGCAAGATCACTCTGCTCTGGTGCACCTGGGCATGCCAGTATAGGTCCTCCTTGACCTGAGGGGCCCACTTTGTGTTTTGTTGAAGGTTTGGGTGTATTAGTGGAAATGATCTGTGAGTCATCAGAATTCAGCAACTCATTTAAGAGAAACAAAACTGACTTGGCAACTCAGCCTTACCACTACCAGTAGGTAGCACAGGTGCATCCCTCCCAGCTCAGGGGTTCAGCTGGGAGGGACTGATATAAACAGGTTCGATTGTGTTACACAGTTGGGAGAGCATAACCTCAAAGTGAAGGGTTTCATCATCCTCCTGCAGGCTTTACTTGTTTGAAATATAACTGGTCTCTGATAAGCAGGGCCACTGGAAAATCGCGGCCGTGATTATTTGGCGAAAAGTCGTTCGGCCCCCCATAATAGCACTTCCACAAAATTCAACAAAATAGAGCTGCTTTTATTTATTCCTGCATTCCCTGCTTCCCTGCCACAAACTCTGCCCACATGAGCTCCCGCTCTCTGCAAAAACATTAATTCCTGTCACTATTTGTGCCCAACACGAGCCCACCAACTCTTACAGTCACTTACTAGTCAGTAGGTGGTAGCTCCTTGTATTCTGCTGCTGCCCGATATGGTATCCCTCTTGATGTGTCCCCAGCCATCTTATGCCATGCTGTATGCTCAGTCCTCTCCTGCCCGATCTCTCTGTCTGCTTTGTTGTCCTGGTGTGTGCCGCGCTAGTGACATCATCAGTGCAGTGCGTCACACTAGCTGGGGGCCAATCACGCCAGTCTGTTATTTTTTAAAATCCCCGCTGTTTTCCATTTGCTCAGGCCCCCCTCAGGTCCACCAAACCAAGTTAATGTATGTGAACAGGTGAGGGAGACTACAGAGCAAGAGCAGGAGCTGAAGGCGAGTGAGCATCACAGGGAGCTGCAGAATCCAAGGACATGGAGATCTGAAGGCGAGTGAGCATCGCGAGTTGAGTGAGAGTGACTGGGAGGCGGGAGCTGCAGAATACAAGGACGTGGAGAGCTGCGGAGAAGAAGAAGCAGAGGATCATGTGAAGAACCCACTGCTGCAGTTACCCCAAAAAGAGCTGAATCACTTGCTGAAACTCTTTTTTTGTGCCAAACAGGTAGGCTTTTATGCAATTTTCTGAGAAAAAATGTTTCTTCTGATGAGGATGGCATGTTGGGAGGAAGGGAGGGAGTCTACCAGGGGCCAGCTATGGTAATTTGTTTTTTTTATTTCTATGTATGGGGCTGTAAAAAAAAAAAGCTTGTCAGATAGGTAGAGAGTGGAGGGGTGGGCTTGGCGGACTGGCACACATGGTGAAAAAGACTGTTTTGGCCACTGGTGAGGGTGCTGGGTGGGGGTAGGCGACCAGAGTGCCACAGAACAATTTTTTTTTATCATGTATGGCAGTCGCCTGGGTCCGTCCCTCCCTCCCGTGGTGTGTCCTTGATCGCTGCTCTGGTTCCTTGGAGAAGGAGTGGGGGGGTGGGCCTGGTGGACTGGCACACATGGTGAAAAAAATTGTTCTGGCCTCTAGTGAGGGAGCAGGGTGGGGTTGGCGACCAGACTGGCACAGAACAATTTTTTCTGACCATGTATGGCAGTCGCCAGCATCCATCGCTCGCTTCTGTGGCATGTCCTTGATTGCTGCTGTGGTTTCTCAGAGATGGAGTGAAGGGGTGGGCCTGGCGGACTGGCACACATGGTAAAAAAATGGTTCTGTCCTCTGGTGAGGGAGCAGGGTGGGGCGGGCAACCAGAGTAGCACACAACAATTTGTTTCCATCATGTATGGCGGTCGCTTGGGTCTATCCCTCCCTCCTGTGGTGTGTTCTTGATCGCTGCTGTGGTTCCTCAGATATGGAGTGGAGGGGTGGGCCTGGCAGACTGGCACACATGGTGAAAAAAATTGTTCTGGCCTCTGGTGAGGAAGCAGGGTGGGGCGGGTGACCAGACTGGCACAGAACAATTTTTTCTGACCATGTATGGCAGTCGCCAGCGTCCGTCCCTCCCTCCCGTGGTGTATCCTTGATCACTGCTATGGTTCCTCGGAGATGGAGTGGAGGGGTGGACCTGGTGGACTGGCACATATGGTGAAAAAAATTGTTCTGGCCTCTGGTGAGGGAGCAGGGTGTGGTGGGCAACCAGAGTGGCACAGAACAATTTTTTCTGACGACATATGGCAGTTGCCAGCATCCGTTGCTTGCTCCTGTGGTGTGTCCTTGATTGCTGCTGTGGTTCCTTGGAGATGGAGTGATGGGGTGGGTCTGGAGGACTGGCACACATGGTGAAAAAAAAATTTCTGGCCTCTGGTGAGGGAGCAGGATGGGGTAGGCGACCAGAGTGGCACATAACAATTTTTTTCCATCATGTATGGTGGTTGCCTGGGTCCGTCCCTCCCTCCCGTGGTGTGTCCTTGATCGCTGCTGTGGTTCCTTGGATATGGAGTGGAGGGGTGGGCCTGGCAGACTGGCACACATGGTGAAAAAAATTATTCTGGCCTCTGGTGAGGGAGCAGGGTGGGGTGGGTGACCATAGCGGCACAGAACAATTTTTTCTGACCGTGTATGGCAGTCGCCAGCATCTGTCGCTTGCTCCTGTGGTGTGTCCTTGACTCGCTGCTGTGGAGGGGTGTACCTGACCAGTATGAAAGGAAGCAAGAAAACTGAATTTCTGGAGTCTTTTGTTCCATGGATACTTGATGCTCTCATTCAAGTCTTAATTTTATTTTGGTTTAATTTTGGTTTAGTTAAATTACACCATGTCTACACCGCCACCAAAGCGCTTCCGTCTTTCTCGCGAAGAGGCCAAGGACAGTCATGTTTCTTATCTCGTGCGTGCCCAGGATCGGGTTAAGTTATATCCGAAGGATCTTTATGAGGATGGAGGATTGCTGTTTTGTCGTGCTTGTACCCACACACTCAACTTTGCGCAGAAGCATACAGTTGACATGAACATGAAGTTGCAGAAACATCTAGAAAGAAAAGAAGCTGCAAAGAAAAACATGCAAAGTAAGTACTAGTCACACAGATGTTTGCAGTTATTTTATTTTTTACATATCGGTTTGCTTTTCCCCCTTGGGTGACTGGTATCTGCTCTGTCTCTGCCTCCCAAGTCCATCTCATCTCTCTCTGGCACCGTGGAACCCAATCCCCCCCCCCCAGTGCACATGTGCCTTGTTCCTGCATCCCCCTTCCTTGCTGCTAGAGTTCAAAACTACTACCTGGCCTCTAAGAGCAAGACAGCAGATTCCCACCCCCACTCAGGAGAGGAAAGTAGCCAATGGGACACTCAATCCTCTCCCCTCCCTGCCAATCTGATGTTGTTCTCAAACAGGTTGCCAGTGTGGCAGGGGGTAAAGCTCACAGCTCCGCAGCCCTCCATGACACTGGGCTGGCCTACAGTTTGTTTTTTCCCTGTAAAATATTAAATCTTGTTTGCTTTTGTTTTGTTTTCCAGGCACAGTTTATTTTTCCCTGTATTATATTATATCTTGTGTTTTTTTAGGCACACCTCTACGACAGCAGTCGTTGACTTCATGCTTCAGTTGAGCAACGGAATCTTCCATTGTATGGAATGAATTTGTTCTGGATTTCGTCCGCTGTTTGACCCGTGCAGACATACCACTGAAGAAGGCTTCTGGCTTTCAAGAGTTCTTAAAGAAGCACACAAAACAAGGCGGTAGTCTTCTGGGACCAGCACAGCTTCGGAGCACGTACCTGCAAAAACTTCGGCTTGATCATGAACAGTCCTTGAAAAAGGCGGTGGAGGATCAAGATGTCTTCATTTTTCTGGATGAGACAACAGATGCCTGTGGGCATAGCGTGTTGGCTATTTTGGCCCAACTATTGCTTAATGTTGGGGAGCAGCCACTCCTAATTGGTGTTGAGATTTTGCATCATGTGAACAACACCACAGTATCCCAAGCTCTACTAAAAGTGCTAAACACCAATGGGGTGAACTTCAATAAAGTCTTTGCCATTGTCATGGACAGTGCAAGTTATATGTACAAGGCTTTTGAAACTGTGCTGTCCTGTGTCCTACCAAATGCAGTGCATGTCACTTGCATTGCCCACCTCCTCAATTTGGTCTTGGAAGTCTAGGTGGACACACTGGGTGAGTTAAACACTGCTGCTTCCCTTGTTAAAAAAATATTTTGCCAGAGCCCAATGCGTAGGCATCAGTACTTTGCTTTCATGGAATCCAAGCAGGGCATTGTACACAAGATGCCAATATACGCAGTGGTAACTCGATGGTGCTCCTGGATTAACGCTGTTCAGTATTTGGCAGACTATTTGCCTGTGTTAACAGAATTTGTTGAAATGCTACAATCTGATGCAGCAACCTTGAAGCGCCCAAAGTGCTTATTGAAAGGAAAAGCAGCAGAGCTGGTAACACAAGCCACTTTTGTTGTGGAACACTCGTCTGAACTTGTTAACCTTATTCTACAATTGCAGTCAAGCAGCCAGCCACAGGGACACTCCATGTTTGCAAGGGTGCAAAATGTGCATATGTTTTTGAACTTCTGTGCCACCGCAGGGGAAACTGAATACAGACCAAATACAGTTGAAATGTTGTCCCGCTGTCAGTTACATGAAAATCAAAACTGTGTGAACCTTTTTCAGAAGGTTATCATGGACAGCAGTGAGAAACTGGACAACATTTTAAAATCTCATCCCTCAGTCGGCACATTCAAAGCTGCCCGAATCTTTGACCCAAAGCAGCTGCCAACACTGGACAAGGAAAAAGTAAAACACACCTAGGAGCTACCATCTCTGGCTGGTGTTTCAAACTTTAAATGGCGTGGGTACAGAACTTTCGCCCAGTCAGTACCCAGTGATGATTTTAATATTGCTGAGTGGGGGGAAGCACAAAGGGCTACACTTCCACATCTTGCTGCTGTGGCAAAAAGGTATCTCTGGCTTCCCGTAAGCACAGCAGACATTGAACTGACTTTTTCATTGTACACTGACCTTTTAAAAGACAATCAGTGAAGTTTGACAGATGACAACACTAGACTACTTCTTATGTTGAAGTACAATAAGAAATTTTAAAGATCTTTGTTTGCTAACCAATGCTGCTCATTCTATAATGTAAAAATCCTTTCTTGATGATCTGGGGTGGTGGTGGTGGTGGTACTAAACTTTTACTGTAGATTACTAATAATGTTTATTGTTTGAATTATTAGAGGTGGTGGTAGTGGTACTGGTACTGCTTTGACAATGATGCAACTATTATAACGTATATTGTTTTTTGATCAGTCGTGGGTGTTTTAATAAAAACGTGTACCTTTTGTGTGTGTCTGTGTTTTTTTGTTTATTTTTTTACAAAAACTTATACCTTTCTGATGACCGACTTTGATATGCACCACAAAGCAACTGAAATTGAAAACCCCATACTTGTACCTTACAAAGGAAAATGTGTGCCTAGCAGCCCGCAAAATCACTGCAAAATACATGCAAAGTCCTGCAAAATCCCCGCAAAATTTGGGAGAAAAATGTCCTGCAAATTCCTCGTAAAATCTGCTAAAATATTCTGCAATTTCCCAGTGGCCCTGCTGATAAGCCTTTGCAGATTTATCACAATCAAATTGTACAAATGTTCTACCCACTGTGCAAACACTGTTACTGTGTTGACATGTATTTATTGCACCTGTAGATACGAACATACGGACATACGGACATACGAAATTTGCCAGCATATAAAGGCCTAGAGGTCTATCAAGTCTGCTCGAATGTGCAGCTAGCACCCCTTATTCTGCAGCTGCCCCTCTCTTCCACCCTTCCCCTTCATTAACCCTCCCTTGTCCTGTCCCATCCTCGTTTGAAGCAGTCCACTGTTCTGCACTGCATACCACTTCAGCAGGTAACGCATTCCACCCAGCCACCACCTCTCTGTAAAAGTGTCTCCTCATCTCCTCCTGAACCTTCCTCCTCCAGTCTCATATCGTGGCCCCTGGTGGCCCTCCCTCCCTCCCTTACTTTGAACAGTCCCTCTGTACCCGTCTTGGTTATTCCTTTCATGTATTTAAAGGTTTCAATCATGTCACCCCTGTCTCTCCTCTCCTCCAGTGAGTACATGTTCAACTCCTTCAACCTCCTCTCGTATGATAAGTCCCCCAGCCCCTTGATCATCTTTGTCGCTCTGTGCTGCACCCCCTTCAGTAACTTAATGTCCCTCTTCAGATACGGACGCCAGTACTGCATGTAGTATTCCAGGTGTGGTCTAACTAACGACCTATACAGTGGCAGAATCACCTCCTCCCTCCTCGAGGATATACCCCTTGCAATACAACCCAGCATTTTGTTGGCCTTTGCAGCTGCTTCCTACATTGTGCAGAGTTGTTCATTGACCCTGTAATGAGCACACCCAGATCCTTCTCCTCCTCTGTCTGGGCTAGTTGCGCCCCCCTAGCTGGTAACTCTTCCTTGGGTTCTTCATCCCAAAATGCAGCACCTTGCACTGTTTGGCATTAAAGCCCAGTTGCCAGGTGTCTGACCAGGTTTCAAGCTTTGCCAGATCATCCTATTCTAGATATGCAGTGACTTGTAAATATGCAAATTCTCACTGTAAATGTTTATCAGCCAATATCGTATATTGCTCCATTGTATCTAAACAGTGCATATAACTATGTTTTATTTGCTTATTCTGACTGTAATTTCCATCTAACCTCTCCCCCGAGTCTTAGCTCACTGTGCTTTTTCAGGTTACCACATTTTAAATAAATAAATAAGTAAGTCATGGTGCTACTAAGCCAGCTTGGACTGGACTAAAAAGTGAACAAACAGAGTCCGAACTACCCACAATGAGAAGCCCTGCTGAGAAGGCTATCCTCTCCAACCACTAGAGAATAAAACTGTAGCATCACCTTTTAGCCCAACAACTCCTGAGTTGCCCAAAAAGGAAACCCTGGGCTAATTATTTTCAGATGCCGCCTTTCACCCTTGGGATGAAGAAGTAAAACACTGACATGCTTGTGCTGTAGGGTGACACTTAGAGGAAACTACACTTATGGCTCCCTTCCCTGAAAAACAGCACTGGATTGAAATGAGAACAACCAGGGCAGCTGGTAACAAAAGCCACACCATGATCTTTTACCTCCCACTAGAACCAGAATGCTGTTGTCTGATGTGCATGTGCAAAGATGGCCTGTTTACCCACATGATGTTGGCATGCTCTGTGTTGGTGGTGTGCTCATGTGCGAAGGGTCTCCTGAGCAGAGCGGCACTTGGTAGTCAACCTAAGCTGAACAAAGGCATGAAAGGTACTGGCAGCCAGCCAGCATGTGTGGCACTGTAAAATGAAGCTTTCAGCAACAACAAAGGAATGGGAAATAATAGGTCCTGTTTAATGCAGCAGGAGATCTCCACTGACCACCATCGAATGCAAAACAGTCCTAGCCCCTAATCCTGCTGCAGAAAAAAAACAAGGAAAAAAATACCATTAGCTACTCACTCTGGAGCAGACAGTTAAGCTGCTGAAGCTCAGAATAAACTGAGTAAACCCACTGCAAGATGCCCAGAATAACTTGACCAAATAAATCCTGAGACCAGTAATTATTGTCTAGAAACTTAAGGGAAGGAGGGGACTGCACCAGAGAATGCTAGTGAGAAACAAAACTAACACAAAAGGACATCTAAAAGTCCCCTCAGCCTGACTGAGTCCCCCCAAAGATTGAAAAACAAAAATACTTACCAGAGGCACCAGACTAAGAAACACTACTAGAAACCCTGTTGGACACCCTCTCAAAAATGGCAAGTAGTCCTCGATCAGGTACTGTTGGCACTGAGAGAGTGTTTAGTTTGTAGGTTATTCAGTTTGAAAGATGCAACTTTTTTTTTTAATTTTGTTTATGCTCCGGTACTCTCCGAGGCATCCTTCGGAGGTGCCCACTCAATCCTAGCCCTTCTTCTCCTCTCCACTGTGACCAACCAACACAGGTTCACCCTTCCCAGAGGAGCTTCCCAGTGCTCCGGATCATCCCCCGGAACAGGGTGCGCCCACCCTCTTTCTAAAATTAGAGGGTCCATCCCTCTGGGAGGTTGGCCATGGATCCCCAGTGTGGCCTGGCCCAGCATTGGGGATGAGAGGGAGATCCCTGGGGCCCTCATCTCTTTGGCAAGCCGGGGATTTTTTGTACTTGGTTCTCCCCTCTCCCCAGCGGAGCCTGGCCAGCAAGGCAATTGAGTGCCATGGCTCCACCTCCAAGCATACGCCGCACTGCTACAGTTGGTGATCCTCCAGCCACTGCCAGAGGTCACTCCAAGAGTGAGTGCATGCCGTACCCACTCCCAGGAAGAGAGAGCAGTCCATCCAATGCACAATCTCTTCACCCCACTGACCCCCAGTGGCCCCGGCTCGTTCCTGAACCTGGGTCACTGGTGTGGCACGAGGTGTGGCGTCCAGCGCCTCAACCCTCAGCATACAGGGCCAGCTGAAAGATGAAACTTGACAGGCACAATTTATAAATCTGAGGGTGCTCTCTGTTACCAGGTCACCACAACCTATCTCTAAGTTGCTCAGTCCTGCTAAAAAAAAAAAAAACAGCAACAAAAAAAAATAAAAACACAGCAGAAGCAAAATAGCAGCTTTTCTTCTTAGAGCTGTATCAATGCAGTGTGCCCATCAGTGATACAGCAAAGGCTGAGTAACTGCTACTTTCACAGTCTTCATGTTTCCAGGGTTCTATGCTGATTGACAGTCTTGGGCTGTACCACTACCGCAGAGGGGAGCTCATTGCCCATTATGCCCACATTCCCTATTGGCAACTTGGAGTGATACAGAAATGAAAAATAAAGCTTTGCACAGACAGAATGCAAACAGAATAACCCTAACTAGTTTATAAACTAGATTCTAAATAAATAGTTTAAGCTGGTATGCACCTCCCGTGGTAAAATCTCTACAGTGATATATGTCGCTGCTGACAACAGTGACAGATCACTGTAGAGGTTGTGCCCAGAACTGGGCAACACTTCCCTCCATCCTGCACCCCCTCCCTGAACCAACTCCGACTCAGAGTTGGTATGTAAAATAATGGGGGGGTGCAGGGAGCAGAGCCCACCACGTGGGGGGTTCGGGGGCAAAGCCCCCAAAGAAAACAACAGTCCCTGCTGTGCACAGCTCCCTGCCGACTGCAACTCGCAGTCAACAGGAAGCCTGGTGCAGCAATGCCGATTGATGAGTTAGTTGTCGACTTGGCATTGTAGAGCCATTTAAGCTTACCAACTGACAAAGATGTTCTCCCAAAGAATGAATAACTTTTACCAGAAGATTCAGGAAGAGGAGTACCCTTGCAAGGCTGGCCTTTTTGCTTGCATCATCTTCCCTACCTGTAATGCATCACACTATGGACATTACTTTGATCTGTGAGACCATCCTCAAGACAGAACTAGTCTAATCTAGTTATGCAATTTAGGTTTACTTCCCGTTGTTCCTTCAGGCAAACCACACAGCATGACACTGTCTGGTCTGTGTTTATACATAAACACATAGCCCCTTTTAGGGTTGCAGTATAGCCTAGAGGTTAAAGTAATGAGTTGTGAATGAGCTTGATATCCATCAAACCTGGGTTTGATTCCCACAACCTCCACTTGAATACTGTGTGACTCTGAACAAGTCACTTAACCACCCCAATTCTCCTGGTTTTCCCCTGAAAACAGGCACCTGTGCCTAGTGGGCCTTACCCAGTTATGAAAAGAATAAAAAAGGTGCAAATCCTATGTATAAGATGAATAAGGCTTTACACTCTAGTTAGAACAGTGGGTTGTTTGGCCTTAGGTAGAGGACAGCAGAATGAATGCAGTTTCAATTTCCCACATACATTCCCCTCTACTAAAATATTTTACGGGAAAAAAAAACATATTGCATGGGCATCACAATTACCACACAGAAGGCATCATCACTTTAATTGTTTTACCCAAGGCTCAGCATTTATGTTATTTGTGTCAGTTAAAACATTCTACTCAAGGTTTAGTTGTAAGGAACAATTCATTGATTTGAATTACATTACTCATGACTAAAACTGTAGTAACAATCAAAGTAAAACTTCTTCCACAGTGGACAAAAAAAGGATCTATCATTACTCTTGGTACATCTATTTATTTAAAATATATTTTACCAAGTAGACAAACAGGTACTAGAGGATTTGCTTTAGTTGCAACCCAGAGGAGAGAGGGTGGAGCATAGGAATTAATCGAGATTACATGAAATCTGAAGTGAAATATATGGAACATTTCCAAGGTGCAGGCTTCCTCACAAGTATCAAGAAACTATTATAGCAAGCTATAGGCATAGAGGGAGAGGTGCTATCCCCATTCTCAACAATCTCAATGGACTCTGAACATGTTAAAAATACCTTCCATGGTGTAGAAATCATTGTTGTGCCTTGCATGAATGGTTGCTCTGTATAAGTTTGTTTTGAAAATCAAAGTCTAATTCATATCCTGGGTCTGATTGTCTCCCCCAAGATTCCTAAATCTGGATGGTCCCGTAATTGCTGCCCCTCTAGCCTATGTTTTCAACTGCTCTCATGCCACTGGGGTTTTTACTTTTGCTTTAGAAACACCATTGTCATTCCCTTGCACAGAAGTAATCCCAACTCCCCTGCAAACTATAAATCCATCTCACTTCTCCTAGTTCTCTCCAAAATCCTTGTGGGGCTTGTCACCAAGCAACTCTTAAACTACTCCTTGCTCTGTTTCTTTTTAGATTACCGGTCTGGTTCTCAAGCAGCTCAGTGTAGATCCACCTCCCTTTTCAGACTCACAGACTTTGTCCTCACTACCATGGAAAACAGCCTGCCTACCAGAATCATATTTTTGAACTTGACTAAAGCATTTGACATGGTTGACTACACCCTTCTCCTTGCTAAGCTTGTCTGGTTTCATTTAATCTTTTCTTTCATGGTTTTCCTCCTGTCTCTCTTATGGTACCCAAACTGCTTCTACCAGGTTAACCTTTTCTGATCTCAGTAAAGTCACTATAGGGCTCCCTCTAAGCTCTCTTCTTAAGCCCCTACTTTTCAATTCCTTTGTTAATGACCTCCTACGGGGTGCAATTTCCTGCAATATCCATGTGTAGCAAATGACACCATTCTATTTACCTCTGGCCATAGCCCAGCTGACATATATGTTGCCCTACAATCTGTCTTCAGCAACTTCTCTCTCTCTCTCTTTCTCTCTCTCATTGGTTTTACATCAATTTATCTTGTCCTAAATAAGTCAAAACTGTATCTATTATTTTTTTGCTTCAAAAAAGCTTACTTGGCTGTCCTACCCTTGACATAAAACTCTAGATGGTGTCACTCTGAAATTTTTATCAGAATAAAAGTAGCCTGGCATCCTGCTCGCCCAATCCCTGAATTTTGCTCATCACATACACTAATTGGTGTCTAAGTCCTATAGAATGCTTAGCCCTCTACAGGGTGGAAGACTGCGTCTTCCAAAGTCTGAGAAATGGTTTAGTTGAACAGATGAGTCTGCCTGTAGTTGACTTTCACAGTGTGATCTTTGACATTACCTTACAGTGCCACTTATTCAAACTAGATTCATTACTAATTACCATCTGCAGGTTCATTTTCCACTGTCCCATCCAAACTCAACACTGCACACTTTTTGATCATCTAAACTGGGCTTCACTGAAAAATACTGGAGACATGTACAGCACCTGGGTCTTTATAGTTCTAAGTTCCAGTTAAAATCCCCAATTACCTGAGTACTCTGCTGATGCCTGCTACCCCCTCCTGCTCCCTCCAGCCACAACCTTCACTTCAGCTAAAGAAATAGATTTCTTGTTCCCTGACATAAACACAACTCTGGTGAACTGTCATTCAGTAACAAACTCTCATAGGTCTAGAACAAACTGATCTTGTAAAATTGCCCACACACCTACACTGCCTCGGAAAAACACTACCTCAGAAATGTAATTGTCTCTTATCGTGACTGTACCTGACATTGATCTATACTTCTCAGTGCATCCAGCTGCCCTTGATTGTCCTGCTCATCTGAACTGTGTTCACCTTATAAATTATGTATTTAGTATTTGTGTACATCTTGTGTCTCTTCTTTTTTTATCTTTTTTCTCTCATTGTACCCCCTGCCCCAGATGCATCTCCCAAGGGTGTAGCTACTGATACTCCAAGTACGCCATGGCGTACCAAGTTTAGTAGCAGGGGGTAGCAAACAAGCTGGTCAGCACTGCTCTGCCCTCTCTAGTCGTTGCATTTAAATTTCTTTGTTTGGCTTCACATGCTTTTTCTTTTCTCTTTCAACTTTGTTTTTTTTTGGGGGGGGTGGCACAGTGGACCACGGACTTTGAAGCTGAAGGTCTCAATTAGGTCCGCATGGTCCGCCTGCATAGTGATTGGCTGCGGCATCTACTAGGGGATGTGGCAAGTCTGGGGCTGGCGAATTTAAATGCCCCAGCAAAGTTAGAAGCCATGCTATTAGTTCAGTTGTACTGGGAGTGAGAGAAGCAGTAGAAGAATTGAGGAGCAGCAGACGGAAGAACAGACTCAGAGCCAGCTAAAAGAATGAAGACTTCATGTGGAGTGGCAAGTGTAGTGAATCTGCCTACCTGCGGAGGGGGGGAGAGAAGTGATTTCTGCCATAGTCTTGGACTTGTGGTGCAGTCAGTGGCATTTACCAGTGGGCAGCGAGCACCACACTAACAGGGCAGACAGACAGCAGGCCTAGTGTAGGAATCATCTGATTGGAGCCAAGAACCTTGGATTCGAGTCTTGGGGGGGCAGACATGAACAACAGTGGAGGAGGGGGTAGCAGTGTGGCAGGTTGGTGTACAAATCTGAAATGTCTGTCTACACCCCTGCTGTAAACAAGATCTCCTTGTATCTCTCTATATTTATGCTGTGAAACAATTTCAAATAAATAAAAAAACAATTTTATAAAAACTAAAATAATTATTTTACTGGAAAAACAAATATCTAAAAGTATATACAACAAAAATTAAAGCACCGTACTACAGTACTAAAAAACAATAATAGAATACTAATTAGTTCAATTACAGTACCGTACCAAAACAATAAATTAACAATGAAAAAATTAACCCATATAAATTCAACCACCACCTGACATAAACGTGCAACAGAAAAAACACATTAAGTCACACCACATAATCCTCTTGCAATAGAGGCAAAAATCCCAACAAACAACACAAAAGACTGATTTAAAACAATACATTTGGCATCCTGCAAACACATTGCAAAGTGTTGCAAGCTCAACACACATTCAAAAAAACACCCCAAACTGTAGCCCCTACAATAACAGCACAACTACAAACACTGCAAAATTGTCCGTACCCCAAAATGCTTCTCATGTACTGGCAGACATCTCCTTCCACTCCATTCCCCACCTTACTCATAAAACCCTCATGTTCCTCAATACTGCTCCCGGGCTCTCTTATCAAACACAAATCTCCAGAGGGCTGCCATGCTGTTGCCACCATTGCTCTACACTGCTGCAAATGTCACCCCTCCAACACCATCCAGATGAACACAAGGGTAAATTCTACAGCTGCCCTGCCTCCTTTTTATTGTTGACCCAACCAGGGATCATGCACGCAGCACTGCACACATGTGCACAAACAACGGCATGCACTCACATATGGTAGCATGGTCACGTATGACAGGATGCTCAGTAACAGCTGTGCATGCATGTAAAACACATAGCACAGCTGCAAATGATCACAAATGCAATCAGAGCAGCATCATTACAATCCTTAAGTATCATATTCAGTTAGAGGTGGGTGAAATTAGAAAACTTTGCTTCACAGAGAAATCTGCAAATTTTACAGAATTTGGGAAGTTCTCCTTTGAGGCGAAGTTCTACTTCGCCTCAGAGGAAAACTTTGAGACCAGCAAAACTGTGGACTTCACCCGTGAATCTTGGCTCGAAGGTGAAGTTTGCAAGGATCCATGGAACTGGAAGTCCCATGGTGCTGCAGTGAGCTGTATTGCCATGCATAGGCTGCATTCAGTGCAGTAGGAGAGAAGACAGTTGGTGTTCAGTGTGCTCTCTAACCTTGTGCCTAAAAACATTTTGAAAGCATTTAAAACATGCAGTTTTTACCAACAAATCACTCCATTACGTGTCTACTGTGCCTTGTACTTCTAAATTACCAATTATTTGTGGTATTGTTTGTGATTTAGTTAGTTTAAAGTTGTAGTTTTGTTTTTTGTATTGTATAGTGAGGCAGTGCTGTGGGGGGAGAAGAGAGCTTAGCTGCAGTGAGCAAATTCCCAAAGGACAGAACTGCGAATCCGCATCCAAAATGGGTGCACAATCAAAAGGGGGGGGCCAACCTGGATGCCCCCTGTGGAAGGGTCAGTTGGACCCAAAGCACTGGGGAATACGTGTGGTCATTGACCATGCTGTTTTTTGGCTTTGTGGTTCTTTACTTTTTCAATAAAAAGTTATTGATTCCACATTATTTGGGGCTGGAGACAAGTGTTTTTTCTAACCTGAGTGAATGCTATATAGCCCAATGAAGCCATTAACGTCCCACTGGAGTGCATTACTTGGAGGTACGAGCTTAGCTGCAGCAACTTCCAGAAAAGAAAATGCAGATTTGGCAGCTTTTTCTGTCTTAGCAGTACTTGTGCTGTTGTAGTCACTGTTTTGTGTGAATTGTTTTTCCTGTTTTCTTGGGTTTGTAATTTTAGTTCTGTAGAACAGTTAGATGTATGTTACTAAATTATTTTTGTCACTGTAGTTTGACTACATTGATTTCATTTTTGTTTATTAATTGAAGTTAGCAGTTTTTCATGTACACAGTAACGTTGTTTTAATTACCTGAGTCGTGTTTTGCATGTGTCCCCTTAGTCCTTGAAATCCCTGTTGTGTATTGTTCTTGTAAAAAAGAAAAAAAATGGTGGCAGTTGCTGGTGATGCTGGTTCATAAAGAGTTGGAATTCAACAGAAGGTGCTGCTGCTTCCACAGGGTGTGCCTGCTGCCCCACCATAACACATGAACTTCCTTTATGCCTCCATGAACCACTGCCAGCACAGGCAGATCACCACCTCCAATTCCAACATCCCCAATCACCACTTCTCTCTGCTTTTCCTTCCACATGGCCCGGTGATTTTCCATGAGATGGGTCCTCTGGCCCCCGGTACTCATGTGGGTCCCCTGCTTGCCCCGGGGGACATGTATATTGCATAGGTTGCAAGTGACGACACTAACCCTAATCCTAATGTCCCATTGGATAACATTACAACTTTAACAAGCTGTAACTCCACCAGTCTTTGGAGGTAAGGGACACGCAATACATCCAAGCAAACATCCTAATGTGTACTACAACAGTAACACATAATACCCCTGGAAATATTCATGGAGTATGCACAGCACCCCAAAATTACTTCCCAATTTTACAATGGTGCCAAATCCACACATTAAGTTCAATAACCCTATAAGATGTGTCCTATATGCATCTCCCCTTGGACTACTACTAAACTAAGTTTCAGACAAATTTGACAAAGACTCCCTAAGTTATACCTAAAAAAAGGAGTAGTTATTGGAAGTGGGGTGGTGGCATTTGTGTTGCCAAATTATTCCCTTCCACATATGTATCATCCATGCAGGTGGCTGCTGGGAGAGATGGAAACAAAAGGATCAGTCTGAGAGGTAGCAACATCTTTGGCTCAGGAATAGCTTCATTTTGACCCAGCTTTGCCTTGGTGTACTCCAAGGAGAAGTTACAGGAGAAGTTGCAAGATGAATTGACCCAGCTTTGCCTTTGTGTACCCCACGGAGAAGTTATAGGTGAAGTTGCAAGCTGACGTTGCTAATGGCAAATTTCCTAATAGAAAAACTTTGCAAAATTGACCATGGAGTCAAATTTGTTGACTTTGTCTTAATGTTGCCAGTGAATTAAAACTTCTCAACATCTCTATAATCAGTAAATGACTGACAACTGTAGTGTACTTGTGAACTACACCATCTTGGGGAGGTCATGAGGTAATTACTCCCACTTGCCCTTCAGGCTCATGACTAATTATCTCATGAAATCCACTCGCTAGTATATTTCTTTCTACACTGCAGTTGCCTATAACTTTTTCTAGATATACTATTTAAAAATTAAAAATACAACAAAATGCCCTCAATAGATTTAAAAATAATGCTGAGGGCAATATGATGGTATACATTTAAGCTGTTTTAATTTGTTTTGTATGTTTCTTGATGCATTTATTGTTTGTTTCTTTCTTTATTTTGGGCTATTATTATGTAATTTGAAAATATTCAGGGCCAGCCTACAGGATGGTATGACTCTTGAGGTCAGCAATAAATATGCATTTCTCTAGCTCAGTGGGCTGTGCCACTTTGACCTTAGTGATTATACCATTACAAACCTAGCACTCCCCAACACTGGTGTGCCATCACCACCTGCCACATATGCTAGAATCACAAGTAGTCACTGCAGACCTCAAGGCTTTTATTATGCCCTGTTTGTACTCTGCATTACCCATGCTGATTACAGTACTCCACTGAAACCAAAGTGGTTTGGCTAGATTACTGATGCTGAACAAAATTCATGGAGCTCAAACTGAAGCTGAGTCAGATGTATCCATTTTCAACTTCTCTCACAATTTTGTAATGGCATGTGCTGAACAATAACATTTTCAATAACAAAAAAAAACCTCTCACCTTTACTCTGCAAGCTGGAATGCACGCCTGAGCTAGCATTCACCACAGACTGCAACCCAATTGCCAGCTTCCTGGGTCTGCTTCCCAAATCCAGTTCTCCAGCATTGCAGTGCAACTTGGTATACCACTTTGGCAGCTGTTTTCAGATTATTATTTACTGTAATCAGTGACTACTAAGCATAAATACTAAATGCATTCGGCAGTTGCAGGCCAGTTCATACTGCTAATATTTTCAGAGGAACAGAATCTGAGTTGTGACTACTACATATTTCCCCACTGGGTGGTGCTGTTTGATCATTATTTCATTTAAAATCTTCCAGTACTTTAAACAAAGCAGGTGCCAATTTTAAGGATGTTACTGTTTTAGTTACTTCACAGACTTACTAAACAGAGCCCCTCATCACATGTCTAAATATCAAAACTGATGTTTGAGAAAGAAAAAAAGAAAGAAAGAAAGGAAGTAAGTAATTTCACCATATTTTAAGCCAATAAAACTTTTAATCTTCCTTCATTATGTTATTAAAACCCTTTTTAACACACTTTGATAGAGCATGTACAGTGCTTTCTCCTATTCCCTCATGTGTTGTACTCTGTCAGATCTTCACTGGTTTATCTGCAGAAAGCCTCAAACAATGAGTTGAGCACTGTACATTAAGCATGAGTAAATGTGAAAATTGGCAACTTCAGTCTGTCCTAGATTTAGACCCCTGTCTTCAGATTGAGTTCAGCACTACAGCTAAATGTATTTTGGATGTTTGGTTGGCTAATAACAGGGGTAAGAGGCTCCTCTACAACCTTTCACCCTCGCTTATTAATGCCAGCCTCTTCCACTCTCTCCCATTCCTCCAGTCAGCACAAGACATGGTGCCAGGTATTGTTAACTTGAAATACAATGTCTTTGGGGAGGGGTTGTCTGGGGCAGGAAAAGGAGTGGCCATAGGCCTAGCCCTGACCCCCTTGGAAGGGCTAGAATGTTATCTTTTTCAATCATTTGACTAAAGGCCAAAGTTATCCAAAGTAACACAAAAGTTTGATTGGGCTGAATCAAAGGTAAAAAATGCTAGTTGTTGCACATTCATCGACTACAAATTTAGTATCACTGCATTCTTAATATAAACGTGCTTTTTAAAAAAACTGCAGCTATTACTTTTATGTGCCATTATGTACTATGATTTTAGGCCTATGCTGTGTATTATATTGCTTTGTAACTTTGTTTATTATATTCTGTGTATGCTGCACTGTAAATATGCTGCAGCTTCTTGACTGTCCTAACCAGGACCTCCTTGTAAATGACCATTGCTCAAAAGAGCCTTTTTCTAGTAAAACAAATACAAATACAAAAAGGACATTATTATTTATCTTTTTTTTATCTTCCAACCAGGTTTTATTTACGGTTAGGATGGTATTGACAAAAGCATGTCTGCATTTAAAATACATGCATTGTAAGCACCATGGCATTTACACATAGACAGTACTAAACACAATGGCCCAGATATTCAAACTGCGCCCAAAAAGTGCGCAATAGCAGGAGCAAGCTCAAGTCTATTGTGCCCACGCGCAAGAGATGCGATATTCAAAAACGGAGCAGGGCAAATTGCGCCTACAGTTGACGACTGAATATCGCACCACCTGCGCCATAGCGCAACTAGGGAGGGGAAGCTGAGCAGATCTGATGCGCCATAGCGCAACAAGGGATGTTCAGTTGAGCAGTCCAGAGGTGCCATAGTGCAACCAGGGAGCCCCCCAGCTGCAGAGCAATGTAACTGCACAATCAGGGAGGTAGGGGCCCACCACCCATGCCACAGATGGGCACAGGAACACACAGCAGAACAGACATCATCCCCCCACACCCCAAGGACAGCACAACTGGGAGAGGGCTGGAATAACCACTGGCCCATGGAGACAAGCAACCAACCCACAGCCTGGCCATGGTGCCCCATCACACCTACCGGCAAGCTGTGACTGGCACACAAGGAGGGCAGACCACCCTGTGCCACACCATCCCCCCCAGTGCAGAGCACACCCTGCACCATGACCCCCAGACACCCCGCCATGAGCAGTGACTACCACTGCAGGAAACCCCATGCATGCCACCACCCCCACTGTGTCAATGCAACCTTGTGCACCACAGAACCATGCAAGCCAGCCCCACCACGAGCACCCATCAGTGGGTTGTAGCACATGGCAATGCAACAACAGCAGACACAGTGCCACCATGCACAGTCCCCCCGAGGTACTGCTGAGAGACCGACTATGCGTCGGCACAAGAGGTATCCCACATGGGACGGGTGTGCCCTTGACACCACCACCAGTGGTACAGTGCCCTGCACAGTATTCCAGTGACACACCCCAACCCACCACTGGCCACAACAGCCAGCACAGACACCCACAGTGGTGCATGGAAGCATGCACCACACTGGATGTCACACAGGGTATGGACAGACACCCACCCATACCCAAGGGCACAACAACACAGGGACGCAGTGGTGGGGCAACCAAGCCCCCAGTGTGGGCCCATGTAAACTGTGTACACACAACCCGCAGTCCACCATGGCACTGGAGTGCCAGCCACCCTGTGCAGGCACCGTGGACCCGTACACCACCAGTAGTCACCCGGAGCACAAGCCACAGACAGTGGGGCACATCCCCTGCAACACACACAAGCCACAGCATGAAGGTGGGACAACGACTGTGTTGCCCACAGTGCCACCCGAGCCAGGTATGCACCACACCAGTGACAGGGCAACCCAGCAAAGTGACGGGTACAGTGTCCGCCCTGCAGGGAATGCCACCACTGACATGCCAGTGGACCATGCAGGTCACAGACAGGCATGTGTGTTGGCTGCACAGGCCATGGACGGGCCGATGGGTGCACCATGGACACAGAGCATGCGCCATGGACCACTGCACACAGTCATCCAGTGCACAGAGAACAACACACACAACACAGACACTGACTGATATCTACCCCCACACCATAGTCACCTCCACATGGACACACACACATACCCATGACTGCACCACCCTGATGCTATGCACACCACTGCAGCTGGGCACCTATAGCCTGCTGCAAATCAGAGACCACCACAGTATTCATATCAAATTAAAATGTATTGTAAATATAAAAGTGAACTATGTACAAGAATAAAACTATATACAAGCTTGGGGGGACACAAACAAGGTGGGGGTGGGTAGGGGGAAGGGGTGGACAAATAGGATGGGATAGGAGGGGTGTGAGGGTGGGTCCAGGGGGGTAGGGGAAGTAATGGACCGAAGGACTTCTATCGGGACCGCCGTTCCTGGCTCTGGGACCTCTGGCCTCTGTACCTCCGCAGCACCCCCATAGTGTCCAGCCTCCTTAAGATGTCGAGGGACTCGCGGGCCAGCTGTAGGAGCTCCCGTAAGGTGTCCTGAATGTCCCTGAGATGGCGTGTACCTAGGACAAGGGAGCACAGTCAATAGGTGTGAATGCACAACCCCATACAGCCCGCCCACTGTGCATGGCATACGGCCATGGGACATACCACTATGATGGTGTGTGACCACCCGCAGTGATCACATCCACAGGACCTGCCCACCCAGGTGCATATAGCCATGCGGAATGCTGCACACACCCACCGGCCAAGTCATGCACAGCACCACCGTGGCCATTTAGTGACATGGCTATGTGGTGCAAAGACAGTGGCACAGCCATGCACCTGGTGCAAGCATTGACCACCAGTGACGCACACCCAGACATGTATTGCCACTGGACAGTGTTGACTGTAACAAGCATGCATGGCGGTGATGTCGATGAATGGTGGCCATGCCCCACTGCCCACCCTGTCACACAGCATGCAATACTAATCATGGATGTATGGCACTCACCCTCATCGGGTTGGTCAGGTGGGCGGTGATGGCCCTTGCCCTGCCTGGCTTCATTGTCCTCCCCCCTCCGCTGCTCTGCCCGCAATCTGCGGAGTTCATCCGGGCCTGCTGGGAAAAAAAGGAGAGAAGAACATCAGTACATTCCCGAAGCAAAGTCCCCCTGCCCCAAGGTGTGTGCCCTCCCACCCAGTCAGACCCACCCACCCCACACCCTGTGAACACCACCATGGCCAACCCCATACGGTCCCTCCCTATGTGCTGGACACATACAACACTGTGACCCATATGGATGATAAAAGTGTGTTGGCTGAACCCCTACCTGGACGTGGCACTGTGCTCCTCCTGGCATGTGCCCACAGTTGGGCCAGTAGCTCTGGTTCCCTCCTCTGCAGGTCACCATAATGGTGCCTGCACTGCTCTGCACTACACCCCCATCCTGTGGCCTCTTCCAGGGCAGTGGCCACCTCCTGCCACACCTGGGTCCTGGCCCTGTCCAGGGAAGCCTCCCCGAAGAGAGGCCCATGGTGTGGCTCAACATTGGCCACCAGATTGGCCAGCTCAATTGCTGTCCACTGTGTTGCCCATCTGCGTGCCATTCTAGCAGCTATAGTAGGCAATATGGCGCTCTGCAGCGCGGCTTCCCAGGTGCAGATGCTGCACAGTACAGCGCTGCCATTCCTTATCGCGCTGTTACCGAACAGCGCGATAGAGGTGCACCTATGCCTGATGCATGGCGCCAAGGGGCTAAAGGTCGGGCACAGGGTCAAGGTTCTCTGGCTCAAGGCCATGCACAGTGCCATCTGATGACAATGTGTGTAGTGCGATTGGCTGCCTGTGTACCAGTGCCATAGCGGACTACCGAGCAGTTGGGCCATTGCACCTATGATGGCCCAGTGCCACAGCGCCATGTAGTGACCATCGCTATAGTGCCACTGGCACAATGGTGGCTGTGCCCTGCATTGCCTACCATGCACAGCACGTCATCAACACAGCAGACACCTGCGTCAGCAACCCGGACATGCGCAGTGCGGTGTACCATGCATGTCACAGGACTGCGCCATTGGCTCAGCATGTTCAACACAATTGCGCAAAGCGCAACAGCGCAATATTCAGCCGTCATATGCAAATCATCTAATCAGCCATTCTATGGTGCAGCACTGCAATTTGCATCTACTTAAAGTTGCTCCTCGCCTCATTTGCATGGATTGCGCTATAAAGGTGCGACAATGTGCTGCAGTGGCCATAGTCAGTTACTGCAGTTTATTGGTGAGTTGCATGCTGTTTGGGAGTGTGGACTGTGGATTCAGGGACATGCAAGGGACTGCACAGTCACAAGTAACAACTGCCATTCTTATAGGCTACATAATGACAGAGCAGGTTGTTGGAGAGGAGGAAAACAGTGGTGGGAGGAGGAGGAGGAGGCCGAACTTTACAAAGGCTGAAACCGAGGCCCTGTTCAATGCCTACCTGGATCAGGAGCCACTGCTCAGTGGACAGCTGGGAACCCCTCAGGCCCGTGCTGCTGCATGGGAGGAGGTGGCACGTGCCGTGAACCTGCATGGCAGCCACCAGCACTCCATGCAGGAGTGTAAGAAGAAGATGGGCACGGACAGGAGGAGGGTAAAGGAGTAGGTGGCTGCCATCAGGGCAGCACGTGCTGCAACAGGTGGGGGACAGCCGGAGGTGGTACAGCTCACCCCAGCGGAGGACAGGCTTGCTGGAAGCATGCAGCGAAGTGCCATTGAGGATGTTCCAGGTGGTGGCTTCCAGACAGGTGGTGGCCCATCACTGCATGGTAAGTCATGGTCTGTCTATGGGGGGGGAGGGTAGGTCACACGCAGTAACGTGACTTTGCTTTCTCTTACAGATCCTGAGCATCTGCATGGGTCAGCGGTGGTGGGCCTGTCCACTGCGGACAGTTGAATGGAGTCGGAGGTGGGACCATCCACCTCCACAGGTATATGTGGATCATTGCGACAGTGGGGCCACCTGGCTGTCCACACCGATGTCGTTGTGACAGGTGTGGAGGAAGCCCTGCCTGTGTCCCAGTGTGCTGGCATCCACAGATGCCAGCACGCTGTGGCTGTGGCCAGAGCACAGTCCAGCACCAGTGATGATGACACGACCGTCATGGGCAGTGACACGTGTGTGCCACAGGATGGACACACAGCAGGGCAATTTGCACCCATGGCTGTGGGTGGTGCCACTGTGGAGGCCTGCGTGTCAGCACAGTCCCAGGCTGTGCCTGTCAGCACCAGTGGGGCAGCACTGGTGTCTGTTCAGGACAGTGGGACTGTTGCGGCCACTGCGGCTGCACCACTGAGCCCTGGGGTGAGGCAGCCAGAGGGGCAGCATCAGCAGTCACCCACTGGGCTTGGGAGTACAGGGTTCAGCGGCAGCATCTGTGCACCACCTGTGGACATGCCCAGACCTGGTCCTGGTGCGCAGCACCCACCCTCAAGGGGTGCTGAACATCAGGGCCTTGCACACCCTGAGGGACAGGATGCCGAGGAAGCTGATGACCTCTTGGACGAGCACACCAGCCTACTGCGAGCATTGGTCCAGCAGCAGATGTGGCTTGCAATGTCCGTGGATGCACTGCATGTGGCTCTGGAGTGGGCACAGGAGCATCGCAGCAGGGACACCGCACTGATCCTGGCACGGATGGACCGTTTGCGGGAGGATGTGACCGCTGCCATTGACAGGCATGCACAGTGCTTATTGCTGTCATGGTCACAATGGGCACACAGTCAGGTGCCCATGCATTGCAGACACCATGCAGTGCACTATTCACCCCCCATTCCCGGCGTTGTGAGACTCCCACCCTGTCGACGCTACGGGCATCCCGAGCACTCCTGGTGCATTCATGTTCGGTGTGCTGCAGACCTCTCGCGGAAACACGGTCGGCGTTCATGCAGTGGAACCCCTGGGGGACCATCAGTGCCACCCCATGAGGCCGTGGTCAGCCTGCCAGTGCTGGCGGGTCTCAGCAGGGCCACCCACACATCCGTGGTGGCCGTGGCACTGTGTCGTGGGTCTGACCTGTCTCCCAGCATGGCTACTGTCTGGTGCTGCCCTGTGTGCATTGTGTGTGTCAGTGAGCAGTGCACAGGTGGGTACCCGGCCCTGCACGCAGACACACAGTCCACCTGCACACCCTCCCGGCTGCTGTCTGCAGTTGCGTGTGCATGATGATGCCTGCATTGTGCTGTACACCAATGTGCAATGGTGCTCAGCATCTGACACACGCACATGGACAGGCAGTGGGCATGGTGGCCTGTGGACATGTGTGTTGCTAGGGTGTGCATTCTGGGTCGCTGTGCCTTCTGCCCTCTGTGCACATTTGTTGCATTGTGTGTCTGTGTGTGTGTGTGTACTTCGGTATGGCATATTAATCCTCACCCATCCCTGGCTGTGTGTGTGCCTCTGTGCCCTGCCACTTCCCTTGATGGCATGCACCCCCGGTGTGTGTCCATGCGTGTTTGTGGGTTGTGCCTTGGCCACTGGTGGATGCGCATGGCCCTATGACTTACCTGGGTTGGCTGAAGTGCTCCTCCGTGATGGTGTCCCGGCGCAGCTGTGCCAGCTGGAGCAGTCGGGGGTCCTGTCGGCCAAGGGGGGCTGCCCATCACCATCGTCACCGGCGTCCCCATCGTCCCCATCGCTGTCCCCCTCTTTGACCTGTACAGCTATCCCATATTCGTTGGCCATGTTGTGCAGGATGCAACAGGCCAGGAATATCCCACAGGCCTTTGAGAGGCTGTACTGTAGGGTACCACCAGAGGTGTCCAGGCAACGGAAACATGCCTTCAGCATCCCGAACACCCACTCGATGACATTACGTGTGGTGGTGTGCCTCATTGTAGCATTGCCGCGCATGGGCGTGGGTCACCGGTAGGGTGTGAGCAGCCAGGGACAGAGTGGGTATCCACTGTCACCTGTGTGTAGAGGGTGGAGGTTAGTTTGGTGATCAGCATCGCCCTGTTCCAGGCCATGTAGGCCACTACCCATGCCACCTCTGGCCATGCCCCCCCAGGCCCTATGATTGTCCATGTGGTTTGCATACTCACCCACTAGGTGTCCAGTGGGGTTGTCCCCACTCTTGAATCTGTGGCACAATGCCAACAGGTGCCAGATGAAAGAATCATGTGCTCCCCCAGGGTGCGTGGCACAGACATTGATATTGCGCCCCCTGGCATCACACACCACCTGACAGTTGATGCTGGCATAGCCCTTGCGATTTATGTATGCGGCCCCCTCAGGGCCAGGTGGTGTGCGTATGGCCACATGGGTGCAGTCTAGTGCCCCTAGCATGCCAGGCATACATGGTACCCTGTGGAACTCCTGTATGTTTGCTGTGCGCTCTGCCACTGTGCTGGGGAAATGGATGTACTACTCAGCATGTGGCAGCAGTGCACTGAGGAACTGGGTGAGGTGGTGGGACGTGGCCAACTGGGTTATGCCTGTGGTGTCCCCAGTTGGTCTCTGGAAGGTACCCGTGGCAAGCAAGCACATGCAGGCTGCTACCTTGGTCTCCACTGACATGGCATGGCTCCGTTGTGTGGGTGCCTGCATCACATCACTGCACAGCTCACAGAGCTGCCTCAGAATTGCCCTGTTCAGGTGGTACTGGCCCACAATCTCAGTATCAGTGTACAGCTCAAAGCTGGTGTGGGCTTGGTATTGCCTGTTGGGGGCATAACGCCAACGGGCCCTTCCACGGCCACGCCTCCCTGCCGCCCGCCTTCTCACCCCCCTCATTACGGCCTCCATGTGGAAGGTGGCACTGGCTATGTCCCTGGCTTGTGTTCACCCCCCCAGAAGCTGTTTCTGTATTCCCCCCGCTGTTCTGGCTGCTACCTCCCCTGCACCGGGTACACCTGCCTGTGCTGGCCTCTGTGCTGTGTGGCTCCCCACACCTTCCCTGTGCCTGGCTGTTCAGAGTGACCTTTCCCTGGCCTGCCCTGTTTGTGCCTCCTGCCCTGTCTGTCTGCCTCTGCCTCTGACACATGTGTTTTTCCCTGTAGCGTTCTTGCGCCTCTTCCTTGCTCCTTTTTTTTTGGCTCATTTCTGCTATGGTGCAACTTCCGCTTGCTCCACTATTGCACTTGGCGCAAGTCTTTGAATATCACACTGCACCATTTATGCATGGTTCCTCCCCCTTTGGTTGTGCATGCCTTCATTATCATTGCGCTGTTGCTCAGCATGATTTTGAGGGCACAACTGCCTCCTGCTGAATATCGCAGAATGGCGCAATTTCGGACTTGCGCAGGTGCAACCTTATTGCGCATGGCTCAACTCTTTTGACTATCTGGGCCAATATCTTTTTTTTTTAAGGTGGGATCAGGTCTGGCACTTTCTGATCGGTATATCTTTAGAGGATCTTCTGTATGCAAGCAGCTGTGCACACCAAGCGAACACCACCCAGATGGTTGCAGATAGCTTCATACCAAAATTTTAATAAACCTTGGTTCAATTAAATACTACAATACTTATAAACTTGAACCTCAAATGCAAGTTCACATGCACTAGAAACATGCATGCTTGAGTCTGTTAATGTTTCAGCTATGAGCCAAATATGTACAAGGTATCACTATATCAGTTAATAAAGCCTCTGAGGGATGTCCCTTATGGTACAGCTACTGCTCTACCTAACCCCCAGGGCATTACCTGTGTACCCTATTAGACTATAACCTTACATACTCCGCTGAATTGGCCTCTCCACTCTCTAACCCATTGCCACTACACATTCACTGAGATGTTTCTACCTTGGCATCTTCTTGCTGATGACAAGGCTTCTTAGCTGCTATTTGTGAGTACCTAACAGAACTGTTAGCACCTTATTTAAACTGCCGGTGTTTTGTTTATCATGTACCCTGTATTAAGACTGTACTTAACAATTTGTCTCTGTCTTTAATACTCAATTTCTTGTATTATAGTAGTCTGTTAATGTGTTACTAATATGTTTATGACAATGCCCGTTAGCTGCATTTGCTATTCCCAACTAATATAATTGTTCTCCTCCTCCTTTGATTGATGAGGACCCTCTGTAAATGAAGTCTTAGCTCAAAGGTTTGTAATTCCGATTCTTTAATAAATAAATAAATAAATCAATGATTCCAGGCTTGAGGTTTGGGTGAGTGGACTGCAAAAATGAAGCTGAGTGGTTCTGTCTGCCCAAACCTCGGGAGAGAAATCTCTTATGTCATAAGAGACTTCCCTTAGAGGCCCATTTATCTTATTATAAATCACATCCCAAGGAATCAGATATTTAAAGTGCTTCAGTTAAGGCATCTTATAGGTGCTCTTTTTGGTTTTAAGCCTAAAACTGCAAGTGTTAAATCCCTACTGGCTCAATTATCCGATTATGCTTTGAAACCACACAGTGTGTCTGCAATATATTCCCTCCTAATTTCTGTGGCTGGCTCCAGTCCCCTCTCCGGTTCAACTAACCGGAATATGTTACTCCCTGATCTGTACCTTGACTGGGCTCAGATCTGGGAGGACCTTTACTTCTACCATTCCCAGGACAGACTTAGGCTCACTCAATATCATGTATTGAACAATATGTACTATACTCCGGTTAGATTGGCTAAAATTGGCAGATTACCAGACTCTAATTGTACTCGCTGTGGTAAAATGGAAGGCAATATGGTGCACATGTTCTGGTACTGTGAAAAAGTATTCCTGGTTTGGCGAGAAATTCATTCTAAATTGGACCCCCTGTTGGGATTGGATGACCTGTTTACAATTGAAGTCTGTCTATTGGGTAATTACTCTTGTATTCCGGTCAAAGAGCGTAGATTCCACATTGCATTGATATCTATTATTGTAGGTTAGTCCTTAAACATTCGATGGATCAATTAACCATTCCCTATAGTGAATGGTTAAACGACATTTCAGTGTTTTTTTAGAACAGAACGCTTAATTGCATGATTTCGTAACAATATGGCTGGTTTTGATAGGAAATGGGGTAAGCTTTATGCATTATATTTAATATAATGGTGTTGTTAATTGGAATTAATGGGGTAACCAGGGGGCTTTTGTCAATTTGGCTGGTCTCTCTCTCCTCTGTCACTCTGTGTTGGCACACTCCTGGGGGGGAAGGGGTGGGTTTTGGGGATTGGGGTGGTGGGGGGGAGGGGGGCTTATTTGGTTCATGTACTACGAAGGCTGTTGTGCTCTTCTGCTGTATTTATGTATTCTATTTCTCATGTATGGCTAATAGCCCCCTTGGTTTTTGTAATTAATGATACAATAAAAATTTCTTAAATTTCAAAAAAATCTTTTTATAAATCACTCGAGTTTAGTTTGAATGCTTCATAATTAGTTTAGTCTTTTTTTTTTAATTTTATTGTGCTGTCCTTCCCCTTGTGCTTAAGTGGAGCTCTCCCTCCTAGCACTCCTGCACTGGAGCACACTGCACACCAGAATAGAGATTCAGTGGCTCTGCATGCTGATTGTCTGAAATCATCTTAATGATTTATAATAATTGTTCTATCACAGGTGTCCCTGGTGTCTCCTTCCCCAAGCAACAGAAGGGCAACCAGTATGAATTACCTGATTCTGAGACAGATATGCAACCAAAAGATTTTTAACAGCAAATGCAAATTTAATTTTAAATTATACTAAACCTGACAGAGTTGCATAAAAAAGATGGCCCCTTTCATAGAAACATGCAAATATAGAATTTGTCAGCAGAAAAGGACTGCTTGGCCCACCCAGTCTGCCCTGATGGTCCCTGTCTAGTCTGTCTCCGCAGACCCTAACTGGTCTTCAGTGTCCTCCCCACCTCCCTGTCTATTTACTAATATTCCACTATGTCTATCCCATGCATGCTTGAAGTCCCCTACTGTTATCCCCTCCATCACTTACATTGGCAGTGTGTTCCAGGCATCCACCACTCTTTTGGTGAAACAGGACTTCCTCACATCCCTGTTAAAACTCCCCCAGCCCCCAGCTTCATCACATGGTCTCTGGTCCTGGTGCTCTTTCTCATTTCAAAGAGACTCCCCTCCTGCACCTTGTTCACCCATGTGAGGTACTTGTAGATCACTGTAATGTCCCCTCTCACTCTTCTCCTTTCCAAGGTATGCATTTTGAGATCCCTATGTCTCTCCCTTTCAGGCTTCTGATGCAACCCCTACATCATTTCATTTGCCCTTCTCTGGAGTATCTCTACCCAGTCTATGTTCCTTCTGAGGTACAGCTCTAGAACTGGACACAGTACTCCAGATGGGGTCCTCACAAGCTAGCGATACTGTGATAACACCACCTCTCCCCTCTTGCTGCTGGACATACCTCTCCCTATGCATCCCAGCATCCCACTGGCCCTACCCACTACTTTTGTCACACTGCCCTGCTACTTTGAGGTCATCAGTTATGATAACTCCAGGTCCCTTTCCTGCTTAATGTTAGTGACTGTCAGTACCTCCCTCCCATCCTGTACTCAGCTCCTGAGTTCTTGTGCCCTAGGTGTATGAGTTTGCACTTTTTAGCATGGAACCCCAACTGCCCTGCTCTTGACCACTCCTCAAGTTTCCCAAGCTTCCTACGCATTCTCTTCACCCTTCCTGAGCATCAACCCTTTTACAGATTTTGGCTTCATCTGCAAAAAGGCATACTTTCCCTTCCAGTTCTTCTGTAATGTCACTTATAAAGACACTGAAGAGGACTGGTCCCAGTACTGAGTCCTGGTCACTATACCATTATTAGAGCGAGTGTCATTAACCAACACCCTCTGTTGCCTTTCCATTAACCAGTTCCTTACCCAATTCATCCCTTTGGATCCCATCTGTAGGCTGCTCAGTTTCTTTATCAGTCTCCTGTGTGACACAGTTTCCAAGGCCTTTGCTAAGACCAGCTAGGCCACATCCACTACCCTCCCCTGATCTATTTCCCTGGTCATACAGTCAAACAAATCAGTCAGCTTTATCTGGCATGACCTCCCCCTCATGAATACATGCTGCCTTTGGACTTGTAGCCCAGCGGATACAAAATACTCTTACAAACTCTCCTTCAGCAGGATTTACAGTAATTTCCCCACCACTGAAGTGAGACTGACCAGCCAATAGTTGCTAGCTTCCTCTCTGCTGCTGCTTTTCAGGCGAGGGACCACATCTGCTCTCCTCCAGTCCTATTACCAGTATGCTGTTGAAAAAGGCCATCAATAAGGCAGCTGGTATCTCCCTGAGTTCCTTTACGGCCCTTTGGGTGCACCCTGTCTGGTGCCATAGCCATGTCCACTTTCAAAGCTGCAAGTCCCTTCAGGACTCTTTCCTTTGAATATTGACAGGTGTCCATTTCCCCCCTTGTTCCTGCTGCTCCCTGCTGGTCTATCCCCCTTCCTTCACTGTGAAGACTGAGCACAAGTACCTGTTCAGAACATCTGCTTGTTCTTGATCCTGTTCTTCACAATGTAGTAGTAGTAGTAGTAAAAATGTTATTTTTATACAGGATTTACAAAACTTTAGGTCGAAAGACCTATTTTCAAAGTTGTCCTGTGTGAAAATGTTCAATTTGCAATAAATTATCAAAGATATCAAAGTTGTCAAACACTCAGTAACTTACAACTATACATACAGGAAAGGATCCTCACTCTAAAGAGACACACAATAAACAGTACTTACGTCATACAATACAAAATAATTTCTTCATTCAACAGACTCTAATTTCTTTCACAGTTTTTAAAACCTCATTAAAAACAAGTACATTCAGAAAAAAAAATACATCACTCAAACCTGATTTGAACTGTGATAATTTAGTTAGTTTTCTTAACTGAGGGGGGAATTTATTCCAAATTTTTGCCACTTGTGCCTCAAATGTCATAGTTCCATATGTTGTATTAATTTTTGGAAAAATGTGACCCCTGTGCTTCACATCTCTTAAAACATGGGGATAGCTCTTACAAACAGGGGACAAGTCCATATTTTCATCTATCCTCCCATTTCTTCTCGACCTGCTGCCATCCTTATCCTCACTATCCCTTGCCTTGCTGTCCTCTTCTCACTTACAGCATGTACCAGAAGAAAGTCTTACTGCCTTTAACTACCCTTTTGGCTATCCTTATCTCTGTCTGTGCCTTTGCTCCCCTCATTCCCTTTCCTGCTTCCCACTGTTTTATTTTGCATACCTCCCTGTCTTTTTCCCTCTGCATTTCATTATACCTGCTGAATGCCATTTTTTCCCCCTCACAACCTTGGCCACTTTAAAGAACCACAATGGTCTCTTTCTTTCTACTTTTGCTCACTTTCTTCACACTGAGGTTGGTTGTCTTAATTATGCTGTCCATTATTTTTTCCCACTGTGCCTCTACCCCTCTGTGGCAATCCCCCCATGAGGCAGTTTCTGAGAATCTCCCATTTTTTTTTTAAATCCACCCTACTAAAGCCCAGGACCCTCATTCTTGGTGGTTTGCCTCTGTTCCCTTGTTAATGTTAAACCACACTGTATGGTGATCACTGGTACCTAAGGGGACTGCCCACTATGGTGTATTCAATGGTATGCCTGTTCATAAGCACAGGGTCCAGAAACACCCCATCCCTAGTGGGTTCCTTGACAAGCTGCCTGCAAAAAGTCCCTTGTAGGGAATCAAAGACGGCCCTACTGAAGCTGCAGTTGGAAGGCTCCAATGCACATCTGGAGGACTGAAGTCAACAAATGGCAGCACCTCCCCCTTACTTAGCATCCTTTTGATGGTTTCCCCAAGTGCTTTTTCCAATTCCTGACTTTAATCTGGAGGTCTGTATACCACCCCATATGGATAGCAGTGATTGTACCTGTCTCCAGGATAACCCATAGCACCTCCAGCCCTTCTTTTTCCTTCAGTTACCCCTATACATCTGTGAACATGATTCCCTCTGCCACATATGGTACAATCACTCCTTCCCTCCTCCCACTCTTGTCTCTTCTGAACAGAGATTAGCTCAGTAATGCCATGTCCCAGCTGTGGAAGTCAGTGCACCACAACTTTGTTATGGCCAACAAATCCAAGCTAGCTTCCACCATGATGGCTGCCAGGTCCAGAATTGTATTTCCCAGACTCCTTACATTAGCACACATGGCTCACCATGACTTATTCTTTCTGTACCTGTTTCCTTGCTCCCCGTCCTGCCTGTGCTGTTCCCTGAAGCCTCCTCTGACCCCCCCACTTCCCTTGTTACCTTCTCTGTTACCTGTCTCCTTTACTCCTTTCTTCTTGCTTTCCTGATGTATACCCCACTTGTCCTCTGCTTTTTCTCCTCATGCCTACTTGTGCCCTTGCCCTGGGGGAGCTCACTCCCCTTAAGATCTCCTTCCATGCTGCTTCATTATGTGGGGGAAGGGCAATTATTGCCTCCCCTTGTTTTATATTGTTCCCTCCTGGCTAGTTTAAATGCTCATCCAAGTGGCATTTAAACCTTCCACTAAGGACTGTGGTCCCCCTCATGGAAAGATGTAGGCTGTCTCTCCCATAGAATGCCCATATCATCACAGGCTGAACCCCATGCCCCAATGTAACAAAGCCCTCCTCCATGCACCATGCCTTCCATCAATTGCTAAAAGCTCTGATGCAAAGAGTCCTATACTCCTTCTGGCCATATATAGGTAACACTTTGTCACATCTTTTTGAGGCACCTCCACAGCTATCTGACATTTCCCTGCACTAGCTCTACCCTGTCCCATGCCAGGTCAATTTGTCACCAGGTGGACAATTACACCTAGCTATCTCCCATCTCCTGCTGCCCTGCCGATCCTCTGGATCTGCTCTCCGTCCCTCCAAGGTAAATACAATACTTACACCATGGACACAGATTGCTGTTTTAAGATCAAGTGTACACTATCTCAATTATTTTCATCTTCATTTCTAGTTATTTTGCAGGCCTTTCCTCTCTTGCTTTGTGTGGCGTACAGCAACAGAAGAATCATGTGGCAGTTTAAAAGTGACAGCAATAATGTTTTGGAAGGCAAAAAGCTATTTTAGTGAATAAATGAAAAATAACCACAGCTGTCAAAACAACTATGACATACGTGTAATTTACTACTGAATTGGAAACCACCAGCTTTAGTGTAGCTGTTCTATTTTACAACCATTATGAGACTAGTTCTCAAACACGGCAGCGGCAGTGCAATACAAAGTATTTTTCCCAGCAATGTTATGCAACCATCTGAAAGTGCTATTCACAAATGATGGCCATGTTACATTTCTAAATTTTTACTTATTAGGATAACCAGGAAATGAACTACATTACTAGTGCCCTTTTTCAGTCATGCTTCAGTTCAGAGCAATACAAAAAAGACAATAAAGGGTAAACAAAATATCACACAGTACACGTCATTTACAAATGATATTAATAACAGCAACAAGGAGAGACTCTGTGGCAAGACAAATTGCTGGTCCAGATATTGATTTGAGGTGAACAGAGTTTGTGCCCCTCATCTTCTGTCATGCACCTGCAAATGTGGCACAACATGGCATTGCAACACACACCCGGTGCCTGCCTTATTGGTGGTGTTGGGTACATGGCAATCTAGCCATAATGTTGCACCCAGCCCCTCAACATTCTTGGTCCCCTGGTGGTTCAGTGGTTTTTGCTAATATCCCATGTTGAGTGGCTCCGGTGGCCCAGTGGGACCCCAGTCTACTCTGATATTGGGAATTCTCACTGGTACTCTAGCCAAGAAGAGGTTGCAATGCCATTAGGCATGGCTCAGAAAAGTTGCAGTGGATGCACTGGTGCTAAGTGGTGTTCAAAACCACTTTTCAACACCTTTTGTGTCATAAAATTGGGTCGCATATATTTTTTTCCTGTTGAAAGGGAATAAGGGTGAGGCTTTCAAAGCCTAGATCCAGTTGCAAATACTCATTGTGTACAAAATATAACATAAGAGAAAACTGACCCATATGTCAATTTTCAAAACTCTGACTTAGTTATTGTGTTCTGTTTTCAAAGTTCAGATACACAGTAATGTGCCTGAAAATTATTTGCAGATAACGTGTAGCCTGGCTATAATTCACACATATGGCAGTACTTTTTATACAGGATATAAAGCATTATAAAATAGATAGAAATTCTGAAGATAAGGACAACCTCTGAAATTAGATACAACAAGTTGGAACATGGTCTAGACATACCAGGGCAGTTCCTGACATTGAAATTAACTAATTCATTCATTCATTAGTTTGATAACTGGGTAGGTACACTGGTCCTAGGGACCATTTTCAGAAATGACCTAGACCATCTGGCACATACAGTACAAGATATATCATACATTAGATTTAGCATACATTGCACAAGTTACAATGGTACAACTGGAGACAATACTTGTTGTCGGACAATTAAGACAGATAATCAGTACATTAGGATCAACATACAATTGGAAGTGTTTCACCCAGTCCGACAATACATGTGAAATAAAAGCCACCACAAGGCAAGCGGATTTGCTAACCCAGTCAGGTAGAGTGAGAGAGAGCAAACTATAAGTAACTATGCCCCCCCCCCCCATGTCAGGAAGGACACTTGCAAACTGAAGTGAGTAGGAGGGTGTTTTTAAAATACAATTTGAAGGGCTTAAAAATGCCTAGAGAGTGAAATGTGACTGGTAAGCCATTCCAGAGCCTGGGGGCAGTGATGGAGAAGGCTCTCTGGCCCATCTTGGTTGAATTCTAGAGATAGTTGAGGAAACATTGAGAGGAGGACCTCAGTTCATGGGGGTTGCATTAGAGGGGAGCTAACCCTGTCGTGAAAAGACTTCTCGTTAAGGGTACCCGTGAATTAGTCAGGGTGGGCCTCGGGACATCCAACCACAGGGCACTTCAATGGCATCAAGCTGTATATTGGGGATACTACACCTTTTTATCAAAATGACTATATTTTAATGGCTTTTATTTTCATAAAATGCTTACCAGATGAGAAAAACGGCATTAACTAAGAGTTGCATCCATTTTGTGATTTTTGAAAATCCTGCCATATGATTTTACAGGGTAATGTCTATTCTTTCATCAGGTAAATGAATTTTATGAAAAAAAAAAATCATTAACATGTAGTCACATGACTAAAAGTTGCAGTATGCCCAATATGCTGTTTGACCTCATTGTAGTGCCCTGTGGTGGTGGTGGTGGTGGTGGGGGGAGGCTACTGGGACACATTTCTCATCTGGATGGTGAAGTTGGGGGGGGGGTTGCAGGGTCATCTTGATAAATGTCACATTTATGCCAAGATGAGCTAAGTTAAAATGGTTTTATGCTGCAGATTTGGTCATTGTTTTAACTCAACACCACTCACTGCAGGTTGGTTGAGTGTGTGCTCCTTTAACCTTTAAGGCATTTTTTCTACTTAAAAACTGAGTGATTGGCTGGCCCATCAGAACAGTGGTGTGGCTACTACTCATGATGCCAATGACCTGGGTTCATGAATGAGTCTGAGTCTTTGGGGTAATCCAGAGGAGAAAGGGTCAAGCATTCCAGTGGATGCTGTCCTCCTCTGGAGAGGGAGGATTGCTGCCTCCAATGCAGTGCTGCCACATGGAGGACCACAGGTTGTAGCATAAGTGACAGACTGAGTGGGTGGATGGACATTGGCAGGGCTTGCAGTCAGCACACCATCATGAGCACCTCCACTTCAACCCAGTGCATGCCAAAATCCAGGGACTGAAAAAACATGGAGAATGGGTCACAGCCTAACTGATGATGGACTCTGGTGCATCCAGGTCCTCAACACGGTCTGGGACATCCCCTCATGACACTTAGGAATTTTGGATAAATCCCATTCTACTTCTGTCCCCACCTGGAAGTATGCCATGGCTCCATGGAGGGTGAGATGCCATCTTGTAAGGTATGCCAAGGATTGGAATGGGCCTTGGGGATCCTGAGGGGAGGACTAAACTGGAACAACAACAGTGGCATATACTGCTAGCATAATAAAAGAACTGGGTGAGCAATAAAAAACAACAACATTTAAATGGGAATTATTTTGCACCCAGACATTAGAACTCATAAGACCAACTTAAGGCAGCTGGTTCATTTCCCCTGTGGTGTCATACAGACGAGGCACACTGATGAGTCCTAAGTAGTATGAAACACATGCCTGTGTCTTCTGTTTGCACCCTTTGCAGACTGTATGAGAAGCCCTTTGGTATCATGCATTACTGGTTAAAGCCAAACCAACCTAAAATTTCATGGTGATTTACATATACAGCCTATGATGCTTTGCATTGTGGGTATGTGTAATTTTGTGTTTATTAGAATGTTCGACCTTCCAAAAGCAATCTGAGCTGTCTACTGTTTTTAATACATGTTTTCTTTTTTCCTCAACCCTTTTTTTAAAGAAGGGGTTGTCTGAGTTACATGTGCAAGTGTAACCTTGCAGATTTTTCTGTTGCTGTCTGTTGCTTTGCGTAGGTGTGTCTTCTCTTGCATTATTATACGTTTTATTGGCCACACTTTATGCTTTTTGTTTACTTGTGTGTCATCTACCTGGGTTGTGCCTGTACTATAAATGGAATTCTCCCAATGTGTTACCTAGTAAACAACTGAAAAATGAAAATGGAAGGAAATGTAAAATGTCTTCAAAATGAAGAGCTGACAAGCAAAACACGTTCATTCTCAAAAGAGCTTTGGGGAAGGCAGAATTCCACCGGCAGAATATAGGCAGAATGACAATTCTGCTTCCAAAATGCTTTTTGTAATCATTTGATAAATTCTACAGAATTCTAAAAAAAATTGGATTAATTAAAGGTGAAATCTTAACTTCCCAGAAGCAAAAAAGTGGAACCTATAGGTCCCGATTAGAAAAGAGCACACCATTTGAATTTTTTTAACAACTGTAATATTTAATTTAATCTGGTTGATCTTTCAACCCCCACCAACTATTATCACCATCTACTGCTCCTAGAGTCCCCCGTGATCAGCCCTTTGATGACATACATGGCAAGCTAACCTGCAGGAGACTCCTATATTCCATTATGTATAAAAGAAATGTTTAATTTATATACAGCATATTGTTGTACTTGTAATGCCGGTGCCAATCAAATGAGGAAAGCACTTTCCTTGACTGATCAGTACTGGTAATGGAAGCATAATAACATGCTACATACATGCTAAACTTCTCTCTTGTGCATTCTGGCATATAGGAGTCTCCCATGCCTAGTTTGCCTTGTGTGCCATCCAAGGGTTGGCCATGGGGTCTCTGGGAGTTGGTGGTAATAGCTGGCTGGAGGGATTTCAGGATCAACCAGATAAACATAAATATTACAGGCATGTAAGTTCTTAAAACAATTCAATTGTTGTGCATTTTTTGGTACTCGGAACCTATAGGTTCCACTTCTTTGCTTCTGGGGAGCTAAGAGTTCCCCCTTTAACCAAGGATTAGTTTTCCATGGTTTACAGTAAATAAACTGCAGACACATTTTGCGCAGTTTGTGAAAAACTAATCCATGGTTTATAGAAACCACAAATCACTGATCGATGGTTTGAATAATAAAACACAAACGGTTTTGGAATTTTGGAATCCTGCTTCAAATGGAATTCTAAAGAAATTAGGGAGAATTTTCAAAATTCTGCAGAATTTTGTCAAAAGCAGTCTATTTCTCAACCCTTTGAAAACATCTCCACATGCATGTTCCCTTTGAGATCCTGCATTATTCCAAGCCACCCACAACTACATGTTTAGCATCATGTTAAATTAACTGTATTCAAACCTGCTGAGTTTGTTTCCACAGGTCTGATATTTTGGCATAGCTGCAGCCTTTAGAACTAGAAACAATTCAATACACTTTTGTTATCATGGAAGAAGCAGATGTAAGCTACAAGAAAGCAAACTGTCGTTAATGCATTTGTTAGAGTAGCAAGCATTACAGTAGTCAGCCATTCCATATCTGACATAAATCCTCTATTATTTATTTATTTATTTAGTAATTCGGAAAAGACCTTTGAGAGTAAGCTCTTTTACAAAGGTTCCATGTCATAGATTGCAAAACAAAGTAAAATAGGAGAAAGCAAAGGTACATTACAATGAATGATACAGCTTGGATTCAGAACTTACAGAATAACTCAAAACATATGTACAAGTTAAAATAACAAGAAAAACACTTTATGAGGGTGGGTGGGGATAAGCAGCTACAAAGTGCCTTGTCAGTAGTTCAGAGGGATGGGGATAGCTGGCAGTGGGGTGAAGAAAGGAGGTACGAGAGAGATGTAAGAACTGCAGTGGAGGTGAAGGGTGGGGGAAGAAGGGTGATAAGGTATAGGGAGAAATGATGGGGTGAGGGGAGGCTGAGCAGAGAAGACATGCTAGAGTAAATGGTGGGGTGTGAGGGCATGGTCAGGCAGCCTGTGCTAGTAGTGACTGTAAGGGAAATTCACAGGACTGTGAGTTGGGGGAGGGTGGGGTGGCAGGTGCCAAAGGAGCATGACGCAAACTGATTGCTGAGGCAAGTCACGAGAAGGGACAGAGAGGGGGAGTACCTGAGGCCTGCCTAGTGCTTGCTGGGGGGCAGAGAGAGCAGGTGTGGCTGGACTCAGGGGCAGGTGCACTTAGAGAATGTTTTTAGATGCTGTTTGAGGTCAGAATTGAATTTGCCAGACAATTGGTGGTCAAGAGGTGCCCAGGTAGTTCATTCATCCACAGGAGGGCCCAGTAGGCAAATGCACGTTACCCAAGTGAGGTGCAATGGAAGGGGATAGCCAAGGCCCCTCTAGTCCTCCCTCTGGTGACCTGTAATGAGTTGGCCACCTTGATCAAATTGCCTACATAAGGTGGTGTTTTACTCAATAGAGCCTTCTTCCCTATGATGCAAGTCTGGAATTTGACCCTGTTTCTTAATAACAGCCAATTTGCACATTTGTACAGAGTACAGGTGGGAGTGCCACACTCAGCAGCCAGGGTGAGTCTGCACCCTCTTGAGCGCTGTATCCATTGCCGCCCCATAGACCACTAGTCCATAGTCAATAGTAGATGTAATTGAACTGCGGACTGAGAGGTGGAGGGTCCCCGGAGAGAAGTATTGCCTGTGCCTGTACAGGACACCAATCTTGGTAATGACTGTCTTGACCAGAGAGTCAATATGGTGCGCAAACATGAGGGTATCATCTATTATGACCCCCAGATACTTGGACAAGTGAACTTGTTTCAGCGGCTCACTGCATAAGTTGGAGATGATGAGGGGGTGGTACTTATGTTTGTTGTGGGGGCTGGACATAAGCATGGCCTTGGTCTTCTTGTAGTTTAGTAGCAACTTATGACTACAGAACCAATCCTCGAGTTTGGAGAAGGAATTCTGCAGCTCAGATTGTAGGGCAGCCTGAGACGTGCAGCTGCTCAGGAGCACAGCATCATCTGCATACAGTATGAGTTTGGTGTCACAGGCTGTGGGAAGGTCATTTAAGAAGAGGCTGAAGAATAGGTTCCCCAGTATTGATCCCTGGGGTACCCCTAATGATACCTCTGTTGCGCTGGATACTGTTTGCCCAATTCTGACACATTGATTTCTCCATATTAGGTAGTCTTGGAACCAACAAAGGGCACTGGGTGCCACACACATGTTTTGCAGTTGGGTCAGTAACAGGGAGTGGTTGACTGTATCGAAGGCTTTGGTGAGGTCAATAAAGACAGACCTCACCAGTTTGCCTTCATCCAGGGCCTTATGTGCATAGTTTGCATAGTTCAGCAGGGCAGTGGTGATACTGTGATTTTGTCTGAAGCCATGCTGGTTGGGGCATAGTAGATTATACTTATTGAGGTAGTCAATGAGTTGACTCGCAACAATCTCTTCCAGTGCCTTGGATGGGGGAGAGGATCGAGATGGATCTGTAGTTGGCTATCAGAGACTTGTCACCTCCTTTATGCACTGGCATAACTAGGGCCTGCTTCCAAACCACCAGGAACTGGGCCAGGGACTTATTGTACAGTTTGGTAATGGGTACTATAAGAACATCCAGGGTGAGGGATAGAAGTTTCATGTCTATCCTGTCACTGCCCTGTCTGGTCTTACCTAATATTTTCTTGACCATAGTAAGGGCCTCCTTCCCCGTCACCTTTTTAAAGTAGAAGGTGGGGTGAAAACACTTGGTAGATACATTGTTGGAGTGGTTCAAACTAGGTTGAAAATAGACAGGTGGTAGCACTGGGGTAAGATCGGTGAAGGCCTTATTGAAGTCTTCTGCAAATGCTAGAGGGTCTGTAGTGGGGGTGTTACTGATACTGAGCAGCTGAGGGTGCTTCTTGTCCTCTATTCCAAGGATGCTTTTGATGTTATCCCAGAGTATTTTCCCAACACCCCAAGAACTGCAAAGCTTGGCCTTATGATAGCTGGCTTTGGCGAGCCGGATTAGTTTGGTGCAGCAGTTCCTGGCTGTTCTGTAGCACTGGTAGTCATGCTTGCTACCTGTGTTTATGGCCTTTTCCCAGAGTATGTCCCTTTCTTTCAGATGGGAGAGGAACTCTCCATCAATCCAGCCATCTGCCTGCCTCCACATTTTTCTTTTCGTCAGCAGGGCATAGCTGTCACAGATGGAGCTAAAGCCCTTAATGAAGTAACTGAGTGCCTAATCAAGGATATTTGTTTTTTGCACAGCTATTTAATGTATTCATGTTATTGTGCTTATTGTGCCTTTTTTGGTTTCCTACTCTCCCTTACCCCCCCTCACGCAGGACATATCTGGAAACGAGCTGTTACCATCTCAGTTGGTCTTTCCTGATAAAACAGTTGAGGAAGGAAGGAAGGAAGAAAGAGAGAAAGAAATGTTTACTCTATACATCAGCAAGACTAATATGTAGTGACTTGGCACATCAATATGCTGGTTTACAAACTTCATGTACATTTTTAACTTCAGATGAGCAGAGCTTTGAACTTACAAATCCTAGCCAGCACAGTGGCATGGAGGGCTGAAGCACTGGGCACCTCACCTCTCCATCCATGCCAGCAACCCAGGTTCAGAAATGGATACAGGTTGCTTGGGGGCCAGCCAGGGAGAGAGGATTGAGTGTCCCAAGGATAGCTCTTTTCCCTAATTGTGTAGACAAGACACCTCGCTCAGTTGCTGCCAGCTAGTGGTTCTGGGTGGCAGTGCAGTGTGGCATCAGGGAAGGTGAACCACCCATCAATGCCGGGGATCGCATCCACAGAGGCAGGATATTGGCAACCCATCATTGTACTTGATGTAGACAAGGAAGAAAGCCAAGGCAGAAAATCCCCGACCCTGGCGGGATGGTGGACCGGTCCCTTGCAAGCCCCACACTGGTGACTGGGATCTCCCAACATCTTCTGGTGAAGACAATGGGCAACAGTAAGCTAAGCCCCAATGAGGCCAGGTAATGGGTCTGGGGGGACCTGGTCCTGAGTGTGGCCAGGTCAGCAATGAAAGGTGAATAACTACTAATTAAAAAAAACCAAAACTTACAAATCCACTAACTTTATCAGTCTCACAAAATCTTGAAGAACGTGGTAGAATGGGGCAAGCCCATGTGCAGCAGTAATGCTACTGCTAAAGATGCTGACAATCTGAATATCTGAATGAGCTTTTTTTGCCAGGGGCCAGCCAGGGGAGGAGGATTGATGGTCCAAGGGAGGATCTCCTCCTATGGGGAGGCTGAGCTGCCATCCTAGCTGCAACACTGCTACCTGAGTGACCACAGGTGGCAGTGCAGTTGAGGGCCATGTGGGAGGGGCAGACACAGACTAGGGGTTCAGTGTGGTGACATGCCTGCATGTACACGCACCTAGGACCTCCCTTGTGTGCCTGCATCTGTGGGGAATGTGCATAAAATGAAGGGGGAAAAAGAACACCATCAGTTGGACGATGGACCCCGGTAGACCAGAAGGGACCAGACCTGCACTCCCAACTGACTTGCTTGATGCAGCACAGAGTGTTGGGGGGATCCTCCCCTCTTCCTTACACTGGGGGAATAACTGTAGCAGTAGGGTGGTAAGGCAGTTGTAGGGGTCAGATACCAGTGAAGCAGAGGCACCTGGGGCACCCAAAGGTAGGTTGTGATGGTGGAGCAGGAAGGGGCATTAACAGGAAATAAAAAAGGAAAAGAGTGATAGAAAGGACTTTAAATATACCGTTTTAAAAACTGAAGCTGCCAGTTTTACAGATAAAATTCACAGATGGATTGGAAAACAAATGGTCTGCTGGTAATTAAAACTGTATTAAATTTTGCTGGTCTTTTTATCAAAAGATATGCATACCCTACCAGTAGTAACTAGCGTGAACATACGTTTGTGCTGTTCAATCATGAAGGAGCGCAAATGCTACTAGCATTTCATGTGCAAAAAGGCACAGATCCTATAAACCTATCCATGCAGAAAATATTCATTCTTAATCTCTGGGGGGGCCATCAAATTCACAATCTAGAAACGCACTCACTGCAGAGGCTCGCTATGCTCTCTCCCTTCCCTGCTTGCATACTCTACATGATAATGTGATTGAGGTTGTCTCCTCCTTCAAATACCTCAGTGCTTGACTGGACCATCATCTTGACTTCTTAGTGCACATACATGCCATCCACCACAAACTGCCCCCCAAACTGGGTGTGGTGTACGGGAACAAAGTCAATATTTTGTATCCTTCCCACTAAAAGCTAGTTACAAAGGGGTATCCTCCCTTCCTTAGACTATGGTGGCATCTACTATATAGCAGTTCCCAAGTCCACCCTTGCCAGACTGGACCCTGTCTTTCACTCATTTTGCCGCTCTGCCTTGAACTGCCCTACCCAAACCCACCACTGCTCCCTTCACTCCTCCCTCTCTCTCCCTTGATGCCAGACACCTCACCCATTGTGCCTCCTTCACCTCCAAATGATGGTTTGACTCTCTCTCTCTCTCTCCCTCCCTACTTTTCTGACCTCCTCTCTCCCCAACTTCCTTCCCATACCCTCTCTGGAACTTTGTGTCCCATTCCCTTTCTTCTGGGAGAGAGAGAGAGACAGAGGAGAGTAGTCAATTCCAAAAGCTCTGATTCTCTCTTTCCTTGTCTGTCCACTCTTCTCCTTCAAATCTCTTTTACATGACTTCACCACCCCCTCTTGCAGCTCTGTCTGACCACTGACCTTAGCATTTCCCATTCCCACTACTCTCTATTTGCTGAGTGCCTCCCTCCAGGCTCGGAGCAATTGTTCACCCTAGGTCCCCAATGTGTACGGCAGTCATCTGCTTGTAATTTATGTGTTCACAACTGGAAATGGTTTGCTCTTGTCCCTTCTGTACTGTACTGCATTGGTTAACGTTGCACTGTGCACTCTGGGTGGTTAATCTGCTTTTATCTTGTGTTTGCATGTGGCAATTGTATTGTAATGTACTGCACTTGTAATTTATTTAACAGTCCATTCACCGTGTATTCTGGGTTGTTGGTCTACCTGCCTGAATATCATGACTGCTCAGCTGTATTGTTTTTGTTTTTTATTACTCTCACACCTTATGGCACCTTATTGTATTTTATTTAGTGTCGCACCATTTGTATTGTCTACTCCCTCAAACACACACACACACACACACACACACACACGCACCAAACACATCTGGAAATGAGCTGTTAACAGCTCAGAATATCTTTCCTGGTAAAAAGTTTAAAATACATACATAAATAAATAAATAAACAAATACATCTGATGTGCAACCGTTAACAAAAATGTCCACTTAAGCTTTCATCTCCCCAGCCCTCAGAAAAAATCTGAAGCAATCTGTTTCACAGCTCTGTGCTAGTATTGGAAATCTATTGCATCTGATAGCACTCACCCTGTTCACCTGCCTGGCACTAGTTTCTTGAGAGAATAACACCGGGAACAGAAGTTCCCATCAACTGAATGACTCCCTCAGCTCAGTACGGTGTTTGGCATGAAATGGTAGCTGTGCCCAGGACTCGTGCTCCTGCTAAGAACACTGACCTGAAGGAGATAAAGGAGATGCTCCACACGTTAATCTAAATATTTCTCACGTCAGGAAGGACGTTAAGTATCTCAGGTAAAGAATGGTGGCTATGGAGATTAGGGTCACTGATCCCAAACTTTTCACAAACAGGATGGATACAACATCATCAATATAAGAAGATCTGACACAAAACCTGGAATAACAGTCATATGGATAAAAATCAATGATTCATAAAATGAGGTCTGCAGAACGATGCCTGCATAGTGGGTATTCCACAGAGCAGAGAAGATCATGATGTGTGTGTGCGTTCTTCCAAGCTGCCATCCCAGAAACATTAAACTTCTACAGGGATTATTCACTTGAAATATACAGGGCACACAGAACCCTTGGTCCCAGAACTGGGGGAAGGGGTCTTCCAGGACTGGTATTAGCAGGTCCTTCGACTTGTCAGGGAATGAGGCACCCTATGCTGAAATGGGTACCCGACGCACATTTTCCAAGATTTCTCAAAAGACCTTGCTGACCACCAGAAAGCCTTTGGTCTGGTTAAGGAGTTTACAAAACTGAACTTGCAGTATGATATGTAGTATATGGCAACCTTGAAAATGCACAGTGAGGGGAAAGGGCTCTCATTCACCTCACTCCAGGAGGTAGATCAGTTTGTCAGGTGAAGAAATACTGTTCCAGTTAAAAGGGCTGCCAAGTAGAAATAATCCAGCCCCTTCCAGCGCATCCTCCAGGAAGAAAGCAGGGTAATGTGGGAGGGAAAGCACCCTCACCACAAGATGCAGTTGGCCACCCAGATGGATTAGGGAACAAAGAATAATGGCAATCAATGCAGCCCAAGTGATAGAGAAACTGTGGGTGAGAGTGCACACCCTGAAGTGACAGTTGGCATCTGCCAGAGAGATCACAGATACGGGGGTTCAGATACTTCACACCGGAGTCCAGACTGCCTTCATATGAACAGTAACAACCAAATAAAAGAACCTGCAATGAAAAGAGCTGACCACCCATCGGAGCAATTTCTGAAAGAGAAGAACAGACAGAGGAGAACACTGCCTTTAACTGTTACATCACCTGAGAATGATTTTTCCCTCAGACCAAGCTGGGTTGCTATCATAGAAGTTACAAGGGATATAGGCAACCATCATGCCAAGGATACATAACCCCTCGGAAGAGACACTGGGACTGTTGATGAGGGGTGAAGGCCTGGACTAAAAGATGTTGAAACTGAATGTACCTCAATGTTGTACTTCCCGCACACTGTGTTTTGGTATCAAATCAGCTGGCACACATGTGGGACTCAGCCAAGCTTTAGTTCCACATGGATGCCTCACGTATGTCATCCAGATTTTACCCTGATGAGGAACTGCACAGTAGGTAGGGGGTATCATTATCCTGTAACTGTATTAATAAGCAAGGGAAATGGGCTAGACAAAGATGATGTGTGAGGTTTTATTATGGGGTAGTGGTTTCAGATTAATCAGAAAGGCAGAATTTGAATTTGGATTTAAATGGTGTTAGCCCCTCAGTTAACCCTCGAGATCGACATTTGAAGTGTGACAGCACAATGACTTTCCCACATACAGCCTCAGTCACTGATTCATCCTGTCAGCAATGACTCAGCATGGGTGTTTGTAAGGGAGAAGTCAACCACTGCAGAGCCTTCCTTACGAACATGTATATGGTCCAGTGTGATCAACTGAGAGGGAGATGTCAGTCTCTGCAGTGATACCTCTCACAAGTTTGCATAGTCAGGAAGGCTAAGGAAGGTAAGAGGATCATTTAAAGGGGAAGAAGAACTCTATTATAGCCAAGCAATGTTGTTGTTTTTTACTCCTGCATGGAGGGGTGAAAGAGTGGGACACCAGTCATGAGATGGATAAACCTGGCCTGCTATAATACCATGCACTAGGGAAGAATCAGGCACATTAGGTACCATCGACAAAGAGGTAATGAGGTGGCTTACCCATCCCTCTATCACAACTATTGATGGGTAACAAAGGTAGTCAGTGAGACAATAGCACGTGCTAAGAGCAGCATACTAAACCAGAAAGTGCATACAGAATGCTTCACTGGACTAGTGCAGATGGAAGAGGAGAATCTCTTCACATTGGAACAATGGGAATAGTAAGGGACTTTTTAGGTTAATTTAGGGGACTTTACAAATATAATCAGTTACTACAAAGCATGGAAAGTGAGAGGGATTCTGTACTCAACCACTTATTTCTCAGTAGGGCTGGAGCAAAGGCTACAGACTGGAGGAAATGGTGTGGGGGGGTAAGGGGATACAAAGCTTCTGACTACTCAGTTGTATCAGAACCCTCTGGATAACTATTGTGTGGACAGCCAACACCCCCTGAAACTGCAAGAGCATGACAAGCCCCATTCCCAGGAATACTACATGGAGACTGCTCCCTCCTACTGGGGGCTGAGTTGGGGAGCTATACTGGTACGTCCATGGACTTCAGCCATCAGGGAGGTTTTGGCCAAAAGTCTAGCCATGGTATGACATTGCAATAATTTCCCCAAGCAGGGATAAAGCAGTTCTACATTTTGCCAGTAAAAGAGGAACGTCCTATTGAGAATTCAAAATGACCTGGCATCAGGAGCAGCGAGCCCCCTCCCCTTCCCACTCCCCAGTGGAAGTGACTTCTGAAACACTGGCTAAAGCTGGACTGCAGCTCCCTTGAAGTACTGAGGATAAAGCTATACCAAGGCTGTCATGACATGATGGGGGGGGAGAGGAATGCCACTTTTTCTGTCTCCAGTGGTCATAGATATGAACCACAAGTTGTAAGACATAGAATAGAAAGGGATAAGGGGAGCGAGGGAAACCTACGCTGGTGGAAATGGGATAGGAGTGTGTGTAGGGACTGAGATTTTTGGTCAGCATCATTAGCTGGCAGTGATATTGAGATGTTTAGAATGTGGTGAGATACATAGCAACAGGAAAGGAATGAAGCAGCTACAGTAATTGCTGTATCAGGGAAGGGAGCAAGAGTAGGAAGCCTATGAGGTATACCTCCCTTTTTTTGGGGGGCAGGTCAGAATGGGAATGATCCCGTATCTATTCAGAGAACAGGTTATCATCCTTACCCAGGCTAGGGCATGACCAGAGTGAAAGGAAACAAAGACATAATAGGAAAAGGAGTGACTAGAGTTTATAGAGATTGATTTTCCAATACCTCTATGAAAGGTGCCCAAAGCAGCTCAAATTTACTTGCTTCACCAGATCTTGCATAATACAATCCTTCCAGTCTGGCACTTTCTATCCTGAGATTTAATAATTCATGATAAGATGGGGGTTTGACATCCTTCCAGTGTTGTAAAATGGATCCACGACTGGTTGTTGACAAAATTTTTGTCGAACAACCAGACAGCGAAACCATTAAGTCGCCCACATTTCGTGGCCAGCAGATGGGTTCCCGGGGGCAACTTGTTTCTATTAGGGGGCTTTGCCCCTGAACCCCCCATGCAGGAGGCTGTGCCCCCCCACTACATATAATCACCTCTGAGTCAGAGCTGATGGGGGGGGTGCAAGACCCCCGAAAGACAGTGTTGGGTTCCTGTGCAGACACTACAGCAACCTGGTGCTGTAATCGGTGCAGTGTCGGTCAGTGTAGATGTGCCGCAGTCGGGTGGGTATACGTTGTAAAATTACCTTTTTTGCATTTATTAGGATTAACTTAACCAGGTCTGTCTGTTGGTTAGATAACATTATTTCCTCAAAAAGATGGAGAAGGATAATACCTGGATCAAATGGAACATCCACCCCTAAGACATGCTGCAATAACCCCAGGATCTTCTTCCAATAATTTTTAAGTTCTGGGCAAACAACAAACATACAATATATACTAATGTGCCTTCATTTATTTTACACTTCTCATCTATCTGCTATATCACCATTAAATTTATTAAATTTCCTAGGGGTATGATATATTATATGGAACACATTAAATTGAATTTGTCTCAGTTTAACATTCTGAGAAACTGCAATGTGGGATGATTTAATATTTTCCCATTGAACTGAAGTAATTGTATTTGTCAAATCCCTCTCCCTTTTATTTTTTAGAGGTTCCAAATCTTCTTTAGATTCTGTTAATAAGAAGGAATATATCTTTCCTATCATTTTTACTCCTGAATCACAGGATGTAAAACATTCCTGCGTTGGAGAAACCAATGGGAGCTCCGGGTTCCCCATACATTTTTTCAAAATGTCTTTATCGTGCAGATATGCAAGAAAGGCTCCTGGTTGTAGACCGAGTTTCACTGCTCATCAAAGGATAGAAACATAGAAGTCAAAGGGGAAAATATATCTTTAAATAATAGAAATGTATCTTGAATCCACTCTTTAGGTAGGTAAGAAAGGCAAGTATGAATCAGAAAATAATGAGGACAGCTGTGTGATTTTTTTTTAAAACACAGTAGGCTATTTGCCATTTGCCAGGCCTCTGCTGTGGTCCAAGTGCAAACTGCAAGAAGAGCGTTAACTAAATTTAGGTGCCATTTTTATTTCCTTTCCAGATAACCTGTGAGCTTCCATTTTTAGCCATGATGGGTTATTCTCCAAGGTTTTAAACCATGCTATTACCATTTCTAACTGTGCAGCTAGGTAGTATAAGAACATATTTGGCAAACTCAGCCCCCTTTCCTCAGTTGGTAAATATAATTTTTCTAGCCTAAGTCTGGGGCTTTTATTAGCCCATACAAACTTTCTTATATGTTCTTCTAACTCCCTTAAAACACCTCTACCCACCCTTATTGGTGATGCTTGGAATAGAAATAACAAGCGAGGTAGAATATTCATTTTTGTGTTGTTTGCATGCATGTGCAAGAAACACATTGCGTCAAGCTTCCTTCACAAGCAGTTGTGGAGGCATGGCAGTGTTGTGCCAAATGGCAGCAGCCCATTCAGGGGCTGGTCTTTGCCTTGGCAAATAGAGAAGCATGCTGTCGATGAGGGTAGTTAATGAGCAGGCCACTGTTATCAAAGAAACTGAGCTGCTGCAATCAAGGAGCACCCTGTCACTATGCAATCAGCTATTTTTGCTGCAGGGCACCCCTGACTGCAGCAGCCAATTACACAGCTGCATTGTGTAGTGTTCCCATGGCGATTGCTTCTCCTTCGGCCTCTCACAGTCCCTACAAAGTCGACAGAAAGCCGTCACCCAACATTAAGTGTGCCTTCCTGGTGAAACATTTCAATAAATAAATAAAAGCCGATGGGGGTGCCCATCCCCCCTATCGGCATGATCCCCTTCCCAGTTCATTTGCCGATGGGGTAGCCCAATCCCTATTAGCATGATGCACCCCCCCATTTGTTGTGTGCTGAGGGGGGTGCCCAATCCCCTCTTAGCTCATGTGCCCCCCCAGCACAGTGTATGGCTGACAGGGTGCCCAATCCCCTTCAGTTCCACTCATCTTGCCCAACATACATCCAGATGGCATGCTGGGAGCCCATTCCCAATGTGCCAATCATCCTGCAGTGTCCTTTTTTGTCTGTTTTTTAATACCCTGTAAAATAAAGAAAATGGTCCCCGTTGTCTATGGTACCCAGCAACCTCGCCCCTCCCATCAGCACCCTTCTCACCCCCACCCCATACTTACGTCCGGGCCGGCAATGATCTTTGGTGCACCGGGAACACGTCTGCACTCTTCAACGCCAGCGTCAAACTGAAGAAATACCGATAAGCTGTATAATGGCATAAATATGCTTTTTTGAACTTAAGTGGATATCTTGGCCATGTTATGGAATTCGTTCACCAAATTTTCAACATGGGGTTCTTGGGACCCCACCTCATGAACCCAGTCACTGTCATTTTGTTATCCAGTCCTGAAAGGTGATTTCACAGCTACTGTGTGGAACCATCTTTCAGGACCGATTAACGAAATGACAGAGGTAGGGCCCCAAAAACCCTATGTTGAAAATTTGATGAAACAATTCCCAAAAATGACTGTTTTATGAGTGTGCGTTGTGCAGTTCCTACGCATGCTCATAACTTCAAGAATTGTTATTATTTTCACTCCAGATTTTCAACATTGTCATTTTACCACACCTCCCTATGAACAGTATAGCTGTCAGTTTTCACATATTGCCTGAAAAGGGTTTTCACACATATAGCGCACAATGGCATGGTCGGTGTGCGAAATCAATATTCAGGACAGATTAAGAAAATCACAGTGACACTGTTCATGAGCAGAGGTTTTAAAATGCCTATGTTGAAAATTTGCTGACAAAAGTCCATAAAATGACTGTGTTATGAGCGTGCATTGTGCAGTTTCCACACACTCGCATAACTTCATGGATCTGTAATATTTTCACTCCAGATTTTCAACATTGACATTTTTCCACACCTCTGTATGAACAGTACAGCTGTCATTTTTCACATCCTGGCCTAAATCTGTTTTCGCACTTCCGGCGCAGAATAGCGCAGTCACTGTGGGAAATCAGTGTTGGGACAGATTAAGAAAATCACAGTGACACTGTTCATGAGTGGAGGTCCCAAAATGCCTATGTTGAAAATCTGGTGTAAAAAATCTCCAAAATAATTATTGGTGTGTATTGCACAGTTTCTACCCACGCTCTTGACTTCACCAGTTTTTTATATTTTTACTCCAGATTTTCAACATTACCATTTTTCTATGCCTTCTCATGAACAGTACAGCTGTCATTTTTCACATCCTGTTCAAAATGTGTTTTTGCACCTGTGGCACCAAATGGTGCAGTCACTGTGCAAAATCACCTTTTTGCTAACGAACTGATAGTGTCACAGTTCATGTGGTGGGGTCACTAAAAGCCCATGTTGAAAACTTGGAGTAAAAATACCAAGAAACACCCAGGGCGTTAGGGTTTCTGACCATAACACCGTATCCTGTAAGGACTGACAGGCGTCAGCGGTGTGACTTGGAATTGTCGACAGTAATGCTCACGCCATTCCACTCCCACACCCAACCACACCCCCACCCTGCAAACCCAGTGACAGGCATTGAGGTGTGCCTTGGACTCTTTGGCCCCAGAGTTCACCCCATTCTCCTACACTGCACCCATTTCAGTGTATTTCCTTATGGAATGAGAAAGCATAAAGCCCGAACACCCAAGGCACACCTCAACACTTGCCAGTGTCTGCAGGGTGAGGTGAGGTGAAATGTCGTGACTGTCATGGCCAATCACCAAAAGGCACACCACAATGCCTATCCATCTCTGCAGGGTGGGGGTGGAGTTGGTGTCAGTTCAATACTTCACTGCCATTCCCATACTGTATCTGTCTAACTCCTGCACTTCCACTGCTAATGCCAGCAAGCAACCATTCAGCACTGACAAATGCTTGTGTAGTGAGCTCTGCCCCATTAGAGGCTCACAGGTCACCAGTGGGAAGTTCATTAATTAGGAACAGGCTGCATCTCTCCTGTCTGCAATGCAGTGTTAAGGGTTCGGCAATCTCAGCCCTGGCTAATGTACAAGACTTTATCACATTTCTTTTGAGTCTTTCTTACACGTGTTTTATCTGTTTACAGGAGTGCACCTGGATTGAGGCCAAAATCAAAAGCAAATAGTTATAGTAGCAGAGCCCCCACACACACACATGCACACTCTCCGAAGAGCTGCTTAAAAGCCTGCAATTCATTCAAATCAATTCCATTTCCTTACTTAGTTGGGGTTCAATGCCAACAAGTGTAAAATCATGTACTTAGGGCATAGGAACCCCGATGCTGAGTATAGGATGGGGGGAGGTACTGATACTCACTAGAGATGAAAGGGTCCTTGAAGTTATTATATAAGAGGACCTCAAGGTGCCAGTACAGTGTGACAAGGCTATGGGCAGGGTAAATTGTATTCTGGGGTGCATAAGGAGTGGCATCTCCAGTAGGAGGAGGAGGAGGATGTTGTGCTGCCATTGTATCAATCCCTGGTATTCCCCCAGCTGGAGTACCGTGTCCAGTTTTAGAGCCCACACTTCAGAAAGGCATAAAGTGGAGGTTTTCCAGAGGAGGGCAACTAAAATGGTTCAGGATTTTCACAGGAATCCCTAAAAGGAAAGGCTGAAGAATCTCAACATGTACACCCTGGAAGAAAGGAGGACGAGAGGTGACATGATCAAGACCTACAAAGTACCTCACAAGGATAAACAGGGTACAGTTGGGGAGTTTCCTTCAAATGAGGATGAGCACCCAAACCAAGGGGCATACAATGAAGCTGGGGGGGAGTTCAGGATAGATGTGAAGAAATATTTCTTTGCTGAAAGGGTGGTAGACGCCTTGAACAGACTGCCAGGAGAAGTGGTGGAGGCTAAAATGGTAGGGGGATGAAGAATGCATGGGATAAACATAGGGGTATATTAGAAAAAGGGGATGGAGGGGGTCCACGGAGATCAGTAGGGCTATGGAGATGGAGTAGGTTCAAGTTCCTTGCAGGAAAAATCCATTGAGCAAGCTCATTCACAAGTAGGTCCTGATGGACGCAGGCAGAATATGACATACAGTAACATATACAGGCAGGAGTTACAAGTTGGTAGAGAACACTTGAGCAAACTGGGTGGGCTGAGCGGTCCTTTTCTGCTGACAAATTCTATGTTTCTATGGCTTCATGTGATCATTCAGGTGCAGTGTTTATTTAAAGTTGGGTCTACCATACATCCAGATGCAAGGTACAATATATCACCGAATTAGATGCAGCCCACTTACAGTACAATAAACAGAACCCCAGTGCTTCGAGAAGCTTTTACTCTTCATATGGCTGCTTAAAGAGCTGGGGTTCTATTTGCAGTGTCCACACTGGTATGATAATCTTAAAATCAACGCCATATCTGACTAAGTATTATTTCTTCTCCACTTTGAAAACTGCTTGTCCTGAGTTAGTTTTGGGCTGGCAGCACCTCACCTGTGTTGGAAGATGACCAATAAGTGGCACTGAAAGATGTCAGACTTCACAGACTGTGAAGGCAGCTGCTCACCCACCATCTTGGCAAGAGGAAGGCTGCACCTATGGCCACCAATGACTGTTGGGGTGTGGGGATGGGGGGACAAAAGGGGACAGAAATAAGGAGATAAAATTATAATAAAAATTGTGAGACCTTCACCAGCTTTCCAAAATGCTTACCAATAAAAGAATACTCTATGAAGTTTTTCATTGGCAACACAATCTGGTGAGCCCTCTGTCTGCCATCTGACACCATGTATCAACCAGCATAAAACTGCCTAAGTAGGCAGTGTGGTCATGTGGTTACTGAACTACCAGAGATTACAGATTTATAAGAACAAAAGTATATCACACAGAAGCTGGCACATGTGCCAATAGCAGCTGTCTCCTACTTCTCAGTAGTTATTATATTCATACCCTTTAGGTGCTTGAATGTTTCTATCACATCCCCTCTTCCCTCCTCTCTTCCACTGAGTACATATTGACGTCACTTAATTTCTCCTTCTAAGTCTTGTGTTGCAAGCTCTGTACCATCTCAATTTGCACTTCTCTGGACCATCTCCAGTCTGTTAATATCCTTATGAAGGTGAGACCTCCAGAACTGCACACAGTACTCCATGTGAGGCCTGACCATGGTTTTATATAATGGCATCACTACCACCCTCCTTATGCTGGTGATACACCTGCCTATGCACCCCAACGTGTCACTGGCTCTCTCAGCTGCCTTAACACTCTGACATTTTCAGGTCATCTGAAATAAGAACCCCCAGGTCCCTTTCCTCCTTTGTGACTGTCAGCAATCCCCCCCCCTCCATCCTGTAGCTTTCCCCAGGGTTTCTGTGGCCCAGGTGCATAATTTTGCATTTTTTGAATTCAACTTCAGTCGCCAGTCCTCAGACCATTTTTCAATCTTCCCCAGGTCCCTCATCATTTTCTCCCCGCAGGCAGACCTTTCCCTTTAGCCCTTCTGCAGTATGCTAATGAGACATTGAACAGAACTGGCCCAGGACTATCCTGTGGCGCCCCATGGTCACCTCCTCTCCCCAGACTGCACCCCATTTACCACCGCTCTCTGCCTCCTGTCTCATTGCCAGTTTCTAACCCAGTTTACCACCCTTTCCCCCTTGCCCAGCCTACTCAGCTAGTTTATCAGCTCCTATGTGGGATGGTGGCAAAGGCTTTGCTGAAATCAAGGTAGGCGTTGTCCACTGTCCCACCCTGATTTACTTCCTTTGTCACCCAGTAAAAGAGATCAACCAGATTTGTCTGACATGACCTCCCCACTGTGAATCCATGTTGCCTATGGTCCTGGGCTCCAAAGGCTTCTAGATGCCCCACTATCCTTTCTTTAAGCAATGTCTCCATGTTCGTCCCCACTACTGAAGTGAGGCTGACCGGCCTATAGTTCCTCGCCTCCTCCCTACTGCTGGATTTGTGTAGAGGGACCACATGTGCCCTCCTCCAATTCTCTAGTACCCCCCCCCCAAGTCTTGAATGACTCAGTGAACATGGCTGTCAGAGGTACTGCTATCTCTCTTCACAGTTCTCTTAATATCCTTGGGCATATACCATCTGGTCCCATCGCTTTGTCCACCTTCAATTTAGTCAGCTCTTGTAGGACTCTTTTGCCTGTGAATGGACTATTGTCCACCTCGTCATTGCCTTGGCAACTGCTGTACTGCTGTACTGCTGTGACCCTTGCCCCTCCCCCTCTTCTGTGAATACTGAACAGAAAGACACAGTGGCTGTCTTGGGGGGCACATGACAGTTCTTAGGCATGGCACCACCACTTCCACATACCTAAACAACGCATATAAACAAGCAACATTCGGCATTGACAAATGCTTGTTATTATATTGCATCTTCCCATAATGGAAAGAGGCAACAATGTCCATCTGTCCGGATCTGAATGGATTCATTGTAGCAGAGGTAAATATGCTATCTCCCACAGTTTGTTAAAATTTTTATGCAAATAAGTCCCTAGATATTTAATATTTTCTTTGCATACTCCTATTAAATTTGAGTTTGTTTGTTGACTCATGTTTGAATTCAACAATAGAACTTCAAATGTCTGTGCATTAACCTTATACACAGAAATCTTGCTAAAAATGTCTATTAATGCTGTTATAATCTGGGTGGATTTTTGAATATCCTGTACATACAGTATAACATCATCCACATAAAGCAATATCACATGCCATCTTTCATCTATTTTTATACCTATCTTAGGTGCTCAGTTCCTAACTGCAATAGCTAGTGATTCAATCAAAACTGAGAACAACAAGGGGGATAGGGACATCCCTGTCTCATGCCTCTTAAAAGATGTATTGATTTGGAGAAAATCTGGTTGGTTTTTACTTTTTCACAAGGTATGTTATACTTTTGCACAAGGTGTGTTGTAATAAGGTATCCCTCTTAGGGGAGTACCCGCACCATGATCCAGTAGGTTGAACTCATCCTCTGGTAAGATACACAAGTACTTAGTAGTGCAAGGACAGTGTTCTTGGCACTGGCAATGTCATGGGTACGGGCAGGAGGCTGAAGAGGTGGCTGCACAGGATGGCTCTAGAAGAAACCAAGGGAATTGGTCTTTGTAAGGAAGCCCTTTTTACATTACCTATAAGCATGGTTCTAGAAGTCTTTTCCACTGTAGCGCAATGGTTCTGTAGATTACAAATCAATCAGGACTACAGCAGCAGGTCCAAATGGAGTTGGCAGATCAACTATAGTACTTAAAAACAGGTTATAAATCTAAATGTGTAGGTGCATGTCTAATCATTACCCTTATCTGTAAGATAACTTCGATACACTTGAGGCAAGGAGAGACACACATCTGCAAGATCGATATTGGAAGACCTAGATGATATGGTAAGGGAGCACATCTTAGTTACACTCCTCATGTGACTTACCGAAGCACCTAACACTACGACTGAGATCAAGATAATCTCATGGAATGTGCATGGCATAAACCACTAAATAAAGCATAATAAAACATTGAATTACTTGAGGTTAGCCAAATGTGATGAGGCCATGTTGCAGGAAACCCATTTGTTCTGAAAATAGTCCTGTTAGCAAGCCAGGGACTGGGTGAAACAGGAGTTTTCTAGCAATTACACAGCTAAGAAAAGAGGTGCTTCTGTCTTTTTAAGGAAATACTGTCCACTGACAGTGGACAAAGTGCTGACAAACAAAAATGGGAGGATGGTGTTCATAGAGGGGGAAGGTAAAAACAGACAGGTTATTATAGGGTACATTTACACCCCTATTAAAGAAGATCCAAGTTTTTTTCACTACTATAGCATATAACTTTTCCAAGCTTGCATCACCACAGATCATCGTGTTGCTTTGGTAAGATTTTAACCTTGTTCATGATACCCTACTGGATAGAACACTGAGGGAGAGAAGTAGGCCTTTTCATGCGCAAGCAAGGGCAGCACTGTTACACATGTGTCAGGAGTTTAACCTCATGTATAGCTGGAGATTATTACATCCCATTTCACAGGACTACACGCTTAGACCAGCTAGGTTCCACACTTGCTGCAGGTTAGATGATTTTTTTAATAGTTCCATCTGCTCTCATGAAATACCAGATGCCAGCATCTACCTGATAGTTATCTCTGACCATGTCCCACTGTCATTGACAATCTTACCACAAGGTGCAGTGGCCAGCACACCAGAGATTTAATCCACTATTGCTAAACTTGCAAGAGTTCAAGTCCAGGGTCTTCAAGGAAATAACACCCTATTTCCAGATTAATGAAAAGCAGGACATTGCACAGCATACTGTGTGGAATGCCTTCAAGGCATTCATTCATGGGTGTAATATGAGTTATGCAGCCAGGAAGAGCAAAAGATGGAAACAGGAAGTAGTGGGGCTTATGTAGCAGCCCAAGGACCTCAAGAAACAGGTTTACAGTACACAGTACCCAACAGACCTGGATGTCCAGCAGCTGACCATGGTTAAACAAAAGCTCAACACAATACAACATCAACAGGTGGAAAGGGCACTTTTCTTTTTGAAACAGAGCCACTGGGAAAATGGGAAGAGAGTTGGCAAGCTTCTGGCTTACCGCCTTAGGAAGTGGAAAGTGTAATCGCAGATTCCACAGGTTAAGACACCAAATTGTTCCCTCACTGGTCACCTGAAGAGGATTAACAAGATCTTCCAGGATTTCTGTGAGCAGTCTTACACATTCATGATCCACACTTCCCAAAGTGACCTGGATGACCTCAGAGATTTGAGTCTCCCGTCTCTTCAGACCCAAATCTCCAAATCACTGAAAGCAGATTTGAACCCCTAGGAAGAATCCACAGCAGTACAAGACCTGGAGAAGGGAAAGGACTCAGGCCTGGATGGTCTGAGTGCTGATTCTATCAGGTGATTAATCACCTTTTGGCTCCACATTTACTGAAACTCTTTCATGCAACGTACAATAAGGGGGGATTGCCACATACAATGCAGGAGGCCATGACCATGTTCCTGCTCAAACCAGGCAGTGATAAGGAACTATGACTCAGCAATAGATTAGTCTCTCTCCTGAATGTGGATATCAAAATCTTGGCCAAAATTATGGCCAGTAGATTAGAAACAGCCTGCCCAGACTTGGCCCACAGATCTTTGGTGGGGTTCATGAAAGGAAGGTAGGGGCAGGTAATGTCTGACTGGTGGTCATGCTACTAGAGAGTGAGTCAAATGAAGGGCTTAACCGCACTGGTGGCAATCGATGTAGAGAAAGCCTTTGCCTCAACAGAATGGGAATACCTACTTATGGTATACAATGGCAAAGGCAGGAATAGGGCCATGGTTTATATCCAGGATTAAAGCACTGTACTCCACTCCTACAGCCAGTGTCTTAACAAACAACCTGCTATCACCCGAGTTCCCTTTATACTGTGGCACTAAGCAAGGTTGCCCCCCTTAGTCCTCTGCTATTTATTCTGGGTATGGACTCACACAAGTCCACCCTAAGACATGATTCTGCTAGAAATGGCTTCCTTATGGACCCCAGAACATATTTTACCCTCCTGTTTGCAGATGACCTTCTTTTGACACTAACTGATGTGCAACATTCACTGCCCAAGGCACTGCATTCTTTTCAGAAATTCAACACCATCTCGGGACTTAAGGTGAATAAAGGAAAATTAAGATTCTACCTACCTCAGGTAGGCTGCAGCCCCCAATGGACAAGGGTAGAATATCAGTAGTTGACATGGGCACCGGGAGAAATTAAAGAGCTGGTGTACTGCACAAAAATAAAATCAGTTTTTAAAAGCAGTAAATCTTTACCTTTTATGTCTGATGTACTTTTCTTTTCCCTTTGTTTAATTAGAAGATTGTTTACCTGATGCTAGCAATTGTGATGTGAGGGACAGCACTCTGCCTAGCAGCTGACATATCTATCTCTATTCCCCCCCAACTACACCATTAGCATTGTGACCTCACTGACTGTGACATCACTGCTGCTTTGGAACAGCCACCTAGTGACTGCCAGGTCAGTCACCTGTGATGTCACTTTCAGTGAGATCACAATGCTAATGATGTAGTGGTGGAATAGAGACAGGTATGTCAGCTGCCACGCTAAGAGCTATTCCACATATCCAGCACAATATTAGCACATACAACATTTCCTAATGAGCAAAAGGAAAAAGAAAAAAAAAATACTTACGAAATAAAGTTAGAACTGACTACTTAAAATTTGTATTGTTTTCTTGTTTGCCTGTTTTGGCTCCACTAGCTCTTTAAATATGTACTTGGACATGTGGATAATGCAGACAGTGTACACCCTGGCAGACTGGAACATACCACCCCACTGGCAGTGTAACCTAGATGTTAGAGTAATAAGCTGTGAATGAGCTTGGTACATCCAACAGACAGACCTAGGTTTGATTCCCACAACCAACACTTGCATATTGTGTGATTCTGAGCAAGTCACTTAACCGCCCCCAGTGTTCCCAGGCTGCCCTGAAAACAGGTACTAGTGCCTATTGGCCTTACCCAGTTACCAAAGAATAAAATCAAAATAAATAAAATAAATAAAAAGATGGAAACCATACCTCTCGACTTAACAGCTGGCAAAGCTAAGCCTGTTTCTGACAGGGGAAAATTGTGGCTTTCAAAATTATGGCCCTGTCCATGGTCCTGTACTGCCTGAATAATCTCCCAGTTGGGCTCCCAAGCAAAGTATGAAACCAAATAAACACTCTGATGTCTAATTATCTTTGGAACAAGCAAATACTCAGGTTCAGCAAAAGAATCCAGAGATGCCCTACATGTAAAGGTAGTTGGAACTTACCATCGCTCTGGGTATACTATGGAACAAATAGAATGAAATACTGTAGGCTTTGTAGTGGTTAAGGGGAGAGGGACTGAATACACGCACCCCATGGGTTGAAGCAGAACAAGGTCTGCTCAGGAATTTAACCATAGCTTTGGTCCCATGGGGAAAGATGCAAGGTGATGTTATGTCCTACCACACCATATGATTCACCAAAAGATTGACAAAGCTTAATGTTTGGCAAGCGCTACCCCTGAGACATGGGGGCTTCAGTGCAGTCCTAGATCTGCCCTACACCTTTTGTCATTTATACCTTCTGGTGTTTGTGCCCAAAACTGTATATAGGGAGGAGAACAACAGGACAGCTCAGGGAACAAATTCAAGAACATGCTTGTACTATTATAAACCCTGACAGTGACATGCCAGTAGGCAAACACTATCATACTAAATACAATTGTGATGTTTCTGAGTTTAATTTCATGGGCATTGACCATGTCCCACTACAAATTCATAGGGGAGACAGAGTTAACATGTCCCAACTAGAAGGGAGATGAATCTTCAGGTTGGGTGGATGTACAGCAGGGGGATTAAACGATGACTGGGACTTTTACCCTTATCTGTAGATATCAGTTTGAATACATTTTATAGATTATGGGGCATGTTTTACCCACTCTGTCCCACTGCCCCCCCCACCATTATTTCTGCACATCCCCTAGTAACTTACAGTTTCTCCTTGTTTTCTTTTCAAACCCCCCTCCCCTTCTGTCTCTGAAGGTCCTTACACAGGTTTTTATATTATTCTTTAGGTACATGGTTGATGTTTGGTACATCATGTTGTTCCAGTGTGATTGTTTTCTGCATTCCAAATGCTGTATTTGAAGGAATAATAATAATTTCATTATGGATAGTGTAATAATAAAGACAATTTTAAAAATGATGGACATCAAATAGTGGAATTGTAAAGAAAAATTCTTGGGACTATTAAGTATACTCAAAAAATCAGGACGTATCAGAATCTGTCCTTAATTGTAAATATTTGTTCCTCTTGTTTCCACAATGGTCCTGCATGGTCTAACAGAAAACTGCCTTTCTGAAACCAGACTGAACTAATATGAATAAGGAATGTTTATTGCGACAGCTGAAGTTAACCTAATCAGTGTAAAACCTAAACCTGTAGGCAGTTTTTTTTCTCCTGTAGAACACAATTTTAATCCAAACTAGTATTTTGAATATTTATGTAAATATAGTTAGCACTTTATGTCACATATGCACTTTGGGATAAGTAGCAATGGAATATAACTATCTAGTTTATTGAATAACTTTGTATTTGCCTGATCTAGGAGAGGTACTCAAATTGTATTAGAGCAGCCAGACTCTCAACACCTGTGAATGTGACTATAAAAATGTAGGCTGTAATGAGTTACCTCACCCCCTTGAAGAAGCATAAGTGCGATCCAAAGTGCTGGGGGGCGTTTGCGGTTTTGTATATTTTTTGCACCCAAATACATTAAATGCACTTTAGCATCCATATTTTGGTACTTTTGTTTTTCTTGCACACCTGTTGTTTGTTATTTATGTACTTGGTTTTGGAGGTGCAGGATTGCATTCCTATCTGCGCCCAGAGTGGTTTTTTGGAGTCTTTCAATCCTAGATGGGTAGAGTAAGCCAGACAGACTTATCAGCTAGTTCAGTTTTGCCATTCCCCTATTTGGGAGGCAGAGAGAGAGAGAGAGAGAGAGAGCGATGGGAAAGAGACCTACACACTCACACTGAGCCACAAAAGTGGGAGCAATGCTGGAAATACACTCATAAACACCAGATCCAAAATACTGGTTCATATAAAAGATGATTAGCAGACACATAGAACATAAGATAAGCTGTGCCTTATTGGCGTCAATATCCCTAATCAGAGTGACACTCACTGGGAATAAGAGAGCACACTCCCGGGTCGCATCTGAAAATAGGCGCTTAGTGTCTAGTGTGCCCTACCCGGTTAACAAAAGCAAATAAATAAATAAATTCTCTGGGACTCCCTGGGGTGCAAAAATTCTGGCAAGAAGTTAGATTCAGGCTTTCACTGCTGGTACGCGTACATATCCCTAAGTTCCCTATCTTTTGGATAGTGGGAGATGCAGATGAGATACAAGAAGCTGGTAAACCCTTAAAAACATTTCTCCATTCAGTGGCAAAGGAGGTGAAACAGCAGCTTCTAATGAAATGGTGACAGGCCAAAGTTCTTTCATTGACACAATGGGAAGAGGGGGTCTTTCTTTCTTTCTTTCTTTCTTTCTTTCTTTCTTTCTTTCTTTCTTTCTTTCTCTCTTTCTTTTGTTACTTTTTATTTGGATAGAACCACTGCATGCATCACAAACTGCATGTGCATGACTAACACTTCAATGTAAGCCTTGGTATATAAGGTTTCCATCAGTAAGGACCTGTTAGATGTGTTGCATGTTATTTCTACATGAGCCGTGTTCTTACATCTAGCAATAACACAATGATAGGTACTGAATGCATAATGTAAATACTGACTGTATTGAATAATATAAAGCAACAAGTACAGTGTACATATAATTATTTATTTTTTATTTATTTAGTTTTTGTTGACCGGGTAAGTGCACTAGACAAATCCTGCCTATTTTCAGGCACGACCTGGGGGAAGGGATACAGATGAATGCCAACTGACCATGAACCAGATTAAGCTGTATGCATACAGGGATGGAGGATTATATACAATTCTGTTTGTAAACTGATTTCTATCCAGTATTAAGGCCACCAGTAAGGTTAATACTTGGTTGATGTTCCCTGATACTGTATATTTTTTTGTTTGTTTCTTGTATGGTGCTGTTATTAGTATTGTATCACCATGGGGAGTTTTCCCCAGCCAGGAACAATCTAATGTATTGTTACTGTATGGTTATTGTTGGAAAAACAAATACATTTTTTGTATAATAAAAAAACCAATAAATGCCACAAGTCCTATATGGCCTAATGGTTTCGATCAGGAGAAGGAAAAACATTATTTATTTAAAGATTAAGAGGACAATATGATACAATTTATTTCACTATGGGGTCTTTTAGACTAAGTTTATTTATTAAAGAAAATTAACAGCAACAAAAGAACAGCAGTCCAAAATTGACTCGGTCTGTACAGTAGCACCCTTAAGCAAGCTCAACTGATTCAAGCAAGAAATAGGGACTAAAGAAAACACTGTCCTGACTGCACTGCTGAAAACCAAGGCATTAAAGAAGACAGGCAAAGAGATATGTAGGCAAATGCAATGGCTTTCTGCAACATGCTTTTCTTAACTGCAATGCTTTTTGCTGTGTGTGTTTTCTTTAAAACTAACAACAAATAGTATGTACATACAGAATGAGTAGGCTATTGTACAGCACTCAGTGCGTAACGTAAAACTCCTGCCTCACTGCACTGCCTTCAAATTTCAACTTTATTTCTTCTGAGGTTTTTTCTTGATCAGCCTGGAGGGTAAATAAACTACAAAATAAAATTATTAATGAATACCACAGTTCTCATTGAAGTAGTGCAGTGTAATTCATATAAAACTGTCTCACTAACGACAGTAGTTGCTTTAGCATTTCTCAGAGAGTTGTGTAAGTGTTGCTGGTCTCAGCCTGCATGGACAGCCTATAAACCACCCCCAGGTTGACCATCTTTCCCCCAGGTGCCTGCAAGGTAACCCACAATGCCTCTATGTTTGTCTCTGCCCCCTCCACCCTGCATATATTGATGCCATTCCTAATGATGAGTGCCACCCCACCTCCTCTGCCCACAGCCCTGTCCTCTATGCTCCTGGCATTAATCAGGACCACCCTTCATCCCTGCCCCTTGCCCTCAGCCATCTCTCTAATCTGAGATCCCCCAGTTAATTTCAAGGTCCTGCTCCCATGCACAGGGTTGGGTGCCCCAGTTAAGCACCCCCCCCACTGGGGGGAGAAGGCCAAGTCCTCCCTTGATGTGTCTGCCAGCAGCAGCCTCAAGCCCCAGTCCCCCCCTCACAAGTTTAAATCCCACCTAGCTTCAATGAATTCAGTCAGTTTTAGTTTCAAAACCTCCCTCCCCCCTAAATTTAAGTGAAGCCTAACCCTAGCATACAGCCCCTTGTCTTTTCAAGTTGAACCCCAGTCCCTCACCAAACCATACCCCCTAGCCATATACCATGCTCTGAGCCATTCATTAACCTCCATGATTTTCTCTCTGTTTTCCATGCTAGCTGTAAGCACTGGGAGGAGCCTCTGAGAAAGAGACTGTGCACCCCATGGCATGACACACTCTGGCTAGCTCCTGAAATTTTGCCTGTATCTCCTCCACACTATTGCCCTCTATGTTGTTAGTGCCTAGGTGCACTAATATGTTAGGGAATCCTCCAGTCCTTCACCAAAACATAGACCAAGTGCTTGGACTTGTTCATGGTCAAGCCAGATATACTCTTGACCCTGAAAGCATAGCCTTGCCCCTCACTTCTCCCTTCCTGCTTAATGCCCCTGATTATGGAGTCCTCTAGCAAAAGCACTTTAACCTCCTCCTTCCCCTTGAGCCTAACTCACTCCTCTGCCACACCCCCTCACTCCCATTACCCCTCCATTTTCTCTGACTGCACCATCAATTTGATTTTCAATGTCTGCCTTTACCCCCCCATTCCAACTATTTCCCCTGTCTGACCACTCTTCTCCTAGCTACCCCACCACCTCACCACTCTGGTTTGTCCCAGTAGCGCTTCCGTTAGTCAGTGGCCCCTCCTGACTACCAGGTGCTCTTGCTTCTACCCCCCCATCATCCTTTTTTCTGATCTCCCCCACACTTACTCCCTGCTGGTCCCTTCCCACAAACTCAGATTTGGTGCCCCAGGCCCTGATTGACTTTGGCTGTCTTCTTCAGCCACTGATGCGGCCCAGCCACAGTCCCTTTTGATCCCCAAGTGGCCATGCAATGTCCTCCCTGATTGCCATTGAATGCTGCCTTCTTGTTACTCCTGTTGGCTACCGATGCAGCCACAAGACTGCCCCTTCACTCCTGGATAAGTCGGCCGCCACTACAGCTCCCCATGTAGATACCACAGATGCGGTGAAGAACCTCTCTCCTGCAGGCACAGTCCTGTTTGAGTTGTGGCAGGGCTGTTCTGCTTTTAAAGCCTGGCCACAAATTCAGATTTGGTGCCCCAGGCCCTGATTGGATAGGGCAATCCTCTTCAGCCAGGCACAGCTCTGAGTAAGTTGCAGCCAGGCTGTTTGGCTTTTAAAGCCTGGCCACAAAACCAAATTTTATGCCCCAGGCCCTGATTGGCTTGGGCGGTCCTCTTCAGCCACCAATGTGGCCAACCACAGACCCTTTTGACACCAAAGCAGCCATACAATGTCCTCCCTGATCGCTGCTGAATGTGACCTCCTTGTTCCTCCCATTGCCCACTGATGCAGCCAGAAGACTACTCCTCCACACCTGGATAAGTTGGCCACCGATGTGGCTCCCCGTGCAGATGCCGCTGATGAGATGAAGAACCTCTCTCCAGCAGGCACAGCTCTGTGTGAGTTGTGACCTGGCTGTTCAGCTTTTGAAGCTTGGCTGCAAGCTCACATTTGGTGCACTGGGCCCTGATTAGCTAGGGCCATCCTCTTCAGCCACCAATGCAACCAACTACAGTCCCTTTTGCCGGCGAAGCGGCCATGAAGTGTCCTCCCCGATTGCCACGCAATGCAGCGTCCTTGTTCCTCCTATTGGACACCGATGCAGCCACAAGACTGGCCTTCCATTCCTGGATAAGTTGGCCACCAATGTGGCTCCCCCTGCAGATGCTGCCGATATGGTGAAGAACCTCTCCTGCAGGCACAGCTCTGTATCTGTGTCTGGGTCACATTCAGCGACATCCTACATGCATGCCAGTGCCCCCAGAGAACACTTCTTTTAGAAGCCTGCTTATCATTCTTGAAGGTCTAGGGGCAGTTCTGACTGTCCCCACTGGTAAGCTGTTCCATAGGCTCAGTTACCATTTGGAGAGGAAGTGCATCCTAATGCTACTGCTGCAGGCACTACCTCTAACAATCAGGGTTTGTCCCCGACTCCCCACATCCTGCTGGAACACACCAGATCAAGCATCTCCTCATCCTAATTATATCTGCCTTGATCCTTGCTGCATGCCTTTCATAAAAAAATTGTTTAAAGTCACCTAGAAACATAGAATGTTGTGGCTGATAAGGGCCGCTTAGCCCACCTAGTCTGCCCATTTCCCTACCTAATGGATAAGCTGCAGATCCTAGTTCATGTCCCCCCTCCCTCCTTTCCTCGAGGGTATACTTATTAATCTCCTTTAGCCTCTCTTTGTATGTCTTCTGGTGTAGACCCTGCACCATTTTGGTTGCCATCCTCTGGACAACCTCCACCCTGTCTATGTCTTTGCAGAGATGGGATCTCCAGAACTGCATGCAGTACTCCAGATGGGGTCTCACCAATTGTCTTTACAGAGAGATAACAACTTCCTGTTTTCTACCAGTGATGCCTCTGCCTGTGCATCCCAGTATCCCTGCAACCCTCCATACTGCCTTCTCACATTGCTTGCCCACCTTTAGGTCATCTGATATAACTACCCCCAGGTTCCTTTCCATTTTTGTTGTCAGTATCTCTCCCCCCATTGTGTTCACTTCCCCTGGGTTTTTGTTTCCAGGTGCATTATTTTGCACTTCTTTGCATTGAATCTAAGCTGCCATACATTTGACCATTCCACCAGCCTTGCCAAGTCCCTTCTCACCCTTTACACCCCACCTTGTTTATCAACCCTGATCTTTGTGTTGTCTGCAAAGAGGCATACTTTTCCTTCCAGTCCCTCTGCAATGTCACTTATAAAAACATTAAAAAGGACCGAACCCAGTACTGAACCCTGCGGTACTCCGCCATTAACCCCCGTTTCTTCACTGTGGGCTCCATTTACTATTACCCTCTGGGTCCTGTTATCTAGTCAATGTTTTATTCAGGCTACCACCCTGGAACCCACTACCAGGCTGGCTAATTAGTTTATTAATCTTTTGTGCGGGGCTGTGTCAAATGCCTTGCTCCTGCTTCTGTCTTGCTCCCACTTTTGTAAAGGGGAATCACATTTGCCCTCCTCCAGTCCTCAGGTACAGTTGTGTACAGTTGTTTACCATGTACCACAAATGTATTCCTATTATTTGTTGATCTTGACGGAGATGAGGAGAGTAGGGAGAATGTTTGAAATCATGCCTGATGGATGGCAGACTTAGATTAACATCCCATTATAGGGACTGTCAATCCACAATCTCCCATAAGAAGGCAGAGTTCCTGTTCAGGGAGACTGCGGCTGTGTGAAACTGACCAGTTCAGCTCTTTTGAACTGTGGACAGACTGTGCAATCCAGTCTGTTTCCAGAGTCGGGGAGTCTTTTCACAGTTGAAGTGTGATGAGCTCACTTGATTTTTCACAGATAAGTTTGGCATCATCAGATCAGAGATCTACGCAGCTTGCTCAAACGGGCAGAGCAGTGATCGATGAGAAATTACAGCCACCTAGTCGGTCTGGGCCGACTTTGACCAGTTGGCGATCGGGGAAGTTATGAAGATAATGCAGGGCTTGCAACTGGCTTACTATAGTTTGGATCTGGGTCCAACATGCCTTCTGGTGGGGTACGTGGAGGTGATTGGACTGGTCCTGATGGAGATTGTTGGGTGTTCATTAGACACTGGGGTGTTTCCAGACACACTGAAGGATGTGGTTGTCTGCCCTCTTTTAAAGAAATCTTCTCTTGACCCTGACTGTCTTGCAAACTGCAGGCCTGTCTCTAACCTGCCTTTTGTGGGCAAGGTTACTGAGAATGCAGTCACATTGCAGTTCAAAGAGCATCTTACCACCCATGATATCTACGATCCTCTCCAATCTGTTTTCAGGAAGATGCATAGTACTGAGAAGGCATTGGTTCGGGTACTTAATGACCTCCTGATAGCGAGAGATCGGAGGCATTGTTCCGTTCTAGTCCTTCTTGATCTCTCTGCTGCAACTGTGGACCATGAGGTGTCATTCAAGTGCCTGTGGCTATTCTGTGGACTGTCTGGTACAGTCCTCAGATGGTTTCAATCTTTCCTCGCAGTCAATAGAGACGGGTTTTTTTTTCCTTGGCCTCTCATCCCCTGCTGTGTGGGTGCTGCAGGACTCGATGCTTTCACCCATGTTGTTTGTTGTGCATGTGCTGCCATTGGGAGGCATTATTAGGCAATACAGACTGAGTTTTCACTGCTATGCAGATGATACTCAGTGGTACATGTCCTTTGTACCTGAGCAAAATTATGCTAACTTGGTTTTTAACATCTGCCTTTCTGAGATTCAAGATTGGATGAGCGCGAACTGGCTCAAGTTGAACCCGGATAAGACTGAGGTGTTGGTGGTAGACCTGGGTCATCAGACAGAGGGGTGGGTGGCTGGGCAACCCCCTGGACTTTGGTTGGGAGGTAACCAGCTACTAACCTCTGACCAGGTGTGGAATCTGGGCATCGTATTTGATGATGAGCTGACTGTGAAAGCTCAGGTGTCCACCAACGTCAAGACCTGATTTTACCATCTAAGGAACATCACCCAGATAAAATACCTGGTCCTGCCTAATGATCTTCCTATGTTGGTCCACGCCTTTGTGACCTTATATCTGGATTACTATAATGCCTTATACCTAGGGCTGCCGGGGGTGGATCTTTGCCATCTACAGCTGGTGCAGAATGCGGCTGCCAGGTTGTTGACTGGCTTAGCAAGATCTTGCCATGTCACACCTGTGCTCCACAACCTGCACTGGCTGCTGGTGTGGCTGAAAATCACTTTCAAGGTTCGATTACTGACCTATAATCCCTACACATGCAGGAACCGCAGTACTTGCAAGATCTCCTCTGTTCCTACCGCCCAATTCGCCCTCTCCATTTCACTGATGAGGGATTGCTAGAGATTCCCAGGGTCTGTTTGACTACATCTGGAGCTAGATCATTTGCTTTTGCAGCCCCGACCCTGTAGAATTCTTTACCTCACCAGGTTAGAGAATGCCTGTCAGTCGAGGCCTTTAAAGCTGCCCTAAAGTCATATTTGTTTAACTATGTTTTCCCTGATATTAAAATCCTTCTGATTGTTTTATCGCTTTTAAATTATATGTATTTATTTGTTTTACTGATGTTTTATTCATGTTTGTACAATGCTATGATCGATTCGGAATAGCGTTTCATAAATAAAATTTGCTTTGCTTTGCTACTGTATTGCACTTGCACTGTTGATACTGCACTTCATTTGTTGTAACTGTCTGCTTTGCTTTATCCCCATATCCCCTTCCCCTGGGTCACATCTGGAAATGAGCCTCAGCTCAATGTGCCTTTCCCTGTCACCAAGCTTTTCAATAAATAAATAAGTCTCCAACTGTCATATCTTGTTGATGCCGTTGAGTACGTAGAACACTGAGGTCATGCCCACCTCAGCCTCCTTTTCCATTTGGTAAAAAAAAAACAAAATACAATACTTTTTTTCACAGAGAATTGTGCGTATCTGGAATAGATTACCATCTTCAGTAGCAAACAGAAGAAAAAAGACAGTATTAAAAATAGTTAAGATAGCATTCTTTAATACAGCACATAGTATAGTACCATTATAGAACCACTGAATAGGCCACTGAGCCTTCTTCTGCTCCAACAAACTTTAGTGTGAACCATAACATGAACATATTAAGGGCCTCCAGACACTATAGCTTTTGTAATACATACTGCTGATCATTTTGGTGGCCCTGAATTGCAACCTGTCAAGTTTCTTAATGTCCATTTGTGTTCAGGAGCACATACCAGCAAACAATACTCCAGATGAGGCTAGACAGGTGCTTGTAAAGTGAGAAGATTACTTTCACTGCTCTGCTGGTCACCCCCCTTTTGATGCTCTCTTACATTCTGCCATCCCCCTTGACACTGGCCACATACTGTTTGTCATCCTTCGGCCCCCTTCTAGTTTGACTAGAAGAAACAACAAATGGTTGATAGCACACTCACATTGAGAAAAAACAATAACAATGGCAAAAATATCATAGAATGCACCTGCACAAAACCTGAAGGTCCATAATTAATTTATTGGTGAAAGAGCAGTCATGAAATGAGGTCCTTCTACACAAACTGCAGTGTAGTAAAAGGTGCACTAAAAGCTTTCAGCCCAAGCTAAACAGCTAACAAGTAATAAAGGACTAGTAGTCCTGGGAGATAGACACACCTACCATTGTGGGGTTGATCTAGTATGGGCTGGGAGAAATTTTATTTTTGCAGGTGAGAACTGCACACAAAGCATTTATTGGTTTTATTGGTTTTATTTACTAAATAACATAGAAACATAGAATTTGACGGCAGATAAGGACCGCTTGGCCCACCCAGTCTGCCCATTTCCCTACCTAATGGATAAGCTGCAGATCCTAGTTAACCAGCAGCCGTCTTCCTACCCCCACCCCCTAGAATTGCCTTATGACTGTCCCATGCATGCTTGAATTCCACCACTGTTTTTGACTCCACAACCTCCTCTGAAGGCCGTTCCATGCATCCACAACCCTCTCTGTGAAAAAAATGCTTCCTTAAATTTACCTCTGAGCCACCCCCCATCTTCAAATTATTGCCCCTTGTTCTTGCACACCTCTTTTTGAAAGATGCTACCCTCCTGGACTTGTTGATTCCTTGAGGTACTTGAAAGTTTCTAACATGTCCCCCCTCCCTCCTTTCCTTGAGGCTATACATATTAAGCTCCTTAAGTCTCTCTTCATATGTCTTCTGGTGCAGACCCTGCACCGTTTTAGTGCCCTCCTCTGGACAGCTTCCATCCTGTCTATGTCTTTGCAGAGTGGGTCTCCAGAACTGCACAGTACTCAGATGGGGTCTCATCAGCTGTCTGTACAGAGGGATAATAACTTCCTGTTTTCTACTGGTGATGCCTCTCCTATGCATCCCAGCATTTCCCCCAGCCCTCCTTGCTGCCCTCTCACATTGCTTGCCCACCTTTAGGTCATCTGACATGACTACACCCAGGTCCCTTTCCATTTTTGTTGTTAGCATCTCACCCCCCATTGTGTACTCTTCCCCTGGGTTTTTGTTTCCCAGGTGCATTACCTTGCACTTCTTAGCATTGAATCTAAGCTGCCACACATATGACCATTCCTCTAACCTAGCCAAGTCCCTTCTCATCCTTTTCACCCCACCTCGTGCATCAACTCTGTTGCAGATCTTTGTGTCATCTGCAAAGAGACATACTTTTCCTTCCAGTCCCTCTGCAATGTCACTTATAAAGACATTGAAGAGGACTGGTTCAATACTGAACCCTCGCGGTACCCCACTAGTAACCCCTCTTTCTTCAGAGTGGACCCATTTATTACTTTCTGTGTCCTATTCTCCAGCCACATCCTTTACCCAGGCTGTCATCTTGGGACCCACTCCCAGGCTGGCTAACTTGTGTATTAATCTTTTGTGTGGGACTGTGTCAAATGCCTTGCTAAAGTCTAGGTAGGCCATGTCAACAGCCCCTCCCTGATCTACTACTTTGGTCACCCAGTCAAAGAAATCTATCAGATTTGTCTGGCATGACCTTCCCACTGTTAATCCATGTTGCCTTGGGTCCTGTGCCCCTCTAACCTCTAGATACTCAACAATTCTTTCCTTCAGAAGTGATTCCATCATTTTCCCTACCACTGAGGTTAAACTAACAGGTCTGTAGTTTCCTGCTTCTGCCTTGCTCCCAGTTTTGTGAAGGGGAATCACATCTGCCCTTCTCCAGTCCTTGGGTACCACCCCATCCTCCCACGATTTGTTAAAGAGGGTAGTCAGTCGTGTCACTAGTTCTACCCTTAGTTCTTTTAGAATTCTGGGATGAATCCCATCAGGCCCCATTGCTTTGTCCACCTTCAGTTTTAAGAGTTCTGTCAGAACCCTTTCTTCTGTAAATGGGCTGGTATCAACTTCTGTATCCAGAGTGTTTCTACTGTTTGTTTTAGGTACCTCCCCCTCTTCCTTTGTAAATACTGAGCAAAAATATTTGTTTAGTATCTCTGCCTTTTCACAGTCACCCTCTGCCCACCCTCCTTCCCTTTTATTAACCCTCACTATCCCTCCCTTGGTCTTCCTTCGCTCCCTGATGTACCTATAAAAGGTTTTATCCCCCTTCTTAGCAGAGTTGGCTATCTTTTCCTCGGTTTGGGCCTTTGCTGTTCTGACTGCCTTCCCAGTTTCCTTTTGCTTTAACTGATACCGTTCTCTGTCCTGCTCCTTCTGTGATTCCTTGTACTTCCTGAATGCTTTCTTTTTCTCTTGAACCTTCACTGCCACTTCCTTTGAGAACCATAGTGGTTTCTTACATCATTTTGTTTTGTTTATTTGCTTCACACAAAGGCTTGTTACCTCTGTGATGGCAGTTTTTATTATTCCCCATTGTTCTTCCACCCCTCCTTCCTGCCCATTTGCTAGTGCATTCCTTAGGCACTCACCCATTTTGGCAAAGTCAGCCCTCCTAAAGTCCAGTACTTTTGCCTTTGTATGGCTTGACTCTATTGCTGTGTTTATTGTGAACCATACTGTTCAATGGTCGCTAGTTCCCAGATGGCTACCCACTTCTACATCTGTGATCCTCTCTTCATCTCCATGTGAGAGAACCAGGTCTAAGATTGCTCTCTCTCTCTCGAGGTCTCCAATACTAGTTGTCTAAGGCATGCCCCCTGTAGGGCATCTAGAATAACCCCACTCTTCGAAGTGACTGCTGCAACTGCACTCCAGTTAACATCTGGCATATTCAGATCACCCATCAGCAATATCTCCCCTTTTTCTGCCATTCTAAGTATACTTTCTATCATTTCCTTGTCCATTTCCTCCCCCTGAGAAGGGGATCTGTATACAACCCCCTGTGCGGATTGTGGTGCCATTGCCGGTCTCCAAATTTACCCACAGTGCTTCTTCTCCTCTCTGTTTTCCCTTTTGTTCTGTTGCTTTGATTCCTTCCCTCATGTAAAGAGCTACTTCTTCTCCTCTTTTACCCTCCCTCTCCCTCCTGTAGATAGTGTATCTTGGTATGTTTACATCCCAGTCATGGTTTTGTGTGTACCATGTTTCTGTGACTGCCACAATATCCAGATATTCCTCCTCCATCAAGGCCACTAATTCAGGAAGCTTGTTACTCAGACTATGGGCACTGGTACTCATTGCTCTCCATTTTTTGATGGCTTTACCTTCTGTTGCAGCATCCCCACTGACCTTTCTACCTCAGTCTTTTCTCATTTAGTACCCTGTTTTGTAGGGAGAGGCTGGGATTTTCCTGCTGCTTATCAGTGCTCCCCCTTGACTAGTTTAAAACTTGCCAATGAAGCATTTAAACCGATTTCTCAAAGACTTGTTCCTTCCTGGACAGATGCAGACCATCCTGCCAGTGTAGGCTGGTGTCCCTCAAGGTGGAACCCAGTCCCCAGTGAAGCCAAACCCTGTGCTCCACACCATTTTTTCAACCATTCATTAAACTGCATGGTGCAAATTACCCTCACCTCCCCCATGCCACTGACAGGCAGCACCTCTGAGAAGGATACTGTGTGTGCTACTTGTCTTAGGCCCCTCCCCAACTCTACAAAGTCCTCCTGCACTGCTCTAATCTCATGATTAGCTAAGTCATTTGTCCCTAGGTGGACAATGACATCCAGCTCAGACTCCCATGCAGCTGTTATCATGATCCTGAGGATGTGCTTCCTGTCCCTCCAAGCCATGGCACCAGGCAGGCACCTTACTTCAGTTTTCCCTGCTCCCCCCAGTTCTATCCCCCTAATAATTGAGTGCCCCACTAGGAGCTGCTTCCTTTCCCTGTGGTGTCCTCTGCCTCCTTCCTGTGGGCCTCCCTTGTGACAGTTGTCAGCAGTCTCCTCTGCGGGTGCATCCATAGGAGAGCTATGCTCCCCCAGAATGGTGTATGGATTGTGGAGTGGAACAACTGACTGGGTGTGCCTCTATTCCACAATCCTCACCCTCCCTGAGCCCACTGTGGCCCAACTGCTGTGCTTTCTTCACAACCTCTGAGGTAGTGGTGGTGGCTCTGGTGCTCCCTGGATGGGGGAGGTTCCCTTCCGACTGTCCAGTGTGGCCTGAAGATGGGCAACTTCCTCCCTCAGGGCAGAGAGTTGTCTGCAAATAGGGCAGCATCTCAGCCTCCAGAAAGACTCTCGCAAGACTGCTGCCCCTCAGCCATTACATTGCACTACTGCCCACATGTTTATCTACTTTTTTTTGTTTGTTTGTTTTGTGTGTGTGTGTGTGTGTGTGTGATTGGTTTGTTATATAGAAATATATATATTATACAGTGTGTATGCTTATATTGTCAGTGCAGTGTGCTAGAGAGGATATGACAGTGATATGCACCTTGCACTCTTGAGGAAATGATGTCAGAACCCCAGGTATAAAGGAAGTATTTCCAGGGGTGGGTGGGGTGAGGGGTGGGAAGGGGTTGGGCCTAAACTGCCCTCACAAAACAATCAGCTAAAAGCTCTGACCCACCACTACGATGAGTGCCTTCCTGTCAGCAAGATGCCCTACACAACAATTTGACAGAGAAAATACTTCTAATCAAACAGAGAAAAATCCAGACATCCAAGTCAGACACAGGTAAACCTCCCTAGCCCCAAAACAGCCTGGTGGTTTGTTAGCCACAAAGGAAAATCAAATATGCAGTTATTTCAACCCTTCTGAAGATGCTCACAAGATAAGCAGTTTTGAAAAAACCCTTCCTGAATTAAAAAATTAAAATAATTAAACACAAAGCAATACCAATGTAAAAGTAAGGAAAACTTCCCTCAAATGTAAGCAAGAGAGATTTGTTGCAGATATCTAGTCCAATATAGTATATCTCATGCAGCTTCTCAGTTGTTTCAAAGCACACCCAGTTACACAACTTGGAAGAAGATGGACTTCTGTGTGAAACAGGATCACACCAGTAGTTTATAGTAATTGATCAATGCTGAAATGTTCAAGCTAGAACAATTGGCTGTGATGCAGGTCTCCCTGGCTTGTGAAGACAATTGCCCCCACCTCAGGCTATGTCTGGCATCCAATTACAAACTGCAGCCTTTGCTATTTTAAAGCACACAGCCACCACCAGCAAATATTGCAAAATATATTGATGCAGATTGTTACAGAATTCTAGTAGACAGTCCAGTTAGCCACAAAGGAAAATCAAATATGCAGTTATTTCAACCCTTCTGAAGATGCTCACAAGATAAGCAGTTTTGAAACCCCCCTTCCTGAATTAAAAACTAACATCATTAAACACAAAGCAATACCGATGTAAAAGTGAGGAAAACTTCCCTCAGATGTAAGCAAGAAGATTTGTTGCAGATATCTAGTCCAATATAATATATCCCATGCAGCTTCTCAGTTGTTTCAAAGCACACCCAGTTACACAACTTGGAAGAAGATGGACTACCATTGTATTTAACCATTTTCACATGACTGGGGAACTCACATGAAAATTATGTAAGAATTGCTATTGCTTTTATACAAAAAATAATATAAAGTTATTGGAGAGTTTGCAGAGAAGGGCAACAAGGATGTTTGGAAGTATGAGGGGCATAGGGTATGCAGAAAGACTGGAAAAGCTTGAGAGGTACAGCTTGGAAAAGAGGAGGCTAAGAGGGGATATGTGCCTTGCTTTTAAAGCTTTCCAAAGTGATGATTTGTGGAGGTGCTTAAGATTACAAATGAAGGTTAGGCAATTTCCAGGTTTTATGTCATAATAGTGAACATAGAAACGGTGATTGCTATTATGGCGAGTGTATATTGCCAAACAGTAAACCGGCAATATACACTTATCGGTGAACCAACACCCGGCAACGCAACCTAAAGTGTTTTTGTGGGAGGGCTGTGCCCCCTGCACCCCCCCTTGTGGGGGGCTTTGCCCCCTACCCCCTCCTTAATTAGGATTCTTTACTCCAGGAGGAGGGAGCACAAATTCTGCTGGAAAAGAAAATTAAGTCCAGGAGCAGCAGGCAGTGGCCAAATTTAAATCTTCCCATCCCCAGCCCTGAATCCAGTACCTGCTGTGCTGGAGCCAGCCTCCCTCACCACCACACCACACCACACAGCTGGCTTGGCGGCAGCAGGCACAGTCCCTTCTTGGTAAGCCTCTTCCCAATCCCTCCCCTTCCCCTTGCCAATCCCTTTTTCAGGTCACCTTCCCCCTACCCTCGCAGTAGAAGTAGTTGCTACCCTTGTGGGTAGCCCATCCCAATAGTGCCAAATATAGAGTCGCTGTTTTGACGGTCAGCTATATTTGGTCGCTATTATCACTGGATACCCAATTTCCGCAAGGAAAAAATAGTAGGCAAATAAAGAGAGATGTATAGAAAAAAACAAGAAGGGGGAAATGGTTTTAGCAGAGGGTGGTCTCCATGTAGAATTCGTTGTCTGACTCTGTGGTTCTGAGTAAACATATGAAACATTTCAAAACTAGCTGGACAAGTATCTGAACGTGAATTGTATCTAAGAATACATCCATTGCTGAAATGGCGAGAACTATAAAGACTCCAGTGGCTTAACTGTGCTTGTATATTCTTATAAATCCTGTGAAAGCTATATGAAAACACAATGTTTGAGCAAGCAATTGTGATTTCACAAAATTTATTTCTAAAAAGTAGTACATTTGTAAGTAATTTGTGATGTCAGCAAAATACATCTGCAGAAAATGAATTAAACAATTATGCCCAACTTAAATTACTGTAGAATTGAAAAGTAGCACTTTCGTTTAATTTAGCAGTCCGAGGCTATGCTACTTGTTAGTTGCAATTAAAGTTTATTGTCCTGTACTTCAGTATAATGAATCTGACGTAGATTACTAACTTAGCTGTTCAATTAATTTAGTGGTTCTCTTTCTACAGTGAACATAGCAAGACTTTTTTTTACAGTGAAATAAATCAGTTCTACAGTATTACCCCTGTGCCCCTTTAATCCTCCACTGCAGAAAGAGGAGCCCCAAAAAATGTACAAATCCTGCTGGTTTTCTCTTCCCCCAGTGAAGCACCTTGCATTTGGCTGCACTGACTCTGAAACTCCAGGGTTCTGACCAATCACCCAGCTCATTCAGTTCCTTCTAAAGTCTGTCCCCATTCTCAAGCAAGTCCTCTGCCCTGACCAGCTTAGTGTCATCCGTGAAGGCTTAAAAAGAAGCCAGCTGAAGACTCCAACATCCAGATCAATGAGGAAAATAAAACAAAATGTAAATATTAAATGCATACTGAAGATAGAGTTAAATTGAAATTTCAACCTTAGGTCTTCTTCAGGAATTTATCTAAAAGAGAAAAAAGCAAAGTTAGTGGAGAGGAAAGGGGAAATAAGGGATATATATGTGGCGGAAAGAAAAAAAAAAGGGTATGTATTTATATGTCAAATGTGGATAAGCCTCAATAATACTATACTAGGTTACACAAAAATTTCCCAGTAATACATCACTACTCTCAATAATACTATCCTGAAAAGTGATAATACTATAATTTTTGCTGATAATTTTACAGTTCAAAGGTCATCTTCAACTGTAGTATTATCAATGGATCCATATATTACAAAAAATAACAGAAAGATAACTGTTTTACAAGGCAGTAATACCATCTCAAGGTTTTGGGGACTTTAGGACCTCTTGAGCTTCGCTCTCGAGGGTCCATGTCCCCAAACTCTTGATGGTATTACTGCCTTGTAATACATCATAGGTATCATAGGTACTTTCAAGCCAAGGATGTATACAACTATCCAATTAGGCTCACCTTCCCTAATTAACTAACACCTAAATTTGCTAATTCCAAAATGTACATCAACAACTTTTTTAAATTCATTCATTGTAGAACTATAAATAATCCCTAATGGTAAATTATTCCATATCCCAACCACTCTTAGGCTATACCAATTTTTCCTGAAATTGTGCTCCCATGCTTGTTGATGTAATTGTTTAGTATGTTTCCTCGTACTGGTTCTCCCACAATTAGGTACAATACCTAGATTCATTAATAAGTCTTTGTCTTGATATTCTTAAATAAAAGCAAAGATCACTTATAATCTTCTATAACACAGTGAATATAAATTTAAACTCACTAATCTTTCATGATAATCTTTACTTTTTTGACCTTTTATTTGTTTAGTTAGTCTTCTTTGTACACCCTCCAAGGTATGTATATCCTCCTTATTATACGGGGACCAAACTCTCGCGCAATATTCCAAGTGCGGTCTGACCAATGCAACATACAGGGGAACCAAAACCTCGCTCCTTCTGCTTGCTATGAATTTTAAAATACAATTAAGGATCTGGGTTGCTTTTTTAAATTGTTTTCTACAATGCACTCTACATTTTAAGTCATTTGTGATTATAATCCCCAGATCTTTTTCCTCAGTAAAAACTCCCAAATTAATTTTGTCCAATTGATATATTACATCCTTATTTTTTCTTGCCAAGTGCATTACCTTGCACTTAGATATATTTAATTGGAGTTTATTGAGGTTTGTCCAATTATTTATTAAATCTAGAGATTGTTGTAGTGCTTCTATTTGTATGTTATCACTTGGGACCACACCCAATCTACAGTCACGCAAACTTGTGCATCCATACATTCTTCTTATTAATTTGCAGTGAGGCAATGTAAAAATTAAACAAACTGGGTCCCAAAACCAAACCCTGGGGCACACCGCTCGAAACCGGGGCCCAATCCGAATATACCCCATATATAACCACCCTCTGCCTTCTATCCCTCAACCAATCTGAAATCCATCTACAGATATTACTGGGTAGTTTAATTTTATCCAATGTTGACAATAATTCTTTATGGGGTAATTTGTTAAAAGCCTTAGCAAAATCTAAAAACACCACATCTACAGGGTTCCCAATGTCCATTTCCCTACTCACTCTATCATAAAAGGACAACAAATTAGTCTGACAAGATCTATTTTGCACAAAACCATGTTGGAGTGGGTCTATTATATCTAGTCGTTCCATATGTTCCGTGATTATATCTCTAATTATGCCCTTCAAAAGTTTCCCCAAAATTGAGGTCAGGCTGATGGGTCTATAATTACCAGGATCAGTACTGGGCCCTTTTTTTAGGATGGGTACTATATTTGCCAATTTCCAGTACTGAGGAACAACACCAGAGTTTATAGATAGTTGGAATATATATGTTAAAGGATGTGTCAATTCATCTACTAATTCTCTCAATATCCTGGGATGCATACCATCTGGGCCAGGAGACTTATTGGTATTTAATCCAATTATTTTCTTATAAATATCGTATTGCTTCAAAATTTTTGACCCAGGTACTTGAGGTCTATTTGTACTATGGGCATCTATATCCTTGTGGTTATAAACTGAACAGAAAAATGTATTCTGAATATTTGCCATCTGCTGGTTGGTTGCTATAAGCCCCTCTACAGTAAGAAAGGGACCAATACTATTAGAAGTACGTCTCTGATTGTTAATATAAGAAAAAAATGCTTTTTTGTTGTCATGAACTCTGTTTGCAAGATTTATCTCATGTGAAGCTTTTGCTTTTTTTATGGCTATTTTAACTTTTTTTTGGATATCCTTATATTCAGCAATTAGTTTATCAGACTTGGAAATTTTCAACTTCTTATAGATCCTATTTTTTTTATTTATTAATTTTTTGATTGATGTAGTAAACCAAATAGGCTTGATAGTACTGTTTTTATGATATCTGATAATAGTGGGTACAAAATCTACTGTTAACTTATCTATTTTGGTTCTAAGAAAATCCCATGCATACTGTACAGGTTTATTAGCAAAGTCCCATCTCCAGTCCCAATTACCTAATTCTGTTTTCATTTTATAGAAGTCCGCTTTCTCAAAATTTAATTTAGTAGTAGTTCCCAGAACTTTACTGAATTGTGTTTCCTTGATATTAAACAATGTAGTGTTATGATCACTGTTACCTAATGGGATACTTACTTCCACTGAGTTTACCATTTCCCCCATGTTAGTGAAGATCAGATCCAGGATATTATTACCTCTAGTATTCTCTAGGACCAACTGTTCAAATCCCCCCGGTCCATAACATCTATATACTGCCTATCCAGGGATGAAGAACCAGTACCTTTGATCCAATCAATATTAGGTAAGTTGAAATCACCAGTTATTAATAGTTTTTTAGAAGTATCTAAATTACTGAGGATATCTAATAGAAACATGCCATCTTCACGGGACATTGATGGGGGCCTATAAAGAAGGCCCAACATGATTTTGGGTCTGTTGGTAGGTAACAAATGAACCCATAGAAGTTCAATTCGTCCTATATCACATTTTATTTCTTCTGAGATTATGTCTTTGTGTATATAAATAGCCAAACCACCTCCTTTTCTATATTTTCTACAGTGGGAATAGAGTTTATAACCCAGAATTTCTTTCCCCCAATCAACCTTATCATCCCACCATGTCTCAGTAATAAGAGCAATATGCACATTATCCTTGTGCAATATTATACTTAATTCCTCGTATTTATTCTGTAAACTTCTGGCATTAATCAAGATGGCCTTCCAACCCGAGATATTTGTGGTCAGAGACACAGTTTCATGCCGTTTATCAATGTTTACTATCCCCCCCAAACCAGTTTAAATGAAATTTGGTAACCTCTTGAATTTTCTTACATACTTATCTATTATTCTATTTGTATTTATATATATATATATATATATATATATATATATACATAAAAAACTTTGTTAATGCATCAGTTAGGGTTCTTACTAAGCGACAAAAGCAGGAAATGTTGTGCTAGGGTTTCCAACCCTAACACCCCACCCTCACCCTGCAGAAATTGACAGGCGTCAGGGATGTGCCTTGCAGTTGTCAGTCCTAATGCTCATCCCATTCCATAAGTAAATAAGCTGAAATGGGTACAGTATAGGAGAATGGGGTGAGCATTAGGGCTGATGACCCCAAGGCACTCCCCGACATCTGTCTGTGTCTGCAGGGTGGGAGTGGGGTGTTAGGATTGAAAACCTTAACACTACATTTCCCTGCATTTGTCACTTTAGAAATAACCCCACCCTACTTCCCCCTGTCCTCCAATGCCCCAGCTTTCTTCTACATAAGGTATCTGCCCAGGAAGCCAGACCTCTCCTAATTAAAGCATTAAATAGCAATAGTCCTGGCAGCGACTCCCTGGACCCCAGTATTCTCCAGCTGGTGCTGGATGAAGTCCTTGCCCCACTCACCAGCCTACTTAACTGACCCCTCTGCCTGGGGCATTTCCCCACAGCATGGAAAACAGCCATAGTCACACCCATTCATAAAGTGGGTGACAGGTCCTCCGCCGGGAACTACCGACCAATCTCCATTCTCCCCCCCCAAAGCCCTAGAAAAATTGATGGCCATTCAAATCACTGAATATCTGTCTAAGGATAACATCTTATCCCCAGAGCAGCAAGGCTTCTGTGCTGGTCACAGTACCGACATCGCACTAGTTGAGTTCTCCAATTTTCTACACTCCTCCCTGGATACCAGCTCCCTAGCTGGTGCAGTGTTCGTTGACCTCTCTAAGGCCTTCAACACTGTCTCCCACCCTCTCCTGCTGGATGCCCTCTGCCACACTGGTTTCTCTACTGGCCCTCTCGCCTGGTGCACTAGCTATCTGTCTGCTCACTCCCGGTGTGTAAAAATCAATGAGACACTCTCCAAAACTCGTCCCATCCACTCAGGGGTACCCAAGGGCTCCATCCTGGGCCTCCTACTCTTCTCACTCTATCTAAACACCCTGCCCAATGCATGCTCTGACAAAATTCTTATGTATGAAGATGATGCTGTCATTTTTGCCACCAACCGCAACCCCATCTCCCTCCAGGACACCCTGCAACAATCCTACAGTGATGCCGAAGCCTGGTTTAAAGAGCATAGACTTGTCATTAATCTCAAAAAAACAAAACAATGCTTTTTGCCCACCCCCAAAACAAAGCGTGCAACTTCCCACTGCCTATCCTCCCTCGTACCAAACAACTGCTTGAACAAGCCTGCTCATACCAATACCTTGGGGTTACTTTCGACTCAGCCCTCACCTACCATGCCCACATTGATACCCTTGCATCCACCACTAATACACAGCTTGGCATCCTCTACCGCTATAAAAATTGCCCCCCCCGATGCCCTCTGACTTGCGGTTACATTCTCAATACTGTCCCTTGTTGACTATGGCCTGCCAGTCTGTGGTGCCGCTGACAAGATCGCCCTCAACAAAATTCGCCTCACCCTAAATAAGGCCTGCAGGCTGATTACTGGTGCCCCCAGGCTCACACATACTTGTCAACTCTATGACAATGCAAAATTGCTTAACCTAGATGAACGACTATGCTATCAAATCTGCCTCCTCACAAAAAAAACTCTACTCAGGCTATCCCCTCCTGGGGTGACTGACAGCCTCCATCCACCACACCCAACCCACTATCGCAACCCGAACCTCCAACAAGTCCACTCTACTGGTCCCCAGATCCAGGCCCACCCATGGTCAGAGGCCCTTCTACTACAGAGCCCCATCCTGGTTTAACTCTCTCCTGGCACCCATCTCCAATGCCCCCACTATCTCCAAATTTAAAACCACCCTTCGGGGCCAACTGTTTTATACTCGCAGCTGCTCCTGTCTCTAAATGAGGCCTCAGTCTCCTCACACTTGACAACACCCACTGGGTGGCATTCCACTTCACCCCCCCACTTTCTCCCCATTGCATATTGCCTGTGTTATTACCAGCATGTGCTCAGCTGTAGCATTGTATTTACTACTAAATTGTTTAAATATAAGAAACCTTCTCTGTGTAAATTGTTTAAATGTAAGAAACCTTCTCTGTGTAAATTGTTTAAATGTATGCAACCATTCCTGTGTAACTTTGAACTCAGTTGACTTTTATGCTGTAACCTAAAGTTTGTTTCTGTCTGTCCTCAATGTGATGAGGTACCTTTGGAAATGAGCCTCTGGCTCAAAGGTTGTAAACCGATGTACTAATAAATAAATAAATAAAATAAAATAAACCCTAACTGATACATTAACAAAGTTTTCTTTATTTCTTTTCTTTAATTTCCTTACTTTTTCAGATAGTATAATCATATTCTTATTTGTCAATGGGAGCACAGGGCATTCTAGGCCCAGCGCTCCGATCCATAGAAACATAGAAAGTGATGGTAGAAGGGGGCCATGCATCCCATCTAGTCTGTCCATAAGCTTACCCCTTCCCTTAACTGCTAATCAGTGTTATGGTGCCGTTGTATCTATCTCTCACATTTTTGAAATTTCCCACTGTTTTCACCTCCACCACCTCCTGTGGGAGGTAGTTCCATGAATCCACATCAATCTTGGTAAAGAAGAACTTGTGTGTGTTGCCTCTGAATCTGGCCCAGTCCAGCTTCATGTTGTGTCCCCTGGTTCTTGAATGATTTTTGATATGGAACAGGTCCTGCACCTGCACCTTGTTTATTCCCTTTAGGAACTTGAAAGTCTCGATCATTTCTCCCCTCTCCCTCCTCTGCTCCAGGGAGTACATATTTAAGTCACGCAGACACTTATCCAACAATTTGTTGTGCATTCCTTGAATCATCTTTGTAGCTCTCCTCTGTACTATTTCTAGTCTGTTGATATCCTTTTTTAGGTGTGGTCTCCAGAACTGGATGCTGTACTCCAGGTGTGGCCTCACCAGTGATCGACAGAGTGGCAAGATGACCTCTTTCCTTCTGCTGGTAATCCCCCTGCCTATGCATCCCAACATACCATTTGTTTGCAGTGCCGCTTTTTCACATTGTTTGGACATTTTTAGGTCATCTGACATAAGTATTCCCAGATCTCTATCCTGTTTTGAGGCTTCCAGTTTCTCTCCTCCTATGTAGTAATCCTCTCCTGGGTTAGTCCTTCCAAGGTGCATGAGCTCGCATTTTTTAGCATTAAAATTTAGTTGCCATGTTTTTGACCATTTTTCCAGAGACTTAAGGTCAGTCTTCATCTTCTCCCCTCCACCTGGAGTGTCCATCCTATTGCCTGTCTTTGTGTCATCTGTGAACAGACACACTTTACCCTCTAGTCCATCTGAAATGTTGCTAATGAAAATATTGAATACGATTGGTCCAAATACTGAACCCTATGGCACTCTACTGACTACGCCTCTTTCTTCTGAATGTGAGCCATTTACTATTACCCTCTGGATCCTTCCAGTAAGCCAGCTCCATGCCTAGTTTACCTCCTGATACCCTACTCCCATGCTTTCCAACTTGTTTAGTAGCCTTCTATGCGTGACTGAGTCAAAGGCCTTGCTGAAATCTAGGTATACAATGAACCCAGCACCTCCTTGTCTACTATTTTTGTCACCCAGTTAAAAAAGTTGATTAAATTGGTTTGGCAGGACTTTCCTGTGGTGAAGCCATGATGTTTTGAGTCTAATTTGGTATTGTCCCCTTCTCTGAGATCCTGCCAGTCTGGGAGAGGGGGGCAGATGGATGGAAGGTCAGAGAAGGGGAGATAGGGGAACTAAACACGTGGCTCAAGCGCTGGTGCCAGGAAAAAGGACACAGATTTGTAGGGAACTGGCAACAGTTCTGGGAGCGAAAGTTCTTTAAATTTGATGGACTGCATCTGACTAAGGAGGGAGTCAGTGCATTGGGGCAGAAGTTTGGCGTCTTTGCAGAATATTTAAATTAGCAAATGGGGAGAGGGGTGCAGCACCCTCTGTTGAATAGAACACCCTCCTCCTCAGCTAGTGGTCAAACAGGGATTCAGCATGTTTGCAGTTCATTTTGCATCACCAGGTAAGAAAAAGGTTTGTCTCCCATACAATGCACAGGGTAATGCCAAACCTCACCCAACAACTAACACACCGAAATCTGGCCAATGGAAAATCATGTACACAAATGCTCACAGCCTGGGAAATAAGATCCCAGACCTGCAGGCAATAATGTCAGAGGCTAAACTGGACATAGTAGCAATTAGTGAGATGTGGTTTACCAGTAACCACACTTGGGAGACTTCAGCACCTGGCTATGTATTTTCAGAAGATACCGAGGTGCAAAAGGGGGAGGAGGCCCTGTATGTCAATGAAAATATCAAAGCTACAGAAATTCAGAATACACATAAGGAGCCAGAAGAACTGTGGCTCACCCTGAAACAGGAAATGGGACAGCCATAAGAACTGGGGTTGTCTACAGGCCCCAGACCAGGGGAGGACATAGACACATTACTGTTAGAAGATGTACAAAACATGACAGCTAAAGGGAGGTTCTGATAATGGGAGACTTCAACATGCCAGATACAGATTGGTCAATACCAGCAGGAACATCTGCCAGAACTAGGCACATAGTGGATTCCCTGCAGGAGGGGCCTCAAACAACTGGTACAACAACCCACAAGAGACAGGGCTATCCTAGATCTAGTACTGACTAACAAAGAAGGGATCACAGATCTCCAGGTAGAAGGTCACCTGGGGCCAGTGACCATCACATGGTATGGTTCAATTTGGCTACTACATCTAAATCATCCCATTCCAAGGCAAAAATATGGGACTTCAGAGGAGCTGACTTTGATAAGATGGCCAACAGAGTTAAGCTAGCCCTGGCAAAAGAAACACAGGTGAGGGGTACAGGCAAAGTGGGCAAGCATTAAGGATGCAATACTTGAAGCAACATCCCATGGTGTTTGACAGAAAAGGAAGTGCAAAAGAAAAAGGAAACCACTTTGGTTCTCAAATACAGTAGCAGAAAAGGTCAGAGCCAAAAGGCTGGCCTTCAGGAAATATAAGGGAACACAGCGGGATGAAGATAGGGAGGCATACCAAACTGCCCTAAGGGGAGATGGGAAGGCAGTAAGGCAGGCAAAGTCCCAAACTGAGGAAACACTAGCACGAACAGTAAAAGAAGGTGACAAGACTTTCTATAGATACATTAGTGAAAGGAGAAAGTCCAGAGGGGGTATTGCTAAGCTTAATGGAGAAAAGGAAGCATGTGAGGAGGAGGACCATGTAAAAGCATCTATCCTAAATAGATACTTTTGCTCAATATTTACTGAAGAGAAGGTAGGGCAGGGCCCACAGCTCAACACCATGGACACGGGGGAGGGAGGTGAGCACTACTCCTTCACAAAAGAAAGGGTCCTACAAGAGCTTGCTAAGCTCAGGGTGGACAAGGTAATGGGACCTGATGGCATACATCCCAGGGTACTTAAGGAGCTAAAGGTGAACTAGCAGAGCCATTAGCAGAACTGTTTAGTGAGTCTCTGAGCACAGGAGAGGTCCCAGAAGGCTGGAGAAGGGCTCATGTGATCCTGCTCCACAAGAGTGGTAGCAGGGAGGAGGCGGGAACCACAGACCAGTCAGTCTTACCTCAGTAGTGGGCAAGATTATGGAGGCACCCCGGTGAAAGGATAGTGCAACACCTGGAATCCAGGGGGCACAGGATCCAAGACAGCATGGGTTTACAAAGGAAGGTCCTGTCAAACTAATCTCATAGATTTCTTTGACTGGGTAACCAGAGTGGTGGACCAAGGGGGAGCACTTGATGTCGCCTACCTTGACTTCAGCAAAGCTTTTGACACTGTTCCACATAGAAGATTGATAAATAAGTTGGGTAGGCTCGGGGTGGGTCAGAAGTTGGTCAACTGGGTGGCAAACTGGTTGACGGGCAGAAAACAGAGAGTGGTGGTAAATGGTATATGGTCAGAAGAGATGCAAGTCACAAGTGGGGTACCTCAGGGATCAGTCCTGGGGCCAGTCCTCTTCAACATCTTCATTAGTGACCTTGCAGATGGAATAGAGGGTAAGGCTTGTCTGTTTGCAGATGACACCAAGATCTGCAACAGAGTAGATGATCCAGATGGGGTGGGCAGAATGAGAAGAGATCTGGATAAACTAGCAAAATGGTCAGAAGAGTGGCAACTGGGATTTAATGCAAAGAAGTGCAAGATCATGCACATAGGGAAGAGAAACCCTGAAGCCACCTATAGGCTGGGAGGGGAGTTGCTAGCAGTCACAAAGGAAGAAAGAGACTTGGGCATCATCATCACTGATGACCTGAAATCATCCAAGCAGACCTCTAAAGCAGTAGGTAAGGCTAGAGCGGTGTTAGGGTGTATTAGTAGGGGTATCACAAGTCATAAGAGGGAGGTAATAATCCCTCTTTACAAGACACTGGTTAGTCCCCATCTGGAGTACTGCGTGCAGTATTGGAGGCCACACCTTCACAAGGACATTAACCAAATTGAGGCAGTCCAGAGAAGGGCAACCAAAATGATACAGGGACTGCATCAGAAAACATATGAGGACAGATTAACAGAGCTCAATATGTATACCCTTGAGCAAAGGAGGGAGGGAGAGAGGTGATATGATTGAGGCATTCAAACACCTTAAGGGCATTAACAAGGTGAAAGAGTCTAACATGTTTAAATATAAGAAAATAGCAGGACAAGAGGACACAGCATGAGATTAGAGGGGGGCCGATTAGGGGAATGGAGGACATTCTTTTTCACAGAAAGGGTGGTGGATGCATGGAATGGCCTACCTCAAGAAGTGGTGGCTATGAATACAGTGCAGGGCTTCAAACAGGCATGGGATATGCATAAGGGAGCAATACAAATGAGTATGAATAAATAGGCCACTGACAGAGCAAAGGCCAATTGCACATTTATAAGGTAGAAAAAGAAATGGGTAGACTGGATGGGCCTTGTGGTCCTTATCTGCCGTCAACTTCTATGTTTCTATTGTCCTCAAGAAAGGATATAATCCTCTCCTTGAGAATGGTTTCCATTGTTTTGCCCACAACTGAGGTGAGGCTTACCAGTCTGTAGTTGCCTACACTGTCTCTGCTCCCACTTTTGTGTAGAGGAATAACTGTGGCCCTTTTTCAGACCTGCGGGACCTCACCTATTTCCAATGATAAGCTAAAGAGTTCAGCCTGTGGAGCCGCCAATTCCTCCCTTAGTTCTCCCAGCAACCTTGGGTACATTTCGTCTGGTCCCATGGCCTTGTTTATACTGAGTTTCTCCAGTTCTTTAAGGACAGCTTCCTTTGTAAAGGGACCTGACTATACTCCAATGCCTCCTTTATTGTCTCTTGAAATGGTGGGACCACAGCCATTCTGCTTTTTGGTGAATACAGAGCAGAAATATCTGTTTAGGATTTCAACTTTGTCCTTGTCATCCTCGGTGTCCCATCCATCTTCCTTGGTGAGTCTGATAATATCCCCTGTTGTCTTCCTCTTTTCCCTAATATATCTATAGAAACTTTTGTCACCTAGGGGACCACGTGATGCAGTAACAGCTCCTCAAGCCGGCTTCCATCGCCCAGCGTTATTTTTTGGTTTTATTAACTATCCTGGTGAGTCTAAAACCTTTTATTTTTGCTGACAACAACCTCTTCCAACTGTAGAGCTAAGGTTTGGGTGAAAATAAGGACGCTGAAATGTGTCTAACTCTACCGAGACATACCCCTCCTGTCTCCCCAGAGAAAACCAGTAAACACTCCAAGGCCCAGCAGAGTGGCAGTGGTAAGCCTATTACTATAGCAGCCTCCTCAACTCAGGCCTCAGAAGCGACTCCCCTCACTCTTGAGCAATTCCTTAAGGAATTCAGCCCATTTCGAGACGACCTGAAATCATTGACCACCGAAGTTAAGCAGATGGCATCAGTGCTAGACAATCTCTCCACAAGGATGGCAGATAATGAAACTCGCCTTATCTCCTTGGAGAAATGAGGAGACCGGATGAACAATGACACCATTGATAACAGGCACAGAATCAAAAAATTGAAAAATAAAATTAAGATCTAGAGGAGAGAAGTCACAGAAATAATGTGGTAATAATTGGAATTCCGGAGAAGGAAGAAAGAAGTAACACTATCTTATTTATCCATAAATTGATTGAGAAGCTAGTAGGCCCTTCACCCTTTGGTGTATACTATACCATAGAGGGGGCCCATAGGGCCCTAATGCCAATACCAGCCCCTGGCTCACCATCTCAGCCACTAATATTAACATTTATGAATTATCAAGAGAAACAGCTATTTTTGGGAAAACTTAAGGAACTTCAGGAAATACACTGGGAGGGGACAAAAATTCGGATCACTCAGGATTTATCAACTTTGGTAAGACAGCGGAGGACTCAATTTCACCCCATTGTCATGAAAGTAATAGCTGCAGGAATGAAATTCAAGATGGGATATCCAGCACGCCTACTGGTACTGTTATCGGGATCCTGGGCTACGTTTGAGGAGGTTGAAACTGTGCAGGCAGCCCTTCAGAAAGCTTTACCAGACCTCTTCCACACACGTTGAAAGGGAGTGTAAGAACTTTAGTTTCCTGACATAAGAAGAGTAACAGCTAATATGGATTTACTCAGATGGGTAGTAGTTCGTGGGCAGTAACATCCATCATGTTTATTGGACTCTACGGATCAGTGAATAATTTTGTTTTGGGAATAAAAAAGGATGCAGCATTTAAACGTGTTGAGAGGAACTGGACTGACGCATTTAAGAGCCTGTAGAAAGAATGTGGTGAAGAACCTGATTTAGGGCTTAAGCAAACATTTATGACCTGACTTTGTTTTGGTTTCTGCAGAAATGACAAATATTTTAAGATGAGATATTTTAAGTTATTGCGGTACAGAAAAATGCTATATCTCAGTTATTTAGCAATATCAGGTCTTGCCATTATTCCTGTAACCAAAAAACACTAGCAGTTATTAACCACTAGAGGGAACTCCTTCCACAAGCTTAGATAAATCTTAACCAGTTTCTCCCAAGTGGAAATTGGGAAAAATAAGCTTTCTTTAACTTGTTTTTGCATCCTGAGAATCTCCAGTTTGGATGTTTAAGTTTCTTTACTGTCTCAGTTATAATCCTCCAAGTTAAATAACAAAGTTAGATCTTGAAAGTAAATCAAGAGGAACAAGAAGGATCAACTTCTGTAGATCTGGTTGACAGTTACTTTATATTTAAGGAATGTTATCCTTACCTTCTAGTTTAACAAGATAAAGAGTGGTTATCATACAATGTGATTTAGTAATTATTAGATATAGATGCTTATCTAGGTTATTAGACAATGATTGTTTTAAAAACAAACTGATTTCAAGGATGTTTCATTCTTAGGCTGGGCGATGGGAATGCTAAACGGAGGGGAAGATGAAGGACAGTCTGTATAGCATTGTAGTTATGGTAATGAGGGGGGGGGTATCTTCCCGTTATGAAAAAAGAATATGGCTAGGGTCTAGAGGTAAGAAGGGAATTAATCAGACAGTGGGAAAGGGAAAGGGAGGGGTAAAAGTAGACAAAAGCACAGCAAAAGTAATCCACTTAAGGCCAATACATGCACTGATTAATAAAGTTTTCCGGTGTTCCTCTATCTGGGCTCTTTTAGAGATGATAAATGGCTAATACAATACGGATAGCTACATGGAATGTCAAAGGGGTGAGGAAAAAATCCAAACAATATCAAGTGTTAAAACATCTGAATGTTCTCTTGGCAGAAATAGTTTTTATCCAAGAATCTCATTTGTTGGACTCTGAAACACCTCAGCTCCGGAGACAACAAATTGGTCAGGGTTTCTCTGCTGAAGGCACAACTAATAGCTGTGGAGTGATGACTCTAATTCACAGAAAGCTCCCTTTTCCAATGACCAAGGTGGTTAAAGACACTCAGGGTAGATTAGTTTTTGTTCAAGGCATAATTTTTAATAAAGAAATACTGTTGGGTAGTATTTATGCTCCTAACCAGGACACACCAGGATTCTTTACACAACTCATTCATGTGTTAACCCCCTTTATTTCAATCCCGCTGATCCTTGGGGGAGATCTTAATCTGGTACATGATCCGACCATGGACTGTACTGGTCAACAGAAAAAAGGCCTTTCACCTGCCCAAAGAGCACTAAGGGAATTAATTGACCAGACAGGGGTATGTGATATTTGGAGAGTTTTACACCCATTAGATAGAGAATACACGTATACTTTTCCTGTTCATAGATCCTCATCCCGAATAGACTATTTACTCCTTTCTCACTCCCTTATATCTGGGACTCTTGATGCATTGATACAACCTGGTCCTCCATCTGACCATTCCCTAGTTTTAAGTCAAATATCACTAGTATCATTACCTAAAGAGGTTCCAGATGGAAAATAAATGACCAGTTGTTAAAGGATCCTGGTTTAATTCAATATATTCAAGAGCATATAGAGATGTTTATTGAGCTTAATCAAAACTCAGATAGATCTGATATGGTATGGGGTACTTTTAAAGCTTACCTAAGGGGAGTTCTAATATGTTTAGCCTCCAATAGGAAAAAAGCAACAATACAATGCCTGTCCCAATTATTATCCCAGATAAGGGACATTGAGAGAGATTTATCTCCACACTCTCCTGACTTACTCAGACAAGAATTAATTAAGTTGAGAGCAACCTATCTGGAAATTTTAAGAGAAAAAGCAGAATATACCATACTGAAAACGAAAGCCACATATACAGATCAGGGGAAAAAGGCAATATGCCTCTTGTCGCTTAGGATCAAGCAAATGGAGTCTTCCCGTTTCATAGTTTCAATACGTTCACAAACTGATGGCTCCTTGAAAACTAGCTCAAGTGATATTATAACCGAATTTACTGACTATTATAAATCTCCATATGGGCCAATGCCAAACCCCCCAACCAAACAGACATTAAATAATTATTTGGCTGAGGCCAATTTACCTCAGCTCATGGAAGAGCAACAGAATAGACTTTGAGTCCTGATTACTAGCAAGGAACTGTCTGAAATAACTGAAGACTTACCTATGAATAAAACCCCAGGTGTAGATGGATATTCGGCCAATTTCTGTAACAAATTTAAAAAATACTTAAACCCTATGCTCCTTCCCTTATACCAACATATCCTCTCAGGAGCAGAGGTTGATCCAACTCTCTTTGAGGCATTAATAATTCTATTACCAAAACCCGATAAAGCACCTGAATTTGTCATGAATTACAGACCCATCTCTTTACTGAATCAAGATGTTAAAATTTTAACTAAATTACTAGCCAATCGTCTGAGCTTGGTACTTTCTACTCTGATTGGGCTGGAACAGGTTGGATTTATGAGGGGAAGATCTTCATCAGATCATCTTTGCACCCTGTCTCATGTTTTCTCGGTATCCAGGGATGCTCCTTTTCCTGCAACTTTGGTCTCCCTGGATGCCGAGAAGGCATTTGGCAGGGTGAAATGGCGATATCTGTTTGAAACATTAAAAGCCTTCGGTTTCCTAATAGATTTCCAAAACTGGATCCGGTCTTTATATTGGTCCCCAGCTGCCCGTGTTTCAGGTAATGGAGTGACTTCAGAAGTTCTTACACTTCATTCTGGAATGAGACAAGGTCGCCCCTTATCCCCATTACTCTTCAACACTTATTTAGAACCTTTAATTCGTAAACTGCAAAATTGCCAGACCATTCAATGTATTTCCATACACCCCTGTGAGATTAAGTTCTCGGCCTACGCGGATGACCTTCTCCTTCAAGTCTCAAATCCCGTTACTTCCATTCCCCCATGCTAGACATTATCAATGCCTTTAGCAAAGTCTCTAATTATAAATTGAATGTGAGCAAGACAACTGTTTTTCCCCTTAATCATAAATTATTCAAACCAGATATCTTAACTCTACGACTTAGTTGAAAGCAGGATTCTTTAAGATATCTAGGTATTGAACTCACTAGACAATCGGGACATTCTCTTAAATTAAATCTAGATTCCCTGGTCCACATCATAAATCAAGACCTTAACAGATGGGCATCACTTGCGATTTCAGTATGGGGCAGAATAAACTTGCTCAAAATGAATATTTTCCTACGGCTCTTCTATCCCCTTTCTTTACTTAACACTTGGCTTCCATTATCCTAGTTTAAAAGGGTGCATACCCTTTTCACTGAATTTATGTGGCACAATAAAACCCCTAGAATAGCTTATCATAAGTTAATTGCTCCCAATGTCAGAGGAGGGTTACGCCTCCCTTTTCTTGGTCTCTATGTTTGGGCCAGCCATACTAATAAATACTTAAAGGATACCTAAACAACATTTTGACAACAAACTATTCAAAAATCTGACCTCAAACAGGACTAAAGGAAAGGCTGCTGAATTTGTTAATGCTAAAACTACATTTATATAAGTTACCTAAATGTGATTCCAAAGCATTTGAAAAATGTAAAATCAGCCTTCCAATTTAAAAAACTGCCTTACCAGCTTCTTAAAATGGCTGCCAAATGTGTTAAGTGATGACATCATCGGAGCCAAAGTCAGAGAGCTATATGGCTCTCTATAGTGCTAACTAGTTCTTTTTTCCCTTTGTGTAGAATTGTTTCACCAAAATGGTCAAAATCATGTGCATTATTTAGATCAATACGTATGTTAGGCTATGGTTCTGTTCGTTTTGTTTACTTTAACATGCTGAAACTGTGTTTTAATCCAACCGACTTTCTCTTTGGCAAACCACAGTGCAGTACAAATCTTGAATAACCTGGTGGTCTAGTGGTTATGGCAGATACAGGACGCTACAATGGGGGGTTGGGGGTGCTGGGAGTGTGTGCATACTTGATATGTACTTTTTAACATTTTTATGAAACCTTCATATTTTCTGCTATTATGCTTTTCTAGTATGTTTTTGACAAACTACAAATGTAATCCATATTTTTGAATGTAAACATTTGTACAATCAATAAATCAGACTTCTTCAACAAAGTAAAATGCAGCAGCAGCAAGTGAGTACTTTACAACGTTATAATGGGGGGGGGGGGAGTATAGCCGCACCCTTTACCACCCCATAGATCTACCACTTGTTTGTAGCAAAGTTCTTCTGTAGTCCAATGCCAGAGTTCATACTTTCTTGGAAATCAAAATATGCTTGTCTTTTCTTCTTTTTCCATAGGAAACGATAATAAAAAGAATCAGTACTTATATAGTGCTTTTCATACACATTGTATCCCTAAGTGCTTTACGAGCAATGCTAGACTGGTAGTGAAGTGACTAAATGTGTAGTGGCAGCCAATTCACACATTAATACCCACACACAGCCTTGGACAATTGCATGAACTGGTTTTATGGGAAGGGGAATGTTGGCCAGGACAGTAGGGTCAGGTAGTGATCATGGTGCTGGCAGCTCCACATCTTATTTCTCACAGTGATCTGCTCATATGTTTCTCCTTCTGTCTTCCCCCTTCCCTGAATATAGCAGTACCTTGCAGGAGTGGCCTTCTCAGTCCCCCTCTGGTATTCATTCTCACTATTCCTCCTCATACCAGAAACAGGTGAGCTCATCACCCTTGTGCACCATGAATGTAGGTAGTACAGTCCCCAGGTTTTTTGACATATCAAAAATAAATCTTTCTAGTAAGTCAGGCTGATAGCAGCAGGGAACAAGGGGAATTGTATGTTTTCCTATCTTTAAAAGATGTAGGCTACCTTTGATTAGGCACTATTAGATGATGGTTGTGCACATCATTATGCACGTCATTAAATAGTGCGTAATCATAGGTGGATTAGATCTTATATGGGTAGGAATGCCTATGTTTCCCCTTGTGCCCTGCTGCTATCAGCCTTGCTTACCAGAAGATCATGTTTATTATTAATATGTAAAAATTACAAGGGCAACAGTACTAACTGCATTCATGATGCAGAAGGGTAGTGAGCTCACCAGTTTTTGGCATGGGGTGCAGAAGAGAAGAAAGAATGTCAGAGAAAGACTGAAGAAGCCATTCCAGCGGGTACAGCTATACTCAAATTAGGGGAAGACAGAAAGGGGGATGTTTAACAGATCATTGTGAGATCTGAAATGTAGGGCTGCCAGCACCGTGATCACTACCTGACTGTGAATGAGAGCAGCCAGTGATGACAAATACTCAGAGTGGCAGGGCTGCACTTAAAGTGTTACTTGAATTCAGTGTAGGGAGATTAACCTCAGGTGGGGGGGGTTTGACATTTGTTAGGACAGTATTGAGGGAGCTGTGTATAGATCATTCATGTTTTAGAAGGGTGGTAGCCAACCAGCTTGCATTGTGGAGTAGGGCACTAAAAAGTACTGGAAAAGATTTGCAGGGAACTGTCCTGTGTGGTTCTGCAGATCACAAGTAAAGGAGCAGACTGATACTGGAAGCCTGGTGATTCGCTCAAATCATTAGAGTGCCTCTCCTGCTAATAATGTTGTTATACATAGTAAGTGCAGCCCTTATGAGGGCATGAACAGCAGTTTTCCTGAGGCTTATTGCTTAGCCTTCCACGAAGACCCAAATGTTGGTTAATGAGGTAGGACAAAAACACAACAGGGGAACTGTACATACTGCCTTCACTGTGCAGAAGCTGGTGATCCACTCAATGTTTACTGTGGGAGCAGAAGTCAAATATTGAAAATGTGGACTTAAGTGTGATTTGGGAGGTATTTTTTAACAATGCCAGCTGATGATCCATATCAGTGTAGGTATACAATTACAATCTGAGATGTGATAATTCTCTTCATGAGACCCCAGGCTCATATGCAGCCCCAGGCAATACTAAGGACAGGGTATGGATGGTGGGGTGTTCAACAGAAGGCAGGCTAGGTGCAGGGGGTTCACTTGGAAAAAGAATACAAGAGAAGCTTTTTTTGTGGATTAACAAGAATTCTTGAGCTTTGGAATTTGATCAGACCAGTACTTCGCTGTGTGACCCTAAGCAAGTCACTTAACTTACTTATGCTGCCAGAACCCATCTGTAAACAAGGCTTCAGCATAGTGTATCTCTCCTGGTTAACAAAAAAAAAATTCAGGGCATCACATAATCACTAGATCATCAGGTATTTGAAGTATCATACTGTTTTGCAGTTTGCCAAAGAGAAAGTCAGCTAGATTGCAAAAACATTTTCAATATCTTATTATGTATGTTATGCTTCTCCTGACTTCAGTGTATCTGCCACACTTATCTCAATTTGTACTCTGTATGTTCTTTTGATTTCCTGTACTCTCCTGGGTTGTACCTGAAAATAGGCATATGTTTGTCTAGTGTACCTACCTAGTTATCAAAAGCTAAATAAATAACTTAAAGTAAATAAAATGAACAAAATCATAGCCTAACATGTGTATTGATCTAAATAATACACATGTTAACACATGGTGTTGATCATTCTGGTAAAACAATTCAAAACAAAGAGGGAAAGAAGAACTAATTAGCCTATAAGAATCTATATTGGACACTGGCTCTGGCTCCGATGATGTCATCATGACTCATCACTTAACACAGATGGCAGACATCTTAAGGAGAAAGCAAGGCTGTTTTTTGTAAGTGAAAGGCTGGTGTTTACATTTTTCCAAAGCTATGAAACTGCATTTATGTTATTTACAGAAATGCAGTTTTAGCATAAATGTAAACAGTAACCTTTACTTTACTTCGCAATGAAACCATATTTTGGAGTTTGCAGCTTTAGAAAACTGCTTGTTTAGGTACCCTTTAAGATGGCTCCCAATGGAAGTTCCATACCACTCCCCACTTTGGCTCAAAATAGAAGTGACTCAGATACGCTCATATGGCTTAGAACCAGAGGGCTTATTATATATTAGAGAGGGCCTTCTTCCTTCTAAACTTAAAGACTCTCCTATAGCACTGTCTTTAAAGATTCATGCCCAGCTTTGTCATTAAATAAATATGAACACAGAACAGACCTGAACCAACCTTTAATAGGTAACCTTAATCTTCAAATCAGTGGAAGGGCTATTTCTTTAAACTGGCTTCCGTGTATAAAGAATTTAAAAATTACTAGCTTTATTAGTGAAGGGGGCTTGTGGCTTCCAGTTAAAGATCTTAAAGAAAAATGTAAGTTTCCAAACAAATATATCTTTAAGATCATTCAACTGAGACACCTTTTAGTACAAGTACTAGGTCAGCACCCCTCTTCAACAACTTGCTTCTTTTTCAAAAGAAATGTCCCATTTAGTTGGCCATCCAAAAGCAGTGTCAAAGATTTATAGCATATTATTTGATTGAAATTCCCTGAGTGTTTTGGTCCTACTCAGTATTGGGCAACCTTATTCCCAAACCTTGCCATTGATTGGTCAGTACTATGGCATAATTGCCATAATTTCATGACTCAAGATAGAGTAAGACTCATGCAGATGTACATCCTTCATAATGCATATTATTCACCACATAAGCGTGCTAAATTAGGTTTAAAACCTCACCATTATGTGTCCGATGCCTTCAAGGAGAAGGAACATTATATCATATGTTCTGGCCATGCCCCAAAGTGACTTCACTATGGACTACCATCCAACAAGAATTGGATCCCTTATTGGGGCAAAAGGATCTGTTTACCCCCGGAATTTGCCTTTTGGGCGACTTCTCGGGAATAAGGATCCTTAACCGAAAATACTATATGGCTGTCATATCCATGTCGGTTAAAAAACTGATATTAAGACATTGGATAGATCAGGAAGAGATTTCCTATAATGAGTGGTTGATGGAATTGCTTGCAAATCTTTGAACAGAAAAAGTAGTAGCCAACCTGAATAATAGAATTGGTAAGTTTAAAAAAAATTGGGATCCTTTGTAGACCTTATATTCTTTACACATTATAGTCCAGATGTAATGATGTACTGGCTTAACTGATTATATTTTTATCAGAAATGGCTGTGATAGAATGATAATGGAAAGGTGGAAGCTCTAAAGGGAGGGGGAGGGATAATTGGGGAGGAGGGTGGTGGGTTGGGGGGCAGATTCAGACTGATATGATAACTCATGTACCTTGTAACATGTATATGGGAAAAAATCCTTTAGTAAACTTTAAATTAAAAAAAAAATGTTGTCACTTTTTTTGACTTCCTTTGCTATCCTCTCCTCTATTGCTGCCATCACTGTTCTGATTAGTTTGTTTGCTTCCCTGAGTTTTTCTTTGTATTTGTCCCTGTCCAATCCAGTTTGCTTGTATTTCCTGAAAGCAGTACTTTTCTCAATGACCTTGGTGGCTACTTCCTTAGAAAATCACAGTGGTTTTCTTTTCTTTTTTTGTTTTGCTCATCTTTTTTATGTACTGGTTTGCAGTTTGTAGCATAGCTATTTTGAGATGTGCCCAGTACTCTTCAGCATCCCTCCTCAGTACAATATTTGCTATTTTTTCTTTAATATCTTCCTTCATTTTATCCCTCCATAGATATGTATATATATGTAGCCATGAAAGCACAGATCCCTTTGGGCCCTGCGCTTCCATTCATAGGACAACAGTGACCAAATTGCCAATATAGCCATCTTATTACCTCACCTCATGAAAAGAACATTTTTGAATCCATGCCAAAATGTAATTCTGCACAACTGTAATGCCAATCCACGCCACAGGTGCAAAAACACATTTTGGGCAAGATTTGAAAAATGACAGCTTTGACATACATGAGGTTGGGTAATAAGAAGACTATGTTGAAAATTTGGGGTCAAAATATATAACAATTTCTAAAGTTACAAGCAGGCATACCAAAATTGCAACTAATGATCATAACTTTGGTATTTTTTCATATTTTGACCCTGAATTTTGAACATAGTCTTCTTATGATCTCACCTCATAAACCCTGTAGATGAACATTTTCAGATCCGTGACAAAACATCATCCTGCCCCACAGGTGTGAAAACACATTTTGGGCAGGATATGAAAAATGACAGCTGTACTGTTCATGAGGTGGTGTGAAACAATGGCTATGTTGAAAATTTGGAGTCAAAATATTAAAAATTACCAGAGTTTTGCATGTGCGTAAGAACATTTCAATGAACGCTCCTAACTTGTCCATTTTTAGTAATTTTTTTTACCAATTTCAACATGGGCTTTTTGGACTCACCTTATGAATGATTGGCACTGTACATTTTTGTTAATCAGTCTCAAAGGTGATTTTGCACAGTGACTGCAAAATCACCTTCCGGTCCTGATTAAAAAAACAACAGTGACAGTGTTCAGGAGGTGGGGTCCCAAAAAGCCCATGTTGAAAATTTTGAGAACAAATACCTCAAAATGGCAAAGTTATGAACATAAGTTCAAAACACCATCGAAATATGTTATACGGCACTTACCTTGATTCCTCAGTTTGAGGTTCAACTTTGAACAGTGTAGATGTGCTTGGTCCACAGAAGATGACAGTGGACAACCTTTGGAGATAAGTATAGGGTTAAGGGGGTGTGGGGTGGTTGGTGTTCAGTGGGAGAGATGGAATGGGTGAGGGTGACTGCAGGGACGATGAGGGACTGTTTTCTTTTTTTCAGGTTAAACAAACAAATAGACATCAGGGAAAGGTTTTCTTCTTTACATATATAGCAAAGAAGTATTTCAGAGCACTGGAAGTGGGATCCCCAGTGTTTCTCACTGCTGGGGAGCACAGCTTCTACTACTGACATTGGAGATTGGGACCCCCCATTGTCAGATTACAATACAAAGATAAGGGAATGGAGGGGGGCATCTGACATGGGGCGTGGGCATCCCGGTGTCAGAATATATTAATAAAATAACTATATATATATATATATATATATATATATATATATACTCTGTGGGCTGGATATTCAAATTGCACCATTCATAGCAGCAAGCCCTTGAGCTGCACAAAATAGTTGCGCTGGGATGTGTCTGGGCGATATTCAAAGGAGTTGCTATTGAGCAACCTTGAATATCACCCCCAGCCACAGCCACTGTGCATGGCTCAGTGGAACTTGCACCACATAAGTTGACAGAGTGGAGCATTCAACTTAGCGGTGGTGCAAGTACCATTGCCCATGCACAAAATCACTGATATTCAAAGTGACATGCAAATGGGGCTATAATTCATGCAAGGCACGGGGGGCATTTGCATGTGATTATGTCCCCATTTGCATGCCATTAGCATGTAGGTGTGCTGATCCCCCAGGACATGCGCCTGGTGCCCTGCCAGGCAGCAGCCGTTGGGGACCGATGCCCCCTGCAGTCCGATCGCAGGCATAGTGTACTCCCCCCCACCAGCCCGATCGCGGGCATCAATGTGGCTCCTCACCCTCCTCCCGTACATATCCCTGGTGGTCCAGTGGACCGAAATGCCCGATCACGGGCGGTATGCATAATAATTCCCATCCCCCTCCCGTTCACATCCCTGGTGGTCCAGTGGACCGAAATGCCTGATCACGGGCGGTATGTATAATACCTCCAACCCTCCGTTCACATCCCTGGTGGTCCAGTGGACGAAATGCCCGATCATGGGCGGTATGTGATAAAACCACCCCGAACATAGCCCTGGTGGCTAGTGTCCCCACCCTACCCACCCATTAGCCCCACCACCCTGCTCCTCCCCGCAGCCGGGCGCTGGCAGCATCCACCACCTCGCCTGCGCCGGCTGACTCGATTGATGCACGGTAGCTACCGCCATTGGTGCAGAGCAAGAGTCAATGGGCGTGAGCTCATACCATCAATGACAGTCCAGATTTGTGAATATCATTCACAAATCTGACTGTCATGTGGTAAGGGCTGCACGCCCATTGGCTCTTGCTCTGCACCATCGGGGCGTGCAGCCCTACCGGGCAGACAGTTGGCGGTGGCAGCGGGTGGATGCGCCGCCCGCCGCCGCCGGGGGAGCAGGTGGTGGGGCCGTGTGGCTAGGTGGGGGACACTAGCCACCAGGGCTATGTTCCAGGGGGCTGGTTTTTATCACACAAACCGCCCACGATCGGGCATTTCGGTCCACTGGACCACCAGGGATGTGAACGGGAAGGGGATGGGAATTATTATACATACCACCCGCGATCGGGCATTTCAGTCCACTGGACCACCAGGGATATGAACGGGAGGAGGGGAGGAATTATTATACATACCACCTATGATCGGGCATTTCGGTCCACTGGACCACCAGGGATATGAACGGGAGGGGGGGGAGCCACATTGATGATCCGCGATCGGGTTGGTGGGGGCAGTACACTATGCCCGCGATCGGGCTGGAGGCACAGGATTGGGTTGGGGCCAGCCACAGGTGGCAGCTGCTGTGTTGTGCCCTGCAGTACAGCAGCTCACCTGTGGGTGGCCCCCGACTTAAGCCTTTTTGGCTCAAAGTCCTGCAGGCGCAGGTTAGGTTGTGCTCAATACTCTGCACAGCCCGGCTGAATATCGGGCTGTACAGTTTATGCATGGTTCCTCCCTCCAGTTCAGCATGCATTCATTTGCATTGCGCTGTTGCTCAGCATGTTTTCTGTGGCACAACTGCCTCCTGCTGAATATCGCAGAATGGAGCAAGTTTGACTTAAGTGAGATGTTAACCCCATTGTGCGGCACAACCCTTTTTAATATCTGCCCTGTATATATATATATATATATATATATATATATATATATATATATATATATATATATATATATATATATATATATATATATATATATATATATATATATATATATATATATATATATATATATATATATATATATATATATATATATATATATATATATATATATATATATATATATATATATATATATATATATATATATATATATATATATATATATATATATATATATATATATATATATATATATATATATATTAGTGGCACGGCAATGGCACTATAATTAGGGTTGAGGAGCCATTTACATGTTAATCCCAAAATTTTGCACCTTAATAACTTTGCAACTGTTTGACAGATGTGCCTGAAATTTGGAATACACAAGCAAGACCCACACACCTTGGGATATGCCAAGTTTTGTACCGGTCATATATATGGTTGCAGAGTTATTAAGCATGATCTGCGTGTGCATTTACGCTTTTTTTGGAATTCTATGGTCACGCCTAAAGGTCACACGGTTTGTGTGACCAGTCTGAAATCTTCAGGGAACATGTGGCTGGGGTCCCTGATGTGCCTTTCAAAGATTTCGTGAAAAAATATTAAACGGTTCAAAAGTTATTCAAAAAACAAGTTCCCATTATAAGTCAATGGGAAAAGTTAAAAAGTTCGACAGTGTCGCAAATGCAGTTTTTACTTTCGCAAATGGCCCTTTTACTGTCACAAATCCATCATTTTGTTTTCAGTTAGTGATCAGAAAAATGCTTGGCATATAAAATTGGGACCCTCTAGCAACCTAATTCTTTTTGTATTCACCTAGTCAGAACCTGAGGATGCTAGCCAAGTCTTTATTTTGCGGTAAAACACCCCAGAAATAAGTTTCTCAAATTTCTGGAAAAAGTACTTTCGCAAAGTACTATCGCACTTGTGACACTGTTGAACGAATTTGAGAAAGCTTTCGGAAACTTTGATAGTACTTTTCCAGGCTGTGGGGAAATAACAGCAATTCTTTGGCACCCTGCTGCAAAAGAACGGCTTGGTGTTTTGGCTTGAAATTTGGAAGGAACACAGCCACCATCTCACAAATGTTCCTTTCAGTATTTTCTTGAAAAATATTACATGGCGGAAAAGTTACGGCACTTCAAAGTTTACACTTTTTCCCATAGGATAACATTACGGCATCCAACGCATTACAGGAAGCCTTTGGCGCCCTGCTGCAAAATAACGGTTTTGTCTTTTGGGCTGAAATTTGGAGGGAACACAGCCAACATCCCACAGATGTGCCTTTTTGTGGTTTGGTGAAAAAATATTACAGGAAGCCAAAGTTATGACACTCCGAACTTCTCTTTTTTCCCCATAGGATAACATTACGGCATTCGCCGTGCCTTTCAGGGTCCGTATCTCGGAAACGGTGCGAGATACGGACTTTTTGTCAGAAAAATACTTAGCCTCCTGATGGGGGATAAGTATAAAACTAGCCAGGAAAGTCATAAATCATATTACTTTTAAATTTGTTTTCTACGTCCTATGGTTCCTGAGATATAAGCAATTTATTATTCCAACTCCTCATTTTCTGCTCCGAGAACCATTATTATGCATACATTGTTTGTACTCACTGTCTTTCTTTATGAAGCTTTTGGGGAAAACCAGCCTGTGCGCTTACGTTACTGTTACCATTACCGTTTTCGCTTGCGGTTCCGTTCCCGTTTCACTTACCGTTCACGTCTATGCCACCATGCGCGTTACCCCTTTGTGTTTTCATTTGCACTTGCTTTTGCATTGTTTTTAACATTTCTGTCTGTGCTACTGTTTCTCTTTCTGTTTAGCTTTGCATCACCATCGCATTACTATTTGCGTTTATGGGCACAATGTTGTTATTATGTGACAAGACATCACGTGGCGAGGAGTGTAGGGGCCCTTCAGGCCCCACGCCCTGCCACACGTTCACATTCACTATTTCCGTATCATTCTCAAAAGAAGGGACATTAGAGGCAAAAACTCAAAACAAACAAACAAATATATATATATATATATATATATATATATATATATATATATATATATATGACAATGGGAGGGTGGGGTTGCCATTAGACACCAAGGAAAGATAAGGAGGGGGTGCCACTACACAACAGTGATCAGCAGGTGGGGGGGATCCCACTAGACACCAGGGAAAATGAACAGCTCAAAGATGAATCTGCAGCTGACAGCATGAGCTCCAGCTGTGGCTGTAGAAGTCAAGAAAACCCCACTATCTTCATACAGAGAACGTGGAGAAGAGGTCCTCTCATGGAGCTCGGCACCTTGGATTTCAGGTGCCCACAAAAGGTGTTTCTGGCCACAATATAAAAAAAAACCCATCAGAATCTAGCTAAACAGTTTCCGTTTAGCTAGGTTCTGATGTTTCTTTTTTGTATTACATTAATTTGTACTTGTTTTCTTTATTTTCTGTATCGCTCGGTAAGTAGTAGGAGTAGTAAAAATCTTGGGATGGCACTTTCAAAGGAGAAGTGCTCAGCTCATCTGAGATGAGCCGGCCCATCTCTGAGATGCAGCCACTTGTTATTTACAAAGGGCAGGGATGGGCTGTCCCATTTCAGATGAGTTGAGAGCATCCCAGATGAGCTGAAGTCAAAGATAATGACATTCAGCCCATCTAGAGAGGGAGTGTGCTTGCATACAGGGCTCAGCCGTATTTTCAGAGCAAAATGTGGTCGCATCTTGGGCGCATCTCCCAAGATGCACCCAAAAAGATAGGACTAAAAGAAGTAGACCTAAGTCCAATCTCCCAACAGGCAGCTACCAGGATAGCAGGCTGTGTGAGCACCAGTGTGGTATCTGAATGCACTTGCTAGCAGTAAAGACAGTACATGAAGCAGTGTGTGCTATTCTGCAGTGCATATTGTGAGCATAGTCTAATGTGTAGGTGAAAGACATCATTCTACACAGGTGGGCTGAACTGCTGGGTGTGTTATCACATTGAGGAATACAAAAGCAGCACTAGGAATAAGGAGGGGGCACCATCCCTGAAAGTGGAGATGATGACGTGTGAAAAGAGAGTGAGAACATTCCCAATGGCCATCCATTGAATGGGTGTGCTGGACACCGTGCCCACACAACACACTCTGTGGCAGTTAACACAGCAGAAGGCAATGCCGGAGAGAGGAATTGACAGGGAAAGTGCAAGGGCCAACACCCACGTGGAATGTGGCCCTGGGTGGCCTGCCAGACTAGGGCCTACAAACACAGTGCCAGTGGTGCACCACAGCACAAGCTGGGCAAGGCAGTTGCTAGGCTTAGCATGCATAAGTGGTAGGGGTGGCAGGCAACACACACTGTCAGGCATGGAAAATTTGTGGGGCATGACAGAGAACCATGGCTGGATAGGACAGTGGCAGGTGGGCCAACTAGAATGGGTGGGGTAGTGCAGGATGTGAAAGTGGCATGCATGCACACAGGAACAGCATATCTGGATGTGGGCCAGGTCCCACTAGATGTAATCATTTATTTATTTGTTTTTGTTAACCAGGTAAACACACTAGACAACGAGTGCCTATTTTCAGGAGCGACCCGGGGAGGTTACAGTACAGAGAAACAAGGTACAAATACAGGGTAGCATACAGGCCCACAACTACAAGTGGACCAAAATGGAAAACAGTACCCAGGACATTGAATGGACAATAGAACAGTCACACCCACACACAGGTGGGGCCAGGGTAACAGCATGAAGACAAAAGTACATGGTCAGAGCAACAAACGAGAATACAACTACAGGCTCGTTAATACGTAAGTTCACAATTGTGGCAGGGTGTGGAGAGCAACAAGTACAGGGGGTAAGAGGGAGGGAGGGGCAGAAACTGCTGACTCCCCCCGAGGCAGTCGGGAAAAACGAGCAAGGGGGCAAGATTTTGCAGAGGGCAGTGTAGCAAGAAGGTGAGGAACCCACACTGGAAGACCACCTCGGCAAGCACGAGCAGCAGGGGAATACTGCCCCGTCCCAGTGTCAGGCCCTAGTAGAGAGGTCGGGGGATAGCGAAGGGACCTACAGGAGCCCCGAAGAAGGGGAGCAAGAAGGGGGATCCCAGTCAGCGTGGGGGAGGGAGGGAGTGTGCAGGTTGTAACTTGAGGAACATAAACAAACAAACATACCTCCAGGGCTGCAGAACCTGCTGCTCACCTGTGGTGTGGGGTGGCACACGGCAGCCCAAGTTGTGCTCAACACATGCAAATGATCTTTGGAGGAACTATAATGAGATGCTAAGCAGTGGAGTTGGGCCTGCATTGGGCAATGAGCTCATTTACATGTTCTGGCTGAAAATAGCAACTTTGTACCCAGCCCATCTCAATCAGCTGGGCACATCCTGCTGAGTTCAGCTCATCTCCTTAGGGTGCATTTTCACACATGTATGGTGGTATGCACTCAGCACATCTCCGTGCAGCGCATTTTCACGCATACACGATATGGCGTACCAACCTTGACATGCGTGGTGGATCATGTCTCGTGGTACAGGCTGTTTATAGCACATTCCCCAGCACTGTGCAGTGATGCGCCACTGCCCCATACATCGCACATCCCTACAGTGCATCTGTGACATGTGTGGAGTAGATCGTGTGTGCCTCTCATGCATTATGCGTATCCCAGCCTCTGTCACTGCATTGTCTCATCTGTGCACACCACCTTCAGGTGGCCCTCTATGCCATATGCCGCATGTGCAGGCTGCAGGGCCCAGGGCCATTACCAGGAGCACCACTGCACTGGCCTACCTGTTGGTACTGGTGCTGCCCCTGGTGGCCAACCTGGTGGTGGCAGTGGCCTTGTAGGAGGGCTGAGCTGTTGTGTGAGTCAGGGTGGTGGGGCACCATGTGCACTGCAATGGTATGCCATGCACTTCAGAGCAGTGTTGGCACAGTTCTGATGCTCTCAACCTGTGTGCCATTGAGCCTGTGGTCCACTGTGCCTGTAGTGTGGCTACCATGTCCACCCTGCCTGTGTACTTGTACTTCAGTGCAAGGCCAGACCTTGCTGTCCGTAGCACCACAGTTGCTGTGGGCATTTTACTCTAACCCCCTGTGTGCCATACCCACTGTGCCTTTTTGTCCCCTTGGTCAGTGGTGTTTCTACGTTGCCTCTTTCTGTATCTAGAAACAGAAACATAGAAGCTGATGGCAGATAAGGACAGCAAGGCCCATCCAGTCTTCCCATTTATTTTTCTACCTTATGAATGTGCCATTGGCCTTTGCTCTGTCAATGACCTATCTATTCACACTCATCTGTATTGCTCCCTTATGCCTATCCCATGCCTGTTTGAAGCCCTGCACTGTATTCATAGCCACCACTTCCTGAGGTAGGCCATTCCATGCATCCACCACCCTTTCTGTGAAAAAGAACTTCCTCACATTACCCCTTAATCGGCCTCCCTCTAATCTCATGCTGTGTCCTCTTGTCCTGCTATTTTTCTTATATTGAAACATGTTAGACTGTTTCACCTTGTTAATGCCCTTAAGGTGTTTGAATGTTTCAATCATATCACCTCTCTCCCTCCTTTGTTCTAGGGTATACATATTGAGTTCAGTTAACCTGTCCTCATATGTTTTCTGATGCAGTCCCTGCACCATTTTGGTTGCCCTTCTCTGGACTGCCTCAGTTTGGTTAATGTCCTTGTGAAGGTGTGGCCTCCAGTACTGCACACAGTACTCCAGATGGGGCCTAACCAGTGTCTTATAAAGAGGGATTATTACCTCCCTCTTCCAACTTGTGATACCCCTACTAATACTCCCAACATCCCTCTAGCCTTACCTACTGCTTTAGAGGTTTGCTTGGATGATTTCAGGTCATTGGCGGTGATCACGCCCAAGTCTCTTTCTTCCCTTGTGACTGCCAGAAACTCCCCTCCCAGTCTATAGGTGGCTTCAGGGTTTCTCTTCCATATGTGCATGATCTTGTACTTCTTTGAGTTAAACCTCAGTTGCCACTCTTCTGACCATTTTGCTAGTTTATCCAGATCTCTTCTCATTCTGCCCACACCATCTGGATCATCTACTCTGTTGCAGATCTTGGTGTCATCTGCAAACAGACAAACCTTACCCTCCAGTCCATTTGCTATGTCACTGATGAAGATATTTAAGAGGACTGGACCCAGGACTGATCCCTGAGGTACTCCACTTGTGACTTGCATCTCTTCTGACTGTATACCATTTACCACCACTCTCTGTTTTCTGCCCTTCAACCAGTTTGCCACCCAGTTGACCAACGTCTGACCGACCCCTAGCCTACCCAGCTTATTAATCAATCTTCTATGTGGAACAGTATCGAAAGCTTTGCTGTAGTCAAGGTAGGCAACATCAACTGCTCCCCCTTGGTCCACCACTCTGGTTACCCAGTCAAAGAAATCTATGAGATTAGTTTGACAGGACCTTCCTTTTGTAAACCCATGCTGTCTTGGATCCTGTGCTCCTATGGATTCCAGGTGTTGCACTATCCTTTCCTTAAGGAGTGTCTCCATAATCTTGCCCACTACTGAGGTAAGACTGACAGGTCTGTAGTTCCCTGCCTCCTCCCTGCTACCATTCTTGTGGAGCGGGATCACATGAGCCCTTCTTCAGTCTTCTGAGACCTCTCCTGTGCTCAGAGACTCACTAAACAGTTCAGATAATGGCTTTACTAGTTCCACCCTTAGTTCCTTTTAGTACCCTGGGATGTATGCCATCAGGTCCCATTGCCTTGTCCACCCCGAGCTTATCGAGCTCTTGCAGGACCCTTTCTTTTGTGAAGGGACTAGTGCACACCTCCCTCCCCCCTGTGTCCATGGTGCAGAGCTGTGGGCCCTGCTCTACCTTCTCTTCAGTAAATACTGAGCAAAAGTATCTATTTAGGATAGATGCTTTTACATGGTCGTCCTCCTCACACGCCATCTTATCCCCTTTGATCTTAGCAATACCCCCTCTGGACTTTCTCCTTTCACTAATGTATCTATAGAAAGTCTTGTCACCTTCTTTTACCGTTTGTGCTAGTGTTTCCTCAGTTTGGGCCTTTGCCCGCCTTACTGCCTTCCCTGCTTCCCTTAGGGAAGTTTGGTATGCCTCCCTATCTTCATCCTGCTGCGTTCCCTTACATTTTCTGAAGGCTATCCTTATGGCTCTGACCTTTTCTGCTACTGTGTTTGAGAACCAAAGTGGTTTCCTTCTTCTTTTGCACTTCCTTTTCTCACTAACACAATGGGATGTTGCTTCAAGTATTGCATCTTTAATGCTTGCCCACTTTGCCTGTACCCCCTCATCTGTATTTCTTTTTGCCAGGGCTAGCTTAACTCTGTTGACCATCTTATCAAAGTCAGCTCCTCTGAAGTCCCATATTTTTGCTTTGGAATGGGATGATTTTATTTAGTGGCCAATTTGAACCATACCATGTGATGGTCACTGGTACACAGGTGACCTTCTACCTGGAGATCTGTGATCCTTTCCCTGTTAGTCAGTACTAGATCTAGGATAGCCCTGTCTCTAGTGGGTTGTTGTACCAGTTGTTTGAGGCCCTCCCCCTGCAGGGAATCCACCATGTGTCTAGTTCTGGCAGATGTCCCCACTGGTATTGACCAATCTGTATCTGGCATGTTGAAGTCTCCCATTATCAGAACCTCCCCTTTAGCTGTCATGTTTTGTATATCTTCTAACAGTAACGTGCCTATGTCCTCCCCCTGGTCTGGGGGCCTGTAGACAACCCCAGTTCGTATGGCTGTCCCATTTCCTGTTTCCAAGGTGACCCACAGTTCTTCTGTCTCCTTACGTGTATTCTGAATTTCTGTAGCTTTGATGTTTTCATTGACATAAAGGGCCACTCCACCCCCCTTTTTGCACCTCAGTCTCTTCTGAACAGTACATAGCCAGATACTGAAGTCTCCCAAGTGTGGTTACTTGTAAACCATGCCTCACTAATGGCTACTATGTCCAGTTTAGCCTCTGCCATTATTGCCTGCAGGTCTAGGATCTTGTTTCCCAGACTGCGAGCATTTGTGTACATGATTTTCCTTTGGTCAGATTTTGGTGTGTTAGTTGTTGGGTGAAGTCCGGCGTTTCCCCTATGCTTCATTTGGGGAGCCGGGACTTTTTCCTTACCTGGTGATGCAAATGAACTGCAAACATGCTGAACTCCTGTTTGACCACTAGTTGAGGGGAGGAGGAGTGTTCTTCCCATTTGATGTGTCGGGTGCTGCACCTCTCTCCCCATTTGCTAGTTTAGATATTCTGCAAAGACATCAAACTTCTGCCCCAATGCACTGACTCCCTCCTTAGTCAGATGCAGTCCATCAAATTTAAAGAACTTTCGCTCCCAAAACTGTTGCCAGTTCCCTACAAATTTGAATCCTTTTTCCTGGCACCAGCCCTTGAGCCACATGTTTAGCTCCCCTATTTCCCCTTCTCTGACCTTCGGTCCATCTGTCTCCCTCTCCCAGATTGGCAGGATCTCAGAGAAGGAGATGCCAGATGAAAAGGATGATAGTTTGTCACCTAGCCTGGTGAGGTGTTCCTTGGTCTCCACAACTGACTGGCTGGTGAGATCGTTAGTCCCTATGTGTACCTGGATGTCAATGTTTTCTCCTGCTTCCTGAACAATTTTAGCAATGCGGTCAGTGTCTCTCCATGCTGATGTACCTGAGAGACATCTGACCATTACCCCTGGCTGGAGATACGTATCAACTCCCCGAATCATGGAGTCTCCTATGATCAAAAGTTTTTGGGATTTCCTTTTTGCTTTTTTGTTTTGGTTCTTGTTTTGGGTGCATTTTGTTGTGCTAGCTCCTGTGCTGCAGTGTCCTGCTCTGCAGTGTCCTCTGCCCCTTTGTTTGATTTCAGAGATAGAGTCAGATACCTGTTTGTAGTTTTTATATGGTTTGTGGAGGTGATATGTTGGAGAGCAAAAAGTGATGGGGCACCCAATTTGCCTCTCCTAACCACCTGCCAACCTCCTGGACCAACTACCCTCTGCGATCGAGGTGCTTCTGTTGGATGTTGGGGAAATGGCGGGCAGTTCTTATATTTCCTCTTGAATATGCAATTTGAAGTGCGCAATCTCTGCCCATGCTGCCTGGAGCTGAGCCCTTAGATCTCCAATGGCCCAGCATATACAACAGTGTCCTAAATCCTGTAAAAGTGCCCTTCTGAATAGTGTTCCACAGTACCTGCAGTTAATGATATCCTTTCCAGGTAAGTTGCTGGGTTTATAACCTGGTCAGAGTAATTAGTAGGAAGAAAATGAAAGCAAAAGTTTGATTTTGTGTTTTGTTTGTTTGTTTTTTGCATAACTTGTTATAACAAGTTAAATTACTAGTGCCCCTGTAATTGAGGTCACTGTGTGGATACCCCTCTGAACCGCCCCTTCCTGCTTTGCTACAGGAAATGTCACGACTGTGCTACCCTATAAAAGGAGTGTAGTGTGGGGTGGTTGGAGATGGGGGTGCATGGCTGGGCCCTTCCCCTGCTGAAAAAGAAGAACCACGGACGAAAGAAACAAGGAGGTAAGAGCAGAAACAATCAGCCAGCAACAAATGCAGTAGCCCTGAAAGTTTATCCTAGTGATAGATAAAACTGTGAAACCTGTAAAGCACCACCTGTAATAATTTCACAGAAGATATACCCTGTAAGAAACAAATCAGACACAAATCAGACGCAGGATGAGGCTATTAAACTAGAGATCTGGTCTGGGACTTGCTCGTCATCACAGAGAAAAATAAAGCAGTAACAGAAGATATACCTTGCAAAAGACAATTTGAGTCAGAATATTACAGCAGTAATCTGTAAGCACACACCTGTAGGCACACCCTGTAAAAATGCAGCAGAATGTATACCCAGCAACAACAATTTGAATCCGAGAAAAATAAAGAAATAAAATGTTAGCAACAAACAGTAACAATCCCTGTGAGTACAAAATAAAAACAACAACACACAGTAAACCTGCCTAGCCAAGAGAAGCCTTAATCCTTATTGTTGCTCTGGTAAGGTTCTTTGCTCTGTCCTTTCAAGCAACCTAGAAGAAAGGAGCTCAGGTGAAGCTAGGTGCTTTGACCAGCAAACCTAGTCTTCCACCGCTATGTATACACAATAGTCATGCATGCACAGTTAAAGTCAGTGTCACCATGTTGTACATGGTGGCCATCAGTACTGCAGTTGCAGAACAGAAAAGTAGTACACCGGGAAGTGGATATGTTTATGCAGCCTGTAGAGGGGAAGGGCTGCATAAACAGAATCACTGGAAGCTATGTTGAAGCACTGTGGCAGCACATCAGATAGCGGTCCAGTTACGTGCTTCCACAGTGCTGTTATACAAATCTGATGATGGCATAGCATCCGTGGAACTTGGCCCATGCAGCCTTACAAATCAGACTCAGGAGGAAGCTATTAAACTAGAGATCTGGTCTGGGACTTGCTCGTCATCACAGTCACTTTCTCGTTCTTTTCTAAGCAGGAATTTCTGGCAAATGTGCCTTAACCATATTGGTCTCAGTGCTGGTAGACTACTTCTGTTTTTTTTCAGATTGTATTAGGTGGGGGGTAGTAGTCTTGAAGTGGTAGCTGCCGGTGGTGGCATGCTCTGGAAAAAAGTAGCCCACATGCTTGTCTGCACATTTTAGAAATGATGCCTTTCCTTGTTTTTGCTGTAAAGATACTGACCCCTTTAACACAAAAACAAGGAGTCAGGTATGGCCTCCACCCCCCTTTTTGCTTCAAGTGAGGAACATCATTGTGGGTTTGCATCAGATGCAGTGGCAGCCATAGATGCAAAATACTGTTAAACAGTAAGCAACTGTATGTAAAAGCTCTTTTGTTTTGGAATGTGTGCTTTCTTAATGTTGTTAATACCACTCCACCCATGTGTACTCTGACCCTGGATTTCTGTACCCCAAATGCATTATTTTACATTTTTGTGTTCAGGACAAAAATGCCTTTCAAATGAGGGTAGTCACTCATCTAAATTCTTTATAGCTTTTTATGTTTCCTTGCGCATGTGCAAGAAACATCTTGTGGTAGAATGACATTTCGGAGGTCTGTCAGGGACGAGTTCAATGCACAGCGATCTACAGTGGGCTTGTCCCTGGCAGACCAATGAACATGCAACCGGACTGTGACATTAGTCACAGTTTTACATCTGGAATCCATTCTCTAGTTGAAAGAAATACTTACTTTCTTTCATTCATGCCTGTACCGATCTTACTGCTTGTCTTCCCACCCATCCTGCTGCTGTCCGGGTACCCAGCCATACACTGCATCCCCCACTATATGTGCCATAATTAGCAAACAGTCCTAGCAGTAAAGAACAAATAAATATTATTTATCCTTCCCTAGACAGACGTCTGCATTGAACTTGTTTGTGTCTCTGTGCAAATGACAGTGCGTATTCTCATTCCTGAGCTCCTCTCTCTCCAGTGCTTCATGTGTGCCACAATGTCCAGCCTGAGCATTGCTCTCTGTGATGGTACCCACTGACCCATCTCATGGATTTCCTAGTGTCCATGTTGCCTCAGTGTTCCCCCCACCCTGTCACACAATACAATGAGCAAGAGTTCTTAGAAGTGAGGCAGCATTGCCTGCAGAGCTGTAGCTTAACCCTGGATGGCAGGGAGAGGGAGACACGGGCTGCAGGGACAGACACCGAGAAGGAGAGGCAGCAGCACCCCCTCCCCCCAAAAGAGAGCGTGGGATCCAAAGAGGTGGTGAATGGCACCAGTGTCAGCGACACAGCAGAGAGAGAGAGAGACCCCAAACAGTGACAGCAACATGCTGAGATGTGGTGAGTAAGCGGAATGAGAGTGATCGCCAGGTGACAGGCTGTCACTATTGCAGCACCACCTTGGCAGTGTGAAATTGGGGGCAGTGCAATGTAGTGACCATAACCTCGATGACCTGTGGCTCCCAGACCTGCACCTGAACAAACATTCATTTAAATGGGTCGCTTATCCCCTAGCAGTGTCTACTCCCCCGTCCCCTCCCAGTTCCACCCCCCAAGAGACAGCAACAGCAAGAGCCACTTCCAGTGCAGCATATACAGTATGTGCAGGTCCAATCTGTTACAGTCAGAGACTGTGTCAACTCCCCCACCCCTCCAAACAGAGAAGTGGAGTACGGTGTGCGTCTGAGTTCAGTTGCCATCCATTTTATTTCCATTCACTCTTCTGGTACCTTGCTGTCGGACTGACTCTTTGTCTTTCTGAAGCTCAGTGGCAGCAGACAGCTCATACAGAGAGGCAGAGAAAGTGGCAGCAAGAGTGCCGTGTCCAGGACAGAGAGCAGTGCTGCAGAGTTTTCCTTTCACCATGGGGAAGCAGACGTTAGAGAGAGAGTGAGAGACCAGAAGAGACACAATGTAAAACAAACTTGGTGCATCTATTCCACCACTGCACAAAAGGAGCACCTAGACAGAGCCAGAAACAAATATGTGGGTCTCATATCTGCCCCTTCACATTGACTAGCATAGTGTAAGGTGGGCACTGGATGGGCACCCCTGGGTAGTTGCTGCCCCCTACACCTCCAGCTCACATCAGCACATATGGAACAATCTGCAGTAGCCACAGACTGACGTTGGTTACTCATCTTCCCCTCCACACCCATCCCACTCCACACAGGTTGGCACAGTGACAAGGTGACCTCCAGGTGGGCAGCCCAAGGTAAATAGTAGACTGTGGCCTGGCAGAAGTTGGTGATTGGTGCCCCCTCCACAACCATCCCACCACTGCACATTGGCTGCCCCAGCCAGAGACAGAATGTGAGTTGCACATTTGCCATGCCACACCTATTTCTATTTACCCTGGTGGGCACCAGTGGGTGGAAATAGTGCTGTGGTCCAGATCCACTGGGTGGCCCGAGGCCATTGGCACTCAACACATCTTTCTGCATTTCTGCACATGTGAAGCATTTTCTCCTTCCATTCCACCTCCTGCACATTAGGAGCACTCCGCAGAAGCCAATGACAGATGTGATTCACATCTTTCCATCTTCACCCAACCGAGTTCCATGAAAGCTGGCACTGGCATTGGGTGGCTCCAGGCAGGTGGTTCTGGGATTATGATGCCCCATCCCTCCATCCCACATCCACAGAAGGAGAGTACACTGCAGCTGCCAGGGATAGAGATGCAAGTTGCACATCTGCCCCTTCATACACATCCCTGCTCCACCAGAGCTAGCATGAAGGTTGGAGTGGGATTTTGGGTGACTGGCACTTCCTCACCCTATGTCACACCTCTACACTTGCAGAACACTCTGCTTCAGCCAGAGGCTCTCCCACCTAATGTGCTCTACCCAGGGAGAGCACTCTGAGGTACTGACATGTAAAAATATGGATTTGCATCCCCCACAAACCGTTCCCACTCTGCTGGGTGGGTGGGGGTAGGATACAATGGGTGCTCCTGAGTGACTGGTGCCCCTGTTGCACCCACACCTATCAACCCAATACTCTTTACAGCAGCCAGAGAAGAGTGTGGATTGCACATCTGCCCCATCATAAACTGTGCCCATTCAAAGGTTTCTCACACAGGCTGGAGAGGGTCCAGGATGGTGGCCATTAAGTGAATGCCCCCCATCCCACCTCCCACATGAGAGCCTCCCATTACACATTTGCACATAAGCACTGCTCCCCCTCCATGCCTTCTTTGTATATGGGGAGTTATTCTCCTTCTTTGGCCCTCTTCCACATGGTGGACATAGTGTGTTATATAATCATATCTGCTCTCAATCCTTGTTGAATGCAACATTTTACATATGTAAATACTAATGTAAAGAAAACTGCTTTATTTTAATTTATATTATGTGTCCCTACTTTTGTATCTCCACACAAGTATTGTCTGTATCATTGTATACATGGGACCTCCTTGCAAATGAGCTTGCTCAATGGATTTTAACCCTTCACAATAAACTTGAACTTGAACATGGAAAGCACTCTTCCTTCCATTCCATCTCCAAACATATGTATCATTGCTCTACCTCCATCCCACCTCCATACATTGTGAGCACTCATCCCTGATCCCTCTGGTGCTTCTCCCACTACATTCACCTTCCTCCCACATGGAGAGCATTCCCTCCCACTGCATCCCACCTCCTGCACATAGAGCACTCCTCCCCCCCATTCTACGCCACAGATGGAGCTTTCCTTCCACTTCATATCAGCTCTGTGCGGGCACTCACCCCTTCATCCCACTGCCCCTCATGGGAGCATTGCTCCACATCCATCCCACTCCACACATGGGGACACCTCCACCATTGCATCACTCCTCCTCTCCACAATCCTACCTCTGAATATAGAGAGTACTTCTAACCCCATTCCACCTTTGCACATGGGTGCACTCTGCAACAACCAAAGACAAAGATGTCTGTCAGACATCTGCCTTTCCACCTATTCCTACCCACATGATACGCTCCAAGTTGGGCAGAACATCAGTGGGGTGAGATGTAATGAGTTGGTTGCCCTGGAGACAGTGCCAATACCCCTCACCACCTTTCTGGATGAGAGAGTCCTGTGCCCCGAATCAATCTTTATTTATTTATTTATTCCCTCCTCAGCTTGGGGGGTGTTACCTATAGTCCCACCCCATCCATCTGGATCCAGCGCCCCACTCCACCCCAGTATCTGTGCTCGACCCCTCCTCCATTCCCTTATCAAGTGCTTTCATGCGGTGGGTACGTATCCCACCACTGCAACCTAATTTAACTTGTTGTTATAACAAGTTAAACAAACATAATCAAACCATTACTTGCATTTTTTCCTTTTTTTCCCTTCTAATTACTCTGACTAGGTTATAAACCCAACAACTTATCTGGAATGTATATCATTAACTGCAGATACTGTGGAACAATTTTCAGAAGGACAATCGTACAGGATTTAGGACACTCACACATGCTGGAGCCGGAGATCTTAGGCTCAGCTCCGGGCAGCATAGGCAGAGATTGCATGCCTCAAATTTCATATTCAAGAGGAAATACATTATAAGAACACCCACCATTTCCCAGCATCCAACAGAAAACCTAGACCGCAGAGGTAGTTGGTCCAGGAGGTTGTCAGGTGGTTAGGATAGAGGCAATCAGGTACCCCATCACTCTCTAATTTCAACATATTACCTCCAAAAACATATAAACACTACAAACGGTATCTGCCTCTATCTATGAAATCAAACAAAGAGGCAGAAGACGCACTGAGAGCAGGACACTGCAACACAAGAACTACACAACAAAACTCACCCAAATCAGGTACCAAAACAAAAAAAAGCAAAAAAATCAAAAACTTCTGATCATAGGAGACTCCATGATTCGGGGAGTTGATAATATCTCAAGCCAGGGTAATGGTCAGATGTCTCTCAACCTTTTCTGCTGTGTTTGAGACAAAGTGGTTCCTTCTTCTTTTGCACTTCCTTTCTCACTAACACTGTGGGATATTCCTTCAAGTATTGCATCTTTAATGCTTGCCCACTTTGCCTGTACCCTCTCATCTGTATTTCTTTTGCCAGGGCTAGCTTAACTCTGTTGACCATCTTATCAAAGTCAAGCTCCTGAAGTCCCATATTTTGCTTTGGAATGGGATGATTTAGTGACCAATTTGAACCATACCATGTGATAGTCACTGGTACACAAGTGACCTTCTACCTGGAGATCTGTGATCTTTCCCTGTTAGTCAGTACTAGATCTAGGATAGCCCTGTCTCTAGTGGGTTGTTGCACCAGTTGTTTGAGGCCCTCCCCTGCAGGGAATCCACCATGTGTCTAGTTCTGGCAGATGTCCCCACTGGTGATCGACCAATCTGTATCTGGCATGTTGAAGTCTCCATTATCAGAACCTCCCTTTAGCTGTCATGTTTTGTATGTCTTCTAACAACGTGCCTATATGTCCTCCCCCTGGTCTGAGGGCCTGTAGACAACCCAGTTCAGTATGGCTGTCCCATTTCCTGTTCCAGGGTACCTGATTCTTCTGTCTCCTTCGTGTATTCTGAATTCTGTAGCTTTGATGTTTTCATTGCATAAGGGCCCTCCACCCCCATTTTGCACCAGTCTCTTCTGAACAGTACATAGCCAGATGCTGAAGTCTCCCAAGTGTGGATTACTTGAAACCATGCCTCACTAATAGCTACTATGTCAGGTTGCCTCTGCCATTGTGCCTGCAGGTCTGGGATCTTGTTCCCAGACTGCGAGCATTTGTGTACATGATTTTCCTTTGGTCAGATTTTGGTGTGTTAGTTGTTGGTGAAGTCACAGTTTCCCCTGTAGCGTCATTTGGGGCCAGGACTTTTCTTCCTGGTGATGCAAATGAACTACAAACATACAGACTCCTGTTTATTCACATAGTTGAGAGGAGGAGTGTTCTTCCCATTTGATGTGTCGAGTGCTGCACCTCTCTCCCCATTTGCTAGTTTTAGATATTCTGCAAAGACATCAAACTTCTCGCCAATGCACTGACTCCTCCTTAGTCAGATGCAGTCCATCAATTTAAGAACTTTCGCCTCCCAAAACTATTGCCAGTTCCCACAAATTTGATCCTTTTTCAGCACCAGCCTTGAGCCACATGTTTAGCTCCCTAATTTCCCCTTCTCGACCTTGGTCCATCATCTCCCTCTCCCAGATTGGCGGGATCTCACAGAGGAGATGCCAGATAAAAGGATGATAGTTTGTCACCTAGCCTACTGGTGGTGTTCCTTGGTCTCCACAACTGACTGGCTGGTGAGATCGTTAGTCCCCTATGTGTACCTGGATATAATGTTTCTCCTGCTTCATGAACAATTTTAGCAATGCGGTCAGCGTCTCTCTCCATGCTGATGTACCTGAGACATCAGCCAATACCCCTAGCTGGAGATCGTATCAACTCCCGAATCATGGAGTCTCCTATGATCAAAAGTTTTAGGATTTCTCTTTTTGCTTTTTGTTTTGGTTCTTGTTTTGGGTGCATTTTGTTGTGCTAGCTCCTGTGCTGCTAGTGTCCTGCTCTGCAGTGTCCTCTCCCCTTTGTTTGATTTCAGAGATGAGTCAGATACCTGTTTGTAGTTTTTATATGGTTTGTGGAGTGATATGTTGGAGAGCAAAAGTGATGGGGCACCCAATTTGCCTCTCCTAACCTGCACCAACCTCCTGGACCAACTACCCTCTGCGATCAGTGCTTCTGTTGGATGTTGGGGAAAGCTGTATGGGCAGTTCTTATATTTCCTCTTAGAATATGCAATTTGAAGTGCGCAATCTCTGCCCATGTTAAAGCCTGGAGTTGAGCCTTAGATCTCCAATGGCCAGCATATACAACAGTGTCCTAAATCCTGTAAAAGTGCCCTTCTGAATAGTGTTCCACAGTACCTGCAGTTAATGATATCCTTTCCAGGTAAGTTGCTGGGTTTATAACCTGGTCAGAGTAATTAGTAGGAAGAAAATGAAAGCAAAAGTTTGATTTTGTGTTTTGTTTGTTTGTTTTTTGCATAACTTGTTATAACAAGTTAAATTACTAGTGCCCCTGTAATTGAGGTCACTGTGTGGATACCCCTCTGAACCGCCCCTTCCTGCTTTGCTACAGGAAATGTCACGACTGTGCTACCCTATAAAAGGAGTGTAGTTGTGGGGTGGTTGGAGATGGGGTAATATTGGGTTCTTCCTGCTGGAAAAGAAGAACCAATGGACTTAAAAGAAAACAAGGAGGTAAGAGAAACAATTAAATAGCAAACAAATGCAGTAGCCCTGAAGTTTATCCTAGTGATAGATAAAACTGTGAAACCTGTAAAGCACCACATATAATAATTTCACAGAAGATATACACTCTGAAAACAAATCAGACACAAATCAGAGCGCAGGATGAGGCTATTAAACTAGAGATCTGGTCTGGGACTTGCTCGTCATCACAGAGAAAAATAAAGCAGTAACAGAAGATATACCTTGCAAAAGACAATTTGAGTCAGAATATTACAGCAGTAATCTGTAAGCACACACCTGTGGGCACAACCTGTAAAATGCAGCAGAATGTATACCCAGCAACAACAATTTGAATCGAGAAAATAAAGAAATAAAATGTTAGCAACAAACAGTAACAATCCTGTGGTACAAAATAAAAACAACAACACACAGTAAACCTGCCTAGCCAAGAGAAGCCTTAATCTTATTGTTGCTCTGGTAAGGTTCTTTGCTCTGTCCTTTCAAGCAACCTAGAAGAAAGGAGCTCAGGTGAAGCTGGTAGCTCGACCAGCAAACCTAGTCTTCCACCGCTATGTATACACAATAGTCATGCATGCACAGTTAAGTCAGTGTCACCATGTTGTACATGGTAGCCATCAATACTACAGTTGCAGAACAAGAAAGTAACACCGGGAAGTGGATATGTTTATGCAGCCTGTAGGGGAAGGGCTGATAAACAGAATCACTGGAAGTCTATGTTGAAGCTACTGTGGCAGCACATCAGATAGCGGTCCAGTTACGTGCTTCCCACAGTGCTGTTATACAAATCTGATGATGGCATAGCATCCGTGGAACTTGGCCCATGCAGCCTTACAAATCAGACTCAGGAGGAGAGCTATTAAACTAGAGATCTGGTCTGGGACTTGCTCGTCATCACAGTCACTTTCTCGTTCTTTTCTAAGCAGGAATTTCTGGCAAATGCCTTTTAACCATATTGGTCTCAGTGCTGGTAGACTACTTGTTTTTTTCAGATTGTATTAGGTGGGGGTAGTAGTCTTGAAGTGGTAGCTGCCGGTGGTGGCATGCTCTGGAAAAAGTAGCCCACATGCTTGTCTGCACATTTAGAAATGATGCCTTTCCTTGTTTTTGCTGTAAGATACTGACCCTTTAACACAAAAAACAAGGAGTCAGATATAGCCTCCACCCCCTTTTGCTTCAAGTGAGGAACATCATTGTGGGTTTGCATCAGATGCAGTGGCAGCCATAGATGCAAAATACTGTTAAACAGTAAGCAACTGTATGTAAAAGCTCTTTTGTTTTGGAATGTGTGCTTTCTTAATAGTTTATGAATGCCACTCCACCCAATGTGCATCTGACCTGGTTCTGTACCCCAAATGCATTATTTTTACATTTTGTGTTCGGACAAAAATGCCTTTCAAATGAGGGTAGTCACTCATCTAAATTCTTTATAGCTTTTTATGTTTCCTTGCGTATGCAAGAAACATCTTGTGGTAGAATGACATTTCGGAGGTCTGTCAGGAATGAGTTCAATGCACAGCGATCTACAGTGGGCTTGTCCCTGGCAGACCAATGAACATACAACCGGACTGTGACATGTAGTCACAGTTTATCTGGAATCCATTCTAGTTGAAAAGAAATACTTACTTTCTTTCGATTCATGCCTGGTAACGATCTTTACTGCTTTGTCCTCTCCCACCTATCCTGCTGCTGTCCGGGTACCCAGCCATACACTGCATCCCCCAACTATATGTGCTGACAATTAGCAAACAGTCCTAGCAGTAAAGAACAAATAAATATTATTTATCCTTCCCTAGACAGACGTCTGCATTGAACTTGTTTGTGTCTCTGTGCAATGACAGTGCGTATTCTCATTCCTGAGCTCCTCTCTCTCCAGTGCTTCATGTGTGCCACAATGTCAGCCTGAGCATTGCTCTCTGTGATGGTAGCCACTGACCCATCTCATGGATTTCCTAGTGTCCATGTTGCCTCAGTGTTCCCCACCTGTCACACAATACAATGAGCAAGAGTTCTTAGAAGTGAGCAGCATTGCCTGCAGAGCTGTAAGCAATAACCCTGGATGGCAGGGAGAGAAACACAGGCTGCAGGGACAGACACCGAGAAGGAGGCAGCGCCCACCTCCCAAAAAGGCGTGGGATCCAAAGAGGGTGAATGGCACCAGTGTCAGCGACACAGCAGAGAGAGAGAGAGACCCCAAACAGTGACAGCAACATGCTGAGATGTGGTGAGTAAGCGGAATGAGAGTGATCGCCAGGTGACAGGCTGTCACTATTGCAGCACCACCTTGGCAGTGTGAAATTGGGGGCAGTGCAATGTAGTGACCATAACCTCGATGACCTGTGGCTCCCAGACCTGCACCTGAACAAACATTCATTTAAATGGGTCGCTTATCCCCTAGCAGTGTCTACTCCCCCCATCCCCTCCCAGTTCCACCCCCCAAGAGACAGCAACAGCAAGAGCCACTTCCAGTGCAGCATATACAGTATGTGCAGGTCCAATCTGTTACAGTCAGAGACGTGTCAACTCCCCACCCTCCAAACAGAGAAGTGGAGTACGGTGTGCGTCTGAGTTCAGTTGCCATCCATTTTATTTCCATTCACTCTTCTGGTACCTTGCTGTCGGACTGACTCTTTGTCTTTCTACAGGCTCAGTGGCAACAGACAGCTCATACAGAGAGAGGCAGAGAGAAGTGGCAGCAAGAGTGCGTGTCCAGGACAGGAGCAGTGCTGCAGAGTTTCCCTTTCACCATGGGGAAGCAGACGTTAGAGAGAGTGAGAGACCAGAAGAGACACAATGTAAAACAAACTTGGTGCATCTATTCACCACTGCACAAAGGAGCACCTAGACAGAGCCAGAACAAATATGTGGGTCTCATATCTGCCCTTCACATTGACTAGCATAGTGTAAGGTGGGCACTGGATGGCACCCTGGGTGGTGCTGCCCCCCTACACCTCCAGCTCACATCAGCACATATGGAACAATCTGCAGTAGCCACAGACTGACGGGTGGTTACTCATCTTCCCTCCACACCCATCCCACCCACAGGTTGGCACAGTGACAAGGTGACCTCCAGGTGGGCAGCCCAGGTAAATAGTAGACTGTGGCCTGGCAGAAGTTGGTGATTGGTGCCCCTCCACAACCATCCCACCACTGCACTTGGCTGCCCCAGCCAGAGACAGAATGTGAGTTGCACATTTGCCATGCCACACCTATTTCTATTTACCTGGTGGGCACCAGTGGGTGGAAATAGTGCTGTGGTCCAGATCCACTGGGTGGCCGAGGCCGTGGCACTCAACACATCTTTCTGCATTTCTGCACATGTGAAGCATTTTCTCCTTCCATTCCACCTCCTGCACATAGGAGCACTCCATGAAGCCAATGACAGATGTGATTCACACCTTTCCATCTTCACCCAACCGAGTTCCATGAAAGCTGGCACTGGCATTGGGTGGGCTCCAGGCAGGTGGTTCTGGGATTATGATGCCCCATCCCTCCATCCCACATCCACAGAAGGAGAGTACACTGCAGCTGCCAGGGATAGAGATGCAAGTTGCACATCTGCCCCTTCATACACATCCCTGCTCCACCAGAGCTAGCATGAAGGTTGGAGTGGGATTTTGGGTGACTGGCACTTCCTCACCCTATGTCACACCTCTACACTTGCAGAACACTCTTTCAGCCAGAAGCTCTCCCACCTAATGTATATGCTCTACCCAGGAGAGCACTCTGAAAGTACTGACATGTAAAATATGGATCTTGTGTCCCCCACAACCGTTCCCACTCTGCTGGGTGGGTGGGGGTAGGATCTAATGGGTGCTCCTGAGTGACTGGTGCCCCTGTTGCACCCACACCTATCAACCCAATACTTTACAGCAGCCAGAGAAGAGATGTGGATTGCACATCTGCCCCATCATAAACTGTGCCCATTCAAAAGGTTTCTCACACAGGCTGGAGAGGGGTCCAGGATGGTGGCCATTAAGTGAATGCCCCCCCATCCCACCTCCACACATGGGGAGCACTCCCCCCATTACACATTTGCACATAGAAAGCACTGCTCCCCCTCCATGCCTTCTTTGTATATGGGGAGTTATTCTCCTTCTTTGGCCCTCTTCCACATGGTGGACATAGTGTGTTATGTAATCATATCTGCTCTCAATCCTTGTTGAATGCAACATTTTACATATTGTAAATACTAATGTAAAGAAAACTGCTTTATTTTAATTTATATTATGTGTCCCTACTTTTTGTATCTCACACCAAGTATTGTCTGTATCATTGCTTATACATGGGACCTCCTTGCAAATGAGCTTGCTCAATGGATTTTAACCCTTCACAATAAACTTGAACTTGAACATGGAAAGCACTCTTCCTTCCATTCCATCTCCAAACATATGTATCATTGCTCTACCTCCATCCCACCTCCATACATTGTGAGCACTCATCCCCTGATCCCTCTGGTGCTTCTCCCACTACATTTCACCTCCCCCACATGGAGAGCACTTCTCCCACTGCATCCCACCTCCTGCACATAGGGAGCACTCCTCCCCCTCCATTCAACCGCCACAGATGGGGAGCTTTCCTTCCACTTCATATCAGCTCTGTACATGGGGAGCACTCCACCCCTTCATCCCACTGCCCCTACATGGGGAGCATTGCTCCACATCCATCCCACTCCTACACATGGGGACACCTCCACACATTTGCATCACTCCTCCTCTCCACAATCCTACCTCTGAATATAGAGAGTACTTCTAACCCCATTCCACCTTTGCACATGGGTGCACTCTGCAACAGCCAAAGACAAAGATGTCTGTCAGACATCTGCCTTTCCACACCTATTCCTACTCCACATGATACGCTCCAAGTTGGGCAGAACATCAGTGGGGTTGAGATGTAATGAGTTGGTTGCCCTGGGAGACAGTGCCAATACCCCTCACCACCTTTCTGGATGAGAGGAGTCCTGTGCCCCCGAATCAATCTTTATTTATTTATTTATTCCCTCCTCAGCTTGGGGGGTGTTACCTATGGTCCCACCCCATCCATCTGGATCCGCGGCCCCACTCCACTCCCAGTATCTGTGCTCGACCCCCTCCTCCATTCCCTTACCGGCTGCTTCACGGTGGGTACGTATCCCACCACTGCAACCCAATTTAACTTGTTGTTATAACAAGTTAAACAAAACACAATCAAACCATTACTTGCATTTTTTTTCCTTTTTTTTTCCCTTCTAATTACTCTGACTAGGTTATAAACCCAGCAACTTATCTGGAATGTATATCATTAACTGCAGATACTGTGGAACAATTTTCAGAAGGACAATCGTACAGGATTTAGGACACTGTCCTGCATGCTGGGCCTTCGGAGATCTTAGGGCTCAGCTCCGGGCAGCATAGGCAGAGATTGCATGCCTCAAATTTCATATTCAAGAGGAAATACATTATAAGAACCACCCACCATTTCCCCAGCATCCAACAGAAAAACCTCGACCGCAGAGGGTAGTTGGTCCAGGAGGTTGTCAGGTGGTTAGGATGGGCAAATCGGGTGCCCCATCACTCTCTGCTTTCCAACATATTACCTCCAAAAAACATATAAACACTACAAACAGGTATCTGCCTCTATCTCTGAAATCAAACAAAGAGGCAGAAGACACTGCAGAGCAGGACACTGCAGCACAGGAGCTAGCACAACAAAACTCACCCAAATCAGGTACCAAAACAAAAAAAGCAAAAAGGAAATCCAAAAAACTTCTGATCATAGGAGACTCCATGATTCGGGGAGTTGATACGTATCTCCAGCCAGGGGTAATGGTCAGATGTCTCCCAGGTACATCAGCATGGAGAGACACTGACTGCATTGCTAAAATTGTTCACAAAGCAGGAGAAAACATTGATGTCCTAGTACACATAGGGACTAATGATCTCGCCAGCTGGTCAGTTGTGGAGACCAAGGAACACTGACCAGGCTGGGTGACAAACTATCATCTATTTCGTCCAGCATCTCCTTCTCTGAGATCCTGCCAGTCTGGGAGAGGGGAGCAGATGGACGGAAGGTCAGAGAAGGGGAGATAGGGAGCTAAACACGTGGCTCAAGGGCTGGTGCCAGGAAAAGGACACAGATTTGTAGGAACTGGCAACAGTTCTAGGAGCGAAAGTTCTTAAATTTGATGGACTGCATCTGACAAAGGAGGAGTCAGTGCATTGGGGCAGAAGTTTGACGCCTTGCAGAATATTTAAACTAGCTAAATGGGGAGGGGTGCAGCACCCATACGTTGAATGGGAAGAACACCCTCCCCTCAGCTAGTGGTCAAACAGGGATTCAGCATGTTTGCAGTTCATTTGCATCACCAGGTAAGAAAAAGGTTTGTCTCCCATACGACGCACAAGGGTAATGCCAAACTTCATCCAACAACTAACACACAAAATCTGGCCAATGGAAAATCATGTACACAAATGCTCACAGCCTGGGAAATAAGATCCCAGACCTGCAGGCAATAATGTCAGAGACTAAACTGGACATAGTAGCAATTAGTGAGGCAGCGTTTACCAGTAACCACACTTGGGAGACTTCAGTACCTGGCTATGTATTGTTCAGAAGAGACCGAGGTGCAAAAGGGGAGGAGGGCCCCATATGTCAATGAAAATATCAAAGCTACAGAAATTCAGAATACACATAAGGAGCAAGAAGAACTGTGGGTCACCCTGGAAACAGGAAATGGGACAGCCATAAGAACTGGGGTTGTCTACAGGCCCCCAGACCAGGGGGAGGACATAGACACATTACTGTTAGAAGATATACAAAACATGACAGCTAAAGGGGAGGTTCTGATAATGGGAGACTTCAACATGCCGGATACAGATTGGTCAATACCAGCAGGAGCATCTGCCAGAACTAGGCACATAGTGGATTCCCTGCAGGGGGAGGGCCTCAAACAACTGGTACAGCAACCCACGAGAGACAGGGCTATCCTAGATCTAGTACTGACTAACAGGGAAGGGATCACAGATCTCCAGGTAGAAGGTCACCTGGGAGCCAGTGACCATCACATGGTATGGTTCAATTTGGCTACTACATCTAAATCATCCCATTCCAAGGCAAAAATATGGGACTTCAGAGGAGCTGACTTTGATAAGATGGTCAACAGAGTTAAGCTAGCCCTGGAAAAAAGAAACACAGGTGAGGGGTACAGGCAAAGTGGGCAAGCATTAAGGATGCAATACTTGAAGCAACATCCCATTATGTTAGACAGAAAGAAATGCAAAGAAGAAGGAAACCACTTTGGTTCTCAAATACAGTAGCAGAAAGGTCAGAGCCAAGAGCTGGCCTTCAGGAAATATAGGGAACACAGCGGGATGAAGATAGGGAGGCATATCAAACTGCCATAAGGGAAGCAGGGAAGGCAGTAAGGCAGACAAAGTCCCAAACTGAGGAAAAACTAGCACGAACAGTAAAAGAAGGTGACAAGACTTTCTATAGATACATTAGTGAAAGGAGAAAGTCCAGAGGGGGTATTGCTAAGCTTAATGGAGAAAAGGGAGCATGTGAGGAGGAGGACCCTGTAAAGGCATCTATCCTAAATAGATACTTTTGCTCAGTATTTACTGAAGAGAAGGTAGGGCAGGGCCCACAGCTCAGCATCATGGACACAGGGGAGGGAGGTGAGCACTACTCCCTTCACAAAAGAAAAGGGTCCTACAAGAGCTTGCTAAGCTCAGGGTGGATAAGGCAATGGGACCTGATGGCATACATCCCAGGGTACTTAAGGAGCTAAAGGTGGAACTAGCAGAGCCATTAGCAGAACTGTTTAGTGAGTCTCTGAGCACAGGAGAGGTCCCAGAAGACTGGAGAAGGGCTCATATGATCCCGCTCCACAAGAGTGGTAGCAGGGAGGAGGCGGAGAACTACAGACCAGTCAGTCTTACCTCAGTAGTGGGCAAGATTATGGAGGCACTCCTTAAGGAAAGGATAGTGCAACACCTGGAATCCATTGGGGCACAGGATCCAGACAGCATGGGTTTACAAAAGGAAGGTCCTGTCAAACTAATCTCATAGATTTCTTTGACTGGGTAACCAGAGTGGTGGACCAAGGGGGAGCAGTTGATGTCGCCTACCTTGACTTCAGCAAAGCTTTTGACACTGTTCCACATAGAAGATTGATAAATAAGCTGGGTAGGCTCAGGGTGGGTCAGAAGTTGGTCAACTGGGTGGCAAACTGGTTGACTGGCAGAAAACAGAGTGTGGTGGTAAATGGTATACAGTCAGAGGAGATGCAAGTCACAAGTGGGGTACCTCAGGGATCAGTCCTGGGGCCAGTCCTCTTCAACATCTTCATTAGTGACCTTGCAGATGGAATAGAGGATAAGGCTTGTCTGTTTGCAGATGACACCAAGGTCTGCAACAGAGTAGATGATCCAGATGGGGTGGGCAGAATGAGAAGAGATCTGGATAAACTAGCAAAATGGTCAGAAGAGTAGCAACTGGGATTTAATGCAAAGAAGTGCAAAATCATGCACTTAGGGAAGAGAAACCCTGAAGCCACCTATAGGCTGGGAGGGGAGTTGCTAGCAGTCACAAAGGAAGAAAGAGACTTGGGCATCATCATCACTGATGACCTGAAATCATCCAAGCAGACCTCTAAAGCAGTAGGTAAGGAGGCTGGGGGGGTGTTAGGGTGTATTAGTAGGGGTATCACAAGTCGTAAGGGGGAGGTAATAATCCCTCTTTACAAGACACTGGTTAGGCCCCATCTGGAGTACTGCATGCAGTATTGGAGGCCACACCTTCACAAGGACATTAACCAAATTGAGGCAGTCCAGAGAAGGGCAACCAAAATGGTGCAGGGTCTGCATCAGAAGACATATGAGGACAGATTAACAGAGCTGAATATGTATATCCTTGAGCAAAGGAGGGAGAGAGGTGATATGATTGAGGCATTCAAACACCTTAAGGGCATTAACAAGGTGAAAGAGTCTAACATGTTTAAATATAAGAAAATAGCAGGACAAGAGGACACAGCATGAGATTAGAGGGGCCGATTAAGGGAGAATGTGAAAATTCTTTTCACAGAAAGGGTGGTGGCTGCATGGAATGGCTTACCACAAGAAGTGGTGGCTATGAATACAGTACAGGGCTTCAAACAGGCATGGGATAGGCATTAGGGAGCAATACAAATGACTATGAATAGATAGGCCACTGACAGAGCAAAGGCCGATGGCACATTTATAAGGTAGAAAAAGAAATGGACAGACTAGATGGGCCTTGCGGTCCTTATCTGCCGTCAACTTCTATGTTTCTATGTTTCAATGTTTCACTGCGGAAGCCGAGGGTCCAGATCCAGAAGGAACATCTTAAGTCAGAATGGAGTGGTGCTGATGGGCTGGACTTCATCTTGAGCACCAGAGGATTTTCCCCCAATGTCCCCATCCCATGGCACAGGTGTGCAATGGCGTCCATGACACTGCCATGTGCACTTCCATGCACCGCACATCCGATGCTGTCAATGCCATCCCCACAGTGCACCCCTGCTTGCACTGACCCCCACCCACCACCAGGAGCCAGCACAGCTGCGGTTGTCCCACTCTACCCACCCCAGAAGAGGAGAGCAGTCCCTGGGACGCTCAATCCTCCCTCCCCCCAGCCGGCCCTCTGACATCTGAGGTTGCTCCCAACTCTGGGTTGTTGGTGTGGTGCAAGGTGCAGCATCCAGTGCCTTAGCCCTCAGCGCCACTGGGCCTGCCTCCCTGAATCAATCTTTATTCTTTTCTCCACTCACCAATTTTCTGCTGATTATCCTCCTGTTTGCTTGCCTTACCAGTCACACCCCTCCCAAGACAGGACTACAGGCAATTAGGCCAGAGCAGATTCTCCTCAACCTCTCCTGTCTTCTCTTCAGACCACACCACCAGTCCAGCCAGCATCCAGCACAGTCAAAAAGATGCACCACGCGTTACTCGCAGTTCGGCACTGGATGGGTCAGTTCTTTCTCTAGTAGACCATATGTCAAGTTCTCCCACAGTTCAACTGAGGCTAGAGAATAGCAGCATGCAGTCCCACTCTACTACCACAGCAGTTAACAGGACACCACAACTTGCTCAGTGCAGTATAGATGATGCAGCACAGCAGCATGGCCACTAGTCTGTCTCACCAGGCTTCTCCTGCTCTCTCTGTTGATGATGTCTCCATCTTCCCTGGCCATCAATGGCCCTGCGCATGCACATTGTGTTGCAGCTAGCTCCAACTGCTATGGGGACTGCTGAGGCATGGAGTTTTTTAGCAGCTGAGCCTGAGCCAGCCCAAAAATAAAATACAGGAATTTGCAATTTTCTGAGATAATTTTTTTTTGGGAGGGGGACTTGAACACCCTGGATACTTCCCCTGCCTACACCCATGCAATCCACAACAGTTCAGACACATGCAATGCTTACACTTAAAGGTAGTCCTCCCAGCCCAGCCAGCCCCTCAGCACACAAATCAACATCAATCGCGACCCCTCCCACTTCCTCTGCAAGCAGCGAGAATACCTCACTCTCAAGTGTTCAGTCCTGTACAAGTAGCAGAGTTGGGGGTCCAGGGCTCCAGTTGGATCTGCTGTTGTAATAGAGCTCGAGCCTGCCTGAATACAACAGGACAACTGAACTGAGTCCCCTTAATCCCTACAGATGGAGGGCTGCTGCACAGATGATTGCTACAGCCACTCAGGCACCACCAGGGATTTAAAACAAGAGCTGGACTATGGCAGGCAGCCTGCCATCCCCCCCTCCTCCTACACTGACTGCTTGCAGCACTTGTCCAGCTCCTCCTCTGCTACCAGTGCCCACCAATGGTCAGTACTATTGGTGGGTGGCCCCCATTGAAGTGATCAAGCGTGCTCCTCGATTTGTTACTAGCCCATGCAACCAATACTACATTTTGACTTCCTACTGTGTCTGGTTGCATTTTCCTGTTTTCAAACACCCAATAAACTTTTTTCTAGTGTCTACTTAGATACAGAATATTAAATATATCTATCTATTTATTTATTTATTATAGGATTACAAGTACCTTTGAGCCAAGGCTCTTTTACAAAGGTTCCATGTCAGAAATAAATAACAAGGAAGCAACAGTGAAATAACAGTAAACAATTCATGTACAACAGTGCTGTTGAAAGGGGTCAATTATAGGAAGAGTAAGGTGTAGAGGAGGAGGAGAGGTGTAGGTAGTTAACAGAGGCAGCTATAGTAAAATGGTGAACACAGCTAGGATGCATGTGCCCACAAGGAATGGGTAGGGTCAGGTGCCTGGGGGTGGCAGAGAAACAGGGATGAGAGGAGAGGGGGAGGATGAAGATGCAGCTGGAAGCATTTGTCAAAAAATAAATGGGAAGGAGTGATAGAAGAGAAGAAGGGGGCAGGGTGAGGGGAAGTAAGTGCTATAATGGGGCAAAGAAAGACTAATGAGGTGGCATGAAGATCTGAGATTTGAAGTGGCACCTTAGGAGCTGGGGGAGGGGGACTGAGGGGCCTGGGGTTAAGCAGTATATAAGTTAGGATTAAAGCTGTATAGGTCATCAGCTAGGCATTGCAGTCACAGGAGCTAGAGGCAATGAGATGGGCCTGGAGCCTGGTTTTGAACAGAGCTAGTGCTGAGGCAGAGGAGTTGGTGTGGCTGAGACCAGTCATCCATAGAGGAGCCCTATAGGTGAAGGAGCATTGGCCCTGTGTAGTTCGACAGTGAAGAACTTGTAGAATCTGGGTTGTCAAGCTCCTGGTGTTCTGTTGATTGGGGTTTTGATGTAACAAGGCAGTAACACCGGGGGGTGTGAGACCAAGGTTAATTTTTCCTATATACTGTAAATAAAATATAATTGCTTTGAAGAAGATAGAAGCCTTTATTATGGCTCAGCTTCAATGAATGGTTGGAGAACGCTGAAATCTCATCTTGATTGTTTTACTTCCTTATTGCTATTTTATATTTTCAGGTTAAATCAAATGTAATAAAATATAATTGTTTTTCTTGAGGAATAGAAGCTTTTATTGTGTTTTGTTTTATCCACTCACACTGAAGCGTTGAAGCAGTGCGATCACCACGATTTTGGCAGCCTTGCACCATTCCTCTGATCTTAAAAATATGTATCACAATAGTTGTATAATTGTAGGTCTATATTCAAATAGCTTTAATTCATTATTTATTTTATTCATTTATTGTGCTCTTGTGGATTAACACCTTTTTTTTTTATCACAACATTGTTTTTGCCACCACATCCGTGGACCTGGCAGGGGCTATGACCCACTCCCTCGGAGGGGTACGTCCTCTGGCCCATCAGGTCCATCATGGGTCATTGCCGGGTCCTGGTATTCTTACTCTGTTTTTTCTCCTGCACCTGCGCAATGGGTGCAACAGCTGTCTCCACCCCGGAGGTAGCCAAGCACCCTGGGCGCAGGCCGAACCCCTCCTGTTGTGCTGACACACGCAGCACAAACCCCCCTCCCCAAGGAAGGAGAGCAGTCCTCCAGACGCTCAATCCTTACCTCTCCTGGCTGACCCCCAAATGACCCGAGTTCATTCCTAAACCCAGGTCGCCGGCATGGCTTGAGGTGTGGCATGCAATGCCTCAACCCTCGGTGCCACTGGGCTGGCTGGATTAACACCTTTGAGAACAAGCTCATTACATAGGTTCCAAGTCAGAATTACATTAACATGGATTAAAAAAAAAAGACATTTAGGTATACAGTAGAACTGTAAGTGTTGGCTAATAACAAATAGGAGTCTAAGTATAAATCTAAATATAAACAAAAAGACAAAGATAGTGGACTGAGTCAGCAGGCTGTTATAAACACAAAGAGTATCTGAGAGGGTTAAGACAGTTTAAGGGAGAAAGGACAGCTTAGACTGGGGTGCCTGAAAGGCAGAGAGAGGGATACTGCAGCAGTCTGTGTTGTCAGGATGGATGGCATTGTACAGGGATTATAGCAGCCCAGGGCAGCCACACCCACTCAAGAAGTAGAGAAACATCAGCCCAGGAAGGCCTTGTCAAAGCTTTTTGGGGGGGGTTTGGGCTGAAGGCAGATGGAGAGGATTGTAAGAGAAAGGAGGGGTGGGGTTAAGAGGGGAGTTTGATGGAGGAAGGATTAAGACACAGGACAGGAGAGAAACAAGTGCAGGATACTAGGGGACATCTGGTCATGAGGGAGTGCTGCCTAGGCATGAGGTAAAACAGCAATTGAGATACTAAGGGAAGCAGTCACAGCTGGCATTAGCATGGAGATGTTTTCAGAGCTCACACTTGAAGTGGCCTAATGCTGTTATAGAGGAGATGGCAGGAGGAAAATTATTAATCAATTTGGGAGCATGGTGGGCAAAAGCTCTTTGACCAAGGGAGGTGCGACACCTAGGAATTTTAAAGACCGTGCTGTCTGCGCTCCTGGTGGAACGGCTGATTTCCTAGGGAGTACGGAGCTTCTGGATGCCCGTTGGCATGAGGCCAAGACACACTTTATTTGCCAAGAGGAACGTTTGGAACCTGAGCCTACCTGTGAACTGGAGCCAGTTACCTGGTTATATAGGTCACACATATGTGTGTGAGGTGTGCAGAGCCAGTTAAGAGTTGACAGGCTTTATTTAGAACAACTTTACACGGTGGAGGGTTGTGTCCATTGCTGAGCCATAAACTACTATGCTGTAGTCAACAAGAGAGACCACTGTACTTTGGATGACATGTTTTAGGGCCTCCAGGGTAAGACTTTGCTTATGTCAATGAAGCAAACCAATACGGATGTTCATAGCCTTTGCAACATTTTCAATGTGGTAGGCATATGACATAGAGCTGTCTATAGTGACCCCCAAATATCTGAAATGCTAGACAAGTTCCAATGTAGTTCCAGACTCATTTGTTATATTGAGTGGGTGTGAACGATGCCTATTCTGGGGATTGGAAAACAGCAAGGTCTTGTTTTTTTTTTGTAGTTCATTATGAGTTTTTGTTCTCTGAACCATCTTTCAACTGTAGTAAAGCTGTCTTGGAGCTTGCATTCCAAGGTAAAGGTATCGGGATCACTTGTATAAAGGACTGCATCATCTGCATAGAGCAGAATTGGACAGCTACTGGCAAGCGGGAGCCTGGTTAGAAAAAAAAAAATGAATAAAATGGGTCCCAGAATGGAGCCCTAGGGCTCACAGGAGTGAACAGGTCTACTGTTAGATAGGACATTATCAGTCCTAACTTGAGAGCGAGTAGTAAGGTAGCTCTTATAATTACACACTAAGAAGAATGGTCTTAATGAGTTCATTTAAAGTTTCATAATTTGACCTTTTGCAATTTTAATGACCTCCCAATCCTGGGGCCTTCAGTTTGTTTTATTTAAACATTTCTTTGCTCAGTTCATCAGTAGTCCAATAAGATTTAGAATAAAATTACTTTAGAACAAAAACTGTATAAACTTTGGGTTTGATTTTCCGCAAATATTAACTTCTCTCCGAGTTGAAAATGCATAGGAGATTAGTTGTACACTTTTGAATTTCTCCACACTTTTACTTTGGAAATTTGTAAAAAAAATATGAAAAAATAACACTCAATAGTCCAATAAGATTTAGAATAAAATAACTTTTGAACAAAACTGCATAAACTTTGGGTTTGATTTTGCATAACTATTAACTTCTCTCTGAGTTGAAAATGCATAGGAGATTAGTTGTACATACTTTTCTATTTTCCACACTTTTACTCTGGAAATTTGTAAAAAAAAAATATGAAAAAATAACACTTTGCCTTTTGCATAGGTCTTGACCTCCCGTAAAGGGAATGTAATTAGTTTTTTGACACAGGACAACTTTGAAACTAAGTCTATGACCTAAAGTTTGCTATCCTGTATAAAAATAAACATTTTACTACTACTACTACTACTTAAAACTTGTTTAAGAGTTATTCAAGAGATATTCCAAGGTAAAGATTTAGTAAACTATTATTTAATACGTTTTAATAATAGAAGCTGCCAAAGAGGACATAATGAATGAAAAAATCAGTGTTGCAGCATACATGCCTAAAAGTTTTACAGACAGCCATTGTTTTTCTTCTCTGTCTTCCTTCTTCCCCCTATCTGGCCAGTGTCAGCTTCACATATAGATCTCATGTGATATTGCTGGCTAATAATTACTAAAAATAACCTGCTGCTTTTGTTCGAAAAGATTTAACATGATCCCATCCAGAAAATATCTAATGTGACCCCAATAAGCAGATCATTTTGTTTCAAGCTGGTAAACACTAAAGAATTCCATTGAAGTACTAGTAAGTCATGATGATCTACTGTTAAATTAGGCATGACAAGATGGTCTGGTCTCAATGCACTTAAAGTGATGTAGTGCTTTACAGAAATGAGGCTGTTATAAGTTTAATAGGAGTTACGGCAAACAGATGTACATATCTCTAAAAGTATACATATTACACATAAACTATCAGTATGAAAGTTGTTCAGGACAAAATGACCTTTCAAATGAGCTTATTCATTAAGCTGCACTAAAAATATTTTTTAAACTATGGCTATCTGATTATGTGAATTTTCATTTTTCTTCACAATTTTCACCTTTCAGGTGGCTATATTTAACAAACTCTAATGAATTCAGATTAGTGACTACCCACATTTGAAAGGTCATTTTGTCCTGAACAACTTTCATGTTGTTTATATATTGGTAACTTGTATACTTTCCGAGATATTTACATTTGTTTGCCATGGCTCCTACTGTGTTCACTCAGAGAGAAAAAAATGAGGTTGTTTGGAAGACCATATTTTACAAAATACAAAGAAATCAGATTAGCGACTTACCTCACGTGAAAAGCCTTTTTACCCTGAACAACTTTCACACTGGTTGTTTTTGCACACCTTGAATAGTTTTAAAGATATTTAGATTTCTTTGGAAAGTATGCACATTTGCTCCCAGAGAAAAGCAACTTTGAGTTCTGTGTCCATCATTCTAAACAGAAAGAAGGTAGTGTTTTTTAATTGCCATACGGATTTGCAGTGTTATGGAAGGATATACTGAAAACTACTAAAAAAATGTGTTCCACAGAAACCCCTTTTCAAGCTGAAGTGATATGGCTGTAGGCTCTGTCCACAGCCATAATAAATAAAACCTATAGTCCTATTATGCAAGGAATGAGACATGACAAAGTAGGTATCATAACATAGTGACATGCCATTGCTGAGTGGTGGGTTTACCACCTGATCCCAAAACAGGGAGGCTGTATGCTACCTTAGCACACCACCACAATGACATTTTAACAGCAAAGACCATCACAGCGACAAATCTTACCAAGTTTCTGTGATGGTCCACTATTCGCCGATGCTGTGACTCCCGATGTTTCTCTCCCCCCACCCCGAACCAACTCCGACTTGGAGTTGGTTATTTAGAGATGGGGGGTGTGGGGAGCAAAGCCCCCCAGAAAAAAAACAACACTCCATTCCTGATGAGAATGGTGCCAACAGTCGGCATTGTTCCCGTTGCTGTTCAGGATGTCAACATCATTGTTGTTGATATTCTGTCATGGAACCATATGCTACTGCATGATGTGTTATAAAGCGTAATGTATATTCTGAAATGTTATATTCCACTTATCAATGCAAATTTTATGATAATTGAATTATGAGTCTTAGCATTTTAAGGATGGCTTCTATGAAGACAGAGGTCTTTTATTCTTGGCCTTGTTATTTTAAGAACTTTTACTTATTTATTCAGTTATTTAAATTTTTGAATACCAGGGAAGCCTCATTTAGTAAGAAACCTATTTTATTTGAGGAGGCAGTATAGTGTAGTGGTTAAGGGCACTGAGCTGCAAACTTGGAGACCTGGGTTTGAATTCTATTAGTCCCAAATTGCATACTGTATGACCTTGAGCAAGTCACTTAACTTCCTCATGCTTCCAGGTCACACCTGGAAGGAAGCTCTGGCTTAGTGTGCCTTTCCTGGTTAAACAATTTCCCCTCTCCTCCTCCCTTTTCAAGGGAGCAGTTAAAGTAACAGAAATGGTACATGGAGATTACAAATGTAAAGGTTAAAATATAGTTAAATACATAAAGTTGTGAAAAGCACAATTAAAAAACATTACCTATTTACATATTAACATAAGTGCGTTCATGACTATAGTACTATAGGTTTAAGGCATTGAATAATCAGAAGAAGCATTTTATGGCAGGTGATAGAAAAAGGGATGGGCTAATCAAGGACTGATTGAGGGAGGTGGTATCAGTCTGGAGAGGATGGAGGAGGGATATGTGTTATCCATCACAAGAGTTTTGTAGGTGTTGAAACAATGCCTTTTTGATGGACGGTGCAAGTTTTGCAGGATCTTCACACATTCAGGTAATGTATTTCAGCTGGCTGGAATGAAATGCTGGAGGCATTTGCTCTGATTGGTTTTTGTGCTCAAGGTTGATGCAATATATTTCTGGACTGTGACTGCAATTGATAAGTTTGGAATTGGTTTGACAAGGAGACAGTTTAAATGTGGGGATACAGACCCCAAACATTTTATGTAAGGGTGGCTCATGTGAGCTCAATTCTTTTACCCTGGGGTGAAGTCCAAGTCTGCTACAGAGAGTTCAGTGATGAAGTCTCTTATCACATGCAAGTACAAACTGCCATGGGTTGTTTAAAAAAACAGCTGCTATTTTTGATGAGGCAGTGGTATTGACTGTCCTATAAATTTTGATCACATATCCTAAAGCTGAGAGTGAGGACTGCCATAATGTAGTTGGAACTTTCTGGTGTTTAGGTTAAGACAACTTTTATTGTGATGGAAGAGGCCACACTTTTGATATGTTCTTCTAATTGACCTGGAAATGTGATCTGTATACATTAGTTTAGAATCCCACCACAGTCCAGAATATTTGACTTGTTGCACAACTTCCAATGGTGTTTCATCTTGTGTATGAATTTGGACTGAACTGTTTGTAGATTAGGTTCCACAGAACAGTGTGACTTCAGTTTTGGAATTATTTTGCAGGGAACAGTTATTAATAGTCACCCAACACTTGGTTGCACCAAAGACAGATTGTAGCAAATTATCGACATTGTGGATAGATGCGGATTTGGTGTAGTTAACTGTATCATCAGCATAAAGATGTGTGCTTGTACTCGAGAAACTGCAGTCTAAAGATAGGTCAGTGGCAGAGCTGTGCAGAATGCGGAATTCATGCAGGATGGCAATTCTGCTTCCAAAATTATTTTGGGAACTTCCTTTTTTAAGTACACGGAATTCCAAAAAGCATTTTGATATAAGCCAGTTATGTAATCTGTGGAATATTAGTCTGTACTGTATTTTGAGGGAACCAAATCTGTTTTTTTTACATAAATTGTGGAATAAAATTCCATGGTTCACATTCTGATTTCAGAATTTCAGAATTCTGGTTCTGACAGAATTCCACAGAATTTGGCAGAATTTCTGAAATTCAATGGAATTCTAGTGGAAGTGAAATTTGAGAATTTTGCACAGCTCTAGTCAGTTGCTGAATAGTAGGGGGCCCAAGATTGAGCCTTGCTGAATACTAGGATTAAGAGGAAAGGGGAAGTAAGTCTCTCCATTCACTTTAATAAGTTGGGATTGGTTTTGAAGACCTTTAAGTCTTATGAAGCACCTTTAAGTTTCACTTTTGACTTTTAGGGCCTTGCCATAGCTTCCTTCAGGAAGTGTAGAATATTGTCAGTTCCTTCAGAGCTTACTTCAGGAAGTGATAAATGTATAATTTCCTTCAGAACTTACATAAGGAAGGGATAAATATTATCACTTGCTTTCTGAAACAACTTTAGCCATGCAAACACCAGTATGTTTGTATGTGTTTTCTGTCTTAAAACCTTGTTTCTAATACTTTATGTCTATATGCCTGTTTACAACAGAGTAGTCTGCCCAGGTGTGAGTGGTGCAGAGTAGTTGATCTGCTGCCAGAGGATAAGTGTAAATACATTTGGGAACATTATAAACTGATCCGTTTCAGCTGTGAAACTCTTCAGTGGTAGAGAGCTGAAACAGTGAAGCAGTTTTAAGTCTCAAATTTCAGTTCTGAGTTCTAGTAGCAAAGTGCTTTTCTGCTTGTGAGGGCTGAGTAACAGCTGTCTTTTGTCCCTCACAAGCAAAGAAGCACTTTGCCATTGGAACTCAGTGTTGGAAAAATGCAAAAGAGCAACAGTGAATTCAGCAGTGAACACCAGTTATTTATTTATTTATTTATTTATTTGTTTGATACTGTGGATTACAATATCTTGGAGCTTAGAAAACAATAAGTTAACAAATAACTAGTGATTACCTTTTCATTAGGTAATGGTTAACTAAAAAGTTAAGCATTATGCCTGATCATTGGTTGAGTTTTTCTCAATTAATGTTTAACTTTTGCCATCTGGCAATTAGTTGGGAATCGTTTCGGTTTACTTATTCATTAGTTGAGAAATGAGACTAAAAAATACTGTAGCTAAGAATTAATTGAAGTTTTCTACTTAAACATAATCCAGCTTTAGAGTTAGTTGTTTATATGACTTAGAACATTTCTCAGTTGTTTTATTTGAAATGCAAGAAATGGCTCAGTTATTAATTACTTGAGATTTTAACTTAGTATAATTTGCAGTTGCTAGCTACTTGATAATGGACTCAGCTGTCCAGGAGTATTGTCGACTCCAGGGGGCAGGAGTCACAAAAAACGATGCACCCAGCACATCCGAAATGTGCTGGTGCAACCCCAACTTGTGCACTGGTGCAATTCTGGCAATGGATTGATGTGCATCACACACCATCCTTAATGTTATGTAGTGCATCTGTAGGGGTTGTGCAGGGGGCATGCCCATGCATATGGTGCGCAGCCCCATTCACAATCCACATTGGAGGCGCATCCCTAGAGCAAGTCCGGAGATGTGCCTCCTTAAGATAAATCTACAACAAGTAGAATAAGTGGGTGTTCACGCACTGGCAGGCAGGCCACTGTACTGCAGACTGGAGTTGGCAGCTTTCCCACTCTGGCAGTCCAGTGCCCCCCTCCCTGCCTGCCATCCCGCTTGCATGCCACACACTGCAAGAGTAAATAAAACATATGTGAACCCCCTCCCTGCCCACCACTCTGATTTTATGCTGCACACTGCGGTGGTAAAGGAATAATAACTGACCCCATTCCCAACAGCTTGACCTAATCACACATTTGCCGTAATCCCTTAGGTCAACCTGGTGGTCCAGTGGACCCCCCCACCCACTCAGGCCCCCCTGCGCCACCTCGCTCCCCCCATCACAGCATGGTCCTAATGTCAGTGGGCAGCTCAATCCACTCGCATGCTGCCACTGCTGCCTGCTGATACAGCTGTCTGTGAATGACACCTATTGTGCACCTAGAAGCCCATTGGTGAATCCTGCCAACCAATGGATTTGCAATGTGTACTGTACCTTGTCATTCACAAAGTTTCAACCAAGTCTTGATAGAATGGAACTAAGATGGAGCACCAGCGTGCACAACATTCACTCTATCTGAACAATGTTGGATATGCTTGATCAATGCTAGAACTGCCTCTACCCTCAGCCACCAGAAGGAACACCACAATCCTACCTGTCCTATGTGGTGGTGGGACTGCAGTCTTAAGCTCTGGCAACTGTCAAGGCACTGAATGGCAGAGGATCAGGGGATGATTACCATCTATGCACCCCAAACCACTTCCTTGTTACAGAATAGCAGTTGGGGTGGGGGATTACTAGTCTTATACCCTTGATCAATACCTCTGCCCCGGGGCAGCCATATTTTCACCAATCAATGCCCCAGTACTGAAAGACATGCTTCTGGAGGATATTGCATAGCCTTTGTGATTCCAGTTGCTGCCCATTTACTGCATAGAGTTTGGGGAGGATAGTTGTTACCAGTATTCTTTGCTCAACTTGAACAATTCTGCCCCTGCCCACGCAGTCTAACCCTGTTGGGCACTTTTATATTATAGATTAGATTTTGATCTGTTTCATGCCTGCCCTGACTCTCATTAGCACTTTGCACAGCAAACGCTGCACACCCTGTCTGCCAGATTTCTTTTCCACACCCTAGACAATGTCCCATAATGTTTGCCTGAATAAATCATTAAATAAATATTAAATAATATTCTATGATCCACTGAGACTCATGTTGTGGACAAGATTCCAGTTTCTCAGCCTGGAACAGCACAATTACATATCTGGAGTCATCTTTTTTATATTACACTGGTGTAACCCCCCCACAAATGGTGGTTCCTAAAATGCCTTCCTGAGCCTGCCTAAGGCCCACTGCCAGGCTTTTGTTCTGTGTCTAAATCATTTGAATGTGCTTGCATGAGAGTGCCCTGTTAGCTTCTGTGCCTGTTTCTTTAAGAGGTATCTATCTCATGGGTTATAATTAATTTGGGTGGGAACCGAGTGGTTTCAGGCTCAAGTCCCACCCGGGCACCATACAGCTGCTTCATTCTGCCATCTCTAAGTGCACAGAGGAAGCCCTAATAGGATTTGTGATTGCTTTCTGATTATCTGCTTTAGTAATAATAATAATATGTAAGCAATATGACATGACAGGGTGTGTGTTAGACACTTTAACACACGGCTAGGAGGCGAGTGGCATGAGGCCACTGGCCGAGTGCATCCAGCCTCCTAGCCGTGTGTTAAAGTGTCTAACACAAAGACCCTGGAGTGGCTTATTGCACTTATGAAATGGCTATCAAAAATACAGATGTATGTGATAGCTAAAATGTATAGTATTTAAAAGGGAAAAAGTTTAATGTTTGTCTTGGTTTTAAATAAAATAGTTCCTTTGCCTACTTTTTTTTTTGACTTAAGGAATTTTGTCCTACAAATGCTTCTGTAGTAATCTGGTTGTCATGACGGTATTCACCCCCACCTCCCCTTGTCATGGAGTCCATCACACTTTTGCAGTCAGTTGCACAATGTTGTTATTCCACTATATGGTGCTGTTTTGTTATTTAAAGAAAGCGTGAGACAGATATAGAGAGAGAGTTAGAGAGAGAAAGACATGCAACCATTTTTAGAATGAGAGACTAATCGCATCAGCAAGGTGAAGAATAGGGCATGTGATTACAAGAGAGAGAGAGCGCACCGTGTGGCCATTTTCTGAGTAAGTAGCCATGATATAAGAGACAGTGCACTACTGAGCATGATGGAGCACTTTTCGATTCGGACAGACAGCGAGCAAGCATGGGCTGTAATCTGCAATCAGAGCGAGTGGCCTTGGAGTGGGAGCACTTTTCAGTTCAGACGGAGAGTGAGCAAGTGGGCTGGGAGACAGATTGAGGCACTTTGTGCTTTTTTTTCCGCTTGTATACATGCTGTATGTATAACAGAAACCCTCAAAGACCAAGATCAATGGAACAAGAGGTCAGATGTATTCATTTCATTTATTTACAGTTAGGCTGGCACCACTTATGCCAGAAACAAGATGGCTCCATTTTCATTTCTGAAGGTTCTGAGTGGACAGCATCACCCATATCAATGCCCGCTTGACATAGCTTGGCACAGCCTGATCCATTTTCCATGGTGTTAGACAGATTAGCACACTCCTAGCAGCCAATCAGAATGCTGCTTTTCTAACATCCATTTCATAAAATAGTTTGTCTAACCTGCTTTCCTTTGCAGCATGGACTTTCTGCCAAAAAACACCATTTTGGTACTGGACTGCCAGTTTGGACCAATCAGTACCACGGGGACCTTAAAATGGAGACAGTCCCCAGATGTCTTGTGGGAGTGAATTTCTGTAGGAATTGTAATTTTTACTGTCTGTCACCTAAATGAACCTGGACTGGCCCTTTCTGTGACAGACTGATGGACCAACCAACCAAACCATTTGGATCATTGGGAAATCCCAGAGCTGCCTGCAGCAGTGTGTCAGTGTAGAGTTGGAGTTGAGAGAGTGAACTGCTCAAGTAATTCAAGCAGCTGCTCCTGCAAGGTAGAGCTGGGATTTGGCGGGAAGGCTGTGTCTGGCCTGCTTGCTACCATCTTCCAGTGTAAAGAAGCCTGCAATCTGATATCGGACTTTGTCCAGATTGCTGTTATTGAGACAGGAATCCTGAATTGTGAGAGAGTAAATTTTTCCTGGTGTGGACTGAAGACTTACTCCTGGAGCAATCGGCCTGTCCGGAATTGGAGAGAACCGCAGTGCGTATGGTTTGCACAGAGACACTGCTTTATTGCAACCGGACTGTCATCCAAACTGTGGTATCTGGCTGTTTTGATTATAATTGTGCTGAATGTGAAGTGTGGGTCATGATTTGGTTCCCCACACCCCTGAATGTGTTGCAGTAACTGGACATTGCATCCAGCACCTAAAATGGACTGCAATCCGAACTGTTCACCTGGTCTGGACCTCTCCATCTCAGCCTAGACTGCCACTCATGCTGCAGAGATTCATCCAATGAAAGACCCACTCGGGGCTTTGGCTCCCTGCTCAACACCATCAAATAGGATCGACCATCATGGTGCATTGTGCGGGCCCTGCTTCCCCTGGCAAACAGCATACCATCCTGAGGATTTCATCTTGTCAGTCCTGCCTCTTGGTCTGGGTAACCTGAGTAACCATCGGGTAGTTCCCTGTAACAAAGCTCAAATCATTGTGGGTCGTGGGTAATGAGTGCTCAAAATCTGCAATGGAGGGGATAGGGGAGGGGTTGGAGATCAGCAGGAGTGGACAGAAGATTGATTGGGAAAGCCCAATAGGCAGAGGTCAGGCTGGTAAGATGATTGGGGGGATGAGAGGAGCAGAGAAGAAACAGGGAGTGAGGTAAAAACAGGGGGAGTGGTTGCAGGAGACAAAGAGGGTGCAGCTGGAGTGTGTAAGGGCAAGGCAGTATGTACTCTGGAGTAGAGAAAAGGGTAAAAGAGAGGAAAGGGTTAAGGGACAGGAACAGGGGGTACTTGTGCTGGGGGATTCTGTACTGAAAGGGGTCAGATGGGGTGGAAGGGAGGAAGACACAGCCATATTTGGGTTGAAGATATTCCTGGGTTGATGACAGAAAGGGCAGAGCAGGCACTGCTCAAGTGCGCATTGAAGGGGAGGAGGAAACCTCACCTAGTGTTGCACATGGGTACAAACAGCTTGGTGGGGGAGTCTGTAGAAGTGATGAAGGGGAGGTTTGAGAAGTTGGGCAGGCAGTATGAGAGGGTTTGGGAGTCAGTGGCATTCTCAGAGGTACTTCAGGCACGTTGCTGCAGTAACAGAGACTTGGGCTACTGAGTACCATGACTTGGATCTAGCAATCCCAGAGTACAGTATATACAGGAGGGACCGGGGAGTTGAGGGGGGTAGCACTCTATGTGAGAGATGGGATCAAATGTACGAGGGACGAGGGGGAGGATGGGAGGACGGAGGGACTCTGGGTGCGGCTTCTGGACTCCTAAGGGTAGAAAACTGAGCCTGGGGTGGTGTACAGACCACCAACCAGTCGGGGGAACTGGATGGGGAGTTGGCAGAGCAGATAAGGAGGGTGTGTAGGAGGGGGAGTGTGGTGATAGTGGGGAATGACTCGAGCACCCCTGCCACCAACAGCACCAGGGAGCAGGTGCTCCTGTATGAGATCCAGGATGGCCTCCTGACACAAATGGTAAGTGGGCCTACAAGGCTTGGTAACACACTGGACCTGGTACTGGCAAATGGTGAGGCAGTGGGGGAGGTAAGGGTTGAGGACTCACTAGCTGGTAGCGACCACCAAACAGTGTGGTTCATACTCATGTTGGGCAGGGAGACTGAAGGCACGGGTATGAAGATGGTGAACTTGAGGAGGGTGGACTTTGGGAGGATAGGAGAAATACTGCAAGGGAGACTCCAAAATATAAGGCCGGGGATGGATGCAGAGCAAAAGTGGGAAGTTATTAAAGCTAAGCTAATGGAAGCCACAGTAGCCTGCACCAGGGCTAGGAGTAAGAAGGGTAGAGCCAGAAAACCATGCTGGCTGAACAGTGAGTGCTGCAGGGGGTGAGGGCAAAGAGGGCTACGTATTGGAAGTACTGGAGAACAAGGAAGGAAGAGAATAAGGAGGCTTATGGGAGTTGGTCCAAGAAGGTGGCCAGGCAGGTGAAAAAAGCCAAGGCCTCCAGGGAATTAAGGTTAGCACAGGGCCTAAAGGGAGGGGAGAAGGACCTTTTTAGATATGTCAGGGAAAAGTGGAAGTGCAAAGAACATGTAGTGAGGATAAAGTGGGGAAGGAAATGGGTGGAAGAGGGAGAGGATCAAACTGAAATACTGAATGAGTACTTCTGTTCTGCTTTCACTAAGGAGAGGAATGGACCCACTACCATTATGGACTGGGGGGGTGGAAGAAGGTGAGGGAAGAAGTGACAGACAAAATGATCATAGGGAATAGAGTGCTAGAGGGGCTGAGGGTGTTAAGGGTGGACAAGGCACCAGGTCCTGATGGCATTCACCCCAGGGTGTTGAGGGAAATGGCGGAGGTGTTGGCTGAGGCACTGGCAGATCTGTTCAACACCTCCCTGGAAATGGGGTGTGCACCTTTGGACTGGAGGGTGGCCCACGTGGTGCCCATACACAGGAATGGGTCCAGGGAAGAGCCAGGAAACTATCAGCTGGTCAGTCTCACTTCCATAGTGGGGAAGCTTATGGAGACTATACTGAAGGAGAGGCTGGTGGCATTCCTTGAGGGTAATGGCCTCCGGGATAGGCAGCAACACGGGTTTGTCTCAGGGAGATCTTGTCAAACAAACCTAATAGAGAATTACGACTGGATAACAAGGGAGCTAGATAGGGGGTCATGCAGTAAAAGTCCTGTACTTGGACATCAGCAAGGCCTTTGGACACAGTGCTTCATGGGAGGCTGCGGGGAAGCTGACTGCTGTGGGGGTGGGGAAAAAGCTGACAAAGTGGATAGAGATCTGGTTACAAGGCAGGGTGCAGAGTGTGGTTGTGGTGGGGAGTTCTCGACATCCAGAGATATGACAAGTGGGGTGCCGCAGGGTTCAGTGCTGGGCTCGGTGCTATTTGGGCTCTTTATCTCTGATATAGCCACACTGAGTTGGGAGCAGGGTTGGTTTGTTCGCAGATGATACCAAAATGGGGGCGGTGGTGGATGAAGAGGATAGATGGAAACAATTGCACAGGGACCTCACCAAACAAGAGACATGGTAGGAGAAGTGGCAGCTATGATTCAACATGAAGAACTGTAAGGTGATGCACTTCGGGGGAAAAAAACATAGGAGGGGACTACAGGTTGGAGGGATGAGGCTGGGGATCACTGAGGAGGAGAAGGACTGTGGGGTGTTGGTAACAGTGAGCATGAACAACTCTGTCCAATGTAGGAAAGCAGCGGCTAAGGCAAACAGGATACTGGGTTGTATTGCAAGAGGTTTATCATCCATGCATAGGGATGTGATCCTCTATCTCTACAGATCCTTGGTCAGACCACATTTGGAGTACTGTGTGCAGTACTGGAGTCCATACCTGCAGATAGATATAAAATTACTGGAGGGGGTACAAAGGAGGGCAGCAAAAAATGTTAAAGGGGACGGAAGGAAAGGACTATGAAGTCAGGCTGCAGGAGCTGAATATGTACACACTGGAGGAGAGGAAGGATGGGGGTATGATTGAAACATTCAAATACTTGAGGGGAGTAAATAAACCTAGCACTGAGGGGTGTTTAAACTGAGGAAAGGTAGGGAGACAAGGGGCATGGACTAAGGTTGGAGGGGGGACATTTAAAAGGGAGATGAGGATGCAGTATTTCACTAAGAGGTGGTGTCTAACTGAAAAGTGCTACCAGTGGGGGTGGTAACATGTAAGACAGTCAGAAGCTTTAAGAAGGAGTGAGAGAAAGCAAGAGGAAGGGTCTAGGGGGCAGGGGCTATGACAGGTATGAAAGGGACAGTGGGGGAGGAGGCTGGGGCAGCTGCAATCTAGGGTGCTAGCTGCACACTCAGGCAGACTTTGATAGGCCAGTTGATTTGTTCTGCTGGGAGATTTGTATGTTCATATGTGTCATGTGTCATCTGATTTGCTTTGGTTGATCATTATGAACTGAGCCATCCAGCTTCAGAATACAAATTGTGGGTTAAAGTCCATGTTGCTTGTTTCTTTCCTAAGGGCCCCAACAACAGCTGTAATGCCAGCTTACCCCGGAACCCCGGGCAATGCTTCTAACCTGAGTAACAACTGGGAACACAGGGTGTGTGTGTGCCTGTGCTAGAGGGACTCTTTGTGCGTGCATGTTTAACCTAACTAAATCAGATAGGAAATCAAATGCCAGATTGCTGCCCTACCCTTGTTCACATCCCCTGAATAAACCAGATTCTGTTTTTTCTGCATTTAACTTGGCTAGTGTGTACCTTTGTGGAGGGGATACTGTACTGCCATTGCACTGTTCTATTTCAGGTCCTGTTTTACAGGGGTTCTCCAGGTCCAGTGCAGCTGAACCAGCCCTGGTGGTAAGTGTGCCAAGAGTGGGTTCAACATTGTATTCTGACATTAATGGTGATTGTTTATCTGCTGACCAGTGCAAGCCATTGGGGGGGTATCAGTGTCCTGGAGGGTTATACCCAGAGCAGCTACACTACCCTTAAACCAACCCTTCCAGTGGAGGCACCCATTTACTGAGCTCAGGCCACTCAGCCTGCACCTAGTCATGCAGGCAGGGGTAGTATCCTTTGGGATAGTGCCACCTAGGGGTTACACTTGTTTCTCACAGAACTTGAAAGAAAGAAAGAAAGATTGGTCAGGAAGCTTTGCGATGTTAGACTTCCGAGAACTCCAAGACTGGTCAGGAAGCATTGCAGTGTTGGGCTTCCAGTTCAGTAGCCTGTGAAACACAGAACTTAACCCTTAGGCTGCCGGAAGATTTAGAACGCATAGGTTTTTAGGACAAGATATCTTGTTGGCGGCAGCCTAAGGGTTAAAAGAATGTGGTAATGATTGGTGAAAATGGGAGGACATACGGGACATAGCGCACTGGTTTAATGCAAAAAATCAACCTCAGGGAGTTACATAAGCAGTGACCAGAATGAATGGAACTAAAACAATCAGAAGTGACACCAATCTTTATGTAGGTGAGTAAAAGCAGGAAGGAAGCAGTGTGGCAGACTGCAATCCTTGATGTATGGCTGCACATCAAATTATGGTGAGAGTACCATGCTGTTCCCTCATGTAATGGGGAATTTAATGCAGGGCCATTGATAGCTGGTGTTTGTATGAACCCCTCCCCTTTTCCTAGGACTTCTGCTTTTTTTTTTTTACTTAACCACCAACTGTGACCCCCCCACTTTGCTGTAGGCTCCCAGAGCCATCCCCTATCCCATGTTGGGGACTCTGAGCATTGCCCACTACCCATGGATGTTAATGTGGTCATTTCTTGCTCTGACAGTTACAAGAAATTGGCTCAACATTCATCAGTGTTCATCAAACACAAAGAACACTGCTGTGGTGCAGGACAGTAATTACATTTACTGAATTCAACATACACAGAAGCGTGTATAAGCGCCAAAACACACCGAAGAGCTTCTGAGGTCATAGCAGTCCCCAAACTGCCAACGTTTATATAAACTATTTCCTCCAGAAAATCTCCTGAAAATTTGCTAAAATAATCTAGCAAAGCTTCAGACCTCCCCCCCCCCGGGAAGGTATGCAGTATTACAATGAGTTACAGTAGAATTAGTACTTCAGTAATGCTGGAAAACCAAATTGCTAATAAATTCAAAGGTGACGCTGGACACTTGTGTAAACAGGCAGCAATGCTCACATGCCTTTCCAGTTTAACCAATAAAAATTAAATGAAATGGAAAAAAAATGAAAAATGAATTCAAAGGTGATCAGTTTATTTACTCAGTGCTGATGTATGGAAACAGATTATTAAATCTGTGAGCCTGTGATATGTTTTTTTGAGGAAAATTACAGGTATGTGACCCAGTCAATAGTGAAAGTGGCAATACCTTGGGATTGAGGTACAATGGATTCCATGCACTGACATTCTAAATAAAAACTAAATAAGGAAGTGCATGCAGCTTGCGATACAGAAGGAGATGAAAACTGCACACAACACAGATCATTTGTTTACAGTATTTATTCATTTAAACATTCTCTGTGTTAAGCATATGCTGTCATTAACAAGTGTTCAGAAACTTTATAGCAGCACTCTGACACATTGCACTACCCACTGGAATGAATGTGTGTGTCACTTATTTCTGTCCTCATTTACTGACAGGTGGAACCAATGTTAGTAGTAGTCGCACAATGTGGGATATTATTCAGTGTGACACCAGAGGACTGTTGCTGTGATGAAGAAAAAGAATCAGCATTTATATAGCGCTTTTCATACATCCATAGTGCTTTACAAGCAATGCTAGACTGGCAGTGAAGTGACTGAATGTGTGGTGTCAGCCATATCGCACATCATCACCCACACACAGCCTGGATAATTGCATGAACCAGTTTATGGGAAGGGGAATGTTGGCCAGGACACCGGGAATGTCCCCTACTCTTTGCGAAGAGTGGCCTGGGTTCTTTTACTTCCACTTGGACACCCACCAGGACAACACCAGAATGGGCAGAAGGGACCTCGGTTTAACGTCTCATCCAAGGGCTGGCACACCTCAGCAGTACTGCACCCCCCAATACTGCACTCAGATGCCAGCAATTTTTAGGTGCAAGTCCAATCCCGGTGTGGGACAAGAACCCACAACCTTCTGGTCTAGAGGCGGATGTGCTACCAACTGAGCCACGCTGACACCTATGATGGCACTATGAAAAGGACCTCTTCAAACTCAAATGGATGGTAGACTGCATATTTATTTATTTTATTAATAAAAACTTTACCAATCAACCAATTTTTTTTTTTAACGCAGTATATAACAAGCGAGACCTCCAGGAACAATCACAGCTGATCAGGTGAGGAAAACAAACTCCTAGAGTGTACAAGAGGGTTCTCCTTTACAAAAGGAATGTCAGGCCCACTGCAGCCCTGCTTTGATATACCTGTCTGCAACACTGCAGACTAGGGTTACCACCTGTCCTGATATTCACAGGACAATCCTGATTTGGGCAACTGTGTCCTGCAAAATCACATGAAAAAATACTACATGCCCTGACCGTTCAGTAGAAAAAATGTTTGCTAACTTTCCTCAAAATGTTGCAGAAAACAGTAATACCTTAACTAAAATATCTGAAAAGAATAAGAAACAATAGAAACAACTAAAAATCTACAATATTTAGTCTTGATTCTAATTATTATAGAAAACAAGTCTGTTGCACTGGCTGAGGTCACAAATTGTCCTGTGAAAAATCATGTTTCAGTAAGAAATACCCCACTTTGGGCTTCTGAAAAGGTGGTAACCCTATTGCCAACACACATTAAAGGTAGAGCATTCTCATTCACTGCAGTTTTCCTTTTAAAACCTGTGCCAGTTTGAACTTTAAAAAATTGGGAAGCTCGCCGTTTGTCTGCTGGTTGTGTTGTGGCATGGGGGGGCGGTAAGGCTGGTGATGCTGTGTACAAAGTGGAAACAAATCTTGCAGGGGTAATTTTTTTTGAAAGTCACATCTGCAGTATGGCTCTGGATGTAAAGCTGCAAACAAATACTTAAAAAGGAAAGCCTACAGCAGTTTTCTGTGCCAGGACTGTCTATATAATATATATTATATTGTGTTGTGAGGTGTTTGGGGCGGGGGGTAAGAAATTCATCTGGGAAGTTTGTTTATAATTGTGTTGGTGTCTGCTTACGGGGGCTATTATTCTGTGATTGCTGCCAGCCATAGTGCACCGCCTTTTTTATTTTGTGTCTTCCAGCATTTTCTGCCTGCATATTGGGCAGTATCTAATGGGCAAGGAACTTTAAGGGAGATTGCTTCCTGCCTACTACATCCAGTTGCATAGGCAATTGTTCCAGAATGTAAGACAAACAGTTCTATGAGGTGTTAGAGGTACCACTAGTGTGATGCACTTGGTGGTGGTGGTTGGGGGGTAATGTACAGCAAGTAGTGAATAGAATGCCCATGTTGGTGAAAGCGGTGGGGATGCTGGCTCTTCTCATTTTTTCTGGTGGTGGACTAATAGAGTTAAAAAATACATGGATCTGCACGCATGGTGAGGTCTGACAAGACTATGCACTGTCGCATGAGGTGGGCTGGCATGAAAATTGGGGAAAAATTGCAGCTGCCTGCATGAAGCCACAGTCCGAGCAGGCCCTGCACCATGGAGAAGTGCCATACTGCCACCAGCCACATAGCTACATCATCTACCATATCATGGACTAAATTTGGACCTTTGGTACAGCCACTCCCTCTGTGGGGGGAAGGCAGAGGGGGAAGGGTCATTCCTCTTATTAGCTATGGCAACCCATCCCAAGATGCTTTAGCAGTTTGGCAGTCCAGAGCCCTGTCAATGGTGCAAGAAGGATAACAGCTGGTGTCTTCATCCTGGCCTGTGTCAATTGATTGCTGGAGTACAATGGTCCCCCCACCCCTAAGAGAAAATCAGTTCTAGGGGCACTGACTCTCCTGCATGATGGCCCCTGAGTGACAGAGTCCATTCTAAAACCCAGTTCGATGGTGAGGTACCAGTCTGTATTCCCCCTCCCCCAACACACAACCCACTTTTTTTTAACCATTATAAGTCTTTCCCAACTGATCCAGCTGATCAGTATTTTTATTCTTCATATTGACCCATTTTCCCTTATATGGCCACAGGTCTGATAGGATGCTGACTGAGTGAAGGAGGACACTGACCGCATGTATCAGTTAAGTATTATTTTTTGTTTATCCTACATTGTCCATCATTATTAGTTCATAAAGAGCTGCAGATCCTTTGTGACCCCATTGCTGTTTTTGTTTCCCAGGTACAACTGAATAGTCTCCTGAGACTCCATTACCCCAGGCTCCAAAGGAACCCGGGTAAGAGATCTCTTATCTGTGCTAGGATGTTAACCTGTAATGGTGCTAAATGTAAATATTCACTTGCTAGGTGGTTGGTGATGTAGGGTTTGACATATCTAAACTGTTCTTTTACTATTCCACCAACATGAAAGGAGGGAAATTTATTGGAGTTCACTGGTGGCTGGAGAGCACTCGGGCTTTACCCTCATGCCTCACAGTACACCCAGGGCATGCATTAAAGAGCCAGGGGTTGAAAAATTTTTTGGGGATGCATAAGTCCAGGACTTATGGTACATTTTTTGGGTAAGTCCATATCAGGATCCAGTAAGCCACAACATGTTTCAGTGACATACAGTATTATTACGAAAAAAATATTTATTTATTTTTTCCCCCTTAGGATGCTCCAGTGACAGTCAGAGCAAGGTTACAGAGAGGCAGAGAATATTATAAGACAGCAATAGTACTGCAGCTTGCTTCAGGCTGATTTTCTTCTGTTTCTTTTGATGGACATTTGTGACCAGAGGAATGGATAGTACCCAGACTACTGTCAAGCCAGTACTTTATTGATGGCAGTGGATCAAATTCAGAGATGGATGGTCCTGTAGTCATGATAAGCAGCTGATTCTCGAAAGACTGTTGTGTCAGGGTTGTTGTAATTTGTTTTTAATGAAATTAGCTTTTGAAAATCCTCTTTCACATTCACTTGTGGAAGGGGAAATCGTGAGCAGAATTTCAATAAGCTTTTGCATAGGGTCCTTCGTGGAGTCTGGGCCACGTTCACCAATTTTCATTTGTAACACCAACTGGTACATAGTTATGAGAGGTTTGGTTCAGAATCGAGAAAGGTATAACTTCAGTCACACCCACTCATCTATAGCAGAATCTTTATCAGGTTCTGAGAAGTGAGAAGAGAAAGGGCTATCTGTGATGAGTTCAGTTAGTTCAGCATTACCAAATGTTGCTAGATCTTCCTTTTCCAGTGGCCAGTTGTGATAATTCAAAATCTGAAGTAAAGACAAAGGTTTCTCTGAGAGAACACCAAACTTGTTCTGGATGTACGTAACAGCATCGTTAACAAATGTGTGAAGTTCAGCTTCACTTCCAGGTGTTCCATGAACTTTTATTTTGCCAAACATACGTTCTTCTGCATTATACTGTTACTGGAATTTTTTAAGATATTTTCCAGGAGTACTTTTAAGTACTTCTAGCTGCAGAATGGCTTTCTCTATATGTTCTTGTATCTCAACAATTAAGTAGTCTGCCAACTGGAAAGTTTTTGATAGTCTAGCAACAATTGGCAAAAAATCTAATATGAAATAAAGAACTTTAATGAAATGCATAGAGGTCAGTTCCTTGAGGTACCCCTTAGCTCTGTTAGCATCGTCTGCCCTGTTGCCATCCACAGATCTGTGCTCCAGATGCATTGTCACAATGTCCAGGTTTTTTTCTAATGCCACAACTGCTCTCTCTTTGCTTGCTAGCCATCTGACTTGCTTTACAGCCGTGAAATGTGTAAGATGCTCATCAAGAACTTCAGCAGTTTCTTTAAGTTTTCTCCTGTGCTTTGGAGACCAAAAATTAAAACTGAAAATGCCTTTTAAACAGTCTTCAAATTTAGCCATGTATTTGAAATGTTTATTTGCATCCAAAATGGCAAGCTCAAGTTTGTGGGCAACACAGTGAATGGCAATAATGTCTGGCAAAAGTGATTTGAGTCTAGTAATGACTCCTGTCCGTTCACCAAGATTAACTGATGCACCATCAAAATTAGCACATACAAGTGCTGGATGTGCACTGCCTGTCAGTTCTGGTAATGTCAAACCCACTGATTGTAAAGTTTTCTCAGTAGCATTAAACACACCCTCAGCACTTGCAGTTTCAAATGGTAACACAGATATTAGATGTGTGACTGGCAAACAGTTAGCACCTACATATCTCAGGTAGACAATTTCTTGATCAACAATGGAGTGGTTTGTACTTCCATCTGCAAGAATGCTCAAAAAGGAGGCATTTATTACCTCTTCAATTATTGCTGAACGTATTGTTTTTGCTATGCTGTCCACAAACAAGCGGCAACCTGCTATATTCATGCAGTTGTTGCCAACATTTAAACCATTTTTACGCTGGATCTCACAAATGATTTCAAAATCAGAAAAAGGTTTCCCATTCTTTGCCACGGTGTATGTAGTGTTAAATAAAATTTTGTATTTCTCAACTTCTTTTGGTGTCATGTGTCTTTTTTGAAATGACTGACCCAGAGCAGTTTCTGACAGACGAATGGGTGATACTTGAGCAGTGTCCTTTAAGTAATGTTTTGTGCAACTGATGTGTTCCCTCATCAAATCATGCCTCTTTATGGGGTCTAGCTTAAAATCTCCTGAACCTTTTACCACAGCTGAGTTAGGATCACAGATTTGGGGGTAGGCTTCACAATATATGCAGTACATTACAAATTTTTCTTCACTGTAATCCAGCCATGGAAATTCTTTCTTCCATTCAGGACGGAAATTCCTGACCCTTTTTTCTCTGTCATATCTTTGATCCTTGGTAAGGCCATCGTCAGAACTTTTACGTTTAGCAGAACTGGATGTTGTAGCACTACTAGTACTTGCTCCACCAGATTTTGAGAAACCAAATTTTAATAAGCTAATTTTGCCATGAGAAATTGCTCTGGGTAAGATTAGAAGACTAGTTTTTGTAATTTAGAAATGTTTACTTTAATGAGCAAGGACGGAAATACACGTGAGGCACTATTATAGCCCAGAAATAGTATTGGCTTAGGTTAGCAAGTTAGGGCAGACAGACAGAACACAGCTGACTAAATGACTGACAATAACATGCGATGATGCTAAGGGGTGACACTATGAAATGTTTTATTTATCACACAAGGGAAAAGTGGTGTGCTTCTGCAAACTTTGTGATTTCAGTGACACACTGATAACTTCAGAAAAATATTTTGTGATTGCACTCTTGTCGGGTCTGTCTCAAAGTAATAGATCTGGCTGTTGGACACACTGAGATGATGCAGGCTTTGCTTCAGCTCAGAAAAATATTTAGTGACTCTAGTGACTTCTCTCTCAAACTAATGTAGACACAGGTTTTGCTTCAGCTCAGAAAAATATTTAGTGACTGTAGTGACTTCTGTTTCAAACTAGACAACAGGCTTCCTTTGCTTCAGCCCAGAAAAATATTTAGTGATAGCGACTTCTCTCTCAAACTAATAGACACAGGCTTTGCTTCAGCCCAGACAAATATTTAGTGACTGTAGTGACTTCTGTCTCAAACTAATATTAGTCAGATGCCACATGTTTTGCGTCACTCAGCCCAGAAAAATAGTGACTGTAGTGACTAATCTGTCTCAAACTAATAGACAACACAGGCTCTGCTTCAGCCCAGAAAAATATTTAGTGACTCTAGTGACTAAAATCTGTCTCAAACTAATAGACGACAGGCTTTGCTTCAGCCCAGAAAAATATTTAGTGACACTAGTGACTAAAATCTGTCTCAAACTAGTAGATGACAGGCTTTGCTTCAGCCCAGAAAAAATATTTAGTGACTGTAGTGACTTCTTTCTCAAACTAATAATCAGATGACGCAGGCTTTGCTTGCCCAGAAAAATATCTAATGACTGACTGTAAGTGATTTCTGACTTAAACAAAAAAATAGTCAGACAGTAACGCAGGCTTTGCTTCAGCCCAGAAAAATACTTTATTTATTGACTTGTACTCTGACTTCTATCTCAAACTAAATGGATTTGACTGTTAAATACAGTAACACAGATTTGCTTCAGGCCAGAAAAATATTTAACTGTGCTCTGACTTTTGTCTCAAACAAAATATAGTCAGTGGCACAGGCTTTTTGTTGAATCTGCCCTGAAAAAATATTTAGTGACTGTTAACGTTGACTTTTCTCTCAAAAATAGGCTTTACTTCAGCCCTGAGTATTTACTGACTGACTTTACTCTAATGTCTCAAACAATTATATAGCAGTGACTATACTTTGACTTATCTCTGATTTGACAGTCGGATAACTTGGCTTGCTTCAGCACAGAATAATGGCTGTAATCACTTTGAATGATTACAGATTTATGTAATTTGCAGTCTGTTTACCAAATTCAGCTCCAAATTAATTTAAAACTGCGGTTTGCTTTAAAGTCACAGTTCAATTAACAATAAAATTAAGCACTGTTCTTTGAAGTAATTCTGTGTGGATAATAGCCCACCTCTGTACCCCAGCAGCAGCTGAAAGAATGGATCTCACATAAACTAAAGGTGCTTGCTGCAGTGCTAAGAGCACAGAAAAATAAGGTCACAGATTATTTTTCTGCAACCCACTTGACTACTAGTTTGACCTGTAACAAACTGAAGGTCAGGAGTGTCTGTCTCCTAGAAAATTCCCTGTTTTGTTGCAGCCTTTATATTTTCTGCCTATAACACTATTTTATTCACTAAATAGAACTGGAGGTGGTATCCCTCATTGTCGTACAACACAAGCTCAAAGGTCATTCGCATACAGGACCCGGGCTGGCTCAATAATCTTACCAGTGACATCTGTGCCTCACCAACTCTGGGCGCCTTCAAGAAGAAGCTCCATCACTCCCTCATTGCATCAATCACCTGTGATTCCCTAGCTGAGCAATTCTCCTTTTCACTGCTGCCGTAACCCTCCACTGCCATGTTTACCCCACTCCTAGCACTTCTTTACTTTTTTCCCATGCCCAACTTATGCACTCACCACTGCTCTGTCTTGACAAGGCCATCTAGGCCGCTATACTCTATCCCATACCCTCTTCTCTTCTCCCACCTCCCATGTTTTAATACACCTCCTAGTGTACCATGTACTTGTACCCGTAACCAATCTGTTATAATCATCAGTGTCATTATTGTTTTATTCTGTAATTTCATATCCTGTATTGTCTGTTCTTGCTGATGTGGAACCTTTGTAAAAGAGCCTTGGCTCAAAGGTACTTTGTAATCCTAGACTTAAATAAATAAAAAAATAGTGTCCTTACGCATATGTGGTCTCCAGTACTGCATGCAGTTCTCCAGGTGAGGCCTTACCAGTGTTTTATATAAATGGCATCACCCCATCTCCTACTAGTAATACCTCCTGTCTATGCACCCCAGCATGTCACTGGCCCTCCTTGCAGCTTTTGTACACTGCTTTGGTACCTTAAGGGCATTAAATATGATAACCCCTAGGTCCCTTTCCTCTTTGGTGACAGCACCTCCTCCCATCCTGTAGCTGTCCGTAGGGTTCCCCCTACCCAGGTGCATTATATATAGATACATAGATACATAGACAGTGTCGGCAGATAAGGGCCTATGGCCCACCCAGTCTGCCCATTTGAGCTTGTAAGTTCAGTTTGTTTTCCTAGAAGTCTGTTTCCCCTTACCCCTGACCTCTAGAATTCCTTTATGTCTATCCCATGCATTCTTAAATCCCGTGATTGTTTCTGCTCCCACCACTTCCTCTGGCAGGGTGTTCCACTTGTCCGCCACCCGTTCTGTGAAGAAATTCTTTCTCATGTTTCCTCTGAATCATCCTCCCTCCAACTTCATCCCATGCCCTCTAGTCCTGGAATATCTTTTTCGCTTAAAAATAGTGTTTTCCTGCACCCTGTTCCTCCCTGTAAGATACTTGTATGTCTCTATCATATCCCCTCTCTCCCTCCTCTCCTCCAGGGAGTACATGTTCAGTTCCTTCAACCTGTCTTTATAGGACTTGTGATGCAATCCATGCACCATCTTTGTTGCCCTCCTCTGAACCTCTCTACCCTGTCTATGTCCTTACGTAGGTATGGTCTCCAGAATTGTACACTGTACTCCAGGTGGGGCCTCACTAGTGTCTTGTATAGCGGAATTATGACCTCCCTTTTCCTGCTGGTGATGCCCCTGCCTATACATCCCAGCATCCTATTTGCTTTACCTGCTGCCTTGTCACACTGTTTCCTTACCTTGAGGTCATCAGAGATGACAACCCCAAGATCCCTTTCCTGTTTGGTGCATGCTATATCCTCACCCCCTAACTGATATATTGTGCCAGGGTTTTTGTGCCCCATATGCATTATCTTGCACTTCTTTGCATTGAATTTCAACTGCCAAACCCCTGACCATTCTTCAAGTTTCTGCAGGTCGCTTCTCATTCTGTCTACACCTCTGGTGTGTCTACTCTGTTACAGAGCTTTGTGTCATCAGCGAACAGTGAAATTCTGCCTTCTAGATCCTGCGCAATTATCTTGAACTTTTTTGCACTGAACCTCAGTTGCCACACCTCCGACCATCTTTCAAGATTCTCCAGGTCCCTTTTCATTTTCTGCACTTTTTCTGAAGTATCCACCCTGTTGCAGATCTTGGTGTCATCTGCAGATAGGCAGACCTTTCCTTCCAGCCCCTCTGCAATGTCACTAATGAAGACATTGAACATAGCTGGTCCCAAAATTGATCCTTGTGGTACCCTGCTGGTCACCCCTCTCCCCGGATTGGATGTGATTTACCACCACCCTCTGCCTTCTGTTCATCAATCAGTTTCTAACCCAGTGCATCACCTTATGCCCCATGCCCAGACTACTCATCTTGTTAACCAACTTTGTATGTAGGACGGTATTGAAGGCTTTGCTAAAATCAAGGTAGGTGATGTCTATGGCCCCCTCCCTGATTCAATGTCGTAGTCACCCAATAAATAAAATCTATCAGATTCATTTGACAAGACCTTCCTGATGTGAATGTGTGCTGCCTTAGATCCTAGGCACCAATGGATTCCAGATGTGCCACTGTTCTTTCTTTCAGCAGTACCTCCATGATCTTCCCCACCACTGAAGTGAGGCTGACTCACCTGTAGTTCCCTGCTTCCACCCTACTGCCACTTTTGTGCAGTGAGACTACATGCACCCTCCTCCAGTCCTCTGGAACCACACCTGTGTTGAGTGACTCTGTGAAAAGGGTGGCCAGAGGCACTGCTAGTTTCCCTGTGTAGCTCCCATAATATCTTCAGGTGTATGTCATCTGACACCATGGCTTTATCCACCTTCAGCTTTATGAGTTCCTCCAGAACTCTCTCCACTGTGAATGAACTGGTGTCCACTTCTCCCCCAATTGCCACTGCTCCCTAACTGTTTTCCTTGACATTCTCCCTCCTCAGTGAATACTGAACGGAATTATTTGTGCAGTATTTCTGCCTTGTCTAAATCCTCCCCCTTACACTCTCCCTCCTCCCCTTTGAGCCTTACAATCCCCCCCATTTTGTTTATGCACCTGTAGAATGTCTTGTCCCCTTTTTTCCACAGTCTGTGCTAAACCCTCCTTTGTCTGTGCCTTGGCTTTTTTACAGCCTTCCCTGTTTTTCCTCCCTTTGGATTCCCTTATGCTTCCTGAAACTTGCTCTTTTAGCCCTTACTTAGTCTCCCACCTCTTTAGAGAACCATAGTGGTTTCGTTCTTCTTTTTCCTTTGGCCACTATCCTAATGCATTGGTTAGTTACCGCCATAATGACTCCTTTCAGTCTCCCCCACTGTTTCTCAACCCCCTCTATTACCGGGGCTGCTCTTACACATCTACACATTTCATTGAAAGATGCCCTCCTGGTATCTAATACTTTTGCCCTTGTGTGGCTTAACTGAGTCCCTGTCTGCATGCCAGACCATACCACAGCGTATAGATCTCCATACACAACGGCACTTCACCATGCACTATAGTGTTTATCATAGAAATGGAGGTTGGGGCCACGGACACCAGGGAATGGCACAATATTGGGAAAGCAGACAAATGCCACTAGACAACAGAAAAATTTGTATGGGGTGGTAAGAAGGTGCCACTAGAAACCAGGGAGTGGTCCATATAGAATGAGTGGAAAGAGGGTGCCACTATACAGCATGGAATGCCTGTTACAGGATGTGGAGGAGGAGGAGGAGGCATCAGTCTTGTGCAGGGAAAGACTGCCCAAACTGAGGGGGGGTGTTGTCTGCAGTGATGGCCATGCCAGAATACCACAACAAAGCTCTTCCCTGCTTACTAGTGGTTTGAAAATCATGCCCAAAATGAAACAGCCATATTGATATGCAATTAAAACTGGGTAACTCAGCGTATAGAAAATACAGAATGGCTAACTATGCACAGTCAGTGTGTTCTGCCACAGAGGGCATGTGATTCTTTCTGACCTTGCGGATGAAGCTCGAGTGTTCCATGGGAATCAGAACCCAGACGAGGCACAACACACTGGTTATACATAAAGTTGCTCATCCTATTTTTTTATAGTGTATATTATTATGTAAAATATGTGCCTTGTTGTTTTTATATTTACTGGTTGGTGGTTATAAACCACTGCCAGTTAGTGCCCAACAGCTTCGTAAACCACATGTGGTGTTTATGAAGCTCCATAAACCATGGGCAGAACAGTACTGCAGCATCATCTGAAAAACAACTGAACAAGCTGTCCTCGTGCTGGACATTCACAAGCGCTACACAATCAGTCACTCAGCATGAGACAAGCTTGTCGGCAGTAACAGTTACCCTCGCAAAGCGTCAAAAAACAATTTAAACCAAAAAACAGTAAATGAAAAAATAAAACATGGAGAAGTGTGGTTCTATGGGGATTTTATGCACCATTTCAGTGTGTGTGAGATGCCCATATAAACCCCTTAGGCTTCATGGGGCATCACACACCTCAGTGTGCATAAAATCCCCATAAACCAAACTTCTCCATGCATTAGTTTATATTTCTCTTTTCACAGTGAATTTAACTTGTGCATGCCTCTAGAAGGTTTAGAATGCTGTTTTACCACAGAAGGGTACAATCACATGCCATGGTATTTGAACTGTGGTACAACAGCATTTTGAAAACTATGGATTTCTGTGTAGAACATAGAGGATAATGTATGGTCCTCTATCAGTTACTGGTCTGTTAACTGTCAAGAGGTTGCCAGGGTGACCGTGTAAACCTCGAGAGTGAAGCTCGAGAGGTTTACGTTGCCATGGCAACCTCAAGACGGTTAACATTAACCGGTTGCCGATAGAAGGACTATACATTGTTTTTTATAGTGTATGGTTCCAAGAAAAAGGGAAAACGGCTCCTTACTTTACGAAATAGAGTCACCGCTGTGGCTGCTCAGCCCTTCCTTTACTGCTGTGTGCATCCATCGGTTCGAGAGTAAAAAAAGGCACGCACATGCACAGACCGATCCCCGTTGTTAACCTATCAATGTGACGTAGCATCGATAGGTTAACAACATTACTACATCACATCAATGGTATAACAACCTTAGGAAATGATGATTTCCTAAGGTTAACAGGATTCTACCATACATTATAATGCTTTACAACACACTGCATCATTGTTGCTGTATGCTTAGCCTTGCTCTTAATCCACCTGTGACCAGGCCTGTTGAACCCCATATGATATCCAACCAAGCAGCTGCTTCTAATGCAGCTTCATCTGCATGTTCCAGCTTGCTGTTTTCCACATGGAAATGGAAGGGTCTGCATTTTTAGGAGCAACTGACACTAGTTCCAGGCAGGCAACCCATAACATGATGGTGCCTACCACAGAAGCTATTTTAACCATATATCACATTTTTTGGCTTGCATAAGAGTTTAGTTCATAAAGTCTGGCTTATAATTTCATATCTTGAGGTCAAGTGGCCACCAAGCACTGTAGCCGTAGCCCTAAAACAGCATAATGATTATGCTAGACAAATAGCCCCATACATGTATACCTGCCAGCAAAGATGATCCAAGTATATTTAGGTGTCCCCCCTTCCCGATCCCCTGCAATGCCCACAGAGTGCCTGCAGCCCCGTCCCCTACCAAAAGTCATCATTATGGTGTTTTTAGGGATTATTTAATGACTGAGAGGGTTCTTGGGCAATAACTACCAGTTTACAAAAATACAACAGATAGGATCTGGGGCTGCAGCAGTGAGTAGGGAAATGGGCAGACTAGGTGGGCCATATGGTCCTTGTCTGCTGACAGATTCTGTGTTTACTAGTGCAGAAAGAGCCACAAAAAATAAGATGACAGGACCTACGACTACACATGTGGATGTACAGACCAGTTACATTTCACAGATCTTAGATTTTTGCAGTCCCACCATTGCAGTGATGGTGCTGTACTTGCAGTGCTGAAGACCCAAGTTTCAAGTGTTATCTTGGGAGTTGGAAGGTCAGCAAGAGTGAAACAGATTGAGTTCTTGCTGGATTGCTCATCTCAGGGTGGGGTGGAGCAGAGTTTGGTGCTTGCCAGATACTATCAGTTGCTGAGGATAAGCAAGCTGAAACCACCAGAGTTGGGAAGAGGAGAGGCAGATGTCAGATGTGCAGCACATGGGGGCATGCTGCACTTTAGGGGGAGTACTAGGAAAATCTGTAATCCAGCTGCAGGATGACTTCAGCTGCATATACACCCTGTACCTGATGACCCAGACCGTGTTGCCTCTGAGGGATAGCAAGTCCTGGGGGTGTTGGCTGGGGTGGCCGGTATAATGGAGGCTGCCAGTGCATGGGGGAGAAATAAGGCTAACTGGAAAAAATGTTGTTTACAGTAAAATTACTTTTTAAAGTTTTGTTGTTTCACCATCACATACACATTTTGGTATACAGTTGGTATTAAATGGACACTTGTCAATCCTTTTTGCATTATATTATTTATAATTGAAAAATTATATTTAATGATTGCTTACCTTCTCTACAATTCATTCAAGTTGTTGGTTGTTTTAACCGCTGTGCTTTTTTTTAGCTTAACTGAAATGCATGCAAATAGTGTATTTATTACCAACATTTTGTTTCAAATCCTTGATCTACTCTTGTTGCATGCTTCTTGAACATTAGGAACACCCCCAAAGAGTGCATTTACTCATGATACAATAGTCTCCTCTCCTCCCACTGTACCATGAGTGTCTATGCTGTATTGGGGGTATTCACAATTTCTAGAAAGACACAAAGAGAGTTGAGGATGGTGTCCGTTGAATTTCATGATAGAAAAATGTGGTCTAGTATGGGCTTCAATTGCATTTCTAAACAGTGTATGTGACAATTACCTTTCTTTACTGAACTCATTCAGGATTTAACTCCCAAGAAATTATGAAAAATTGTTTAATGTTTGAGAAAGATGAAGACTTCACTGTGTTTAATTCAATGAGCAGAAATGAAAGTACACCAGCGTCCCCCTGAAGAAAGCCCCACCACCAGTAAGTAAATGTTCTAAGATATGGAAGGGGGGTGTAGTGTTGAATTGTGGTTAGTTGGATCTTCTTTCTATCATAATATTGTCTCTGAAACTGTGAAGCAGGATATCTGAGTTCAAGCCCAGCCTCTGACTCACTTTGTGACCCTGAGAAAGTGATCTTGATCTCTATTGAGCTTCTGCTCCAATTGTAAAATTAAATGAAGATGGACCCCACTGAAATGTTGCATCTCTTGGGTTTTCTTGGTCATTATGTGATAAAACACTATTTGACACCATGCTGCTGACTGGGGGGGGGGGGTCAGCTTGAAAAGAAATATGAATAGTGAATAGTGAATAGCAGAGTATCTGAGTTGCAAAAGTATTTGCCAGTGAAAATTTGAAAAAGGTACTTGTACACCCCTATGTGATGGCTTCCAGGACCCCCTAACCCTCATTTAAAAAAAAATAAAATGCATACCCCATCCCCTTTCTTAGTCCTACTCTGCTTGTAGATTTGTGTGGCTGGTCAGGTCGGAGGCTGAGAAACTGACACGCGGGCAAGAGCTTGTTCTGAGTACCAGATTTGCCTAGTTCAGTTCTCTGGGAGGGCACTGAAGCTACACAGGGATGGGCCCACCACCCGATCGTGGCACACGGGCTCTTCCAGAAGTTTTAATTTACAATTGTGCCCTAACTGTGAGAATATTTTACACTGAAAGACTGAAGTTTACTCAAGAAGGTACTTAAATTACATTTAGGTACATTTGCAGAGTACGGGTACTCAATTTGAAGTGTATATACTATAATTCCAAGGCACTTTAGTAACATTTTTGGAACATACACTAAAGTTGCTTTTCTGGAGTAATATAAGTGTGTCCCAACTGAGAAGGTACTCCTTTGGAAGTGTATCAGGAATAACTATAAGGCACTTCATTAGCATTTCTGCAACGCACTCCCAGTTTACTCTGCACTTATCAGTCGATTGCTTGATAGTTACCATAAAGTTGCTTTAATTTTTAGTGGCACATTTGGAGCATGTACCCAGTCTATGTGCTAGTAGGTGACTACAAAATTTACAAACAAGTGACTCCAGTTGGGAAAGGGAGTCTTTTCTTGCATAAATGCAGTTTATTTCAAATAGTCATTTGGGACTTAACTCTGCCTCCTGTTCAACACTCAGGCCATCCCCCGGGCTGTTCCGGCAGGGTGGAACCTACCCCATACAGAGACTAGTTTCTGGCTTTGGGGGGATGGAGGGGTGACTCAGAATGCTTCAGTAAGATGTGTGGCACCTTCAGTGAGGAGTGGATGTGCTACTGTAGCGTACCTGGACTCCCAGCTGGGTAGTTTCTAGCAGCACTGCGCAAATGAGCTGCTTAAGAATTAATTATTCTTAACTAATAACTATGCTACTTACTTATCAGCTAATGCTCAACAAGTTGAGTATTAATCGTAAATTATTTATTACATAAGCTCAACTAGTAATTAATGAATACCAAACTAATACTCAGTTCATGGGGATTAGTTAATTCTTAATTAGGAAATAGGTCAATGACTAACTGCTGAAACTGTTAAGAATTAGTTAGCAGTAGGTTAAGCAAGGAGGAGTTAGCCACTAACTCATCTGCATGTGAAAAAATCAACCAAAGCAAACCTGAGGAATAATTAACCATTAACTAATTATTAATGATTTGAGGTAGATGAGCATTAGGCCTATTTTTTTTTTGTATGGATATAGATCTTTTACAAAGGTTCCATGTCAAAAAAGCAAGATATACACAGACAACACAGGATTCGAATTGAGGTACAGCAAAAAGAGCAAATAGCTACCTAATACAGACATATTTTTAAATAAGCTGACATTTTAAGAAGCAGCACACAGCCTTGTCTTGAGCAAGTGTTTGACACTGCCTCCATGCCCTTATTAGCAGAGGTGTATCAGGGTTATAGAGACAGATGAGGGAGGCACTGGTTACCAGGGGGGAAGAGGGATACTGAGGTGCATTGTGCAGAATTAGTCAGGGGTGGGCTAGCAACAGGTGGGGATGCCAGATAGAGGTATAGCTGTTGGATCAGGTGGGAAAAGAGGTCATAGCAGTAGAGGGGTTAGAGGATAGGAATATGATGCTGCTGAGGTAGTGGAGGAGATGAAACTGTTAACAAAGTATCAGTCCCACATGGAGTTATTCGAAGTAATCACATTTTTACACTTGTGTGAGGTGCTTTTGGAGTTCAGTTTTGAAATGGCCAATCTTGTCAGCATTTACTACATGAGGTAGGGAGACAATTCAGCCATTGTGGGGCCCTGTAGGTGAAAGACTGCTGTACAAGACTAGTCCTTCTGTGAGGTACACAGTGGGCATTGCTGGACACGCTTTTTATGTGATGTGTGATGGGCGCTGGCTGAAATAATTCCTGGAGTCCCAAAGGAGTTACAGTAGGTTGAGAAGTGCCTTCTTACCCAGGACGCAAACCTGGTACACAATTTTTTCTCTAAGGGGGAGTCACGCAGTTTGGGTATAAAGATCACAGGTGTGGGTAAGTTTGTCAGCATTCAACATCAATCTACATGCTTTGTTTATGACCATCCTGACTCTATTTAGCGAGGAGTCAGAGACTACACTGTACACTGCTAACACATACAGTAGTTGATGACAGATAGGATGGAACTGGTGACAACCACTCTCTTGGCTTCAAGTGTAATGGAATTTCGGTGCCTAAGATTCCCAGTTTAGCATTAGCAGTTTTAACTACAGTATGTTATCAATGTGAGGGTTGAATGTAAGGGAGTCATCTAAAGTGACACCTAGGTATTTAAAAGTATTAGCCTATTCGAGGGTTTCACCCTTCCTATTATATACGTCAATCTGGCTTCCTCTCCTCTTAGCCTGACAGTTTGAGAACAGCATAACTTTTGTTTCTTTTTGTAGTTGAGAAGTAATTTATTCTGGTAGAACCATTTGTTTAGCTCTTTGAAGCTACTTTGTAGCTCATTGGTAAGTGGCCCAAGTTGTTATTGCTAGTGAATACTATGGCATTGTCCACATAAAGCAGGATATTCGAGGTGTGGGAGTCAGGAAGGGTGTTTAGAAATCAGCTAAAAAGAAGGGGTTCAAGTATGGATCCCTTAGGGACTCCAATGAAAGGACACATTCCTAATGCTGGACAATGTTCCATTGATTATTACTTGCTGGGTTCTATCAGTTAGGTACCTATGGAACCAGTTGACAGTTTCAGGGGACAGGCCCAGGTCAAGAAGTTTTACTAGGAGAATATGGTGATTAACCAGGTCAAATGCTTATGTAGCCACATGTTTGCTGCTGTTCAGGGTTGAGCGAATATAATTTGTATACTCAAGAAGTGTAGTGGAGGTACTGTGTGCTTTGTGGAAGCTGTGCTGCTAGGGCCATTGTATATTGTATTTGCTTAGGTAATCTATTAACTGGTCAGCCACTACCCTCTTCAGGGCTTTAGACAGAGGGGAGAGGATGGAGATAGGTCTGTAATTCAAGTTTAAAGCCCAATCTCTGTTTTTGTATATGGGAGTACTTGGGCTATTTTCCATTGCTTGGGAAACTTTGCAGCTGGCAGGTAAATGGAAAAGCAAGTGTAAAGTAATAAGATAATTGATAGAGAGCCCCCCCCGCCCCCGGAAACTGTATAAGGTAAAATGGCGGGGCAGCTGAGAAAAAAAAGTATTTGATGGAAGTTTAAGTGTGGTGGCATTTTTATAGCCAAGGGTGGCCTATCCTTCTGACTGTTAAACATTTATGCAGAGGCCAGCTCCACTGATTTAAAAGACAAGAAGATCTATTGTGATGTGATTGCCATCAGGCACTGTTGTGTTGACTGATTATATGGTTTTGTATTTTTTTGCTTGCTGTTTATATTTTAATTGGGGTGGACTAATCACATGGACGTGGGGGGTGAGGTTTGTGATAAGATTGCTGGATAGTGGATACTGATTTGCCTCCACAGTTGCAGTTTTTAAAGTTACCTTTGAAGACTATCCTGTTTAATAAGTTATTTCCTTTTGGGCTGTTTGATTGCTTCATATTTCTTTGTGATTTATGCCATCCTTTATTGGATTTTTCTATGTGGCATCCTAGATGACATAATATAAAGGAACCCTATAAATAAAATGATCAACTAATCAATCTATAAATCAATCAGTTCTTTCAGGCAACCTCTGAATATCAGGTTCAGAGAGTGAAGAACTAGAAGCAATCAGCTTCACACCAATTCAGCAAGCAGCTCATTGTTAACTCCTAAAAGCAGGCACTGTCAGAATCCTGGTTCCATTTTTTTTTCTCCACAGTTGTTGCTACACATGAGCATGTAGCAATATACTAACATACTAAAATGCCAGCAGAATAGGCCTAATGGTCTCTCGAGTCTGCTCGATTTTCAGTACCCGTACTGAGGGCCGATTTTGGTATCCCCCCTTTCCCTTGGGTTATACTGTTCCCAGTCCCAGATGTTCTACCTGTATTGGGCCTGGTCAGATTTACTTGTCCCCTGTACCTGTCCCATCCCCTCTTAAACCTGTTCACAGTCTCCACTTCTACCAGCTCCCTGGGCAGTGCATTCCATGGCTCCACCACCCTTTCAGTGAAATAACATCTCCTCCTCTCCACTCTGAGCTTGCCCCCTTCCAGCTTATACTCATGACCTCTCATTGCCCCACCCTCCTTCCTTTGCAGCACCCTGACTGGGCCTCCCTTATTGATCCCTTTCATGTACTTAAAGACCTTTATCATATCCCCCCTGTCCCTCCTTTCATCCAGGGTGTGCATGTGTACAATATCTACTAAATTAATTTGGAGAACATGCTGTTCATCAGGCAAAGGCCAAGGACAAGATATAAAAATAAGGATTTTGTCACTTTAGAAGTTATAGTCTTTTTAATTTTGTAGTTTTTGTTATTTGTTTTCTCACAAAATTGTTTCAGTTCAAAATATAAGAATCCATTTGCCCTGAAGAAGTAATATTAACTTAAAAATAATCATGTCCCTTCATCATAAATAACAAAGTTTCCAAAAAACTAACCCCATCAGCAGTCTGACAGGCAATATTTCAATTTAATGATCCATGTAATGAATTATGAAGCATTTTGTTGGAGTCTGAGTTCCTAATGGAGAAAATACTTATTTGGATGGAACGGGCCATAACTTTTCATTTAGTTGTTATGATTTTTGTTGATGATGTGGTATGTAATAGCTAACAGTATGTACTGAAATAGATAATTGCTATTACACTGGAGGTCCTCTGTATATAAGTTCACTATACTGGCTGGGCTGAAACATGAAAGGAGTAGGGGTGTGCATGGGCCAAAAATCATTTCATGAATACCTCTGATAATAAGGTCTTGAGAACTCAGAACTGAATGCTGAATAGTGTTCACTGTTTGGTGGTGTTAGCAGATTAGTACTCAATAAGATTCCAGAATCACACTGGAGCTTCTTGGCCACTCAGAGGCAACTTCTAGAAGTCACTCCAATCTTCTTATGTGGCCCTGCCACTTACTTGAGCAGAGGTTTGGGAAACAGACATGCTGTGTGCCCTCTGATAGTAGGAGACCTAACAAGGAGTGGTTGTAAAGTGTTTTACAAGGAAACCCTCTGTCTGCCCTCTTACTCCTAATATTCACTTGTTCCCAATGAGTTAAATGAGGAGTTCTGACATGTACTTGCAATACGATCTGTTAAATGCACCATCCCTTAATTAAGGTCTGTGCCATCACTGGCTTACACTAGAGCAATGCAGAGTGCCATCGTTTTATTGTACCATAAGGCAATAGGAGCAGGTAGCTCAAAGTAAACATTGGTAATATGTCAAGCGTATTTTCAGAAACACAATAGTCTGTTGTAATATTTTATGTTTCAAGAAGTGATGGTGTTATGTGTAAAGAGACTATGCTAATTACCCTCAACTGGTTAAATATTTCTAAGGTACCTTATTTCATTACATTATTTAAGAGGAAACCAAACATTTTTTAAGCTAAAAAATGTTAGTTTGTATTTGGCACTACCTAATCGACTGTATAAGCATACCATGCTGTATAATACAGATACAGAAGCATTACAGGAGCCACTGGGATTCAGAAAAAAAGATGATTTGATACCTTTTATTGGACTAACATAGAGCAGCTGTACCAAAAAGTGTGATTTCTGTGTTCCTCTGGTGGGAAAGACTTACAGGAGTGACAGTGTTGGCAAGGCCAGCTTATTTGATGTGGGGGGGGAGCCATAGGATGAGCTGTATCAGCAAGGCAGGCTTCCTTCATTGATGTACAGGGTAGGGGTGAGCAGACTGTTCCATGTGAGATCCGGACCCCCGGATCGAACCCGCAATCCATGGACCCAGATAAATACGGACTTCGTTGTAGCAGTTCAGTTCCAGGTCCATGGAGATGCCATTTCCACGATTTTGTTGTCTGTTGCCTGGAGGATGCCGTCAGGATGTACAGGTAGCCAGCGGCATCCAATCAGGCAACAGAAGGTCACGTGATGCACTCACTGGTATATAAGGATGGTGAGTGCACCCCATGGCCCAGAAGGAGGAGGACTGCAGCAGAAGAAAGAGAAACTAGAGACAGAGAGACTGAAGAGAGAAAGGTGAAGCACCAAAATGCAAAAGCACTACAGTTAGGGGAGGGAGGGAGGAGAGAGATTCCTGATTGTGGAGGACATGGGGTGGGTAGTCGGTCGGTTGATGATGGGAGAGAGCATCGGGAGTATGGGGTTATGAATGATTACAAAAAATCCCAAATGAAACTTTTTCTCAGTCTCAGACATTAGTAGCTGTGTGCACAAAAAGGGCAGGCTGGACACTGGCAAAATCTGATTTGTGCTATTCCAGATCCAGAGAGGAGAGAGGAGAGAGTACTGGTGGTTGTGGCCCAGAGATTACAGTTACAGAAAATCCCAAATGGAAGTTGTTTTTTTTCCTGGCCTCAGACAGTGTAGCTGTGAATGTAAAAAGGACAGGCTGGCAAAATCTGACTTGTGCCATTCCAGATCCAGACTCCAAAGTACTTTGGGGGGAGGGGGTGTCCCAGAGATTACAGTTACAGAAAGTCACAAATGAAACTTTTTCTTGGCCTCAGACAGTAGCTGTGTGTACAAAAAGTACAGACTGGCACAATCTGACTTGTTCCATTCCAGATCCAGAGTACAGGGTCGGGGGGGGCAGATATTACAGTTCCAGAAAATCCCAAATTAAACCTCTTCTTGGCCTCAGTCAGTAGCTGTGTGTACAAAAAGTGCAGGCTGGCAAAATCTGACTTCTGCCATTTCAGATCCAGAGTACTGGGGAGGCGGGGTGTCCCAGAGATTACAGCTACAGAAAATCCCAAATGAAAGTTTTTTTTTTCTTGGCCTCAGACAGTGTAGCTGTGTGTACAAAAAGTGCAGGATGGCAAAATTTGACTTATGCCATTCCAGATCCAGAGGAAAGAGTACTAGTGGCCCAAAGATTACAGTTACAGAAAATCCCAAATTATTTTTTTTTTCTTGGCAGTAGGGTTGCAAAATAAATCTTTGTGACGAAAAGAGGGGAGAGGGAAAGAGACTGCAGGGTGACCCACAATAAACGTGACATTCCAGAAATCCCAAATAATTTTTTTTCCTGGCTTCAGTGTGTCTGTGTGTACAATCCAATCATGAATAATAATGATCATCACCTACGTTCAATCATGATTTCATGTATTAAAAAAAGTACTGTTCAAATAACATACAAGTTAATGCACCTGCCCTGTGCTGCTGGCTGTGGGTGGCCCAGGGGATAATCTGACTGTGGGTTGTAGCAGGCTGAGTGTTTACAGTACAACACAAGTAAAGCACAAGCACTACACACAGGTGTCACTATCATCATTCATTCCCCATTATTCCTTATTATCATTAGTTTCATAGTACTGTATATTGCGTTACAAACTTACATTATGTATAAGCATTAACCCAACCCCTAGGGTGGGACTGTGCTGTGCGTGGCTAATGCACCAGATGTGTCTGTATCTCCAATTCAGACTCTGAGGCACACTTAACAGTTGCTGAATTTGGTCACTTTCACGTAACAGTAAGTTTTGTAGAAGCCAGTCCAGCAATCTTGGAAGGAAGTGATGGTGGACTGCTGTGCTGTTGGTGTGCTGTGTACAGTCATGAGTCACAACAGTAAATTTGTTCCTGGTCTGTGGGTGGGAGTCATCAGAAGGACATCACATTTCACGTTAGAGGGATCTTTTGTTCCAAAATGGATCAAAGTGTTGATGAGGCACTTTCTAGTTCTCAGTTAGGCAGTGGCACTGCAAAAGACAGCAATCAGCCTGAAAAGGGAAAACAAAATCAAAACCAAAAAAGGGATTTTTTTCACATCTAATGTTTCATCTTCCAAGCGAATGCTTGAATCCCAAAAAGGTGAATGTCTCAGATAATTATCAGTCCCAAGTAAAAAAAAAAGTTATGTAGTTAAACAAACTAAAGACATGGTGGGTACCACTCACAGAGGCACCCAATGGTATGGAACAATTGCCTACTATGCTACTGCCAGTCCTTCATCCAATTCTTCAGAGGTTGAGCCTGACGAGGGTAATACTGATGATAATAAAGAAGACGAAGAGAATGCTCAGGCAGCAGAAGGTTTACTGGAGGAGATGGAAATTGCAGATGAGGAAGGAACAGGCAGAAATGTTTTGGTTGTGGAGGATGGGGCAGCAGGAATAAACCAGAACAGGAAAAGGCCCAGGACAAATCCAGGGGGACCCTGAAAAGATGACTGAGGTGTTGTGCCTTCCTGGGAAAAAAAACTAAAAAAATATCATCTTTTGTTTGGTCATGCTTCTCCATTAATGCTTCCAATGAGTTGATATCAACATGCACTATTTGTAAATGGCCAATCAGCAGGGGTAAAAAGAAAGGAGCATTGGGAACTTCAGCACTGAAAAGGCATCTAGACAGATGTCATAACATTAGTGATAATGAGAAGGTCAGTTGTGAGTCTCAAAGAGAAAGTGATAGTGTTAACTCACTACACTCAGGAGTAACGCCCATACATGAAAGCAGTGGCAGCTTCTGCAGCACTACACCTCAACCACCTCTTGCTGCCATTCCAAGGACTCCTCCGACTGTTACTGAAAGTGACCACCATGTGTTCAAAAGCCCTCCTCCTTCAAGGAGACAGCTTACCATCTCAGAAACATATGAGCATAAGGCCAAATATGCATTAACTCACCCTGTTGCTGCTACAATAACAAAAAAAATTCTGAAATGATAGTTGTTGATTTGATACCATATAACATTGTTGAACATATAGGATTCAGGCTGATGCTTGATTACCTCGAACCTCGACATAGTATACCATCGCGGAAATACTTCTCAGCAACAGGGATTCCTGATCTTTACGATGTCATATGTAAAAAATTAAGATACGTCTTGTGCAGTGCTGTTGTGAAGGTGATGCATCTCACCACAGATATCTGGACAAGGTGTCAGCCTGAGCTCTTCATGTCTGTCACAGCCCATTAAGTATGTTTCTATAATTCACGTCAGAGTGAGGACAGTGAAGGATCGCAGTTTGCTGTTCTAAGAATGTTTTATTTTCCATATGAACACACCTCATACAACATCAGTGAAGAGCTCCAAAACCAACACAGCAATGGTTCACTTCACAGAGACTGTCGGTTGGCTTTATAGTTGCAGATAATGGGTCCAGCATAAGGAAGGCCTTGGAGGAGGGGGCTTTGTTCACATCTGCTGTTTTTGCGCAATGCTTAAATTTAATAGTGCACGGTTTTCTCGATGACAACATGGAGATTAAGGCTCTTGTTAGCACTGGTAATAGAATATGCACTAATTTCAGTCACTCAAGCAAAGCCCATCACATGTTTTGAAAAAATACAGCAGGAGCACTGTTCACCTCTGCACAGACTGATCCAAGACATTTCTACTTGATGGAATTCAACCTTTTATATGTTCCAAAGGCTCTGGAACAAAAGACAACTGTCAGGCAGTACAACTTAGAAAATAAAACTGGTGATGCAGACATCTATATCACCACCACAGTGGGCCATGCTGGAGTTTCTCATTGTACTGCTCCAGCCATTTGAAGACATCACCATGGAGGTTAGTGCAAACACAGCAACTCTCAGCCAGGAGATACCCCTAATAAAAACTTTAAAATTCAGATTGAATCTGATTAGGGAAAAGTCAGAGAAGCAAGACAATTCCATGATCACACAGGCTGACAGTGGTGCTGCTGACACATGCAGGTTGTCCTCCCTAATACAACAAGTTCTAATGAGACGTATGATCAAAAAAGTTGAAGAAGATGACAAACTTTGTAAAATGCTTCATTCTGAGTAGTACATTAAAGCAACAATCTTGGACTCATGATACAAATCGAAGCAATTATTGAGTGATGATGATGACACTTGTTTTGAGAGAAACAAGAAATAATTGACGAGGTGCGTGCTGTCATGGAACAGAGTACAACAGCAGCACCACATTCAGAATCTTCTTCACGACACAGCAGCACAGCATCAGGTGGCCGATCCTCTACTGTTGTGTCATTTTCTCCCTCTTCCTCCTCATCCACTACAGCCGAATTTTCTTTTTCACCACCAGCCAAGCATGATAGCGCTGTCCCACAGTCACAGTCCTTCTTTATGGATTCAGCATCCTCCACATGCTGATCAGATTCAGTAGAAGTAGTCATAGTACTAGAAAACATTACCACCTCTTAGACCAGGTAGTGTACCATATACCACAGTACACTGAGGCATGCAAAGCAGTTGCATAATTCACATGGGTATGGTGGGTGGGCTTTTTTAGTGCTGCTCATTTGATCATTCATATCCATTTATGTGGCTTGCTCGGCTCTGACTGGAACATCCATCAAAATAATACCCACACAGCACCATTAATAAAAAAAGAAATCTTAGCTGCCTGGCAGTACCTGCAGTCCTTGGTGGGGCTATGATATACTGTAGGTATTGCATCTGTCTGTCTGTCTCTCCATCTCTTCCCAGCACATGGGCTCAAGCATGATATGCCACCATTATAGGCCAGCCATGAAGGGGCTAGTAGTGACAGATTGCTTTTTTATTTAGCAAATTTACTTTAATTTGTATACAAATAATCCATTACATTATTTCCTTTGGGCCTCTGTGTCAAATGTGAGCGACTTTGGCAACGTTTATGCATTTTTTCACATTTTTTTAAATATTGGTCAATAAATCAGAACTAATCAGGATAGATCAGGACTTCACCATGTTCCGGTTCTTATTTAATAAGGGTCAGAACTTCACTGAGTTCTCCCATCCCTAGTGCAGGGGCAGAAAGGAGCTGCACAAGAGCTGCTACACCAGCAAGGCCAGTTTCATTGATAATGGGTTGGGGGGGTGGCTTGGGGAGAGAGTGTCAGTGAATAAAACATCATTAGCATAAGACATTGGCACACATAACGTGCCATCAGAATGGCAAACACCTGCAGAGTGATGGGTGCAGCAAACCACTTTGCAAAATGTGCTTGCTAAGGAAATCATGTGTAATCAGAAAGGTCCAGCATAGATTATATGTAGGGTCATTTCCAACCACAACATTGGCTCACGTCCTAAAAAATTTACAAAAGCCACTTTTTCTTTCTGATGATCCCTATAGTTCTTACTTGCATTTTGCAAACAAACAGCTCCTTTGAAAGGAGGTCCTGGTTAGGACTGCAAAAAGCTCCATTGAGCACAGCTCATTTGCAAGGCGGTCCTGGGTAGGACAGCAAACAGTAGCGCACACAATTCAAAATACAAAGTTGAAAAACAGAAGTCTTCAGAATAGTGCATAAATATATATAATAAACAGAAGGCAAACCTTAAGGCAAAACAACAGTGATATCACATAGCAGGAGGAGGGATATGACATGGGAAACCCAACACCTTTCCCGTTACTGAGTCAGCATTCATTTTACAGTGCATATAGCAATCAGCTAGGCAGAGACAAGGGAATAAACATGCATACACACACACAACCCGAGAGATGCACACACATGTATTCATAGATGGAAACATACAGACATGCATTCTTATACTTTGTTTTCTGTCACCTTTGTTTTTGTTTGTTTCTATAAAAAATGAAGCAGAAGTGCAACATTTCCTTTGACACAAGGTGCAACTTGTGTCATACCCAATTGGTGCAGGCACCTTGTATCAAAGATTTGCTTTTTAAAATCAGGCTCACTGTATCCATTGACTATTTCTGCACGTTAGGGTGCACGAGCTCCATGCTTGATGTTTCCCAGACCTGTGCACCATGATGCATGATACATAGAGTAGAGCTGCCTGCATTCTGAGTGTGCTATAGACACCCTTGGATGCAAGAGCACATTCTGTACATATAGTCACACATGCATATTAGGGCTAGGTGAAAGGTATCTTCTGCCAGTGGAATTCTGGGGAAATGATGATTTTGCTTCTGTGAAATTTCATGAAATTTCCATGAAAATGTTGCCAAAATTTTCCTAAATTGATATTTTGGTTATTTTCATTTAGTTTAACAAGAATGTGTCCACATTGCACCACATTTAGAACGGTGACTTTCTCTATGTCAGCACAGACGTGTACTAAGTTTTAGATCTCTAGCTTTAAACATGACTGAGTTCTACGGCTCCAAACCTTTGGAAATTTTTACATTACAGTTCATAACTATGTAAACTAAAAGTGTTTGTCCAGACTGCACCAAATTTGGTATCGTGACTTTAATAATGACCATACAGATGTGTGCTAATTTTCAGATCTCTAGCTTTAAAGGTGACTGGGTTATAAGCCTCCAAACTTTCAGAAATTTTAAAATTACCTTTTGCAAATTTGTAAATGGCAGAATTTTAAGCCCCTTTAAGTTTAAAACTAGAGAACGGAATATCTCCAGTGTTGTTAGATTCATTGAACCTAAATATTAGGCTTTAAGGCAACCTCCATGGCCCAACATCAGAGCGCCATGTTGCCATGCTGATGAACCGGGTTCAGAAGCGAGCCTCGGAGACTGTGTCAGTAGGCAGGCCATGTCAAAAGACCTACAATTTACATAACCATGACTTCTCTGTTTAGTAGTTTATATGACTATTCCAGGAAAGTATGCACGCAAGTTTTCAATTATCTAACTCCAAAGGTGGATAAGTTGTAAGCATATAAATATTTTCAGAAATGTTCACATGAATATTAAATTGGCAGATGTTGAGCCCCTATAACATCTCTGCCCCTCATCCAAATGTTATGAAACATGTCATATATTTAGGACCCATACAATACAATTCACAGACCCAATGGCAGATCTCTAGAGGTAATATTGAGTGAATTATGGCCAATTAAAAATTTCAGAAAAGTTTGAAACATTTCACGAAATTTCACAAAAATTCCTTGAATTCGGAAATTGCTAATTTCTACCAGCTCTAATGCTTATCCTCCAACCAGAAAGGATCGTGTGCAGCTATATATCTAGCCAAGGAAAGGGTGGGGTGGGGTATGATGGAGGTGTTTCCTCTACAAGCACCCTGGTATGCCTATGCACTAAGCAGAGTGCAGACTGCTTGATATGTGTACTGGAGTGTAAAAACTAGGCCAGGGAAAAGCAGCCATTAGTGCTGATTGGCCAAAACAAAAGTCCATTCTGTGGCATGTTTAGCCAAGACAAAAAGCTGCCTGACATCTCCAGCCCCCCTCCTGGGCGTGCAAGGCTGGGAGACCCTTGGTTGATTGCTAGTATTTTTTTTTTCAAAATAAAAAAAAAACTGCCATCATGGTGATAAGGCTAGGGATGCAATTCATTTAAACTTCCTTGGCAAAGCTGTGCTTAATCAAGTTACTTCACACTTTGAGGTCAGCCAGTCAGGTTTTACTGCATGAAAAGGCGTCAGCATACCTGCATTGCATTTTTTTTTATACTTTATTTTTAAAATGTTATGTTTGTTTATTTATTTAGCTTTTGTTGACCAGGTAGGAACACTAGACAAGTAATATGCCTATTTTCAGGTACGACCCGGGAGAGTACAATGAAAATACAGGTTCAAACAGGGAATATAACACAAGTAGGGCAATGTACAGAGTCACAAAGGAACCAGGTGAATATAGTCTACAGTAAGCAGTAATAGGATATATATATATATATATATATACACATAAAGATAAATATACATAGACATACAATGGCAAGAGCAGTAACAATGCATAAATTACAATGTCTGAGTGTCCCTTAAACAGAGCCACATTATAGGTAAATACATAATTCCAAAACAAATAAACAAGCACATCACATGAATCTCAGAGTAAAAGACAGTTGGCAGAATCGGTAGAGCCTACAAGAAGGAACCCATGGCTAGGTGTGCCCAGATTAGAGGCCTGAGACTGGCTGTGGTGGCTTAGGACACCCGCACACAGAGGCAAGCTTCAAGTGCTCCCACAGGGAATTCCAGAGACGCAGGTGGGAGGGGGAGGAGCGAACATGGGCCGGAATGGAGTTCCATAGCCTCAGAGCACATGAAGTGAAGTCCCTGTCCCCCATTTGGGTATGGGTATGGAGAACTTTGAGCACCCCAGAACCCAGGGACCTGAGGGAGTAGGAGGAGGAGTCAGCAGGTTTGAGGAGTTCTGCCAGCTCCGGGGGGGGGCAGTTCTGATCACCTTACCCACAAAGCAGTCCAACCCAAAGTTCATGTGATTGACCAGGGAGAACCAGCCAAGTTTCTCATATAATTCACAATGATGGGTGAGGCAAGGGGCAGCCAGGTAGTACAGCATACACCATGCAGCATATAACACATCAGAGAACAAATGTTGTACATCACCGTCAGGCACAGAATAATATACAGCAGGAGCGTATAGTGTTATGATACAGTCAGGACTAGTGACTAACAACTTCTAATAATCTAGGAGTTTACTCTCTGGCTAGATAATAATGTAGGATGTATCACTCTCACCCACCTTATACAAAAAGGACTATTCCCCATTATTTCAGCTTCTTGTAGGAATCGAAGGGGGAAGGCTGGATTATCCTAAAGAGAGAAACTAAACCAGGATATAACAAGGTTGCCTGGACTCAATTAAGTTGCTTTGCACCCCTATCACAAATGCTAGACCTGCTAACAGATAAGGAAACAGGTTATAGAAATAGGAAATCATAAATAGTTCACGAACTGAGTGGGGTAATATATCCCCTACATTTGCGGTATCTCTCAGTAGGCAGGAACATCAGGATTAACCTTTAAAGATAATAGCACCAACATGGCTTGCCCAACAATAATGCTTAAGCTTGGGTAAATACCAAACAATTAAGAAAAAAAGTTGTCTTCTCTGGATAAGCAAGCAGTAAAGGATAACATCACCCAAATCTATCTCAAGTTCAATCATTAGTGTCCGAATCAGAGCTCAAGTCCAGAGCAGCTTTTTGCTGAGTGTGGCCTTCAAGTAATTTAGAAGCCAGGGTGGTAGCAGCATCTGGATCCGTAAGTATGTGGTCTTACCGGAGTGCTTAATCTGAAGCCTCACAGGGAGCAGGAGCTGAGTCTCAATGCCATTCTCGAGGAGAAGTTTCTTCATTAGCTGCAGAGCCTTCTTCTTGGTCTGTGATTATGACGAAATGTCTGGGAATAAGGGGATCTTGCTGCCTTCCCAGACCAAGTCCCCTCGTTGCCTAGCAGCTCGCAGTAGTGGGATTTGGCTCTTCGAACTTGACAATGTGGCAATGGCAGTCAAAGGATGTGCGTTTCCCAAGCCCTTATGGGAACGCATGGTGATAGTGAAGGCCCTGGTTATGGAAATCCCTGAATCAGCAGGCAATAAAGCAAGGTCAGTAAAGATAAGTCTGTTAATCGCTGGTAAATCTCAGTATTAGAGGCAAATTGCGTCGGAAAGCTCACTATGCGCACATTATGCTGCTTCTGCGCATTTTCAAGAGCTTCTAGCTTAGCCCAGAGGAAGGTCAGATTTTGAACAAGGGTTGCATTTTTAGCTTGCTTGTGACCCGACTCCACTTTAAGGGCTTGAATATCAGCTTCAGTTGTGCCTACTTTTTCGTCTAAGTCCTTAAACCAGGAATCCACCTCTGCCAGTCTATGATTAGTTTCTTTGCTGTTTTCTTGAATTTTATGTAGGACTGCCATGACCTGTGGGTTGGGAGTTTCACCCACTCATGGTTCAGCTGATGCAGAAGAACCCGGGCCTGCTCCCTGTGGTACTGGCGGCTTAGAAAGAAATGCTTCAGTATGGTGAGCCGCATGCTTATGATCTTTCTTCAGACTCATTTTGCGGTCAGTAGTCCTTCCAACACAGGATTTAGCTTTTTTAAGTGACCAGCTATCCCGGAGAAGAAAGAAATTAAACTTTTAAGTTTAGCCTGAGCAGAAGACACAAATTAAGCAGCCGCCATGTTGGGTGCTCAGCAGGGCCCCCCCACCCATGCATTGCATTTGTGATACAAACACTGAACAGAGCAGGCATCTCTGCATGCAGGGGATGGTTTTCTTCAATTTAGGTACACTAGAAAATTAATTTTTGCTGTGCTTTGGGGGAGCAGGAGGTGGGACAGATGGAATTAATGGGGAATTCTTATTTATGATTGAAAGAAGGTGGAGTGAGGCATTTTTGGCATGTAGTTGGTGGAAGGGATGGACTGATTTTAATTATGTATAAAATGTTATGCACAAAGCACACAAACCCGAGTTCATTAGCGAACCCATAACCCAAAAACGAGTCCCCGAGCTGTGAAGCATCCAGTTTCGAGTGCCCTGAAGTTTTGTAGCTGGAAAGCATAACCATGGCTAACCTACAGAGGGAGAGTGAACCCAAAACCCAAGTTCCCGAGCTAACCCATAACACAGTGTGAAGCTGTACCCAGGGCGACATACAGACTGCGACTATATGAGAGACGCGACTTTAACGATCAACATTATTTTGACCACCCACCCTTACTGTCGCAATATTATGTCCGTGACATATTGGCCGGGAACAAGTCGTCCACTTTTGAAGTAATCACATACTTGGCAGTGATGTTCACAGGGATGGTGGAAGGAAAGGCGATTCATTGCATAGGGTGACAGGGTGGGGGAGTAAAGTTGAATTGGTCTTTGTGGCAGGAGGGGGTGTTTGTTGATGACACAGTGGGTAGGGGGCTGTGGGGACATTTTAACACAGTTTTTTTTTAAAAAGGCACTTTGCATACTCTAGATCTTTGTGGGTGAAGTGCTACTTTGCTCAGTGAGAAATAGGTGTACTGGCAATCTCCAGTAACGTTGATGGTGTAATGCCACTATACCTAGTTTTCACTGATCAAAATAGGCCATTCATTATGTGAAAAACTACATGAAGTTGCCTTTTGCACTTCCTGAAGTTGCACTTTGCAAATTCTGAGAATACTGCAAAGAATTCCATGAAGCAAAGTTTCTCAACTTCACACGTATCTTGATATGGCACTCCGCATGGGTCACTTTAAATAGTTAAAAGGAATGTGATGATGTCCTACCCTTACAGAGTAGAAAAGATGCACCTGGCTACAAAATTATACACTTGACAAGGTACAATTTTGGAACAAAGCACTGTTGGGTACTTCTTTCTGCAGACTATGGGGTTGTGGGTACCTTTGCAATATGCACAGCACATTTTCAGCACTTTGAAATTTGGTAGTAATAACAGTAGTCTTTCTTTTATGTGGCACCCTTCCCCGAAGGCTTACGGTGCCAGTACAATATCAAACAATAGCAACAACTACAAACATCTCAAACAAAACATTAACAAATCCCCAATAAATAAAACTATTATAAATAATACAGTTTTATATATAGGTAAATACATTTTCTTTTTACTTGAATCCTCTCTGTGAGTCTTGGTTTTGTCCAGATATTGTGAGTATGGCATTTACTTGTAACAATTACTAGTGACCCCCTATATCAACTCGCTTCATTTAGTTTTCAAAAGCCGTAATAACCCATTCCAACATCACACCAAGTTATTATTGCTTTTTCAGGCTCGTGCTCCGCTGTCGCACTCACTCCCTGTACAAGAGGGGCAAATTTGCTCACTTAGCAAGGAGCTGCTAATGTTCACTTTCATTCTTCATTATGCATCTTTTTTTTTCTTTATCTGGTTGACCCTGCCTTTAAAATGTGGTTGATCCTGGTGTGTGCCAGGTTCAGCAGACAGTGAGTGCGATCCAGGACAGGGTCATGGCTGACAGCCTACAGCGCTATCTGTGCATGGTTCAACAGTTTAAATTTAAAAAAAGAATGTCTGTACTGAACAATGAGATAGAGAGAGAGAGATATACAATAGAGTGAGTGAGTGTGTGTGTGTGTGTGTGTGTGTCTTTATGTGGATGAGAGACACTGATCAAGGGGCAGCAGGATTCACAACTCTGGGAAAATGTGCGACTGCTTCACTGACAGCCTCGGGGAGGGGGAATCTCCTTGCACCAATAATTATAAAAAACAAAACATAGACGACTGTGTGTCTATAAAGTTTTTTTACACACCTTCAGTGTGTGATGACCTAATGAACCTCTCAAGCTTCGCTCTTGAGGCTTATGGGTCATCATACAACTTGGGTGTGTAAAAAAAACTTAATAACACACAGTCACCTATGCATTATTCTCTATTTATTAATTCAGGGCTTCACCCTACAATCCATTTCACCTGAGAGCAGACTCTTCCCTGCATAGATGCTAGCATCTCCCTGAGTTCTTTTAGTACCCTGGGGTGAATCCCATTCATCCAATTCATCCCATAGCCTTATCCACCTTCAGGGCTGCAAGTCCTTTTAGTACTCTTTCCCCATAAAATGGACCTGTGTCCACTTCCGCCCCATTTCTGCTTCACCCTGATGGTTTGTCTACTTCACTCCCCATTGTGAAGACTAATCAGAAGTACTTGTTTAAGATGTGAGCTTTTTCTTGGTCCCCTTCTGCACCGTCTCCCCCTTCTACCCTTCTAATTCTTACTATGCCTACCCTTGCTTTCCTTTTCTCATTTATGTACCTGCAGTGACCCTTTTGGCAATTATTTCCTCTGTCTGAGCCTTTGCTTCCCTTACCACCTTACCTGCTTCCTTCTGCTTTGATAGGTATACCTCCCTGTCTTTCTCTGTTGTGTTTTCTTATACCTCTTTAATGCATTTCTTTTATCTGTATTGCCCCTACCACCTTCCTTTGAGAATCACAATGATCTCTTTTTATGACTGTGGGTGGAGCTTACAGGAGTATTGCATCTAAAAAGGAGTGATGTCATGTTTTCTGTCCGTGGAACTGACTGAAGGTGTAAATAGTCTCCTCCGCCTTACCCTCCTCCAAGAAATGTTTTCCACCCTCAAATAAATATGCTTTCATGTTAGTCAATGGTTGCAGAGTACTATTTTGTTTCTTAAATGGGTGGTACAAGGACTGAAACCTGAGTAGTGGGAGGCAGCATTGTTTTTTGGGGGGAAGTAAGGTCCACCCCACCTCTACCCAAGAAGCTCCAAAAGGTCCATCCCACCTTTTTTTTTTTTTATTCATGTGGAAGGGGCATGAGGTGCATCTATCATCCTGAAAGAAGACTGACATGTTTGGGATATAGACCAAGGAACAGATGTCTGTGGAGTCCCTGCATTTTGTTAAGGACTAGAAAAGAAGATACTTAAAATGCCTTCAAACTGACTTAAAAACCCTTGGAACAAATGGTTATCAGAGTCATCTGCAGAAGATACTTAAAATGCCTTCAAACTGACTTAAAAACCCTTGGAACAAATGGTTATCAGAGTCACCTGGTGTCTCAAAAGGAAAGACTAAGAAGTGGCTAAAAACTAAGGAAAATAGACAGCTTTCAGGTATTTCTTAAACATCTATATACTAAAAACAAAGTTCAGCTTTTGGGATTAACAATATTTGTTTGCCATATTCTATCTATCTATATTCAGTATGTAGTTGTATTTTTAGAACTTTTAAAATCTTGAAAGCATTGGTGTTACAAATGCATTTAGAAATAAATGTTTTTAATTGTCTTTACAGATAAATCATGCATGTTCATGTGAGGGCACATTTGTTTGGGGGATGGGGTTCAAATTATTTTAACCATGGGCACAGTGCTTGGTAAACACAGTCTGTGATGAAGTATATTTTTCTTTTTAAGTTTGAGAAGAGAAAGCTATGAGAAGTAGAATGGATTAAACACTTCCTGGAACTTGCTGCATAGCAAGTTCTCCATGGCACCTCAAAGCATTTGACACTAGGAACCTAAGAGCAGTCAGTGTGTTACTTTTGCATAACAAGAGACTAGCCTTTCTTTTTCCAAATAATATACCATTTTCTTTCTCAGGCAGGCAGTTCTGGGCTACTTTTTTATATTCTACTGAATCTCCTCATAGGAAAACTGCATGTTAAAATCAGGAATATATGCATTACTACCAGTTTTGAGTTCTCACTTCAATCCAGTGTTTTGTTTCTGCCTAGGCTGTTAGAGGAGTTTTTCTAATTTTCCCTCAGTGTTTTATGACGTCTGGGGTCTGTCATTCAAGTTTGTTTAATTGCAACTTCTTCAAGTTAGTCTTCACAGCTTAACCTTTGGTTTGATGTTTAATAGCCCCTATAGCAGGCCAGTGTCTTGTTACAACGTCTTGCCACAGGAGACAAAAAACACTGCAGACAGGATTCACAGTACTGTACAATATACTATAGAAAGTTACGTGTTTAAACACATACACACACACACACACACACACACACACCCCCCAAGCAGAACACAGCTGGATAAGGTACCAGTATTTAGGAAACTTACTATCATACTTAGAGTCTAGCAGGGGCAACATGCAACCAGAAATTTTGGAAGGACACAACATCAACATTTCTCTAGGGGAGTCTGGAGGCATGCTCCCCCAGGAACATTTTGAAAAACTGAGGTCAACTGGTGCATTTTGATAACTTTTAGAAGGCCAGGAAGCTTTTTCTTTACATGCTAAATGCTGTCACAATGATACTTTTTTTCTTTGTTCAGTCGGTGACAGTGACCTCTTGTATTTTAAAAGCAATTTTGTAAAACTGAACTGAAATGGTGCATTTTGGTGGCTTTTACCATACAGTGACTCAGCTAGCTATTTACAGTCCATTCCTAACTAATTAATTACCTGCCAAAAGCCAGAAATGCACCATTTGATAAGTCAAATTATTACAGTCATCTACTATTAATGTTTTGCATGAAAAATAATGACACATGTAATCTGTTCTTGCTGATAATTTGTTTACTGTGTAATCTTTTCCATGTATTACTTGCATATATGCACTAGGGATGACGATAAACAGATTATGATGAATCAATTTATTTGAGTAACTGTGTGTATAAATTTCATTTATACACACAGTTATTACATCATGCTCCACCACTCGTGAGGTTACTTGAGGTCAATGGCAACATCACAAGATAACCGCTTTATCACACAGTCGCCCCCCACATATCCCTTATTCATGCAATAGGCATGGCAGGGTATTAAATAGCTAGTATAGCATATCATAATGCTGTTTAGTATCAGAGGGTGATGCTATCCATTTTCTGAACTGTATAGCACTAGACTGCTGAACATTTTTTGGTTTTTATTCAAGTTTACTCATACAAAACAAATTGAAAACAAAATATTTTTCATTTTGCTAACCAGTCTATGCCATATATTATGCTTTTTTTGGAGCCGATTAGCACTTTCGCATGTGAAACTGCTAATCAATTTTTTTGGATTATGTAATGCCCTACATGGACACAAAACCCATTTAATAAATCCATTTATCTGCACAGCCATTGAATAAATCAATTGTATCTATGCAGTAGTGATTTAATCACCATTTATCCACACATTATTTATGTCATTATCATTTATCTGCATAGTGGTGATATCACGTATTCTCGTATTCAAATGCAAATAACTTTAAAACGAAGAATGATAGCATAATACTGTGAGAATGAAAGGCAGAAAGATATTTACAAAATGAGTGGTGTTTCATTTATAGTTGCCTTTTAGTTTTTTATAATTGGCAAAAAATAGCAGAAAATTCAATTTTGTTCACTTTTTGCAAGAAACCAATGCAAAAAAAAATTTAAAACAAAAAAAATGACAGCATGGTACTTTGAGCACACAAGCTGTTCAACACAAAACTATCTACAAAATGACTGGTGTTTCATTTAACAGCAACCACTGTGCTAGTTGGAAAGTTGACAAAAAGTCACACAACCTATCATTTAAAAAACATCAAAAGCAAATGTCCCTGCAGTGTCAGAAAGCATCCCTTATTGTAGAAAGGAAATATACAGTGGTGAGCTGTCAGATAAATTATTTATCTGCACAAGTGCTGTTTGACCTCGGAAGTCTGGACCATACCTCTCATCTTATCATGTCAGCACTTGTCTTTAAATTGCAAGCAAACTGTCTGAATGTGCAGCACATTCTTAATCAGTATACAAATAGTGGGTTTCCTATGCTTAGTGCCAAAGTATGTTTCAATAAAAGTTACATTTTTATCATGAAACTGCAAACAACCCAGAAAAACTGCCAACAGGCATGACAGAGGTCATGATGAGCAATGCAAGGCAGAAATAAATGTAGGTGAGAATAATCCATCACATTTGGGCTGGCAGTATAACCTAGAAGTTAGAGGAATGAGGTGTGAGTGAGTGTGATACATCCAGCAGACCAGACCTGAGTTTGATTCTCACAACCTCCACTTGCATACTGTGTGACTCCGAGCAAGTCACTAAACCGTCCAGTGCTCCCAGGTCACCCCTGAAAACAGGCACTTGTGCCTAGTGGGCCTTACCCGGTTACCAAAGACTAAAATAAAAAATAACTAAATAAATAAATAAACATCAGTACCACCTCCCTACCAACAGGCCCTCCAAACAAAGTACTGCAAACAGAGCAAGCCAGCTTGCAATACACTGTACTTAATATTGCTAACAAAAGTAAAACTGTCAGAACAGCATAATAAAGGATCATACTAATTAATGTTACTTGTAAAACTCCTACTGCCCTGAGGGAGGGATAACCAACTCCAAGTCATGCAGTTTACACTCCATTAAAGAGCACATCCACATCCTGCTGGCTCTCAAACCAGAACAAGCCTAATGACAACAAATGAATGCCTTGACTAATAACCCTCCAACACTGACAAATGACGGGGTGGTATTCATGGTAACACCACACCCAGATGAGCGATCTCCTCTTGCAAACCCTCCAAACAGAAACAGATAAATGACAATAAAATACAACACAGACTGACGACCCAGACCCTACTGAACTTCTGCTGCTACATGAACATCTGCTCCACTTTGCTTGGCTTGTCTATGGTGGCAGGTGTTCAGTTCCTCTGCCTGCCTCTCAGCACCACAGGGCATCCCTGGTGGATCAAGCTGTGGTGAATGTAACACAGTTCACTCCTGTTGCTCCAGCTGAGTACAGGATTCTTTCATTCCCGAAAACCAAACTTTTACAGCTCTCCGTCGATGTGTGGGGTGGTCCAGCAGTCATGTCCCTCTGTGTCCCTTACACTGAACCCAGGAGAACTCTTATCACTAGTATTCCCTCTGACTCTCTTGCTCCCCAGGCCCCACAACTGATCAGCTTGTGGCATAGATCACTGTCTTTTTGCAGATGCTGGAGGCTGGTCTGCATTGGTCATTTCCACTAAGTATGTTGCTTTGTTCGGGGGGGGCATCCGTTGCTCCTGTTGCTCTTGATCCCAGCACTGTGGCACCTGCCATTTTCCCAGTGGGACTGCACAGTCCACTGACACCCTAACACCATGTTCAAGTATCCCAGGCGTATGGTGTTACCTCAACACACCCTGCCTCATGCTCAAGTATCTGTGGCATTGAGAGGCAGTCCCTCCAACACCCCGTCCCCACCCAAGTATCCCTGCTGGCCACTGATAGCGACAGCTCTCACCATTCCCTCCAGACACACACACACACACACACACACCCTCCTTGCCTGGCCACTAAGTGGGGGCTTTGTGTAAAGCACTTTTATGGCATGGCAGTATGGAGAGCCTCTGTGTGCCCCTAAAGTCCATCACCCCCAGCAGCCACCATATATTGGCCCCCAAGAGCCACTGTGTATTGGCCCTGTATGCCTACAAAAGCTTCTGAAGATAATTATGTGGGTTGCAGTTGTTACAGTCAGTGAGAACCCTGGATCCCTGTTGCTCATTATATGTTATCTTTAACAAGGAGACATGCCAAGAAAGAAAAGTCAAAATCCAGCATGGCAGAGTTACAAAAAAAAAATGGCATAGTTTTGTGTTCCATGAGCATTTCTGCCTACACTCCAAAGCTAAAAACTGAATTCCCCAAATCAAATTTGGGTTTCTTTTTACCTGGTAAAGTTACAATTTGTCTCTGAGTTTTCAGGGAAAAGGAACAAAAGCTAACCATTCAAAGGAGAGACACTAGCATGTCTGATGCAACTTTTTTCCTTTTCTCAGGTGATGGACATGTGAGCAGAGTTTAATTTCCTTTCCTTTCCATGATGCTTCAGAAAGGAAATGAAACAAAACTCTGCTCACACATCCATCACCTGAGAAAAAGAAAAACAAAATCTGAAAGTTGGAAGGGGAAGGGGAGTGGATTGGCAATTCGGAGAAGAGGTACCTGCAAAAAAAAAAAATTGGGGACGGAGAACACATTCCAGGTGGACACCACTCCTCAGCCTTCCAAACACAGAAATTCTTGTCTGTGGGCTGACACTGGCTCATCAAGTAGTTGATGGACACTGGGCACAGCTCAGAAGAATTAGGCTTGTTATCTCACCCACTCTGCCCCATCCCCCTGTCACATACAATCTGCCCCATCCCCCTGTCACATACAATGTCCTCCAAGAACAGAGCCCTTTTACAAGCCAACCTAGACTGACAAATGAAGACATTTAGACTCACCCACCTTCTATTGCTGCTGGTACTGCTAGTACTCCTCTCCTGGGAAGTAGCAGTGGCACATACACACCCACGGCCAATCTCACTCATTAACGTGGCCCCCCACAGGTGAAAGTTCACCCTTCTTGGTTGCAGTTTTGCTTAGTTTTTCTTATACCGGTCTTCTCCTCAGTTTGTCCTCCTTGAGCGCACAGAGTAAGATGGTGCCTGAAAATCCACTCTTTGATGCGTGGCGGCGTCAACAGATCCCCGCCCCCACCACTTATGACTTCAAAAAAGTCAATATTGTTTTAGACCTTGTGATTTTCTGGAAAATAAAATACATTCATGGGTATTTTATACTAGTTTTGAGCAATGATATTGGGGGGCACATGCCCCTTCAGGCCCTATGGGCATGATGCCACTGGACTCCAGCGATGTGAATCCTGGCTGTGACTATAGGTGTTTACAACTGAATGACAATAACCACATTTGCTTCACTTGCAAATAGGTAGGCATTTGTGTCTAATTTCTGTTTGACTTACTGTAGGTTACACATAGAATCTGAAAAATGCATAACATGCTGTATTGTGCTTCAATTAACTGATAAATGGAGATTTTAGTTTCTTTTACAAATTCATTTTTCCTGACCATGGATATATTAAAACAAAAATTTCTCAACAAAATGTTTTTAAATAAAGAGTTTAATTCACAGCAGCAGAAGAAGCATGTTGGCATTAAAAGCTTAGTGGTGTGGATGTAGAGGTACCAGTATTTAAGCATGAGTTTGCTAGAGAATTAATTGTGCCTGGGGGGTGAGGGAGGAAGTGACTCTTGATATGTGTAGCATAATGGTTTTCTGAAACTTCAACGTTCAAGGGGTTAGACTCTGCAGCCATCTGTACAGTATATCATTAAGCCATATGCAGTGTGGTATGGGTAAAACCCAGATCACCAGACCAGGACCAGTGCTGTAAAATCTGCACTGGGCACAGCTTGTGCAAATATTGCTGATCCAGTGGATCAAATAAATACATGCAAATAAATAAATAAATAAATACTTGGCTTCACCTCATGCTTCAACCCACCCCAAGAGTGACGCTATTACATGATAACACACACCTTGTCGTGCCTTATTGATTAAATATGTTTTTTCTCAATGTACTATGCCTTGATTCAGTTAGTGTATGCAACAGCCTTCATGTGAACACCCTGGGCTTCTCTTTGACTCCTGATGTCTAT